>OX454525.1:23154872-24404872 GCA_949715645.1 Portevinia maculata
CTATTATATTCCACCATTAGAGTTCTTTTTCGATCGAGCATTGGCTGAGGGCGGACATAACTATGGTTTCACGACGTCCTATCAATCGTATATCACGCGGGACTTAATCTTATCCCACATCTGAGTGTTGTAACTAATCCACAAATCCGTGGCCAATCCAACAAAATAAAGTAAAAAAAAAAAAAAAAAAACCAGAAGAGGTTTCTGCCAGCGGTACTCCCTATCACGGGAAGAGAAAATAAAAATATTTTTTGTTTAAATAACAAATTAAATTGTGCGATTCTATTGTGAATTTGCCAGTCCAGGTAACTCCCCTCCAATATCTATCGTTCCATTGACAAAAAAATAAATGTTTTATAGTGGTCCGCCAGAAGTCCCGCACAGCAACCACACACCTAATACCCGATGCCTCTTTCGGGAAATATACCGCTCGCTCAGCCAGCCCCATCCGCTTTCCCAGCTCACTTGCTGCATTAATCACTATAATCTTTTAGTTGATATCAGTGTGTCATCGGTTCGGTCAGCAGCGCGGAGTCAGTATCGCGGCAAGAAAAACGCTCCGCACAAGTACGTATATATATGTGAACGCCTTTGCATACATATACGTATTTATCTATTTATCACTCGGTCCCACAAGGAAAAACCGAAAGAAAAAAAAAACAGAATTAAACCTAACCTACTTTAAAATTAAATTTGTTTAGCTACTAACCTAAATTTCTAAGAAAAAATTAATTGCCTATTTGCGTATAACAGTGTGTAAAGTTATAATTTATAAATACTCAAAAAAGAAGAAAACCATAAAATTAATTGGAAAAAAAAAATATCAAAGAAGAAGAAAATTTAGTGTTAAATTATAGTTATTCAAATAGTACCTATTCATTTTCAACCATTATAATGTGCATAGTCTGGCAGGGAAGTGATAAATAACAACAACAAAAAAACAAAAAAAAAACACAGGAGAAACATCAACTATCAATAGAAACAACGGATTTTGTGCGCACAACATCTGGATTAACAAAAAAAAAACAGTAAGTCCTAAACATCTTTTCACCACATAAACTTCTTTGCCAACCTATTTGTATACCCTATTCTAGGGGTATATTAATTTTGACGCATAGTTTGTAACATACCTTAATATTGCCCGTAGACCCCTAAAAATTACTATATTTATGATCAGCATCGATAGTAATGTCGATCTAGGCATGTCCGTCCGTCCGTCCGTCCGTCCGTCCGTCGGCAAAAATTAGGCCTTTAAACTGGGCCTAGAGAGCTGAAATGTTAACCATATACTCTCTAGTGTCCCAAAATAATCAAGTTTACGAATTTTTGAAATCCGCCCACAGACACGCCCACAAACTCAAAAAAACAAAATTTTGGAAAAATCGAATTTTGAGCTAGAAAGCTGAAATTTTTTATATATGATCTATGACTCCTAACACTGCTCGGGATAAACAATTTTTAAATCCGCCCACTGACACGCCCACAATTAATTTTTATTTTTTTTTTGAAAATCCAAAGTTTGATCTAGGGAGCTGAAATTTATAATATATACTCTCTATGGGCCCTTTATGCTCATGTGCTATTTTTTTTTTATATCCGCCTTCAATTAAATAAAACAATTTTATTGAAATACCCAAGTTTGAGCTAGGGAGCGTTTTTTTTGATAAAATCCTTAGAGCGCACACAATATGTAGAGCGTTCTTAACAATTCAACCATACTTATGAGGGATAGGAATAAGAATAGGGTATCCAACAGTTCGCCCAAGCGGACTGTAGCCCGTCCCTATGTTTTTTTTTTTTTAAATTTAAAGCATCGTAATAGTTCTTTGCACAAGAACATTTTTATACAATTGGACAGAGATCTATTTACTCGTAATTACTTAAATTCTAAGAAAAAAACACAAAAAAACCCTAGTTAGCTACACATAATTTATAAATACATATATGCAAGTTCTACGGTAATTATTCATTCCAAAATTGGTATTTAACCGCAATTCATATTAAAAATCATGTACAGGAGTCAGAAACTGCAACCAGATTTTCCCGAAAATTAATTATAATGATAAGTTCGTTCGTTTCCTTTTTTTTAAATAAATTGTACTTACTTTAACATGAACATGGTCTAAGTTTGTTTTTGGGGTTTGCGATGAGCGAAGTAACATATTATGGTTGGTCTTGCAGGTCAATGATTTAAGCATTGATAATGGTTTTGAGAAGGGACAGTTTTGTTTTAATACGGGTGTTTAAACTGTCATAGGCGTACACCTCAGGTGATAGGGAGGGAAAAGTGCATCCAAACCGGCTAACATCAGCCGTAGTTAAGCAAATAGCAATATCCCAGTGCCTAGGGAATCTCTTTTGTCCGGTTCAAAACAAATTCTTGGCATGAATATTTTCTTATGTTTTGTTGCCCATACCAGAGTGGAGGTAGCAAAAACCCACCCCAATCCGGCGAGTTAAGCTGAGCCTTGCCGCAAGCATGCCAAGACCTGCTTCCTTCGGTGGTATACTGAGCCAAAGAAGCAACAATAATAATTCATTTTTTTTTGCACATTTCATGTATACATATTTAAGGTTAAATGTACAATAAAATGAAATTAATTTTGAAAAAATAACTTGTGTGTTTATTTGTTCTCTAGACTTTATTGAATGGTAGCTCAAACTCGCAAAATCTTGAGTTGTTGTAAAGTGATTTCAACCATAAAAAAAATGGTTTGAAAAAATATCAGAATTGTTTGGACTTCTTGTTTTACTGTGGTAAGCATCTTGTGGCTATATTTATTTAGTAATATTTAGTACATTGGGAACATCAATAAAAAGGTCTATATTTTATTGATAGTGCTACTCGTACGTCTCAGCCCGTGCTTCCTCGAGTTTCGAGGGAAGAGTACTGAGCGGAGAGCCAACAAATAAATGAAAAAACAGTTGTTTGAGTTACTTTTTACTGCAGAGCCCGCTGTCTATAGCTGGGCTGCGACTCTGAGTATTTATTGTATTTTATTATTTATTAACAATTGTTTTGGGTTAATATTACTACAGAGCCCGCTGTCTATAGCTGGGATGCGACTCTGAGTATTTATTGTATTTATTAAGACAAAGGTCCGCTGTCTATAGCTGGGCTGCAACCTGTTAACCTATTTCGCGGACAAAAAAATGACTCGAAATAATTCGATTCCAACTAATTAATCTAAATACCGAAATGCAAAAAAACTAAGACCACAACAAGAAATAAACTCGAACCGCGATTAGAGATAACAAGAATAACCACAAAGAGGCTATTTCCCGGTAACTCAATCTGGGGTGGGTTCGTTTAGAAAATACCAAAAAAAAGTCTGAAACGTTAGCTTACGCTGCTGAGCGATGAAATCGCAAAAAGATGGGCGCCACACAATTTTACGGAAAATTGTGAAACCTTCTGGCCGAACCACTGAAAAATAGAAAATCCAAAAAAAGAGAAAACACAAAGATTTTGCACCACGTTATAAAGCTCCGTTGGAGCTTGGTCACTTTATTCCTTTGACGTTAATAAAAAAGAAAAAAAATAATGACTCAATGACAAAAGGTCAAACGAAGTATAACGGCCTGAAGGGCAAATGAAGGGTAAGTGACCGGCGTGACCCGCTATGGCGTCGCCCGGAATACCAAAAATGGTGGAAAAGGTCGCGTGTCCCGAACTATTCCCGGGAAAATTCGTGGCAGAATCCTACCAGACTTTCGTTACTTTAAATTCCTACTCAACCGAACTACGATATTATTCACGACTTATGAAATCACTCTTATTATCTTTGTTTTTGAGATCCCACTCCTTCGTTCCTTTGTCTCTATAAACCGTCCTAATATGTATCCTCCTCCTGATGTCCTTTATCCTTCTCTCCAGATCCTTCTTCCACTTTAATTCCCGTCTCAACTTCCAATTCTTTACTTTGTTTTATACTTTTTAATTTTACTATTTTTATTCCTTTCGCCTTTATTTCGCACTTTTTTTGAACTCCTGTCAACTAAACCTCGACTAACACGTTAGCTGGTCAACCAAGAAGTGATCTTCCAGAACTTTCATTGTTCCAGTTCGGCCAACTCTCATTTCTCACACACTCATTCACACATTAGTAGTAGAATCCCACTCATGGCGTGCAATGGACGCTCACCTATGTGTTGGTGGTTGTCCGCCATATTCCACTACCTTCAGTCGCTCAGCGAGCCAACGGCAGACCACATTCAGCGGCACCAGAGCGTTTTCGCCAAGGTGTGCGTGAGTCTACACGTTACCCCCTCGCTTATCTTCCAGTCACTCAATTCATTCTCTCTTACCCCAACGATCAACCACTGGAAAGTCAGATTGTTGGGTTGTTTGACCGACCTGGAACAATATTATCGTCAATTCACTATCTAATCTCTGTTTGACATTTCTCTTTGAAGTTCTGCCAAAGTGCAAATTTAAACAAAACAATATGCCTTACGCGTTGTTAAATTGACTATTAACTCGGTTGAAGAATGGAAAAAAGAAGTGCCTGGATTCCCACCAATATGATCCACATCTGGAGGAGGAGAAATTTTGGGATTACGTTGCTATTACGCCCGCCCAGAAGTAAATTCAAAATCCCCTTTGACCCCAAAACAAAGCAAATTGAGTTATTAGTAATTTAGAAAACCGCGAATTTTAACTTGTCTGGTGGAATCCTGTTCAGAAAGGGTGTAAGGGTCTTGCCAATTGCGGGTCATTCCTTACAATCTATTTTGCTGGACAGGATTTCTCCTTCTTATTGATTATGTTGTTGTAGTATATCGTGTCAACCAGGATCTGTGTCTCGTGTTTCTCTTCAGTGATTGATCGTATGGCCATGTCTTCTACGAGGGTTTTCGTCTTGGCCTTTTTATTGATTATGTTGTTGTAGTGTATCGTGTCAACCAGGATCTGTGTCTCGTGTTTCTCTTCGGTGTTTGTGTTGTGGTGTCTTCCACGGGAGTGTCTTTATCGTGGCCGTCCGCCTACACTCCTCTGTTGCTCCTCCGGTGCTCCTACGACGGAGTAGAAAGGAAGAGCGTCTTCTTCCCCCTCATCGAACTTAACGCTCCACCGTGTCAGTGGTGGTTCTGGTGCAGATGTGAATGTGTGGGCGGTCCACCCACACTTATCTGCTGCCTCTCCATATCGTTGGAGGGCACTCAGGCTAAGGTCACCCACCTTGCCGCATTATTATTTGCCTCGCACGGTTACGTATGTGCAGGCAACGTTGGGCCCATTCTGCCGAGTTGGTGTGTGGCGAAAAGGGTGGGCACTTTACCCCGGCTCTCGATCTGCCGGTCGGCGGTCCGCCTAAGCTGCTCATCTCCACCTCTCATTTTTGGGAATCCTCTCCACTCACGGGGTTGGGTACCTGTGGGGGTGGTACCCTCGAGGTTCGGGGAAAGTGGCCCAATGGCTGATGGGATCTTGGTTGCCCTCCAGTGTCCTATGACCTCGCAGATGCCACCCAATAGAAGAAGGGTACGGGGAGGGAAATGAAGGACAGAAGGTGAAACTTGTTGCGTGAAAATATTCCGCAACAAACCTTTTGGCTTCGTTATTTAATTAGCTCTGTCTTTCCTGCTCACAACCTTTGCCTTTTATACAGTTTTATTTTCATGACCCTTGTCCTATCTTCCCAGTCTACTTAACCAATTCCATATTTGCATAGCTATGCGCGATTTTAAGTATTGCCTAATTGTTTTTCGCTCCCATTAAAAGTGCCCAAATGACATCTTGGGTGTCATTTGTCTTTCGCCGGTGTTCGGTGTCATCCATTCATAAATTGTTATTTAAGTTCCCGATAACACAACGTAGTAAACCTCTGATATGCAACCAGTGGAAGGTGTCATCCATTCATAAATTGTTATTTATGTTCCCGATAACACAACGTAGTAGCTGATATGCAACTCTCATGATATCTTCTCCTTGACGGAAACATGGCTTAATGCCGGAACCTTAGACACGGAACTCTTCAATCATGAGTTCTCCGTATTCAGAAACGATCGTCATCAAAATGACCTGAAAGCGCTTGGAGGAGGTGTTCTGATTGCTGTTCGTTCTAACCTTGAGTCACGAAAGATTGACTTTCCATTTCCACTAACCGTCGAAATTATCTGTGTAAAAATTACACTTAAGAACAAGCATTTATATGTTTTTAATGCGTACATTCCATCGTATCGTCTGTGTTCCTTGTATTCAGAACTTTCTATGGCACTAGACCATATTTTTGACATATCTTGTTGTGACAGCACTGTCTTACTTATAGGCGACTTCAATCTGCCACATATTGGATGGATACCTTCTGATGATTCTCATCTCATCCCATCCTTTGACTCTGCCCAACAAGAGCTCGCTTTACTGGACAACATCTTGTCTTTTGACTTACAGCAAACTAGCTATATAAAAAATTTCAAAAATCGAACTCTCGATCTTGTTTTTTCTTCTGACTCTGTTAGTACTGTGGTTCTGGAATCCCACTTCAGTATAACTAACATAGATAATAATCATCCACCATTGGATGTATTTATTGAATTAGGCGCACATTTGTACGAAAATAGTAATGATCGTATGATCGTTCGCAATCTTTTGACTTTCGGAAAGCAAATTTTCAAAGGCTTTCTGATGAAATTTCCAGCTTTAATTTTAATCTTATTGCGTTTTCTAATATTGAAGATGCAGTAGTTTCCTTTTATTCTTTGATGGATAACTGCATGAAAAAAGTGATTCCTGTCAAATCCTCTAGGAATCTGAAAACGTCCCATCCTTGGTACACTAAAGAGCTCAAATCAATACGAAACAGACGTAATAGGGCTTCAGAGTTGTTGTTTGCCTCCCGTCGCGTGCGGACCGGTGCCTCTTTTAAATGCAATTTCGGTGCCACTAAACCGACAAACATAATGCCTACCGGCTCGCCAATACGTTTCGCGAAAAAAAATACAAAATCGCGTGTGTGTGAAAAAAGAAAAAAAACATAGGGACGGGCTACAGTCCGCTTGGGCGAACTATTGGATACCCTATTCTTATTCCTATCCCTCATAAGTGGGCGTGACAAAAGTCTAAGTATGGTTAAATTGTTAAGAACGCTCTACATATTTTGTTATATAACATTTAAAGGATTTTATCAAAAAAAAACGCTCCCTAGCTCAAACTTGGGTGTTTCAATAAAATTGTTTTATTTAATTGTGGGCGTGTCAGTAGGCGGATTTAAAAAAAAATTAACACATGAGCATAAAGGGCCCCTAGAGAGTATATATTATAAATTTCAGCTCCCTAGCTCAAACTTTGGATTTTCAAAAAAATTGTTTTATTTATTTGTGGGCGTGTCAGTGGGCGGATTTTGAAAATATTTATACATGAGCTTAAAGGGCCCCTAGAGAGTATATATTATAAATTTCAGCTCCCTAGCTCAAACTTTGGATTTTCAAAAAAAATGTTTTATTTATTTGTGGGCGTGTCAGTGGGCGGATTTTGAAAATATTTATACATGAGCTTAAAGGGCCCCTAGAGAGTATATATTAAAAATTTCAGCTCCCTAGCTGAAATTTTGGTTTTTCAATAAAATTGTTTTATTTTTTTGTGGGCGGATTTTGAAAATTTTATATCCCGAGCAGTTTTAGGAGTCATAGAACATATATAAAAAATTTCAGCTTCCTAGCTCAAAATTCGATTTTTTCCAAACTTTTGTTTTTTTTGAGTTTGTGGGCGGATTTCAAAAATTCGTAAACTTGATTATTTCGGGACCCTAGAGAGTATATGGTTAAAATTTCAGCTCTCTAGGTCCAGTTTAAAGGCCTAATTTTTGCCGACGGACGGACGGACATGGCTAGATCGATCGTCCTATATAATTTTTCTCCTATCTTCTATCGATGCTGATCATAAATATAGTAACTTTTAGGGGTCTACGGGCAATATTAAGGTATGTTACAAACTATGCGTCAAAATTAATATACCCCTAGAATAGGGTATAAAAATCCACATAGAGCCAGTGCCGGTGGCCGGTGGCAGTGATAACGAAAAAAGCGAAAAAAGCAACAGCGTAGGGTTTTCCTCCCGTCCTCCATCCCACTTCATCCCTGTTGCTCTTTCTTGACTATTGCATGTGTCGATCGATTATCGTTTGTGCACTTGCAATGTTTGGGTGAAGGCAGCATCGGGCGAATAGCGGGTCGTGAGTTGTTGATTCTGTTGGTAGACCAAACAAATTACCGTACGGGCATAACACCTGCGGTAGATTGTTTTGGAAATCTAACGTATATTTTCAATTCACGGCCTATGCTTAGTTCGACCTTAAGTTGTTTTTATGTTTGTTTTTTATAATGTGTAGGAATTTCGTTGTGGATGTCAGCAACATTCGTGGGTTGAGAAAGAATTTTTTTTCATTATACGCCCATGTTTTTCACAACAAACCAGCTGTTTTGGCACTTAGTGAAACCCAGGTTAGCGTTGGCTCTGATTTAACAGAGTACCTGAGTACAACTTAGTGCCTTTATTTTTTCCCCATCGCGGTATCGCCGTTTATATACGTAGTGACGTAGCCTACCAACTTCAGCCTCTATATGGCCAATGTGCCAACCCAGAATTTAATTTCATTTGGCTAAAACTCCATGTCCGTAGGCAATTAATACACTACTGTTTTATTTACAGAAGCCCCAACTTGGACAGACATTCAACTTGTAATGAGTTTGATGCCCTTGTCTGATTCCATTACAAGAATTGTGACCCTTCATCCTCGTTCTGAAATCGTTATTGCGGGAGATTTCAATATACACAATTCAAGCTGGCTTCGACATTCTGGTCAGACAACACCCGAAGGAAGGTACGTCGAGATCTTTGCTGAGGTAAATAACCTGACTCAGCTTGTAAATGAGCCGACACGAATACCGGATATTATCAGCCAAACTGCCAACACATTGGACTTGTTTCTTACCTCTCACCCTGATAAATACGCTTTGAACGTATTATCGCCTCTAGGTTCGTCAGACCATTGCATCATATCAGCAAATTTCTCGTACTCCAACCACATAGTTAAAGAACAAACTCCTAAAAGAACCGTATAGCAGTACGAGAAAGCCAATTGGGAAAAATTAAACGGTTTCTTTAAGAGTTTTAACTGGTCGCTGTGCTTCCTCGAACGCGACGTGGATGCTGCTGCTGATATGGTCACAAACATAATTCACCTGGGTATGAAGACTTTTATCCCTAACAGGATTAAAAGTATCAAACCCAAGGTTAACGCGTGGTGTGACTCGAGCTGCAAAGAGGCTATCAGGTTAAAAGAGGTAAGTTTTCGGCTATTCAAAGCCAACCCATCTGAGGAAAACCGTACAAAGTTTAAACGAGCCAGAAATGACTGCAATGCCCACATTAATCGTGTCAAATTCTCCTATGAAAAGTTGAGGCAAAAAATACTACAAAGTCCCACTGGTAGTAAAAACTTTTGGTCATTTGTTAAAAACATCAAGAATTCGGCCTCGCAATCTATCCCGACACTCATTTACAACGTCATTCCAGCTGTCAGCTCTACAGATAAGGCCAATCTGCTTGCTGCTCACTTTGCAGTCAGCTCAACGCTCCCAGATTGTGCTTTGTCTCCCCCTGTACTCGAGCGCGTAGAATTCTCTATGGGACCAATCTACTTTCGCACTCGTACAGTGGCTAGAGTACTTCAAGATCTTGACGTTCACAAATCCGCTGGTCCAGATGGTATTTCCCCTATCGTTCTGAAGAGGTGTTCTTCTTCGCTGGCAAAACCATTGCGTAAGGTTTTCCATCTGTCCTATTCTTCAGGACTCTTCCCGGGAAGATGGAAAACAGCATTTGCCCAGCCTGTACCAAAAAAAGGCGAATCTTCTTCTCCCTCCTCCTACCGACCAATTACACTTACGTCCCTTCTTTCTAAGGTTATGGAAACGCTGATAAACCGTCAGCTAATGAAATATCTTGAATCGCGAAAACTTCTTAATGACCGGCAGTATGGTTTTCGCAGCAACAGGTCCACTGGTGATTTGATGACTTATCTAACCGAAAAGTGGAACCAATCTCTTCACCAAGGTTTTGAAAGTAAGATCGTTGCGCTTGATATTTCAAAAACATTTGACAGAGTTTGGCACCAAGCTCTCTTGTCGAAAATGCGTGCATTTGGAATCGATGATACTCTTCTTCAATGGATTAGAAATTACCTTTCGGACCGTTCAATTCAAGTTGTTTTGGACGGCTTCAAGTCTGCAACTCACCAAATAAATGCTAGTGTCCCCCAAGGCTCTGTCCTGTCCCGGACTCTCTTTCTCATTTTTATAAATGATCTACTGTCTGTTACTTCTAATCCAATCCATTCCTTTACTGATGACAGTACCCTCAGCTTCTCATATTCGTTTCTTGGGTCACGCCCCTCATCTTCGGGTGTGGAACTGGAACGGCAATGTATGTTAAGCTCATTAAATTCCGATCTTAACAGCATAACTCAGTGGGGTAAAACCAATAGAGTGGAATTTAATGCTTCCAAAACTCAATGCTGTCTCCTGTCATTAAAGCAAAACCCACACACACTGCCATTATCTATGAATGACAACCTTCGTTGGAATGACCACATATTCGATGTCGCCAAGAACGCCGCGAAATGTCTAGGCTTCCTTAAGCGTTGTAAGAAATATTTCACCCCTTCTGATCTGGCTACAATTTATAAGGCGTTTATTCGCCCGAAACTCGAGTACAACGCTCATATCTGGTCCGGTGCACCAATAACTTATTTGGAGCTACTTGACAGGATCCAAAAACGCGCGATAAAACTCATCGGCGACCGAAACTTCGCGAGATCGATTGACTCTCTTAGTCATCGTCGTAATGTCTCCTGCCTGTCGTTATTTTATCGTTATTTCCACCATAAGAGCTCAAACGAAATAGCCAGTTGCATTCCTCCCCTTGAACATTTCAACCGCAATACCCACCATGCAGGGAATGCTCATCAGTTCACCCTCAAGCCTGTGTTCGGACGTACAGTGAAGTTCAAAGAATCTTTCCTCAGCCGTACAACACGAATGTGGAATGCTCTTCCCCGCTCCATTTTTCCTACACATTATAACCTACAGACATTCAAAACCAACGTGCATCGGCATCTCTCCCTTTCCTCTCACCCTAATTTCCTTAACGCCCGCGCTGTGTAGCTAATACATTATAAGGGTCCCAACAAATCCCTTTAGTGCGCGCAATAGGGCTTGGAAGAACTATTTAAAAAGTCTCCGCCATTCAGATCTTGAGCTCTATCTTACACTATTCAACAAATTCAAATCTTTATCCTGCAACTTATATATTGACTATATAAGTAAAATGGAATGCTCTCTAAAATTGGAACCCAAACTTTTTTGGGGATTTGTTAATTCTAAGAAAAAAACCGATGGTTATCCATCGAAACTTACTTACAATAGCTCTACAACTGCTGATTCGCTAGATGCAAGCAATATGTTTGCAGATTATTTCAGTAAGTCGTTTAGGGTGACCCCTCTTCACATGATGAGCAATATTTTAGTTATCTAACTAGCTGTTCCCAAATAAGTTTTAGTAGCTTCTCATTTGACTTGGAAACAATTTGAAAATTTATTTCTTCGCTGAAGAATGATTATTCATCAGGTCCTGATGGCATTGCACCGATCGTTCTTAAAAAATGTAGTCATGCAATTGCTCCATATCTTAAATATCTGTTTGAATTGTCCATTAGTACTGGTAAATTCCCTTATGTATGGAAAAGTGCTTTTATCACACCTGTATTTAAAAAAAGGCGAACGTGGTGATATCACTAATTATAGGCCTATTTCAAAGCTTTCGTGTATCCCTAAGCTTTTTGAACAAATTGTTTGCGAAAAGTTAATATTTCTTTGTCGCAATTTAGTTTGTAATGAACAGCATGGAATTGTAAGAAACAGATCCACTGTCAGTAATCTGTTAAGTTTCTTGCATGATTGTTCTAAAGCCTTAGAGAATAAGGACGAAATGGATTGCATATACACTGACTTCTCTAAAGCTTTCGACCAGCTGTCCCATGAAATAATCGAGTTTAAGCTCAGGGCTTTTGGTTTCCAACGAAGTTTCATAAAATGGGTTACTTCATACCTTAGATCAAGGGTTTATCAAGTCAAATTTAGAGGATCGCTATCTGTATCTTTTACAGCTGAGTCTGGAGTTCCCCAAGGTAGTCACCTCGGACCAATTCTATTTATACTAGCCATTAATGATGTTAAAGCATGTATAAATCACAGTAATATCCTGATCTACGCTGATGATATGAAAATATTTAAATCTATCACTAGTCAGCAAGATAGAATTTTTCTTCAATCTGACATTAACAGCTTCGCCAATTGGTGTGATAAAAACGGTTTATCCCTGAACCTTACCAAATGTCAACATATGACATTCTCTAGAAAGAATATACCTTCCACCTTTCAATATTCTTTGTCTCAACATATTCTTTGTAATGTTGATAATTTTAAGGATCTTGGGGTTTATTTCGATCCCAAACTGGTTTTTGCCAAGCATATCAATTTTATTGTTAATAAATCTAATTCTATGCTGGGCTTCGTAAAAAGGTGGGCGAAAGAATTTAATGACCCATACGTTACTATGTCATTGTACAATTGTTTTGTCCGTCCAATTCTAGAGTATGCTTCACAAGTTTGGACGCCGTTCTACAACATTCATTCAAATCGAATAGAGGCCATTCAACGTAAATTTATTCGATTTGCACTTAGAGAACTTCCATGGGATGATCCTTTTAACCTTCCTCCTTACAGTCAGCGTATTAAGCTTCTTCAAATGTTACCCCTTTCTCAACAAAGGCTTAATAGCGATATCATTTTTTTACAGCAGCTTATATCCGGTCAAATAGATGCACCTGACTTGCTGTCGTCTATTGGCTTTAATTTTCGTGGTGGTGCCCATAATTTGCGCAGTGCTGAATTATTGTTTAGCCCCCATCATAGAACGAATTATGGGAAGCATGAGCCTATTAGTCGCATGAGTAGAATCTATAATCTAAATGATCATGTGATTGACTCGCATGTTAGTAAAATTAAGCTAAAAAATATTTTGCGTAATAATGCTTTAATGTCTTAAATTGTTTGCATTATTTTGTGTCTGTGTTAGTATTTTGTAGGTACATAATTATTGTATTTTTAATTGTTTTGTCCTTACTAACACCTGCACTAAATGATGAGCCTGTGAGAGCACTTTTTGTGCCGGCAATTTCTGCTCGTGATAGTTGCTTGCTTTAAGCACTCCACGACACAGAGCTGATAGCGTATTAAAAAAAAAAAAAAAAAAAAAAATTGAATTGGGTTACGTGTGTATCGTTTTGGGTAGATACACTTGACTCATTGCGCTTGGGTGGCATTTTAGTAAACGAAAAACAAAGCGAATGACCTATTAATAGCCGTGTGCTCTGGTAGTGTATTTGGTGTATGGATTTCTATCGATTGGGAAAATATGAGAAGGTGATGAGTAGGGCGGGTTGTGCGGATCACAACATCCCACCCCCTTAGAAAAAGAAAATTCTTACCTGAAGGGTTTGAATTTTCTGCAGGTAGGCTTGGATGTGAACAAGAAAGATCTTACAAAATGATGATTAAAAAAATGGATATGTTATACTTATAGTACATATGCTTAAATAATTATGATATAGGTATTATAAAAATTTGTTACTTAAAGTTAACATTAAAAATTCTCTTACAATTTTTTTTGGTGTATTATTTTCTTATTTATCTAATTTCTTAAATATCTAATAGACTTACAAAAAAAATGTTTGAATTGTTAAAACGATATTTATAAAAAATAGTTTTTTTTTTGTTTAAATTCCTGTAGTTAATACATTAATAGTTGGTTTAGGAGATGATGGTTCAATATTATTATTACTTATTTCTGGTATGTGTTGGGTTGGAGGATTTTTACGTTTGGTTGGGATAGGATGGGATAATTGTGCTGTTAATTCGTTGGTATCTTTTGTTACTAGCGTTTTTAAATTTCTTCTAAAGGTGTATAAAAAGATAGCTACTATTGCCAGTATAACATAGGTCGAGATATAGTGATGGATGTTATGGGAGTTTAGTGACGGAATGGGCATATTTTCTTTAGATTTGAGATTTCTTATTTGTTTCGAAATGAGTTTAATTCCATCTTGGCTAGAGAATAGTGCTTATGGGAGTGAAATATAAGACATTTATTTTTATTTTGCTCAGGCTTATTGACTATTGCTGAGTCTTTTTTTCTAGCAAGAGTTCTTATAATTGTTTTTATTATTCCGTGAAGGATTTAAGGTCATTATTATGGACTATTTTTATCTTGTTCCGAACACGAATTTCAGTATTTTATGAAGAAATTATGTTCGTTACGTCATAGGGTCCTTCCCATAGCGATGAGAGTTTGTTATTCCGAGTATGATTCCTAATTAATACTTTGTCACCTACGTTAAATATTTTATTGGATGAGCCCTTATCATAATCCAGTTTGGATTTTTGCTTTTTGTCTTGCAGTATTTTCTTAGCGGTCTGATAACCATGCTGTAAGCGGGATTTAAGCTCGCTGGCGTAGTTACGAGTATCATAATTGTACATTGTGTGATGTACAGGTAGGTTGATGGAAAGGAGGTGGTGGTTGACCTAAGTCCCATGGCAGCAATAGGCACGCTTGCGGATGCGCGGCGTTAGCTCGACGGTGGGGTGGGAACTTGCTGCCTTCCTATACATACATAAATTTTCGTGCCTGATAGAGTTCATTAAGGTTTACAGATAGTAGAAGAGAGAAGAAAGTGATTTAAGAAAGAATCAAGATAAAACAAGTGAAATAAAAAGAGCGATAAAAATCGAAAGTAGCTGACGATGTTCCTGGTGTTGCGGAACATGTTGGACTTGCCCTGCCCCTATGCATCTGGTGAGAGACGAGATGCACCATGACTATCCTGCGTCCATATCTCTTTAGGATAGTCCCATAAGATACCCACACACGTATCTACACAATCACAACCTTAATAGCGGATATTTTAAACACGAATCGAAATCATTTTAATATTTTACACAAATGCCTGTACGTAGGTTTATTCATTAAGAAACAAAAATTATCTTATACACGAGAAACATCTTTACAAGTGCTATATATACTTAAATTAATATTTTGAGATAGCAATAATGCACTAGATAATAATTAGTGTAAGGCTTTTTATTAGGGTAGGTATTTAATTTAATGTAAGCGGATATTTTAAGTATGTAGTGGTATGTATGTGTATATTTTTAGTAATTTACTTATTTAAGCACAAATTTTATATGTTTAGAAATTGAAAAAAAGATAAAAAAAAAGTTTTAGGATTTTGCCTCAGAAATCTATGATCATATTAGGTAGAAATTAAGTACTCACGGTTGTCCAGACGATGAAAAAGATGTGGCCACATGTTTCTGTCGTTGGTATAAGATGGTTTTGAAGTTTACACTCGCTGTGCTATAGATATGGTAAATTAATTACCCAACACTTCTTAGGCAAATACCTAGATCTCTTTAACAAATTTGTTGTTAATAACTTATTTTTATGTTAATAACTTTATCTTTACGTTAGGGCAATATATTTTTTTTTTGTTTTTGGTAAGAAAAAGAGAGTTGATTCAACACTTCATACAAACATGGGTACATGCACAGGCACACGTATTTTATGACAAGCACTAAATGATGTGTTTTAGATGATTATTTAAGGCACTTGTCTTCCTTTTATTTATACTGATGCAGATGTTCTAATGTGATTGAAATCACGTGTCTGCTGATGGAGATTTGCGAGACTTCGATGACTGCTACACAACGTGCGGATGTTCTTTGCGTTAGTTAGAAACTAAGCCAAGCACGATGCGCTGAGGCGGTCTCGTTGCGGGTTTTCGTTGATCTTTCTGATCGCGTAGCACAAACTCGATGATAGAGTATAAAAACATAGGGACGGGCTACAGTCCGCTTGGGCGAACTGTTGGATACCCTATTCTTATTCCTATCCCTCATAAGTGGGCGTGACAAAAGTCTAAATATGGTTGAATTGTTAAGAACGCTCTACATATTTTGTTATATAACATTTAAAGGATTTTATCAAAAAAAACCCTCCCTAGCTCAAACTTGGGTGTTTCAATAAAATTGTTTTATTTAATTGTGGGCGTGTCAGTAGGCGAGTTTAAAAAAAATTAACACATGAGAATAAAGGGCCCCTAGAGAGTATATATTATAAATTTCAGCTCCCTAGCTCAAACTTTAAATTTTCAAAAAAAAATAAAAAATTATTGTGGGCGTGTCAGTGGGCGGATTTTGAAAATATTTACACATGAGCATAAAGGGCCCATAGAGAGTATATATTATAAATTTCAGCTCCCTAGCTCAAACTTTGGATTTTCAAAAATTAACCCTCCGATGAGCGGTGGCATATTAGGCGGTAAATGGATCGTAAAGGGTCTGCCCAGACCCATACATATTAAATGCGTAATTTCAGGACAACGAACGGGAGATGACCAGAGATGTACTAAATGTGTGGGTGTGTGTTAGTATATGTGGCTCAAATGTATGTATGTGTGTATGGTTGTGTAAAAATATGATAAAACGAATGTTTTAGTCCGTTTGAAAAGGTGCGGGTACCTTAATTTATTACTAAATAAAAATACATTATGAAGAGCATTCTGGTTCGTCTCTCGTTGGCCACTTGGTGGTTTTTCCGTATAAATTATTCCTTTCAGGGGATAATTTGACACAGAATCGCAGACCCACCAAACCTTTATTCCGTATTTCGCGGCCTTACTCGGAATATATTGAGTAAACCTAGTTCGTCCGCAATACGGAAATAACTGCTCATCGATAGTCACTTGGCAGTCAGGGGTGTATGCTCTCTCTAAATTAGCCATCAGCATGAGCCATACATCGTCTATTGCCTTAGATTTGTTTTGTTGAAGCCTCTCCGCACGAGTGTTACCGTTATCGAAGCAGATGTATGTGGTCTAGTGCTTGAAATGGTTGAAGGACATGGTGCCTTTGTAGATGGGCCTATTGTAACTCGCCCACAATTATGCGAATTGGCGTGTAGCACACCAGCAAACATCCCAAAGAAGGCATACATTTCGTCCTCGTTGGTCATCATCCAAACTCGCTGCTTTTTATTGGGATGCGCTTCGTACCATAGTCGAAAGAATTCCAAGGCTTTTCGATTAGTTTTCCGCACTATAATGTTCACGATTTCGGGTGACAACAACGATTTGAAGATGGCTCGGTGATGCGACAATGTTCCTCGTAATGGCCCTTCTTGTAGTCGTTGGCACATTATGCGAACGTGGCTTTCCAGAAGGTGGTGGATTCGCATTCCATATCTTGCCATCTTTCGAACGGTAAGCCACTTCCTGAACAGGAGCACCCACGTAGTCTGGTGCAATAGCACTGGATAAGGGAATTGCCGTTGGTGCTTCTGTGTATAATTCCTCCGCATAATCATCATCGTTATCATCCAAAACGGCCTCTAACTCAATCTCTTGTTCAATATCGGATGCCTCATCCACATTTTCATCTTCTTCTGGCACGTAGTTTTCATCGTCCAAGTCGTCACCTGATTCGAGTGGGTCGAATTCCGACCCCATAATTTGTCCAATTTGCGTCTCAAGGCGCTCTCGTTCTTCCAGATTCAAATTTGGTGCATTAAGTTTACGAACCAAATTTGTCATAGTATCAACCTCACTGCCTTCTCGCTCCATTTTACTGGAAACGAAAAACACGAAAAAATTGACACACGAGTCAAACACTATTCACAACCGGCAACAAAATATCTCCTAAAATAATCAAAATATCTCTTAAAATAATCAAAAACAGGGGGGCAGCATGGCCCCCCCACACGCATTGCACTGTTTATGGGATTTCCATATGGGATTTCCAATGCCTATGGGGAGGCATGCTGCCCCCCTGCAACCCCCCTGCTTGGGATCACTGTTTGATTTGGAGTAGGTGCGAGGTTTAATTTTAGCACTTGGCCTTATTGCACTTTGAGTCCCCAAATTTGGGGACTTATTTCATAGTTGAATTTGGGGACTTATTTCACTATGAAATAACCCCCCAATTTGAAGTATGAAATAAGTCCCCAAAAATCCATGAAATTAGTCCCCAATTTTGGGGGCTTATTTCATATGAAATAAATCCCCATCTCCATACAAATTTTGGGGATTTATTTAATTTTTCATTTGGGGTGTTATTTCATTGGGGGGTTATTTCCTGCAGCCCAGTATTACTAACCTGCAATTTTGTTGATAGAAAACTAAATAACACTTGAAAATAATCCAATATCAAATCACCAGCCAATTTAATTACGGTATTCGCACTATGAATCCTACGCATCTACTGTGGGTCTACTCAGACCCATGTGCGTATGATTCACGAAAGTCGTTTAAAATTAAATTTTTCCACTATAAATATATCGAAAACGTATTGTTTACCGGTACTTTGTGTTCACCTCAGCATATTTGAAGAAGTCATGGACTGCTGCTACTCAGAAATACCAAGAAAAAAACTTAAGCACATTTAAAAATTGGTTTGGTCTGGCCAGACCCATACGCTCATCGGAGGGTTAATATACCCTTAGAATAGGGTATAAAAAAAATATTTTATTTATTTGTGGGCGTGTCAGTTGGCGGATTTTGAAATTTTTTTATCCCGAGCAGTTTTAGTGGTCATAGATCATATATAAAAAATTTCAGCTTTCTAGCTCAAAATTCGATTTTTTCCAAAATTTTGTTTTTTTTTGAGTTTGTGGGCGTGTCTGTGGGCGGATTTCCAAAATTCGTAAACTCGATTATTTCGGGACCCTAGAGAGTATATGGTTAAAATTTCAGCTCTCTAGGTCCAGTTTAAAGGCCTAATTTTTGCCGACAGACGGACGGACGGATGGACGGACGGACGGGCGGACGGACGGACGGACATGGCTAGATCGACATTACTATCGATGCTGATCATAAATATAGTAACTTTTAGGGGGCTACGGGCAATATTAAGGTATGCTACAAACTATGCGTCAAAATTAATATACCCTTAGAATAGGGTATAAAAACAATTGCGGACGCTTCAGTTCGGGCTTTGTATGTATATACCTTAATATTAATGTGGGTAATGCGGCACTCCCGAACTCTATTGATGGGCGTCCGCAATCTTCTGTGGGAAATAATTCGATTATTATTTGCACTACACGCCGTTTAAACAAACAATAACCTACCTTGTTTTTTGTGAATATTATTTCTTAGGTAAATGCTTTGCAAATGTTCTTTTAAAATCAAAATAAATCAAAAGGAAAACTGGATTCCAATCTAACCTGTGGATTAACTTATGTTCTATATGTATAAGAACTTTGTATTATTTTTCCACGTATGATGGATCGAAATTATGGTTTAAAAGAACTTGTCGCGCGAGTTATGTCGTTGATGCGGGAGAGCGATAAAAAAAACAACTTCTTATTTTGCCAACAGTTTAATACTCTCCTCTAAATTTCACTTACAGTTCTATTTATGTACTTATTTTGTTAATTTAGTAAAAATGAAAATATTCTTATTGCTGATTTGACAATATGGTAACATTACAATTTGGGTTTGCGAAATACGACGCTGAGTCGTGCATTACAATTTGAATTTACTTAATTCTATGAAATATGTGCTGCATCGTCTCTGGTTTTGGTTGCGGTCATCGTACTTGTGTGAACTTGTATAATGTGGTGATGTCGGCATTATGTTGCTGGGTGAGCTAGCGTGGGAGCCGTAACTCCTCCCCCCTTAGTATGGAGCGATGGCCATAGAAAGCTTGAGGTGGCTAGAGCGACATCTGAGTAAATTTTGAAGTGGTTTGATTTTCTGTGAATATACAATGCAAGAAAAATTATTATGATGGCAATGATAAGGATAGATGCCAATTGGAAATGCTGTTGTCGCTGGGTGTTAACTTGTAAGGTGTATATTGCTTCCTTGTGTATGTCATCAGATAGTTTAAGCTTGTCGAGGTTGATCTCCTCAATTGTAAAGTTAGATTGAAGGTTATGGTGTGATATGGGTAGTAGATGGATCTGGTCGAAAAAGATTAGTGGTCTGTTCTTGTATATGACTTCGTTGATTTTTATCGAACAGTTATTGTAGCGTATTAGGATGGTGCCGGAGAGTGTTGTTGTGTTGTGTCCGCATGTTGATTTTATTTCTGTCCTTGGTGCGTTTATAAGTACAATGTGGTTGGGTTCTGGTTGTATTACAGCTGATTTTGGGCCAATGTCATTCAGGATGCAGTTGGCTGGTTGACTTCTTAGTAGATTGCCAATACATTCTGAGTTATTAGTTGCTTCTTGGTGATATGACTCTTTGCAGTAATGTGTACCTTCTGTATTGGGGCACGGTTCGTTTAAATATTGAATATGTTGCTCATTGAATAAGATATATGGGTAGGTGGAAATTTCCTTGGTCAAATTTATAGGGAGTGGAATGATGTGGAAAAGAGAGTAATTTTCATAGGAAAGTATAGGAATACGAATGTTAAGAATAATATTTGTATTATTGTAATATGCTTGTAAGTTTAGCATTTCGTAAATGTGCTCTGTAGATATAATTTCAACTGATTGGTTACGAAAGATTTCTTGGATTTCGTTAAGTTCGTTTTGATTTAGAATAAATTTTGGAATGATGTTCAGCCTTGCCATTACAACCGCCTCAGCAATGTTAGTTACATGTGCGTTAAGAAGGTCAATGTTGTAGTTTATTTGGCTAAGATATTGTGTTTGAAAAAGGATTTCTTCATTTACACGGAGTCTGTTACTATTGAGGTTATGGTAGTTATTTAAAAATTCCATTATTCTATCTTGTTCTTTATTGATGTGATTCGTCATATTATCGAATCTTTGCATCATTTTGAGATTAAATCGAATTTGATTTTCTTCATTGTTTTGAATATGTGATTGAACTGAGTTTAAAGCTTCGATTTCTTTGTTAAGGTTTTCTGCGTCATTCACATCCAAATTACCTGTTATGAATTTGATTGCTGATCCTAAACCGTTTACCAGTCCTCGTCTTTGTCTTGTGGTAGGTGTAAGTGAGTCAAGTTTGTTTTCTAGTTCCTTGAGTTTCAATTTTGTCACGGTCGTTGAGTCGTTAAGGCTAGTAATATTGTCGAGTCTTGTTAATGATTCTAAGATTTTTTGAAGATTGTTTCTGTATGTTTCAATGTTAATAATATGTATGAGGTTGCTGTAGCCTTTAATTGTTCTTGCAGGTCCCAGTTTGAAAGGTAATATGAGTTGTTTGTCTGTCAATTCTTGCGTCTCCAGTTTTTGTGCTGTTGCCAATAATAGCCTAGGATTAAATTGATTTTATTTTATTTCCTATCTACTAATAATTGTTTTTTTTTTTTTTTATTTTGAGTCTAATTTTATGTATTTTCTTATTTGTAGTAGTTAAAATTGTTACTTTGTTATTCTTTTTAATTTTGTGCTTAGAGAATCTAGGTGTTAACTTATTCCTACGACATTCTTTTCTATAAACTTCGTCGTTAATTTCTAGTTCTTCGGGGTCTTCCCTGTTTTCATTAAGTTTATCAATATTCTTATTCTTTATATTTTCTAATTTTTCCTTAATATTTGGGTATAATTTTTGTTGATATTCGTTGAGTTTTTCTATATAATCGTGCTCGTTATTATAATCTATGTTCCTATTAAAAAAATGAGTTCTACCTGAAAATAATTCGTATGGGGTTAGCTTAGTGGCTGAATGAATAGCATTGTTATATGTTATTAGTGTTTCTGCTAGGATTTCATTATGATCGAGTTCTAGTTTTTTCTCCTTTCGTTTAAAGTAAATAATCCTGTATATTTCTGTCAATGTCGAGTGTATACGCTCTACGGGTGAATTGCTGCTTGTCTGCTGAAATGATGTTGAGTGGAGTTCAATTTCGTACTGTTGACAAAAGTCTTTAAAAATGTTAGAACTAAATTCGGATCCCTGGTCGTAAACGATTTTGGATGGAATGCCATGTGTGCTAATGAAGTTTTTTAATGCTTTTAAAACAGAAGTGCTATTTTTATTAGGTACTGTATAGGCAGATATGAATTTAGAAAATTTATCAGCAATTGTTAAGATTTGAAAGTTATTTATACTATAGATATCAATATGGACTATATCTAGAGGTTTAGAGGGCGTTTCGGGTTTTTCGTATTTGGGTTTCGGGGGGTTTCTGTCGTACTTTAGAGTTTGACATCTTTCGCAGTGGTTAATGGTATCGGTTACTTTGTTTTTCATGAGCGGAAAGTAGAAGTTCCTTTTTAGGTGGAGCATTGTTTCATTGATACCTCTATGATTACTATTTTCGTGATACTCCTTTATTATTTTATGCTGCTCGTCGTCTTCTGTTATATCTTTAAGTATTTCTGTACATCTAATTAAACGAAAGATTTTACTGTGTGCGAAAAATTTGGAAAAGGTTGACTGGACCATACGGAAGGTTTCGTTATCTGTAAGAATTGCTGTTAGCTTACTAGGTGGCATAAATTTTTTGAAAATGTCAATCATCTTTTGTTCGTTAAATTCTGGTTCTTTTATTATTCGGCGTTGTTTATTCCTAAAAGGTATTTTAGTGGATACTGAGGGATTTTGGGCTATTTCGAAGATAACTTGAAGATTAAAGTCATTTAAGGGCTTTTCTGATATATGAATTCCATCATCGAGGTTTTCACTTGCTGAGTGGATGGTGGAACCAGATGTTCCGTGATTAGAATTAACGTCATTAATATTAATATCAAGGTATTTCTTTGGATCACTTATTTTGATTCTGCTTAACGCGTCGGCGTTAGTGTTTAATTTTCCTTTTTTATATACTATCTCGTAGTCGAATTCTTCGATTTTAAGTCTCCAACGAACGAGTTTTGAATTTGGCTCCTTTAAACTCATGAGCCAGGTTAACGGTTTGTGGTCTGTTAAAATTTTGAATTTATGTCCGAAAAGGTAGGGCCTAAAATATCTAGTTGCCCAAACTATAGCTAAGAGCTCTTTCTCTATTGTTGAATAATTTATTTCGGTTGTGGTAAGCGTTCTACTTGCATAGCAAATTGGCTTGTCGCTTCCAATTGGGCCTTGGGAGAGTATAGCACCAATTGCGTAGTTGCTAGCATCAGTAGTAAGGACAAATGGTTTAGAAAAATCGGGGTACTGTAAAATAGGATCGTTCGATAAGATATCTTTACATGTGTTAAAGGTTTTGATGTAGTTTTCATTTATAACAACGGATCTTCCTTTTTTAAGGCATTCGGTAAGTGGTTTGACTAGTTTTGCGAAATTGTTAATGAATTTCCTATAATACCCAAGCAGGCCTAAAAATGATTTTATTTCTTTTTGGGTTCGTGGTAAGGGAAAGTTTTTAATGGCATGGATCTTATCCGGATTCGGTTTAATACCATCGGTGGAGACGATATGTCCCAAAAAAGCAATTTCTTTATGAAGGAACTCGGATTTGTCCAACTGGATCTTTAGATTGTAAGAACGTAATTTCTGGAAAACTTTTTTAAGGTTTTCGATATGCTCTTGAAGGGATGTGGAGAATATGATTATGTCGTCTAAATAGACTAAACATATTTTTCCAATTAATTCTTTAAGAATGTTGTCCATCACTCGCTGAAAAGTAGACGGAGCGTTTTTTAGGCCAAAAGGCATTCTTAAGTATTCGTAGTGACCTCCTTCTACCGTGAAGGCGGTTTTTGGGATATCTTTGGGATCCATCTCTATTTGATGGAATCCACTCGCGAGGTCCAATGTAGTAAAATACATGCTTTATCCGAGCTTGTCAAGTATTTCATTTATGTTGGGAATTGGGTATCTGTCTGTAACTGTTTTGTCGTTTAGTTTCCTGTAGTCAATTACAAGTCTCCATTTTTGTTTTCTGCTTGAATCAGATTTTTTGGGAACAACCCACACGGGTGAGCTCCAAGGAGAGCAACTTGGACGAATGATATTTTGATTGAGCATTTTTGTTATTTGTTCTCGTACTTCTTCTTTGTGTACATAGGGATATCGGTAAGACTTAGTGTAGATGGGGATATCGTCCGTTGTCGAAATTTTGTGTTTTACTTCGTTGGTAAAACTTAATGACTGGTCAGGTTTAAAGAAAATATCTTCAAATTGCTTACACACTTTTAAGAGGGATTTTGTTTCTTCGGAGTTAAGATGTCCAATACGAATGAGATTTTTTATGTTCGCGGATGCTTCCGTTGAGGAAATTGGTTCAATATTGAAATTATTTATTTCGATGAATTGTGGAGAAAAATACGGTTTTACTTTTAAAGGCTGTTCTAGGAATAGTACTTGTTCGTTGTTGGAATCGTTGTTTACTTCTACGTAACTAAACCAGTTGCGTGCTGAATAGATGCCTTCGGAAATTTTTAAGTGTGGTATAAGTTCAGTAGCTCTTAAGAAGAAATCGCCATTGCAGAGATCTATAGGTAATTTGACAATAGTTTTAGAGTTTGCGGGGATGATATGTTTACCCGAGTTAAGGTTCGGTTTGAATTTTATTGGAAGAACGGAATTTTTAGTTATTAAAATCTTATCAGCTAGGTCAACTTTAGCATTTAATTGTGTTAGACAGTCAAGTCCTAAAAGACCGTCGAAATAATTGTGAAATTTAAATAAAAAGAATTGGAGGTATCCGGGGGATTTAAATTCTATAAAAGTGGGGATTTTGGTTTTCTGGTTTAAATGGAATTTTTTCATGATTGTAGCTATTGTAACTTGTTCGCAAGTTTCTCGATTTTTTGGGTTGACGAATATGGGGTTTATAAAAGAGGAGGATGCGCCAGTATCGATTAAAAATTTGAGTGGGCGTCCAAACGGTGATGAAATTTCAATATATGGAAGTGTTAGTCCATGGGTGTTAACATCTACATATCCTGTGGATTCGGGGAGGCTGATTGATAAAAATTTGATCCGTCTAGATCAGCGAAAGTATCAATTAGACTCTGATCTAGTTCGTTTGCATTTTGAGTATCGGGGTAAGGGGCCATTTGCTGTTGCTCGTATGGGTTTGGGATGAATCCATTCCCATTATAGTAGTGGTCCAAGGATTGCTGGTATGTTCCATGCTGTTGATTTTCTGGTGTCGTATTTATATTATGCACTTCTTCGATGGTATATCTGGGGTATCTAGGCTGGTAGCTTTGATTTGTCCTGTTTGTCTTTTGGCTCATCCTTGTTCTTGCTGAGAGTGTGTCCATTGGTTCCTGTTGCGAGAAGTTTTGTGTGGGGGGTGTTGATGTTGTTGCTAAAGGATTTCCAATTTGATTTTGCTGGTGGAATTGGTTTTGTTGGGGAAAATTCCTAACTGGGTATTGGGGTCTTGCGGGTGTATTGTTAAAGTTTGATCTGTATTGGTTATTTTGGTAGTGATTTTGGGGTAGTGTATATTGTGTTCTTAACATATTTTGTTGCCTATAAGAAGGGTTAAAGCCTGGTATTACAGTATTATTATATGGTCTCTGTGGATAACGAAAAGGTTTAAGGGGAAATCTTGGAAATTGAGTGAAAGAAGCCCTATTGTATGATATGTTCTGCTCCTTTATGCAGTACGAAAGTGCTACTGGGAGAGATTCGGGTCTCATTGCTCTAACCATAGAGCCAAGAGGTTTATTGAGTCCGGTTAAGAAAACGTTAAGACACATTTCCGCATAAAGATTTTGTTTAGCCGCGATAACGTTTTGATTGCTTTCATGAATTAAAATGTTATTTAGGATTGAAGCTTGAATTTCAATTATGTTACTATAGAGTTCTTCTACCGTCTTTTATCCTTGTCGCGTGTTGTGTAAGTCGCGTATTAGTGTCGTCTCTGTCCTTTTGTCCGCGTAATGTAGTATGAGGTTATTTCTGATGTCGTCCCATTTTAAGGGGGTCCCATACATATTTAAGACCTCATTTGCTTGGCCTTCTATTTTGTTACGGATAGCCCTAAGTAAGACGATGGAGTATGGAGTTCCATCAACAACTTTCAAGAATGTGAGAATTTCTTCTACATTGTTGATAAATTCATGGAGTAATCTAGGATTACCATCAAATCGTGGTAAATCTTTAATTACATCCGGAATTCGGAGTGAATTGAAAAGGTCATTTTGAGATGCATTGGATGGGTTTGCAGAGCTGTTCGGCATTATTGTTAAATTTGGTAGACTTTGGCTAAGATCCCTTTCAAATACAATATCTTCTGGAATGGAGTTCAAGCTTGACGTTCTGGATGGTCGTTTGTAGGCAAGAATGAACGTATACGTTTGTGCATTAAATTTGTTTTATTCTCGAAGAGAAAAAAAAAATCCTCAAAAAAAATTATTCTCTTTTTTTTCACTTTTCTTATTTTAAGGTAGGAATGATAATTTAGGGATTATTAGATGGGAAAAAAAATTTCTTTGATAACTCTTATTCAATAAACTTATTCAATAAAACTTATTCAATAAAACTTACATGTGTCCAAACAAAAGGAATGTCCACATTCTACTTGGAGTACAAAGCTGCTGGCTGGTTCGGTTCTTTAGTGATTGATTTTCCAGTTGTTGCCACAACTATCGATTTTCCTTCGATATTGGGTTTTTGTCCCACGATGATCCTTCGTTGGATAATTTTCCACAGCTTCCTCTCTTTGAAACACTGCTTTAGATTCGGGAATGCACCGATTTAAGTCACTGATTCTGTTTATATTAAAGTACCAATTACACAATTACACTGAACTTTGAAAGTTATTTCCGGGAAACCACCGTTAAATTCGTTTCAAAAAAGAACACTGTTCATATAGTTGATACTACAATGATAATTTCGAGAGACAACTGAATACACTAGACCGGAGACTGCGCCAGTTATGTCGTTGATGCGGGAGAGCGATAAAAAAAAACAACTTCTTATTTTGCCAACAGTTTAATACTCTCCTCTAAATTTCACTTACAGTTCTATTTATGTACTTATTTTGTTAATTTAGTAAAAATGAAAATATTCTTATTGCTGATTTGACAATATGGTAACATTACAATTTGGGTTTGCGAAATACGACGCTGAGTCGTGCATTACAATTTGAATTTACTTAATTCTAGGAAATATGTGCTGCATCGTCTCTGGTTTTGGTTGCGGTTAAAATGGATGCTTTCCGCGGGGGAGTGCAACAGTTCAGTGTACATTTCAGCTGATTGGTGGATATTGTTGGGGTATGTTAAAGTGAACGCCCGGTTTGAGTTTATGACTTGGGGAGCAGCAGTTAAATTCAAAACCTGACGAAATTAAATCTGTTTTTGCGTTTAAGGTGTGCGTCACAATTGTTTGGGGTTTTCTGCTAATGGAATTAGGTATCCGTGCAGGAAAACCATAAATTAATTCGAATGGACTAAACGAAGTGCTGTTATGGGGTGTTGTATTATAAACAAACATTGCGTATGGTAGCCAAGTATCCCATGATAACTGGTCGTTGTTAACGTAATGCCTTAGATAATCGGCTAACGGTGATACGGTGTTGTTGGTATCTTTTTAATTTTTAATAATTTACATATTTCTTTGAAAAGGTTACTCAAGAAGTTTGTACCTTGGTCTGTTAGTATCGCTTCGGGTAAACCGAATCGACAAATAATTTTATCCACATAATTTCGGGCTATTGTGGACGCCTCCGCATTAGGTAGTGGTATTGCCTCAGTGAACTTGCTTAAGTCATCTTGAAAAGTTAAGATATATTTATTTGTTATTTTCGTAAGTGATCGGAAGGGGTCCGACAATGTCCAGAGCTATTCGCTCGAAGGGGCTTGTGCTTGTCGTAGTAATTTTCATAGGAATTCTCGGATTCTGTCTCAATTTGTTTCTTTGACAAGATTCACATTTGCGAATGAATTCCTTTGTATCTTTTACGAGAGTTGGCCAGAAGTACTTTATTCTGAGTCTTTTAACGGTTCGGGAGATACCTTGATGTCCTCCAAGAAGTGAATTGTGGTAATCACATAGAACCTTATTGATTTCTTGTGGATCCTCTAGATTGATTCGATTGTCTAAGTAGATGAACAGTGTGGTCTTTGTTTGGGAAAATGTTCGAAATATGATGTTTTTGAGATGGCAATTTATTGGTTCGCCTGATGGGATAGAAATGTCTATTTGTTTTATATCTTCTGTTATGCAGTAGTTTCGAATTTTAATGAGGATTTTCTCAAAAACAGATGTGTCTTCCATGTTCAATGGTAGAGTAGTGACAATATACGCAGAGGATTTTGTTGCATTCGAGTATGTTTTCATTACGTTAGAATTTGGACGAGTGTAGTTAGTTATATTTTTGAGTAATTCTCCTTCTCGACGTTTTTCTTGTGATAGGATAAAAATTTGGATGGGTGAGCATTGTTTAGCAAACGTTATTGGCTTAAAAGTGTCGATTATCTTACATTCTACTGGTGGAATGGAAATTTCCTCGCTACCTACTACAACTATTTCATCAACATCTTGACTTTTCGCTTTACTTTTAGTGATGACTAATACTTTGCTTTCTTTCTCTTGGCAGTTGATATTTACAGGAATACGACTAAGAGCGTCTGCATTGGAGTTGATCTTACCAGGTTTGTACTTGATTTCGTACTCATATTCTTCTAGATCTATTCGCCAACGTGCCAGTCTAGAAGAGGGATCTTTCAGATTCAATAGCCTTTGTAGCGGCTTTCTGCAAACAAGCACATAATTGTATGTGAAAATATAGAGGTGTACCATAGGGTTCGTACCGCTTTGGGAGAGGCTAATACCGAGTACTTTACGTACACCCCAAGGGTGCAAACGCTTAAAACCATGGTATTGAAGGGAATTGATCCCTCAATTAAAACAGAGGAGCTCGGAAAAGAGCTCAAGAATTTTGACAGCGATGACCTCAAGTTCGTGGGGGTCAAGCCGTTTTCCTCGGCTGTGGCCAGGGGTGGTAACCGTCACTTACCATTCTTCTTGGTGCAGCTCACTCCCGACAGCAAAATTGACATCTTGCGAAATATTTACTTCCTGTACTATCATGTTGTTAGATGGGAGAAAATAAAACGGTCAGATCGCATACTTCAATGTATGCGCTGCCAAAGGTTCGGGCACGCCGCAGCTAACTGTAACATGCAGTTTAGATGCGTCCAGTGCGATAAGGACCACATACAGGGTGAATACTCTCTGGGTAAGGAGAGAGTCGAAGACCGGAGTGTACTCTCCTGTGTGCTCTGCAGGAACTCTGGGCATCCCGCCAACTTCAGGGGTTGCCCAAAGTACCAAGAACTGAAAAAGCGAGTACAGGCCCGCAAACAGCAGTCTGAAGATGATAGGCGTCGGAAGGGTCGCTCGTTCGCAAATTTTGTGGCACCCAACGTGTCCTTTGCCCAAATGGCAACTGGACCGGGTCAAGCCCAAATGACATTAAACCAACCAAAGGTAGCCCAAAAGGCACCAGAGGTGGATCTGGACTTAAAATCGATCCTTCTGTCTCTGCACGGAAAGATCGATAAGTTCCAGAAACAGTTAAATGAACAAGCGGCCTGAATTGACTTTATCTATTCGGAGCTGTTTGTGGGGTCTGGTGTGCCATAAATCTAATGGCTGCGCTGGATGAGGGAAACTTAAAGATCCTTGCTGTGAATGTTAATTCACTGGTCAGGATCGAGAAAAGAACGTCACTTGCCAATTTGTTAAAAACCGAAAACCCGGATGTGCTTTTGGTTAGCGAAACTAAGCTAAATCAGAAGCACAAATTGGGATACAAAAACTATCATGTAATAAGAAGAGACCGGTCTCACTCCACTCAAGGAGGTGGGGTTGGAATCTTAATTCGAAAGGCCTGCGCCATAGGGTTATATATAGCGGGGATGTGCGTAGGTTCCAGTTGTTGGAAGCATGCATCATATGCATTCCTCTCCATTGCCGGAGGAGAATGTATGCGGTGTCGCTTTACGCACCGGCTGCACCTCCACCAAACCAATTTATGACAGAGCTCGAGACACTTTTTCGTGGTCTGCAGCTGAACTCGGAGGAGAATTATTAATTCTTGGCCGGAGATATTAATGCCAAACATGTGGCGTGGGGAAATGTTACTGCAAATCCCAGGGGCAACCAGTTTCACGACTGGTGGCGCCTCAATATGACTGAGTACAAACTCGAGTTTTACGCGACGGATATCCCTTCTTTCCCAAGAAGCGGTGCTTTCCTTAACGGACGCAAGACTTCAACTGACGAACATAGATCAAAACACGCGGAACTGTTTGCGTGTGTTTTGAGTACGATAGTGACCACTACGGACTCGCCGCCGCAATACGGATCCCGAACGAGCAAACGCTGCTGGAGGAGTACGAATAGTGTGTTCATTCGATTATCGAAGGGCACAAAGGTCGCGCTTCTCCAGATTGTTAAAGCGAGATATACGTTCCAGTGGGATCGACCCACCGACAAACAGTAACATAACAAATGATGACATTGATCGGCATTTATTGGAAATGAACGACGCCATCAAACGAACTATGGAACGAACTATTCCTCGGGTAGGACGTTCCGACGACGACTAGACAGAAAAGTACAGAAACCCTACAATCGACGCACTATACCGACAGAAAAGTAGACTGCTCTCGAAGCTTAAACGGCTGTACAGGCAATTTACTGATCGCAACGACCCGGAGGTAAGGATGCTGAATTCAGAGATCCGAATCCTGAAACAGCTGATAAAAGAAAATTATAGAAAATCTGTAAGTCTGTATTGGGGCAATAAAATTCGGGCTATTGAAACCTGTAGTCCGAATATGTTCGCACAGATAAATAAGTTGTTCAGGAGGAAAGATCACAATGATATTCCTTGTGTTCGAATCTCCCAGACAGCAGAGAACAGACAGACAGTACTGACTGCTGAATTAAGTCCAGAAAGTGTCGCTTCAAACGACGATTTTTTCGTGGTCGAGGACCCACAGGAGAAAGTGGATTTGCTGGGCGCTTGTTTCGAGGCCGTGTACACGGTGAAAAATCCTGTTCGCCGTAACCACGACATTGAGAATAGGGCTCTTGTGAGCCACTTTTATCTACGCACCGAACTTGAGAATTGGCGATCTGAGAATAACGGATTCACCGTATTCACTGATGCAAACCATGCTAATGCAGTTGTCGCCAATGGCCGAGATGCATCGCACTTGTTCGTGTCGAAGGATGATCTTCTGTGCATCTTCGAGTCACTAAAAAATAAAAAGTCGGCGGGGATGGATGGTGTCCCAAACGTCGTATTGAGACACCTGTCTCCGGAGGCTGTAGATATTTTCACCACGCTGTTTAACAATGCGCTGAATAATGCACATTATCCGGCGCATTGGAAGGTAGCTGTGGTGCACCCTATCCTGAAAAAAGGTAAAGATAGGACGAACTCTACTAATCTCCGTTCAATTAGCTTGCTTCCGAATATTAGCAAGGTCTTTGAAAAGGTTGTCAATAGAGCCCTGTTAAAGTGGGTCGAGGACAATAACATAATTCCGGACAACCAGTTTTGTTTCAGGGCGAGGCATGACACTATTCATGCCGCGTCGAAACTGGTTTCAGACATTCAGTGGAATAAATAATACAAGAACCAATGCACGGGTGCTTGTCTGGTTGATTTTGAGAAGGCTTTCGACACCGTATGGTTAGAGGGACTTTTCTACAAGTTGACCAGGCGGGGGATGCACAAACCTTTGCTATATGTAATTTATAATATGCTTATGGGAAAGAAGTTCGTTGTCAAATGTGGCAACGTGACTTCGAACAGAGTCTTTGAAATTGAAAACAGACATGCTATAGCGTAATGCCGACGATTTGGTGGCATACAGGTCAGGTCCTAAAATCGAGGTCATTAACTTCCTTTTGCAGCGTGACTTCGATCAAATTAAGCGATATTGCGACGACTGGAAGTTGAAAATCAACTTTCAGAAGACGGAAATAATCTTGTTCAGAACTCCATTGGCTGGGGCCTCTAAGGATACCAGAAAAAACTGGAAGAAATTGGCCATTATTGGACAGAATGGGCAGCCCTTGGCGGTAAAAAGCGTAGTTAGATATCTAGGTATCTGGATTGACCAGTATCTATATTTCGATAGACATAATAGTTGATTGTCTTGCTGGGGCCAAGATGGCTTATGTTCTGACAAGGAGACTGTTTCATAGCAGTCAACTTGACTCTAGAGTGAAGGTCATTTGCTACGTGGCCCTCATAAGGCCGATCATCGCTTATGGTTGTCCATTGTGGTTTAATATAGCGCCTTGTTATATGGAAAAGATTCGGGTTTTGGAGAGACAATGTCTTAGGACCTGTCTCCGATTGTACCGAACGCCTGAATCCAACTATATAAAATACTATCCCAACAAGGTCCTATACGATGGTTTTTTTATTTGTTTTGAATGAATAGCCTTACATTCCTTACCACGTAAAGTGGACGGCTGGAGTTACAGCGCTGTTTCACGGTCAGCCACAACCGATCATCAGACTCCTTATGTGGTGCTGGTCTGTCTTTTTCTTCATTAATCCCGAAATTCCATTTTCTTCCACTGGGATTCGAACCTAGACCAGCGTCTTCTCAGGCAAGCACTCTTGCACTGTGCCATTGAAGCCACGAGTTTATCCAGTTTTTATTTGCAATTTCTTGGACAAACTTTTGCTCCTGTAAGTATACTATGTTATTCATTCCGGTTGTTTCTTTCTGTGTTTTCTCTAATTCTATTCCATTTCGACAAGCATAGTTGGACTGAAATGGGTGATAGAGAGGGTGAAAGACTTTTGACATTGTTTTTTTTTTTGTCGAGAATTTTATGATTAATGGTTCTTTTTCTTCATTTATCCCGAAATTCCATTTTTGGAATGAATAACATAGTATACTTACAGGAGCAAAAGTTTGTCCAAGAAATTGCAAATAAAAACTGGATAAACTCGTGGCTTCAATGGCACAGTGCAAGAGTGCTTGCCTGAGAAGACGCTGGTCTAGGTTCGAATCCCAGTGGAAGAAAATGGAATTTCTGGATAAATGAAGAAAAAGACAGACCAGCACCACATAAGGAGTCTGATGATCGGTTGTGGCTGACCGTGAAACAGCGCTGTAACTCCAGCCGTCCACTTTACGTGGTAAGGAATGTAAGGCTATTCGTTCAAAACAAATAAAGGAATTGACGGAAAACAAAAATTAAAACCAGGAAAAATTGTGTGTTATCACATTAAAAACCATTAACTATACGATGGGGCTCAGTTGAATAGGATTGACAATTTCCTCAAGGTGACTCGAGGGCACGTTGCAAGGGCGATGGCCAGCGATAATAGTCTGATCTTTGGGGCTTATTACCCCAATGAAATGTACATAGAGAGTGCGCTCCGATCTGGCTTTATCCCGCCAGAGGCATTTATCCATATTGATGCAAGGGATGGTATTCCGGTATTATACCATCGCTACCGCAGCGCGAGAGATAAGCGGCTCCTCCATGACGGGGACGTCGCCAATGCTCATGAGCTCCTCCATTTTAGTACCGCTGTTGCGGTAAAATTGGCCGCAACAAGAGCCATTCTCTTTTCCCTTGACCCTCCTTCTCTTCTATCGGTCTGCGTTTCCAGGGTCTAAAGAAGTGGAGGGGCAACCATGGTTCCATCAGCCATTGGTCCACGTCTCTGGAGCCTTGGGGAGCAACCACCACAGGTGACGGGAAGGGCAATAGGCCCAGGCCCAAACCCAATACAAACGGACTGTCCGTAGAGACGAATACAGACGGACTGTCTGTAGCGACGAATACAGACGGACGGTCTGTGGAGACAAATACAGATGGACTGTCTGTGGAAGCCAAGACAGACGGGTGGTCTGTAAAGGCGGGGTGCAAGAGAAAATCACTCCGCAACCAGACGAACTGTCTGCAACGGCAGGGTGGAACCAACGCAACACTAAAACATCCACCCTGTAAATACAAATGCAATTTGCGGGCGCGGGAGTTACATATTTGTATGGTGACCTCCATCAATAAACATGTAGGACAGCAACCTTAATGTGTTGCTATAAGTTGACTCAACATAAGTCATACTATACATGCAGAGCAACAACCTTAGGTCGTTCCTCCATTTAAGCCAGCATGTTTGCTTATTAATTTGTAGATATAGCACAACGGATGCAAATATCAATTGCATTTCCGCTAAGACTCAAAATTGCAATAAATGCACTGTAGTAATATGATTAATCAGCAATTAAGCTTATTGAATGGAAAAAAAGATAATAAAGGCAGTCAGAACTAGACACTTAAACCAAACACTTGACTTTTTATTTAACTGGCGCAGTCGTACGGATTATGTTTTTTTGTGTTTGATAGAAAAAAAAATAAAGAAGGCATCGAACCAAAGTGATTATTGCAGACTAAAAATCAGTCGCAGCATACGGAAAATAAAGATAGTGTCTGTTAGAAGTGCTGTGTAGAAACGCCAAAATTTCGCGACAAGTACTCCACGATTCCAGAAGGAACGTACCAGCAGAAGAAATCGAAATGACAACCGATTCAAACACCATATTGGCTACAATGGCACAAATTCTCGCAAGACTAGAGGTTAATACGCAACAGGCTGATAGCCGAGCCCTAGTTCTAATGAGAGAGATTTCTTACATAAAAGAATTCTCAGGAAATAAAGAAGACCTGACTCAGTTCATAAATGTGGTGGACAACCACATCAACCTTACACCGGAGGATAGAAGAGCCGCTACCTGGACCGCGAAAGCCCAATGCAAAGTCATTGGAAGAGCAAAGGAGCTACTACTGAGCAACGCAGCTACAACATGGGACGAAGCAAGGAATCTTCTAGGGTTGACTTTCAGACCCGTCATCGACCAAGGGGAAGTTACAAGAAGGATTAATAATCTAAGAATAAGTTCAGTTTTGGATCTAAACAATAAAATTGAGTTTCTACTAACCGATATTCATACTTTAGTAATGTATGAAAACAAACAGGATAGTCTTAAGTCTCTTTTGTATAATCTAGTAGTGAGTAAGATAAGAGAAGTAGCAACTGGAAATTTAGCCAGAGAACTTAGGGACGAATATGAACTACATAGAATAAAAACAATATTGTATTCATATGTGGGGTTTGATGAAGGGAACATTCTTACAGACCGAAGCATTAATCGGGCATATACAAATTACAGAAATAAAGAAAGAAATGATATTCCTAATAACCAACTACGACGAAATACTAACTTCAATAATTCTGAACAGGCCCATGACGAAAGACAATACACTAACTACAATTATCGACGACAGATAAACCAACAACGGCAAAATTTGAATTTTAATAGTCCTGGACGAACTAACCAAGAAAGGCAAAATAGTAATTACAATAACCCTGGACAGCGACTAACTACTAACGCCAATAACTCTGAACAGACAAACCAGCAGCGACGAGGTACTAACAACTATAGTTATAGTAACCCCAGGCAATCACAAAATAGGCAAAACAATGAACCAATGGATATCGATAACATAGCTCACATAAGCTCAGAACAATACCGGAATAATTCCGAGGAACAGGTTAACATTCCAGAAGAATCTCATTCAATAGAAGCTCCGGTTTTTTTCTGAATCCAGCCTCAATGGTAGAAATTGTAACGAACCCTGCCACTTGCAGAAAGCCAAACCACCTACGGCTCCAGAATTTGGAAACAGAACCTCCTTGTACCAGATGTAACACGGCCCACAACTCAAACACTCTCGCGGCAAGAATGTGAAACGACAACGTTACGAGTCTGAACGCCACCATCGCCATCCTTCGCACGATTTAAAAAGGAAATGTCAAACGGCGACATTCTTCATTTTATAACTTTCAACTCGCCCAGACTGTGCCATCATTCTCGAGCGAACCAATATTCCCAGGAGCAGTGCGAAGAAATCGGGACGCATCCACCACTGGACCACCGATGCACTAGATTCCACGGACGTTACAGTCTCAGGGAAGTGAGATTCGGCAGTGAGGCGAATCATTTTTGGGCCACCAATTAAAGTGAGTGTGGCCACGAGATCCCATTCAAGCAAGCACCAGCAACTTTCCAGGGTTTCGGCACGCATTCCGCGAAGCGGAGAGCCTAATCCTCGCAGGCCACACGAGGCCATCAATAAGAAGCCCGTCGATGAGGCGAGTGGTGGAATTCCTACCGCAAGCGGCAAAGGAAGGTTCCACCAAACAACTCCAGGGGCATTCCAGAACACCTGGGTAAGTGTTGATTGCACGTCGACCAGAATTGTACGTACCTCAAGGTACTAATACGTCGTTCTAACGCAGGATTCACAGGAGGCGATCACCGTCCGTATTCATAGGCGGCGACTTCACGTGGCGAAGCCCAAGAAGCACGCCAACGACCGCCGGGGCAGTACGTCCCTATCCATGCGGAGAAAGCCGCGCCAGCACGTGAGCCCATGAGTCAGACCCAGGTAAGACTTGGTCGAATCTCGACCCGAGTAAATTTCCAAACCTCCTATGGGAAATCATATACTGACGCACGTCTCTTTTCCCCGGGGTATAGATTTATCTGGGCACCGAACCAGTACTTATCGTGTCACCAGCGACACTCAAATCACCAGCAGCAGCAGCGTTACGGAGGCAGTCACCAATCTCCGCAACAGCCACACCGGCATGTTCACCAGCCACAGTAGCATCGGCAGCGACAGCAGCAGCGTACCGTAGCACAGCGTTAGATAGTAATTAAGCAGGATAGTGCGGGTGCGGATTATCAGCCCCAAGTGTTTTCTTTTTTTTTTATTAAAAGATATATATATATATATATATTCTATCATACATAAGCGCGCGTGACTTACCTTCGTGTCGATTCACCCAGTGCGCGGATGTGACGTTCCATCGTGGAATAGCTGACCGATACTTACTCGAGTAAATCCTTAATTAATTTTTAATTACCAGTCGGGGGTATGACTCATTTTTACTTCCATTACATTGGTGTCGCTTGTACTTAACCCAAAAACCATCTTTTTTTTTGTGCGAGGTCGAGCTAGTATCCTCAAACAAGGAGATAGCCCTCCGATTTTAAATTCTCGGCGTCGGGGTTTAGGGTTCATTGACGTAAGCTTGGATGTTCGTATCGGTTGCACACTTGGCATTTTGCCAGGGTTTTTTTTTATTAATCATCGACTTGCCACGGCCAGGAGGACGGATTCTCCGATCAGCCTGTAGTACTATCGGGAATGCGCGTTCAATACAGTTGCAGGGTTAGGGAAAGAATCATAGTGCCATTATATATCATATTTAATTATTCAGGACCAAGGACTCACCATCGCTGTGCGCACACCGACGGGAGGATAAACACGTAAGTCTTTTTCTACCATTGTCACTTTAATAATATATAATAGCACTACCTCAACATAACATCTCAGGTATTTTGAATATATACACGAAATATATATATACCCCGAAACGAACGCATCGGGAGGAATAGTTCTATGACGCAAGATATCCGTCATCGTTTATCGGGTATCTTTTAACGTATCATTTGTCGTGTTTGGTTTTTTTTATTGTGTGGAATTAATGTTAGATTAAACGAATCACCCGTGTAGCGTTAATCATTTTGTGTCGGTGCATAGTACAGTGCAGCGTATACGCTTTCCACTGACGGGAGATTTATCTTCCTTTTCTCGCGTCGTCTGTCGTCGTGTCCGTCTAGCATCTCTTACGGATAGCTCCCGAGTAGATAGTACCCGCGGATCTTTTGGATTGTCGGAGTAGTAGGCCAGTCCGGACGCATGAGGTCTGTAATTGTCTTTTTTTTATTATTAGTCTTTTTATCTTCTAAGAACGCACGCGAATTAGCCGCTAGAAGCAGGCGGACCTACCCGTTAAGACTTACATTAAGAGGCATTGAAGCCATAGTTACTAAGATACCCCAACATGGGAAGCGAGCGTGCCAGACGGCCCTTCCGCCTAGTACCGCTTCGGTTAGTTTAGACCTAAGTAAAGTTAAGCATAGAGAGCGGATTTCCTTAGAATTAAGCTAGTAAATAAAGAAAAAGTTAACATGGATAGAATTCTTCTCATTGGTAACTTTCAGCAAAGTGCTACTGTCGATTTGACTATGGAGACTTAAGCTCCGGCACGGGTAGGATGCCGAGGGGCTTCTTCGGGGGCAGCGAGGGTGTGAGTGAGAGCAGTGTATACAGTACACAACCGGGGCGTAGGCGACGTTGACATATCCAGTATGCTTACGGCTCCTTTTGATTTCGGGGTCATTGCTGATTGTGCGGCGCGATGGCCATGGTGCCCGCGTGTAAGCGTGGCGGGGTGGGCCAGCACAGGGGAGGACTCCTACCTCTCTCCCCCTTCTTCTTCTTCTTTTTCTTGCCGCTCCTTCCGATTAATGGTAGGGTAGCGAGCCTGACGATGAACTTGGGTCAGTACACTTCGGGCCGCAGGATATGGTGGAGGGTGACATGGACGTCACCGACTCCTCTCGGATAGGTTAGGCCGCGGCAGGTCAGCAGTCCGCGGTATTCGAGAGGAGTGTTTGGATCAAGGCATGTAAAAATATTATAACCCCCTGTTCGCACTCACAGCAAGATCCCGCTCCCGCCGACGAGCTAGCGCGGGGAGATGGTCATGCCTTGGCTGTGAGCGGGCGAACACCCCTCGTCGATCCGTCATTGGTCGCCATGCCCAGCAGCTGTAAGCTGGGGTCGAGCGAGGGGCGGAACGTTATAAAATACACAAATAGGATTCTCTGTAGGAAATGAAAAACATATATGTCTAATAGATACAGGATCTACAATGACTATAGTTAATACAAGCAAAATAGATTGTAGTGCATATAAAATTCTTAACGAAGTCACAATAAAACTTTCAACAGTAAATAATCAGACGGCAGAAAAACTAAAGATCTATCAAGTCCCAGTCCCTACGGAATTTGGATACAGATCTAATGTATTTATCCAAGCATATGGCAAGGCGTTAGGGGAAAAATCATATAGTCTTTTGTTAGGTATGGATGTCATAGGTAATTTGGTAGAGAGCATAAATATAAAAAAAAGAGAAGTGTTGTTACAAAATAAGACCATAATTCCAATTATTTTCGAAGTTGAACCATACATAGAATGTAATAAAATTAACCACAGATCAACAAATAAATTCCAGACTGTACCGTCTCCCTCGGAAACATGAGGAAGAGGTTAGGAAACAAATTAACGATATAGAAAGGCAGGGCATAATTCGAAAATCAAACAGTCGATACGCCTCACCAATCGTAGTTGTGGCCAAGAAACCTGACAGTGGAGGAAAGACTAAGTTTAGAGTATGTGTTGATTATCGAGCACTTAATGATATAACGGTGGATGATAAATACCCACTTCCAAATATAGACAGTATCCTGGACAAGTTAGGAAGGTCACAGTATTTTTCTACCCTTGATTTAGCCAAGGGATACCATCAAATAAAGGTACATCCTGAAGATATACATAAGACTGCATTTGTTACGGCAAATGGTCTATATGAATATACCAGAATGCCTTTCGGGCTTAAAAATGCCCCAGCGACGTTTCAACGTCTAATGAATGATATTCTCAGAGAATAGGACAAATTTGTACAGTATATCTAGATGATATATTAATCTTTTCCACGTCCCTAGAAGAGCACATATCATCATTAAATAAAATATTTCAAAGATTAGCGGATCATAATCTTAAAATACAACTAGGTAGGTAGGTAGGTAGAAGTGGCGGTTCGGTTTGAACCCAATTAGCACTTATTGTGCCTTTTTGTTACCACGACTCGTGTGACCTATGTTGTAGTGGTTGTGAGAGATTTGGTGTGTGTCTATATCCAACCTGTGGAGTTGAGAAAACGGATAAGATCTTGTATCACTTTGCTCGATATAGCGATATAGGTCGTCGAAGAATGGTTGATTCAGTGCGCGCAGCATAGCTCTTGCTAGTGCCGGACATTCGCAGAGGAAGTGGAAGAGAGGTTCTCGTTCGTTTACATTGCCGCAGCTTCGGCAGTGGGTGTTAAATGGGATACCCAGTTTGGCCGCATGGTCTCTGTTGAATGCACAGGAGTTTGATTTGCAATAAAGCAATACCAACAACAAACAGTCCTGTTAAGTACAAAAAGTACATTGATCAAAAGTATATGTATATATGTAAAGGGGAGATAACACCATTGTATATAAACTCTATTGTAAAATCATCAACACGATTTCAAAAAGCTCAACCTCCACGAATTTGGAGACCAAAAGGATGGAGTGATTGCTTCTCAATTTAAGCAGAAAATATTTGTATGAGCTTTGAATTAAGAAAAGAGAATCAAATAAACTGTTGGTTAGGAAACAGAGCGAAGAGTTTATTTGATCCTCTTTTCTTCGATAAGGTATTTCGTAAGGATTTCTGACAAAAATAAGAATTCTATCATTGTATGGAATTTTGTTATCTTGTACCTATATGGATATCTCGCATTTTCAACTGTCTGCCTCTGGTCGCGCTATATGATTTTCATTCGCATGGACGTGTAAGTATTTATTTTTCTGTGTAACAGCGTAACAGCCGAATACTTTTTGGTAAATGGAATGTATGATGAGAGGCAGATGGTGTTAGGGGAAAAGAAACCTTTTTCTACAGGATATTGAATAAAAGCTGATTTCGGTATTTTGGTATTTTCCATCAAACAAGGAATTATGAGTTTATGATTTTTTAGGGTTTTGCTATTTTCGCTGTATCTCGTCCAAAAATGCACCGATTTCTATCATTTCTTCAGTATTTGATTCGGAAACATTCAATTTGGTTGTATCAGCCGTTATTCAAAGAAATAGTTGTTGGATAGGTATATTTATCTATTAGGGAATGGATCACCTACAATAATGTTGAGGCAGGTCACTTGTAATTTAACAGTTTTTTTTGTAAAATATTCGTGATCAGCATCGATAGTAACGTAACGTATCTACTATCTCAAACTCAAGCTAGAAAGCTGAAATTTTAACCATATACTCTCTACGTGCCCGAAATAATAAATGTTAAGAATTTTTAAAATCTGCCCACTACGGCCGTAGCCAGGACATAATGTATTGGTGAGTTCCATTTTTTTTGGGTGAGCTGACATTTTTTTTAAAAGAAAGTTAAAATGTATAGTCTTGAAAAATTTAATTTTTATTAAAACGCTAGGTATAAGCAATATCAAATTCATGTTTTTAAACTACGAATTAAACGTATATGCTATGGATCAAGAAATGGGTCGTTCCTTTCACTAAACGGAGGAAATAAGACCTAGATCTGATCACAATAAACGACACGGTCGTTGAGTATTCCGACGAAGTCAAGTATCTTGGAGTAATCCTAGACAAGAGGCTCATCTGGAACTCTCACATTAACAACAAAATCACTAAAGCTACTACGGACCATCACAACGGACCTCATTGGTCTAAGTGTGTTGGCTTTTTGCTAACAGCCACTTCAACCTAACCTAACCTAACCCCGACATGACCCTTAACCCACCATAATTTGGTCTTGTTTCTTAATCCCAGTGTTTAAAGGGTATTGAAGCAGTACTGTGACTGATTTGGAGTCAATGGTATGTGAGCTAAGGGCGTTTATAGCTGCTTGACTATCCGAGAAAATGCAGATATCCTTAGCGGATATCACATTTCTCTTCAGCCACGACAGGACTTCCTTAATCGCCATGATTTCCGCCTGGAACACGCTACAATGATCAGGAAGACGGAAGGAGAGACTGATATTTAGTCTTTCTGAGTAAACACCCCCACCTACCCCCTCGCTAGTTTTTGATCCGTCGGTGTAAAAGTGGATCGATTTAACTTCCGTGCAACCAGCATCCTCCCAGAATGATCTGGTGGGGATAGTGATTTGGAACTTCTTTTCGAACTGTAGTTGGGGTGTGGTGTAGTCGATGTTTCTAGGTACGGACCCAAGTGAGTCCAAAATGATAGAGTGGCCAATGTTCGAATTGATCCACTGTGAGGTGGCTTTTAGGCGGACAGCGGAGCAGGCAGCCATCTGCCTGCTAAAAATATCCAGGGGTGTCAGATGCAGTAAGATGTCCAGTGCGGCGGAGGGGGTCGTACGGAGTGCTCCGCTGATACACAGACAAGCTGTACGTTGCACCTTGCTTAGCTTATCTCGGTTTACCGCTTTATCAAGAGCAGTCCACCAGACAACCGCCCCGTATGTCAGAATCGGTCTCACTACCGAAACGTATAGAAAATGAGATATGCGGGGCTGTAGGCCCCACTTATTACCGATGGCTTTTTTGCAAGAGAAAAGTGCTACTGTCGCTTTTTTTACTCTTTCTTGTAAGTTGGGTTTCCAGCTTAACTTCCTATCGAGGGTAAGACCCAGGAATTTGGCTTCATCGGAAAATGTTAAGCTCGTACCGTTAATGGAAGGAGGATCGATGTTAGGGATTTTATATTTCCTGGAGAAGAGGACAAGTTCGGTTTTATGAGGGTTAACCCCCAACCCACATCTTCTTGCCCAACTTGTCAGCTTATTGAGAGCATTTTGAAGTAGCTCTTTTAGGGTGTTGAGGTATTTCCCTGAGACGGCAATAGCAACGTCATCCGCATAGGCAATCGCCCTGCAACCCTCCCCCTCCAGGCATGTCAGTAGTTTATTCACCACCAAGTTCCACAGAAGGGGGGAAAGGACACCACCTTGTGGCGTACCCCTACTGACAGACCTCCTAGCGGATGAATCGCCCAGTTTCGAATTGATAATCCTGCTTGAGAGCAAAAGATTGATCAGTTCCCCAAGCGAGCCATTCACATTCAGTTCTGTCAGTGCATTTGCGATTGCAGATGTGTTTACGTTGTTGAAAGCGCCTTCTATGTCTAGGAAAGCAACCATAGTGTATTCCTTGTGGTAGAGGGAGTATTCAATAGTGCGTACCAAGGAGTGAAGGGCGGTTTCCACCGATTTACCCTTATTGTACGCGTGTTGGGCCGCAGACAGCAGTTGTGAGTTTGTGTTCATACGAAGATGGATATCGATCAGACGCTCCAGTGTTTTGAGGAGGAAAGATGATAGACTGATAGGTCTGAGGTCTTTGGGATTAACATGGGAGTATTTGCCTACTTTGGGTATGAAAACCACTTTCACTTCTCTTCAAGCCTGAGGAATGTGAATCAGCTTTAAGCAACTTGTCAGAATCATCTCCAGAGTTGGAAGGATGATATCCGAAGTCATCTGAAGTTCGGCTGGTATTATGCCGTCAGGTCCTGCAGACTTGAAGGGCTTGAAGCTTTGTAGCGCCCAAAGGAGCTTGTCCCTAGTTATCAGACTCTGACTCTGAGAATTTGTTACCTGTGAAAACATAGGTGACCTGTTTAGGTTGCTATGATCGGTAATATTAGAGCTACCTGGGAAATGTGTATCAAGTAGCAGATTGAGCGATTCCTCGCTAGATGTAGTCCACGAGCCATCTGCTTTCTTTAGGCAGCTGGGCATAGTTGGATTTGAAGCAAGGATTTTTCTTAGCCTTGATGCCTCCGAGGACATGTCGGGGTAGAAGATAGATAGATAAATAATTTTATTTCTTATAAGTTCATTACAAATTCATTATACTTAGAACATAAAATTACATTATTACTATAAGTTTTGAATATAAGAAATATTAGCGACATTCTTTATTTTTATATACTAAGTATTAAAAATAGTGTTGAATGCCACTTCAATGGGATTATACAAAATTCAATATTAGTTTTGGGTGGGGTGCCCCTAAAAAAGCAATTTGCATTATCAAAAAAAAAAATTGTATTTCACAAAAATGTATTAGAATAGAAAAGAGACTGAACAATTTAAGTTGTTTCAAGAATAAATAATTACTCATTCAAATTTAATTTACTTAAGCATAATATGACGATTAAACCAGAATATTAGACAGAATGGATTCTAAATCACCATAATTCAAATTAAGAAGCCAATATTTAACACGTTTTAAAAACATTCCAGACATTGATACAGTTCTGATAGAGTAAGGAAGCTTATTAAATAAACGACATGATGAAACTGAATAAAAATTACGATATGCAGTAGTACGAAAGTTTGGTACAGATACCATATCCGAAAAGTTTACACGTAAATTATAATTTGAAATTAATCGATAATTGCGATTTCCAGACTTCACAAAAAAAGTCTTCAACACTTTAAAACAGTACAAATGTCGGACTGGAAGAATTTTCAGATCGCAGAACAAAGGAAAACTCGGAAGTCTTCTAGGTTTCCGGCATATTTTCCGTAGAATATATTTCTGCAGGATCAACAATGGTTGGATTTTATTCAAATAAACACCTCCCCAACAAACAATTCCATATTGCAGTTTAGAATGGAATATTCCGTAATAAATTGTTTTTAGGATCATTGCTGAGCAGATATTTCGCAAATAGAAAAAATGTCTAAGTGTGCAACGAAAATACTTCCTCAGACTTTCTACGTGATTCGAAAAGCTCATTTTATAATCAATTGTAAGCCCCAAATATTTATATTCATTAACTGCTTCAATTAAAAAACAATTGTCACTGCAACTTAAACTATCACAAAAAGAGGAAGCATGCGTACAATTACAATTAGAAAATTTGTATTTTTGGCACTCAGGTGAGTGATAAAAAACATTCGCACCCAACTTGTTGACGGATGACAGATTGAAAAACATTATTTTGGTTTTAGAGCTGATAATCAAATTGTGTTCGGCAAACCAGTTTCTCAGTAAGTTTAGATCCCAATTGATGTCAGCAACTAGATCCAAGGGACTGTTCAAACCATAAGAAAAACCTATATCATCCGCAAAAGCAGTAGGTGCACCTTTAAAATTAAGTTCCAGAAGTGAATTAATATATATAAGAAACAAAATTGGTCCCAAAACAGAGCCTTGGGGTACACCCAAATTGGAGAACTTAATTCCGCTCCTAATCTCATCTATCTTCACTCCTTGTGACCTATTCTTAAGGTATGACCTAAACCAATCTAGTACGAAACCACGAAATCCAGCTTTTTCCAATTTTCTTAACAAAATATCGTGATTAACCATATCAAAAGCCTTGGTAATGTCAATAAATAAACCAGCCGTACATTTTTTTCCATCGAGATTTGCCATTATCTGAGCACAAAACTGTAACAGCGCATCTTCCGTCGATCTACCTTTCTGAAATCCAAATTGATTTGGGTTAAAAAACTTTGTTCTGTTTAGAAAATTTACTATTCTTTTTTTTAAAAGTTTTTCGAAGACTTTACTGAAAACAGAAAGAAGTGATATGGGCCTGTAGTTACACATTTCTGTTGCAGAACCTTTTTTAAACAATGGTACAATATCAGCACATTTTAGCGCTTCTGGAAAGACCCCCTCAAAAATAGAACAATTAAAAATATATGACAAGACATCCACAAGGAAACAAGCAACTTTTTTTAAGACGGTAACGAAAAGGCCGACGAACTGGACATCAGAAAAGGTACAGAAACACCATTCATAGGTCCCAAACCTTTCTGCTGCACTCCTAGATCAGCAGCAACGGCAGCTATATAAAGCTCGGAACATAGAAAAAGTATCTATCTTTGGGAAAGCATCCCAGGTCTAAGGCGAAATGAGCCATTCGGCCCTTCAATCAAAATGCCAGCAACTGCCTAAACCTAAGCAGGCATGATATCAAAAACTTAGTGGGTTACCTTACTGGTCACCACGGTTTAAGATATCATCTGCACAAAATGAGAATAGCAGCCTTTCCTGAGTTCCGACTCTGTATTGAAGAGGACTACTCAGCTGAACACATTTTATGTGAATGTCCATTCCTTAATGGAATTAGAAAGAAGATATTTTTCAGGGAACATATGAGCCCCGAGGAGATAAAGAATTCTTCTACTGGTAAAATTGTCCGCTTTACACGGAAAGTGGAAATTCTACTACTTTAAAATTTGTCTGGCCCATACCTTACAAAAGATCTGTTTAGGTCGAAGTAGGTATAGGTAGATATATATATGTATAAATATATTAAAATTTATAAAAACGTAACAAAATATATAAATATGAATATAATAAAATATATGACAAAGAATGAAATAATAATATAATAATGATAAATAATTTGATAGGTACTTATCAGAATGAAAGTCTTGAAATCAGATAAAAACTCTTATTCACTTTGTTTCACTTTGTAAGTTAAAATTTGTGGCTTTGCAAAAGTACGAAGCTCAACCGGCGGAAATTTTTCTTTTTTTAAATACAGCTGCTTGCAATATGAGATAACCTACCCCAAACTTCCATCAAAACCAACACATGATACACCAACCATATACCCCACCCCTCTCACCAACACATCATATTCACATCCTGAGAAGTAAAGAAAAATTAAAGTGACAAAACACACACTTATGGAAATCTTCTTTATTATCGAAGGAAAGAGTAGCTACTTAAACAGTACGCATTGCAAATATTAACGAGAATGGAAGACAACAAAAATAACTACCAAAATGCATAATCAAATATGTATACCCCACCCCTCTCACCATCACCTCATATTCAGATCCTGAGAAGTAAAGAAAAAGTAAAGTGACAAAACACAGACTTTTGGAAATCCTCTTTATTATCAAAGGAAAGAGTACTAAAGAGTACGCACAGCAAATATAAACGAGAATGGGAAAAGACAACAGAAATAACTACAAAAATGCATAAAAGCTTTCTGAAGGTTCTTTTTTACGGCGTTTGGTGGCGTATCGTCGTATACACGAAGTGAGAATACTATAAAGTTCATATACAATGATAACACTTAATGATATCTTTAATGCCCGCGTTGTTTTTCCTTTTATAACATGTCTGTATTCCACACACAGAAACAAATACATAAACATACAGGTACATAACGTAGATCCTGTAAATTGATATTATGTTTTGTTATTTATTCTCTTGTTAGTGCAGGAAAAGTGAAGTTGTGTAGTTGACAAGTTGTGTGAGCATTTAAAGAAAGAAAATAAAGAAAAGAATAATAAACTATATGGCATTGTTTTATTGAAACGGCCTCATTATTCCAAAAGGTTATGGGCCCAGGTAGCGCCTGGATACGAGCATATTGATTATAATTAGGGTTGTGAAAAAAAAAAAATAAAAAAACATGGAAAAAGTGAAAAGAAATATTAAGCCTTTTAATGGCGAAAAATATTCAATCTGGAAATTTAGAATTAGGGCACTCTTAGCTGAAGTAGATGCTCTAAAAGTAATTGATAGTATCGTGCCTAAAAATATAACTGAAGAGTGGAAATTAAAGGAAAGAAATGCAAAAAGTGTAATCATTGAATTTTTAAGTGACTCATTTCTCGGTTTTGCAAGTGATGGAAGCACTGCAAAACAAATTTTCAAAAACTTGGATGCCATATATGAGCGAAAAAGTTTAGCATCACAATTATCTGTGCGAAAGAAGCTACTACCGCTAAAATTAAGAGGTGGTTCTTCGCTATTGAGTCATTTCAATATCTTTGACGAACTAATAACTGAATTGTTAGCTTCGGGAGCAAAAATTGAAGATATGGATAAAGTATCTCACTTGTTGTTGACTTTACCACAATCTTATGATGGAGTAATTACCGCGATTGAAACATTATCAGAAGATAATTTAACATTGGCGTTTGTTAAAAATCGTTTACTTGATCATGAGATAAAATTAAAAAGTGACGGTAAAGACACTAGTTTAAAAGTAATGCAAGTCGTATGTAATAATCAAAACAATAATAATAAAATTAAAGCTAATTATGTGAAGAACAAATACAAGTTTAAAGGTTTTAAAAACAAATTTAAATCGAACATAAAATGTCATCACTGTGGAAAAAAGGCCATATTAAAAAAGACTGCTATATATATTAAAGAATTTTAAGTAATCAAAATCCAGAAATAGTCAATAAAGCCCAAATCGCAACAACCCAGCCAGAAAGAGGATTCGCTTTCATGCTGAGACGTGAGGTGACAATTCCTAAAAGTGGGAACGTGTCATTTGTTTTGGATTCAGGAGCCTCGGATCATTTAATAAACGACAACAAACTGTTTACTGACTATATAAACCTGGAACCGCCAGTCGAAATCGCAGTCGCAAAATGTGGAGAATACATTTATGCTACCCAAAAAGGCATAGTAAGACTACGCAGCAATTTTCAAGATGAGAATACCCTGGAAGATGTTTTGTTCTGTCAAGATGTTCCTGAAAATTTACTCTCGGTCAAAAAGATGCAAGATGCTGGTATGTCCATTGAATTTCATCCAGGAGGTGTAAAAATTAGTAAGGATGGTCAGGTAATTGTTGAAGGTAAATGTATGTACTCGTATAATGTACCTATTGTCGATTTTATGTTAAAGAAAAAAATATATGTTACAAGAAATAATGAATATCGGTTGTGGCATGAGAGGTTAGGACACATAAGCAAGGGAAAGTTTTTAGAAATTAAATGTAAAAATATGTTTGATGATTCTGATCTTCTAAAGAATGTGCAACCAAATAATGAGTTATGTGAGGCTTGTATAAATGGAAAACAAGCGAGACTTAGATTCGAAAAATTCAAAAATAAAGATTAATAAATCGACCTTTATTTGTGATACATTCAGATGTCTGTGGTCCGATAACACCTTCAACTATTGATGGAAAGAATTACTATGTAGTTTTTATTGATCAGTATGCACATTATTGTGTTACTTATTTAATTACTTATAAGTCTGACGTATTTTCTGTTTTGAAAGATTTTATCGCAAAAAGTGAAGTAAATTTAAACTTAAAAGTTGTGAATTTGTATATAGATAATGGTAGAGAGTATTTGTCAAATGAGATGAGGGATTATTGTGTTTCGAAAGGCATCAGTTACCATTTAACAGTTCCTCATACTCCACAACTAAATGGTGTGTCCGAACGCATGATAAGAACGATAACTGAAAAGGCTCGTTCTATGGTTAATGGAGCCAAATTGGATAAAAGTTTTTGGGGTGAAGCTGTATTAACAGCGACGTACTTAATTAACAGAAGTCCAAGTAAAGCGTTGAGGGACAACATTAAAACTCCATATGAAATGTGGCATAATAGAAAACCAATTTTAAAATATTTGAAAGTATTCGGTTCGACAGTTTATGTACACAATAAAATCAGGAAAAGAAAATTTGATGAAAAATCACAAAAAGGTATACTTGTCGGATATGAACCGAATGGTTTGAAATTGTGGGATGTGGAAACTGGGAAATTTATAATAGCAAGGGATGTTATCGTAGATGAGACAAATATGATTAATTCTAGGAATGTGATAAAAAATAGAGTACAAATAAGAGACTCTAAATTCCCGAATGAGAGTACGGAAAGCGATCAATTAATTTTCCCGAATGAGAGTACGGAAAGCGAACAATTAATTTTCCCGAATGAGAGTACGGAGAGTGAACAATTAATTTTCCCGAATGAGAGTACGGAAAGAGTAGAATTAATTTTCCCGAATGAAAGTACGGAAAAGGGCTCAGGTAAACATCCTAGTGGAATGGTAAAGACCAAAAAGAATGCCAATCCAATTGATACTGGTGAATTGGTATCAGAAGATGCAGATGAACACAATAATCCGTTGCCAAAATCGCAAATGAGTAATAGAAAGCATGAGGTTGAAGTCAGACGAAGCGAACGATTAAGAGATCTACCACAGATATCATATAGAGACGATGATTCATATTTAAATAGTTGCATAATGAATGCACACACTTTATTCAGTAGCACTCCAAATTCATTTGATGAAATTAAAAATAGTAGTGAAAAGTCATATTGGGAAGAAGCCATTAAAGAAGAACTTAATTCACATTTTGATAACAAAACTTGGTCTATTGTAAAAAAAACCTAAAGATAAAAATATAGTTGACTGTAAATGGATTTTTACAAACAAGCTAGATGAATTGGGCAACTTAGTTGGATATAAGGCTAGGCTTGTTGCACGTGGTTTCACACAAGAATATTTAACTGACTATGATGAAACGTTTGCTCCGGTAGCAAGAATTACTAGCTTTCGATTAATGTTGTCTTTTCCAAACCAATTTAATTTAAAAGTCCACCACATGGATGTTAAAACTGCCTTCCTTACGGCTGTAGATCGCTGCATGTATATTCATGATAAAGGTAATATATTAACAAATCTATATGTGTTATTATATGTCGATGATCTAGTAATAGCAACAGCAAATATTGAAACAATGAAAAAATTTAAAACTTATTTGATGAGTAAATTCAGAATGACTGATTTATGTGAGATTAGACATTTTATAGGGATAAAAATAGAGCGAATTGATAATCAGATAAATCTAAGTCAATCCGCTTACATACAAATTGTTTTAAAAAAATTTAGAATGGATGACTGTAAACCAGTCAGTACTCCACTCCCAAGTAAGCTCAATTATGAAGCATTAAATTCAGATAAGAAATGTGATGCACCATGTCGTAATTTGATTGGTTGTTTAATGTACATTATGTTGTGCACCCGACCGGATTTGAGTACATCTGTTAATATTTTGAGTAGATATAGTAATAAAAACAATAAAGAATTGTGGCAATGTCTTAAGAGAGGTCTAAGATACCTAAAAGGTACTATTGATTTGAAATTAATTTTTATAAAAAAATTAAACTATAAAGATATGTTCATTGGTTATGTTGATTCTGATTGGGGTGGAAGTGAGAGCGACAGAAGAAGCACTACGGGTTATTTATTTAAAATGTTTGGAACATGTTAAATTTGTTGGAATACAAAGAAACAAAATTCTGTCGCTGCCTCATCAACTGAAGCAGAATATATGGCATTGTTTGAAGCAGTAAGGGAAGCTTTGTGGTTGAAATCATTAATGAAGGGTGTACAAATTGAATTAAAAGAACCAATTAAAATATATGAAGACAATCAAGGTTGTATAAGTATAGCAAGCAACCCCTCATGTCACAAAAGATCAAAACACATAGATATTAAGTATCATTTCTCACGAGAGCAGATTGAAAATAAGCTAATAAAAATTGAGTGTGGTCCCACAGATAAGCAGCTGGCCGATGTTTTAACCAAGCCGTTACCTGCAGTCAGATTCTTGAATTTAAGAAAACAAATGGGACTCGACGGATAAACGAATGAAAAGAAAACTTAAATTTTTAATTTTTTTTTGTGAATTTGAATAAACTTTAATTTTTTTTTTATTTTTATTAATTTTTTTTTTAAATTGATTAAACTTTAATTTTTATTTTTTTTTGAAATTGATTAGTATTATTAATATTAATTTAAGATGAATTAACGTTGGTCTGATTGGGTTTTTTCTGGGTTTCCCCAATCCTTGCAACAAATGTTGGACCATGATATTGTAATACCCCCAGAATACACAACTTGTCATATAAGAAGAATTATTGTTGAAACAAAGGAAAAATATGTTTTGTTATGTAATGATCAATGTAATTTTTGAGGAGGTGTGTTGAATGCACAGGAGTTTGATTTGCAATAAAGCAATACCAACAACAAACAGGTTTTTCATGTTGAGTGTACAAGAATTTGTTTTGTACAAAAGGAACAACACACATGGTGTTGAAGTCCTGTTAAGTACAAAAAGTACATTGATCAAAAGTATATGTATATGTGTAGAGGGTGTTATGAGTCGAGGCTTGGCCACAGGGGCATCTTCGGAGTAGTGGAGGAGGACGGTGGCACGCTCGCGGTTGCACGGCTATCGCTCGTCGGACGGGGGTAGTTCTTGTCACCCCTCACACTAAACCACGTGCTCACAAACAAAAATATTCGTGCCAGAAAAAAAAAGAATAAGAAGATAGGCAGAGAACTAATCGGACGGACGGAAAAAGAAAGGAAAGAGAAGAGAAGAGAAAGACAGGATAGATGAAAAGAAAATCTCAATTACCTTTGCCCTACCAAGGAGAGAGTACAGGAAGTCAGATGCATCTTAACTACCCTAACTATGCTAACTAATCCTATTCTAATCTAAAACGTAAGCTAAACCTTAATATAAATCCCTAATCTAACTTATATCTAACCTAATTCTAATCTCCTTTGCATCCACTGCTTCCTGATGTCGCTCCCTGATAAGGTTCGTCTCGTTCCTGAGACTTGCCAGATGATGACGGCTCTGGCTCGGCCTACCCACCCTATGTGTCGTTCGACACTCCATTGGCTATCTCTCTGGCCGGAAATAGTGAGAGACAGCCCCTTGACCAGAATCCAGCCACTTGTCCGTTACGTGTCCTTGTAGTGGAGAGTACGTACGTCGTCACGTCCCGTCCTCATGTCCGTCGGTCGTATACGTATCGTCTACGTCATGGCACAAGCGGAAGGACGGCCTTCCCAATTACTCCACACACCAAACCACACTTGTTTCTACTCCATTAAAATAAACAGACCAAATTCACAGGTAAAATCCACTATAATTCATTCTTAAATCCTAAAATACTTTAAAACTAAAAATTAATCCAATGGATACTGAAGTTCGCGGTAGTGAATGTATTATCTTTACACCTTATTAAACGTAGGTTGGCTTAATTTTTGCCTCCGTATTAAAAAAACAGGAAAACAAAAGAAAATAATATGAAAATAAAAAAACTTACGTTTCTTCGTTAAGTCGTCGGTCAGTTCGTGAATGTGGCTCACGTTTTGCTGCAACAGAGAGCTCGAGGTCATTGAGCCTGTTGTTAATAGCCTTCAGTCTGTCCTGAAAGGTCACCATCATGCCTTTCATGGTATCGGCGAATATGGCCATCGTCTCGCCTGGGTTCTCTCTTGCAGCACTGGAGACCATCTCGTGTATTCGTCTTGTACTTTGTCCGTCCTCTACCTGAGTCTGTTCTTGTAAGTCACAGTCCTCTACATATACGTTGTCTTGTCTTAAGTTGTCCGATCCTGCTATGGGGTTTGTTCGTTGTGCCAGACATGCTTTGTTTTGAGTTTGTACGGCGTCCTGTCTCTCCAGTGGAATCCTTTTCTTTGTAAATGTAAGTTCTGTTCTGTTGTCCCAGTCATCGTAATCGTTGCGTCGTTTTGAAAGGGATGTTTGCTCGTCCCCTGATTCTTCGTGAATCGTTGAGACGGGGGGAGCTACCTTCGAGTCTGTTTCGTTAGTTCTGTCAATGTCATTGTGTCGGTTGGTGAAGTCGTCTGGGTTACGTTGAAGAAAGTCGTAGGAGTAGGTCGTCAAGTCAGTAACGTCCAACCCCGATGTCCCTGTAGCAGGTCTTCTTCCCCTCACTTCCCTATTTTGGAGGGACGTGCTGTTCCCCAGTGGTGGTAGCGAGGACTCTAGGTCCCAAGACGAAGTGCTTTTAGGGACCGCACCCAAATTGATAGGTCTATTGTGACTCATTATATTGTAATTATTATTTATTTTTTTATTAGTTATAAGAAATTTTTATATGTGTTTTTTTTTTTTTTTTTTTTTTATATGTATGTATCTGTTTTACTTATTTATTTATTTTTTTGTGCAGAACTGCGTTGGTGTGTGAACTACTGATCCGGTTCTCCGCAAACCGTTCTATAGATCGTTAGTTCGTATAAGTAGGTAAATGTTCGTAAAAGTCGACTCTACGTCAAGTCAGATTGTGACCGGTGTCTCGGATTCATAAAGAGTGTTGAAATATGTCCTTTCCACCCTACCACAACTCGCTATCCGGCTTAACCAAATGCTAGGCTGGCAGGACTTCTAGGGCACACTTCAACACGGCCAAAGTCCACAGGCCTATGTTTACGCCTCACGAAAGAACTGGCGAAAAGCCTTGATCTTTCGGCAGCAGCTAACATTGGCCTGCCTACTTTGACCCGCTCGTAGATCTTTTACAGACTTCAGACTACCTCACGAGATCCTCTGGCTATACGCCTAAGGATTGGAATAGCCGTCATCCATCTGCTTCCGACCCACGAGCATAAGGAGTCCTTGAACATGGAGAAGAAAGATAGAAAAGTAAAAAAAATTAAAGTTGAAAATTATTCTAATCGCGAAGGCTGTTGTAAGTCCAAGGTGATGAAGTTCGAAAGTGAAAATCATCCCCTTGGAGTCGCAATCTGGCCTAGCCGAAAACGTTGGGCGCCATTGTTATGTTGGGAACCAGGGTCGAGCCACAGGGGCAACTTCGATACAGGTGAGGAGGACGCGGCATGCTTGTGGTTGCTCGGCTCAGCTCGTCGGACGGGGGTAGTTCTTGTCCCCTCACCATATACCACCTGCTCAACAAACGTTTTGTCCATGCCAAAAAGTTGTAAAAAGAGAGAAAAAAAGGAAGGAAGCTACTCTACGTAGACCACGGACGGACAAAAAAAGGATAGAAAAGCAAAAATGAAGGAAAAGAAAATGTCCAAGGACCTGGGCCGATACCCAAGAGAGAGAAGGGAAAGCGCACGCGAACTAACCTAACTAGCCTAAGCTTAAGCTAGCTAATCTAACATTAAAAGCTCAGCCCTAAAATATAACTAAGCTAACTTAAAAATACACTAAAACTATCTTACCCTAACCGCAACTCAATTTCCCTAAATCTCTCTTTGATACCGGGTTCGTCATGAACCCGAAACATGCCAGATGTTATTGGCAAAGGTTGGCCAGCCCACCCTTGTGTCTTTCGACACAACCTTAGCTATCACTCTGGCCGATGTTGTGAGTGATAGCCCCTCTACGAACCCTCCAGTCACAATTTAGGTAAGTATGTACGCAGTGAAAAGTTTGTATGTCGTCACGTCATGTCGTAAAAGTTCGTGTTGTCCTGTTATGTTATTGTCGATCTATAGAAGGACGGCCTTCACAGCCGTCCACACACCAAATGCAACAATTTAGCCGCGCATTTTTAAACGCACAAGAAAACAAAGAAAATCAATGCCATGAAAGGCTTTCAAATTTAATAAATAAAAAAAACTTAAAACTACCGCAAAAGAATTCAACAACTTTAAAAAAACTAAGCCTAAAATTCTGCACTTAAATTTACAAAAATAAAAAAACTAAAATTCAATTATATAAAAAAACTTAAAAGTACTCACGGTTTTACGGTCCCCCGTTGTCCTGGTACCAGCACGACGAAGAACGTAGATTTGATGAGGGCAAATATGGCCTCTGAGACGCGCACTATCAAATAAGGGCAGAATTCACAAAAGAAATGTACCTTAGCCTTACTTACAATTCGAATTCAAAAAAAAAATAATTAAAATTAAACTAAAACTATGGTTAAAAAAAATAAAAGCAAAAACCGATTCCAAAAAAAAAAATAACTCAAAAAAATATGTCTTCAAAAAAAAATTAAAGTTAAAATTAAACTTAAATCCAGGGTTAAGCTTTACGCCACTGCGTTTACGGGGTGCGACAGCACTTCTTGGTGCGTGGGGTTTTGTTGTCACAAACCATGGGGGCGGAGCACTTCGGCGCACTGCACTCTATGTTTATTGTATATGTTTTGTTTGTGTTTAGTCACTGTTTAATGTTTTTCACTTTTGTAATCTTGTTATTTTATTCAAATTGTCTTTGTTCACTGTCGTTATTGTTATGTATGTTGGTAGGTTGCGGCTCTGTGGCCGTACAACCCGAACCTGGTGAAGCGGTTTCGCTGGCCTCCACGGGAGATTGTCCTAGCACCGCACTTAGATGCTAAAGCCCATGCTGAAAAATGGTATTGGCAATACATGCAAGAAAATAGGGATGACGAAGGTCTGAACTATTATGATCTGATAGGAGAGTTGCGTAGGCAGTTTGGCGACAATCGCAGAGACCACGAGATTTTGAGGTCGATAATGGACAGAAGACAACTGCCCCATGAGAGCTTTGACGACTTTTACAGCGACATACGTTCACTGACACTACAGATGACAAACCGACCAAACGAACGGGACTTGGTAGACATTATACGACAAAACATTAAAGACCGGGTCGCGACGCTCATCTTCGGATGTTCCATTAGGAGCATCCAAGACTTAAGAGACGAATGTCGACGAGCGGAAAAACATTTAACGGACAGAGACAATAAATTCAAACGCCACGTAACAGAACTCGACGAACACACACATTCACATCATAGACCTTATGATGAGCAGCACGAGGACGAGGACTTGGAGATAGCTGCCCTCCAAAACAACAGACAACAGACAAACCCCTACAGAAGGGCAAATACAAATAGGACTGACCTGAACGGTCAAACGGACATAACGAAAAAGGTAGGAACGAGTCAAATGATCTGTCCCTCTCAATTTCATTCCCTGACTTGCTTTAGCTGTGGTCAAGGAAGTATAAACTTTCAGTGTTCCAAGTGCCAGGGAAACTCCAAAGTCGGCGGGGCATCCGGGAGCCTTCCGCCGCTGAATCTAATTCACCCGGAAAATCAGACCACAATGAAGCAAGCCAGAGAATGAAAGGAAACCTGGAGATCACGGGGACCGACCAACTTCAAATCCTGAAGCGGGAACCGACGGCCAAAGAAACTCCTATCCAGGACTTGATCCCACGAAAAAGTCTTCACCAAAGACTCCAGGAATACCCTGAAGCAGGAAAGAGAATCTTTGGCGAGGAAGTGGCCCTGTCTGTTAGCAACAGCAGGAACTATAAAAAAATTAAAAGGCTAAGGGAAATTTGTGCAATAAATAGACGACGTAAGAGAAATATTTTAGAATCTGTGATAGCACTTAATGACGACAATAGGCCCTACGCTAAAGTAGGAATTGACGGTGAAGAGCTCCTGGGCCTATTGAATAGTGGAGCATCAATTAGCTGCTTAGGAAACGGAGCGTTAGAATTCCTAGATAGACACAATATATCAATGACGAAAATGACTACGGACATTAAAACAGCTGACGGGAATCAGCAACGGATAGAGGGACGATTCAAAACCACGATCTCATGGGGCAGCAAGTTTCAAACACAAGAGCTGTTTGTAGTTCCAAACTTACAGCAAGCTCTTTATTTGGGAGTAGATTTTTGGATCGCATTCAAAGTCGCCCCGAGCGTGATCAGCGAACTCGACGTGCTTGTCGTAGCTTACTAGCTTATCTGTGATACTTACGTCGTGACGTCTTCCTAGGTTATTTACTTATTGTAGAACATAGTTTATTTATTTATTTATATAATTTTTTTATTTATTCATATATTTTATTTATTTACAACATATTTTATCCATTGACTACCATAGTTCTAAGTAATTTTTTTATCTATTTATTGACTTTATTTACATTTCTATCTGTGATATCTATCTTATGTGATGTCCTTTTATGTTATTTATTTATTTATTTTTATAGCTTATTAATTTATTATCAATTTTATTCACTTATCTCAGTAGCTTATTTATTTATTAACAGTTTGACCTACGTATTTTCATAGTTTATTTATTTATTTATTTATTTTTGTCGGTCATCGCTGTCTTTCCACACTCTTTTACACTTCTGGAGCCTCAAGCGAACAGCCCGGTTAGCATCTGTGGATCTCAGGGAGTAGGCCCTTGCCCCACGTTGGCAGTATAAATCCCAGGTCGACCCGAAATATTCCAGACTCCTTTTATTTTACGAGGTCGTTTGCCTCACGACCACTCGGCAAACGCCGTCGAGCCTGTTACGGAGCAGTGCACTGATCTGCAAATAAACAAAAATTTATTAGCACAGCTGATCAATTTCCACTGACCCACATTTGTTGCTTTCCCCACATTGTCCAGATTCCGTCCATCATCCTTCACACTCCAGTACCTGCAAAGAAAAGAAAAAAAAAAAAGAATTGCAAAAAAAAAAGTAAACAAATGTTCCAATGCAGATTGTCTACCTGATTCGACGCACAATCCGTATTTCGGTGAGCGGACTTCAAAGGAGACAACAATTCCCTTCACCTTTTTAATTATCCGTTCCCTTTCCTGCAATTAACCAAAATTAATAATTTAAATAAACACTTCCTCACCTGCAATCCTTCCATTCGTCCGACAACCAATATCTTTTGACAGTTTATGTTCTTGTTACTAGTTTGTCTTCGCGTTCTCTTTTCTTATACGTTCTTCCATTCTCTTCCTTTCCTTACACTTAAATATATTTCCCTAATTGGAATCCAGTGTCCCGATTCCAATCCATTTCCGATTTCTTGTTGTGTAATGGCTGATCGTGTAGGTATACGTTTTTATTTTATTTTATTTTATTTTTTTTAGTGATTAGGATTAGATTATGTAGGTATTTTATGAATAGAGGTATTTATTTTATTGACCGGACAAAACGAAACAACGAATCTTGACGACTGGAAGGTGAACTATTTCTTTCTCCTTCCAGGATTAGCTGAATAGAAAAGGAAATTAGAAAGGTATTGCGTATAGACAGAGGACAAAGAAAGAAAGAACAGAAATAGACGGACTAGTGAATCAGAAAACAAAGAGAGGGATAACAAAAATAAAATACTATGTACATACATAGAGACTTTCACGGTCAACTGGCCACAGCTGTGGACTTTTATTATTTCGAAGCGGTGGATGCCCTCGAAGTTAATTGTGTTTTTTTGTGCAAGGTTTGGTTGTGCTTACAATAATACACTGCGAGAAATTAATCTTGGATATAAAGCCGAACTCTTATCTGGTCTGTTTTGAAGGGCGGAAAGGTCATCTCATACCGGAAAAGTCGCTGCAGAGGTTTGGGTCTTATTTGGGCCACCACTTTTGGGCTGGTGCTCAAACCTCTGCTCCCATTTTTAACCTTGGGCTTTAGCATCTAAGTGCGGTGCTAGGACAATCTCCCGTGGAGGCCAGCGAAACCGCTTCACCAGGTTCGGGTTGTACGGCCACAGAGCCGCAACCTACCAACATACATAACAATAACGACAGTGAACAAAGACAATTTGAATAAAATAACAAGATTACAAAAGTGAAAAACATTAAACAGTGACTAAACACAAACAAAACATATACAATAAACATAGAGTGCAGTGCGCCGAAGTGCTCCGCCCCCATGGTTTGTGACAACAAAACCCCACGCACCAAGAAGTGCTGTCGCACCCCGTAAACGCAGTGGCGTAAAGCTTAACCCTGGATTTAAGTTTAATTTTAACTTTAATTTTTTTTTGAAGACATATTTTTTTGAGTTATTTTTTTTTTTGGAATCGGTTTTTGCTTTTATTTTTTTTAACCATAGTTTTAGTTTAATTTTAATTATTTTTTTTTGAATTCGAATTGTAAGTAAGGCTAAGGTACATTTCTTTTGTGAATTCTGCCCTTATTTGATAGTGCGCGTCTCAGAGGCCATATTTGCCCTCATCAAATCTACGTTCTTCGTCGTGCTGGTACCAGGACAACGGGGGACCGTAAAACCGTGAGTACTTTTAAGTTTTTTTATATAATTGAATTTTAGTTTTTTTATTTTTGTAAATTTAAGTGCAGAATTTTAGGCTTAGTTTTTTTAAAGTTGTTGAATTCTTTTGCGGTAGTTTTAAGTTTTTTTTATTTATTAAATTTGAAAGCCTTTCATGGCATTGATTTTCTTTGTTTTCTTGTGCGTTTAAAAATGCGCGGCTAAATTGTTGCATTTGGTGTGTGGACGGCTGTGAAGGCCGTCCTTCTATAGATCGACAATAACATAACAGGACAACACGAACTTTTACGACATGACGTGACGACATACAAACTTTTCACTGCGTACATACTTACCTAAATTGTGACTGGAGGGTTCGTAGAGGGGCTATCACTCACAACATCGGCCAGAGTGATAGCTAAGGTTGTGTCGAAAGACACAAGGGTGGGCTGGCCAACCTTTGCCAATAACATCTGGCATGTTTCGGGTTCATGACGAACCCGGTATCAAAGAGAGATTTAGGGAAAGTGAGTTGCGGTTAGGGTAAGATAGTTTTAGTGTATTTTTAAGTTAGCTTAGTTATATTTTAGGGCTTAGCTTTTAATGTTAGATTAGTTAGCTTAAGCTTAGGCTAGTTAGGTTAGTTCGCGAGCCCCTGTGGCTCGACCCTGGTTCCCAACATAACAAGGGGAGATAACACTTAATGATATCTTTAATGCCCGCGTTGTTTTTCCTTTTATAACATGTCTGTATTCCACACACAGAAACAAATACATAAACATACAGGTACATAACGTAGATCCTGTAAATTGATATTATGTTTTGTTATTTATTCTCTTGTTAGTGCTGGAAAAGTGAAGTTGTGTAGTTGACAAGTTGTGTGAGCATTTAAAGAAAGAAAATAAAGAAAAGAATAATAAACTATATGGCATTGTTTTATTGAAACGGCCTCATTATTCCAAAAGTCTCCAATTGGCCAGTGCCCGGTGATTGTAGCCGTGATTCTGGAGACTTCGGGGCGGGTTCTGTTTAGAAGATCCCCTGTTCTCCCTTTGTCATAAGTAGGCCATATCTTCGTCGATATGATGCAGTTAGTTAACCTTCTCCATTGAAGATTGGCTTTCTGCAGGAATTGTGAGTGTATTTGTGTCTTGACCGCACCTAGCGGAATGTGAACCCTTGCAGCGAGTGAGTCGTCCAGAGCTGAGCTCTGCCTGGCCAGCTCATCTGCACGCTCGTTTCCTGTTATGTTACTATGCCCTGGAACCCAGAGTAGTGTAACACTGAAACGTTCGCCCAGTCGCGCAAGCTCGTTCCGGCACTCCTGCACCAGTTTTTAGGATATGGTAGCCGAGCCAATAGCTTTGATTGCGGCTTGGCTATCTATGAGGATAGCAATGTTTTGTTTGTACGCTGTGTCACGCCCTAGTTGCGTGCAGGCCTCTCGGATAGCCAGTAGTTCCGCCTGAAAAACGCTGGCAAAATCCGGCAGGCGAAGGGATATTGATATTTTTAGTGATTCCGAGTAGACACCGGCCCCCACACCACAGTTCATCTTAGAACCGTCGGTGTATATGACCGTGTCGAAATCTTTCACTACTTCATCCCTCTTCCAACAAGCTCTGGAAGGGAAGCTTACTTGGAAGCCTTTTGTGAAGTTTCGTTTGGGTGTGATGTAGTCGGTTGGAAACGTGGCCATGCCTTCTGGTAGCGAGTCCAGAATGCTGCTGTGGCCGTATGGCCTTGCAGTCCAGCACCCCGATTCCCCGAGTCTTACCGCACTACATAGTGCGGTATCTTTTGCGTGTAGGTCAAGAGGCAAAAGGTGCAAAAGCACAGTGAGGGCGTCCGTTGGGGCTGACCTCAGTGCACCCGTGGTGCCTATACAGGCTGTCCTTTGCAATCTTTTCAGTTTTGTGGGATTGTAACCTTTACTCAACGCGGGTCACCATACTAGTGATCCATAGGTGAGGATTGGACGCACTACTGCTGTGTACATCCACAAAGTCATCTTTGGTTGAAGTCCCCACTTCTTTCCAAAGGTTCTGCTACAGGCATAGAAGGCAATACACGCCTTCCTCACTCTGTGTTCAATGTTATGTTTCCAGCTAAGTTTAGGATCGAGCGCGATACCCAGATACTTAGAGCTGGAGGATAGTGTAAGTGGTTGACCGTTTAGGCGGGGTAGGGTAAAATCGGGTATTTTGGTTTTGGTGGCCACACCTTGTAGCCCAGGTGCTTACCTTGTCTAGAGCAGTCCCCACGATATCACTTATCACGGAGGGAAACTTCCCTGACACTAGTATCACTACGTCATCCGCATACGCGACAGCTTTGACCCTTTCCCTGTCTAGTTTTACTAGAATTTTGTTCATGACCATTAGCCATAGTAGCGGAGAAATAACACCACCCTGTGGCGTTCCTCTATTGGCAAATTTGGTTAAGTGGCTGTTGCATAGTGTTGCCTGAATGTTTCTTGTTTCGAGCATAGAAGCTATCCGTTTCCTAATAGATTCCTCTATGCCCAGTTCGACCAGTGATTCAAGAATAGCTTCCGTGTGTACGTTGTTGAAGGCTCCCTCTATATCCAAGAAGGAGGCTAGGGTGTATTCTTTGTAGTGTATGGATTTTTCGATAGTTCGCACTACCTCGTGGATAGCCGTTTCCGTGGATCGGCCTTTGAGGTAGGCGTGCTGTGATTTGGAGAGCGATGTTTCTGGCAGAGAATTTCGCATATGGATGTCTAGGACACGCTCCAGGATTTTGAGTATAAAGGAGGTTAGACTGATAGGTCTGAAGTCCTTTGCGGACACGTGCCCGCGTTTACCCACCTTCGGTATAAACACCACCCTGGCGCGTCTCCAGGAGTGTGGTACGTGGTTTAGCAATAAACAGCTTCGGAAGATCGACGCTAACCAAGGTATTGATAGGTTTTGCGTTTTCTGTAACATGACAGGCATAATGCCGTCAGGCCCCGGAGACTTATATGGGTAGAAGCTGTTAATAGCCAAGGAAATCTTTTCCTCTGAAATTATTGAGGTGATGTTGTTGTTGGGAGCAGGTTGTACTTGCCGAGGCCTCTCGGGTTGCGTACTAATATCACTGCATCCGGGAAAGTGAGTGTTTATAAGGAGTTCCAGGGTCTCCGCTGGAGATTCTGTCCATCCTCCGTCTGGTCTTTTCAGAAAAGAAGGGTTGGAGTGTTCCTTGGACAAAATTTTGTTAGCCTAGCGGAGTCCTTAAGGGTTTCTATCGACTGACAGTACTCCATCCAGGCCTCCTTTTTGGATGCCTTTATGGCTTTCTTATACAGACTTAGACAGTCCTTATAAGGCCGCCAAAAATTGTGTTTGTGGCAGATGTTGAAAATCGCTCTAGTCATCTGTCTGAGGCTGGAGAGATCTTCGTTCCACCATTGGGGAAGCGTTTTTTTACTGCGTTTAACTGGGCACGAGACTTTGTATGCTATATCCATAGCCTTCTCAAAAGTCTTTACCTGTACCTCCAGTTCTTTAATTGCAGCTGTGTTTGTTTCAGGTATATTTTTGAGTTTTGTCCGAAGGACTTGGCCAAACTTGGTCCAATTAACTCTTTTGGGGTTTCTATAAGGTTTTGTGGTCTCGACCTCGAGACTCATGTCGAAGAGGATCCATCTGTGGTCTGAGAGTGACTCCAGATTCGAAACTCTCCAGTTGTCGACCTTAAAGTTATTATTGTTTGTTTTTAATGTAACTTCTAGTACCTCTTCCCATCCCCTGTACGTTTCCGTACTCGGAAAGATAAAAGTTGGGGTCGTACCCTTTTTGCAGACTGATAGGTTAGTGGTTAAAAGAAAATCAAAAAGTGACTCACCTCTTTCATTATCTTCTGAGCTGCCCCAGATAGAATGCCTGGCGTTGGCGTCGCAGCCCATCAGTAGGTTGTCCTTCACTGTTGTTGAGACTATGAGCAGCTCCACCTCCTCTGGCGGTACAGGTCTATCATGAGCCATGTATGCTGAAGCCAGGTATGTTGTTTGGTTCGCACACTCCAGTTTAATCACTGTCAAATCATATGAGCTAAGATTGGGACATAAAAAACCTTTTAGATGTTTCTTAGCTAGTATGCATGTTCTAGGCTTACCTGTGGCCTGTTGTTTGTAAAACAGGTCGTATTGTGTGTCTTGGAGCCCCTTTATGGATGAGTCTCTCACCCATGGCTCCTGGATAATGCCGATGTCAATGTTCTTCTCCCTTAGAAAAACTATTAGATTATCGGAGGCACACCTTGAGTGCCTCAGGTTAATCTGTATGACTTTCAGCATTATGTGGTTGAAGGGGTTTCGTCGGCGATCATCAGGTCCTCCAACAACTTGTCGGTATCGACGATGTCCACATCGTCCTCAGGACCTGAAGAAAGGAAGACTTTGAGCTTGGCATACCTTATGCCAAACCTAAGTTTGTGGTCAGTTTTCTCGAGAGCACCCAGGCACTCGTTGTTTATGAGTAGGAGGAAGGACATGGTATTTTTATAGGGTTCCTCCGCCTTGATGACTGACCAGTCATCCATCGGAACCGTCGGGTTGTGGAGTTTGAGACATTGGAGGAGCCTTCCCCCTTCTATCTTCATATTGGGCAACCAAATGCGGGCCCTAGGTCTCCTCGGGATGTCCTTAGCTGGGATAAGCTTGAGCTTCAAACCATCCCAGGCGTCGCTAACCTTAGCAACGCATCCACTAAGGAAGTCTTTGGAGAATTGGTCGGCGTACTTGATTACCCGATATCCCCTCACCACCTCGGCGGAATCAAAGTCGGGAAGAGGTTCTCCTTGGTTGTTGACGATGTGGTCTATCACCATTTCGAAGAGCTTGGCCTCAATGCTTCCCCACGCATTGGCTATGGATTTCCCGTTTGTCGAGAGATCATCCACTAGTGCGACCTGAAGGTGAACCCTAATCACCTCGGTAAAGGGACGCTTCTGGGCCGCACCGGCCGCCGACGTGCTTGGCTTGGCTGTTGCTGCTGAACCTTCAACAACTTTTTTTTTTTTTTTTTTTTTTTTTATAATTTGCTTACGCTAAAGGGATTTTTTTTCTGTTGTTACAGTACCCTTATAATGCTAGGAACACAGTGTAAGCTACTTGGTATTAGAAAGAATAGAGAGATATGAAAGAAGTGTTTGCGTGCAGTTGTAGGGTTTTTCTCCACGGGTGGTGTCTAAGTTACTTAGGGAGATAACGATTTCATGTATTCGGTATAAAGTAATGGACTTGGCCGGGATTCGAACGCACGACCTTCCATTCCATAAGCGAATACACTACTACTGCACCACTGCCACCCGCAACCTTGGTTTTTTTTTTGGGGTTGGGGGGTGGGAGATCTCTTCTTGATACCTGTCACGCTTTGCTCCCTGGCGGCTTTTGTTTTTCAGGCTCTCGTGGAATTCGTCAACGATTGCCTGGTATGTGATCCTATCCGCCTGATCCTTTTCGTGGACCTTTCCGGCAGCCTCATTTTTCGCTATCTTACCTAAGATATAGAGGGCCATCTGGTACTTGCTCTTATTAGCTTTCCCTGCGGGTTTGGGTTTGTTTCGGGTATGTTTGTTTGTTAATTGGTTTGCGGTCGAGGTGCTAGCTTTAGCACTCTCGTCGCTTTGTGACGGGACGATTGTCTCCCGACTGGAGGCCAGCAATTCGCCCTCTGATAAGGTACCAGCCTCTGGCACCCTCATCTGCTGGTCTTTTTGTGTTTCGTCTTCTTTTCTATCCATTTTTGTTTTTTTTTTAGATTTTGTTCCCACGAGTAGGATCGGAAAGGGTGGTCCATCCTGGCAGAGCCGTCTTACCAGGACAAGGCACTTATACAACCGACCTTGCCTGGGCATCGGAGGGGGCCGTTAACGATCAGTTAGTTTATCCACTTACTGACCATGCATCCATCGATACGGGTACCTCTACCTTGGCTTAAAAGTGGGATTTTTAAATTGGGTTTACTCTCGAAAAACTCCCGAATACGCGGGGTTATCTCTCCAGTGATTACCGGAGAGTAGGAGGGGGTGTGGAGAAGGGGTGTGAATGAGGGAATATATAAGGGTGAGAGCGGACGTAAAGTCCTGGTCAGTTCTTAGTTGACGCTCATCAGACGGCCTGTCCCTCAACAGATGCCCGATGACTCTTTGCGCCGTAAGCCTCCGCACCGGCACCATCGAAATTGTTTGCGGTGATGGTACACACGTCAAGGTGACTCTCCCCGCAGGAGGAAAAAAAAAATAAATATACAACTAAGTAAATGTTCTTTTCTTAAGAACAACACAGAATACCTAGGCCATATACTCACTTCGGAAGGAATGAAACCAAATCCGAATAAAGTAGAAGTAATTCAGAAGTATTCTTTACCCTTGACGATAACACAATTGAAAGGATTTCTAGGTAGCACTGGGTATTATAGGAAATTTATTAGGGACTACGCTAGAATAGCATACCCGATGGTAAAATACTTAAAAAGGAATATGAAAATCAATAGCAATGACCCTGAATATATTCAAGCCTTTAAAAGATTAAAAGAAACCCTGATTAAGCATCCCATACTTAAATTTCCAGGCTTCAATAAACAATTTTCACTCTTCACTGATGCAAGTAATTTATTTTGCTTTGGGAGCTGTACTTACTCAAGAAGGACAGCCAGTATGCTACGCCTCTCGAACATTAAATGACCATGAAAAAGACTATTCAGTAACAGACAAAGAATTTTTAGCAGTGGTTTGGGCTACCTCATATTTTAGACCATATCTTTGGGGGCAAAAATTCAAAATAATCACCGATCATATGCCCATAAAATATTTAACTAAAAAATATAATGGAAAAGAGTTCAGTCAACGAGTTCAAAGAGGACTTCTTAAATTACAGGAATTCGAGTTTGACATTGAGTATATAAAAGGCAAGGAGAATAAAATTGCAGATTTCCTAAGCAGAATTCCAAACGAAATAAACGAAACATCAGAAACTGCACACTCAGTGGACGAACAATTGTTAGATCATATATCAATCAAAGAGGGAATTGTAAATACATATCAGACTCAGATAATACTGACCTACTCAATCCAAAATGAAATAAAAACGCTGTATGGTAAAAGAATTATTGAGGTCGACATGACGAAAGATAGCAAACACTGGAGGGATCTGTTTAGTAGAACAATTATGGCTGGGACGACAGGTATTTACTCCGAAGTAGAAGATAGGCAATATAATAAAGTACAAAAAGTACTAATTGAAATGTATGGACAAAATAAAGAAGTTAAATTTTATAAGCTTACACAGAGGGCAAGAGATTTAGAAAAAGCTGAAGATGTTCATAGACAAATATCTCTTTATCACACCGAACAAAGTAACCACTCAGGAGTGATAGAAACATACTATCAATTAAAATATAAAATATACTTTCCAAAACTGATAACAGAAATTTCAAGAGTAATAGGAAATTGCCAGACTTGTCAGGAAGCGAAATACGACAGGAAACCGATTATACCTAAATTCAAGCTAACTGAAACTCCGAACAGGGGAACGAAATATTGCACATGGACATCTATCATTTTAATAAGTTAATATATCTGACATTTATAGACAAATTTACTAAAAAGGCTTACGGATATAGTCTGACTAGCAAAAATTGGACAAGTAAGTTAGAATGCATAGATGAACAATTAGCAAAATTCGGAAAATCAAGAAAAATAGTTTGTGACAATGAATTCAATTCAGAAAACATAAAAGAACACTTCAGGAAAGAGGGAATAGAAATGCATATGACAAAGGCCAACTCTCATACAGGTAATTCAGATATAGAAAGATTTCACTCGACCTTAATTGAAATTTTACTAACCATAAAAGACGCAGACATTTCAACCAATAGGAAAATATATAAGGCTATTCAAATATACAACGATAGATACGACTCAACATTAGGTATGACCCCAAATCAGGCTGAGGGAGAAAATCCCGTAAACTTACAGAACAAAATAGAAGAGAAAAAGAAAAAAATAATAAATGAAAGAAATACTTCACGGGAAAATTATGTAGAAAAACGCAATGAGGGTTATATAAGAAATTACAAACACTTAAGACATAAGAATGAAACATATTACAGAAAACATAATTTAAAAAATGTACATTCCACAAATACTAAAAGACCAAATCAATTTGCAGATAGAAATAAATAACTTACAATATGAGTACAATATTATTAACATTTATTTAAAAGAACTAAATTTAAGCCGATCAGGTAGTACACAAAACGCATGTATTTATTATATGCAGCTACAATACAGAAAAACAAGTAATTAAAATTGATGATTATACTGTAATATGCAAAAATTTGGAAAAAGAAACTGTAATTAATCAATGCGACGATAGACAATTAAAACTAACTGGAAACTTTATAATAAATATCAGCAACTGTTCTATTAATATACTAAATGTCACTATTCTAAACTACCAAATAGATTTTATTCAAAGATTTCATTATGAAGATGAAGAAAAAATAAATGTAACGGAAAAATTAAACTTTAAAGAAATTGCTCAAATACAGCAGATTGAAAATTTAAAACATATTGAAGAACTAAAATATCATAGAATTATTAACTACGCTAGTAACATAACGATGTTTGTAATACTCATTGTAGTTATAACTGTAATTGTTTGCATAGCTAAAACAAATCGTAAACTAAAAATAAAAATTAATAATGTTACTAAGCCAGAACCAAAAATTCAAAAAATAGAGATTCCAACGATTCAGGAGAATCTTAAAACTAAGGATGGAGAAGTTACATATTTGTATGGTGACCTCCATCAATAAAAATGTAGGACAACAACCTTAAGGTGTTGCTATAAGTTGACTCAACATAAGTCATACTATACATGCAGAGCAACAACCTTAGGCCGTTCCTCCATTTAAGCCAGCATGTTTGCTTATTAATTTGTAGATATAGCACAACGGATGCAAATATCAATTGCATTTCCGCTAAGACTCAAAATTGCAATAAATGCACTGTAGTAATATGATTAATCAGCAATTAAGCTTATTGAATGGAAAAAAAGATAATAAAGGCAGTCAGAACTAGACACTTAAACCAAACACTTGACTTTTTATTTAACTCGGGCGGACTGTCCGAATAAGTCAAAGGCCCAGAAGCGAATATTGATCTACCACCGACACGGTAGTGAGTTTGGTTCGACGAGGGAAGGGACGACGCTCCCTTTTGACCCAACTCCGTCGTGGGAGCACCGTAGGAGCAGCAGAGGAGTGCGGGCGGGCGGCACTGTAAAACACCCTCAGAACAAACGAGCGACACAGAACGTAAACATCACTTTTCGCTTATCCAAAAAACCAATTACCAGCGCGAAAATAACACCAACAAACAGAACACTTTGAAGCCGAGACGGGGGATTTTAGGCGAACACCCCAGGACGTGTCAACAATAACAAACCGAATCGAGACACAAACGTAACGATGGCTGTGGGCCCAACATAAATTAAATTTATGTGAAGAATGGCACACGATCTGCATTTCCCTTTTCCCAAAATGTGCGCTCGACTCTACCGAGGTAGCATAGGAAAATTCGTAATACAAAATAGAAACTCATACCAACTCCTTCGTTCGGCGTTCCCAAATAGTCGCTGGGCCTGGTCCTAGGGATGAATATCTTGAAAAAGATCTCTATTCTCCGCATCCTGAAATTATCTATGAGGTTTGTGTCCGTTGAGGGGATATTTTTATTAGAAACAACATTTCGCAGTTGGCATGTAGTTTGCAAATCTATTTCCTTGCTCGAATGCTTTTGTTTACTTCGCGAAACGTCAGAAAGGGCATGGGCTGAATAAAGGCAGATCCAGGGTCGGTCGGAGGGTTTGTTCATTGCTGAGTTAGAGCAATGGGCGAATTCACTGAGTGAGAGGTCGCCTGAAGGGCGTGAGAACATTAGCGGGTTCATGTCAGCACAATTATGTGAGAGTACATATTGCCGCAGAAGAGGACATGAACCGCCAAATGTTGTTGGCTCTGCTTCCCCACGTATGTATGGATGTGTGAGTGAGGATGCCGGCCGGCCGAATGGACAAAGCCAGCTGGTAAATCACTTCTTGATTGGCCAGGCAACGAGGTAGTTTAACTTGAGAAAACGTCCAGAAGGGATTTTGAATTAGGAAAAAAAGATGAACAAAAGTGAAGTGTCGAGGAAGGAGATAGGTGTCATCAACATAAAGGGAGCACAGGACATTTTCAAGGAGCGATTGGACAATTGTCGTAGCGGGATTAGACTCACCAACTTGCAGGACGAGGACGAAGGAGTGGAGGAAAAAGCTAAGTACTTTTAAAATATATTCATTTACCCATAGTTTAGTTCGTGACAGTTAGGCAGTGTTGGTAATAAGTTATAATCTCGATAGGATCGTGCTTCGAAAATCTCGGTTAACGACGGGACACGCGACCCCTTAAATTTCGGGATATTTTCCACCCCTCGGGAGAACGCGATCGTGTGGTACTCTGGGAATTTCTTTTCTTTCATCCCCAAACGGCTGTTCAGTAACCGTAATAAGACTTTGCCGTACTCCAACGGAGTTTTTATAACGTGCTACAAAAAACTTTTCCTCTTTATACCCTATTCTAAGGGTATATTAATTTAGACGCATGCTTTGTAACATACCTTAATATTGCCGTAGACCCCTAAAAGTTACTATATTTATGATCAGCATCGATAGTAATGTCGATCTAGCCATGTTCGTCCGTCCGTCCGTCTGTCGGCAAAAATTAGGCCTTTATACTGGGCCTAGAGAGCTGAAATTTTAACCATATACTCTCTAGAGTCCTGAAATAATCAAGTTTACGAATTTTCGAAATCCGCCCACAGACACGCCCACAAACTCAAAAAACAAAATATTGGAAAAAATCGAATTTTGAGCTAGAAAGCTGAAATTTTTTATATATGATCTATGACTCCTAAAACTGCTCGGGAGATAACATTTTCAAAATCCGCCTACTGACACGCCCACAATTAAATAAAACAAATTTATTGAAAAACCAAAATTTGAGCTAGGGAGCTGAAATTTATAATATATACTCTCTAGGGGGCCCTTTATAATCATGTGTAAATATTTTCAAAATCCGCCTACTGACACGCCCACAATGACAATTTTTTTTTTTTTTTGAAAATCCAAAATTTGAGCTAGGGCGCTGAAATTTATAATACTGGTATACTAGCTGCACCTGCCCATCTTTGCCCGTGCCCGAGAATTCTATTGGCCAATATGTTCGAGTAGACTTCCTTATAATTGTCTATAGCGGGTATTCGGCGTATGTTGCTGCGATTAAAAAAAGAAGACCGATTTTGACCAAAGTTCACAGAAACACTCTCAGTCCAATACCGAAGATTGCCTGATTTGAGCTCACCCGTTGAAAGGGACTGCACGTTTTTCTCCGCATGGCTTAGGCCGCTCACACAACTTCGTTGTTCCGTTTAGGGTAGGTGCTTGTTGTCTGGCAGGCGCCTATGTCACTGCGCTGATTTGTGAATCTAAACAATCCAGGGCGCCACCCAAACGCATACAAAAAAAATCATTAAAATCGGTCCAGCCGTTTAGGAGGAGTTCAATGACATACACAACTACAGTAGAATTATATATATAAAGATACTCTCTAGGGGCCCTTTATGCTCATGTGTTAATTTGTTTTTTTAAATTCGCTTACAGACACGCCCACAATTAAACAAATCAATTTTGCTGAAAAACCAAAGTTTGAGCTAGTTGAGCGTTTTTTTACAAAAGCTTCGTTTTTTCGATTAAATCCTTTAAATGTTATATAACAAAATACGAGTATCTAGAGCGTTCTTAACAGTTCAACCATACTTATACTTTTGACACGCCCACTTATGAGGGATAGGAATGAGAATAGGGTATCCAACAGTTCGCCCAAGCGGACTGTAGCCCGTCCCTATGTTTTCTTTATTTTTTGTAATGGTTAAATTACCGCAATAACGGAAAGTAGGTAACGGAGTCTTTGCCGGACAAAACGACGTCTTTGCTGATAGAAACTTTAATGAGTTTACACAGACGTTTTTACAGAGAAATTTTTCTTTTTTTTATAGTTTGCGCGCACTTAAGGGATTTTTTTAGTACCCTTATCATGTATTGGGTACACAGCGCGGACGTTAGGGAAATTAGGATTAGAAGAAAGGGAGAGTTGCCGATGCACGTTGGTTTTAAATGTTTTTAGGTTATAATGTAGAGGAAAAATAGAGCGTGGAAGAGCATTCCACATTCGAGTTGTACGGCAGAGGAAAGATTCTTTGTACTTCACTGTACGTCCGAATACAGGGTGAACTGATGGGCATTCCTTGCATGGCGGGTATTGCGGTTGAAATGTTCAAGGGGTGGAATGCAACTGGCTATTTCGTTAGAGCACTTATGATGGAAATAACGATAAAATAACGAAAGACAGGAGACATGGCGACGATTGTTGCGGAATATTTTCGCGCAACCAATTTCACCTTCTGTCCTTCTCTTCCCTCCCCGTACCCTTATTCTATTGGGTGGCATCTGCTAGGTCATCGGCAAGTGGAGGGCAACCAAGGTCCCATCAGCCTTTGGGCCACTTTCCCCGAACTTCGAAGGTCTCACCCCCACAGGTACCCCAACCCCGACGTACGAACCAGCAACCAGAGTTGAAAGGGAAGAGGCCTTAAGAGGAAGCAGAAATGGGTAAAGAAGGACGAAAACCCCAACGATAAGGCACAATGTCAGCCGTTAAAAAGTGCCCACGCAACAGTAACGCAGCAGCCATGCGAAATGGGCCCAACGTTGTCCGCACACCAGTACCCGTGCGAGACAAATGGCAATGCGGCAAAGTACACGGCCGTATCCTGAGTGCCCTCCAACGACACGGAGAGGCAGCAGATAAGTGTGGGTGGACGGCCTACACATTTACATCTGCGCAAGAACCACCACTGATATGGTGGGGTGTTCGGTTCGATGAGGGGGAAGAAGACGCTCTTCCTTGCTACTCCGTCGTAGGAGCACCGAAGGAGCAGCAGAGGGGTGTAGGCGGACGGCCAAGACAAAAGACACTCCCATAGAAGACGTGACAACACTAGCAAACACTGAAGAGGAACGCGAGACACACACAAGATTGGTCAACACAACACAACACAACTGAAACAACGTAAAATCCTGTATATAACGAAACAGAATGTAAGGAATGACCCGCAATTGGCAAGACCCTTACATCCTATCTGAACAGGATTCCACCAGACAAGAGTAAAATTCGCGGCTTTCTAAAATTTATGATAACTCACTTTGCTTTGTTGTGGGTTCTATGGGGATTTTTGCACTACTCCACGCGCTGGGAGGGTTTAATTACAACGTCGTCCTGAAATTTCTTCTCCTCCTGATATGGGTCACCCCTTTAGAGATCCAATCACTTCTTTTTCACCGATTTAAGGGTAATTTTAATAATTTTGGGATATGTATTGTTTTGACTGCTTTGCACTTTGGCAGAACTCAGACGAGAAATGTCAAACGTAGATTATATTCTGATGTGATAAGAAGATTGTTCCAGGTCGGTCAAACAGCTCAATAACCCGAATTTCCAGTGGTGGATCGTGGGTATAAGAGTGAATGGATTGAGTGGATGGAATAATAGCGAGGGGGTAACGTTCAGACTCACGCACACCATTGCGAACACGCTCCGGTGCCGCTGAATGTGGTCTGCCGTTGGCTCGCTGGAACGAATGAAGGTAGTGGGATATGGCGGACAACCACCAACACATAGGCGGACGTCCATTGCACGCCATGAGTGGGATTCCACTACCAATGGGTGTGCGAGTGTGTGAAAGATGAGAGTTGGCCGAACTGGAACAATGAAAGTTCTGGAAGATCACTTTTTGGTCAACCACCGAACTCGTTAGTCAGTTTTGTTGCGACAGGAGTTTTGTTAAAGTGCAAAGAGATTAATTTTATACCAGAAATAAAAGCGAAGTTTTTTGAAAAAAAAAGTAAAAGGAAAAATAAACGTGGAGACGGGACAATTAACGTGGAAGAGGAAAGGACATCAGCAGGAGTAGAAATAGCAGGACAGATTTTCAGAGGAACAGGATTAAGGAGTGGGATCCCAGAGCAAAGCTAAGTAGAGTGAATTAGTCAGTGCATACATTTTTTTTGATTCGGTTGTGTTAGGTGTGTTATAATTTAATAGTCTGGTAGGGTTCTGCCGCGAATTTATCCCGCGAAACGATCGGGACACGCGACCCATTAAACCATTTTGGTATTCCGGGCGACGCCATAGCGGGTCACGCCGGTTTTATCGCGAGTTTTTGGATCCTGTCAAGTAGCTCCAAATAAGTTGTTGGTGAACCAGACCAGATATGAGCGTTGTACTCGAGTTTCTGGCGAATAAAAGCCTTATAAATTGTAGCTAGATCAGAAGGGGTGAAATATTTCTTAAATCGCTTAAGGAAGCCTAGACAGAGATCCTAATTTAATGAGCTTAACATACGTTGCCGTTCCAGTTCCACACCCGAAGAAGAGGGGCGTGATCCAAGAAACGAGTATGAAAAGCTGAGGATACTGTCATCAGCAAAGGAATAGATTGGATTAGAAGTTACAGACAGGAGATCATTTATAAAAATGAGAAAGAGAGGCGGGGACAGAACGGAGCCTTGGGGAACACCAGCATTTATTTGGTGAGTTGCAGACTCCGTCAAACCGTGCTAACTTATCGTTCATAAATTTGAAGAAACTGTTTCGGTTCAAGATCAGAGACGTAAAGCCTATCATCGTAGTGGTCATTCGAGTGGAAATATTGCATCTGTGTTGCTGAAGAGCCAAGGTTGTCAATTCGTCACCGTTCACAGCACTTAAACCTCAAAATAATAACTTTGTTTAACATTTTGCACAAATATCTACATGTAAAGGCTTATAAAGTACAGTTAACACAAAAATTAAAGCCAACTGACCACGTAGTTCGTTGCCAATCCGTAATTGGGTCATAGAGAAGCAACAACAAAATGGCAATTTTTTCAAACAAATTATCTTCATCGATGAGGCTCATTTTGAAATTGGCGGTTATGTCAATAAACAAAACTGTCGCATTTGGGCTGAAGGAAATCTTAGAGGATTGTTTGAAAGGCCAATGAAACCAACAAAAGTTACTGTATGGTGTGAATTTTGGTGTGGTGGGGTAATTGGTACATTTTTTTTACAGTTACTGTGGATGGAGCTCGATATCAAGCGATGATTAGAAACTTTTTGTGAAGTCAATTAGAAGATATTGATATTGATATTATTGGAGAATATGTGGTTTCAATAGGATGGTTCAACATGCCACCCAGCAACGAAAGCAATCGATCTTTTGAAAGACAATGAATTGGCCACCGAGATCATGCGATTTAACACCCCTGGATTTTTTCTGATGGGGTTTCTTGAAGAGTAAAGTTTATGCCAAAAATCTTCAAACTGTTTAACACCTCAAAGAGAATATCATCGAGCAAATATCGCTTATTGAACTATCTTTATGCGAAAAAGTGATTCAAAATTTAGGTAAAAAGTTGACAGTCTGCCGAGCTAGCAGAGGAGGTCACTTGGACGACATTCTTTTTCATTATTAACCGGAACCAATGTACATTAATTTCCAATAAAAATGAATACAGATTTCACACAATTTATGTCTTTCATTCAAAATTTAAAATCCTACCCCAAATTTGAAAACATTTTATTTATTTTGCAATCAAACAATTAGTACGAGTATGTATGCATTTCCAATAAGAAATAAAAACTTGATTTAATTACAAGAAAATACGAAAATATTAAATGAATTTCATAGTCAAAAACGTCAATACCAGCAATCCACTTCCCAAGACTAGAATTTGTGGTGAACTATTGTTACTAGGAGTATTTATAACTGGAGGATCGTCCTTATTGCAGCTTTGTTCCTCGCAAACTGAACATGCCTTATAGTTGGGATCTTTGCAATTGTCTCTCGTTTCCGCATCTGCATCTGCCAAACAACTCCTTATAACAATATCATCTGAAATAATTTAAACAAATCGTCATTAACGGGTGCAAACAAATGAACTAACAATACTCACCCAATATGTAAGTGTAACATCCCTGATTGCCATGGTTCACGGGATTACTACACCTCTGCGACGTATAGGCTTCGCCTTCCAATTTCTTTGCACAGCTTTTATTCTCGTAACTACTGCACTTGTAACAGCTGTAATCCATTTCATCAGCATTGTTGCACGCATCGGTGGTGCATGTCGTAAAAGAAGTTGACTCTGCGGAAGATGTCTGCGGGCTTGACAAATCGCTAATGCATCCTCGTGCTGTCTTATTTGCATCAACTATGTTTGTGTAGCACCCTATAGGCTTCCAATATTCAGTCTTATTGGGACAGTTTTTGGCTTCGGTCTCGGGGTGGCTCCACACACATGCGGCATCTTCTGCAGTGCACTGAATGCATTTGATTGACTGGGTTTTCTTGAATGTAGACATATTGCAGTTGTCTTCGGCGCATATGGTGCATTTTTCTTTGTTTTCTAGACACTCATCAAATGCAAGTTTATCAGAGGAGCATCCTCGAGTCATCAATCCAGCGGAGGTTGGAACCTCAAAACACAGATCTTTTGAATCGTAGCGCGTACATGGAAGCGAAACAAAATAACTTTCTCCAGGGTTTTCACAATCTGAAGTTTTATTACATTGGTAACAGTGTTGACGATTTTCCGGAAACACATCCTCGTTGCAATGCAAAAAATCACAAATTTTGCATACGGCGCCTTCAGGGCATTTTTCACCGGCAGTAGTGGCACACCGACGCTCAATATGCTTGTCATCTTTGATGTGCATGATGCACTCCCGGATACCAGGTTCACAGATTTGGTATTGAATCAGGGACTCATGTTCCCATGTGGCACAGTTGGGATCAGTTGATGAGTCGCACGATCTACAAGCGAAATAACTGTTGCAATGCGATGTATTGCACGTTGTACAATTCGAGTGGTCACATACCGTACCATCATCGAGGCATCCTCGTTTTATGATTCCATTATCTGCTGAAAGATTAAAATAAGAAAATAATAGGATGTTAGCTTTTTTGGTTTAGAGCAGAGCCTAGCCCGTGTAGGGACGGGTTAAGAATATCACTTCCTTGTCATAAAAGGCGATTAAGGGGGGACACAAATAACATCTCAAATCTGTCCTGCAAGTGTACATTCAAGTCCGGGTGTTGACACGACGAGGTATCTTAAAAGGAAGATCAAGTCATAAATAAAAGGAGCATGCACGTGTCGTAATCGTTTCAACGTGGTGGGCAAAAATGCTCGAGTCAGAGCTATTAGTATTCTGGGGGATGACATTAGACAGACTACAGCAAGAAAGCGGCATTCAAAGCATTTTCATAGTGCTTCACTAATAATAGATATGATAAAGCTAGCCTCGAACTGGAATACAGCTTTACAAGAGACTCGCTCAGGGAAAATTCGCTCAAATTCATGCTAAGTGCATCGACGGACAGGGTCGAGAGTAAGAAGTAATTTATTCAACGGTTACTGATAGAAACCAGGCTTTTCATGAACTGCAACAAACCAGCTTGAATAGGAGCACAACTATTTTTAAAATATCCGCTCAGAGAAGGAGAAATGCTCAGGAAATCTGTTCGACATAGTTCATCAACAGTGTTCAGGGGTTACTTATTATGGATGAACAAATACTACATAGGTGGCTAAATGTGAAGGACTTCTAAATTAACAATTTCCTCAGATATACTTTCCTAGAGCCGTTCCTTAAAATAAAGAACTACCCGTCATTAATGTCGAAGAAGTTTTTTTTTTGTTTTGTCGGGCGCGTGACTTTCTTCTTCTTTGCTGGCGATTGAACGAGTATCAACCGTCTCGGCAACGAGCAGTTGTTGTATTGGTGGACGTTTGGAGGGGAATGGGTGTCGTATAACTCCGAAAAAAAACATAGGGACGGGCTACAGTCCGCTTGGGCGAACTGTTGGATACCCTATTCTTATTTCTATCCCTTATAAGTGGGCGTGACAAAAGTCTAAGTATGGTTGAATTGTTAAGAACGCTCTACATATTTTGTTATATAACATTTAAAGGATTTTATCAAAAAAACAACGCTCCCTAGCTCAAACTTGGGTGTTTCAATAAAATTGTTTTATTTAATTGTGGGCGTGTCAGTAGGCGGATTTAAAAAATATTTACACATGAGCATAAAGGGCCCATAGAGAGTATATACTATAAATTTCAGCTCCCTAGCTGAAACTTTGGATTTTCAAAAATTAATATACCCTTAGTATAGGGTATAAAAAAATTATTTTATTTATTTGTGGGCGTGTCAGTGGGCGTATTTTGAAAATTTTATGTCCCAATCAGGTTTATGGGCCATAGATCATATATAAAAAATTTCAGCTCTCTAGCTCAAAATTCGATTTTTTCCAAAATTTTGTTTTTTTGAGTTTGTGGGCGTGTCTGTGGGCGGATTTCAAAAATTCGTAAACTTGATTATTTCGGGACCCTAGAGAGTATATGGTTAAAATTTCAGCTCTCTAGGTCCAATTTAAAGGCCTAATTTTTGGCTACAGACGGACGGACATGGCTAGATCGACATTACTATCGATGCTGATCATAAATATAGTAACTTTTAGGGGTCTACGGGCAATATTAAGGTATGTTACAATACGCGTCAAAATTAATATACCCTTAGAATAGGGTATAAAAACAAATACTCGAAAAAATCAAATATTTGAGATTTAGGATCAAAAGCGAAGCAAGGTGTGAGAACGAGAGAAGCATCGCGTAAGCGTAGGGTGGTTGAAGTGCCGGAAAAACTCACCCATCTTCTGTGAAAGAATACACCCTAAGTTGAATTAAAGCTCTACACCGAAATTATGCGCCGGCGCTCACATACTGTTCACAATGTTGGACAACATATAAAAAGTATAAGGGCAAATTAACGGCAGCTGAGATGAAGATGCTTTCCATGATAGCAGTAGAAACATAGATTGATCGAATAAGAAGTTCCAATATCCAAGGAAGCCTTCAAGTCAAATAACCAATCTATAAGAAAATGTAGCGCGACCGGCTCAGTTGGTACCGTCATGTTCATAGGAAAGATCCTACGACCCCTGTCAAAAAGGCAATATCAATCAACGTTCCCATACAATCGCCAAAGAGAGGCAGGGCTAGAAACTCCTGGATAATACAAATGGAGCAACGCCAGCATTTGGTTGGCCTCAGCGACGAAATGAGGTGGCCGTTTTTTTTTTTTTGAGGCCGAACCGGTAGGCAGTTAACTGGGAGTTTTATATTGCTTTAAGTCCAGATCATAACATCGTAGTTAAAGAGAAAGAATATACATATGTACATTCACCCGTATGTCCGTCTGTGACCTGGCCTCCTGACTTAAGGGTGCAAAGATTTTCTTCATATTTCGTCGTCAGTGGTTCCTGCCGTTCAGTTAAAAAAAACAGTTAAAAACACTGATTTCAACAGCTTCAACGATTCTGATAGTATTTCTTGTTTTCGTGATAGTGGAAGTAAGAAAATGGCGTACAATCCGCTTTTTTCCAAAATAATCGAATAAATATTAATATTTTGAAAATCTGTGAGGTGAATCAAAAGCAATTTGATACCAGCTTCTACCCCCATTTTGAACAAAATATGTTTACTCAGATTTTCGAATTATTTCTTGTATAATTTATAAGGTAAGTTAACCGATTATACGAATTCTAAAAATTCTTAAAACTTCCCTTTTCTCTAAAACGGGTCTGACGATTTTCATCTGTTTCGATGTTTTAAAATACTTGGAGTGAAGGGAAGAAAATTGCATACTTAACTTTTCCCCGAAATACTCGAATTACGGGAGTTTAGGTAAACGGCAGTATATCTGAACAGCGTTTTACTTGCAGGGCCTTGAGAAATATTAATAAAGACTATGTTGGACCAAAGCTGTCTGCCTCTTTTTTTTTTTTTTTTTTTTTTAATTTCTGGCTCGCCAAGGCGATTTATAAGGGGGGGTACTTCGACCTAAAAGATCTTTTGTACCGTATGGGCCAGAAAAGTTTAAACTAGTAGAATTTCCACTTTCCGTGTAAAGCGGACAATTTTACCAGTAGAAGAATTCTTTATGTCCTCGGGGCTCATTTGCTCCCTGAAAAAGATCTTCTTTCTAATTCCATTAAGGGCTGGACATTCACATAAAATGTGTTCAGCTGACTCGTCCTCTTCAAGACAGAGTCGGCACTCAGGAGAGTCTGCTATTCTCATTTTGTGTAGATGATATCTTAAACCATGGTGACCAGTAAGGTAACCTACTAGGTTTTTGATATCGTGCCTGCTTAGGTTTAGACATTTGCTGGCATTTTTATTGAAGGGCCGAATGGCTCGTTTGGCCTGTCTTAGACATGGGATGCTTTCCCAAAGATAGATACATTTTCTATGTTCCCAGCTTTTAATTGCTGCCGTTGCTGCTGATCTAGGAGTGCAGCAGAAAGGTTCGGGACCTATGAAAGGTGTTTCTGAACCTTTTCTGGCCAGTTCGTCGGCCTTTTCGTTACCTTCTACCCCGAAATGACCCGGAACCCACCATAATTTGGTCTTGTTTCTTATTCCGAGTGTTTGTAGGGTATTGAAGCAGTACATGACTGATTTGGAGTCAATGGTATACGAGCTAAGGGCGTTTATAGCTGCTTGACAATCCGTGAAAATATGGATGGTTGCACCTTTTATGCCAGATAAAATAATATGACTGGCGCATTCTTGAATGGCGTGGAGCTCTGCTTGAAATACGAGTACGCTGGGACTTTTTCCCATAAGTATCGTAAAGCGTTTGTGTGGTCCGTATATTCCCGCTCCTACCCCCGTTTGCATTTTAGAACCATCCGTATACCACTTTATGCCGTTGTGGCTGTTTGGTGGGTTATTGCTAACCCATGCTTCTCTCTTGGGGATCTCCGTGGAGAACCGTTTGTTGAAGCATAGTGTTTTTTGAATACGGTCTGTGACCGCGCAGTTCATGTTAAGTTCTGGTAGTTCATCGAGAAGGGTCTTTAGATCCGGGTGATCATTAAGACTTATCTCGTTTAACTGTATTAGACTTATTGCACTGCGGATCGCCACTTTTTGAATGTATATGTGGAGAGGTGTGATTCCTGTTATTGCCTCTATGGCAGCTGTTGGACAGGTTCGCATGGCTCCGGAGATACCAAGGCACGCAAGCCGTTGTACCTTTTTGAGCTTCTCTATTGCGACCTTTAGTGTGGATTTTGTCCACCATACTATGGAAGCGTATGTTATAATGGGTCTTATCATCACTGTGTAGATCCAGTGGACGATCTTTGGAGATATTCCCCAGGTTCTGCCATATGTGCGACGACAGGCCCATAAAGCTCTATTAGCTTTAGTGATTTTGTTATTTATGTGAGAGTTCCAGTTAAGTCTCTTGTCTAGGATTACTCCAAGATACTTGACTTCGTCGGAGTACTCTACGACCGTGTCGTTTATTGTGATTAAGACTAGGTCTAATTTCCTCCTTTTAGTGAAAGGAACGATGACAGCTTTACTGGGATTTATGGAAAGATTTTCCTTGATGCACCAGTCTATGGCTGTCTTTAGAGCATTTTTCATTTTTGATGTGACTCCAATTGAGTCTTTGCCCCTGACTATGATGACAATATCATCGGCGTACCCAATTGTAGTGTAGCCCAAATTGCCCATCTTGTGTAGCAGGTCATTGATGACCAATGACCACAAAAGGGGTGAAAGTACTCCCCCTTGTGGGCAACCCCTTACGGCTGTTACTGATACTGAAGTCGTTCCTGACGAGGCAGTTATTTTGCGACTTTCCAGCATCGCTTTGATCCATTTAATAGTTGGTTTGTCTATGTGTCTATGGTACAAAGCATTTGATATGGATTCATATCCAGTATTGTCAAACGCACCCTCTATGTCCAGAAAGGCACAAAGTTCGATCTCTTTGCAACGGTAGGCGTTTTTTATCTCTGTAGTTAGTCTTAACACCCTTTTGGTACGCATATTGGTGAGGGTGCAGAGGCATGCTTTTTGATATGCATTCTCTAATGTGGACGTCAATAATCCTTTCCATTGTTTTCAGGAAAATCGATGTCAAGCTTATCGGACGATATGATTTAGGTAATCCGCTCGGCTTGTTTCCCGGTTTGGGTATAAATACTACGTTTACCTCCCTCCAGGTAAGTGGTATATACCCCCAGTTGAAGCTGAACCTAAATAAGGCAATCATGGATGGTAATAAAAATTCTATTCCATTTTGAATGAGGGCTGGAAAAATACCGTCTGTTCCTGATGCCTTGAATGGTTTAAATGAGTTAATTGCCCATTTAACCTTATCCGGAGTAAAAAGTGTTCCGGATAAACTATTAATTCTGCTGAGGTTTCTTGGAATTGAGACCTCCGCTATATGGTCATCTGTAATGACCATCGTGTGAGACCCTGGGAAGTGAGCAAAGTTTTCAGCGTTTCTTCCCGGTCGCGTGTGATTAAACCATCTGATTTGATTAACAATCCCATGCTTTTTGCTTGATCCTTTGACAGAGCCCTTTGGAGGCGTGCCACCTCTGGAAGTTTTTCGATCTTCTCACAGTTTGCACGCCATGAGGCTCTTTTGGATCTGCGCAACTCTAAGTTGTATATGGTCAGCATGAATTTATATTGTTCCCATGTGCCGGTACGTTTGGCTTTGTTAAAAAGCTTTCTCACTCTCATTCGAATAGACTCAAGGTTATCATTCCACCATGGTACGCACCTTTTAACCATGGTTCTTTTAACCTTGCAACTACTTTTGAATGAGGCAAGAATAATATCATTTATTTGACATTGCGCAGCATCTGCATCATTTGTTGTTGATGGTGCTTCTGGCAGCATGTCAGATGCGACCGCAAGATTTTCGCGGTAAGTTCTCCAATTAGTCAGTCTGTTGTCATAACGGACTGACGCGTGTTCGGCATTGATCCGATAGAGATGCCTCGCCAGACACATGCCACCCCTCTATGATATCTTTCATAAAAGGAGATGAGATAGTAAGGTCTAGGACCTCTTCTCTTATAGAATTTCTAAAAGTGGGACTATTTCCCTTGTTTAGAAAAACGAGGTCGTTGCTATATAAAAATTCTAATAACGACTCACCTCTATTGTTAGTATCTCGGCTGCCCCAAATCGTGTTATGTGCGTTTGCATCGCAGCCGATTATGATGTGTACTTTTTGGTCCTCACAGTACCGGACAAGTTCCTGTACTGGTAGGGGAGGAACTACATCAGTGTCTCCAGCAAAGTACGCCGATGCACACACAAATTTGTGCAGCTGTCGGCCTTTGTGGCGTTCTATTACAACTGCCACCAGGTCCCTAGTTGTGAAACCTGGAATGAGAGAAAATTTTATATCTTTCTTAATAGAACTGGCCGCCCGTGGTCTGAAAGGACCTTTGGCGAAAATGATCTCTCTATTTTTACAGTTTAATCCAGATATCTTACCATTGTTTGCCCATGGTTCCTGGATTAGACCAATAGCGATGTTCCCTTCGGCACATCGCTGGCTAAAGGTGTCCGAGGCACCCATAGCCCTGTGCAGGTTAGCCTGCAGCACGCTTAGACGGGATGTCATTATTTCCGTGCGAATTCAGGGTTACGTACTTTGTTAGGCTTATTGTCACCTCTCCTTCGTACGACACCTTGCGTTCATGCCTTCTTACGATCCACACCTAGTTTAGGCCTGAACCGTTGTTGGCTTTCTTTGGCGGTGCCCTGCGCACTATTGGCCTTTTCGGCTGCGCTTGGTCTTGCGCTTGTGGCTTCTCTTTCTAGCACTGGTGTTGCCGTGCTGGAAGCTGCTGGCTTCGCGGCAGTGCTGGTACTGGTCCCAATTGGATCAGTTACGGTGCTGCCGTGAGCTTTGGTGATGTGCTTTTGAGAATCTTTCAGGCCCTGTTTGGCCGTCTTATCAGCACTTTTTAATATGAGTTTGGTCTGTCCAAATCGGAACGAGACCATCCCCTTTAGCTCCACAAGTCTCCTCATGGAGCTGTCATTGATTGCAAAGACCATATGAGCGATGTCTCTCTCATCCGATCTTTGCAGAACTCTCCACGTTCTCGTGTTTAGTTCTCTGTTTTGGCCATCTAATAAAGCCAGGATCCTTTCGCTAGCTACCCCGGTACTCTGCGGGAAGAACCCTCTGATGACATGTGGTTTTGGAAAATTTTCCTCTCCCACAAGCATCACCTCTAACCCGCATTTCTCCTTAAGCTTCGCGAAGGTTGTCTCCATCCACTTTGCAGTAATGGCGTCCGCACATACTATCATAAGCCATCCGGCTTTGAAAGTAGTACCGCGGAATGCTGGTTTGACCTCCTCGTCACGTTTTTCAATCGTGATGTCCATAATCCTCTCTTGTATCAAACCCATTTGTTCATTGGAGAGAGGATTACGATCGATGTCCACTGGTACAACCCCCAGTCTGACATAGCTCGTTATATTGCTATACGAGACTTTGTCGACGGTTGTCTTCCCAATGCGACTTCGCTTCGCTTCGGATTGAGGCGGGGTATTATCCTCGGATCGCGTTCGCTTCACCTCGGGACCCTTGTTGACCATCGTTTGTTTCGCATAGATTCGGGCCTGCTCAATGGTGCTCCCCTTCTTCTGCGCGCGCCTAAATCTGCGCTGTTCCGATGGTGTGAATCTGACGTACTCAGACTCAGTCCGTGCCACATTGCCGACTGTCTTAGTTACGTCCTCTGTATCGCGATGTCTTTCATCCGATAATATGCTGTTGCATATGGTGCTAGATTCTGAAATACAGTCACTGAGTTGAGACAAGTTCTCTTCAGGTTCCCCCATTTCAGAGTCGATGATTACAGACTCTATCCCATTGACAGATGTCGTGTCGTCATCGACAGGGTGTTCTAAAACATCCCTAGTTGATGATACAATCTTAGAGGCATCATTCTCTATTTGTTTTTTTTGTTTTGGATCAATTTTGATTCCCACGAGTATTCGGGATATTGTGTCGCCCGTGGTCTACCCGTCTAACCACAGGAAGGCTATCTTAAAATCGGAGGTCGCCTGGTATCCGAAGTTTGCAAACTAACGACTAAGCACCCTCTTAGCCATGCATCTCTCGGCGCTTGCTACCTTTAGATTAGGGGTTTTTTGGGGAAGAATGACTTAGGGATTTGAGGGAGGGGATAGGGGGTAATTGGGGAGAAAGAGAAAGCGGAGAAGGGGGAAGGGGGCGGACGTGGAGTCCTGGTCAGTTCTTAGTTGACGCTCATCAGACGGCCTGTCCCTTACCAGAATAGCCCGATGACTCTTTACGCCGTAAGCCTCCGCACCGGCACCATCGATTTTGCGTTCCATGATGGTGCACACGTCAAGGTGACTGACCCCGCAAGGAGGTCAGTCACCTCTTATAGGAGGAAAATAAAGACTGTTTCATATGTCATAGATTACATACGCACATATATTTTAATTAATTTTTGGCTTGGCATTTTAACAAATTTTGGCCTTTTGCTGGATTAATTTTTTCCCAAATGAACTTATTTGTTAAGTCCAGTGGACTTATTTTTTTCCGGAAGCAAAAACACTTTACTTAATACCTGCTCCATGTAACTATAAACACACCTAAATTATATTATAGTAAGAATACGTTAAATAATTTAAGTAAGTAAAATAGGTATTTTTTAATTTATTTTATATCTAAAAGACAAAGAAGTCTTGTTGGATTTTAACGATTTTGGGCTTGACGGTTTCGTTTTAGAGCAAGGAAGGACATAGGCTACTTTTTGTCGCGAAACCAAAACTTTGAGGGGATGGAAGAGATTATAAAAGTTTGTATGGGGAAATGCACTTTGAAAAAAAATAAACTGGGTAGAAATCGAGAAGTGCCACTTCAAATACAAAAAAAAATATTTAAAATTTTAAAAGCAATTGTTGTTGTCAATTATTTTAAATATTTGCCAAGCAAATTGTTGTTGTTAACAATTTTTTTTTTTTTTTTTAAATATAGTACCTAATAAGTTTGTTTATGTTTATTATGTTACACAAAGTAACTTTTTGAAACGGAGTCGATACTTTGATTTTTTGTTTGTCAAGTATTTTCAGGATCCTTGCATTAGTACCTATGTGTGAGTAAGTTGAAATGTAGGGGTGATTGAGATGACGTGGACAATGATGACAGGCAACAGCAGTTGTTGAGCGTTTTCAGTTTTCATGCGCATAACTCGAGACAGAATGGTTAGTTTTTAACGATTTTGAGCTTGACGGTTTCGATTGGGCCCTAAGAAGGACGAATGCTACTTTTTATCTCGAAAACAAAACTTTGGCAGGATGAAATAGGGGGGGGGGGGGGGAAGTTTGTATAGGGAAAAGCACTAAGAAAAAATAAATTGGATAGAAAAACGATTAGTGTGACTTTCTAATACGAACAAATTATTTTATTTATTTCATTGACTGAATTCGGCGATTCCAAGATAAATTTGATCATGCCGCCACTGAGAGGGTCAAACGTTTCACGTCGCAGCCGCATTGCACAACGTATGGCGAGTGTTCGTGAAAATGAAAATCAGGACGAACGGTCAGATCGGAATATAAACAATCGAGAGAATATGTCGGAACTTCGTAAAAGAATATCGCAAGAACAACGTACAGTCGTCCGAACTGGAGACCGAGATAGACAACAACATAATCGTCATCAGCATAGCGTTCAAATAAATAAAAACCAACGAAGAAGAAGAAACGTCGTGAATGTAGAATTGCGGCGAGTAGCATTCCAATAGCAATTCACGGTTGAATATAAACTCCTGTAGGAAAACATGCGTGACGTTTCAGTGCACCAACAATCGATGAAGTTGTCGTTGTAATGGTTGAAGAAAATTTGGAAACAGGAGATATAGTTTTACATCGCCAAAATGATCAGCTGCAGCGTGTGTATGAAACACACAAAATATCGTGTTCACTAATGGGAGCTAATATTGTAAAATTCGAGATACATATTTATAATTAAGTTGCATTCCTATAGGTGGCGCTATATTCCCAGTTTTGTATATGTTGGTCGATTTCGTTGTTGACATTACACAATTAGAATTGCTGCATGTTGTTAAACCGTGCGCATAACAAATTGATTGAAAGAAAATAAAAATCATAAGACCCAATAATTATGAATAAGTATCCTGTTAATTTTAAGTTAGATTTAATCATTTTCGTCTAGTATATAAGTAAATACTTAATAATGAATAAAAAATGAATTTCAAAGCCAAAGTCAACACCTAAATTATAAATATACTAAAAATCCCCTAAGTGTGCGTAAATCTAAAACAAGTCTTAATGAATAATAATATCAAATTAACATACCATATGACCAATAGCAGTCCTTGTTACAAGCAGGGTCGCTAGTCATCCAGCATTCTTCATAGGAATTACAAGTCCCGCAATATATCGCTATACAAAATAAACTTATTAAGATACATGTACCGCATGGAATATTTTTTATAACTGAATTACCTGCTACCCCTGGTGCTAAACAGATACAGGATAGGATTAAAATTAACCCAAGAAAATAAAAATTCATTTCTACTGACATTTTGATATTCAAATAGTAATTTAATCCGTCGCTTTTAACTTTCATTTAGCTTCTAAATGTGAGTTCTTCTTGAAACAAATGTTGATACGTGACTGAAAAGCAGAAGTTCTGTTGGAATATGAAGTTGCTATAGTAATATTATTATCGATAGCAGATATGCAATAAGTCGATAAGATACGAAAATTCTTAACGCTAATTATCTACATACCTACACATGTAAAATAAATAAAAATAAAAATAAGTATTAGGCATTAACGGCTCATACATGGTCTAAAACCTAGCTTCTCCAACCATTTGCTTCTGCGAAGTGGAGGGACATACATTGATTTAAAGAAAAATCCGAACGCCAAACGCTCATGATAATTGATACTCTTGGATGTTTGTCAGATGTTCGCAAGATATGGGGCAGTGGAAACACGTTTAGATGTTACTTTGACCCGGCGGGATTTGAACCTGAGACCTTTACATAAGTAGTCCAACACACAAACCTCTGCGGCACTGTGCCCACAACACAAAGTAATTACAATATTTTGTGGCTTGAGTTTTTTTTAATATTTATTTCATATAAATAAGTTCTGAGTGCCGGAACGGGCTTATATCACGGCAGCGAACCCAAAAAAACAGCGGTCGCCCTAAAAAGCGAGTAAGGGGCAAATGGCATCAAGGCAATTTTTTATGTCGAGGTAATCCTAGGAACGCATTCAACATTCTGAAACGGTCCCGCAAGTGTACGGTTACGATCTCTTTAGTTCTGATCGTAACCCCGCCGTAATAGAATATAATACTCGTATATTCACTTTGAATAAATGTTTTTTGGATTGTTCACCGCATACACGTTTTTAAAATATGAGCCCAGGAGATCTACTTTTCCCGTGGATCATCGACCATGAAAAATCCGTTGTTTGATGCGACATTTTTTGGACTCGTTTCATTAGTCAGTACTGTCGGTCTGTTATCTGTTGTCTGGGAGATTTGGACAAAAGGAATATCATTGTGATCCTTCCTCTTGAATAACTTATTTATCTGCCGGAACATTTTCGGACTACAGGTCCTAATAGCCAGAATTTTATTGCCCCATATACCGACTAACATATTTTCTGCAATTTTCTTCTTCTGGGACCCATCAGAAGTCCGTATTGTGCTCTGTGCCAAGAACCCTGATTTCTTCGCGACAGCGTCGAACTATCTTGGATTTAATTTCAGTATCAGAAATTGCGTTTATGGCTGTCAACAAAATTGGTTATATCATTTCATGGTATTGCAATTATTGATACCATGTAGGCAGCTTCTACGATTGCTAGTACTTTAGCTTGGAAAAAATTGCTGTGATCAGGCAGCCTGATAGAACTTTCTTTGTTTAGTTACTCTGAGTACAATTCGGCACTCGTTCGGCAGTCCATCTTCGATCCATATGTATGGATAGATACAGATTTCTTTTCGCGGATTCATTTGCCTCCCGGTCTTCCCATATCAGGAAGGAGCAAGCAAAAGGTTTTTAAAGTCCAGGTATGGAGACCTAGGTAGGTAGTTAAGGTGGCTGCGAGGGCGTGAGCCCAGGCACACTTAGGCCGCAGTTTCGGCCCGTTGTGATATCACAAAAAAAATGGGGGGGGGGGGGGGGGGTTCTACTGGGTTCCCTGTGATTGCCTCCTGCGAGGTAGTGGTTTTATGGAGGGAGATAATCCTGAACAGGTCGATCCCAAATTCTGCGCCGCGGAGGGGCAGCTATTGCTACCTGATCACCGGGGGAGGGAAGAGCCTTTTGAGATGACTGTTACAATCGAACCTCAAACTGCTCTTCACTCTCTTTCCAGGCAACAACATCCCGGGGAGACTGATACAGTCGAATCCCGAGCAAGCTATTACATTCCTTGGAGGGGAGCCGGGGTGTACCGGCTGCACAGTCAAGTAGTTGGTTGAAAGACTGTGCTGGAGGGGGTGACTGGAGGTGGTCCAACCCTGAGTGCCACACGCATCGCGGGGTGGTGCGGCTTGTGGCGACTGTTGCAGTACGAGCCTCAAGTTACACCATTCCGCGGAAAGGGAGCAGGGAGGGGCGGCCTTGATAGTCGATTTGGATGATGGTGACTGAGTTCGGGGGTTTGTGGTACAGGTTTTAATGCATGGGAGAGAGACAGAGTGGGGTGACTGTTACAATCTAACCTCAACTCTGTTCCCGTTTTGTCTGCATAGCGGGAAGGCAGCAAGGCAGCAAGGCCGGGGGAGACTGTTTCAGTCGATCCGCCGGGTTACTGTCTCGCCCTCGGAGTGGAGTTCTGACTGAAGTGACTGATACAGTCTAACTTCAGTGAGATCTCTTTTCCTTTGCAGGGGAATTGGTTTGGGGTGATCTGCGGGGAGGGAGCGGCAGGGGCTCAAGTCATCGTCCAATCCGTCCTCTAGTTTAGCTTTAACCAATATCTGTCTCACTGAGATCGCTTAGATCATCGAGGAAATAATTGCCAAGCATTTGTTTCCTTGAGTTGGCTAGTGCGGGGCAGTTACACAGGAGATGTGTGGTGGTTTCTTCCTCTTCGACGTCTCTACAGCTTCTGCAGAAGTCGTTTGAGGGAGCTCCCAATCTGGTGGCATGTCTGCCTAAAAGGCAGTGACCAGTGATTGCTCCGATTACAGAGCTGATATTTTTTCTGCTGATGGAGAGAAGTTTGGATGTTCTTTTTGGTCCAAATTTGCTTTGAGGACACACATGTACTGATGCTATTCCACCTATTGTTTGCTTCTATTAACGCGTTATCTAGAAGTTTGCGTTTCAGTGTCTGAATGGGTACCATCGGTGTCTCTCTGTTGTCAGGGAGTTCTTGTGCGGAACCCTGTCTGGCTAACTCGTCCGCCTTGCAGTTGCCTGGAATATCACTGCGACCGGGTACCCAACACAGGGAAGTGTTACATCTGACCGCGATCTCGTTAAGAGATTCGCGCATTGTTTTACCAACTTGGATCTTATTGTTGGTGATTCTAAGGCTTTAATCGCTGCCTGACTGTCTATGTAGATCACGATAGTTTTTCCATCTATCGGGCTCATAGAGAGTCTGCGTGCTGCTTCGCGGATAGCCGTGACATCTGCCTGAAATACACTGCAATGGTCAGGCAGTCGTAGTACGACGTTGAGCGCAGGGTTGTCTGAAAACACTCCCGCCCCCGTGCCGTCGGCTGTCTTTGACCCGTCGGTGTATATTTCTATGGCGTTATTGTTTACAATACGACCGTCTTCCCAGCTGGCTCGGTCTGGGATGGCCGTCTTGTATTTATTACTGAAATCTAGTGTTGGGATTAGCTTATCCGTATTGTTGGGAATCTTGTGGGCAGTTAGAATGTTGCTGTGCCCAATGTGTGAACTTTGCCACGAATTGGATTCTCTTAATCTCAGGGCCGCCTTAGTGGCCGCCAGTTTCCCATAGATATCAATGGGGAGGAGGTCGTTAAGGCTGCCGTTGGTGTGGATCTTAAGGCTCCTGTGATGCAAATGCAGGCTGCCCTCTGGATTCGTTCTAGGGCACTTGCGTGGCATTGCTTCGATATTGCAATCCACCATGCTATGATACCGTAAGTGAGGATAGGCCTGACGACCGCCGTGTACAGCCAGTGTGTTATCTTAGGCTGTAGACCCCATCTGGAGCCTAAGGCCTTTTTACAGGTGTAAATGGCAATCGTAGCCTTCCTTATGCGATCTTGGATGTTTGGTTTCCAACTGAGTTTGCTATCTAGGATCGTTCCCAGGAAAATTTTAGTGGTTCGTTGTTGAGCGTAGGTGGCGTTATCTCCTGAATCTTAATTTTCCTTGTAAATAAAACCAGTTCGGTTTTGGATGGGTTAACATTGAGCCCGACCTTAATGGAAAAGGAGGATAGTTTCCTGAGAGCCGATTCCATTAGGTCTCTGATCGTGTCGGGGAATTTCCCCGTTATGGCAATGGCAATGTCGTCCGCGTAGGCCGTCACTTTGCATCCATCCTCCTCTATGTTGGAGATGACCTCGTTGACTACTAAGATCCATAGTAGCGGTGAGAGCACTCCTCCTTGTGGTGTGCCCTTGTACACTGACCTCCTGGTCAGACAGCTGCCAAGCTCCGCCTGGATCAGCCTGCTGTTCTTTATCCAGGTGCAGAGGCAGTTGTCCGCATTTAGTCTGAGGAGTGCGTTCGTGACGGCTTCTGTATTGACATTGTTGAAAGCCCCTTCTATATCCAGAAAGGATACCATCGTGTATTCTTTGTGATACAGCGATTTTTCGATAGTGCTGACTAGCGAATGAAGTACTGTTTCTACTGAAAAGCCTTTTCGGTAGGCGTGTTGACACCTCGAAAGGGAATTGTTTTCCAGGTTTGAGCGTATGTAGTAATCTACAAGTCTTTCCAACGTTTTCAGGAGGAATGAAGTTAGACTGATAGGTCTGAAGTCTTTTGGAGAACAGTGTGAAGCTTTACCGCATTTTGGTATAAAGACCACTTTTACCGTTTTCCAACCTGTGGGCGTAAAGCTGAGTTTTAGGCAGCTATTGAAAATCACCAGTAGCCAGGGTGTGAGAGTCTCGATACTCTTCTGTAGCTCTATGGGTGTGATTCCATCTAGTCCAGGTGATTTATATGGGAGGAAGCTGTTAATCGCCCACGCCAGTTTGCGATTGTCAGCAATATGCTCCGGAAACATTTGGACTCTTTGATGGTGCTGTGTAGGGTGATTTACCTCTACTTTGTTGCCTGGGAAATGGGTATCCAGTAGTAGGCCTAAGGTCTCCTCACTGGTTGAGGTCCACAGTCCTCCTTGGCTTTGTATGACGCTAGGTACTTGTGGAGATTTTGAGAGGTTCTTACGCAGCCGACTGGAGTCGCTTGTTTTTTCTATGTTCTCACAGAAAGATTTTCACGACTCTCGCTGTGCTCTCTTTACTTCCATTTTGTAATTTTTAAGACTGTCTTTATATCAGTTGGGTTTCTTGAAGACTTGGCCTTGTTAAACTTACTCCTGCTATCTCTACGCAGAGAAGCTACAGTGGAGGTCCACCACGGGGGTTTACCTCCTTCTTTGTGTCTGCTGGTGGGGCAGGCCTTATTATAGGCCTTGTTCATGGCAGACGTTACTGCGTTCATCATTTCATCTAATTCTTCCGGTGAATTAGGCTGTCTGATTTGGAGGCTGTCTAGTTTCTTTTTGAGTAAAGAATTATAGACCTGCCAATTTGTGTTTTTTGGGTTCTTAAACACTTTCGTTGGGGGGGTCTCGAATTTTAGATTAAGAAATATGTAGCGGTGGTCCGAGAATGAGACTTCACTAGATATGTCTGTTTGGTGTAGTATACCGACCAAATAAATATGTTAACTGTTCACATCTGTTTTCAGTCTTAGAACAACTTTCTCCTCTCTATTGTGATATTGTTTTATGTGGTGATTTTAATTGTAACTTACTGTGTGCGGAAGCGTCACGACCATTTATTGAGAGCATCAGTACACTTGGCCTGATACCAGTGAACACAGATATTCCTACACATTTTTCGCACCACGGTGCTACTTTACTCGATTTTTTCCTCACCAACAATCCAGACAAAACACTTTTATTTTCACAACTATCAGCACCAGCCTATTCAAAACATGATCTTATATTTGCGATTTTTGAAATATCACCAAAAAACGTAGCATCTTCTTGCGAGTTCAGAGATTTTAAAAATATTGATTATAATCATCTGGAAAATGAAATCCTTCAAATAAATTGGCAACTAATTTACTCCATGCATTCCTCAGACGACCAAATTAACTTTCTTCAAGATGCTATTAGAGGCCTTTTTAATAGGCATGTTCCATTACGACAAACTATTCGTTTGTCTGAAAACAGTTCGTGGTTTACACCAGAAATACATGAAGTAATAAAAGTAAGAGATTGTGCATATAGGCGATGGAAACAATTTAAGCTTCCTGAATATTACAACATTTTCCGGAGCCTGAGAAATAAAGTAACAATTAAAATAAGGGAAGCTAAAAGGCGTTATTACCTCAACCAATTAAATCCAAATTTACCTTCAAGAACTCTTTGGAAGCATATTCGAGAACTTGGTGTTGGTCGACAAAAAGAGAAATGTCCTATTGATGTAAATCCAGACTAACTCAACATTCAGTTCGCAAAAATTCAATCGTGCTCACAAAATTCTCACCAATCTGATGTTTCTTCATCTGATGAGGATATCGAGGGATGTTTTTATTTTAAAAGAATAGAAGAACAAGATGTTGTAAAGGCTGTCATTGATATTAAATCAAAGGCTATGGGTCTTGACGAAAGACACCCACTTTTTGTAAAAATTATTCTGCCACACATACTTCCCGCTATAACACACATTTTTAATACAATTATTTTAACAAGTTCTATTCCGAAGTTGTGGAAGGTAGCAAAGTAGTACCAATTCTGAAAAGAGCTGCTACTCGACTTGCGAATCCCGAATACAGGCCTATTTCAATACTTCCATTTCTGTCAAAAGTTATGGAAAAGATCTTGCATAAACAAATATCAATTTTTGTTAGCAACAACAAACTTTTAAATAAATTTCAGTCTGGGTTTAGGGAAAAGCGCAGTTGTGTTTCAGCCGTACTAAAAGTAACCGACGACCTAAGGACTTCTATGGACAAAGAACTTGTTTCTTTTCTCGGACTGCTGGACTTTTCAAAAGCGTTTGATACAGTAAACCATAATATACTTGTATCTAAAATGAGGACATATTTTCGGTTTTCAAACTCGGCCGCTAGTTTGATGTATTCTTATCTCATAAATAGAACCCAGGCAGTCGTTGTAAATGGGAACGTATCTAATTTCTTACAGCTTTCCTCTGGTGTACCACAGGGATCAATACGTGGCCCATTATTGTTCACTATGTTCATCAATGACCTACCACTTGTGGTGGAGAACTCCTCCCTGCACATGTACGCTGATGATGTACAAATATATTTAAGCTGCAAGCTTGGAATGATAGAAGATGGTGCTGACAAATTGAATAGAGATCTGAAAAGTATTACTACTTGGTCAGAAAAGAACTGTCTCCAACTAAACCCAAAAAAGTCTAAGTGCCAAATAATATACAAAAATAAACTTGATTCTAGCTATTTTCCAAGAATATACTTAGGTACAAAAGCGCTTGAATATACTGAAAAGGCGAATAACTTGGGTATTTGAATCGATTCTACGCTTAGTTGGGATTATCATATACGGTTGTCAATCGGTAAGATCTATGGTTGTCTGCGAAACTTATCTCTATCGAAGCATTTTACCCCTCAACACATTAAAATGCAATTAGCCAAATTAATAATTATGCCGGTTATAACATATGGGTGTGAAATTTTCTGTGGTCATAATTCTGAAACAAAAAGAAGTCTAACTGTTGCATTTAATAATGTTATCCGATACATATATGGTCTCAAACGCTTTGATCATATATCAAGCTACTCTAAAAGTATATTTGGATGTAGTTTGTATACATATTTTAAATACTGCGTACTTAAAAGATTAACCCTTTGAGACCCCTTGTCCATTGGGATGGACATCATTTACAACTCGCGATATCTTTTAGCTCGTAAGAGTAAGAGACAACATTTTGTTTGCAATGTATTGAGTAGATACTTTTCTCTCTAAATACGTTCATGTTTACCGCTTTTTTCTTTGTTTGACAGATTGAAATGCTTTCAGTTCAAAGTGATAAAAAAGTGAAGTCGTGTTCTTGCTGCTAGGTAAGAAAAGTTGGATTTTCTTTGTGATAAAGTGAAATTTTTATCAAAATATTATATTTTATTCATGAAAAGCATGTTAATAATTTCAAATAACGATATATACTACTCATAAGACCTATACAATTTATTTATTACAAAATTTAAGAACATGTTCATTGACATGGACATTTTCACTTAACGGTTGTGACCATCTGGATGGACATAATTAATTTGTCCATCACAGTGGACAATTGGCCTGAAATTAGCCCAATTTTAAAATGCATGTCTTGTTTATATATATGTTATAAAGAATATTTGACGAAGATTTAATCAAAATTAAAATGCATATGATTTTGCAATTTTTTTAAGGAACAAGTACAGGTAATTTAAATTCGCTGAGACCCCAATTTTGATTAAATAACAACCAAGTTTAAGAGAAACGTGAAGGTAGTTACACTTTTATTTTAAATTAGTCTAAGTTTTAATTTTGTATTATCTTATTTTATTAAAATGTAGATGTCTAACTTAAAAGACGAAGAATTTATAATGCAATGCTTGTTAGAAAGCGAAAACGAAGAAGAGGAGGTCGATTGTGACGATACCTTTTTTGAAGAGTATAGGAAAATTGAATCAACTTTAAAAATAAAACAAACAAGAATAGAATTAGAACAGTATTCGGAAGACTGCAATGACTTTACTAATGAAATAATTGAGGAGGAATCGATTCAAGTCCTAGCTACAGGTTCAACATCTTCTAGTGATATTGTAGAGATTGCAGAAAACGTGATCTTTGAGGTCATTGATCAGGCAGTGGTGGAAAGGGAAATGAACCTTACAGAAAAAAAAATATTGAGTGGCGAAGATCTCGATATCAGGAAGATACAAGGATTCCTTTTGTGAATAGAGGCTGCGAAAATAGTAATTTGAGCTTTGTCGATTATCAAATTCCCTCTTTTTACTTTATGAAGTACATAACAGAGAAACTTTTTCAAACAATGGTTTCGTACACCAATATATATGGGATGCAAAAAGATAAAGCGTTTAAGCCTACCAATTTAACTGAAATGAAAAGAATGGTCGGAATCTATTTATATATGGGTGCTATCAAATTCCCTGCCCATGGGATATCAAAGTATTCGTTCTTTGCGGAGCATCTGGCCAACCATATGACTTTTTCTTATACCAAGTTGCAAATACGGAAGTGTCTGAATTCAATTGCAAAAAATTCGGATTTGGTCCATCGGTAATCCTCCATTTAACCAATCGAATCACTGAACCTGGCCATACGATATTTTTTGACAATTACTTTTCTTCATTTTCAATTTTTGAAGTCCTAAAAATTAAAAAAAATAATGCTACAGGAACAGTTCGAATTAATCGATTTGGCTCGACTACATTTACAGCTGACAAGGATTTCCGGAAAAAAGAAAGAGGTTCTTCGGAAGAACTAACGGAAAGAAATTCCAAAGTTTTCATTGTTAAGTGGCTAGATAATAAGGCTGTTCATATAGCATCCAATTATGTAGGAATCGGAAAAGAACACGAAGTTAAGTGTTGGGACAAATCTAAGAAAGAATATATTGAAATAAAGCAACCAGAAATCATACAAGAGTATAATGAGTCAATGGGAGGAGTGGATTTATCACTCATATCATATTATAGAATTTTCCTTAAATCTATTAAATGGAATTCAACAGTTAGGTACTACTCATTTCATTGATTTAGCTCTTTGTTCAAGTTGGCTCGAATACAAAAGCGAAATGAAAAAACTTGGGATGGAAAATGAAATAATTGATCTTTTTAGTTGGCTGCAAGGGTAAAACACATATTTTTTGCAGCAAGTGTAAAGTCCATTTATGTCTCACCAAGGAAAGAAATTGTTTTACAACCTTTCACACGAAATAATGCTTCCAATATTGATGTTAACGGTATCTATTCAAGTTTATCAAAACTTTATTTTAGACTGAATTTTTTAAAAATTAATTTTGTGATTTTTTTTTTATAATATAATTTAATTATATTTTTATTTAATATTAAGCCATGAAATCTGTGTTCTTATAAGTTTGCTTTTAATTTAATTCTGTGATTTTATTTTAATAATCAAATCTAATTTATTTTTTTTTAAGTAGATATCTTTGGAAAAAAATGTATCCAACATTTTTTACGTCTGAAATCTGTGTTTTTATAAGTTTATTTATAATTTTTTAGCAGTGCGAATTGCTTTCATTGTTCCTTTGAACTTTATTGGAAAATAATATAATGTTTTCTGTAAAAATATATGTCAAAACAAAGAAAGTGTTTTAAAATGTACCAAATTTATTTCAATAAAAATATTAGGGAATATTACAACCGTTGTCAGCATTTGTCCATCACAGTGGACATCCCGAAAAGGCCACACCCCAAAAAAAAGTTCCGCCTTTTTTTATATTTTCATGTTCAGTTATGTCTAATGAACGAACAAAATACCATAAATATTTTTTTCAACAGCTAGAAATAATTCGGGTCTCAAAGGGTTAAACAACATTTTAATAAACAAAGAACCTTCGTACTTATATGAAAAAATACATTTTTCTACTTCGTCAAGATCGTTTATATTTCTACAGCCAAGGTTTGCCTGCACAAATTCAGAACGACAATTTTTTGTTTATGTTACGAGTATCAGACAGTGGAATACCTTACCCCTAGACATAAGAAGACATCGCGGTACCAAACGTTTCGAAAGCGTCTTATTCAGATATCTAGTCAATAATTCGTAAATACTACAATTTGCTTATTTATTTATTCAGTTTTTTCTTTGTTTTATAAAATTGTTAATTTTGTACATACACTATATTAATTTTCTTTGTTTTGCTTTAACTTTTTCACTTTTTGCTTTTTGTTTGTCATTGATTGGTTAATGTAATTTAAAATTGTTATATTTTATATAGTCAGACTAGAAATAGTTGACTTTATATACCCAATTTTTGACTTTCAGTCATAGCCACATACAGGCTGAATAATCATTTCCTATGTTAATTCTTCGAATTGAAGAAACATTTGAAGTGGAAAAAACAATTCACACTCAATCTCGAGTCGTGAATGTACATAATACTACTTGTATAACTTAAAATTGTTTAGCTTATTTAATTTAAATTATATTACTTTTGCTTAAATGGACTTCAAGTCTAATGTAAAAGATATTCTAGGAGTTAATAATAAATAAATAAATAAAATAAATAAATAAATACTAGATACTTTCCAATTTTCTATAACTATATCAGGTGAACAGGTGGTCAGTGTCAGGTCAATGACTTCCTGCCTGATTCTGTTTTTAAAGGTTGGTTCAGACCCTATGTTACACACTACGAGGTTAGTTTCAATAACATATTCAAAGAGTAACTCACCCCTTTTGTTAATGTCACTGCTGCCCCATATGGTGTGGTGCGCGTTTGCGTCAGCACCTACCACCAGTGGGGTGTTACTAGCAGCCGCTGTCTGTACCGTCCTGCGTATCGTATTAGATGGTCATATGGGAGGTACGCTGACGATATCCACAGCGGTCCCTTTCCGGCTCGATCTAACCCCACGCAAGTGAAGTCAGGGTCGCTGTAATTCGGAAGAAGGAAAGCTTTAATATTATTCTTTGCTAGTATGCAAGTTCTGGGTTTACCTGAATTACTTGCATAGAACAAGGAGTAGTTTCTTGCCCTGAGTCCAGATATACGGTCGTTATTTGTGACCCATGGCTCCTGGATGAGGGCGATATCTTCCCCACTTTTTTCCAGGCGGAGAAGTAGATTAGCCGAAGCTTTTTTTGAATGGTGGAGGTTAATCTGTACTAGTCGGACCATCATTGGTGACTAGTAACGGCATCTCCGTAATTGTGGTGTCCCCGTCCTCTGATTCAGAGGACAGTTCTCCACTATTTTGCTCTTTAGGGAGCGTTTCTAGTGTTGGAGCAACCCCCGATACAGAGGGTTGTTCATCTGTCTTATTTCCAGCCGTGTCTTTTTGCAGAGAGGAACTTTCGGGCGTAGCCCCTAAGCCAAGACTACTTAGCGAGGATACCATGCCTGCGAGTAGTCTCTCGTCCTTCTCATGGATTTTTAGGACCAGAGTGTCCATGCCGTAAAAGATTTTGAACCCCTTTTTGTTAAGGAGTTCAACTGACTCTTGGTTGAGGAGGAAAGATATTAGTCTTCCCCTCTCTTCCGGTTCATCGGCCTTTATGTTCCTCCAATTCTCGGTTGGAAGAATCCGGTTTTGTCTCTTAATAAGCCGGAGGATCTCATCCGGCTTATTTGGTCCTGGGGGTACCCAAGTGCGAGCTCTTGAGCGGACCGGAATGTCGATCCAGTGAGCGACACTCAGTTTGGCATTGACCCAGAGATTCGTTAGTCTCGGGATCGCTGCCTTTAAAAAGTCTACTGACATCTGATCGGAGAACTTCACTAATTTGGCGCCGTTGAGGTACCAGCCATTGTCTGTGAAGGTGGGAAGTAGTGCCGAGGGTTCTCCATCACTGAAGGCAAGAATGTCGATGGTCAGTCTTGACTTTAGCGTGCGCCAGTTCTCGCCACTAATTCTCCCCTCATCATTGCTCCAGTCACAGATGCCGAAGACCAGATTGTCCTTCGCTACCTCGTTGAAGGGTCTGTGCGCTGATTCAGCGCTCTTTGCCTTCTTCGGGGTTTTGGAGGTATCATCTTGCGATCTAGGTCGCTTAGATGCGAAATCTTTTTTGCTAGCAGATATGCTGCTCTGTTTTTGTTGTTGTTTTTCGGTGCGGATTGGGGTGGTCCTGTTGTTACAGAAAGCTCCTTCCCCGTTCTGTTAGTCTGTGCCCCGTGTTTGAGGGTAGGTCTCCCGTGCTCAGGAATCGCTGCCCTTTTCACGGTGCCCAGCGCTAACGTGGTTTCACCCGAGCCATGTGCGGCTGGAGCAGGACGACCCCCTGTCTCAGGGTGATCGGAATTTTCCGCCAACATGTCCCTTGCCCACCGTACCGTGTCCCTATCTTTTTCGTCCCATGTATTCTCTGGTTTACTGAGAATACGGTTTAGTTGGAACTTGGCTATGCGGGTCATTCGATGTTTATTCGAATTAGGTCCGCCTCTTTTATGTGCGGGCTTCTGACTGCAGCTGGCCGTTTCGGCGCTTGTCGATCCCTCCGCATCGGAATGTGTTGTTTTGACGGAAGCAGTCTCGGAGTCCGAGTAATTCACGGATTCCGAGCTGTTTTTGACTCTATAGTTTAGTCGGTCGTCGGTCCCGTCCTGTTTTGCTAAGTCTTCTGTGCGTAAGTCAGCCTTTGAAGATTTTGCTGAGCTTTGTTTTTCTGTGTTTTCGTTTTTTTGTTTTGTTTTTGTTTTTGTTTGGTTTTGGTTCATTGTTAAATTAGAGTCCCACGAGTAAGCCGGTGAGAAAACGACCACCCCAGCATTGCCGGTTCTACTGGGGTAAGGCTGAATACGACAGGCCCTGCCATGGCACTTGAAGGAGCTCGTTATCGGTTGAAAATACCCTCAACCTTTCATCCCTGGGCACGGTTTAACGCTGCGCTCGCTCCACCACTGGAATTGGGTTAACTACTCTTTAGCTTCGGAGCCCTCCTCCGGAGACCTTACAGCTTGGGATGCCCTGCTGCAATCGCTCTCCGGTATCAACGATGCTTCTATCGCAATTGTTTTTGTTGATGTCCAGATCACAGTGCTTGGTACTGTGACTGGGATTGATGATTACAGTGAAACACTATAACACCTGAAATATCGCGTGGTGACAGCTTCAAGCAGACTCACTTGAAGAAATTAAAAGATCTTGGCAACTGTCGAACGATATCTGATCATTTTTATTTTTCCTCCAACTATTTATACAATAAAAATGCTTAGTCTAGGCATTTACAAAGTTATATTAAATTATAGCGTGTAACATGAATACAGCAGACGAACAGCGTCTGTAGATAACGTTAAGATAAATTCCAAAAAGGTGTCTTATTTTTATGCTGATAGAGCAAAGGTGCCCTACAGTATGTTTGACAAGGAAAATAGAAATAACATGTTAGAGTGTGGTGTAAAAGAAGATTGCAATATTAAAATTTATGGTAAAAGAAACGAGAATAAATGTGGTATTCTTAAAACTAAACATCCTGCCCCTCGCCATTGTATATAAACTCTATAGTAAAATCATCAGCACGATTTCAAAAAGCTCAACCTCCACGAATTTGGAGACCAAAAGGATGGAGTGATTGCTTCTCAATTTAAGCATAAAATACTCGTATTTGTATGAGCTTTGAATTAAGAAAAGAGAATCAAATAAACTGTTGGTTAGGACACAGAGCGAAGAGTTTATTTGATCCTCTTTTCTTCGATAAGGTATTTCGTAAGGATTTCTGACAAAAATAAGAATTCTATCATTGTATGTAATTTTGTTATCTTGTATGGATATCTCGCATTTTCAACTGATTGTCTCTGGTCGCGCCATATGATTTTCATTCTGGACGTGTAAGTATTTATTTTTCTGTGTAACAGCGTAACAGCCGAATACTTTTTGGTAAATGGAATGTATGATGAGAGGCAGATGGTGTAAGGGGAAAGGAAACATTTTTCTACAGGATATTGAATAAAAGCTGATTTCGGTATTTTGGTATTTTCCATCAAACAAGGAATTATGAGTTTATGATTTTTTAGGGTTTTGCTATTTTCGCTGTATCTCGTCCAAAAATGCACCGATTTTTATCATTTCTTCAGTATTTGATTCAGAAATATTTAATTTGTGTAGTTCCATTATTCAAAGAAATAGAGTTGGATAAGTATATTTATCTTTTAGGGAATCGATCATATTGTAGGTGGCCTATGTTGAGGCAGGTCACTTGTCATTTTACAGTTTTTTTGTAAAATATTCGTGATCAGCATCGATAGTAACGTGTATCTACTATCTCAAACTCAAGCTAGAAAGCTGAAATTTTAACCATATACTCTCTACGTGCCCGAAATAATAAATGTTAAGAATTTTTAAAATCTGCAAACCACGGCCGTAGCCAGAACCTAATGTATGGGTGAGTTCCATTTTTTTTGGGTAAGCTGACATTTTTTTAAAAGAAAGTTAAAATGTATAGTCTAGAAAAATTTAATTTTTATTAAAACGGTAGGTATAAGCAATATCACATTCATGTTTTTATATCCTATTCTAGGGGTATATTAATTTTGACGCATAGTTTGTAACATACCTTAATATTGCCCGTAGACCCCTAAAAGTTACTATATTTATGATCAGCATCGATAGTAATGTCGATCTAGCCATGTCCGTCCGTCCGTCCGTCCGTCCGTCCGTCGGCAAAAATTAGGCCTTTAAACTGGACCTAGAGAGCTGAAATTTTAACCATATACTCTCTAGGGTCCCGAAATAATCAAGTTTAAGAATTTTTGAAATCCGCCCACAGACACGCCCACAAACTCAAAAAAACAAAATTTTGGAAAAAATCGAATTTTGAGCTAGAGAGCTGAAATTTTTTATATATGATCTATGGCCCATAAAACTGATTGGGACATAAAATTTTCAAAATCCGCCCACTGACACGCCCACAATTAAATAAAACAAATTTTGGGAAAAATTGAATTTTGAGCTAGAAAGCTGAAATTTTTTATATATGATCTTTGGCGCATAAAATTGCTTGGGACATAAAATTTTCAAAATCCGCCCACTGACACGCCCACAATTAAATAAAATATTTGTTTTGAAAAACCAAAATTTGAGCTAGGGAGCTGAAATTTTTAATATATACTCTCTAGGGGCCCTTTATGCTCATGTGTAAATATTTTTAAAATCCGCCTACTGACACGCCCACAATTATTTTTTTTTTATTTTTGAAAGTCCAAAGTTTGAGCTAGGGAGCTGAAATTTATAGTATACACTCTCTAGGTGCCCTTTATGCTCATACTTAAATTTTTTTTAAATCCGCCTACTGACACGCCCACAATTAAATAAAACAATTTTATTGAAAAACCAAAGTTTGAGCTAGGGAGCGTTTTTATTTACAAAAGCTTAGTTTTTTCGATAAAATCCTTTAAATTTTTGTCACGCCCACTTATGAGATATAGGAATAAGAATAGGGTATCCAACAGTTCGCCCAAGCGGACTGTAGCCCGCCCCTATGTTTAAACTACGAATTAAACGTATATTCTATAGATCAAGAAATGGGTAGGTATATAATGTAATATGTTTTTTATAACACACAAGTAGTACGAATATCTACTTAGAATTAAAAAAGGTTGTATTCCTCGGTCTTTTTCGACGAATTTATGTAAAATATTATTTATTTGCAACGAATTCAAACGGTTTTTTTTGCAAATGCTATAAAAGAAAGCCGTTGATCAGTCATTGATGAACGTCGTATTGCGTATATACAGACGGTATTTTTGCAGCCCTCATTCAAAATGGAATAGAAGTTTTATTACCATCCATGATTGCTTTATTTAGGTATATTCCAGTTACCTGGAGGGGGGTAAACGTAGTATTCATACCTAAACCGGGAAACAAGCCGAGCGAATTACCTAAATCATATCGCCCGATAAGCTTGACATCGTTTTTTCTGAAAAGAATGGAAAGGATTATTGACATCCACATTAGAGAATGCATATCAAAAAGCATGCTTCTGCACCCTCACCAATATGCGTACCAAAAGGGACTTAAGGGCCATCTGGAACTTAAGACCCTTCTCGATGAACTGCCAGAACTTAACATGAACTGCGCGATCACAGACACAAAATTTGTGGCTTTACAAAAGTACGAAGTTCAACCGGCGGAGTTCATATACAATGACTACACTTGCACTTGTCGTATGCTCTCCGCTGGTTGACGCTGTTCCGCTGTTTGGTGTAGTGGTTGTTTTTGTTGTTGGTTTCTGCACTGCTCTTGTTTGCAGTTTATTAGCTCCCACACCTATGTGCTGCTGTTTTGTTTGTGTCGGCACAGCTGCTGCATTTTGTTTAGCTACAGGTTGATGTTGTTGTAGCGATTTACGGCGGAATGCTGTGCATTTGTCACAGCGAAAAGGTGTATTGTTAGAGCACATATACTCAAAGTCCGCTTGCTGTATATTAACGCAGGCACAATGAAAAAAATTGTTGCAGTCACTACACTCTATTTTAAAAAGATCACTTCGATTGATTTTTCCTTTACAAGTTGAACAGTTCATAGTTATTTACTTGTTTCTAAGAAATTTATTGGAATTAAAGAAACTTTAGGTAAAAACAAAGTGCGCACCCCACGACACTATTAAAAACACGTCCGCTCTCAAGTAGAGTTGATACAGGCTTGTCTTCCTCGCGTACGCGTATTTGTCTATACATTTTCTCAATGTCGGCTTTGATGACGAATTTTGGTAATCTAAAGCGCAGTAGTATGGTATTGAATTGTTGGTCCGGTGTAAATAATGTCATTGAGCGACAGATTAGATGAAGTTTTCGCCGAGGCATCAAAAACTACTCTTAATTTTGTGCTGCTGCTGTCTGACTTCAACACGCAATGATGTGGTAGGAAGTAATGTGGTTGTTGAACAGTTTTGTAATCGATCTCTGTCATATGGCCCAATTGTATGTATTCATTCATGAAATCGGTGTACTGAACCCGTAGTTCTGAATTTCGTGCTAATTTATGTTCCAATGCATAGAACCTGCTTCAGGCAATATGGGTCGATGTGCCCAACCTTTCTGGGTCGTCGGAAAACGGTAGATTGACAATAAATCTCCCTGTTGTGTCTCTTGCGAAGGTTTGGTTGAACAACTCTTCACATCTTTCTTCTGCAAGAGTACGCCTTGATGTAGAGATAGGTAGTTCTTCAGTTTCCCAGAATTTGCTGGCGGCTTTCTCAAGGGACTCATCTTGCGTAAAGACACCAAAAGTTGCAGTCACTGTAGATGTGTCACCGACCTTCCCCGTAACGAACCATTAAAGGAGGGTGTTTTGAAGTAGTGGGAGTTCGTTCCCGAGCCTTATTTGTCCAATGCAAAGAAGTTGATGGAAGTATTCCGCTCCGATTACAAGATCAATGCGGTCGGTTTTGTTAAATTGGGAATCTGCCAGTCTGATGTTCTTTGGTATCTGCCATCTTGATATGTCGAATGACTGTGAGGGTTGTGGAGACACTATTTGAGGTAACACGACTGCCTCTATCCTAGTTGAATAGCTAGTCACGTCCGATAGTAACTGCACATTTGCCCTAAGATGAGTCTCGCGTCTTGAATGTCCTATACGAGTCACTATTGTTGTGTTACGTGTGAGTGGTATCTCAAATTTGCGCATTATTCTCTCTGTAATAATGTTGACATGGGACACTGTTTCCATGGTTGTTCACTTCACCCAGGGTTCCGCGGAACACCATTTGGGAAACGCTGGTCTAGACAGCCAGAAATGCGAACAGCAAAAGAGGAAACGTGGTCATAGCGACGGAGATTATAGACATAACGGGCAATGTTGTTATATGCGACATTTAATTTGCGGTTGGTGTCAGAGTCCAAGTTGCAAAAAATTTCACATCCATATAACATAATGGGTAGTAGTAGCGTTTTGGCAAGAAGAAGTTTGGTTTTTATGGGGATGAAACTTCGAGTGACTTGGAGAACACGGAGACTACCATACACTTTACCGATTACTTTAGTTAGGTGGTCGTTCCATGTGAGGGAACGATTGAAAACTATTCCAAGGTTTCTAGCACTGCTAACATATTCGATTCTATCGTTTTCAAGATTCAGTGGTCTTAAGACTGATAAATCAAAGATTTTGCGATAGATGAGGAGAGCTGTTGATTTGACAGGGTTTAGGCACAGATGATTTCTCTTAGACCAGCGAGAAATGGAAGAAAGGTCCTCATTCATCAATGCAACGGCATCATTCTTTTCCCGAAACGGTCGACTTATCAGAAGCTGCACATCGTCAGCGTAAAGATGAATTATACAATGTTTGACAACTTTTGGGAGCTCATTTATGTAAAGTGAGAAGAGAATTGGGCCAAGAATTGATCCCTGTGGCACTCCATTCAAAACATTGAGAAAGATCGATGATTGACCATTAACAACCACGCATTGTTGCCTTCCGCTAAGGTACGAGAGAATAAACTTACAAACCTCTATAGAAAACCCAAAGAAACTACGCAGTTTTTTACATAAAATTGAATGGTTAACAGTATCAAAAGCCTTTGAGAAGTCTAAAAGAATCAGAAGAGTAATGTGATCCTTGTCCATTGCGGTTCTTAATTCGTCAGTAACAAAAATTAGGGCAGATTTGCAGCTGCTCTTAGGTCTAAAACCAGACTGGCAAGTGGTTAACAGGTTGTTAATCGATAGATATGATTGTATCTGCTTCATAATGGTTTTTTCAAACACCTTTGATAGAAACAGGAGGATAGCAGTGGGTCGGATCTCCGTAGCAGTACCCGTTTGCTTTTTAAGAACGGGAATAATTTTAGCCTTCTTCCATTCCGAAGGAAACTCGGATGTAGTCAGGATACTATTGAATATATAGGCTATAAAGCGCAGTATATGAGGAAGCAATAACTTAACGAACTTAGGTTCCATTAGGTCGAGGCCAGTAGCATTCGATTTGATAGATAATATTGCTTCATCTATGTCTTCTTCACGTATTCTTATAAAGCTCAGCGAACAGTTGACACCTGTTGATTCCTCTTCAATAGGGGAATCAACAGGTGTAGCAACGTCAAAAGATTGTGGCGTGGAGGTGAACTTTTTGTTGAGCGCATCACAATCGATGTTATCAGCAGACTTCATAGATTGCTTCCCAATACCGATTTCTCGCAGGTTTTTCCATAACTTTTTTCCAGAAACTAATGGACCAACTTTGTGTTCGTAGTAACGCCTTTTTGTTGTTCTGATCAATGCGACGACTTGATTACGAAGTCTGCAATACGATTTGTGGAAGTGCTCCAATTTGAACCGTCTCCATTGACTGTAAGCGGCATCTCGTTTCAACATTAGAGCAGAGATGTCGCCATTCAGCCAAGGTGGGGACGTATGCTTAATGAGACGGGTTTTTAAAGGAACATGGATGTCAAAAAGTTGATTGACGTTATGTCGTAAAAAACAAATTTGTTCGTTTACATTTTCCATGAGGTATATTGAGTTCCAGTCTATGCAATTAAGGTCGCGTACCAGTTCGGATGTGTTTAAATTTATATAGTCTCTATATTGGAAACTTTGCTGATCAACCCGACAAGCTATATCCAGGCTAACAAAAATTAAATCATGCTTGGGGAAACCGGGTGCCAGAAGCTGTGTGTAAAGCATAATAAAGGTAAGATAAAGGTCTAATAGTGAGCTAGACTCATTAGTAAAGTGGGTAGGGGTGGAGTGCTTAACGGGGTTCAGATTGAGTGCCTTGAATAGGCTTAGAAAGTTTGCAGCCAAATGTTTATCCAGGAGATTGCAGTTGAAATCACCACACAGTAAAGTGTATGGGTAGCAACAAGAAATCGACTCCAAAGTCGTGATCAAAGGTAACGTGCTGATGTGTTTATATGGCCTGTAGACTGATCCAACCAAGATATTTTCCGTGTTACAAATGATACTCGCAAAGACATATTCCAGAGGACAATCATTATCGGATTTACATACCAACCTACAACTAATCCCCTCACGCACATAAAGAGCGGCGCCACCACCAGAAGTAAACTTCATATCAGCTCGAAAAAGCTTGAAACCTTTCAAACTATAGAAATCGTCACCTATGTCTGGCTGAAACCAGGTTTCGGACACAGAAACGATGTCTATCTTAGACTCCACGAACAGGTATCTAAACTCCCCTAATTTATTGGTCAGACTTTGCGCGTTTAAATGACATATCTTTAATCCATTATTTTGAGTCTCTGAAATTCGAATCATATTGTACAAATTCATATTCATGCTACTGCCAGTGAACCCCCTGAGTCATGTATGTATACTGAACCACCGTACAGCCTGCATGGAAACAACGAGAGTATACATTTTCTTTCTCACAAGTTCCGTTGACCTTGGTAAAATCTCCAAAGATGATCAAAATCATAACACATATGAGTACATGACCGGCTATTAACGGGTTGATATTTACTAGACACTGTACAGGTCTTTCATCGCTCTTGCTGTGATTACTGTTATCTATTCTATTGTTAAGCTGATATTAAGTAGACATTGTATAATTGATTCTTATTCTGATCTTAGCGTTCATACAATAAAGAACCATAAAATAGAAAGCGACGTTTTTATTTCATTTGTGTACATAGCTCAGTGTTCGGCTACTGACGGGATTTCATTAAATCCATAACTCCTGGTGTCGTTAGCTGCGCTTGCACTCGCAAGCATTTTAGTTGTGTATAGGGCAGAAGTATGAGAAGTAGCTCGAAGCGACGGAAGAAGTCATGAGAAGAATAATATTTGAAAGTAAAATTTGGCAAAAAATTGTTACATTAAAGGGAAAATTAAGATTAAGTAGAGTAGTAGAATGAAATAGGATTACAAAATAATTTGTTGTGTTGGTCATTGCTTACGGTCAACCTAATTGACGTCATTACGGCAGCTCCAGTCAGTTTTCTAACAGAGCCCTTTGTTCCTCTGGCTTATTTTCAGAACCCGGAACATGTCGTGGCTGGGCAGCCATCCGATCTCCGGAATTTCGAGGCTGTGACGACGCACTCGAGGCGATTGGCACTGGCATCTCTCAATTGGTCAGTAATCTACCCATCCAACAGAAACCTTCGCTTGTCCAGTAGTTTTCTAACTGAATCCTTCATCAATTCTCGATCCATATCTCTACTACTTAATAGTCTAGACATGCAAGGCAGTTTTTGAATTTTGTCGCCTATCTGCTCTGTACGTGAGCGTTGGACTCGTACTTTCTTATTTCATACTTATTTCAAATAACATCGATTGATGGCTTGATAAAATAAAAAAATTTATGATTTGTGAAGGCCTTGATAAAACTGAAATTCGAGTGTTTTCATATTAAAATCAAGATTTTAACAATTTGACTTAGAGTTAAGATAAAAAATTGTTTGGAATAGGTGCCTACGTAAGAACTAAAATATTTTTACGTCAAGGTTATTAATAATCATTGTCCAAGTATTCAAAAACGTTTGTTTTAAATTCGCCTATTCGTACGGTCGACCTGGGGGCAATGGGTAATATATTCCATGTGAGAGTGGTATGGACGAAAAATGTGCGTTGAGTCCGAATATGGACTTGTTTGTCTTACCGATAACATATACTGTCATGCTGTTGCTGTTCTGAAGACGTAGTTGTTCCTTGTCCTGTAGGGTACATTTTTTCCTCAATTTATTAATCTTGTTCTTGCAATTGAGGAGCTTTCTCCTGCAACGATGCAGTCGATATATCGGAAATTTGCATGAGCTGGGGATGGAGCGACTGTCATCCTCTTCGATAAAGAGTTTCTCGAGGTCGTTTTTGTTTGAGAATCGGGTTTTTCGAAGTTTTTGATTCATTTGCACCCCTCCCTTTGTTTGTTTGTTATTAGTATTAATTTTGGACCCACGAGTAAGGGGGAACGTCTGACAAACATCCAAGAGTATCAATTGTCATGAGAAGTTTCTCAAATTTACCATTCGGATTCGGTTTAAAATTGTAGATCCCTTCAACTTCGGTTAAGCAAATGGTTGGAGAAGCTATGTTTTAGGACATGTGTGGGCCGTTGATGCCATATATTTATTTTTATTTTACTCATATTCAGTCGAAAGCAGTGGCACCTCGTGCAGGAGGTGGTTCAGATATGACGGTCTTAGAAACAGCATTCTTTTTAGCTACCTCTCAGAACTCCAGTGCCTGATCCGCCCAAGACAAGTCTCTGGCTGTGCAGGCACTGGGTTTCCGGGGTTTGGGCTGTGACCTACTAAAGGCGATGTTCAGTGGGCCCTCTCCTTGGTCCAAACAGTTTCCCTCCCAGAGCCCTTTGTTCCTCTGGCTTATTTTCAGAACCCGGAACTTGTCGTGGCTGGGCAGCCATCCGATCTCCGGAATTTCGAGGCTGTGACGACGCACTCGAGGCGATTGGCACTGGCATCTCTCAATTGGTCAGTAATCTACCCATTCAACAGAAACCTTCGCTTGTCCAGTAGTTTTCTAACTGAATCCTTCATCAGTTCTCGATCCATATCTGTATCACTTAATAGTGTAGACTCGCACGTCAGTTTTTGAATTTTGTCGCTTATCTGCTCTGTACGTAAGCATTGGACTCACACTTTCTTATTTCATATTTATTTCAACTAACAAAATAGTTTCACAGCAAGGTTACATTTTAACTTGTGATTTGTGAATTGCTTGATAAAATTAAAATGTTTAGGATTTGTGAAGGACTTGATAAAACTAAAATTCGAGTGCTTTCATATTAAAATCAAGATTTTAACAATTTGACTTAGAGTTAAGATAACATTTTTTTTGGAATAGGTGCCTACGTAAGAACTAAAATATTTTTACGTCAAGGTTATTAATAATCATTTTCCAAGTATTCAGAAACGTTTGTTTTAAATTCGCCTATTTGTACGGTCGTCCTGGGGCAATGGGTACTATATTCCATGTGAGAGTGGTATGTACGAAAAATATAAGTTCAGATTGTAAGCAATTGATTCTTGGCCGAATCAGAACATAAAATAAGGTATTCCGGAAAGTAAAAAAATAACCTGCAGCAGCAACACTTCCCACTCATTCGATTATCACCTCGTTCAAATTAAATGAAAAAGCACATCGTATAAACCGATCAAGTGGTAATATTGTTTTGAATCCGCCAACTGACACGCCCACTCCTTAAACAAGCAGAGAAATTAATAGAAATGAAGGTCCTGTCCTTCGCAAAGTATGTAGACAAAGTCGTTCTTAACAGTTCTTCCATTCCCCTTTTTTTCGCTAAAATCCCCAAATAACAGTTAGTTATGTGAAATTCGAGATCAGTTCAATTAACTGCTAATGTAGTTTTAAGTTTAATCTTTTTAGACTGCCGACACATCGCTTATATGAAGCGTATCTTTTACGTGTACTTCTAGTTACGTCAGCAGAGACAGAGAGAATATTTTCCGTCCTGAGAAGGTTTAAGACTTGTCTGAGGGCAACAACTTCCGAAGCTCCTCTAAATGGATTAGCATCTATGAATATTCACAGAGAAATCAATATAGATCCTGAGGAAGTTGTTGAACAATTAGCCAACAAAAAAAATAGGAGAATGGATTTGATTTCCCCAAAAACCAATAATTAAACATTATGTTTAACTATTTTAATATTCAAAATTAAGTTTTCAAAACTTGTTCATATAAAAAATGAACAAAGTTCATTATTATTTCTTGCCTATATTATTAATATAACAAATTAATAAAATTTCGTTCACAAAAAGTTTAATTTTGTGGATTACGCAAGTTAAGGTTTCTTAGGCTAATTGCACACACACCGATTTTGGACGGCTGATTTTATACCGGTCGTCCAAATTCCAATAGTAAACCACATGTGGGAACGGGACCTGGCACACACGCCGACCGCTGATCGGTGCCGGCAAAATGTCAGTGAGCAGCCGTCCACTGCCACTGTATCGCCGGCAGTATCGGGAAGTAGTGGCGTACGTGATTAAATACACGCTTGCACACGCACCGATTTTTTGCCGACCATTCCATTCGACTGCTCTCGCTTCATTCAGTGTGTGAAATACAGGTAGGTACATACTACGTTTAAAACTAGTTTTGGTAGTGCGTTTTAATTAAAGTGCAATGGGAGATTTAATTGACAATGATGTCCTTATTTCATTAGTGGAGGCAAGACCTGTTTTGACCTCCTCACCTGGATTTCAGTATTCAGATGACATTTCTTAATTTCAAGTTGGTTAAATTTTCATTCACATGACAAAGAATATTGCAAACATTTGCTTGCATTCATTTTTTTTGCACATTTCATGTATACATTTTTAAGGTAAAATGTACAATAAAATGAAATTAATTTTGAAAAAATAACTTGTGTGTTTATTTGTTCTCTAGACTTTATTGAATGGTAGCTCAAACTCGCAAAATCTTGAGTTGTTGTAAAGTGATTTCAACCATAAAAAAAATGGTTTGAAAAAATATCAGAATTGTTTGGACTTCTTGTTTTACTGTGGTAAGCATCTTGTGGCTATATTTATTTAGTAATATTTAGTACATTGGGAACATCAATAAAAAGGTCTTTATTTTATTAATAGAAAGCAATGAATTATTTTATATTGACTTACTACTTACCTCAGTGTTAGAGCAAGCCTTTCTAATGAAGGAATAGAATTTCTCATTTTACGAGTAGTATTGTGATGTTGGATTTCATTTTTCAACTTCTCGTGGAGTTGGTCAACGGATGCAATAGACACTCTGAAGAAGTTGAAAAACTTACTACCATCACGAATTAGTTCTTCAAAAAGAGTGTAGAATGTTCCCGTGTGTTCTCTGCTTTGATTGATAGGATGAATCCAGTACTTGCGCTTAATCCTACGGCGCTCACTACGGCGATGCAATAACCACATAGCAACAACTCGTTTAGGATTCATTATTATTAAACAATAACCTCGTGTCACGATCACGACAACAAAGCAACTGATTGTTAGACCGTTAAAAATCCGGTGAGTGTGCCAGCACCCTGCTACCGGTAAAATGTCGGCCGATTTTATACTGGCCGTTCAAAATCGGTGTGTGTGCAATTAGCCAAAATAGGACAAAAAAAAAGTTGGATTCACTTATTTTATTAACTTAAAAGGACTACAAAAAATTAAAAGGGGGAAAAAATGATTGAAAAATTTTACAAGTGAGCTCCCAATTTTTTTTTTGCATACGCCACTGCTGACGGCGGTCGAGTTCTTTTCAATGGTTACGATCCGTAACGTCAATGTCGTAACGGTAATGTCGTCGACAGTCTAGTAGATACGTTCTTCCTTTTTGACTTGTAAAGATTTGAAGCAAAATAAAATAAAAATTGATTCCTATGAAAGAAACATTAATTTCTACATGTTATAGGATATATGAAGACAAAATCATTCTTACCGAGTGGCGCATAATAAGTTTTTGCCAATCCCACTTTTTGGGGGATATGAATAGGGTATCCAACAGATCGCCCTAGCGGATTTGTAGCCTTTCCTTATGTTTAACACCCAAATTGTGTTGGATTGGTGTTTAGTCGGATAAAAGTCTGGTCATGGTGTGGTCGTTGACCGTTGTGTTGGGGTTGAACGAAATCAAGCAAAAGGTGTTGGTTGTTTGCTAAAGCTTTTACCCTCAAAATCTTCGTTTGATGTTTGCTCGGAAATTATACGTATTAGTCAATTCATTTTGGCAGCGCTTTTTCTCTCCGGAAAACTAAAAAGAGGATGCATTATGCCAAATGGAAAATGACATAAGTAAAGTATGCTATGGTGGTTGTTGTATGCCGAAAGTGTTGTATAACTGCTGTAATACTATATTAACGAATTGGGAAATTCAAAAAGTATATTTTTCTCCTGTGCGTTTTCTTTGAGTACCTAATTTTTTGTTCGGAGGTGTTGAAAGGGAAAACATTGCTGACAGTGTAAAAATTCTGTTGGTAGTATTTTTTTTTTATAATTTGCGTGCGCTAAAGGGATTTCTTTTTTCTGTAGTGACAGAGTACCCTTATAATGGTAAAACCACAGCGCTGGCATTTTGTTTGTTGCTCCCAGCAAATGATTCATTGCCTGTTATTGGCTGCTACTTACTAAAAGAATAGAAGGATAGTGTCATGGTGACCACACCAGACAATTTTATTGTTAATATATCACGTTAATCTCTAACGTTTTAAATTTCATTTTTTGTTCTCAGCAAAGTCAGCAGAATAAAAATTCTCACATTTCGTCGTTGCTGACTTTGCACCTGATACCTGTAATTTAAGTTGTACATATTTGTAGCATTAGCAACATTTTAGTATGAAGATACCAATATTTAAAGGAAATTATCTAGAATGGCGATCATTTGCTGATATATTTTCGACCATTATACATACCAAAACAAATTTGAGTCCAACAGAAAAGATGGAATATCTGAAAACTCATCTAGATGGTGAACCAATGACATTAATTCAGCATCTTACAATATCAAGTGCTAATTATACATCTGCCTGGGAGACATTGAAGGCACGATATGACAATGAAAGAAAGATTGTATCAATGCACTTGGACAAGATGCTTAATGCTGGTCATCAAGGAACCCAGTCATCAGCGAACTCCATTAAAGCAATCTTAGACGCAACAAAGGAGGGATTGTCAGGGATCAATAGTATGGGTCTCAACACGAAATCCTGGGATCCGATAATTGTTCACCTAATAACTAGGGCGCTGGACCAAGAAAGCAGAACTCTCTTTGAGCAAGGTCTGGAACAACCAAACAAGATACCCTCGCTTCAAACGCTGTACGGGTTTCTAGAAAGAAGATATCAGGCTTTGGATGTAATAGCGGCCACAAGGCAAAGACATTTTAGGCCCGCAGATGATTCAAAACATTCAACGCGAAACTTTCATGTTTCAACCAAGCAACCCTGTGTATTTTGCCAGGAAGAACACAACATGTATTCCTGCCGCAAGTTCATGGGATGGAGTCCAAAGGAGCGCAATGACCAAGTAAGGATATCGAGACTCTGTATAAATTGTTTGCGACATGAAAAACAAGTTCCCTGCATGAGTAAAAATAGATGCAAACACTGCAGTAAAAAACATCACTCCTTATTGCATTTGGTTAGAGTGGATGGACGCCAACCAGAACAAACCCGAGCTGACGTACATATTCAATCGAATCATGGTCATCAAAGTCAAAACATCCTGCTTGCTACAGCAATTGTAAGGGCACGAGGTGCTTCTGAGCATGGCCAATGCACTGAGCTTCGAGCGCTTATTGATCAAGGGTCACAAGCCACTCTTATAACAGAAGCAGTTGCTCAAGCTTTGAGTCTGAGGAAGCAGAAGGTGAACGTAGTAGTAAGTGGACTGGGAGCCTCTGACGCAGGAATAGCCCGGAACAAGGTAGAGCTAACAATCCTCCCGAGATTCTCATCCAACTTTAAGATCAACGTAGAAGCTCTTGTTTTGCCAAAACTAACGAGAACTTTACCAGACGAAGAAGCCAAAAACATGATGGATCACCAGTTTGAAGGTATTAAACTAGCAGATCCAACTTTCAATATTCCTGGAGGAATTGACCTTATCATAGGAGCAGACGTCTTTGGAGACATAATTATTGACGGCTTGAAAAGAGGAATTCAAGGTTCTCTTATAGCCCAGAATTCCCAACTAGGATGACTTATTTCCGGTCGGACATCAACTCAAAGAAATGATAAAATCAAAAATCGTTCAAACATCATTAGATAAACAACTTGAAAGATTTTGGGAAATTGAATAAGTTTGCCGTCAAAGCAACCAGAAGACAAGTGATCAAGAATGCGAACATTTTTATCAGGAATCTCATTTTCGTGATGAAGAAGGCAGATGCGTGGTCAAAATCCCGTTCAGAAAGGATCATGAGCAATGGGGAGAATCCAAGAACAGAGTGATAGCTAGGCTGCGACAGCTCGAAAAGAAGTTTAGCACCTACAAGGAATTAAGGGCTGAGTACATAAGGGTCATGAATGAGTTTCTACAACTAGGACATATGGTGGAAGTACTATCAACGCATTCTGTGGCGAAATGAAACAAATCAACCAATAAGGGAGTACAAACTCACAACGGTGACCTATGGAACTGCGTCAGCACCATACTTAGTCGTAAAGACCCTGCAACAGTTAGCTACCGATGAGCAACAAAAATATCCTATAGCAGCCGAAATTGTAAAAAAATGATTTCTACGTAGATGACGTGATGGCTGGAGGAGATACAATTCGAGAATGTAAAGAAGCTCAAGGACAACTAACTAAGTTACTAAAGGAGGGTGGCTTTTACCTTAGAAAATGGGCAGCAAATCATTCTTCACTCTTAAATTCGATATCAATTGCGAATAACCAACCTGAAGTTAAATTCGACAAGGAAGAGACAATTAAAACTTTGGGAATGCATTGGAGTCCGTTAGCTGACACATTCCAGTTCAAGGCACAAGTCACAACATCACTAAAGGAGAAGAATGGATCCACCAAACGTGCCACGCTATCGGAGATATCACGTCTTTTCGATCCATTAGGATGGCTAACACCGGTAACCATCATTGCCAAGGTGCTTATGCAGAGGATCTGGAAGGCAGAAATTGATTGGGATGAGCCGCTAACAGATGAATTACAGCATTGTTGGGATAAGTTCAGACAAGAACTCCCGCATGCTGAATCAATTAAAATTCCAAGATGGATCGTTGCCAACAAAAAACAGACTATCGAATTACATGGATTTTGTGATGCGCCTGAAGGCGCTTATGCAGCTGTTGTATATGCAAGGACTACTACGCATAAAACAAAATATGTAACAACATTACTGACGTCCAAAACAAGGGTTGCACCCATTAAAAACAAGCTTACTACGCCCAAGCTTGAATTATGTGGGGCATACTTATTGTCAAAACTTATCAAGAAAGTACAGCTGATATTTGGGAATCAGATCGTTAAGGTGTTCGCATGGACAGATTCAACAATTGTGTTGTCATGGATAAGAAAAAATGAATCCACGGAGAAGATATTCATTGCCAATAGAGTGTCTCAGATCAGAGAAGCATTACATCCAGAGTCTTGGAGACATGTCAGATCCGCAGACAACCCCGCAGATTGTGCATCGAGAGGCTTAACACCAACACAATTGAAACATTATTCACTATGGTGTAATGGACCAAAATGGCTTGAGGTTAGCATGGCACGTTGGCCTATATATTCAGAAATCGAAGAGCCAAGGTCAGTCGGTGAGACCTTTGAACCAAAGGTCGTATTAACAATGGTAGCAATGAAGGATGCCATAATGCACAGATTTTCCTCTTACACACGACTAATCCGAACTATAGCCTACTGTAAACAATTTGTGTTCAATAGTAAACACCATAGTAAGGACAGACGCACAGGAGAGCTAACACTCGATGAAATTGAAGAGACAATCAAGTTATTAGTCCATTTGGTGCAAGTGGAAGCATTTCCGGAAGAACTGAATTGCTTGAGAGATGGAAATGATATTCCCAAGAGGAGCAATTTAATTTCACTAAATCCTCGCCTGAACGAAGACAACATGTTAGTTGTTGGAGGGCGACTGGAGCACGCCAGCATAACTCACAAGGAGAAACATCCATACATTCTACCGTACAATATCGTTTTTACCAAACTACTGGCAGAATACGTACACAAGAAAACGCTTCACGGTGGTATCAATTTGATGATGGCCACTCTTAGACAATCATACTGGATCCCTCATGCTAAAGGATTGGTACGAAAAATTGTTCATCACTGCGTGCGATGCTATCGTTTTGATTCTTCGACTAAACATCAAATAATGGGAATGCTGCCAGCTCCCAGAGTAACACCATCCAGGCCATTTACGCACTCCGGAGTAGACTACGCAGGACCATTGACAATAAAAATGTCTAAAGGAAGAGGAACACGGACGACAAAGGGCTACATAGCAATATTTGTATGTTTAGCTACAAAGGCTATTCATATTGAGCTTGTTAGTGACCTTACATCGGAAGCCTTCCTCGCAGCTGTAAGGCGCTTCATATCAAGAAGAGGGTTGCCGAAACATGTATACAGTGACAATGGGACAACATTCGTCGGAGCTAATAAGGAGCTTCAAAGCCTTAGAGCACTCACCATTGTTCAAGCGGAAAGAGATGCTTCAACAAGATTAGTCCTGAATGGAATACAGTGGCATTTCATACCACCAGGAGCAATACACTTCGGCGGCCTGTGGGAAGCCGGAGTTAAGTCCATTAAATATCACCTCAAAAGAATAATTGGTGATATCAATCTAACATTTGAAGAACTATCCACTCTTCTTACGCAGATAGAGGCATGCCTTAACTCTCGACCGCTGATAAAAGTAAGTAATGACATAGATGACTCCCCAATTCTCACACCTGGTCATTTCCTCATTGGATCCGCTCTCAATGCAGTACCCGAACCATGTCTAGAAGACAAGCGCAATTATGGTACCCGCTGGCGGTTATTACAAAAGATGACTCAAGATTTCTGGAAAACATGGTCTACAGAGTACTTATCACATCTTCAACAACGAGTAAAGTGGAAGGGCACTGAAGGTAATATTACCATTGGCGACATCGTTTTGGTTAAAGAAGATCGATTACCCCCAACAAACTGGCTGATGGGCCGGATCACCGAAACTCATCCTGGGCAGGATAATCACGTGAGAGCTGCAACTATTTACTGTAACAAGAAGTATATCAAAAGGCCCATTACAAAGCTTTGCCCACTTCCAACTGAAGATGAACGGTCGTTAACAAATTCAATCGAAAAGAAAAAAAATCCAGATAGAAGTCCAACCTCAAGAATCACCACCAATACCAGCAACCAGGCGTTTCTCTGACACAGATTTCGTCGTGGCTTAAAGAGTGGCCCCAGCGCCAGCATGTCATGGTGACCACACCAGACAATTTTATTATTAATATGTCACGTTAATCTCTAACGTTTTAAATTTCATTTTTTGTTCTCAGCAAAGTCAGCAGAATAAAAATTCTCACAATTCGTCGTTGCTGACTTTGCACCTGATACCTGTAATTTAAGTTGTACATATTTGTAGCATTAGCAATATTTTAGTATTTAAAGGAAAACAAATAAATTTTGAGATTCATTCGTAAAGGAACATTTAGAGTGTATTCATTTAGACTTCCCCCGACCAGCGGTAAGGAGTTTCAAATTAGCATTCTAAACTTTACAGATAGGAAAGAAGTTTGGTGCGATGGGATTTTTTTCTCCACAGGTGATGCCTAAATTGAAGGTTCTATGAAAATGTCATGGAAGTATTTTTCAGCTTATCTAAAAGTTTGGTCTTATAAATAAAGTTATATTTCAATGCACATTTTACGTAAATCATAAAAAAATGAGAGAAATACTTTTTCTGAATTGAACGCCACAGTTTGCACCCACCACTGCTTGTCGCCACTGCTCACATGAACAAAGTTGAACCTAATCTAAACACGTGTAAAGCACACCGTCACAGATCGAAAAAATGCGATTTTTATGGTTTCAATTTGAAGTGGCATTTTCATTTTTTTGTTGGAAATGGATACAAATACCATTACAGTTGTCCTAAACATTAGCCTCATCGAATTGATATATTACCAGGTTTTTGTTTTAGATAAGGCTGAACTTGGGAACATTTTAGCTTTCTGATTTCTGGAACTTCTTAACACAAAGGAAAACGCAACAAAATGTTAATATTATTCTCAAGATATTACTTTCGTCTAGATATTTTTCATTCCACCGATAAAGTCAGATAAAAGGAAACAAATTAAAGCCTATTTACAACCAATGACCGAACATCAAACCAAGATACGAACTATGTTAACGCAATTCTTAAAATGCCACTTTCGTTTGGAACTCTTTCTGTTGATGGTATGACTTGTAAAGGCTGCAGCACACTCACTCCTAGAAGACCGGAATATTATAAATCTTGTACGGAAGATGTGTGCAACAAGGACGTATACCCTCCTGGAAGGCTTACGTGCCATCAATGGAAAGAATTGTGTCTCGGCTCCAACAGGTAAGCCGACACCATGACAATTTTTTCAAGAAGAAGACTATTGTTACTTAGATGCTATCGATGAATTGGATGTATATAGAGTTTGCTGGTCGGATGAGACTAGGCAACCAAATATATTGGCCACTTACTGCAAAATCAACGGATACAATGATTCACCCGCTGTGACTAAACTCACCTGCTCTAAATGCGACTTATCTGACGAAAGGGTGTAAAATGGGCCTCTTTGAGGTGAACAGGACCTCTTGCAAAATTACAAATACTACCACGTACAGTGTTCAGCAGCTTCTAGGTCACGAGAGCGAATCATGTTGTAACGAAGTAATCTTCGCCACATGTGCTGTAGCACAAAAACACCTGCCCACCACCACCATTACATCAGCAAGCCGAATGTAGCGCCAAACACACTGACCAAAACTACCAACACCAATACCAACCCAAAACAGCATACACACTCGTACACTCTCACCAATACCAACACGCGCGCCCACACTTACCACACTCCAACTCTCAAAGTCACCACCGAGTGGATGCGCATGACCTCCACGAAATGCAATTTCAGTCGAGTGGTGGCCGCCAGACTAGACACATGACAGCTGGATCCAGTCAACATGTGGAGCAGAAGCACTCTGGCGGACACTACGGGCTCAAGTAGTAAGAGCGGGCAGTGGGGACACAGGGTACGCATCTTATTGCGGCCCAGGTACTCGCCCCTCCTAGAACGTATTTTGGTAGGCAGTAGTTTCGTAGGGTAGTGTAGTAAGAGAACAACACCAACAACAACATCAACAACAATAACAACAACAACACCAACAACAACAACAACAACAACAACAACAATAACAACAACAACAGAAGCAGGGACCACAACAGCAGCGGAATCAGCACCACCACAGAGGCACCACAGAAGCGGCATGCACCACCACAGAGACAACACAGCGAAAGGGGAAAACTCACCCCAATAGGCGCCTATAAAAGAGGTCAGCGCCTAGGATTCGGGGAGTTCAACGCCGGAGCTTAGCCACGCCGCATCGACGCCAGGAAGCAAAGACAGTGTAGAGTAATCCTAGTTTAATAAAAAGTGAATTCAAAGTTAAAGATTCAAATTTGCAAGGTGTTTGATTTGTTGCACAATTCCTGGGTGCTTATTCGCTGGTCGACTTTTCCCCCTTCCTCTTTTCTCTTTTCTATTTCCAGGACCCAGGCATTCCCGCTTAGCCTACCCCGGCTGGGAAACACACATTATAATGCTTCTTGTATCATAACTTAGACCACATAGTGCGAGGCTGTACCTTTGATAGTAGGGCGCTATAGCTGTGTGACACAGAAATGTGCATCAAAAAGTGCCTAACAAAACAAAAATGTATCATTTGTGACTCAACAAAAGAAGTTCGGTGCAAGAGCGAACCGTCATCTTTGAAAACTTCCACTTGTCCGAGCGCCGAAGCTTCATCTTGCAATACATGCGAACTGACCGATGGCACAGTACAAAGAGCATGCGGTATTCCTTCCGTCGCGGCTGATGCCCACTGCAATCACTGTCAGGTTGAGGGATGCAATAAGCTTCCACTTACAAAGTGCTACAAGTGTTCGTCAGATGAGAGTCCCAACTGTGCTCAGTGGGCGAATCCGAATATTATTGGAGTAGAAAATTGTGAAGTTGTTGGTGCTGACTGCGTCACTGCAACCCTAATGAATGCAAGGCCTTATCCAGGGGGGAGATCACAGGGGTTTGAACCCCCCCCCCCCCCCCCCTCCCCGAATTTTTTTAAAAATGCATCTGCAAATCATACTTTTCCGCATCAGTATGAAATTTGTGATTTTTTCCTTCCGTCGTATGCTCTGTGGAAAGCAATAATAAAATTTTTTTTTTAAAACCGATTCGATTTTGTTCTAGGAACTGGCTCCGGAAGTGTCGTGTTAGTCCCTTTTAGTCGCAAGCGTTTATTCTTGCAAGCGACCTACTCGCGGCACAATCAATCTTCACTCTCGTATCCGTCCTTCGACGATGACTATCATGTTCCCATGGGTATGATAATGTTTGTTGTTGAAGGGTTAGTGCCATTACTGTATTCCCATGGTTACAGCTGTATGCACTCGATAGAGTGTACTAACCTCCTGTCCTGTCTGAAAGGATACAACAATTCGCACTGAAGAAAGGATACGAGTTTTAAGCCAGTCCCTGCTCGGGCGCCAGTTACGAAATCCTGTCGAGGATTCTCAAAAAAAAACGAACACCAACCTGAGGTTGGTCCAACGGTTCGCAAGAATTCAAACACAACTATTTAGACTACGTTACAATTAATTCTTTATTTTCTATACGATTGAATATTAACACGACTGCACTCTGTCACGTCCAAACTTAGATTGTCCCACCGCTGTTCAATTCCTGCTTCAGGTGGTATTGTTTCTCATGCCCAATCTGCTGAGTCGCCCAATGCATGCAGCGCGTGCATCCGCCTGTATCGGGTATCCGTCATCGTTGCAATCGTGGGAACATGCTGAGTCGGCTGGAACATGTTTGCGCGTGTCTGATCAGGTTCAGGGTGACGAGCGGTTTCAGGTGCGGTATGCCGGATGATGATAACTTCAGGGTTAGGGTGACGAGGGGTTTCAGGTGCGGTATGCCAGATGGTGATAACTACAACAACAACAACAACAACAACAACAACAACAACAACAACAACAACAACAACAACAACAACAACAACAACAACAACATCAACAGAAGCAGGGACCACAACAGCAGCAGAATCAGCACCACCACAGAGGCACCACAGAAGCGGCACCACCACAGAGACAACACAGCGAAAGGGGAAAACTCACCCCAATAGACGCCTATAAAAGAGGTCAGCGCCTAGGATTCGGGGAGTTCAACGCCGGAGCTTAGCCACGCCGCTACGACGCCAGGAAGCAAAGACAGTGTAGAGTAATCCTAGTTTAATAAAAAGTGAATTCAAAGTTAAAGATTCAAATTTGCAAGGTGTTTGATTTGTTGCACAATTCCTGGGTGCTTATTCGCTGGTCGACTTTTCCCCCTTCCTCTTTTCTCTTTTCTATTTCCAGGACCCAGGCATTCCCGCTTAGCCTACCCCGGCTGGGAAACACACATTATAATGCTTCTTGTATCATAACTTAGACCACATAGTGCGAGGCTGTACCTTTGATAGTAGGGCGCTATAGCTGTGTGACACAGAAATGTGCATCAAAAAGTGCCTAACAAAACAAAAATGTATCATTTGTGACTCAACAAAAGAAGTTCGGTGCAAGAGCGAACCGTCATCTTTGAAAACTTCCACTTGTCCGAGCGCCGAAGCTTCATCTTGCAATACATGCGAACTGACCGATGGCACAGTACAAAGAGCATGCGGTATTCCTTCCGTCGCGGCTGATGCCCACTGCAATCACTGTCAGGTTGAGGGATGCAATAAGCTTCCACTTACAAAGTGCTACAAGTGTTCGTCAGATGAGAGTCCCAACTGTGCTCAGTGGGCGAATCCGAATATTATTGGAGTAGAAAATTGTGAAGTTGTTGGTGCTGACTGCGTCACTGCAACCCTAATGAATGCAAGGCCGTATCCAGGGGGGTGATCACAGGGGTTTGAACCCCCCCCCCCCCCCCCCCCAACACCGAATTTTTTTAAAAATGCATCTGCAAATCATACTTTTCCGCATCAGTATGAAATTTGTACTCAAATAATTATTGATTATGTTAAAAATTTCTGATTTTAGTTTTAAGCTATGAAAGGCAGTTTTAACGGCGTTCAACCCGTAGTACGCGAGTCTCATCCAGAAGCCTTATACGTGCATTGTAGCGCAGACTCCCTAAACTTGGCATTAGGGCAGGGCATTCTTGTCAAATTCAGCCTATTCGCAACACTATTGGTACCGAAAAATCCGTTGGAATTTTTTTAAAATTATCGGCAAAGCGCACACATTTGTTGCAGGAAATGATTAAACAACATTATCCTCAAAATAAATGGAAAAATTTAAGAGCAATGTGTGAAACAAGCTGGGTGGAAAACCATAATGGGTTGATGAGGTTTAAGGAAGCGATAATTGATTCTTTTGAAGAGTTGTGTAGTGATAAGGACTCTGATACGTCATCGAAGGCGAATTGCTTTTTAAGATCTATTTCAGCTAGTGATTTTGCAGTAAGTTTGTGTTGTATGAGTGTTTTGTTTACATATACATTGCCACTTTGTAAGATCTTACAATCCCCTTCATGCGACTTAGTGTCTTGATTGGAACATGTGGAATTAATAACAAACACATTCCAAGGAATATCATTCCGGAATTCAAAACAATTTTTTAGACTGCACAAAACTTAGTAAATGTTGTGGATGAAAAACTTAAAATTTCACGAATTGTGTCAAGGCAGCAGCACAGACAAAACATGAGCACAACAGATCCTGAAACCTATTTTAGGATAAGTATAATGATTCCTCTTTTAGATGACTTTTTAAGTCAACTTAAAATAAGATTTGAAAACCATAAGTCCATACTGTCCTCCTTGTGCATTTTGATTCTATCGATCCTTGGCAAAAACGAACAAATTTAAAACGAAGAAAACTTCAAATTTTATAAATGTTTTTTGGATTTTGATACTTTACAAGCTGAATTTACGCTATGGAAGACAAAATGCCATACACAAAAAGATATAGAGCGTTCAAAGAGTGCAATAACAGTTCTTGGGGAATGCAATAAGGGTCTGTTTCCTGGCATCCACAAGCTTCTTAAAATTTTGGCGACCCTACCGGTTTCGACATGTACACCAGCAAGAACATTTTCGACAATGAAACGTGTAAAAACTTATCTAAGAAATTCTACTGGTGAAGAAAGATTAACAGGGATGGCGGTAATGTGAATTCATCAACAAATTGAGATTGACACTGTGGAAGTTTTAGATATATTTGCAGCGCAGAAGGCCGGAAGATTAAATTTAATTTAATAAAAATGATTCCTACCTATATGTTATGTAATACTTTTTGTAGTAATAAAATCTTAAAGAATGATGATATGTACCTAATAAATAATAACTTAAAATTTCTAAAAATAATATTGGAAAAGTCTTTTAGTTTTTCAAATTTGTATGAGAGTTTTCTTGGAAAATCCAAGTAAGCAATAGTATTTTATTAGCAATAGTCTACCTAGGAAAAAAAATATTGAAAATCGTTAAAGCAATTTTTTTAAACCCGTTTTTCTTTTTTTAATTTTTGAAAAATATTTTGCAATTTTTTGAGTACATATTTCAATACAAGGAAATCTGTAGTTTTCATCTGGAAAAAAATCTGGAAAAATTCAATATACCCGTTTCCAGAATATTCAAAAAACCAAAGAATTTATGTATGAATTTGATCATAAAAGCCTTCCTAAATTTTAAATTTAATTGAAATCGGTTTTGTTGTAAGCGAGAAATTCTGATGTTAAAAAATCGGTTCTATAGGAGGTACCGTTTTAAGATAAATCTCGAAAAATCCATTCTTACCAAAGATAGACTGTTTTATATAAATCGTTAAGGCCGTTTGTAGAAAAATTAAGTTTTAACAAACCGTTATTATGACATCTACCATTGTTTAGAGCTAAAATTCCAATTTCAACAACGCCTAGTGTGAGACTACTAAATAAACACTATGCACCAAGTTTGCAAATCGGCCCATCCGCTTAAGCTGCAGATCTGCAAACAGGCAGACGGACGAACAGAATTTTCCAACGCATTTTTTTCTTCTACTTCTGCGAATCAAACAACAAAGCGAAAATAAAAAACTTCGATTGAATCACTTTTCATTCACTTCCACACCGATTGTTATCAATGTTGGAAAAGCAACTTTCCGGTGTCCGATTCACAAAAAAATGCAAAAAATTTCAATAAGAGTTATTTGAATAAAATATTGAACACACGATATCTCAAGAATGAAAGTGCGCACAAATTCCACAATAAGCTTGAAACGTTCGTGTGGTCTCCCTCTTTCATATGCTTGTTCGGATAACAAAATAAGTGACGTCTGTACGGTCTCTGTATCTGCGTCGTAATTTACACGCATACGCACATATGCATGTGAACTCACTCAAATGCCCATATCCCACACGCCGATGCAGATATAGCCAAACATAACAACCTTCGTGCAGACGTCGCCTTTCATGGAAAAAAATTTCATTGGAATCGGTTAACGCGTTTGGCCAAACACCGGCAACACACACAAATATGGATTGATTTTTATATATAGAAAATATTACACAAAAAAACTTTTTATTATTTCTCTTAAATTTGTTTTTTTTTTTCAAAGCACATGATACCTACATATGAAACACACAGTGTATAAATACATTGTCAATTTTTTTTCTTTTTTAAGAAACACATAATTTACACACCGATGCAGATACAGACATCGCACATACATAACATCCTTCGTATAGACGTCACCTTTCTTTAAAAAAAAAATTCATTGGAATCGGTTAACGCGTTTGGCCAAACACCGGCAACAAACGCAAATATGGATTGATTTTTATATACACATATATATAAATAGATATAGATATATTCTCATATCAATTTTAATTCACAAAAACTCACAAAATCGCAATGAAGAAATCCGAATCCGACAGCGCCACCAAACATGAAACAAAATTGGCTTCTCCATTGATCGATAATAGATGGCGTTACGTTGCGTGTCTATCTGACAGTTCAATTGTGATACGATATGTTACATTCAAATGTGATTCTTTATTTGGTTGTTGCCAAAATAAATAAATACAAAATGAAAAAAAAAAAAAATTAAAAAAAAATCAAAAAAAAACCTGTCGTAACACGCTGGGTGGTCAAAATAAGCCATTTCGAAATTTAGATTTTTTTTCTTCTAAAACCCGTGCTGAGAACATACCTTTCCAACAAAGTATAAATCATCAAAATCGGTTCGGCCAATCTCGAGTTATGCGGTTACATCGCTTCGGACACTTTCTTTTATATATATAGATAATACCATAATCCCAATTATAAATCGTGTTTGGTCGATTTTCGGCTAAAATGGGCTGTATTAATTTTATTTATTACATCTAGCTACCAGTGGCGTGGCGTCCATATAACACGATTCCTACCGTCTTCCCTTTTAAAAATCCACCAAAAGTAAGCACTATCTGCCAAATAAATATATGAAAAATGAAACCCGTCCCGTATTTTAATTATAAAATAAAATCTACACACACACTCACACATAAGCTATCGAATAAGTTTAATATTTTCATTCTACCTCTCGTCTGTATCTTCATACTTCATTCAAGAATCAAGATTCAACCACATTCCACAATCCACAAATCACAAACTACAAACCAACGAAGAGTCACAAAAATACTCTTAGTAAAAAGTTTTCAACTACCGCTGCTCTCTATAATAGAATAAAAAATATTTTTCCGTCTTATTTACTTGTTTTATATCCCTTTCTTCTACAAGCATTGCGGTTCCGATCCTCTTTGTTCAACACCCGCTTTTATATTCAAAGAAAAAGACGCTACATTTCGTCTTATAAACCAAATCATTGTATATGAACTTTATAGTATTCTCACTTCGTGTATACGACGATACGCCACCAAACGCCGTAAAAAAGAACCTTCAGAAAGCTTTTATGCATTTTTGTAGTTATTTCTGTTGTCTTCTTCCATTCTCATTTATATTTGCAGTGCGTACTCTTTAGTACTCTTTCCTTTGATAATAAAGAAGATTTCCAAAAGTGTGTGTTTTGTCACTTTAATTTTTCTTTACTTCTCATGATGGGAATTGGTGAGAGGTGTGGGGTATACATATTTAATTATGCATTTTGGTAGTTATTTCTGTTGGCTTCTATTATCGTTAATATTTGCAATGCATTCTTTTTAATTAGCTACTCTTTCCTTCGATATAAGAAGATTTCCATAAGTGTGTGTTTTGTCACTTTAATTTTTCTTTACTTCTCAGGATATGAATATGATGTGATCCTGAGAGGGGGTGGGGGATATGGTTCGTGTATTATGTGTTGGTTTTCAAGTAATTTTGGGGTAGGTTATCTCATATTGCAAGCAGCTGTATTTGAAAAAGACAAATTTCCGTCGGTTGAACTTCGTACTTTTGCAAAGCCACAAATTTTAACTTACAAAGTGAAACAAAGTGAATAAGAGTTTTTTTCCGATTTCAAGACTTTCATTCTGATAAGTATCAAATTATTTATCATTATTATATTATTATTTCATTCTTTTTCATATATTTTATTATATTCATATTTATATATTTTGTTACGTTTTTATAAATTTTAATATATTTATATATACCTTTATCTACCTATGTATATACATTTATTTTAGAGATTATATATTATTTATTTAAGGGGGGGGGGGGGGGGGGGGGCACTTCGACCTAAAAAGATCTTTTGTACCGTATTGGCCAGACAAATTTAAAGTAGTAGAATTTCCACTTTCCGTGTAAAGCGGACAATTTTACCAGTAGAAGAATTCTTTATGTCCTCGGTGCTCATTTGTTCCCTGACAAATATCTTCTTTCTGGCTTCGGGCTGGACATTCACAAAAAATGTATTCAGCTGAGCTTTATATAGCTGCCGTTGCTGCTGATCTAGGAGTGCAGCAGAAAGGTTCGGGACCTATGAATGGTATTTCTGCACCTTTTCTGTCCAGTTCGTCGGCCTTTTCGTTACCTTCTACCCCGACATGACCCTTAACCCACCATAATTTGGTCTTGTTTCTTAATCCCAGTGTTTGAAGGGTATTGAAGCAGTACTGTGACTGATTTGGAGTCAATGGTATGCGAGCTAAGGGCGTTTATAGCTGCTTGACTATCCGTGAATATATGGATGATTGCGCCTTTTATGCCAGATGAATAAATCTGGCTGGCGCATTCTTGAATGGTCTGGAGCTCTGCTTGAAATACGCCGGGACTTTTTCCCATTTGTATAGTAAACCGTTTGTTTGGTCCGTATACTCCCGCTCCTACCCCCGTTTCCATTTTATAACCATCCGTATACCACTTTCTGCCGTTGTGGCTATTTGGTGGGTTATTGCTAACCCATGCTTCTCTCTTTGGGATCTCCGTGGAGAAACGTTGAAGCATAGTGCATAGCGCCATACTATACTATGGAGGCATATGTTATAATGGGTCTTATCATCACTGTGTAGATCCAGTGGACGATCTTTGGAGAGATTCCCCAGGTTCTGCCATATGTGCTGCGACAGGCCTATAAAGCTATATTAGCTTTAGTGATTTTGTTGTTAATGTGAGAGTTCCAGTTGAGCCTCTTGTCTAGGATTACTCCAAGATACTTAACTTCGTCGGAATACTCTACGACCGTGTCGTTTATTGTGATCAGATCTAGGTCTTATTTCCTCCGTTTAGTGAAAGGAACGATGACGGCTTTACTGGGATTTATGGAAAGATTTTCCTTGATGCACCAGTTTATGACTGTCTTTAGAGCATTTTGCATTTTTGATGTGACTCCAATTGAGTCTTTGCCCATGACTATGATGACAATATCATCGGCGTACCCAATTGTGGTGTAGCCCAAATTGCTCATCTTGTGTAGCAGGTCATCGATGACCAATGACCACAGAAGGGGTGAGAGTACTCCCCCTTGTGGGCCCTTACGGCTGTTGCTGATACTGAGGTCGTTCCTGACGAGGCAGTTATTTTGCGACTTTCCAGCATCGCTTTGATCCATTTTATAGTTGGTTTTGCTATGTTTCTATGGCACAAAGCATTTGATATAGATTCATATCCAGTGTTATCAAAAGTACCCTCTATGCCAAGAAAGGCACATAGTGCGATCTCTTTACACAGGTATGCGTTTTTTATCTCTGTTGTTAGTTTTAACTCCTTTCCATTGTTTTCAGAAAAAACGATGTCAAGCTTATCGGACGATATGATTTAGGTAATTCGCTCGGCTTGTTTCCCGGTTTAGGTATGAATACTACGTTTACCTCCCTTCAGGTAACTGGTATATACCCCCAGTTGAAGCTGAACTCAAATAAGGTAATCATGGATGGTAATAAAACTTCTATTCCATTTTGAATGAGGGCTGCAAAAATACCGTCTGTATATACGCAATACGACGTTCATCAATGACTGATCAACGGCTGTCTTTTATAGCATTTGCATAAAAAACCGTTTGAATTCCATTCAAGAATGCGCCAGCCAGATTGATTCATCTGGCATAAAAGGCGCAATCATCCATATATTCACGGATAGTCAAGCAGCTATAAACGCCCTTAGCTCGCATACCATTGACTCCAAATCAGTCACAGTACTGCTTTAATACCCTTCAAACACTGGGATTAAGAAACAAGACCAAATTATGGTGGGTTCCGGGTCATGTCGGGGTAGAAGGTAACGAAAAGGCCGACGAACTGGCCAGAATAGGTCCAGAAACATTCATAGGTCCCGAACCTTTCTGCTGCCCTCCTAGATCAGCAGCAACGGCAGCTATATAAAGCTGGAAACATAGAAAATGTATCTATCTTTGGGAAAGCATCCCAGGTCTAAGGCCAAACGAGCCATTTGGCCCTTCAATCAAAATGCCAGCAAATGCGTCAACCTAAGCAGACATGATATCAAAAACTTAGTGGGTTACCTTACTGGTCACCATGGTTTAAGATATCCTCTGAACAAAATGACAAAGCAGGCTCTCCTGAGTTCCGACTAGCTGAACACATTTTATGTGAATGTCTAGCCCTTAATGGAATTAGAAAGTACATATTTTTCGTAAAGAATTCTTCTACTGGCAAAATTGTCCGCTTTACACGGAAAGTGCAAATTCTACTAGTTTAAATATCTCTGGCCAATACGGTACAAAAGATCTGTTTAGGTCGAAGTGACCTAAAGTGACCCCCCCCCCCCCTCTTAAATAAATATTATATAATCTATAAAATAAATGTATATAGGTAGATATATATAAATATGTATATTAAAATTTATAAAAACGTAACAAAATATATAAATATGAATATAATAAAATATATGAAAAAGAATGAAATAATAATATAATAATGATAAATAATTTGATACTTATCAGAATGAAAGTCTTGAAATCGGAAAAAAACTCTTATTCACTTTGTTTCACTTTGTAAGTTAAAATTTGTGGCTTTGCAAAAGTACGAAGTTCAACCGACGGAAATTTGTCTTTTTCAAATACAGCTGCTTGCAATATGAGATAACCTACCCCAAAATTACTTGAAAACCAACACATAATACACGAACCATATCCCCCACCCCCTCTCAGGATCACATCATATTCATATCCTGAGAAGTAAAGAAAAATTAAAGTGACAAAACACACACTTATGGAAATCTTCTTATATCGAAGGAAAGAGTAGCTAATTAAAGAGAATGCATTGCAAATATTAACGATAATAGAAGCCAACAGAAATAACTACCAAAATGCATAATTAAATATGTATACCCCACACCTCTCACCAATTCCCATCATGAGAAGTAAAGAAAAATTAAAGTGACAAAACACACACTTTTGGAAATCTTCTTTATTATCAAAGGAAAGAGTACTAAAGAGTACGCACTGCAAATATAAATGAGAATGGAAGAAGACAACAGAAATAACTACAAAAATGCATAAAAGCTTTCTGAAGGTTCTTTTTTACGGCGTTTGGTGGCGTATCGTCGTATACACGAAGTGAGAATACTATAAAGTTCATATACAATGGTTTGACTCGGTTTTTTTGCAACATTGTGTCTAATAACACGGTGTTCTTTGACTTATTTCTTTTTTCTTATGACATAATATCAAATATCTGAATGTGTTATGTGGGTTGATTCTTGATTTTGAATTTGATGTTGATATTGATATGCGTGTTGATGTAAGAAGTTGAGCTTTAATTTTTCTCTCTTGTGATAGTTAATGCTTCGATGTTTTTACAAATTTATTGTTATACTTTTGTCTTATGAAATAAAATATGGTAGAATATTACGGCAATTTGTCAGCAGAGTAAATTCAGCATATCGCTTAAGAGAAGTTCATGTCAAATAAAATACCGACACTTGTTTTTTTTTTTAAGCAGGAATTCAAATTTTAATTTAGAATCAGTTGGAATTTATTGACAGACTGCGTTGCACAAGTTCAATAACTTAAAAAAAACTAGTGTTTTGTAAAGCCAATTTGATAAAATCTTAAATTAAAATAGTGAAAAGTTAGATGTGAAAGTGAAAGTGAAGGTTAATGTGTAATTTTTTAGTTTCTTTTATTACCAACTTACTGATAAAAACATTTTAGCTTCTTAATTTTAGTGCAGTTTTAGATTTTTTTTGGAAATGTCTTTGATTAGTGTAGATTGCTGTTTAATTGATTTCCTCCTGGAGGATTCAAATAGTTTTAGTAAGCTATCTTTTCTTGATAAAAAAAAAAGTTATAGACGTAGGGCGCTCTATGCCTTTTATAAATATTAATTACCAAAGGAGAGATGGTTTTGTGACACATTTTAATGTTTCCTTATACCAAAAATATAAGTGGCTAACTGGGAGTTGCAAGCTTAATAAAATGTTTTGTTTTCCTTGTCTTCTTTTTTCAAACTCCGCCAGTGTTTGGAGCCGAACGGGTTTCACTGATATAAATAATTTAGTTAATTCTTCGAAAAAACATATTAAGACAGAAAAACATATTCGTTGTTGTTTATCCCTACACGAATTCGGCACGAATCGCATTGAAACTTCTTTAGGAAATTCTTTCGTTGTTCATAATAAAAAAGTAGATAAAAATCGGAAACTAATGGAACGTTTTATTGACACGGTCATTTTATTAGGCAGACAGGAGTTAGCATTTCGCGGTCATGATGAAAGGTCTAGTTCAGATAATCGTGGCAATTATGTCGAAGCGGTTTATTTTTTATCTAAATATGACACTTTATTGGAATCCCATTTAGAGCAGTGTTCAAGTACACACAATCCAATTTTTTCAGGTTTATCCAACGATATTCAAAACGATTTGATACATAGTATCGCGGCGGTTATTAAATCCGAAATTAAAACGGAAATCAAGGATGCTCGGTTCGTGTCGATTATGATCGACGAAACACCAGATTTGAGTCATAGGGAACAACTGAGTGCCATATTTCGGTACTTGTCAGAGGATGGTATACAAGAAAGATTTCTTGGATTTTTTGACGTTAGCGCAAGTCGTAATGCAAATGAGTTATCCAATCATATATTTAAAATTCTTGAAACATACGACTGCAAGGAAAAGTTAATAGGACAATCCTACGATGGTGCCGCAGTTATGTCCGGCGAGGGGGGTGGTGTTCAAAAGAAGGTCCTTGATGAATGCCCGATGGCAAATTTTATTCCTTGTTATGCACATGTTTTAAATTTAGTACTATCCCGATCTCTAGAAAACATAGCAGAACTTAAACTATTTTTTGGCTATACTAATAGCATCGTTCGATTTTTTAATAAATCCACAAAGCGGTCCAATCTTTTAAAACAAATTTCCAATCGACGCATGCCAGGAGTATCGGAAACTCGATGGCATTATCATTCAAGAATAATAAACGTAATCTTTAACTGTAGAATAGATATAATTGAAACTTTTAGTAAAATAATTAATGACTCTAGGGAATGGGATACTGACACACTTTCGACGGCAGAAAGTTTATTAAATAAATTAGAGAGCAAGGAATTCAGTTTTTTGCTTCATACCCTTTCTGAAATATTTGCAAAGACCGATGTATTATTTAATTTAATTCAAAAAAAACAAACAGACGTTAGTTATGCCAAGCAAGAAATCGAACGTTTTGAGTCATGGATAAGCTCTGACTTTTTAAATATGTTTGAAGTTATTTATGACACCGTAAATGATTGCATCGAACCTCCACGTAAACGCAGGTTGCTTGACTTCGATTTGAAGACGAATTATAAGCGCCTTTTTGTTGAAATTAAAGACAATATAGTTAGCCAAATAAATGCCAGATATAAATCATTTAGTAATCTTACATTTTTGGATTTACTAAATAATTTGAAGTATGACACTTTTTCTCGTTCCAGTCCAGATGTAAAAATATCTTCCCTAATTAAGTTTTTTCCTAGAATTTTTGACTTCACGGCATTAAAAAATGAACTTAATGTTTTATATTCTTCGTCGTCACTTCGGCAGTTTGAGGTTCTTGACCTTCACAACCATTTGAATAGTGAAGCATTGAAAGAAGTGTTCCCTCAAGTCTTAAACTTAAGTAGTTTACTTTTAACACTTCCCATTTCCGTCGCCTCCGTTGAGAGGTCTTTTTCTGCTTTAAAAAGAATTCATACTTATTTAAGAAACTCACAGGGCGAGGATAGGCTCTCTGATTTAGCCCTCATATCGATAGAAAGAAGACTTCTTCTTAAAATTAAAAATAGACCAAACTTCTATGAAAGGGTATTGGCAGAGTTTATCAAAAAAGATCGTCGAATAGCATTAGAATACAAATAATTATAAAGAACTAATATTTTAACAAAACTTTTCACTTTTTTTTTTTTAAGTGTGTGAATTTTAGCTGTTTTTAATTTTGATTTATTTTTATTGCTGACATTATTATTTGTATCGTTTTTATATTTTAACAAATATAAAGAATTATCCATATAATTCTTCTGAATTTTCTTATTTTAAAATTACTATCCACATTATGCTGAATTTTTTTAAGTTATTGTATCATGCGTCTGTCAAGACCGGCTTCTTTTGAAACCACTTTTGTTATGCTTTAAGCTCATTGTTGATTGAAATATTAATGTCTTGAAGTATAAAAAATGTGGCTAGAATATTTTTTCTAAGTCAATGTGGAATGCATATTATGTAGATACAATATCCCCATTAAAAATTATTTTATTTCAGGTTTTAAAGATTTTTATTTTTATAGGTGACTAAATTTTTCAACGTCTTCCCTTTTAAAATTATCCACGCCACGCCACTGCTAGCTACCATCATTGTATATAAACTCTATAGTAAAATCATCAGCACGATTTCAAAAAGCTCAACCTCCACGAATTTGGGGACCAAAAGGATGGAGTGATTGCTTCTCAATTTAAGCATAAAATATTTGTATGAGCTTTGAATTAAGAAAAGAGAATCAAATAAACTGTTGGTTAGGAAACAGAGCGAAGAGTTTATTTGATCCTCTTTTCTTCGATAAGGTATTTCGTATGGATTTCTGACAAAAATAAGAAGTCTATCATTGTATGGAATTTTGTTATCTTGTACCTATATGGATATCTCGCATTTTCAACTGTCTGCCTCTGGTCGCGCCATATGATTTTCATTCGCATGGACGTGTAAGTATTTATTTTTCTGTGCAACAGCGTAACAGCCGAATACTTTTTGGTAAATGGAATGTAAGATGAGAGGCAGATGGTGTAAGGGGAAAGGAAACAGTTTTCTACAGCACCGATTTCTATCATTTCTTCAGTATTTGATTCGGAAATAATCAATTTATTTGTATCAGCCGTTATTCAAAGAAATAGTTGTTGGATAGGTATATTTATCTATTAGGGAATCGATCACCTACAATAATGTTGAGGCAGGTCACTTGTAATTTAACAGTTTTTTTGTAAAATATTCGTGATCAGCATCGATAGTAACGTGTATCTACTATCTCAAACTCAAGCTAGAAAGCTGAAATTTTAACCATATACTCTCTACGTGCCCGAAATAATAAATGTTAAGAATTTTTAAAATCTGCCCACCACGCCCGTAGCCAGGACCTAATGTATGGGTGAGTTACATTTTTTGGGTGAGCTGTAATATGTTTTTTATAACACACAAGTAGTACGAATATCTACTTAGAATTAAAAAAGGTTGTATTCCTCGGTCTTTTTCGGCGAATTTATGTAAAAAAGTTAAACTAATCACTTTTAATTTCGTCAAAAAAATATATTTTTATTCTTTTACTTCGAACTGGTTTACAATTTTTCTTACTTCGAACTGGTTTACAATTTTTCCGAACTACTTAAACTTTAAACGAAATGAAAAGTACTGAACTTAATATTATAAACTTAACTAGGCAACTGAACCTAATATTATAAACTTAACTAGGCAACTGAACCTAATATTATAAACTTAACTAGGCAACTGAACCTAATATTATAAACTTAACTAGGCAACTGAACATCGATTGTTTGAAGTCTTTGCTATTTATAGTCCACTTGATGTGTGGGTCTGCTCCAGAAATATCATCATATTCTCGGGGGATGAATGGTGACACGATCGTACGCGCTCGATGTGTTTATTTCATAGAGATTGCCATCTGCACTTCTTGTGCGTAACATTGTTGTTAATGGTCAATCTAATGGCACTGCTTGTGACGACCGACTTTGTTGTTGATGTTATCTGGTGGATGGGAATGGCTGCTTCTTTGTTGCGGAGTGGATCGATTATTTGATGTGATTGTTTATTTCATCTGGTGGATGGGGATGGCTGCTTCTTTGTTGCGGAGTGGATCGATTATTTAATGTGATTGTTTATTTCATCTGGTGGATGGGGATGGCTGAGCCGTTACTTTGTTGTGGAGTGGATTGTGCGTCGCCTCGTCAATAAACTTTTTGTCGTCAATAAACTCTTCTTTGTTTCGTTTATTAACTTATATACAGACTGTATTTTTGCAGCCCTCATTTAAAATGGAATAGAAGTTTTATTACCATCCATGATTGCCTTATTTAGGTTCAGCTTCAACTGGGGGTATATACCTGTTACCTGAAGGGAGGTAAACGTAGTATTCATACCTAAACCGGGAAACAAGCCGAGCGAATTACCTAAATCATATCGTCCGATAGGCTTGACATCGTTTTTTCTGAAAACAATGGAAATGAGTTAAAACTAACAACAGAGATAAAAAACGCATACCTGTGTAAAGAGATCGCACTATGTGCCTTTCTTGGCATAGAGGGTGCTTTTGATAACACTGGATATGGAATGACCTCAGTATCAGTAACAGCCGTAAGGGGCTGCCCACAAGGGGGAGTACTTTCACCCCTTTTGTGGTCATTGGTCATGGATGACCTGCTACACAAGATGACCAATTTGGGGTACACTACAAAAATATATGAAAAAGAATGAAATAATAATATAATAATGATAAATAATTTGATACTTATCAGAATGAAAGTCTTGAAATCGAATAAAAACTCTTATTCACTTTGTTTCACTTTGTAAGTTAAAATTTGTGGCTTTGCAAAAGTACGATGCTCAACCGGCGGAAATTTTTCTTTTTTTAAAATACAGCTGCTTGCAATATGAGATAACCTACCCCAAAATTCCTTGAAAACCAACACATAATACACCAACCATATCCCCCACCCCCTCTCAGGATCACATCATATTCATATCCTGAGAAGTAAAGAAAAATTAAAGTGACAAAATACACACTTATTCAAATCTTGTTTATTATCGAAGGAAAGAGTAGCTACTTAAAGATTACGCATTGCAAATATTAACGAGAATGGAAGACAACAAAAATAACTACCAAAATGCATAATTAAATATGTATACCCCACCCCTCTCACCTACACATCATATTCAAATCCGGAGAAGTAAAGAAAAATTTAAGTGACAAAACACACACTTTTGGAAATCCTCTTTATTATCAAAGGAAAGAGTACTAAAGAGTACGCACTGCAAATATAAACGAGAATGGGAAAAGACAACCGAAATAACTACAAAAATGCATAAAAAGCTTTCTGAAGGTTCTTTTTTACGGCGTTTGGTGGCGTATCGTCGTATACACGAAGTGAGAATACTATAAAGTTCATATACAATGCCAATACCGCATATTGTGTTTATTGACAAAGCCATTCAGCCAGAAATGAGCCTCATCGCTGACGATGATTTTTCGATGAAAATCCGAATCATTTTGAGGCCACTGCCTCCGAATTTCGGTAGTAAATTTTAATAATTTCGACTCGTTGTTGGCTAGTATATCTTTCCATCATGAAATGGCAAACCTTACTGAAGAGAAATTCGGCGTCGTTTGCTGTCCCTGTCAATTTACTTTTGTAGCGTCCCTGTTGAAAAACCCTTTATCATTGTATATAAACTCTATAGTAAAATCATCAACACGATTTCAAGCATAAAATATTTGTATGAGCTTTGAATTAAGAAAAGAGAATCAAATAAACTGTTGGTTAGGAAACAGAGCGAAGAGTTTATTTGATCCTCTTTTCTTCGATAAGGTATTTCGTATGGATTTCTGACAAAAATAAGAATTCTATCATTGTATGGAATTTTGTTATCTTGTATGGATATCTCGCATTTTCAACTGTCTGCCTCTGGTCGCGCCATATGATTTTCATTCGCATGGACGTGTAAGTATTTATTTTTCTGTGTAACAGCGTATAACAGCCGAATACTTTTTGGTAAATGGAATGTATGATGAGTGGCAGATGGTGTAAGGGAAAAGGAAACATTTTTCTACAGGATATTGCATAAAAGCTGATTTCCGTATTTTGCTATTTTCCATCAAACAAGGAATTATGAGTTTATGATTTTTTAGGGTTTTGCTATTTTCGCTGTATCTCGTCCAAAAATGCACCGATTTTTATCATTTCTTCAGTATTTGATTCAGAAATATTAAATTTGTGTAGTTCCATTATTCAAAGAAATAGAGTTGGATAAGTATATTTATCTTTTAGGGAATCGATCATATTGTAGGTGGCCTATGTTGAGGCAGGTCACTTGTCATTTTACAGTTTTTTTGTAAAATATTCGTGATCAGCATCGATAGTAACGTGTATCTACTATCTCAAACTCAAGCTAGAAAGCTGTCCACTACGGCCGTAGCCAGGACATAATGTATGGGTGAGTTCCATTTTTTTTGGGTGAGCTGACATTTTTTTTAAAAGAAAGTTAAAATGTATAGTCTAGAAAAATTTAATTTTTATTAAAACGGTAGGTATAAGCAATATCACATTCATGTTTTTAAACTACGAATTAAACGTATATGCTATAGATCAAGAAATGGGTAGGTATATAATGTAATATGTTTTTTATAACACACAAGTAGTACGAATATCTACTTAGAATTAAAAAAGGTTGTATTCCTCGGTCTTTTTCGACGAATTTATGTAAAATATTATTTATTTGCAACGAATTCAAACGGTTTTTTTTGCAAATGCTATAAAAGAAAGCCGTTGATCAGTCATTGATGAACGTCGTATTGCGTATATACAGACGGTATTTATGCAGCCCTCATTCAAAATGGAATAGAAGTTTTATTACCATCTATGATTGCCTTATTTAGGTATATACCAGTTACCTGGAGGGAGTTAAACGTAGTATTCATACCTAAACCGGGAAACAAGCCGAGCGAATTACCTAAGTCATATCGTCCGATAGGCTTGACATCGTTTTTTCTGAAAACAATGGAAATCATTATTGACATCCACATTAGAGAATGCATATCAAAAAGCATGCCTCTGCACCCTCACCAATATGCGTACCAAAAGGGTAAATCCACGGAAGGCGCTCTGTTAAGACTAACTACAGAGATAAAAAACGCCTACCGTTGCAAAGAGATCGCACTTTGTGCCTTTCTGGACATAGAGGGTGCTTTTGACAACACTGGATATGAATCCATATCAAATGCTTTGTAGCATAGAAACATAGTCAAACCAACTATTAAATGGATCAAAGCGATGCTGGAAAGTCGCAAAATAACTGCCTCGTCAGGTACGACCTCAGTATCAGTAACAGCCGTAAGAGGCTGCCCACAAGGGGGAGTACTTTCACCCCTCTTGTGGTCATTGGTCATCGATGACCTGCTACACAACTTGAGCAATTTGGGCTACACTACAATTGGGTACGCCGATGATATTGTCATCATAGTCAGGGGCAAAGACGCAATTGGAGTCACATCAAAAATGAAAAATGCTCTAAAGACAGCTATAGACTGGTGCATCAAGGAAAATCTCTCCATAAATCCCAGTAAAGCCGTCATCGTTCCTTTCACTAAAAGGAGGAAATTAGACCTAGGCCTAATCACAATAAACGACACGGTCGTAGAGTACTCCGACGAAGTCAAGTATCTTGGAGTAATGGTAGACAAGAGGCTCAACTGGAACTCTCACATTAACAACAAAATCACTAAAGCTAATAGACCTTTATGGGCCTGTCGCCGCACTTATGGCAGAACCTTGGGAATCTCTCCAAAGATCGGTGATAAGACCCATTATAACATACGCCTCCATAGTATGGTGGACAAAATCCACACAAAAGATCGCAATAGAGGAACTCAAAATGGTACAACGGCTTGCGTGCCTTGGTATCTCCGGAGCCATGCGAACCTATCCAACAGCTGCCATAGAGGCAATTACAGGAATTACACCTCTCCATGTATACATTCAAAAAGTGCCGATCCACAGTTAGGTTAGGTTAGGTTAAAGTGGCTGTCAACAGAAGGCCGACACACTTAGACCAGGATTAGGTCCATTGTGATGCCACACGGATCGAGGGGTTTCCCCACTACTAGTTAAACCATTTAGAGCTTCTTATGAAGCGCGATAGACTTCTAACGTCAGCGTTAGCCAAGTCGTTAAGATTGTTAAGCAAGAAATCTCCCAGATGAAGATTTCTATTATGGGAGAGAGCTGGACATGTACAGAGAAGGTGAAGTATAGTCTCCTCCTCCTCCTCGTCCAAGCAACTTCTACAGAAATCGTTAGAATAAACGCCAAGCCTCGATGCATGCTTGCCTATCAGACAGTGCCCTGTAATGGCACCTATAGTGGAGCTAATATGCAGTCGGTTTAGTGAGATCAGACTCTTAGAGCGTCGCAGGTCCAGCTTTGGCCAGATGTGCTTAGTCGCTAGACATGTATTACTACCTGCCCACCTAAGGTTTGTTCTCTCGATTGCAGATAGCTTGAATAAAAGTTTGCAGGTAGCGATTGGGATACCCAGAGAACCCTTTTCAGGTAAAAGGGGGAGTTTGGTTCCCTTTTTGGCGAGTTCATCAGCCCTGCAGTTTCCTGGAATATCTCTATGCCCCGGCACCCAACAGAGGTGAATGTTAAACTGCTCCGCCATCTCCATGAGAGATGAACGGCAGTCGAGGGCTGCAATGGAGTTTGAAGATACTGAATCCACGGACTTGATCGCGGCCTGACTGTCCGAGAAGATACAGATATCCTTTGTGGATATCACATTTCTCTTCAGCCACGTCAGGGCTTCTTTTATCGCCATAATCTCCGCCTGGAATACGCTACAGTGATTAGGAAGACGGAAAGAGAGACTCAGATTTAGTCTTTCGGAGAAAACGCCGCCACCAACCCCGTCACTAGTTTTTGATCCATCGGTGTAGAAGTGGATCGCTTTAACTTCCTCAAATTCAGCGTCCTCCCAGAATGATCTGGAAGGAATAGTGACTTGAAAGTTCTTTCCAAACTGTAATTGGGGTATGGTGTAATCTATGTTTCCTGGTAGAGACTCAAATGAGTCCAGAATGGTGGTGTGGCCAATGTTATTGTTAACCCACTGCGAGGTAGCCTTAAGGCGGACAGCAGAACAGGCTGCTGTTTGCCTACTAAAAATGTCGAGTGGTAACAGATGTAGCAGGATATCTAGTGCTGCAGAGGGGGTGGTACGGAGTGCTCCACTTATGCACAAACCAGCTGTGCGTTGGACTTTGCCAAGCTTAGCACAGTTTATAGCTTTACTTAGGGCAGTCCACCAGACAGCAACCCCATATGTGAGAATCGGTCTTACGACCGATACATATAGCCAATGCGTTATGCGGGGTTGTAGACCCCACTTGTTGCCAATGGCTTTTTTGCAAGAGAAAAGTGCCACTGTGGCTTTTTTACCCTTTCTTGTATGTTGGGTTTCCAGCTTAACTTCCTATCGAAGATAAGACCCAAGAACTTAGCTTCGTCAGAGAATACTAATCTTATACCACCAATAGAGGGTGGGTCGATGTGCGGAATCTTGTGTTTCCTGGAGAAGAGGATTAATTCTGTTTTGTGGGGGTTGATACCCAAGCCACAGCGATTAGCCCATTTTTTTAGCTTGTTAAGAGCATTCCACAGTGCAATAAGTCTAATACAGTTAAACGAGATAAGTCTTAATGATCATCCGGAACTAAAGACCCTTCTCGATGAACTGCCAGAACTTAACATGAACTGTGCGGTCACAAACCGCATTCAAAAAACACTATGCTTCAACAAAAGGTTCTCCACGGAGATCCCAAAGAGAGAAACATGGGTTAGCAATAACCTGTGGCGGCATGGTCGGTGCACGCAGAATAAATCAGCTGAATACAACCATTACCTTTCCACGCTCAAAGGAAATGAACGCGACCATACTTCCATGGTAAAGTGACAGGAGAATGAAATTGCTTGCGGTGGACAGTTGGCTGGTGGATTTTGGTGATGGCAGAAGTAGAAAATTTAATTGCTCTTTTTGAATACTACTAATCGTAAAAGAAATGTATTTGTGTAAATTAATTAATAAAGGAGTCGTTCAGTTGTAAAGGAATTAGAAGGGCGTTTAATTAATCTCCTTTAGTGGTGACCCCGACGTGATCTAAACGAGCAACAAATCCCACAATACAAAAGTACGATTCTGCCATCGCCGGAGCCATCGACAGAAGCAGCAGATCCGCAGTTAGCACCACCGGTACCTCGCAAGCAACACGTGAACCTCTACGCAGCACATAGCGGGACTATAGCAACATTCGGTGCCAAACAACGGCGCAGTACAGCTATATAGCAGTACAACCATCACACAAAAAATAGCTCACCGCAATTACAGAGGGCAAAGAACAACTGCAATCAGAAGCCACGGCCGAAAACGAAGAGGGGGAAATTCAGTCGGAGTACTTAGTGTTTGTCCTGTTACAAAAGAAAAAACTGTTTCTGTTTCCAATATTAAGTAAATTCTTTTCATAAATTCTAATTCATATTTATTATTTTATTTTATTTTTCTAAAGTAAATTACCTAATTGTAAAATTGTGTTCATAGTAATTTCATCTTCAATTCTAATAATTATTTTCACTTTCGTTCAACAGTTCGTGTCAACTGCTCCCACTAAACCACCATCCAAATGCCCGACCTCCGAAGCACAGCGGGCGACAGCCAACGCCAGGATGCCGCCACATCCAACCGACCAGGAAGCGAAACCGAATCCACGCAAGAAGTAAGTGCGTTAACTTTTAAGAAATTGCCCTTCTGGCCAGAGCATCCCGATGTATGGTTTACGGTTTTGGAGGGACAATTCGCCGTTACTCAAATTCGTTCAGACAGTTCGAAATATTTTACCGCTGTGGGTTTGTTAGACGCGCGAACGATCAATGTGTGTAGGGACGTTATACTCAATCCGCCCATGAGCGGTTTATATGAAAATTTGAAACGCGTGGTGTTGTCGCGGCTTACAGAGAGTGAAGATTCGCGTATGCAAAAGCTTCTCCACGAAACGCAATTAGGTGACCAAAAACCAAGCGAGCTATTGCGGCAGATGCGCGCCCTCGCTGGTAACCAATTTCCGGACTCGGTGTTGAAGAGTCTTTGGGTGCAAAGGCTTCCACCAACGGCACAAGCCATTCTTAACTGCTCTACCGAAAGCTTGGATCTCTTGGCGCAAACAGCAGACAAGGTGGTAGGAACCCTGGCACTATCTCCCAGTATTGCCGCTGTATCCCATAGCAGCCTAGCAATCGTACAGTTTTCCGACAATGAAGGGGAAGACACGCGCGACCATCGGCTCAAGGAACTGGAGCAACAAATATCAGTGTTGCGCCGTCAATTCGGTAGGGGACACAATAGTCGGCCAAGAGCCCCCTCACCATTTCAAAGAGTGGCTCGCCCTCAGGGAAACTCTGACACTCGGATGTGCTGGTATCATAGGCGTTTTGGTGCACAAGCACAACGCTGCACCCCGCCGTGTAGTTTCCGTGGGAGAGAGTCTTACGGGTCGGAAAACTGATAGCCCCTTCGTTGGCGACTTGCGATTCGGGCACCTCAAAAACAAATTGTCGTCTGTATGTCTTCGACCGCGCGAACAAGCAAAACTTCCTGGTAGACTCGGGGGCGGACATTTCAGTGCTACCGGCGAAATTAGACGTCAAGAAGCACAATACTGCCTCAGGGAAACTTTTTGCCGCAAACGGCTCGACAGTCCTTACTTACGGACAGGTGCAGATGGTCATTGATCTCGGCTTTCAACGTAATTTCTCGTGGAAGTTTACGTACGCCAACGTCGATAAACCAATCCTGGGAGCAGATTTTTTGAAAGCTTATGGGCTTCTCGTGGACATTAGAAATGCACGTCTCCTCGATCCACCCACGTCTGCACGAGTGCAAGGCTCTACCGAGAGAGGTGCCGGACTAGGAGTAGCTACCATGGACAGAAAGTCAATCGACCATGACATCCGGCACCTCATTAAAAGTTGCAATATAGTCGCCAGTTCTAACGTTTTCACCCGACCAGTGCAGCATGCTGTGACGCATGCAATCGTCACAGGGACCGCGCGGCCCATAGCAAGCAAACCACGGCGCCTACCGCCAGATAAGCTTAACGCTGTTAAAACGGTGTTCGAATTTTTGCTTCAGCAGGGCGTTTGCCGGCCAAGTAGCAGCTCATGGGCGTCCCCGTTACACCTGGTCAAAAAGAAAAATGGAGAATGGAGGCCCTGTGGCGATTATCGCCCATTAAATGCGGTCACACAGCCTGACAGCTATCCTATACCACACATCCAGGATTTTACGCATCAGCTGCACGAGACTACCATTTTTTCCACCATCGATTTGGTGCGAGCCTACCACCACATACCCATAGAGGAAGCGGATATACCCAAGACGGCCATAGTAACACCCTTCGGACTCTTTGAGTTCACCAGAATGACTTTCGGGTTGCGCAACGCGGCTCAGTCCTTTCAGCGCTTTATGCACTCAACCTTGAGAGATTTGCCTTTCTGCTTCGTCTACATCGACGATATACTGGTGGCCTCAAAAAGTCGAGTCCAGCATTTACGGCACCTCAAAGAGTTATTCCAAAGACTAGGGAAATGCGGCCTGGTGATCAATGTGGATAAATGTAGTTTCGCGCAGGAGAAGGTTCTCTTTTTGGGGCACGTCATAACGAGGCATGGGCTAAAATCATCTGAAGACAGGGTGCAAGCAATCGCCGACTTCGAGCACCCCAACACCGTCTGTGAACTCCGGCGGTTTTTTGGAATGCTTAATTTCTACAGGCGGTTCATGCCTGACGCAGCGTCGTTCCAACTCCCATTAACGGATATCCTCAAAGGCAAAAAAAGAAAGGGTGACAAAGCTGCAATTACCTGGTCAGAGGCGGCGGAAACTGCCTTTCAGCGCTGCAAGGACGAGCTTTGTCGAGCAGCCATGCTCGCTTTTCCTGCACCGGGCAGCAAACTGTCGATTGCGGTAGACGCGTCAGATTTTGCAATCGGTGGAGTTTTGCAGCAGTGGGCTAACGGAGCTTGGCAGCCACTCTCCTTTTACTCAACGAAACTCAAGCCCGCACAGTGCAAATACAGCACCTATGACCGAGAGCTCCTAGCTATTTATCTTGCTATTAAACATTTCCGGCATTTTGTGGAAGGCCAAGCCTTCATTATCCTAACGGACCACAAACCGTTAATCTTCGCGTTCCGACAGAAACCGAGCAAAGCTTCGCCGCGGCAGCTCCGGCACCTGGATTACATAGGGCAATTCTCTACGGACATCCAGTACGTACCGGGCAAAGAGAATGTAGTGGCAGATACGCTCTCCCGCCTCAGCGAGATCTCCGTCGAGCCCGGAATCGATTTTGAATCCATTGCCAGAGCCCAGACGACGGACAAAAGCCTGACAGACCTACTCGCGTCCGAAACAGCTTTGTGTCTAGAAACCGTCAAACTACCGAACTCCGACGTTTTCATCGTGTGCGACACCGCGACCGGAGTACCACGGCCGTATATCCCGGCGGAGTTTAGAAAAACCATTTTCGACACCATTCACGGACTGGCTCACCCAGGCGTACGCGCATCTGTCAAGGCGGTCGCGAGTAAAGTCGTGTGGCCAAACATAAACTCGGACTGTCGTGCATGGGCACGGGCCTGCATGGCATGTCAGAAAGCCAAGATTTCAAAACACGTTAGAAGCCCCCTCGGAAGCTTTCCACCGGTTTCGAAACGATTTGACGAGATCCACATCGATCTCGTAGGACCGCTTGCACCATCGGAGGGGTATCGATATCTACTAACCATTATCGACAGATATACTCGCTGGCCCGAAGCCATCCCGTTGCAAGATACTTCGGCAGAGACAGTCGCTAACGCCCTTTTCACGCAATGGTTTTCGCGTTATGGGGTTCCGTCGATCGTGATATCGGACCGCGGTGCGCAATTCGAATCTAGACTACACAATCATCTTTGCGAAACCTTGGGCATCGAACACCGTCGTACTACTGCATACAACCCAAAGGCTAACGGGTGTGTGGAACGTTGGCACCGAACCTTGAAAGCAGCGCTTAAGTGCCACAACGAGGTGCAATGGACCAAAAGGCTGCCGCATGTTCTGCTAGGCCTCCGAGCATTATATCGCTCCGAATTCGAGGCAAGTGCAGCGGAATTAGTGTTCGGGCAAAACGTCCGCCTTCCCTCGGATTTTTTCGTAGAGAATTCCTCACAGCTTCCACAATCCGAGTTCATCAAGGAGCTCAAGAACCATTTCGAGTCCATTCGCCCGGTATCACCGTCGCGCCACTGTAATTTCAAACCTATCGTTTTCAAAGCGTTGAAAACGTGTTCACATGTTTTCATCCGGGTCGACGCAATACGTAAGCCACTACAACGCCCGTACGAAGGTCCTTTCAAAGTAATAAACCGAAACGACAAAGTATTTCAGGTAATGGTAAATAATAAGATTGCAACGGTAGGCATCGATCGTTTAAAGCCGTGTTTCGAGGAAAGCGACGTCGACACACCCACAGCGCGACAACCATCGACTATCGCATCTAAAAGGAAACAAAATGGGTCACCTCCCGTAAATCACAACCATACATCGCAGAGCGGAACTACGCGAACGGGACGAACAGTTGTTAGGCCCGAAAGATATCGTTGAACATAACGCTCAACTGGCGGGGGAGTGATGTGGCGGCATGGTCGGTGCACGCAGAATAAATCAGCTGAATACAACCATTACCTTTCCACGCTTAAAGGAAATGAACGCGACCATACTTCCATGGTAAAGTGACAGGAGAATGAAATTGCTTGCGGTGGACAGTTGGCTGGTGGATTTTGGTGATGGCAGAAGTAGAAAATTTAATTGCTCTTTTTGAATACTACTAATCGTAAAAGAAATGTATTTGTGTAAATTGATTAATAAAGGAGTCGTTCAGTTGTAAAGGAATTAGAAGGGCGTTTAATTAATCTCCTTTAAACCCACCAAATAGCCACAACTGCAGAAAGTGGTATACGGATGGTTATAAAATGGAAACGGCATTAGGAGCGGGAGTATACGGACCAAACAAACGCTTTACTATACAAATGGGAAAAAGTCCCAGCGTATTTCAAGCAGAGCTCCAGACCATTCAAGAATGCGCCAGCCAGATTGATTCATCTGGCATAAAAGGCGCAATCATCCATATATTCACGGATAGTCAAGCAGCTATAAACGCCCTTAGCTCGCATACCATTGACTCCAAATCAGTCACAGTACTGCTTTAATACCCTTCAAACACTGGGATTAAGAAACAAGACCAAATTATGGTGGGTTCCGGGTCATGTCGGGGTAGAAGGTAACGAAAAGGCCGACGAACTGGCCAGAATAGGTCCAGAAACATTCATAGGTCCCGAACCTTTCTGCTGCCCTCCTAGATCAGCAGCAACGGCAGCTATATAAAGCTGGAAACATAGAAAATGTATCTATCTTTGGGAAAGCATCCCAGGTCTAAGGCCAAACGAGCCATTTGGCCCTTCAATCAAAATGCCAGCAAATGCGTCAACCTAAGCAGACATGATATCAAAAACTTAGTGGGTTACCTTACTGGTCACCATGGTTTAAGATATCCTCTGAACAAAATGACAAAGCAGGCTCTCCTGAGTTCCGACTAGCTGAACACATTTTATGTGAATGTCTAGCCCTTAATGGAATTAGAAAGTACATATTTTTCGTAAAGAATTCTTCTACTGGCAAAATTGTCCGCTTTACACGGAAAGTGCAAATTCTACTAGTTTAAATATCTCTGGCCAATACGGTACAAAAGATCTGTTTAGGTCGAAGTGACCTAAAGTGACCCCCCCCCCCTCTTAAATAAATATTATATAATCTATAAAATAAATGTATATAGGTAGATATATATAAATATGTATATTAAAATTTTTAAAAACGTAACAAAATATATAAATATGAATATAATAAAATATATGAAAAAGAATGAAATGATACTTATCAGAATGAAAGTCTTGAAATCGGATAAAAACTCTTTTTCACTTTTTATCACTTAAAAGTTAAAACTTGTGGCTTTGCACAGAAGTACGAAGTTAAACTGGCGGGAATTTGTCTTTTTCAAATACAGCTGCTTGCAATATGAGATAATCTACCCCAAAATTCCTTGAAAACCAACACATAATACACCAACCATTTCCCCCACCCCCTCTCAGGATCACATCATATTCATATCCTGAGAAGTAAAGAAAAATTAAAGTGACAAAACACACACTTATTCAAATCTTGTTTATTATCGAAGGAAAGAGTAGCTACTTAAAGAGTATGCATTGCAAATATTTACGATAATGGAAGCCAACAGAAATAACTACCAAAATGCATAATTAAATATGTATACCCCACACCTCTCACCAATTCCCATCATAAGACGTAAAGAAAAATTAAAGTGAAAAAACACACACTTTTGGAAATAGTATTCTCACTTCGTATATACGACGATACGCCACCAAACGCCGTAAAAAAGAACCTTCAGAAAGCTTTTATGCATTTTTGTAGTTATTTCTGTTGTCTTTTCCCATTCTCGTTTATATTTACTGTGCGTACTCTTTAGTACTCTTTCCTTTGATAATAAAGAAGATTTCCAAAAGTGTGTGTTTTGTCACTTTAATTTTTCTTCCAAAAGTGTGTGTTTTGTCACTTTAATTTTTCTTTACTTCTCAGGATGTGAATATGATGTGTTGGTGAGAGGGGTGGGGTATATAGTTGGTGTATCATGTGTTGGTTTTGATGGAAGTTTGGGGTAGGTTATCTCATATTACAAGCAACTGTATTTAAAAAAAGAAAAATTTTCGCCGGTTGAGCTTCGTACTTTTGCAAAGCCACAAATTTTAACTTAGAAAGTGAAACAAAGTGAATAAGAGTTTTTATCCGATTTCAAGACTTTCATTCTGATAAGTATCAAATTATTTATCATTATTATATTATTATTTCATTCTTTTTCATATATTTTATTATATTCATATTTATATATTTTGTTACGTTTTTATAAATTTTAATATATTTATATATACATATATCTACCTATACCTACATCGACCTAAAAAGATCTTTTGTACGGTATGGGCCAGAAAAATTTTAAACTAGTAGAATTTCCACTTTCCGTGTAAAGCGGACAATTTTACCAGTAGAAGAATTCTTTATCTCCTCGGGGCTCATATGTTCCCTGAAAAATATCTTCTTTCTAATTCCATTAAGGGATGGACATTCACATAAAATGTGTTCAGCTGACTAGTCCTCTTCAAGACAGAGTCGGCACTCAGGAGAGTCTACTATTTTCATTTTTTGTAGATGATATCTTAAACCGTGGTGACCAGTAAGGTAACCCACTAAGTTTTTGATATCATGCCTGTTTAGGTTTAGGCAGTTGCTGGCATTTTGATTGAAGGGCCGAATGGCTCATTTCGCCTTAGACCTGGGATGCTTTCCCAAAGATAGATACTTTTTCTATGTTCCGAGCTTTATATAGCTGCCGTTGCTGCTGATCTAGGAGTGCAGCAGAAAGGTTCGGGACCTATGAATGGTGTTTCTGTACCTTTTCTGTCCAGTTCGTCGGCCTTTTCGTTACCTTCTACTCCGACATGACCCTTAACCCACCATAATTTGGTCTTGTTTCTTAATCTAAGTGTTTGAAGGGTATTGAAGCAGTACTGTGACTGATTTGGAGTCATTGGTATGCGAGCTAAGGGCGTTTATAGCTGCTGGACTATCCGTGAATATATGGATGATTGCGCCTTTTATGCCAGATGAATCAATCTGGCTGGCGCATTCTTGAATGGTCTGGAGCTCTGCTTGAAATACGCTGGGACTTTTTCCCATTTGTATAGTAAACCGTTTGTTTGGTCCGTATACTCCCGCTCCTAATGCCGTTTCCATTTTATAACCATCCGTATACCACTTTCTGCAGTTGTGGCTATTTGATGGGTTATTGCTAACCCATGTTTCTCTCTTTGGGATCTCCGTGGAGAACCATTTGTTGAAGCATAGTGTTTTTTGAATGCGGTTTGTGACCGCACAGTTCATGTTAAGTTCTGGCAGTTCATCGAGAAGGGTCTTTAGTTCCGGATGATCATTAAGACTTATCTTGTTTAACTGTATTAGACTTATTGCACTGTGGATCGGCACTTTTTGAATGTATACATGGAGAGGTGTAATTCCTGTAATTGCCTCTATGGCAGCTGTTGGATAGGTTCGCATGGCTCCGGAGATACCAAGGCACGCAAGCCGTTGTACCATTTTGAGTTCCTCTATTGCGATCTTTTGTGTGGATTTTGTCCACCATACTATGGAGGCGTATGTTATAATGGGTCTTATCACCGATCTTTGGAGAGATTCCCAAGGTTCTGCCATAAGTGCGGCGACAGGCCCATAAAGGTCTATTAGCTTTAGTGATTTTGTTGTTAATGTGAGAGTTCCAGTTGAGCCTCTTGTCTACGATTACTCCAAGATACTTGACTTCGTCGGAGTACTCTACGACCGTGTCGTTTATTGTGATTAGGCCTAGGTCTAATTTCCTCCTTTTAGTGAAAGGAACGATGACGGCTTTACTGGGATTTATGGAGAGATTTTCCTTGATGCACCAGTCTATGGCTGTCTTTAGAGCATTTTTCATTTTTGATGTGACTCCAATTGCGTCTTTGCCCCTGACTATGATGACAATATCATCGGCGTACCCAATTGTAGTGTAGCCCAAATTGCTCAAGTTGTGTAGCAGGTCATCGATGACCAATGACCACAAGAGGGGTGAAAGTACTCCCCCTTGTGGGCAGCCTCTTACGGCTGTTACTGATACTGAGGTCGTACCTGACGAGGCAGTTATTTTGCGACTTTCCAGCATCGCTTTGATCCATTTAATAGTTGGTTTGACTATGTTTCTATGCTACAAAGCATTTGATATGGATTCATATCCAGTGTTGTCAAAAGCACCCTCTATGTCCAGAAAGGCACAAAGTGCGATCTCTTTGCAACGGTAGGCGTTTTTTATCTCTGTAGTTAGTCTTAACAGAGCGCCTTCCGTGGATTTACCCTTTTGGTACGCATATTGGTGAGGGTGCAGAGGCATGCTTTTTGATATGCATTCTCTAATGTGGATGTCAATAATGATTTCCATTTTTTTCAGAAAAAACGATGTCAAGCCTATCGGACGATATGATTTAGGTAATTCGCTCGGCTTGTTTCCCGGTTTAGGTATGAATACTACGTTTAACTCCCTCCAGGTAACTGGTATATACCTAAATAAGGCAATCATAGATGGTAATAAAACTTCTATTCCATTTTGAATGAGGGCTGCAAAAATACCGTCTGTATATACGCAATACGACGTTCATGAATGACTGATCAACGGCTTTCTTTTATAGCATTTGCAAAAAAAACCGTTTGAATTCGTTGCAAATAAATAATATTTTACATAAATTCGTCGAAAAAGACCGAGGAATACAACCTTTTTTAATTCGAAGTAGATATTCGTACTACTTGTGTGTTATAAAAAACATATTACATTATATACCTACCCATTTCTTGATCTATAGCATATACGTTTAATTCGTAGTTTAAAAACATGAATGTGATATTGCTTATACCTACCGTTTTAATAAAAATTAAATTTTTCTAGACTATACATTTTAACTTTCTTTTAAAAAAAATGTCAGCTCACCCAAAAAAAATGGAACTCACCCATACATTATGTCCTGGCTACGGCCGTAGTGGACAGCTTTCTAGCTTGAGTTTGAGATAGTAGATACACGTTACTGTCGATGCTGATCACGAATATTTTACAAAAAAACTGTAAAATGACAAGTGACCTGCCTCAACATAGGCCACCTACAATATGATCGATTCCCTAAAAGATAAATATATTTATCCAACTCTATTTCTTTGAATAATGGAACTACACAAATTAAATATTTCTGAATCAAATACTGAAGAAATGATAAAAATCGGTGCATTTTTGGACGAGATACAGCGAAAATAGCAAAACCCTAAAAAATCATAAACTCATAATTCCTTGTTTGATGGAAAATACCAAAATACGGAAATCAGCTTTTATGCAATATCCTGTAGAAAAATGTTTCCTTTTCCCTTACACCATCTGCCACTCATCATACATTCCATTTACCAAAAAGTATTCGGCTGTTATACGCTGTTACACAGAAAAATAAATACTTACACGTCCATGCGAATGAAAATCATATGGCGCGACCAGAGGCAGACAGTTGAAAATGCGAGATATCCATACAAGATAACAAAATTCCATACAATGATAGAATTCTTATTTTTGTCAGAAATCCATACGAAATACCTTATCGAAGAAAAGAGGATCAAATAAACTCTTCGCTCTGTTTCCTAACCAACAGTTTATTTGATTCTCTTTTCTTAATTCAAAGCTCATACAAATATTTTATGCTTAAATTGAGAAGCAATCACTCCATCCTTTTGGTCTCCAAATTCGTGGAGGTTGAGCTTTTTGAAATCGTGTTGATGATTTTACTATAGAGTTTATATACAATGATAAAGGGTTTTTCAAGAGGGACGCTACAAAAGTAGATTGACAGGGACAGCAAACGACGCCGAATTTCTCTTCAGTAAGGTTTGCCATTTCATGATGGAAAGATATACTAGCCAACAACGAGTCGAAATTATTAAAATTTACTACCGAAATTCGGAGGCAGTGGCCTCAAAATGATTCGGATTTTCATCGAAAAATCATCGTCAGCGATGAGGCTCATTTCTGGCTGAATGACTTTGTCAATAAACACAATATGCGGTATTGGTCAGGCAGCAATCCACACGTACTCCATGAGTCATCATTGCATCCCGACAAAATTACGGTTTGGTGTGGTTTATGGGCCGGTGGCGTCATTGGGCCGTACTTCTTCCGTGATGATCAAGACCGACACGTTACTGTGAATGGGAATCGCTACCGTTCAATGATAACCGAATATTTTTGGCCCCAATTGGATGATATGGACTTGGATTACATGTGGTTCCAACACGACGGCGCCACAAGCCACACAGCGAATGCCACAATCAATTTATTGGAAACGAAGTTTGGAAACCGTGTTATCTCACGAAATGGTCCAGTCGCCTGGCCGCCTCGGTCGTGCGATTCCCACAAGATACCCACACACGTATCTACACAATCACAACCTTAATAGCGGATATTTTAAACACGAATCGAAATCATTTTAATATTTTACACAAATGCCTGTACGTAGGTTTATTCATTAAGAAAAAAAAATTATCTTATACACGAGAAACATCTTTACAAGTGCTATGTATACTTAAATTAATATTTTGAGATAGCAATAATGCACTAGATAATAATTAGTGTAAGGGTTTTTATTAGGGTATGTATTTAATTTAATGTAAGCGGATATTTTAAGTATGTAGTGGTATGTATGTGTATATTTTTAGTAATTTTTTATTTAAGCACAAATTTTATATGTTTAGAAATTGAAAAAAAGATAAAAAAAAAGTTTTAGGATTTTGCCTCAGAAATCTATGATCATATTAGGTAGAAATTAAGTACTCACGGTTGTCCAGACGATGAAAAAGATGTGGCCACATGTTTCTGTCGTTGGTATAAGATGGTTTTGAAGTTTACACTCGCTGTGCTATATATATCGTAAATTAATTACCCAACACTTCTTAGGCAAAAACATATTTTTATGTTAGATGATTATGTAAGGGACTTTTCTTCCTTTTATTTATACTGATGCAGATGTTCTAATGTGATTGAAATCACGTGTCTGCTGATGGAGATTTGCGAGACTTCGATGACTGCTACACCACGTGCGGATGTTCTTTGCGTTAGTTAGAAACTAAGCCAAGCACGATGCGCTGAGGCGGTCTCGTTGCGGGTTTTAGTTGATCTTTCTGATCGCGTAGCACAAACTCGATGATAGAGTATAAAAACATAGGGACGGGCTACAGTCCGCTTGGGCGAACTGTTGGATACCCTATTCTTATTCCTATCCCTCATAAGTGGGCGTGACAAAAGTCTAAATATGGTTGAATTGTTAAGAACGCTCTACATATTTTGTTATATAACATTTAAAGGATTTTATCAAAAAAAACCCTCCCTAGCTCAAACTTGGGTGTTTCAATAAAATTGTTTTATTTAATTGTGTTCGTGTCAGTAGGCGAATTTAAAAAAAAATTAACACATGGGAATAAAGGGCCCCTAGAGAGTATATATTATAAATTTCAGCTCCCTAGCTCAAACTTTGAATTTTCAAAAAAAAAATAAAAAATTATTGTGGGCGTGTCAGTGGGCGGATTTTGAAAATATTTACACATGAGCATAAAAGGCCCATAGGGAGTATATATTATAAATTTCAGCTCCCTAGCTCAAACTTTGGATTTTCAAAAATTAACCCTCCGATGAGCGGTGGCATATTAGGCGGTAAATGGATCGTAAAGGGTCTGCCCAGACCCATACATATTAAATGCGTAATTTCAGGACAACGAACGGGAGATGACCAGAGATGTACTAAATGTGTGGGTGTGTGTTAGTATATGTGGCTCAAATGTATGTATGTGTGTATGGTTGTGTAAAAATATGATAAAACGAATGTTTTAGTCCGTTTGAAAAGGTGCGGGTACCTTAATTTATTACTAAATAAAAATACATTATGAAGAGCATTCTGGTTCGTCTCTCGTTGGCCACTTGGTGGTTTTTCCGTATAAATTATTCCTTTCAGGGGATAATTTGACACGGAATCGCAGACCCACCAAACCTTTATTCCGTATTTCGCGGCCTTACTCGGAATATATTGAGTAAACCTAGTTCGTCCGCAATACGGAAATAACTGCTCATCGATAGTCACTTGGCAGTCAGGGGTGTATGCTCTCTCTAAATTAGCCATCAGCATGAGCCATACATCGTCTATTGCCATAGATTTGTTTTGTTGAAGCCTCTCCGCACGAGTGTTACCGTTATCGAAGCAGATGTATGTGGTCTAGTGCCTGAAATGGTTGAAGGACATGGTGCCTTTGTAGATGGGCCTATTGTAACTCGCCCACAATTATGCGAATTGGCGTGTAGCACACCAACAAACATCCCAAAGAAGGCATACATTTCGTCCTCGTTGGTCATCATCCAAACTCGCTGTTTTTTATTGGGATGCGCTTCGTACCATAGTCGAAAGAATTCCAAGGCTTTTCGATTAGTTTTCCGCACTATAATGTTCACGATTTCGGGTGACAACAACGATTTGAAGATGGCTCGGTGATGCGACAATGTTCCTCGTAATGGCCCTTCTTGTAGTCGTTGGCACATTATGCGAACGTGGCTTTCCAGAAGGTGGTGGATTCGCATTCCATATCTTGCCATCTTTCGAACGGTAAGCCACTTCCTGAACAGGAGCACCCACGTAGTCTGGTGCAATAGCACTGGATAAGGGAATTGCCGTTGGTGCTTCTGTGTATAATTCCTCCGCATAATCATCATCGTTATCATCCAAAACGGCCTCTAACTCAATCTCTTGTTCAATATCGGATGCCTCATCCACATTTTCATATTCTTCTGGCACGTAGTTTTCATCGTCCAAGTCGTCACCTGATTCGAGTGGGTCGAATTCCGACCCAATAATTTGTCCAATTTGCGTCTCAAGGCGCTCTCGTTCTTCCGGATTCAAATTTGGTGCATTAAGTTTACGAACCAAATTTGTCATAATATCAACCTCACTGCCTTCTCGCTCCATTTTACTGGAAACGAAAAACACGAAAAAATTGACAAACGAGTCAAACACTATTCACAACCGGCAACAAAATATCTCCTAAAATAATCAAAATATCTCTTAAAATAATCAAAAACAGAGGGGCAGCATGGCCCCCCCACACGCATTGCACTGTTTATGGGATTTCCATATGGGATTTCCATAATCAGTGCAATGCCTATGGGGAGGCATGCTGCCCCCCTGCAACCCCCCTGCTTGGGATCACTGTTTGATTTGGAGTAGGTGCGAGGTTTAATTTTAGCACTTGACTTTATTGCACTTTGAGTCACCAAATTTGGGGACTTATTTCATAGTTGAATTTGGGGACTTATTTCACTATGAAATAACCCCCCAATTTGAAGTATGAAATAAGTCCCCAAAAATCCATGAAATTAGTCCCCAATTTTGGGGGCTTATTTCATATGAAATAAATCTCCATCTCCATACAAATTTTGGGGAGTTATTTAATTTTTCATTTGGGGTGTTATTTCATTGGGGGGTTATTTCCTGCAGCCCAGTATTACTAACCTGCAATTTTGTTGATAGAAAACTAAATAACACTTGAAAATAATCCAATATCAAATCACCAGCCAATTTAATTACGGTATTCGCACTATGAATCCTACGCATCTACTGTGGGTCTACTCAGACCCATGTGCGTATGATTCACGAAAGTCGTTTAAAATTAAATTTTTCCACTATAAATATATCGAAAACGTATTGTTTACCGGTACTTTGTGTTCACCTCAGCATATTTGAAGAAGTCATGGACTGCTGCTACTCAGAAATACCAAGAAAAAAACTTAAGCACATTTAAAAATTGGTTTGGTCTGGCCAGACCCATACGCTCATCGGAGGGTTAACATACCCTTAGAATGGGGTATAAAAAAATTATTTTATTTATTTGTGGGCGTGTCAGTGGGCGAATTTTGAAATTTTTTTATCCCGAGCAGTTTTAGTGGTCATAGATCATATATAAAAAATTTCAGCTTTCTAGCTCAAAATTCGATTTTTTCCAAAATTTTGTTTTTTTGAGTTTGTGGGCGTGTCTGTGGGCGGATTTCAAAAATTCGTAAACTTTTTATTATTTCGGGACCCTAGAGAGTATATGGTTAAAATTTCAGCTCTCTAGGTCCAGTTTAAAGGCCTAATTTTTGCCGACAGACGGACGGACGTACGGACGGACGGACGGACATGGCTAGATCGACATTACTATCGATGCTGATCATAAATATAGTAACTTTTAGGGGGCTACGGGCAATATTAAGGTATGTTACAAACTATGCGTCAAAATTAATATACCCTTAGAATAGGGTATAAAAACAATTGCGAACGCTTCAGTTCGGTCTTTGTATGTATATACGAGTACTCGTACCTTAATATGAATGTGGGTAATGCGGCACTCCCGAACTCTATTGATGGGCGTCCGCAATCTTCTGTGGGAAATAATTCGATTATTATTTGCACTACACGCCGTTTAAACAAACAATAACCTACCTTGTTTTTTTGTGAATATTATTTCTTAGGTAAATGCTTTGCAAATGTTCTTTTAAAATCAAAATAAATCAAAACGAAAACTGGATTACAATCTTACCTGTGGATTAACTTATGTTCTATATGTATAAGAACTTTGTATTATTTTCCACGTATGATGGATCGAAATTATGGTTTAAAAGAACTTGTCGCGCGCACTGACTGGATTGAACAAAAATGAGTCGAGCAAACGTGTAGCTTGGGTTGTTAAAATGGATGCTTTCCGCGGGGGAGTGCAACAGTTCAGTGTACATTTCAGCTGATTGGTGGATATTGTTGGGGTATGTTAAAGTGAACGTCCGGTTTGAGTTCATGACTTGGGGAGCAGCAGTTAAATTCAAAACCTGACGAAATTAAATCTGCTTCGGGTAAACCGAATCGACAAATAATTTTTTCTACATAATTTCGGGCAATTGTGGACGCCTCCGCATTAGGTAGTGGTATTGCCTCAGTGAACTTGCTTAAGTCATCTTGAAAAGTTAAGATATATTTGTTATTTTCGTAAGTGGTCGGAAGGGGTCCGACAATGTCCAGAGCTATTCGCAAAAAGGGTAATTTTCATAGGAATTCTCGGATTCTGTCTCAATTTGTTTCTTTGACAAGATTCACATTTGCGAATGAATTCCTTTGTATCTTTTACGAGAGTTGGCCAGAAGTACTTTATTCTGAGTCTTTTAACGGTTCGGGAGATACCTTGATGTCCTCCAAGAAGTGAATTGTGGTAATCACATAGAACCTTATTGATTTCTTGTGGATCCTCTAGATTGATCCGATTGTCTAAGTAGACGAACAGTGTGGTCTTTGTTTGGGAAACTGTTCGAAATATGATGTTTTTGAGATGGCAATTTATTGGTTCGCCTGATGGGATAGAAATGTCTATTTGTTTTATATCTTCTGTTATGCAGTAGTTTCGAATTTTAATGAGGATTTTCTCAAAAACAGATGTGTCTTCCATGTTCAATGGTAGAGTAGTGACAATATACGCAAAGGATTTTGTTGCATTCGAGTATGTTTTCATTTCGTTAAAATTTGGGCGAGTGTAGTTAGTTATATTTTTGAGTAATTCTTCTTCTCGACGTTTTTCTTGCGATAGGATAAAAATTTGGATGGGTGAGCATTGTTTAGCAAACGTTATTGGCTTAAAAGTGTCGATTATCTTACATTCTACTGGTGGAATGGAAATTTCCTCGCTACCTACTACAACTATTTCATCCACATCTTGACTTTTCGCTTTACTTTTAGTGATGACTACTACTTTGCTTTCTTTCTCTTGGCAATTGATATTTGCAGGAATACGACTAAGAGCGTCTGCATTGGAGTTGATCTTACCAGGTTTGTACTTGATTTCGTACTCATATTCTTCTAGATCTATTCGCCAACGTGCCAGTCTAGAAAAGGGATCTTTCAGATTCAATAGCCATTGCGGCGGCTTTCTGCAAACAAGCACATAACTGTATGTGAAAATATAGAGGAGTACCATAGGGTTCGTACCGCTTTGGGAGAGGCTAATACCGAGTACTTTACGTACACCCCAAGGGAGCAAATGCTTAAAGCTATGGTATTGAAGGGAATTGATCCCTCAATTTAAACAGAGGAGCTCGGAAAAGAGCTCAAGAATTTTGACAGCGATGACCTCAAGTTCGTGGGGGTCAAGCCGTTTTCCTCGGCTGTGGCCAGGGGTGGTAACCGTCACTTACCATTCTTCTTGGTGCAGCTCACTCCCGCCAGCAAAATTGACAGGCTGCGAAATATTCGCTTCCTGTACTATCATGTTGTTAGATGGGTGAAAATAAAACGGTCAGATCGCATACTTCAATGTATGCGCTGCCAAAGGTTCGGGCACGCCGCAGCTAACTGTAACATGCAGTTTAGATGCGTCCAGTGCGATAAGGACCATATACATGGTGAATACTCTCTGGGTAAGGAGAGAGTCGAAGACCGGAGTGTACTCTCCTGTGTGCTCTGCAGGAACTCTGGGCATCCCGCCAACTTCAGGGGTTGCCCAAAGTACCAAGAACTGAAAAAGCGAGTACAGGCCCGCAAACAGCAGTCTGAAGATGATAGGCGTCGGAAGGGTCGCTCGTTCGCAAATTTTGTGGCACCCAACGTGTGGATGAGGGAAACTTAAAGATCCTTGCTGTGAATGTTAATTCACTAGTCAGGATCGAGAAAAGAACGTCACTTGCCAATTTGTTAAAAACCGAAAACCCGGATGTGCTTTTGGTTAGCGAATCTAAGCTAAATCAGAAGCACAAATTTGGATACAAAAACTATCATGTAATACGAAGAGACCGGTCTCACTCCACTCAAGGAGGTGGGGTTGGAATCTTAATTCGAAAAGGACTGCGCCATAGGGTTATATATAGCGGGGACGTGCGTAGGTTCCAGTTGTTGGAAGCATGCATCATATGCATTCCTCTCCATTGCCGGAGGAGAATGTATGTGTTGTCGCTTTACGCACCGGCTGCACCTCCACCAAACCAATTTATGACAGAGCTCGAGACACTTTTTCGTGGTCTGCAGCTGAACTCGGAGGAGAATTATTAATTCTTGGCCGGAGATATTAATGCCAAACATGTGGCGTGGGGAAATGTTAAATCCCAGGGGCAACCAGTTTCACGACTGGTGGCGCCTCAATATGATTGAGTACAAACTCCAGTTGTACGCGACGGATATCCCTTCTTTCCCAAGAAGCGGTGCTTTCCTGGACTTGGCCTTAACGGACGCAAGACTTCAACTGACGAACATAGATCAAAACACGCGGAACTGTTTGCGTGCGTTTGAGTACGATAGTGACCACTACGGACTCGCCGCCGCAATACGGATCCCGAACGAGCAAACGCTGCTGGGGGAGTACGAAGCAGTGTGTTCATTCGATTATCGAAGGGCACAAAGGTCGCGCTTCTCCAGATTGTTAAAGCGAGATATACGTTCCAGTGGGATCGACCCACCGACAAACAGTAACATAACAAATGATGACATTGATCGGCATTTATTGGAAACGAACGACGCCATCAAACGAACTATGGAACGAACTATTCCTCGGGTAGGACGTTCCGACGACGACCAGACAGAAAAGTACAGAAACCCTACAATCGACGCACTAAAGCGACAGAAAAGTAGACTGCTCTCGAGGCTTAAACGGCTGTACAGGCAATTTACTGATCGCAACGACCCGGAGGTAAGGATGCTGAATTCAAAGATCCGAATCCTGAAACAGCTGATAAAAGAAAATTACAGAAAATCTGTAAGTCTGTATTGGGGCAATAAAATTCGGGCTATTAAAACCTGTAGTCCGAATATGTTCCCACAGATAAATAAGTTGTTCAGGAGGAAAGATCACAATGATATTCCTTGTGTTCGAATCTCCCAGACAGCAGAGAACAGACAGACAGTACTGACTGCTGAATTAAGTCCAGAAAGTGTCGCTTCAAACGACGATTTTTTCGTGGTCGAGGACCCACAGAGAAAGTGGATTTGCTGGGCGCTTGTTTCGAGGCCTTGTACACGGTGAAAAATCCTGTTCGCCGTAACCACGACATTGAGAATAGGGCTCTTGTGAGCCACTTCTATCTACGCACCGAACTTGAGAATTGGCGATCTGAGAATAACGGATTCACCGTATTCACTGATGAAAACCATGATAATGCAGTTGTCGCCAATGGCCGAGATGCATAGCACTTGTTCGTGTCGAAGGATGATCTGCTGTGCATCTTCGAGTCACTAAAAAATAAAAAGTTGGCGGGGATGGATGGTGTCCCAAACGTCGTATTGAGACACCTGTCTCCGGAGGCTGTAGATATTTTCACCACGCTGTTTAACAATGCGCTGAATAATGCACATTATCCGGCGCATTGGAAGGTAGCTGTGGTGCACCCTATCCCGAAAAAAGGTAAAGATAGGGCGAACCCTACTAATCTCCGCTTGCTTCCGAATATTAGCAAGGTCTTTGAAAAGGTTGTCAATAGAGCCCTGTTAAAGTGGGTCGAGGACAATAACATAATTCCGGACAACCAGTTTTGTTTCAGGGCGAGGCATGACACTATTCATGCCGCGAAACTGGTTTCAGACATTCAGTGGAATAAATACAAGAACCAATGCACGGGTGCTTGTCTGGTTGATTTTGAGAAGGCTTTCGACACCGTATGGTTAGAGGGACTTTTCTACAGGTTGACCAGGCGGGGGATGCACAAGCCTTTGCTATATGTTATTTATAATATGCTTATGGGAACGAAGTTCGTTGTCAAATGTGGCAACGTGACTTCGAACAGAGTCTTTGAAATTGAAAACAGACATGCTATAGCGTAATGCCGACGATTTGGTGGCATACAGGCCAGGTCCTAAAATCCAGGTCATTAACATTCTTTTGCAGCGTGACTTCAATCAAATTAAGCGATATTGCGACGACTGGAAGTTGAAAATCAACTTTCAGAAGACGGAAATAATCTTGTTCAGAACTCCATTGGCTGGGGCCTCTAGGTATACCAGAAAAAACTGGAAGAAATTTGCCATTATTGGACAGAATGGGCAGCCATTGGCGGTGAAAAGCGTAGTTAGATATCTAGGTATCTGGCTTGACCAGTATCTATATTTCGATAGACATAATAGTTGCTTGTCTTGCTGGGGCCAAGAAGGCTTATGCTCTGACAAGGAGACTGTTTCATAGCAGTAAACTTGACTCTAGAGTGAAGGTCATTTGCTACGTGGCCCTTATAAGGCCGATCATCGCTTATGGTTGTCCATTGTGGTTTAATATGGCGCCTTGTTATATGGAAAAGATTCGGGTTTTGGAGAGACAATGTCTTAGGACCTGTCTCCGATTGTACCGAACGCCTGAATCCAACTATATAAAATACTATCCCAACAAGGTCCTATACGATGGGGCTCAGTTGAATAGGATTGACAATTTCCTCAAGGTGACTCGAGGGCACGTTGCAAGGGCGATGGCCAGCGATAATAGTCTGATCTTTGGGGCTTATTACCCCAATGAAATGTACATAGAGAGTGCGCTCCGATCTGGCTTTATCCCGCCAGAGGCATTTATCCATATTGATGCAAAAGGGCTCTTACAGACGAGGGATGGTATTCCGGTATTATACCATCGATACCGCAGCGCGAGAGATAAGCGGCTCCTCCATGACGGGGACGTCGGCAATGCTCTTGAGCTCCTCCATTTTAGTACCGCAATATCGGAGAGGGATAAATTCGACACGGAAAAGCAATTCGCCGAATTTTGGTGGCTTCTTTAGGGGGGAGGGGTCAACATGCTCTCCTAGGATGATCCGTTACTCTAGGTAACAACCTATTAGCTTATAAGTTAGATTAAGTTAGCTAGGGCGTTTTTGAGTTGACTGACGCTGTAAGGCTCAGTCGGCTCACGGCGGCGCGTGTGCACGTTGCCGACTAAAGATGTGCAAATAGTAATTATTCGTTATTTAATATCCGTTACTCAAGATGAGTTTTAGTAACGAATACTCATTGGCAGAAGTAATCGGTATCAAGTAATCAAATTTAACCAAATCCAAATACTCATCGGATACCTAACAACATTCACGCCCGTGTAAGTCCATATCGAATCCAACAGGAATATATACACATCACTCTAACACCGCCGCGCTAGCGCGGGCATCAAACGGTTTTGTGTCGGTGTCTCTCCACAAATTCACCCATTTTTTATCATTCTCAGGCGTTCATTCATGCTTCTGGTGCTGGTGATACTAATACTCAAACACTTACACTGGGTATCGGTTCCCTTCTCTCTTTCCGTGTTCGTGTGATTTTCTTTGTTTCTTTCACACGAAGAATTCGGACTTTTAGTTTCGATGGTCATAAGCGCGAAGGCAAACGTATGTACATACACGGTTCCTACTCAATGACGGCAACACAAATTGATACTAGTTTGGATTTGATTACTTACTCATTCTGTGTGTTTGATTACTAACTCATTCTATGTTTTTGATTACCTACTCATTTTGTATCTTTGAGTCCATAGTGTTTTTGGATTATACATAATACTCATTTTGTGTGTTTGATTACTTGATATTCTATGTAGGATCAAAGACTTGGTGAATTAATTTTAAAGATCTGTAGCAAAAAGGCGAGGATAATCGTGTCGTTAAAGATGGGTATATTTTTTCAGGTATGCTAATGCGATTTCTTACCACAAATAAATTTTAAAAAAATAAGCTATATAAAGATCTAAAAATGAAAACATTGACGAAATACAATTTCATTTAAGTTGATTACTGGACTGTTTGCCATGATTTTTATTTTTTTCGCGTAGATATTCCTTGTTCCTACTCTTATTACTAACTGGCACTTGCAGCTCAAAAGAGCAATCGCCTGACCTCTCACAACCATGCATGCTGTGTGCGTTTCATTCATGGAGGGGGCCTACAATTGTGACGATTCCAACGGCGAATTGAGAGGTCTATCATGACAAATGATACCCTCGGAGGGTTTGTCAGACCCTCGCGGAGGTGGGACCGTGAACCAAATTTGAGTGGCCCCGTCGGGATTCGAACCCGCGACCTAACACACTAACAATCATAATAATCAGTTTTTTTTAGTCTGGGGTTGGGATACTTACTATTTTTTTGATTCTACAGGGTTGTCGCTCAAAAAACAAGTATTGAGTAGCGAATACTAAATGAAAAGTAATCAGTAATCATTCGTTACTCAAAAGTAATCAAGTTGCACATCACTATTGACGACTGCTAGGCGACCGGAAAGTAATTGGGATTTTGACCACTTGTTGAGCAAGGCAATGAGTGCTCAGAACCCTAATTATAGTTAGAATACGTTAAGTAGTTTAAGTAAGTAGAATAGGTAGTTTGTAGTTTGTTTTATATAAAAAATATAAAATCTTAATAATGATACCGAGTTTTATTTGATTTTCTCGACGAATAGATACATATGTAAAATTAGTTCGTAAATAGTTTTTAGTCCGAAAGGCAATAATTATAAGATATAGTTAAGTTTAGGGCGTTCGCATAAGGACCAATAAATAAGAATATGTATCCTGTTAATTATACTCTATTCTAAGGGTATATTAATTTAGACGCATGTTTTGTAACATACCTTAATATTGCCGTAAACCCCTAAAAGTTACTATATTTATGATCAGCATCGATAGTAATGTCGATCTAGCCATGTCCGTCCGTCCGTCCGTCTGTCGGCAAAAATTAGGCCTTTAAACTGGGCCTAGAGAGCTGAAATTTTAACCATATACTCTCTAGGGTCCTGAAATAATCAAGTTTACGAATTTTCGAAATCCGCACACAGACACGCCCACAAACTCAAAAAACAAAATATTGGAAAAAATCGATCTTTGAGCTAGAAAGCTGAAATTTTTTATATATGATCTATGACTCCTAAAACTGCTCGGGAGATACAATTTTCAAAATCCGCCTACTGACACGCCCACAATTAAAAAAAAAAACTTTTTTTTAAAATTCTAAGTTTGAGCTAGGGAGCTGAAATTTATAATATATACTCTCTAGGGGGCCTTTTATGCTCATGTGTAAATATTTTCAAAATCCGCCTACTGACACGCCCACAATTAAATTTTTTTTTTGAATATCCAAAATTTGAGCTAGGGCGCTGAAATTTATAATATACTAGCTGTAGCCGCCCGGCGTTGCCCGTGCTCAAGAGTCGAAATACTCGGTGTTCTCTGCGCCTAACAAAAAGAAATACTTGTCTTTTTTTGATGAGAAACAAAATTGCAAGTCAAACTTGGTGGACCGATTTTGACCAAACTTCACAGAAACATATTCAAGTCAATACCAAAGCTTGCCTGATTTGAGCTCAATCGGTTCCGTGGTTAAAGGGACTGCACATTTTTCTGCGCTTTGCTTAGCCCGATTACGCTACTTCGTTGCTCCGCCAGGGGTAGGTGCTAGTTGCCTGGCAGGCGCCTATGTCACCTGACTCTTTTGAATCGAACAACAACACAAAAGAAAGAAACTTCGATTTTTATTTTCTTTCAATCAATTTGTTATGCGCACGGTTTAACAACATGCAGCAATTCTAATTTAATGTCAACAACAAAATCGACCAACATATACAAAACTGAGAATATAGCGCCACCTATAAGAATGCAACTTAATTATAAATATGTATCTCGAATTTTACAATATTAGCTCCCATTAGTGAATACGATATTTTGTGTGTTTCATACACACGCTGCAACTGATCATTTTGGCGATGTAAAACTATATCTCCTGTTTCCAAATTTTCTTCAACCATTACAATGACAACTTCATCGATTGTTGGTGCACTGAAACGTCTCGCATGTTGTCCTACAGGAGTTTGTATTCAACCGTGCATTGGTATTGGAATGCTACTCGCCGCAATTCTCGAGATTGAGTGTGCATTGTTTTTTCCACTTCAAATGTTTCTTCAATTCGAAGAATTAACAAAGGAAATGATTTTTCAGCCTGTATGTAGCTATGACTGAAAGTCAAAAATTGGGTATATAAAGTCAACTATTTCTAGTCTGACTATATAAAATTGGCGTTTCACACAGATGTGGTGGTTTGGGATCATCAGTGGATTACCACAAACACATCAAATCCATACGCAACATTTTGCAAGTTATACAAGTAGTATATGTACATTCACGACTCGAGATTGAGTTTGTGGTAATCCACTGATGATCCCAAACCACCACATCTGGGTGAAACGCCAATTTTATATAGTCAGACTAGAAATAGTTGACTTTATATACCCAATTTTTGATTATTATTAATGGTAAGCGTAGCGCAACCATTACTGATAGCATGCAAAAAGCGTTGCTACATGTCTCAGAATGGTGTATTAAGGAAGGACTTTCCATCAACCCTCTTAAAACCATCCTGGTACCTTTTACGCGAAAAAGATTGGTTAACTTTGAACTTATCACCGTAAGTGGTACACCCTTCAGTTACTCCAATGAGGTCAAATATCTGGGAGTCATCCTGGATAGGAAACTAAATTGGAACTCACACGTAAAGGCCGCCACTGAGCGTGCCACAAGAGCTATGTGGGCCTGTAGACGCCTATACGGCAGAACTTGGGGTCTTAACCCCAGAATGATGATGGTAAGACCCATCATCACGTATGCCTCTATCGTGTGGTGGGCAAAAGTACTTGAACGTACTACGGCTAACAGACTCCAAAAGCTACAACGTGTTGCCTGTCTGGGAATAACTGGTGCCATGCGCACATGTCCTACGGAAGCACTTGAAGCCATTATTGGACTGTCACCGTTACAAGTATTCATTCAGAAGACGGCTGCTAGATACGCTTTCAAGCTTCAGCTTGAATACAAGTATAACTCAAATGACCATGTGGGTCACCTAAAAATACTCAACTCAATCCAAAAATTTGGACATGTTTTACACCATCCCTGACTTAATGGTAAGGGAATATAGTTTCGATAAACTATTTGGGTTAGAAATACTAGACCGGGTCTCGGGAGTTCCAATTGTGGACCCGAAAAGTCTGGTATGGTACACCGACGGATCAAAAATGGAGTCTGGAGTTGGTGCTGGTGTCTTTGGACCCAACACCAGGGTCTCGATACCTATGGGGATGTGCCCCACAGTGTTCCAGGCAGAAATCCATGCTATTGAGATCTGCGCTATCTTAAACTCCAACAAAGGAATTAAGGGCGCAAAGATACAGACAGTCATGCGGCACTTCAGGCACTGTCGTCCAACACAATAGACTCTCTGACTGTAAGAAACTGCTGCTGCGCCTTACAAAAGCTAGCCAAAAACAACAAAGTTAAACTCGGATGGGTGCCTGGCCACCGAGGTTTTGTAGGGAATGAATCCGCAGATGAGCTCGCCAGAGCTGGTTCTGAAGCCACTTTCGTCGGTCCCGAACCGTACTGCAGTGTCAACTGGACTACTGCTCTAGGGCTTATCAAAGATTGGGAGCAACAGACTCGCTTTAAACGCCCCTGGTCTGAGACAGTCCAAACGCTTGATTAATCCCTACTCCTATAAGGAAATCCTTACACTAAATAAGGAAAACATTAGATTGCTGGAGAACACATACTCTGTGAATGCCCGGCTCTGCATTGGTTAAGACGACGCCTTCTCCACAGAGAGCTGTTATCACTGGTGGAGCTTCGCAACTCTACCACCAAAGACGTGCTGAGTTTCATTAGGGAAGTCAGTCGCCTTTTTTTGTAAGTCAACATTGTGACACAAAAGATCTTTTAGGTCGCAGTGTCGGCCCTTGGGCAAGGGTTAAAAAAAATAAAAAATAATAGTTTTTGGGAACTCAAATGATGGCAACACTGATAGACGATTTTTTTTAGCAACGCAGATGTGGTATCTGAAATCTTGGGTATTAATAAGATACTGATTGAAAATTGAATGTTATATTGATAACCATTTCAACTGGCTATGATATAAATTGTGAAAAGTTCAAAATATTAACACTTCATACTGCCAAATACTGTAGTGTACCCATAACATACGATCATATTACCCAAACACGATCGACAAAAGAAAGCAACAAGCGGAAAAGAAACTAATGACAAATGACCTAATGGCCCACACTTATTGCAATCAGTTAAGTAACCTAAGTGACGGCACATTGCACAGTGCTGGCACTGACTCACCGGCGCCACTTAAACAAACCAATGTGATAATCTATTATGACATGGGTGCCATTCATTGTTTCTGTTTATCGTTTATGAATTGCGAGATGTGAATCGAAGGTGTAATCCGATCCCTTCGATTCGGGTCACAAGTTTTGAAGTGGAATTGAGAATGTTATGAAGGGAATAATTAGTATATAAGTAGAAGATTTTTGTCAATAAAATTAGATTCAATTTGACTCACAACCAAGCTGTTTCTCACTTCTGGCACTAATATGGCGTATTGAGCCTGCCTTTTCTTCCTTACTTTATAAATACTTTACATGGCGATCCCAATTTCGACTAACCTAACCATTGTAGTAAAGTAACCTTACATATACGACATACCTTACATATAACCTTACATGGCGATCCTGCCCATTCGAACCAGGTACTGACTCAAAATCAGACTTAAATGGCCGAATCAGATTCATCCATTAAATCACAAATTTACAAATCGTGCCCTATTTCGTGAACAAGCAATACCAACCCCAACACTAAACAGGGCTAAGGGAACCAAAAGACTAGCGATGGAACACCACCTAAGGAAGCTACTGCCTTCCAAACAAAAGCGAACAAAGATGAAGGAACCAGAAGACGTGGAGAATAACGATTAAGAAGACGAAAATGGCAAAAAAAAAAAAAAAAAAATTTAGTTCCGATAAATAAATGTTCATATGGACATAAAGAATTCCTATTCAACTACATATCAGAATTAAAAATTAAAGAACAAATTAGAAATTTGTTTTATGTCATTATAGTATAGTTATTTCAATATTTTTAAATAATAAAGAAAATACTCTTAAGCAATTTTAAAAGAGTAAGGAAAGTAATTTTAAGAAATGTCCTTTGTTAGTTTACTTTTGAAAATGAAATAATAATACTAAGTAATACAATATCTTTTAAATCAATAAGAAAACATGTTGTCAAGGATTAAGAATTAATAAAAAGAGTTTTTTTTCTAAATAAACCCTTGCCCAAGGGCAGGCACTGCGACCTGAAAAGATCTTTTGTGCCACAAGGTTGTCTTTACGCCAAAAGGCGACTGACTTCCCTAATGAAACCCAGCACGTCTTTGGTGGTAGAGTTGCGAAGCTCTGCCGGTGATAACATCTCTCTGTGGAGAAGGCGTCGTCTCAACCAATGTAGAGCCGGGCATTCACAGAGTATGTGTTCTGAGGTCTCCTCGTCCTCCATGCAGAATCTACATTCTGGCGTTGGACATAGGTTCATCTTGTTGAGATAATATCTCAGACCGCAGTGGCCAGTGAGAAAGCCAACCAGCAGTCTAATGCTTTCCTTATTTAGAGTAAGGATTTCCTTATAGGAGTAGGGCTTAATCAAGCGTTTAGACTGTCTCAGACCAGGGGCGCTTACCCAATGTTCAAGGCGAGTCTGTTGCTCCCAGTCTTTGACAAGCCCTAGAGCAGTAGTCCAGTTGACACTGCAGTACGGTTCTGGACCGACAAAAGCGGCTTCAGAGCCAACTCTGGCAAGCTTGTCTGCAGCTTCATTCCCTACAAAACCTCGGTGGCCAGGCACCCATCCGAGTTTAACTTTGTTGTATTTAGCTAGCTTTTGTAAGGCGCAGCAGCAGTTTTTTACAGTCAGAGAGTCTATTGTGTTGGACGACAGTGCCTGAAGTGCCGCCTGACTGTCTGAGAAGATATGTATCTTTGCGCCCTTAATTCCTTTGTTGGAGTTTAAGATAGCGCAGATCTCAATGGCATGGATTTCCGCCTGGAACACTGTGGGGCACATCCCCATAGGTATCGAGACCTTGGTGTTGGGTCCAAAGACACCAGCACATATCCAAGTTTTGGATAGAGTTGAGTATCTTCAGGTGACCCACATGGTCATTTGAGTTATACTTATATTCAAGCTGAAGCTTAATAGCGCATCTGGCAGCCGTCTTCTGAATGAATGCTTGTAGTGGTGACAGTCCAATTATGGCTTCAAGTGCTAACGTAGGGCATGTGCGCATGGCACCAGTTATTCCCAGACAGGCAACACGTTGTAGCTTTTGGAGCCTGTTAGCCGTAGTACGTTCAAGTACTTTTGGCCACCACACGATGGAGGCGTACGTGATGATGGGTCTAACCATCATGGTGTACATCCAGTATATCATTCTGGGGTTTAGACCCCAAGTTCTGCCGTATAGGCGTCTGCAGGCCCACATGGCTCTTGTGGCACGCTCAGTGGCGGCCTTTACGTGTGAGTTCCAATTTAGTTTCCTGTCCAGGATGACTCCCAGATATTTGACCTCATTGGAGTAGCTCAGGGGTGTACCATTTACGGTGATCGGTTCGAAGTTAACCAGTCTTTTTCGCGTAAAAGGTACCAGGATGGTTTTAAGAGGGTTGATGGAAAGTCCTTCCTTAATACACCATTCTGAGACATGTAGCAATGCTTTTTGCATGCTATCAGTAATGGTTGCGCTACGCTTACCATTAATAATTATCGCCAGGTCATCAGCATAACCAATGGCGTTAAAGCCTAGTCTGTGTAGACTGACCAGTAGATTGTCGATGACAAGTGACCACAGGAGGGGAGAGAGTACTCCTCCTTGGGGACAGCCTTTGGCTGCTGTCACAGACACCGAATTACCTCCAGAGGAGGAGGTAATTATACGACTTTCCAACTTGGCTCTGATCCATTGGTTCGTCGATACTACGATACCTTTATTACTGATCGCCCTGGCAATCGAGTCGTATCCGGTATTATCGAAGGCACCCTCAACGTCCAAGAAGGCACAAAGTGCCGTTTCCTTAGACTTGAAAGTCTCCTCTACCTTTTTGACAAGGCAGTGAAGAGCACCTTCAGTGGATTTGCCCTTTCTGTACGCAAATTGACTTGAGTGCAGGGGGCTTGATGTTACTATCTGCTCCCTAATATGAACATCTATAAGTCTTTCCATGGTTTTTAGAAAGAAGGATGTTAGACTGATGGGTCTGTATGATTTAGGCAGTTCACTTGGCCTATTGCCATTTTTGGGGATAAAAATCACGTTGACCTGTCTCCAGGAAAGTGGAATGTATCCCCAGTTGTAACTAGCCCTAAATAAAGCAATAGCCATCGGCAGTATGACATCACTAACCCTCTGGATAAGGGCCGGAAAAATGCCGTCACCACCTGGGGCTTTAAATGGTTTGAATGAGCCAATTGCCCATCTAACCTTATCTGGACTAAACATTTTTCCAGATAAGCTGTTTACTCTACTATCTACATGTACCTTGGGGTCCACATCGTTAGAGTTACCGCCTATGTCGCGAATAGACGAACCTGGGAAGTGAACCTGAAGAAGCGTTCTGATTGAATCTTCTCGGTCCGTCGTGTAGGTGCCATTTGGTTTCTTTAGTAAACCTACACCGTTATTATGATCTTTGCCTAGCGCTTTGTGGATGCGAGCTGCTACCGGCATATCTACTATGTCTTCGCAGCACTTCCTCCATGTAGCACGCTTTGATCTTCTCAGTTCTGAGTTGTATTCTGTGAGAGCGATCCTATAATCGTCCCACCTTTTGGTGTGTTTGGCTCGGTTAAAGAGTTTCCTAACCTTCCTCCTATATTCAGCAAGTTTGTCATTCCACCAGGGGACCTTACGTCGCTTTATGCTGGTTTTAATGACGCAACTGCTCTGGTAGGAGGTTAGTAACACTTTGTTGAGCTGGTGTGCTGCTTCATCAAGTTCCCAAGTGGACTCAATTGACGAAATTAGCATATCCGTTTTTGAGAGGACAAGTCCTCGATACGTATTCCAGTCCGTCGACTTAGGATCGTATCTAATTGTGGCCTGTGACAGTTGACCGGGCAGGTCGAACCGAATGTGTTGGTGATCCGACAGCGAGGCCTCATCTGACACGTGCCAATTTAAAATGAAGTTTGCCATAAATGGACTAGCGAGTGTGAGGTCAAGTACCTCTTCGCGAATCGAGTTTATGAAGGTTGGTTTGGAACCCTTGTTTAAAATGTCTACATTGTTACCGACTATAAAATTTAACAAACACTCACCTCTTTTATTGTTGTTGCTACTACCCCACACCGTATTGTGCGCGTTGGAATCGCACCCAATGACGTAGTGTAAGTTGTTTAGTAGGCAGTAGCGGATGAGTGCCTGTACCTCTAGTGGAGGGATGTTGTCTTCGTCTCCGGGGAAATACGCAGAGGCACATATGATATTGTGTGTACCTCTTGGTGTAGGTACTTCCAGTAGTACGGCAACCAGGTCTCTGCTGATGAATTCTGGAATGGGAAGAAAGTTGCTATTTATATCGATGAAGCAGGCCGCCCTCGGCACTTGCTCACCGCACTTGTAAATTAACTCACCTGCCCTATTCCCAAGACCTTTAATGAGTCCGCTGATAACCCAAGGCTCCTGGATGAGGCCTAGGGTTATCTTTTCCTCGGCGAACCGCTTGCTAAAAGTGGCGGACGCACCCTTAGCATGATGGAGGTTCGCCTGAAGCACCTTGATGGTGTTCATAGATCCTCCTTTGAGGATCTAGCTTGCCTGCGTAGCTGGGCTTTTTTTGGGCCCTTACCTTTTCGGCAAGCAGCCAGTCCAGGGCGACCTGTTGTTGACTGCCTGGCTGACTCATCTTTTTTCCATCCCTGGTTAGACCGCCCAGTGGCGGCGTTGGGCGGGTTGGAGGGGTTCGCGGCCGAATTGCCGGTTTTCCTAGGGAAAGTAATCTTTCCTTGCAGGAAGGGACGATTGGACGACGTGGTGGCCGTTGCCTTAGTGCTCCCCCCAGAACCACTCGGGGTAGCATGCCCAATGGCATTTTTACTACCTTTGCTGGCTGTTTGGGGGGGGGTCCACAGGAACTGACATTACTGTCGTCTGACCGCTACCTAGGCTGCTAGTAGGAGCTAGTCCTGATGAAGTGGACTGCGTAGTTGTACTACCTTCAGACACATTTCCGATAGGTTGTACGAAGGTTTTTGGCCCTGTGGCACAGCTAGTCGAGGTGGACTGCAATGGTACACTACCTTCAGACACATTTCCGATAGGTAGTACAGTGGTTTCCGGTGACACAGCTAGTCGTGGTTGACTTATGAGGTACCATACCTTCAGTCACATTACCGATAGGTGGTACAAAATTAGCTGGCTCGTTATTATTAGGGTTGATGGCAGATTTAGAGGTTCTGTCGGTGCTCTTCAGAATCAATCTGATCATGCCGAATCGGTAGGCGATCTTCCCCATAAGTATATTGAGCTCAGTCAAGGAGGCGTTGTCTATTGAGATAACGAGGTGAAGGAGTGCACCTACCTTACCTCGCTGTATCACTCTCCATGATTTGGTGCTGATGTTGGCATTTTGCGCCCCAATGGTCACTAGCACTTTTTCATTTGAGAGTTCGAGGCTCTCTGGGAAGAGTCCGCGGACGATGTGTGTTTTCGGGAAAGATCCTTCTTCCACAAGCATCAGGTCCAGACCACATTTCTCTTTAATTTTCTCGAAATTCGAGCGCATCCACCCAGCAGTGGCGCTGTTAGAGCAGACGAAGATTATCCATCCTGTCTTAAGGTGCGAGCCAGAGAAGACTGGCCACACGCCACGGTCGCTCAGCTCGATTGAGGTGTCTATCACCGCCTCCTTCACAGCAGCCATTTGCTCTATGGAGAGAGGGTTTTTGCCCAAGTCGGTTGGGATGATTCCAAGCCTAACTAGGCTAGCCACCTGGCTAAAGGTGGGTGCCTCAGGTCTAGGACCTTTCCTAACCTTCTTGGTGGCAGGTTTGGGGGGAGTCTGGTCTTCAGATCTGCCTCGCTTGTTGTCAGGCTTGTCTGTTTGTGCTGCTTGGGCTAAGATTAGAGCACTTTCTCTGTCTAAGCCTCTCCGCAAAGCACTTTTGAAGCGTCTATTGTGTAGACCGCTGAGTCTAACAAAACCACCTTGCTTCTGTATTTGTAGCCCAGTCAAGCTCTTCCCAATGGAGGAGCAACCCGATTTCTCGGAGACCACGCTACAATTGTCCACCAGAGTGGAGGTGTCAGAATCTGAGGTGGTCGCTTCCGCTTCGTGTTTTCTGCCACTAATAAGTTTGGATGTTGTCCACAAGACATCACTATCCATACTTTGGGAGTTAGGGGGGTTCGGTTGCCCGTCAGCAAGCCGAGAAGTGGAGGCCGGGTTCTGCTCTATAGCAGAAGAACCATCAGCCTTCGGGAGCCCAGTAGCTATCCGATTTGGGTTGTCTTCTGGTTGCCCAACAGCAATTCCAGAAGTTGATGCGATTTCAGATGCATCCGTCTGTAAGTTTTTTAAATTTAGATTTGGAATTGTACCCACGAGTCTTCGGGAAAGTAAGTCGCCCATGCCAGAGCCCGATATGGCATGGGAAGGCAGGATTTAAAACCGAAGGTCGCCTGGTATTCGGAGTTTGCATACTTGCGACTAGGCGCTCCCCTAGCCATGCATCCATCGGCATATGCAACCTTAGAGTTGGAGATTTGTTAGGGTTGACTCCCCAATTGGACGACAAGTCCGGTTAGTTCTTCGTCATCACTCATCAAAACAGACATGGTCTGATTGACTCGTTGCAATTTAAGCCTCCGCACCGGCACCAACCTCACAAGGATGGTACACTCGACAAGGTAACTAACAACGCGGAGGATAAAAAGAGTTAGTAGGTACGGAAAATAATTTAATTAAGGAAAATATTGGTTGATGCAAATGCGTACATAGGAGATATTAGGAGATATTCAGAAAGTCTACGAATTCAAAAGAAGTAGAAACGATAAACGATAAAATTATCACGGTCGCAAAAGTCTAAAACATCAAAATGAAAGCTTTTTATGCTGAAACAGAAGCCACCCATCCCACCATTTCGCAGTAGGTACAGTTCCTTCACAAGGCGAAAGCGTTCACGATTTACCAATTTCATACGCTAGCAAGTCACTCCAAAAACACGACATAAATAAACCAATAATAGAGAAAGAGTTACTAGCAATCCACTGGGGAATTAATTTTTTCAAACCCTACCTATATAGAAGAAAATTTATGGTCATAACAGACCACAGACCATTAGTATCTCTATTTGCACACAAAAACCCATCCTCCAAAATGACAAGAATCAGACTAGACTTATCAGACTATGACTTTGAAATAGTCTACAAACAGGGGAAAATGAACACAAATGCCGATGCACTATCAAGAATAAAGCTTGACAGTGACATTTTGAAATCCATGATGGTAGAGAGCAATAATAAAGATAATATTAGCCGCAGTGATACAGACTCCAAGGAGCAGATCATGGCAATTACAAGGGGTATGGCACGAAAGATTGTCAACAATAATAATAACACGGAGAACTACACATCTCAACAGAAGATTGATCACCTTCACATGTGGGATTGTACGTCCACATCTGACGTCAGAAAATTGAAGAAGTTGAAATTTGAAATAGCGAGCGAAGCAAATGAAAATATGAATATTAGAATGAAGAAAATAAAAAGTAGCAGTCCTACTATTGAAATTACTAAAGATAACGTTATCGTAAGATGCAGCGATAATCCAGCGAAACACGTTTCGACTCTGGAGAAGCTTGTATCCAGTTTAAAAAAGATTCCTGAAAAAGAAGTAGCGCTAAATAATGAAGATAAAATATTTGAATACATAGAAAAAGAAAGATTAAAAGAAGTTTATAATAGGTTGCAACCAAATGAAAGATACTCGCCAATGAATATAATAATATACAAACCCCCTAAGAAAATTATGAAAAATGAAGAAAAATATAATATAATAGAAGAATACCACAATACACCATATGGAGGACATTTAGGCATACGAAAAACGGTGACAAGACTCAAACAAAAATACGTCTGGAAAAACATGAGACAAATGGTGAAGAAATACGTGAACACATGTGAACAATGTACCAAAAACAAACAAACAAGACACATTAGAGAAAATATGATAATAACGGATACACCAAGCACTAGTTTTGAAACAATACAAATTGATACTGTAGGACCACTTCGCATATCAAACGGCTACAGATATATACTCACGATGCAGTGCGAGCTTACGAAATACATCGTAGCACATCCCATCGAAAGTAAAGATGCAAAGACAATAGCCAAAACCTTAATAGAACAATTTATTCTGAAATACGGATGTTTTAAAATTCTCAAATCCGATAATGGAACTGAATTTAAAATGAGCTAATGAAAAACATATGCGAAATGCTAAAAATCACACCTACCTACTCAGCACCTTATCATCATCAAAGCATAGGTTCTTTAGAAAGAAACCATAGAGTACTCAACGAATTTCTTTTAAATTTTACAGAAGATCACGACTGGGACATTTGGATTCCATATTATGCATTTGCATACAATACCACACCACACGTTGATACCAATTACTCACCCTATGAACTTATATTTGGAAAACTTTCATACCTACCAAATGATGTAATTAATAATAACACACCAAAATATAACCTAGATAATTATGTAAATGAAATAAGAATAAGACTTAAGCATGCAATAGATAAGACACATAGAATTATAGAAAACGTTAAACATAAGAGAAAATTAGAATACGACAAACATACGAATAGTTCAAATTTTAAAATAGGAGACTTAGTTTTTGTAAGACTAGAAAGTAGAAAGAAGTTACAAAATCCATATCATGGACCTTATAAAATAATTGAAACTGACAATGTAAATACAATCATAGATATACACGGTGAGTATCACAACAATAGCCTTAAGAAATACAATGTAGACAATTAAGCAAATAAATAACAACAATGTAATTATAACCTAGAATAAGTAACAATAAGAATATTTATATATATATGTACTACAAGTTAGAGCACTATTCAAAGTAAACAAATCAATGTAAATATCACACAAAAAAAAAATGTATAGAACAATGTAATTAGAAACTAAGAAAAACCCTATGTAAAGCATTTTCAAATTGACCACCTGCCACTTTATCTTGCAAAATTATTCTTCGTATAATTTTCCGCTTAAGGATGAGGGTGTAGTGTACCCATAACATACGATCATATTACCCAAACACGATCGACAAAAGAAAGCAACAAGTGGAAAAGAAACTAATGACAAATGACCTAATGGCCCACACTTATTGCAATCAGTTAAGTAACCTAAGTGACGACACAGTGCACAGTGCTGGCACTGACTCACCGGCGCCACTTAAACAAACCAATGTGATAATCTATTATGACATGGGTGTCATTCATTGTTTCTGTTTATCGTTTATGAATTGCCAGATGTGAATCGAAGGTGTAATCCGATCCCTTCGATTCGGGTCTCAAATTTTGAAGTGGAATTGAGAATGTTATGAAGGGAATAATTAGTATATAAGTAGAAGATTTTTGTCAATAAAATTAGATTTAATTTGACTCACAACCAAGCTGTTTCTCACTTCTGGCACTAATATGCCGTATTGAGCCTGCCTTTTCTTCCTTACTTTATAAATACTTTACATGGCGATCCCAGTTTCGACTAACCTAACCATTGTAGTAAAGTAACCTTACATATACGACATACCTTACATATAACCTTACAATACTTTTCCGTGGTATTACATGGCTCCTACTCTATACAAGCTCCTACTCTACACAAGCTATTAATCAATGGTCCAGACTGCAATAGTCCAACTCTCTGAAGAACCGCAGGAAGCCATTGCAACATAGCTGTTCCACGGCCTTGGTCAAAGTTCTTGATGACATCAGAGTAGAAAATGATAAGGACTATCTTACGCTGCTCTGCTTACTTGACTTCTCTAAGGCCTTTGATTCGGTAAATCATGACATTTTATGTAGGAAATTACAACTTTACTTTGGTTTTAGCGAGCACTCTTTGTGTCTAATAAGAAACTATCTTTCAAATCGCTCTCAAAGGGTTTTTGTTGACCAAAAATATTCTCAACCAAAAATTATCCTTTCTGGAGTGCCGCAGGGTTCAATTCTTGGCCCAATCCATTTTTGTTTGTATATAAATGACCTTCCTCAAGCGTGTTGCAATGCATCTATTCATCTTTATGCTGACGACGCACAGATATACCTTTCTCGGCCAATTGGACTGGTTGAGGATCTCGTGAGTAGATTTAATTCTGATCTCTCCTCAATAGTTAAATGATCTCAAAATAATGGTCTGATCTTAAATCCAATGAAAAGTCAATTGATTCTGATTCCAAAAAAATTGTACGACACTGAGTGATACCGCCTGTTTTTCTTAATTCTACGATGCTTAAGTTTTCAGATACTGTAACAAACCTTGGGTACAAATTGAATCGATCTCTTTCCGCTATTGACCATACAAATTATATTGTGTGACGTATCTATGCAGGTTTACGTAAGCTGTATTTATTTTCTAGCTTCACACCCGTTGATACTAATTAAGTCCTTATTTGTTCCAATCTTTGACTATGCCATTGTTGTGTATCCAAAATTAGATTCCCGTTCTCAGCACAAACTACTTGTTGCTTTTAATGACATGGTGCGATATGTATTTGGAATAAGAAGATATGAACAAATATCCAGTTACCATAAACTCGTCCTCGGCTGTTACCTTCAGAATTTTTGGGAAATAAGATGTTGTGTGTTCATGCACAAGATCATACGTGACCATTCTTCGCTCTATCTTGTCCATAAATTACAATTTTTTCAGTCGTAGCGAACTTTCAATCTTATACCGTCACCTTCCAACTAGTTGAATACGTCGTGTCTCTTTCTGGTCCACACTACCAGACTTTGGAACTCTCTACCTGTAGCTATTAAACGGATAATAGGAGCTGAACAATTTAAAAGAGCTCTATTTGCGCACTTTGCTTAATTGTAATCACTGTATATTCTTCTTTTTTCACTTACTTCACTCTACTATTCTTTATCTATCCTAATTTTCTCCTCTTTTCTGTTCTCTTGTTAACCCTGCCCCTCCTTTCCTTTCTTCAAATATGTATTTAAATTTCTTTAGTTGTATAATCATTTAAAATTCATTTAATTTTTATTTTAAACTTAACTTCTCTTAGTACCTATGTTTTTTCTTTTATTTAAATTGTTAATGTACTATAAAAGACACTTGGTATTACTTGTACTCTACCAATACATTTTTGAATTGAATTGAATTGATATGAATTTAATTCTGTAACGCTGACCTGGGTTCCTGGGGTTCCTACACTTGTCCGTATAAAGAGTACTGAAAGAACGAACGCTTTTGCCAGGAAAGACTTATAATATATCTGTACAGACTCCCAGAACATTTCATACGACGCCCTATACTTTTGTAAAAAAAGTAATCAAATATATAATTAATGCTAAAGCAGATATCTATGCCATTGCCATTACTGCACAAATCATTTTAAGGGGACGAGTATTAAGTGCAACCTTGTATGTCTGCTCAAATAGCCAAGCCGCTAGCAAAGCTTGCTCTGATGATATGATTAACTTAAAATTGTACAGAAAGCCGTCGTAAAACTGATTAAATTGTGAAGGTGTTACTCAGTATCGCTGAATGGGGTTCTTGAGGTCTTCAGTGGATCTTGTCACCGTTCCTTCAACGAGTAATCAAATATCAGTGTTTGAAGCTCAGGCTTTATTTTTTGCTGTTTTGCGAATGTCCGACTTTTGCTCGTATTATAACGGCTACGCATTCACGTTCCCCATGGTGAGAATCGTATTCGCTAGTCGTTTTCGTCTTACCAACCATTAAGCCTGTTCCAATCGATTGAAATTGGCAAACGGGTGGCTTTGCTCAGGCACAATAAATCACCAAATCTAAGTGCTTGTTGTCTTCGGATAACGCCTTTTTGTAACACAATAGAATACAATGTCAAAGGTGCCATATCAGTCTTAAATGTGCTAACGCCGATGAAGTAGAGCTTAAGTTGTGAGGACATCTTTGAGCGCCATCTTGTTGATAAGGCTACAGTATTTTTTTTTTTTTTTTTTTTTTTTTTAAAGGAAATCCAAATCCTAGAGCACTCAGACTCGGTAACGGTCCATTGTACTACCAGGCAGAAATTCTTCTTTTGGTGTACAGGCATGTGAATGGGTGGCGTATGTTGTTGTTCCCCGTGGGGATTGAACCTGCACCGCACGGGTCACATGCCAACACACTAACCTCTACACCGTCGCCACCCATTAGTTTTTAGTTTACTCTGATAATTTGTTATTGCCTAATATGTTTTGAAATTGTTTTTAAATATTCAAAATAAATTCCTTCCTCAAACATGACACTTATAATATTCCTTTTTTTGCTCGGAAATTTATACAAACAGTCATTTAAAACCGAAAAGAACATGGAAAAGGCACGTCCACGTCTACGTCGACTTTTCACTTATTGCATTTCAATACGTTTCTTCCGCTAGTCACCTTTTGGCCTCTTTATGAGCAGTAGGAAGATATTTTTCTAGAATCCCACGTTCAATTTCCCTTTGCACGACAGATAGTGTAACGATGCCATTCACAGCAATGCAGCTTGATTGATCATGTTTGGCGGCAACAGTACATTAAGTGGATCCCATGCTACTACAATCTTTGTAAACTCCAAAAAAAAAAAAATCAACATGAATAATCGACCATAAAAAAAAGAACAGACATCACTTTCAAACACATAAAAGGGATTTCTTTTCGACAATAACCCCTGCGTCACCGATAGCCGAAACAAGAGAGTGCAATGGTAAAATGATTCCTTGAGGTACATCACCAGATATATAAACACGCACAATTCATTCGTGACAAACTACTTTAATACGCTGGTTAAGGTGTGCGCGGGGAACGATAAAATAAATTATGACAGTCCATCTGACAGCAGACACAATGCGATCTTTCAAAGAATATTCTGATCGCTATCAGTCAAAGGCAACCCATCAAACGATTCTAATACAAAGGTCAGGCTCTGCCGGAGAGAAGAGTGAGCTGCAATTGAAATGCATTTCACGTGCGTAGGACGTTCAGATGGAATTCCAATCCACACACCAAGCAAATGGAAACGAGTAGGAATGCCACATAAATCATTGAACCCTAGATTGATGGCCAAATAAAGACTTAGAGTCGGATAAATTGGGTAATAAGTGATCCCGAAAAACCTATTCCATCTGCGGAGTTTCATCCATCCTTGGGCGCGAGGGAAACAATAGGGTTCCAGGTGAGTGAGTCACGTGAGTAAAATGTTATTCTAAAAAAATACATTTTCCCTGAACACTGGACACACCCTTTATCATTTTGGGGTAGCCAACTACTCCTACACAAGAACTCCACACAAAAGAAATTAATTCATCCATAAAAAATAGTTTCGCGTTTCGAACTAATTATCAAGTTGTTATCCTATTTTCATGGAAAAGTGTAACTGCTTCCATACCCAGCCATGGGTGGGTGGCCAAGAAACTCCCAAGCAATCGTCTAGTGCATCAGAATGTCTTCTTTCGCAAATTGCTGACATTTGGAGTGAACAAAAATTCAAATTTTAATTCAACAAAAAATACCAGGATAGTTAAAAAGAAATTTGCATTTGCATTGTTCTGCATTTCTTGGGTGACTGTGACTGCGAGCCATAAATTGGCCGATGATGGACGCAACGAGTTTATGTCATTTAAAAAGTTCTCAAGTGGATGAAATGAACAGAAATTATCTTCTTTTTTTTAAATAATGAGGTTTTGGCGAATGCGAAATTCTTGTAGAAAATTGCAAAATGACATTTATGCTAAGTGAAGGAATGATGATGACCAAGTTGTACAAGGTGGCGCAAAAGTAATCCTCCTATCAGAAAATGCTATAAATTTTGCGATTGGCCCCTAATGTCAGTTCTGTTTTGACATTTGTGTAGTAAACACATGCGAAATACACGTTAATAAACAATGTTACGCTAAACTGCTCCAGAACGCGGAATATTGGTGACTATTTATTTGAGCAATAATTAAATTACAGTCACGACGATTTGAGGCTCAACGTATTCTTTCCCAATTCCTGTCAGCTTCTTTATGGGTTAAGTCAAAAACTTTAAATTCGATGGATTCAACGGAAAAGAGTATTCCATTTTTTGTAGTACTGGTTGGAGATACTTTTGTTTTATATCGCGACATTTTTCGCAAATCAGGAAATTTAAATTTATGTTCGATTTCACACGTGGGCCTCCAGATGTGATCTCGTTTGTGGACACATGTCGATTCTGGAAGTTCAAATAGAGTTTTTTCGCGCATTTCGCAACATCCTGCTGCCAACAACATCAGAGCGAAACTGACAAAAATTTATATCCTTCATTTCTCTTTAAAATGCGATGGCGGTGTAATTTATATTTTAAGCCGAGGTAGGTATTAAAATTTAAAACTTCTTCGACAGAAATGGTCGCTTATTTCGTAACGATTACCCCGACATTGGGTTTAAAATGTTCACGTTGAAAGATTGATTCCACGTCGCCGAGGAGAAAGATTCCGATCGTCGTTTCTTTTAAAGAAAAAAGATTTACGTGTGGCGACACTGTGCAGTAGTTGTGTTTGACTGAAATGTTTGCGCGTTAAGATCCCGGTCAAGTCCAGGAATTAAATTGGGCTATGGTTTGCCAACTTGGAGCACAAACTTGACAAAACTGTTGATGTGGAATCGTTTATTATAATTTTAGAATATGTTCTGCATTAATTTTTACTTAAGAAAATTTGCAAATTTAAGATTTTTCCATACATTCACGACGTTTCTTCTTCTTCGTTGGTTTTCATTTATTTGAACGCTATGCTGATGACGATTATGTTGTTGTCTATCTCGGTCTCCAGTTCGGACGACTGCACGTTGTTCTTGCGATATTCTTTCCCGAAGTTCCGACACCCCCTATTTCATCCTGTCAAAGTTTTGTTTTCGAGATAAAAAGTAGCATTCGTCCTTCCTAGGGCCCAAACGAAACCGTCAAGCTCAAAATCGTTAAAAACTAACCGTTCTGTCTCGAGTTATGCGCATGAAAACTGAAAACGCTCAACAACTGCAGTTGCCTGTCATCATTGTCCACGTCATCTCAATCACCCCTACATTTCAACTTACTCACACATAGGTGCAATGCAAGGATCCTGAAAATACTTGACAAACAAAAATGAAGGATTCAAACACCATCCAACAAATCAAAGTATAGACTCCGTTTCAAAAAGTTACTTTGTGTAACATAATAAACATAAACAAACTTATTAGGTATATTTTAAAAAAAATAAAAATTGTTAACAACAACAATTTGCTTGGCAAATAATTAAAATAATTGACAACAACAATTTCTTTTAAAATTTTAAATATTTTTGTTTGTATTTGAAGTGTCACTACTCGATTTCTACCCAGTTTATTTTTTTTTTAAAGTGCGAAAAATGCGAATAAATCGATTTTCCGTAATTTTCTTAAACTGCAGCGCCATCTGCCGGGCTGATTTGTGAATCTAAACAATCCAGGGCGCCACCCAAACGCATACAAAAAAAATCATTAAAATCGGTCCAGCCGTTTAGGAGGAGTTCAATGACATACACAACTACAGTAGAATTATATATATAAAGATACTCTCTAGGGGCCCTTTATGCTCATGTGTTAATTTGTTTTTTTAAATCCGCTTACAGACACGCCCACAATTAAACAAATCAATTTTGCTGAAAAACCAAAGTTTGAGCTAGTTGAGCGTTTTTTTTACAAAAGCTTCGTTTTTTCGATTAAATCCTTTAAATGTTATATAACAAAATATCTAGAGCGTTCTTAACAGTTCAACCATACTTATACTTTTGTCACGCCCACTTATGAGGGATAGGAATGAGAATATGGTATCCAACAGTTCGCCCAAGCGGACTGTAGCCCGTCCCTATGTTTTTTTTTTTTTTGATTGTAAACATCTTTGCTCTCGGTAGGGGCTAGTTGGAAATATCGAGCGTCACCGTCATTGTCAGATTTTCATGTCGGACGACAAAAAACCAAAGTTTGAGCTAGGGAGCTGAAATTTATAATATAGACTCTCCAGGCGCCCTTGATGCTCATGTGCAAATATTATCCAAATTCGCCCACTGACTAGCCCACAAAAAAAAAACCAAAGTTTTAGCTAGGGAGCTAAAATTTATAATATAGACTCTCCAGGGGCCATGTATAAATATTTTCAAAAATTGGACCATTGACACGCCCACAATTTAAATCAATGCAACGCTGACGAGCCTACATGTTTACACATCAACTATACCGTGAGTGCAGCGTGGCTCACACCTTTTTTGTGTATAGGTAATACACATTAATGCTGCGCAGAGAAAGTATATAATGATATTATATTTATATAAATGTACATCGCGCGAAATTCGATGATCAAACTCTTAATAACGTTCTTTTTGTTCAAATTTTTTGAATGAATAATTTTTTGGTGTGTAATTACACTATTTATACCTTATTATTTAAACCTATTATTTATACCTAGCTATTTTCGTTTTATAGAGAAGAAAAACTTAAAGAGCTAAAAAGAAAAAGATAAAAAATTCTATGCAATAGCTTTACCGCGGCAGTCCCGAGTGCCACTCACTTTTTTTATTAATGATCTTTGACTCCTAAAACTGCTCGGGAGATAACATTTCTAAAATCCGCCCGCTGACACGCCCACAATTAAATAAACCAATTTTGCTGAAAACCCAAAGTTTGAGCTAGTTGAGCGTTTTTTTACAAAAGCTTCGTTTTTTCGATTAAATCCTTTAAATGTTATATAACAAAATATCTAGAGCGTTCTTAACAGTTCAACCATACTTATACTTTTGTCACGCCCACTTATGAGGGATAGGAATGAGAATAGGGTATCCAACAGTTCGCCCAAGCGGACTGTAGCCCGTCCCTATGTTTTCTTTATTTTTTTTAATGGTTAAATTACCGCAATAACGGAAAGTAGGTAACGGAGTCTTTGCCGGACAAAACGACGTCTTTGATGATAGAAACTTTAATGAGTTTACACAGACGTTTTTACAGAGAAATTTTTCTGTTTTTTATAATTTGCGCGCACTAAAGGGATTTTTTTAGTATCCTTATCATGTATTGGGTACACAGCGCGGACATTAGGGAAATTAGGATTAGAAGAAAGGGAGAGTTGCCGATGCACGTTGGTTTTAAATGTTTTTAGGTTATAATGTAGAGGAAAAATAGAGCGTGGAAGAGCATTCCACATTCGAGTTGTACGGCAGAGGAAAGATTCTTTGTACTTCACTGTACGTCCGAATACAGGGTGAACTGATGGGCATTCCTTGCATGGCGGGTATTGCGGTTGAAATGTCCAAGGGGTGGAATGCAACTGACTATTTCGTTAGAGCACTTATGATGGAAATAACGATAAGATAACGAAAGACAGGAGACATTGCGACGATGACTAAGAGAGTCAATCGATGTCGGTATGTCTCGGTCGCCAATGAGTTTTATCGCGAGTTTTTGGATCCTGTCAAGTAGCTGCAAATAAGTTATTGGTGTACCAGACCAGATATGAGCGTTGTACTCGAGTTTCGGGCGAATAAAAGCCTTATAAATTGTAGCTAGATCAGAAGGGGTGAAATATTTCTTAAATCGCTTAAGGAAGCCTAGACATTTCGCAGCGTTCTTGGCGACATCGAAAATGTGGTCAACGAAGGTTGCCATTGACGCACATACCGAATATGGAAAGTCTTTCGGTTTCAGCGATGCAAGTTCATGGAAAATGGCAGTGTGTGTGGGTTTTGTTTTAATGACAGGAGACAGCATTGTGTTTTGGAAGGATTAAATTCCACTCTATTGGTTGTACCCCACTGAGTTATGCTGCTAAGATCGGAATTTAATGAGCTTAACATACGTTGCCGTTCCAGTTCCACACCCGAAGAAGAGGGGCGTGACCCAAGAAACGAGTATGAAAAGCTGAGGATACTGTCATCAGCAAAGGATGGATTAGAAGTAACAGACAGGAGATCATTTATAAAAATGAGAAAGAGAGTCGGGGACAGAACGGTGCCTTGGGGAACACCAGCATTTATTTGGTGAGTTGCAGACTCTGTCAAACCGTGCTATTAAACTTATCGTTCATAAATTTGAAGAAACTGTTTCGGTTCAAGATCAGAGACGTAAAGCCTATCATCGTAGTGGTCATTCGAGTGGAAATATTGCATCTGTGTTGCTGAAGAGCCAAGGTTGTCAATTCGTCATCGTTCACAGCACTTAAACCTCAAAATAATAACTTAGTTTCACATTTTGCATAAATATCTACATGTAAAGGCTTATAAAGTACAGTTAACACAAGACTTAAAGCCAACTGTGACCGTAATTGGGTCATAGAGAAGCAACAACAAAATGGCAATTTTTTCAAGCAAATTATCTTCATCGATGAGGCTCATTTTGAAATTGGCGGTTATGTCAATAAACAAAACTGTCGCATTTGGGCTGAAGGAAATCCTAGAGGATTGTTTGAAGGGCCAATGAAACCAACAAAAGTTACTGTATGGTGTGAATTTTGGTGTGGTGGGGTAATTGGTACATTTTTCTTCGAAGATGAAATTGGCAATGCAGTTACTGTGGATGGAGCTCGATGTGGAGTCAATTAGAAGATATTGATATTGATATTATTGGAGGATATGTGGTTTCAACAGGATGGTGCAACATGCCACCCAGCAACGAAAGCAATCGATCTTTTAAGACAATGAATTGGCCACCGAGATCATGCGATTTAACACCCCTGGATTTTTTCTGATGGGGTTTCATGAAGAGTAAAGTTTATGCCAAAAATCTTCAAACTGTTTAACACCTCAAAGAGAATATCATCGAGCAAATATCGCTTATTGAACTATCTTTATGCGAAAAAGTGATTCAAAATTTAGGTAAAAAGTTGACAGTCTGCCGAGCTAGCAGAGGAGGTCACTTGGACGACATTCTTTTTCATTATTAACCGGAACCAATGTACATTAATTTCCAATAAAAATGAATACAGATTTCACACAATTTATGTCTTTCATTCAAAATTTAAAATCCTACCTCAAATTTGAAAACATTTTATTTATTTTGCAATCAAACAATTAGTACGAGTATGTATGCATTTCCAATAAGAAATAAAAACTTGATTTAATTACAAGAAAATACGAAAATATTAAATGAATTTCATAGTCAAAAACGTCAATACCAGCAATCCACTTCCCAAGACTAGAATTTGTGGTGAACTATTGTTACTACGAGTATTTATAACTGGAGGATCGTCCTTATTGCAGCTTTGTTCCTCGCAAACTGAACATGCCTTATAGTTGGGATCTTTGCAATTGTCTCTCGTTTCCGCATCTGCATCTGCCAAACAACTCCTTATAACAATATCATCTGAAATAATTTAAACAAATCGTCATTAACGGGTGCAAACAAATGAACTAACAATACTCACCCAATATGTAAGTGTAACATCCCTGATTGCCGTGGTTCACGGGATTACTACACCTCTGCGACGTATAGGCTTCGCCTTGCAATTTCTTTGCACAGCTTTTATTCTCGTAACTACTGCACTTGTAACAGCTGTAATCCATTTCATCAGCTTTGTTGCACGCATCGGTGGTGCATGTCGTAAAAGAAGTTGACTCTGCGGAAGATGTCTGCGGGCTTGACAAATCGCTAATGCATCCTCGTGCTGTCTTATTTGCATCAACTATGTTTGTGTAGCACCCTATAGGCTTCCAATATTCAGTCTTATTGGGACAGTTTTTGGCTTCGGTCTCGGGGTGGCTCCACACACATGCGGCATCTTCTGCAGTGCACTGAATGCATTTGATTGACTGGGTTTTCTTGAATGTAGACTTATTGCAGTTGTCTTCGGCGCATATGGTGCATTTTTCTTTGTTTTCTAGACACTCATCAAATGCAAGTTTATCAGAGGAGCATCCTCGAGTCATCAATCCAGCGGAGGTTGGAACCTCAAAACACATATCTTTTGAATCGTAGCGCGTACATGGAAGCGAAACAAAATAACTTTCTCCGGGGTTTCCACAATCTGAAGTTTTATTACATTGGTAACAGTGTTGACGATTTTTCGGAAACACATCCTCGTTGCAACCCAAAAAATCACAAATTTCGCATACTGCGCCTTCAGGGCATTTTTCACCCGCAGTAGTGGCACACCGACGCTCAATATGCTTGTCATCTTTGATGTGCATGATGCACTTCCGGATACCAGGTTCACAGATTTGGTATTGAATCAGGAACTCATGTTCCCATGTGGCACAGTTGGGATCAGTTGATGAGTCGCACGATCTACAAGCGAAATAACTGTTGCAATCCGATGTATTGCACGTTGTACAATTCGTCGAGTGGTCACATACCGTACCATCATGGAGGCATCCTCGTTTTATGATTCCATTATCTGCTGAAAGATTAAAATAGGAAAATAATAGGATGTTAGCTTTTTTGGTTTAGAGCAGAGCCTAGCCCGTGTAGGGACGGGTTAAGAATATTCCTTCCTTGTCATAAAAGGCGATTAAGGGGGGACACAAATAACATCTCAAATCTGTCCTGCAAGTGTACATTCAAGTCCGGGTGTTGACACGACGAGGTATCTTAAAAGGAAGATCAAATCATAAATAAAAGGAGCATGCACGTGTCGTAATCGTTTCAACGTGTAGTTCATCAACATACTACATAGGTGGCTAAATGTGAAGGACTTCTAAATTAACAATTTCCTCAGATATACTTTCCTAGAGCCGTTCCTTAAAATAAAGAACTACCCGTCATTAATGTCGAAGAAGTTTTTTTTTTTTTGTTTTGTCGGGCGCGTGACTTTCTTCTTCTTTGCTGGCGATTGAACGAGGATCAAACGTCTCTGCAACGAGCAGTTGTTGTATTGGTGGACGTTTGGAGGGGAATGGGTGTCGTATAACTCCGAAAAAAAACCAAATACTCGATATTATGTATTCTATTATGGAGTAGATTATTCAATTATTATTATAACTATATATTGTGAATTATAATATTGTGAATATGTCATTAGCTTTAAGCCATCATGCACTTGGCAACAACTGAAATAAAGCCAGCTTCATTATTCATTGTCTGAACTCGAAGAACGTGGTCATATCTTATTTCCTCCCCTTTCGGTAAAGCAGGTTAGGATCCATCAGTGGCGACGAGGATTTTAAGATTGAGGAAAATCTTAGCGATGGAATCTACGCAACAAATAATACAAGCTTTAGCAGAGGCACTACACAATTTACAACCACACTCAAGTACACCTAACTTGAATTTTGAGCAATTCAATGAAAACGAGGAGCCGTTTCCGAACTATGTAAAAAGGCTGGAAAACTATTTGGCGCTAAAAAATATCACTGATCCTATAAAAAAGCGGCAAGTATTAATAAACTGTATCGGCGCAAAATACTACCAGCTTTTATCAAATTTAACAGCACCAGATGAACCAGAGACAAAACCTTACGACAATTTAATATTAATTCTTAAGAGTCACCTTAGCCCGAGACCCAATGAGATTACGGAACAGCACAAGTTTCTACTCAGATTACAGCACGAAGGAGAATCAGTAGCTAATTATATAGCACAGCTGAAAAATCTGAGCGCATATTGCAATTTCTCTTGTGAGGCATGTCAGAAATCTACACTAAATACCCATTTACGCTCACAATTTATTCGGGGATTGCGGGACTCCGACATAAAAGAAAAGCTCTTACGAGAAATAAATATTAATCTGGACAAAACAGTCGAAATTGCTCTCGCGATGAAAGCATCAAAAACGGAGAGCCGCACATTACATAGTGTTCGCCAGGTACAAGTCAAGGGGCATCCGCGAAGAAAGTTAATCCCACATTCGAACTCGAGAAAATCAACAAATTCTCCGCTCTCTGCCAAAAGTAGCCGGTCATCATCTGCGGACGGCAAAATCATATGCTTCAGGTGTGGAAGAGAATATCACATGGCCAACAAATGTCGAGCGACAAATCTATTCTGCAAGAAATGTAGAAAAACAGGTCATGCCGCGGCAGTTTGCATTAAATCGGGATCAATCAAGTCACGTTCAAGTTCCTTCCCACGCCGGCCACCGCAAGAAACCAATGCTCTCCACATCATACAGTCAGAAGAATCATCCCAAGAAAATCTACACGAAATAAATATATTAGATCTTGTTAAAGACACAAGTAACGCTGTGCACTCGATAGAAGAAAAAAAAAATTGTCTTGACTCACGCGGGGGGGGTAAGTACTACATTAACCTCAAAATAAATGGCAAATCTTTCGACATGGAATTGGATACTGGCGCAGCAATATCAGTTATGAATTATAACAAATTTACAGAGCACTGGCCATGTGCGAAAATAATGCCTACAAAGGTTATGCTAAAAACGTATAATAATGAGATATTTCCCGCTTTTGGTAAGTCAGAGGTAGTAGTCGAGTGCAATAAAAGAAAAGTTACATGTGATTTATACATTGTTAAATGCAAATTAGACACACTTATGGGCCGAGAGTGGGTAAAAGCATTTAATTTACTAGGAATAAATGCGATTTCTACATTCACAGATGGAAACATAGACAAGATGAAGAAGCAGATCTATGATGACTATCAGGACGTATTTGACCAGAAAATTGGAACTATTCCAGGAATCAAAGGGGTTTTGAAATTACGCGACGGAACATCACCGGTATTTATAAAGGCAAGGCAAACTCCTTATGCAATTCGTCCATTGATAGAAGATGAGATTGAGCGCTTGGAGAGAGATGGAATTTTGGAAAAGATCGAGCATAGCGACTGGGGAACACCGATCGTGCCCGTTATTAAACCGGATAAATCTATTCGCTTATGTGCAGACTACAAGGTAACTCTGAACAGGTGCATAGTCAATGATAAATACCCGATCCCTAAAATCGAGGAATTGTACCAAAAATTAAAATACGGTGAGTATTATTGCATTTTCGATATATATAAGGCTTATCTGCATCTGTAAATGACAGAGGAAAGTGCTTTACTGCAAACTATTAGTACTACAAAAGGCCCTTTTAAGGTAAAAAGGCTCATGTTTGGCGTCAAGACTGCGCCCAATATATGGCAGCGTTTCATGGATAGCATACTCCATGGTTTCGAAGGAGTTCTTTGGTTCTTTGACGACATCATTGTAATGGGTAGAACGTTTGACGAGGCGTTTCATAGAAGCATCCTCCTACTCACTACACTGCGAAAATACAACTTACACTTAAACAAATCAAAATGCAAGCTACTCGAGAAGAGTGTCATCTACTTGGGGCATAAGATTAACAAAGAGGGCTTACATAAGACCCCGGAGAAAGTGGAAGCGATATCAACAATTCAACCGCCTACACACTTAACTCAACTACGTCAGTTTCTAGGTATGGTAAACTACTACCACAAATTTATATCAGATTTATCGACAAAATTGCATCCCCTATACCAACTGTTAAGGAAAAATCATAAATACGTGTGGACTTCAGAGTGTCAGCATTCGTTTGACGGTCTAAAAAAAGAAATAATGAGCGACAACGTGTTGATCCCATTTGACGAAAACCTTCCACTCATTCTGGCAACAGACGCGTCACCAGTCGGGTTGTCGGCCATATTATCCCATGCGACCGAACGAGGGGAAAGACCAATAGCATTTGCTTCAAGGAGTTTGAGTAAAGCAGAGGTTAATTACAGCCAATTGGACAAGGAAGCCACAGCGATCTATTGGGGACTTCATAAATTCATCAATTATTGCTACGGAAGGGATTTCGTGCTTATAACGGATAACAAGCCTTTAGTTTCAATTTTTAACCCTTCGAAAAATTTGCCATTGCTAACAGCGCAAAGGCTTCTGCATTATGCCCAATTCCGTAGCGGTTTCAAATATATGATTAGCTACAAAAATACAAAGGAACATTCTAATGCCGATTTTCTTTCCAGAAATCCATTAGCTGTACAGGGGGAAGTATCCAACGAAACATACGACGTTTATCAAGTGTGGGATGATTACTTACCGATTACAAATAAGGACATTCTGGAGGGGATCAGAAACGATAAGGAGTTGGCTTCAAAATGGTAATTTACCTACAAACGGGAGCGAGTTTAAGATCTACATCGTACAAAAATATGGAGGGTGAGCTTATGCTGCATGACGGATGCGTTTATAGGGGATCACGCATTGTTATACCCACATCACTACGTCCGCAGATTCTGAAAGAATTGCACTGTGCGCATATAGGAATCATAAAAATGAAAGCATTGGCACGAAGCCACTGTTACTGGCCTGGGATAGACCGGGATATAGAGGTTAGTCAAGAGCTGCCGCAAATGTGCAAGAGTGCTGAAGGAGCCAGCGAAGGTCGTGGTACACCCGTGGCAAGTGCCAGCCCAGCCATGGCAACGCCTGCACGTGGATTTTGCGGGCCCATTTATGGACCGATATTTCTTGGTCATCGTCGATGCGAGAACCAAATGGCTGGAGGTCTTCCAAATGAGTAGAATTACAAGCTCCTACACAATTCGCGCCTTGAGGGAAGTTTTTTCAAGATTCGGTATTCCAATCACTTTAGTCTCCGACAACGGCAGCAATTTTAAATCGAAAGAATTTCAAGATTTCTTAAAATCTAACAACATCGTTCACAAACTCACGTCACCAGCTCATCCGGAAACCAATGGACAGGCCGAACGCTTTGTCCAAATTCTAAAAAATGGATTACGTTCATCAGCGAATGACTCAGGTGATTTCCACACAAAATTACATCGATTACTCGTACAATACAGGAAAACTCAGTCATCAACTACGGGGAAAAGCCCAGCTGAGATGATGTTGAAATTTAATTTTCGGACCAGGCTAGATTTATTAAGATCTAGCAATACGGAAGGCGAAAGAATTTCCGAATGTAAGCGAAGTTTTGATATTGAAGATCTCGTCCAAATTCGTTATTATCAAAACAAGGATTGCAAGTGGAAGTTTGGTAAGGTAAAACAACACGACGGTCATTTACATTACATGGTAGATGTCGATGGTACCGCTTATCGAAGGCATATCGATCAGATGAGATCAACTCTTGTTGAAGGTAATATTTCGGATTATGTACCATTGTCTCTTCCAATAGATAGGCAATCAGAAATAAGGAAGGAGCCGTCAGTGAGAACTGAAGTCGAACCGAGTGGAGAACCCTTAGAAGATTCCATAACAGAGGCAGTGGAAGCAGCGGATACTCCTAGTGAAACACTACCGAGAGAAGATTTGAACGCAGCTACGGGGGGGGGGGGTATGATAGACAAGCTGTGGGGCTAAGAAGATCTAAGAGGGAGCGTCATCCGGTTGTTCGATACCAGGTTATGCCATAATAAGTGGGGAAGACTATTATGTATTCTATTATGGAGTAGATTATTCAATTATTATTATAACTATATATTGTGAATTATAATATTGTGAATATGTCATTAGCTTTAAGTCATCATGCACTTGGCAGCAACTGAAATAAAGCCAGCTTCATTATTCATTGTCTGAACTCGAAGAACGTGGTCAAATCTTATTTCCTCCCCTTTCGGTAAAGCAGGTTAGGATCCATCACTCGAAAAAATCAAATATCTGAGATTTAGGATCAAAAGCGAAGCAAGGTGTGAGAACGACATTAAGCATCGCGTAAGCGTAGGGTGGTTGAAGTGCCGGGAAAACTCACCCATCTTCTGTGAAAGAATACCCCCTAAGTTGAATTAAAGCTCTAGACCGAAATTATGCGCCGGCGCTCACATACGGTTCACAATGTTGGACAACATATAAAAAGTATAAGGGCAAATTAACGGCAGCTGAGATGAAGATGCTTTCCATGATAGCAGTAGAAACATAGATTGATCGAATAAGAAGTTCCAATATCCAAGGAAGCCTTCAAGTCAAATAACCAATTTCTAAGAAAATGTAGCGCGACCGGCTCAGTTGGTACCGTCATGTTCACAGGAAAGATCCTACGACCCCTGTCAAAAAGGCAATATCAATCAACGTTCCCATACAATCGCCAAAGAGAGGCAGGGCTAGAAACTCCTGGATAATACAAATGGAGCACCGCCAGCATTTGGTTGGCCTCAGCGACGAAATGAGGAGGCCGTTTTTTTTTTTTGAGGCCGAACCGGTAGGCAGTTAACTGGGAGTTTTATATTGCTTTAACTCCAGATCATAACACCGTAGTTAAAGAGAAAGAATATACATATGTACATGCACCCGTATATCCGTCTGTGACCTGGCCTCCTGACTTAAGGGTGGAAAGATTTTCTTCATATTTCGTCGTCAGCCGTTCAGTTAAAAAAAACAGTTAAAAACACTGATTTCAACAGCTTCAACGATTCTGATAGTATTTGTTGTTTTCGTGATAGTGGAAGTAAGAAAATGGCGTACAATCCGCTTTTTTCCAAAATAATCGAATAAATATTAATATTTTGAAAATCTGTGAGGTGAATCAAAAGCGATTTGATACCAGCTTGTACCCCCATTTTGAACAAAATTTGTTTACTCAGATTTTCGAATTATTTCTTGTATAATTTATAAGGTAAGTTAACTGATTATACGAATTCTAAAAATTTTGAAAACTTCCCTTTTCTCTAAAACGGGTCTGACGATTTTCATCTGTTTCGATGTTTTAAAATACTTGAAGTGAAGGGAAGAAAATTGCATTCTTAACTTTTCCCCGAAATACTCGAATTACGGGAGTTTAGGTAAACGGCAGTATATCTGAACAGCGTTTTACTTGCAGGGCCTTGAGAAATATTAATAAACCCTATATTGGACCAAAGCTGTCTGCCTCTTATAGGAGGAAAAAAAATACTGTTTCATATGTCATAGATTACATACGCACATGTATTTTAATTAATTTTTGGCTTGGCATTTTAACAAATTTTGGCCTTTTGCTGGATTAATTTTTTCCCAAATGAACTTATTTGTTAAGTCCAGTGGACTTTTTTTTTCCGGAAGCAAAAACACTTTACTTAATACCTGCTCCATGTAACTATAAACACACCTAAATTATATTATAGTAAGAATACGTTAAATAATTTAAGTAAGTAAAATAGGTATTTTTTAATTTATTTTATATCTAAAAGACAAAGAAGTCTTGTTGGATTTTAACGATTTTGGGCTTGACGGTTTCGTTTGGGCCCTAGGAAGGACGAATGCTACTTTTTATCTCGAAAACAAAACTTTGACAGGATCAAATAGGGGGTGTCGGAACTTCGGGAAAGAATATCGCAAGAATAACGTGCAGTCGTCCGAACTGGAGACCGAGATAGACAACAACATAATCGTCATCAGCATAGCGTTCAAATAAATGAAAACCAACGAAGAAGAAGAAACGTCGTGAATGTAGAATTGCGGCGAGTAGCATTCCAATACCAATGCACGGTTGAATACAAACTCCTGTAGGACAACATGCGAGACGTTTCAGTGCACCAACAATCGATGAAGTTGTCATTGTAATGGTTGAAGAAAATTTGGAAACAGGAGATATAGTTTTACATCGCCAAAATTATCAGTTGCAGCGTGTGTATGAAACACACAAAATATCGTGTTCACTAATGGGAGCTAATATTGTAAAATTCAAAATACATATTTATAATTAAGTTGCATTCTTATAGGTGGCGCTATATTCCCAGTTTTGTATATGTTGGTCGATTTCGTTGTTGACATTAAATTAGAATTGTTGCATGTTGTTAAACCGTGCGCATAACAAATTGATTGAAAGAAAATAAAAATCGAAGTTTCTTTCTTTTGTGTTGTTGTTCGATTCAAAAATGTCAGGTGACATAGGCGCCTGCCAGGCAACTAGCACCTACCCCTAGCGGAGCAACGAAGTAGCGTAATCGGGCTAAGCAAAGCGCAGAAAAATGTGCAGTCCCTTTAACCACGGAACCGATTGAGCTCAAATCAGGCAAGCTTTCGTATTGACTTGAATATGTGTCTGTGAAGTTTGGTCAAAATCGGTCCACCAAGTTTGACTTGCAATTTTGTTTCTCATCAAAAAAAGACAAGTATTTCTTTTTGTTAGGCGCAGAGAACACCGAGTATTTAGACTCTTGAGCACGGGCAACGCCGGGCGGGTACAGCTAGTAATATATAAAATTTAAATATTGATGCCAAGTTTTAAAAATGTTCTCGAGAAATATATACCTATGTAAGACTAGTTCGTAAAATAGTTTTTAGGCCGAAAGGCAATAATTATAAGGTGATGGTTAAGTTTAGAGCGTCCGCATAAGACCCAATAATTATGAATAAGTATCCTGTTAATTTTAAGTTAGATTTAATCATTTTCGTCTAGTATATAAGTAGATATTTAATAATGATTAAAAAATGAAAAAAAGTCAAAGTCAACTACTAAAAATCCCCTAAGTGTGCGTAAATCTAAAACAAGTCTTAATGAATAATAATATCAAATTAACATACCATATGACCAATAGCAGTCCTTGTGAGAAGTACATTTTATGTCTTGCTTCGAGCATTCTTCATAGGAATTACAAGTCCCGCAATATATCGCTATACAAAATAAACTTATTAAGATACATGTACCGCATGGAATATTTTTTATAACTGAATTACCTGATACCCCTGGTGCTAAACAGATACAGGATAGGATTAAAATTAACCCAAGAAAATAAAAATTAATTTCTACTGACATTTTGATATTCAAATAGTAATTTAATCCGTCGCTTTTAACTTTCATTTAGCTTCTAAATGTGAGTTCTTCTTGAAACAAATGTTGATACGTGACTGAAAAGCAGAAGTTCTGTTGGAATATGAAGTTGCTATAGTAATATTATTATCGATAGCAGATAAGCAATAAGTCGATAAGATACGAAAATCCTTAACGCTAATTATCTACATACCTACACATGTAAAATAAATAAAAATAAAAATAAGTATTAGGCATTAACGGCTCATACTGTCTAAAACCTGGGTTCTCCAACCATTTGCTTCTGCGAAGTGGAGGGACATACATTGATTTAAAGAAAAGTCCGAACGCCAAACGCTCATGATAATTGATACTCTTGGATGTTTGTCAGATGTTCGCAAGATATGGGGCAGTGGAAACACGTTTAGATGTTATTTTGACCCGGCGGGATTTGAGCCTGAGACCTTTACATAAGTAGTCCAACACACAAACCTCTGCGGCACTGTGCCCACAACACAAAGTAATTACAATATTTTGTGGCTTGAGTTTTTGTTAATATTTATTTCATATAAATAAGTTCTGAGTGCCGGAACGGGCTTATATCACAGCAGCGAACCCAAAAAACAGCGGTCGCCCTAAAAAGCGACTAAGGGGCAAATGGCATCAAATCAATTTTTTATGTCGAGGTAATCCTAGGAACGCAGTCAACATTCTGAAACGGTCCCGCAAGTGTACGGTTACGATCTCTTTAGTTCTGATCGTAACCCCGCCGTAATAGAATATAATACTCGTATATTCACTTTGAATAAGTGTTTTTTGGATTGTTCACCGCATACACGTTTTTAAAATATGAGCCCAGGAGATCTACTTTTCCCGTGGATCATCGACCATGAAAAATCCGTTGTTTGATGCGACATTTTTTGGACTCGTTTCATTAGTCAGTACTGTCGGTCTGTTATCTGTTGTCTGGGAGATTTGGACAAAAGGAATATCATTGTGATCCTTCCTCTTGAATAACTTATTTATCTGCCGGAACATTTTCGGACTACAGGTCCTAATAGCCAGAATTTTATTGCCCCATATACCGACTAACATATTTTCTGCAATTTTCTTCTTCTGGGACCCATCAGAAGTCCGTATTGTGCTCTGTGCCAAGAACCCAGATTTCTTCGCGACAGCGTCGAACTATCTTGGATTTAATTTCAGTATCAGAAATTGCGTTTATGGCTGTCAACAAAAATGGTTATATCATTTCGTGGTATTGGAATTATTGATACCATGTAGGCAGCTCCTACGATTGCTAGTACTTTAGCTTGGAAAAAATTGCTGTGATCAGGCAGCCTGATAGAACTTTCTTTGTTTAGTTACTCTGAGTACAATTCGGCACTCGTTCGGCAGTCCATCTTCGATCCATCTATATGGATAGATACAGATTTCTTTTCGCGGATTCATTTGCCTCCGGGTCTTCCCATATCAGGAAGGAGCAAGCAAAAGGTTTTTAAATTCCAGGTATGGAGACCTAGGTAGGTAGTTAAGGTGGCTGCGAGGGCGTGAGCCCAGGCACACTTAGGCCGCAGTTTCGGCCCGTTGTGATATCACAAAAAAAGGGGGGGGGGGGGGGGTTCTACTGGGTTCCCTGTGATTGCCTCCTGCGAGGTAGTGGTTTTATAGAGGGAGATAATCCTGAAGGGGTCAGGGTGTGCAGCCTGGCTGTATTTCGCATGGGTTACGATGTATTGGAGTGACTAGTGCAGTGGCGACTCTCGCCCGACATCCGAACTAAGGGTTGGGATCGAGATGAGGTGATTGATGCAATCAAACCACAGGTCGATCCCAAATTCTGCGCCGCGGAGGCAGCTATTGGGCAGCTATTGCTACCTGATCACCGGCGGCGGGAAGAGCCTTTTGAGATGACTGTTGCAATCGAACCTCAAACTGCTCTTCACTCTCTTTCCAGGCAACAACTTCCCGGGGAGACTGAGCAAGCATCCCGAGCAAGCTATTACATTCCTTGGAGGGGGGGGGGGGGGGGGGGGGGGTCGGGGTGTACCGGCTGCACAGTCAAGTAGTTGGTTGAAAGACTGTGCTGGAGGGGGTGACTGAAGGTGGTCCAATCCTGAGTGCCACACGCATCGCGGGGTGGTGCGGCTTGTGGCGACTGTTGCAGTACGAGCCTCAAGTTACACCATTCCGCGGAAAGGGAGAAAGGAGGGGCGGCCTTGATAGTCGATTTGGATGATGGTGACTGAGTTCGGGGGTTTGTGGTACAGGTTTTGATGCATGGGAGAGAGACAGAGTGGGGTGACTGTGACAATCTAACCTGAACTCTGTTCCCGTTTTGTCTGCATAGCGGGAAGGCAGCAAGGCCGGGGGAGACTGTTTCAGTCGATCCGCCGGGTTACTGTCTCGCCCTCGGAGTGGAGTTCTGACTGAAGTGACTGATACAATCTAACTTCAGTGAGATCTCTTTTCCTTTGCAGGGGAATTGATTTGGGGTGATCTGCGGGGAGGGAGCGGGAGGGGCTCAAGTCATCGTCCAATCCGTCCTCTAGTTTAGTTTAACCATTTGGACCTAGTGACGAATTTGCTGATACAGCCAATATCTGTCTCACTGAGATCGCTTAGATCATCGAGGAAATAATTGCCAAGAATTTGTTTCCTTGAGTTGGCTAGTGCGGGGCAGTTGCACAGGAGATGTGTGGTGGTTTCTTCCTCTTCGACGTCTCTACAGCTTCTGCAGAAGTCTTTTGAGGGAGCTCCCAATCTGGTGGCATGTCTGCCTAAAAGGCAGTGTCCAGTGATTGCTCCGATTACAGAGCTGATATTTTTTCTGCTGATGGAGAGAAGTTTGGATGTTCTTTTTGCATCGTATTTGGTCCAAATTTGCTTTGAGGACACACATGTACTGATGCTATTCCACCTATTGTTTGGTTCTATTAACGCGTTATCTAGAAGTTTGCGTTTCAGTGTCTGAATGGGTACCACCGGTGTCTCTCTGTTGTCAGGGAGTTCTTGTGCGGAACCCTGTCTGGCTAACTCGTCCGCCTTGCAGTTGACTGGAATATCACTGTGACCGGGTACCCAACACAGGGAAGGGTTACATCTGACCGCGATCTCGTTAAGAGATTCGCGGCATTGTTTTACCAACTTGGATCTTATTGTTGGTGATTCTACGGTTTTAATCGCTGCCTGACTGTCTGTCTATGTAGATCACGATAGTTTTTCCATCTATCGGGCTCATAGAGAGTATGCGTGCTGCTTCGCGGATAGCCGTGACTTCTGCCTGAAATACACTGCAATGGTCAGATAGTCGTAGTACGACGTTGAGCGCAGGGTTGTCTGAAAACACTCCCGCCCCCGTACCGTCGGCTGTCTTTGACCCGTCGGTGTATATTTCAATGGCGTTATTTTTTTTTTTTTTTTTTTTTATAATTTGCGTGCGCTAAAGGGATTTCTTTTTTCTGTAGTGACACAGTACCCTTATAATGGTACTCGTAAAACCACAGCGCAGGCATTTGGTTTGTTGCGCAAGTAGCTCCCAGCAATTCATTGCCTATTTTTGGGTGCTGTTGTTTTTGTTGTGTGTATTCAATTTATAAAAATCATGGCCCTGGTCGGGATTCGAACGCACGACCTGCCAATCACTTTAGTGAATACACTACCATCGCACCATTGCCACCTGCAATACGACCGTCTTCCCAGCTGGCTCGGTCTGGGATGGCCGTCTTGTATTTATTACTGAAATCTAGTGTTGGGATTAGGTAATCCGTATTGTTGGGAATCTTGTGGGCAGTTAGGATGTTGCTGTGCCCGATGTGTGAACTTTGCCACAACTTGGATTCTCTTAATCTCAGGGCCGCCTTAGTGGCCGCCAGTTTCCCATAGATATCAATGGGGAGGAGGTTTAAAAAAGTCGTTAAGGCTGCCGTTGGTGTGGATCTTAAGGCTCCTGTCATGCTTCGTTCTAGGGCACTTGCGTGGCATTCCTTCGATATTGCAGGCCACCATGCTATGATACCGTAAGTGAGGATAGGCCTGACGACCGCCGTGTACAGCCAGTGTGTTATCTTAGGCTGTAGACCCCATCTGGAGCCTAAGGCCTTTTTACAGGTGTAAATGGCAATCGTAGCCTTCCTTATGCGGTCTTGGATGTTTGATTTCCAACTGAGTACGCTATCTAGGATTGTTCCCAGGTATTTAGCTTGGCTGGACAATTTTAGTGGTTCGTTGTTGAGCGTAGGTGGCGTTATCTCCTGAACCTTAATTTTCCTTGTAAATAAAACCAGTTCGGTTTTGAATGGGTTAACATTGAGCCCGACCTTAATGGACCAGGAGGATAGTTTCCTGAGAGCCGATTCCATTAGTTCTCTGATCGTGTGAGGGAATTTCCCCGATATGGCAATAGCAATGTCGTCCGCGTAGGCCGTCACTTTGCATCCATCCTCCTTTAGGTTGGAGATGACCTCGTTGACTACTAAGATCCATAGTAGCGGTGAGAGCACTCCTCCTTGTGGTGTGCCCCTGTACACTGACCTCCTGGTCAGACAGCTGCCAAGCTCCGCCTGGATCAGCCTGCTGTCTAGCATGTTCTTTATCCAGGTGCAGAGGCAGTTGTCCACATTTAGTCTGAGGAGTGCGTTCGTGACGGCTTCTGTATTGACATTGTTGAAAGCCCCTTCTATATCCAGAAAGGATACCATCGTGTATTCTTTGTGATACAGCGATTTTTCGATAGTGCTGACTAGCGAATGAAGTACTGTTTCTACTGAAAAGCCTTTTCGCTAGGCGTGTTGACACCTCGAAAGGGAATTGTTTTCCAGGTTTGAGCGTATGTAGTAATCTACAAGTCTTTCCAACGTTTTCAGGAGGAATGAAGTTAGACTGATAGGTCTGAAGTCTTTTGAAGAACAGTGTGAAGCTTTACCGCATTTTAGTATAAAAACCACTTTTATCGTTTTCCAACCTGTGGGCGTAAAGCTGAGTTTTAGGCAGCTATTGAAAATCACCAGTAGCCAGGGTGTGAGAGTCTCGATACTCTTCTGTAGCTCTATGGGTGTGATTCCATCTAGTCCAGGTGATTTATATGGGAGGAAGCTGTTAATCGCCCACGCCAGTTTGCGATTGTCAGCAATATGCTCCGGAAACATTTGGACCCTGTGATGGTGCTGTGTAGGGTGGTTTACCTCTACTTTGTTGCCTGGGAAGTGGGTATCCAGTAGTAGGCCTTAGGTCTCCTCACTGGTTGAGGTCCACACTCCTCCTTGGCTTTGTATGACGCTAGGTATTTGTGGAGATTTTGAGAGGTTCTTACGCAGCCGACTGGAGTCGCTTGTTTTTTCTATGTTCTCACAGAAAGATTTCCACGACTGTGCTCTCTTTACTTCCTTTTTGTAGTTTTTAAGACCGTCTTTATAACTATCCCAGTCAGCTGGGTTTCTTGAATACTTGGCCTTGTTAAACTTACTCCTGCTATCTCTACGCAGAGAAGCTACAGTGGAGGTCCACCACGGGGGTTTACCTCCTTCTTTGTGTCTGCTGGTGGGGCAGGCCTTATTAAAGGCCTTGTTCATGGCAGACGTTACTGCGTTCACCATTTCATCTAATTCTTCCGGTGAATTAGGCTGTCTGATTTGGAGGCTGTCTAGTTTCTTTTTGAGTAAAGAATTATAGACCTGCCAATTTGTGTTTTTTTTTTGTGTTCTGTGGCAGGCAGGGTTACGGTGTATGCTTCCCTTGTGACAACTGGCGGCACGCTGGCTATGCACGGCAGTAGCTCGTCGGATGGGGGGGATCTTGTTGTCACTAACCTACTACCAAAATGATTATCGTGCCTAAGAAAGAGATGCGCACATGAACAAAGATAACTCAAAATTGCCTGGGGTACTGGCGACGAAGATACTTGCTTCGTTACAGGTCTTACCCGCCCTTTAATGCACCGGGTAAAGTGCACCTTGGTTGCTTTGCCTATGTGTGTTTAAGCAGCCCCCTAGATTTCACACGCTCCGATTTAAATCACGACTGATACCACGTCACACCATTAAAAGAAATCTAAAAAGCCATGTTTAAGAAGCGATTACAACAAAACTTCATGTTTATTGTTGAACAAAAATAACCGATTTCAAAACATTTTCAAAATAATTCAATAGACACATAATATGCCCGATATAAGAACATCGTTAAACTCTTATTAGATTAGATTAGATTATTAGAGGGAGGTGGTATACTGTAGCCAGATCACTGCGGCCGCTTGTGGGCCTATTGTGATATCCTCCATTTAGAGCTCGTCCGTAATGCCGCAATTTTTTAGGAAGGTGGCTAGTTCTTTGGGAGAGCTGGCAGCTATGTCTGCTGCTTCAAGGTAGAATTTACCTAGATAGCGACGACGCGTATTGGTTAAGCAGTTGCAGTCACATAATATGTGTTCTGCTGTTTCAACGTCTTCGTTGCATAATCTGCAGGTGTTGTCCTGTGTTATGCCCACAGTCATCAGGTGTTTATTGATACGGCAATGCCCTGTGAGGAAGCCTGTGACTAGCCGAATCTGACTCCTACTTAGTTGTAGTAGTTGTTTCGTTTTTTTGTGGGAGCTGTTTGGCATAAAGTTTTTAACTTGCCTGTTTCCTTCGGTTTCCCTCCAGAATTGGAGCTTCTTTTCCTCAAGCCACGTTTTAATGCAACTTTTAATGGTGCTCATTGATAGGCCGCACAATGGTCTTGGCATCATGAATGGGGATGCGGATCCTGTTCTGGCTAGTTCGTCTGCTTTTTCATTGCCTTCATATCCACTGTGTCCAGGCACCCAGATTAATTGAACCTTATTTGTGGTGCCCAGTAGTTGTAGGAGTTGGAGACAATCCCAGACCAGTTTTGATGTAATTTCAAAGGCGTTAATCGCGAGTAGGGCCGCTCTGCTGTCGGAGAGATTGTAGATGTTTTTTATTTTTAACACGCCTGTTTAGATTCTCCCGAATTCATAGCTCTATCGCGTAGATTTCCGCCTGGAATATGGTGCTGCTAGTGTCCATACTAGCGTATAGGCACGTTTGGGTGCAGGGGCCGTATACTCCTGCTCCAACTCCTTCTTTTGTTTTTGATCCATCTGTGTACCATACATGAGAGTCTTTATCAAAAGTGGGTTTATTCTGTTCAAAGTTAAGACGGTCTGGGAAAGTAACCCTGAAGTTGTGTCTGAAGTTGTATCTTGGTAGACATTTGTCTGTTAGGTGTATTCCAAGTAGTTCGTGTTCTCTGAGTTCCCTTAGTACCGCAGAGTGAGCTATATTGGAATTTGATTCATCTTCTGTGATGAGCGTATAGGCGTTTACCATTGCTTCTTTCATGATTTCTAGGTGAAGTGGGGGGATGTTTAATATAATTTCAAGTGCAGCTGTTGGTGCAGTTTTCATTGCACCTGTTGCACAGACACAGGCTAATCGCTGAATTTTGTTGAGCTTTGCCTGTGCCGACCTCTGCGTTGCTTTGTGCCACCAGACAGCGGCTGCATACGTGATGATAGGTCTTGTAATTGCCATATACATCCATAGTGTCCTTTTGGGGTTGAGTCCCCAATTTTTACCAAGTAGGCTTTTGCTGGTCCATAACGATGTCCTGGCCTTATCAATGGTTTTGGTAAGGTGAGAGTTCCATGTAAGTTTTTCGTCTAGATTTTCCTAGATATTTAACTTCAGTTGAGAACTCTATTGTTTCACCAAAGAGTGTAGCGTTTCTGAGCCGTCCCCGCCTTCTTCTTTTGGTGAATGCAACTATGGTGCTTTTCTTTGGGTTGACTTTAAGTCCAACCTTTGAGCACCACTCAGCTACCAGGTTCAGTGCCCTCTGGAGGCGATCCGAGATTGTGTCTTCGAATTTTTCTCTGATTAGGATAGCTATGTCGTCTGCATATCCTTGGACATAGAAGCCATCGTTACTGAGAATGATCAGTAGCTCGTTTACTACGATGGACCATAGCAGGGGTGATAGTACTCCTCCCTGGGGGCATCCTTTCGTAGCTGTTACACTGAGTTTATTTTTGCCTAATGAGGTTTTTATTGTTTTTTCCTCTAGCATGCATTTTATCCACTTACATGTAGTGTTATCAACTTCCATGTGTTGGATACCTCTATATATCTGGGAGAATTCTGTGTTATCAAATGCTCCTTCTATATCTAGGAAACACCCAATCGCTATCTCTTTGTCCTTGAGGGATTTCTCGATTCTCGTGGTGAGATTTTGAAGGACGTGTGTATTTGATTTACCGGGTTGATAGGCATATTGGTATTTATGAAGGGGATTCGTTTGAAGTGCCCCATCCCTGATATGTCTGTCAAGTATTTTTTCCATGGTTTTCAGGAAAAAGGAGGTGAGGCTTATTGGTCTATATGATTTTGGTAGATCAGACGGTCTGCGTCCTACCTTGGGTATATATTTGACAATAACCTCTTTCCATTTTTTTGGTATGTATCCCCATGCGTAGCTAGCCCTGAACCGGTTGATAAGTACGGGTAGCAGTTGCGGGATGCCCTTTTGTAGTAAAGCTGGAAATATTCCATCTTCTCCAGGGGTTTTGAAGGGTTGAAAGGAGTTGATTGCCCACCTTATTTTGCATTCATAAAAGATTTCTTTTGACCGTTTCCAGTCCTCTCTGAGCGGTCTATTTAACCTTCTCTGGGGAGGGGTTTCTTGATGTTCTGGAGTTATCGAAGAGTCTGAGAAGTGTGTTTCGGCTAAGAGCTGGAGCGTCTGTAACTCGTTTTCGGCATATGTACCATTAGGTTTTTTCATAGAACCAATAGGATTAGTGTGCTACTTAGAGAGTACCTTATGAATGCGGGCACAGCTTCTGGTGTCATTGATGGTATGACAGAAGTTTCTCCACGATTCTCTCTTGGCCCTTCTAATTTCTTGGTTATAAATGGTGAGTGTGTTTCTATATATATCCCATTCACCATTGCGTTTTGCCCGGTTGAAGAGCTTCCTCGTCTTCGTTCTGAGCGTGGCAAGTTTTTTGTTCCACCAGGGGGTAAGTCGATTGCCTGTTTTTTCCTTTTCTGGGCAGGCTTGATGGAAGGCATTTATGATTGCCGTATTGAGATTTTCACACGTAAGTTCGATGTTGTCAATGTCCCTTATGTTTGTGTTACATCTCCTCAGGTTGTCTCTGAGTTCTAGTTGGTATGTATCCCAATCTGTGGATTTGGGTTGACTGTACCTCTCAGAGATAGTGTTACCTAGTTCGAGGTCAAATAGGATGTGGTGATGGTCAGACATTGAGGTCTCTGTTGAAACATGCCAGTTCCTAATATTTTTTTTTATAAAAGTAGTACATAGGGTGAGATCTAGAACCTCTGCCCTGATTCTGTTTATAAAAGTAGGGTTGCTTCCCTGATTGAGAATTTATAAGTTGTTTGAGTTTATAAATTCTAATAGAGACTCACCCCGTTTATTTATATTTGAACTGCCCCAGATTATGTAATGGGCATTTGCGTCGCAGCCTACAATAAGTTGTAGGCTCTTCCTACCGCAGTAGTCCACAAGTCCTTTTAGTGGCAGGAAGTCCATGTCACTGGAGTCACCTGGCAGGTAAGCTAAGCATAGGACAGCTTCTGTTTTACCTGCATTGGTGTGCAGTTCAGCTTTAGCAGCTACCAGATCTTTATTGGTGTATTCTGGAATTGGAAAGAGTTTAGTATTACTATTGGTTAAGATCCATGCTCTGGGTTTTCCAGGGTTAGTGAAATCGTATAATAGCTCACCAGGCGACGTCTAGGTGATCCTTGCTAAATCTATGGCTTAGGACTGCCGAGGCAGCTTTATCATGCTGTAGATTAACCTGGATGCACCTTAGTCCCATATTGGTGGTTATTGGGTGGTACTGGCAGAATTTCCAGTATCTTGTGTCAGCTCAGGTCTAGGGATGGCGTCTAGTGACCTGGGCATAGATATAATGTCATCTGATGTTCCAGTAGAGCTTTTGTTCTCATCCCCTGTGCTGTTTGTGACAATGTTTGTTGTCGGCTGGCATTATAATTGGGCTTTTTGTGCTCCAGTTGAATTTGGTGTTTTTACATCCAGCATTCTTTGTTGCACGCTGATCCGAGATTGAGATGGGTTCTTCTTCGGAGCGGCAACTTGTTTTCCTGCTTGTGATAGTCCTTTGATACGGACTTGTACCTGCAGAAAGTTTAGAAATAGTTTGCATTTATTTGCCAGCAAAAAATCCTTTGATTTCTCATCAACTGAGAAGGTAATAGTTTCCCCTCCACTCCTTTCCTTGGAGATCCTTAGGATACGCCATCCTGTTGTGCAAATGCCTGTGTTTTGCTTAGCGATTCTGGACAGGAAGACTAACTTGGGCATTTTTTCGTCGTCGGGAGGAATACTATGCATGTGTAAGATTTGGGGATCTTGCTTCCCTGAATTACACGGAGTTTGGCTTCTGGCCATGGCTTGATTTTCTCTGCCATTGAAATGAGCCACTGCTTTGTCTCCGAGTCATGGCAGGTGATGGATAGCCATTAAGGGGACAATTGTTGTCGGCTTTGTCCACCTCAGTAAGTAGGCATTGTTTGACCTGTCTTATTTGTTGCATTGAGAGGGATTCCTCTGGATGCATTTCATGCATAATGGCAACCTTGCATTGGGTTAGTGCACTCTTATAGGACGATCCTGATGTTGGTGGTTGCTCCGTTGCATGACTAGCCGGGGTTTTATGTGGATTCCTGCTCCGAGGTTTATCCTTGCTAGGTCCTCTATTGGAGCCTGCGCAAGGTATGTTTTTAGGAGAGGTAATTGATCCAACTTGCCTCAGCGAGCATGTTTGTTTGGGATCTTGTTTGGCCGCGGTCGCCTCCGGGCGTTTTTGAGGCCCTGGATGGGATCTTTGTTTCTTTGGCTGCTGATCCCTGGGTGAGTTTTCGGCAGATCTGCACCTTTTGGAAGTGCAGGGCTTGTCACTATCCTTAGCATGATTCTGTGCTTTTGCAAGCAATTTTAGATTGAAAAGTATATAGCGGTGGTCCGAGAATGAGACTTCACTAGATACTTTCCAATTTTCTATAACTATATCAGGTGAACAGGTGGTCAGTGTCAGGTCAATGACTTCCTGCCTGATTCTGTTTATAAAGGTGGGTTCAGACCCTATGTTACACACTGTGAGGTTAGTTTCAATAACATATTCAAAGAGTAACTCACCCCTTTTGTTAATGTCACTGCTGCCCCATATGGTGTGGTGCGCGTTTGCGTCAGCACCTACCACCAGTGGGGTAGGTTACTAGCAGCCGCTGTCTGTACCGTCTTGCGTATCGTATTAGATGGTCATATGGGAGGTACGCTGACGATATCCACAGCGGTCCCTTTCCGGCTCGATCTAACCCCATGCAAGTGAAGTCAGGGTCCCTGTAATTCGGAAGAAGGAAAGCTTTAATATTATTCTTTGCTAGTATGCAAGTTCTGGGTTTACCTGAATTACTTGCATAGAACAAGGAGTAGTTTCTTGCCCTGAGTCCAGATATGCGGTCGTTATTTGTGACCCATGGCTCCTGGATGAGGGCGATATCTTCCCCACTTTTTTCCAGGCGGAGAAGTAGATTTTGGAATGGTGGAGGTTAATCTGTACTAGTCGGAGCATCATTGCTGACTAGTAACGGCATCTCCGTAATTGTGGTGTCCCCGTCCTCTTATACAGTGGACAGTTCTCCACTATTTTGCTCTTTAAGGAGCGTTTCTAGTGTTGGAGCAACCCCCGATACAGAGGGTTGTTCATCTGTGTTGTTTCCAGCCGTGTCTGTTTGCAGAGAGGAACTTTCGGGTGTAGCCTCTAAGCCAAGACTACTTAGCGAGGATACCATGCCTGCGAGTAGTCTCTCGTCTTTCTCATAGATTTTTAAGACCAGAGTGTCCATGCCGTAAAAGATTTTGAACCCCTTTTTGTTAAGGAGTTCAAATGACTCTTGGTTGAGGAGGAAAGATATTAGTCTTCCCCTCTCTCCCGGTTCATCGGCCTTTATGATCCTCCAATTCTCGGTTGGAAGATCCCGGTTTTGTCTCTTAATAAGCCGGAGGATCTCATCCGGCTTATTTGGTCCTGGGGGTATTTGGGTACCGAGCTCTTGGGCGGACCGGAATGTCGATCCAGTGAGCGACACTCAGCTTGGCATTGACCCAGAGATTCGTTAGTCTCGGGATCGCTGCCTTTAAAAAGTCTACCGACATCTGATCAGAGAACCTCACTAATTTGGCGCCGTTGAGGTACCAGCCGTTGTCTGTGAAGGTGGGAAGTAGTGCCGATGGTTCTCTATCGTCACAGTCACAGATGCTGAAGACCAGATTGTCCTTCGCTACCTCGTTGAAGGGTCTGTGCGCTGATTCAGCGCTCTTTGCCTTCTTCGGGGTTTTGGAGGTATCATTTTGCGATCTAGGTCGCTTAGATGCGAAATCTCTTTTGCTAGCAGATATGCTGCTCTGTTTTTTGTTGTTGTTTTTCGGTGCGGATTGGGGTGGTCCTCTTGTTACAGAAAAGGCCTTCCCCGTTCTGTTAGTCTGTGCCCCGTGTTTGAGGGTAGGTCTCCCGTGCTCAGGAGTCGCTGCCCTTTTCACGGTGCCCAGCGCTAACGTGGTTTCGCCCGAGCCATGTGCAGCTGGAGCAGGACGAGACGACCCCCTGTCTCAGGGTTATCGGAATTCTCCGCCAACATGTCCCTTGCCCACCGTACCGTGTCCCTATCTTTTTCGTCCCATGTATTCTCTGGTTTACTGAGAATACGGTTTAGTTGGAACTTGGCTATGCGGGTCATTCGATGTTTATTCGAACTAGGTCCGCCTCTTTTATGTGCGGGCTTCCGACTGCAGCTGGCCGTGTCGGCGCTTGTCGATCCCTCCGCATCGGAGTGTGTTGTTTTGACGGAAGCAGTCTCGGAGTCCGAGTAATTCACGGATTCCGAGCTGTTTTTGACTCTATAGTTTAGTCGGTCGTCGGTCCCGTCCTGTTTTGCTAAGTCTTCTGTGCGTAAGTCAGCCTTTGAAGATTTTGCTGAGCTTTGTTTTTCTGTGTTTTCGTTTTTTTGTTTTGTTTTTGTTTTTGTTTGGTTTTGGTTCATTGTTAAATTAGAGTCCCACGGGTAAGCCGGTGAGAAAACGTCCACCCCAGCATTGCCGGTTCTACTGGGGTAAATCTGAATACGACAGGCCCTGCCAGGGCACCTGAAGGAGCTCGTTATCGGTTGAAAATACCCTCAACCTTTCATCCCTGGGCACGGTTTAACGCTGCGCTCGCTCCACCTCTGGAATCGGGTTAACTACACCTTAGCTTCGGAGCCCTCCTCCGGAGACCTTACAGCTTGGGATGCCCTGCTGCAATCGCTCTCCGGTATCAACGGGTTCTTACTGTTGCGATGCTTCTATCGCAATTGTTTTTGTTGATGTCCAGATCACAGTGCTTGGTACTGTGACTGGGATTGATGATTACAGTGAAACACTATAACACCTGAAATATCGCGTGGTGACAGCTTCAAGCAGACTCACTTGAAGAAATTAAAAGATCTTGGCAACTGTCGAACGATATCTGATCATTTTTATTTTTCCTCCAACTATTTATACAATAAAAATGCTTAGTCTAGGCATTTACAAAGTTATATTAAATTATAGCGTGTAACATGAATACAGCAGACGAACAGCGTCTGTAGATAACGTTAAGATAAATTCCAAAGAGGTGTCTTATTTTTATGCTGATAGAGCAAAAAAGCCCTACAGTACGTTTGACAAGGAAAACAGAAATAACATATTAGAGTGTGGTGTAAAAGAAGATTGCAATATTAAAATTTATGGTAAAAGAAACGAGTATAAATGTGGTATTCTTAAAACTAAACATCCTGCCCCTCGCTGATGATTCTCGGATTATCAGATGTGACCGTCAAGGAGGTTCTTGGTTTTGGTATTGGGTTGGCTGTCGCCTTTTGTCTATGTTTCCACAGTATATACATTACAACTGCGGCCGCTAGAAATAGTCCGCAAGAACCCACTATGGTATGCCTAATGTTATGATGATGAAGTTGGTTAGGAAGTTTTGTCTGTTGGGTCTTAATCTGGTCACGTAGGCCTTGAAGTTCATTGATTTGCGTGCTGAGATTGTTCGTATAATAATGAAGTGCTGCCAGCCGTGTTATGTTGGGTATGCCCATAGCTTGGAAGAATCTGGTTTGTGATACCCGAATATTGCTGGAATATGTGCGGTGGGCTTGCAGCGTAAAGTACGAGTAGTTTTGCTTTACAATGCAGGTTGGTTGCAGTTTGAGGAGGCCGGTTCCACTGATGGTGAGAAGCGATGGTTGACCGTCACATACTACATTCAATAGGGTTTCGTTGATAACGGCATAGATCCATTCGTTGGCGTTTGGAATTTTCGACCAGACTGGTGTCGTTTCGACGATCTCTAATCTGCATGTTGACAGCGATGGTATATTATTGAGCAGGTTGACTTCACACAAGCTAACATTTGATCCTCGGCGGTAGATGGGATGGGTTTGGGTGCACAGATACCTTTCGTTTGTTATAACCGTGCATAATGATAATTCATCGTTGGATATTGGGTAATACTCATCTTGGTGAGCATTTATCGCAATATATGTAGATGATGGTTTTATGGCGAAAAGAGTATTGTTTGTAATCGCTGGAATTGGAATGTTCTTAAACATTGTGAATTCTTCTCGTCCTAGTAGAGGTAAACTTATTCTGAATATTACATGGTTGCTCATAATTCTTCCTTCCGTTGTCATAAGTTTGTATAGTGCCCGTATATTGTTTACTTCAAATGGGAGGTGAAGACTTGATGGTAGATAATTTTTAATTTTGATGGCTTCTTCCTTCAATTGGTGTGGTGAAATGAGTAAGTGATTGGTTTTTTCATGATGTGTATCTGCTAGTACGGTGAGAATAGATGATTGCGTCCGTTGTATGTTCGCAATAAGGAGCATAGTGTATATATATAGCCCATGATGAGAATAATTGCTGAACCTTTATTTGATATGGTGCCTTCTACGCATGCAAAAAGACCTTTGGTAAACGTTGGGGTTTGCGCCCTTACATAACCCATTGGATGTATACAGCGATCATACGACCCATACTTACATACGGGTCTATTGTTTGGTGGAAGGCAACAGAAAGGACTACCTATCTCCATAACCTCTCTAAGGTACAGAGATTGACATGTATCGGCACAACAGGAGCAATGAGATCAACACCTCAAGCCGGGCTGGAAGTCATTTTAAACCTTCCCCCCCTTGGTGAATACATTCGCAGCATGGCAGCCAAAGGAGCCCTCCGCCTCAAGGATTATAATTCACAATTACTTGGGTATCGATCTATCCAGGAAAACGGACTACATAATCCCCAATCGAAACTTCGAGAAAAACTACTCTACATATATACCCCAAAGAGAGAACTGGAACGCGCACGCCAGCGCACAAGAAATCCATATCTATACGGACGGGTCAAAAATGGATGTAGGTACAGGAGCAGGAGTTTTCTGTGAGCCCCTAGACATAAAGGACTCGTACAGACTCCCCAACGAATGCAGCGTCTTTCAAGCCGAAATAGTCGCCATAGACAAGACAGCAGAAACAATCTCCGCGAAGAATCTGGATCCTTCCAAGATTACAATCTTCGTAGACAGTCAGGCGGCGATCAAAGCACTAGACATCGAAACCACAAAGTCAAAAACAGTCAGGAACTGCCTAAAATCCCTTAACGAAATAGGCGAACGACACAGGATCACCCTCTGCTGGGTCCCCGGTCATAGCGACATCGTGGGGAATGAAAAGGCAGACGAGCTAGCAAGAACAGGGTCAGAACTTGACGCAATGGACGCCATTACGTCAATAGACATCCCAATTAGTGCAGCAAAAAGAAACATTGACCAAAAACTGAGGGAACAAATTAACACTACCTGGTCCCAAAGGAACGACTGTGTTATATCTCGCAGCCTATGGCCAAGAATCGACGAGAAAAGAACAAAGCACATTCTGGGAATGAATAAACAAGAAATACGTATCCTAACCGGCGTACTGACCGGCCACTGCACCATAGGAGTAATGGCAAACAGGCTGGGCATTAGCTCACCAGACTACTGCAGGAGCTGTCAGGATACAGAAGAAACCGAGACCATCAAACACCTGCTCTGCGAGTGTCCAAACCTCCAGACATCTCGACTTCGTTATCTGGGTAACAGATTGTTCGAAGACTTAGAGGACGTAGCGCAGGTACCACTGACGGACATAATCAGGTTTGTCAAGAAAACAGGTTGGTTCCAATAGGCCAACCAGCAACAAAAATTTAAACAAAGCATGGTAAGTGTTTTTATTGTAAGTGAAGTTTTTACCACGATAAACAAAAAGGGATCACAATGGACCAATGAGCCCCCGTGCAAGCACAGCAATGGCTGTGCACTTCCCTTCAAACCTAACCTAACCTTATTTGATATGAGTTTTCGGTGAGGTTATGCACGCGATTGATGATTTGTTCCAGTTGCGTCACAAGTGAGTTATGCTGTTGGTTTATAGCTACTTGATTTTTTGTCATGATGTTTACAGTGGAATCTAATATTGATGTATGGTTTTTGAGCAATTCGAGAAGATGATTTTCGTTGTTGTACACCTTTTTAATATTGTCAGACATTTCTTCAGCGTAGTGAGAATCAAGTACTCCAAAGAGCACGTTAGCGATATTACCGATGGCGTCTACAGCTCCTCTTTTTTCCTTTCGTGGCTTAGACTGACGTTGATTTATGAGAAATTCATTCTGATCAGTGAGTTGTTGAAAGGTGTACTGAATTTCTTGGATAACTTGCTTGCATATGCTTCTTGCTGTGACATGTCGCCACTGAATTGAGGTAGTGAGTCGTTGAATGTTAGCGATTCGACGTCCAACGAATGTTTGGAATGATTCTGCATTAAATTTTATCCAACTCAGGACAATTTGGGAATCAGACCATAGGAAACTGCTTGCTTCATCCAAGTTGAGATCGGTTTTAATACGTTTTGACAGCTCCGCCGCTAATAAGGCTGCACACAATTCTAAACGAGGAATGGTCGTAGATTTGAATCCCGATGAGGTTTTAGAAGCTGGTGCTACTCGTGATTTGGAGCACAGTAGCCGCACAGTGACTGTGCCATCCTTGTTTATTGATGTTATGTATGCCGCAGCCCCATACGCCTTTTCTGATGCATCAGCAAATGTATGTATTTGAGCTGGAACACAATTGCTGAAGACGTGTCGAGGAATTTGAAACTTATCCAATCCTTGTAATCCTTGGAAATACGTATTCCACCTGGTGTACATTTCTTCAGGGAGAGCGGTATCCCAATCGTATTTTAATTCCCATAGTTCTTGTAGAAATAATTTTGCGACGATCACTACCGGAGCAACTATCCCCAGCGAATCAAAGAGGCGTGCTATGTTTGATGCCACCGATCGCTTGGTGCAGCCTTTCGGTGGTGCACAATTGGTTTTTATGCAGAAAGCATCTGATTTGGGACGCCAGATCAATCCTAGAATTTTGACAGTACCCTCATTGTTGTCTTCGGTAAGTGGAACCTCCTGATCTTCTAGTGGAATGCCTGCTAGGAGTTGATGACTATTTGAACACCATTTCTTTAACCTTTGCTTCGATTAAACTGTCTGCACCTGTCATTGCGTCATCTACATAGAAGTCCCTTCGCAGCACCCTTGAACCTACTGGATACTTTGCACTGTGTTCTTGGGCCAATGTTTGAAGGCACCTTATGGCCAAGTACGGGGCTGACGTTGTTCCATATGTTACTGTGCACGAGGGTGACCACAAAGCTCGAAGAAATTTTTTGTTGCCGAATTCTTTACGCGGGAACCCCATAAAATGATCAGCCTTTGCAGATTTTTAGATAGCCAAAATTTTAGCTCGATTGGATAACGGCAAATGGTGCCGACTCTCGCTCAAAGTTCCAAAAATCGCTCTTTTTTCCCTGTGTTGCGAAGTAAATAAGCTCTTGCTCCTAAACAGTTAATCCTATTCTCACTATTTATATGTTAAATTAAAGGTAGTACCGTTACACACGTTTCACATTGTAACTAATTTTACTATCCCTTACAACAATCTTGTCAGTTACCAAAAAGCTTTCGAGTGGTTAACTTTGATTATTTACCAAAAGTGCCGGTGTGAACATTTCAATAAAATAAATTCGCTCTTTTTATTCTATTATTATTTTTTAAAGATAACTTATAATAAATTGTGAGTCTTTTTTCTGTTGTGTTTTTTATATGGCATCCACATCAAATATAAAAAGCAGAACCCGTGAAAAAATATTTCTTATCGGCTATGCGTCTCATCAAATAACAGGTTGTAAATTACCCTCAAATCGTCAAGTTTTAGCTACATTATTTTTCAATTTACGGACTGTTAAATTAAGCCTGAAAGAATCAGCGAGACTTGTCATTCGAGAAGTATTTATTTTTTGGGAAAAAGCTAAAATTCCATCAAAATATGAAAAAGATGCAATTATAAAACTGGAGAAGCTTTATAATGAGTGGAGAAATCACCAAAAAAATAAAAATAAAACCCTCGAAAGCATAAAAAACAAAATCAAAGAATTTGCGTTAAAAATAGACGATTTTTTTGACGTAGCCCATCGAGATGCCTTGACCTTGATGGAACCTGAAGATATGGATTTCCTTTTGAAACAGAGAGAAACAGGTCGCCGAGGTTGTATGATTGGAGTCGATCTTCGGTTCATTCGAGCTGAAGACAAAAAGGCTAAACATGATGCAGAGAAAATGAAGCGCAGAATTGAAGAATTCAGTTTTGATATCGGTAAGCAAACATTCCTTTAATTATTATTAGATCTCTTACTAGTCGGGCTCTGATTTTAAAAGACACTGACGATGAGGAGGAAACACCGGAGGAAGAATATAACCAGCATTTCGCGGATTGGGATAGAATGGACGTTTCTACATCTGAGGCTACCATAGAAGTCCCTGGACTATCGAGTAGCAAAAGAATGAGGTATAGTCGTGGAGTGAAAGAGCTTTTGACAATGAAACTTTCTATGTTATTAGATCGATGTAAGGTATCTGACAGAAATGCTTCTCGCATAATTATAGCTACAATAGAAGCAATAGGTCAGAATCCAAACGACTTTGTAGTTTCAAAATCAGCCTTGCATTTGAAAAGAAAAACATTGAGAGAAAAATACTCCGCGGACATCCGAAAACGAATACGAATATCCGAAGATGAAGCAGTGGTTATTCATTGGGATGGGAAACTGTTGCCAGGTGTTCTAAAGAGAGAACAGAATGAACGAATTGCCATATCTATTTCCTATGGTAAAAATGAACAACTGCTAGGAGTACCAGTTATAGATAATGGTACTGGTGAAGAGCAAGCCGCAGCTGTGTATGAAATTCTGGAACAATGGAGAGTTTCACACACTGTAAAAGCAATGTGTTTTGACACCACCGCTTCGAACACTGGAAGGCTGAAAGGAGCTTGTAAAATTTTGCAGCAAATGTTGGATAAGGAGCTTCTTTACCTCGCCTGTCGTCACCACATTCTTGAAGTTTTGCTAAGAGGTATTTTTGACTGTAAGTTGGGTTCAACCACTGGACCCCAAACAGATAATTTTAAAAGATTTCGAAATGAATGGTCGAAAATAGACCCTAAAACAAATAACGCAGGTATCCGTGATAAAAACGTTAATAAACACCTAACACCTGATGTTATAACCCAGATTACGGATGAATTAAAGGCAAAACTCACAGAATGTCAGCCTAGAGATGACTACAAAGAATTCCTTCAGTTGGTTCTAGTGTTACTTGGAGTACTGGATGGTAACGCTGTTGGATTTAGAACACCAGGCGCTAGTCATCATGCTAGGTGGATGGCCAAAGCTATTTATAGTTTAAAAATATTTCTGTTTCGAAGTCAGTTTACAATGAGTAATGAGAAGCGAAATGCTCTGGGTGATATCTGCGTTTTTATTGTAAAAATTTACTGCAAAGCTTGGTTTAATGCCCCAAGGGCTTATCTGGCTCCTAAACAAGATCTTGACCTACTGCGCAGTTGCATTGAATACAAGAAGATAGACAAGGATATTTCTGAGATCGCTCTTGCGAAATTCTCGAATCATTTATGGTATTTGAGTTCAGAGTTGGTAGGTCTCTCGTTTTTTGACCCAACTTTATCTGAGGTGGAAAAGTCAGAAATGGCCAACAAACTTTTGACAAGCAACGATGCAGAAAACAACCGAATTCCGAATCCAAAGCTTCAGAAACATCAAGCTGAACAATTTGTCGCAGCTGGATTAAAAAACATTGTCAACAAAGCGACATTGAACTTTTTTACCCGCTTAAAAATAAATCCAGATTTTTTAAAAGAACCTCCAAATGTTTGGGCTGAAAACTCACATTTTAAAGAAGGTTTCAGGATTGTTCAATCACTTAAGGTCGTCAATGATTTGGCAGAACGAGGAGTAAAGCTTATAACTGATTTTAATGACCTTTTAACAAAAGATGAAGATCAAAAGCAATTTGTCCTCCAAGTAGTCAGTGAGTGCCGAAAATTGTATCCAAATGTTTCAAAAGCCACTTTATGTAAACCTCTGGATTAGATTGTTGTTCTTTTTATAAATTTATTTCATTTATAATGTCAAACGTGATATTAAAGTATTTTTGCACAAGGAAACTGTTATATGGCTCATTCTTTAAAATAAAACAAGATTCTTTAAAAAAAACATGATCTGTCAATATTGCCCCAATTTTCTTCTTCAGTGTGAATTACTTTATAATATTTATATTGGGTGTTGTTAGCAAAAGTTCAACCTTTAATTTCATATATAAATAGTGAAAATTGAGTCAGTATTTTCGGAGCTAGAGTTTTTTTTCTTCGCAAAACAGGGAAAAAAGAGCGATTTTTGGAACTTTGAGCGAGAGTCGGCACCATTTACCGTTATCCAATCGAACTCAAATTTTGGCTATCTAAAAATCTGCAAAGGCTAATCATTTTATGGGGTTCCCCCGACTCATTTTCGAAAATCGATTTCTTGTGGTCACTCTGCACAGATTGTAGCATTTTAAGGGTTCAGTTGGATCCGCCTCCACCAAATTAATTGAAATTTTTTGTCTTCCTCGCGTACGCGTATTTGTCTATACATTTTCTGAATGTCGGCTTTGATGACGAATTTTGGTATTCTAAAGCGCAGTAGTATGGTAAACAGATCGTCTTGAATTGTTGGTCCGGTGTACATAATGTCATTGAGCGACAGATTAGATGAAGTTTTCGCCGAGGCATCAAAAACTACTCGTAATTTTGTGCTGCTGCTGTCTGGCTTCAACACGCAATGATGTGGTAGGTGGTTGTTGAACAGTTTTGTAATCGATCTCTGTCATATGGCCCAATTGTATGTATTCATTCATGAAATCGGTGTACTGAACCCGTAGTTCTGAATTTCGTGCTAATTTATGTTCCAATGCATAGAACCTGCTTAAGGCAATATGGGTCGATGTGCCCAACCTTTCTGGGTCGTCGGAAAACGGTAGATTGACAATAAATCTCCCTGTTGTGTCACTTGCGAAGGTTTCGTTGAACAACTCTTCACATCTTTCTTCTGCAAGAGTACGCCTTGATGTAGAGATAGGTAGCTCTTCAGTGTCCCAGAATTTGCTGATGGCTTTCTCAAGGGACTCATCTTGCGTAAAGACACCACAAGTTGCAGTCACTGTAGATGTGTCACCGACCTTCCCCGTAACGATCCATCCAAGGAGGTTGTTTTGAAGTAGTGGGAGTTCGTTCCCGAGCCTTATTTGTGCAATGCAAAGAAGTTGATGGAAGTATTCCGCTCCGATTAACAGATCAATGCGGTCGGTTTTGTTAAATTGGGAATCTGCCAGTCTGATGTTCTTTGGTATCTGCCATCTTGATATGTCGAATGACTGTGAGGGTTGTGGAGACACTATTTGAGGTAACACGATTGCTTCTATCCTAGTTGAATAGCTAGGCACGTCCGATAGTAACTGCACATTTGCCCTAAGATGAGTCTCGCGTCTTGAATGTCCTATACCAGTCACTATTGTTGTGTTACGTGTGAGTGGTATCTCAAATTTGCGCATTATTCTCTCTGTAATAATGTTGACATGGGACACTGTTTCCATGGTTGTTCACTAGTTTCACTAATACGGTGCTTAGGAAGATATATCCTTGTTTTGAATTGTTGTCAGCTACCGTTCGTGTGCTATTGGTTACGTTGCTTATCTGTTGAGCTACGCTAGCTATGTTCGAGGATGACGGAGTTGACTGCGTTACTGTTGAGTTGATTGAGTCAGTTGCTCGGCTTATCTTGTCGGTTGACTTGGTTGATGTGTTTTTGCCGGAAACTGACGCGTTCTGACCTGCATTGTCCAGATGTAGAAGTGAATTGTGTTTATTCGAACAATATCTGCATCCCCGAGACGAGCATTTTGCTGCAAGCGAACAATTGATGATTTCCCTTACAACATTTGCACGAATATACACTGTATTACATCGATGTCATGGCTAGAGACCTTTGAGCGGCCAGTCGCCTGTCCTTCGTTTTACAGCCCAATGCTTCCAGCGATTGAAACCTTGTCTCCAGAAATTTGAGAAAGTCAGTTAAAGTCTGAAGTGACTTTAGCTCTTTGATGGATTGCTCCCACAATGTGTGTGTGTTCACGTCTAGTTTTTTTATTAGAACGTGGAGGAGCATTGGATCCCACGTGGCCGTGTCGATCCCCAACCCTTTCAATGCTAGCAGGCTTTCTTGAGTCGTATCATGGGTCGATTTTATTGCTGCTGCGCTTTCAACGGTTATTGCTGTCTGGGCCATTAGTTTATTTAGAACAGCAGTTACCAACAGGCGCTTGTTCTCGAACCTGTCATTGATGATTTTCCAAGCTGCATCATAGTTCTCTTCTGTGGGTACCATATGACGTATCAGCTTTTCTGCTTCGCCAAACAAGCTTGTTTTTAAATAGTACATTTTCTGGCAGTTTGCCATTGGTTGTCGGTGCACCATCTCGGCAAAAAGATCATGGAATTGCCGCCATTTCATGTAGTCGCCATCGAATTTTCGCAAGACTATATTCGGTAGGTTGAGCTTGCTTGGTTGGTTGCCTGCACTGTTCTGGAAGGTTGATTGGTCTGATTGATTGGACAATTGATTGAGTTCTACAAGTTTCTCTTGCGCCTCTTCTTCGAAATCAAAAAATTGTTGAGCATTGTACCCGCTGGCTTCTGGGTCTGCTGATTGCTCGTGTATTTGGTTGTGTAGCTGTTGAATGTCGTCCCATCGACGTTCTATCGTTCTTATCTTAAGCTGATAGAACTCTCTTGGTTTGTTTGCAAGTTCGATAGGAATGACTCTATGTAAGCCTTCTATTGCTGCTCGTTGTTTTCTAATCAAGCCCGTTATGTCGGGGTCGTTGTGTAGAGATTGACGAAGCGGAACTTCTGGTTTTGTGATTTGCTTCTCTGGGATTTCCTCCGGCTGAATTTCTTCCAGAATGGCCTTAAGCTCGCAGTACATAGTGCGCACTTTTTCTGGTAAATTCCCAGAGACGTAAGGTGTATCCGATTTGACGTATTTTTCAATTTGATGATGGTTTGTTGCGAACTCCTGCCAAATTTCTTCAAGTTTCTGGAGTCGATCGGCCTTATATTTTGTGGTCTTTCTTGCCGGGCCGTCCTTTCCCACGTTGGTTTTGAGCCTTGTTAGCTCATCCGCCAATGCCTTCTGCCGTGCGACCACAATGAATACCTTGGTTTCATCCATCCTTGTCGCTGTGAAATCCCACCAATGTTCAAGCCCTGGTTCACGCTTTTACTAATTATTTATTTTAAAATGCCTTGTTGGCCTTGTCAGTGTTTAGCCCTTACAAACGCTGTTGTTATGAGTGCCTTCTGAATTGCCCCTTACCGCTTGTGGGGGGAAGCAATCCGGATCACGTCGGGGTCACCAAATGTTGCGATGATTCTATCGCAATTGTTTTTGTTGATGTCCAGATCACAGTGCTTGGTACTGTGACTGGGATTGATGATTAAAGTGAAACACTATAACACCTGAAATATCGCGTGGTGACAGCTTCAAGCAGACTCACTTGAAGAAATTAAAAGATCTTGGCAACTGTCCCGGGTGCAGACAGACTAAGCTAATTCTCCCCGACGTCCGTGGGAAATCCGCGGCATTCTTGTTGTCTCTCAACAGAAAAGACTGCAGACAGACCACTGGCGTTCTTACAGGACACTATGTTTTTGCCAAGCACCTTAAGGTGCTAGGCCTAAGCGATACCACCAACTGCGAAGCTTGTGGCGAAAGCGACGACACTGCGGAACATTTCCTCTGTGATTGTCCTGCTTTTGCTCGTATCAGGTGGCAGGTATTTGGTGCGGATATGGTGAGTGCTGTAAACCTCAGCTCCTTATCATTGAAGCGCCTTCTCGTTTTTCTTAGAAAAACGAGTAAAATCCCACAGTAAAATGTGGTGTGTCTGCCTGGTAGTACAATTGACCAGTATTGAGTCTGAGTGCTACAGTGCAGAAAGCCTCACACACCCCAACAAAAAAAAAAACAAAAAAAATTGTGGTATGTTTCTGCTGTTTGTGAACAGCACACCTTCAGTCTTCTGGGTACTAATCCCAAGACCGTACTGTTTTGTCTAAACACTTTGTGTCCTTACCGAGCTTCCTAACAGTTTGCTTATGGTTGGCAAAAGTTTGCCTGTCGCAAGCAATACTACATCATTTTGCGTATGCTACTACTTTAACCCCTTTCTTTTTGAATTTCCTCCTTGTAGTGAGCCTCTGGAGGCTGTTGTTGAAGTGTAGCTTAGTTATTGCTCTGGCTGATTCCGTCTTACTTTCGCTGGCTTACCTTATAAGAGTCAACATGTTTGGAGGAGTTGGTGGCCAATATAAAAAAATTATCTAGATTTTCTCCTTATTTCTATGAGAACTTTATTCCACCATGTTTGAGATCTCTTAATTATCCGCAAAGGGCAGGCTCTATCGTACGCTTTTTTCAGAATTTTAATTAATGTTTCTGTGCTTGCGTCAAGTTGTTCCAGTGAGCGAAGTGTCTGTTGTCGCAGTTTCCGGATATTTGTTCTTATATCTGTTAGGAATGTTTTCCAGTTTGTTTTCCCATTGTTTGGTCTATTTATTCATCTATTAGGAACTCTATCAAATTGTGGTCTGAAAAAGAAGCTTGCCCAGAAATGTTAAGAGTTGCTAAAAAGTGTGATATCAAAACCTCACTTTTTCTATTTCTACTTATGAAGGTTGTTTCACTGCCGATATTGGCAACCAGTAGATTGTTTCCAATAATAAATTCAAAAAGTGACTCACCTCGGATCTTTGTGTCGGTGCTCCCCCACTGAGCATGATGTGAGTTGCACATCGCAGCACACGAGTAAGCCCCATTTTTCATCCTCTGCTTTTTTGATAAGCGAGCTAGTTAGCTCGGCGAGGGACAAATCCAGACTGACCCTTTATCGTCTACAGCGCCCCCAATATACATGAATTCGCATTAGGAAGACAGTAGCGTCTGCCAAACTACAAGTAAAAATAATAATTTTATTAAATTACATATTTTTAGCTACAATATAGCTGGTATTAAAAGTAAACTAATGCTAGTTGATTTTTTTAAGTTAATTCAAAAATACGATATAATTATATTAATTGAAACTTTTTTAGAAGAAGAACAGCAAAACGTTATTAACAAACATTTTAAAGATTTTAGTATCAGTTATATTCCTGCAATAAGAAGTAATATTCATGGTAGAGCTAGTGGAGGTATCATTTGTGGTATTAATAAAAGTAAAATTAGTAAATTTGTTAAATTTAGACAAATTAATAGGAAATTAGTTATCCAAATAGATGGTAATGGTAATCGCAAAAGCCACTTCATTGTACCCTTATACTTAAATTGTAATAACTGGTTGAATGATTTTAATGAGCTGCACGATTTTTTGAATAATTTGGACTCAACAAATATCATGCTGATCGGTGACTTGAATGCCAGAATTGGGCTTTTTCAAAACACTAATTTTGAAGGGTTAAATACGCAATCGAATCTGCTGTCACATAGAAAGTCTAAAGATGACACTTTTAATAGGAATGGTAGAGTCTTAACGGATTTGTTTGAAAGTTTTGATTTTTGGGTGCTAAATGGTGCATCAAGAGCTGATATCGATGGTGAACTTACGTTTGTAAGTGGACAGGGAAGTTCGGTAATAGACATTTGTGCAATCTCGGGAGGATGGCTTCAGGCTATAGAAGATTTTGAGGTCTTGATAGCAAATTTTTCGGCTCATTTTCCAATACTGGCCTCTGCAAGCTTTAATCAAGAAATTCCTCTTGGAAGGATAAACACGCTACCTAGACTCAGATGGATAGCTCATGAGGTTGATACTTATCAATGTAGCCTAACTCGTAACATTGGATCGCTCACCTCTCCTAACTCGGCCCCAATAGAGCATGTTGTGGAAAGAATCTTGGAAGTATAGTGTTCTCCGCCGATGTCTCCTAGAGTCCCTGTTGTCCTACACCACTGGCAGTTTCAGTCAGTGAGACGTTAGTATAAGAGAAAGACAAATGCTTTCCCTCGTTTAACTCTCATTATATATTTTACCTCTAACTATGCACTTAGAAGGAAGAGTTAGTCTGTCTTCGTCACTGAGGCTGTCGTGTGCGGTTGCGTTTAGGGCTCTGGCTTAATTGTTCGTATAAAGTTGTAATTCTTTCATAATTTAATAAAATACATGGAATAAAGTTTGTAATATGAATTATATGGAATGCAGTGTTTCCTCTCAATAATAACTATCCCCGCATCGCACACACGATCCCTAAACCTCTACATTGGTGACCCCGAGTTGAAAAAATTATAACTCACATTTGGATCAGCATACAAATAAAATTTAGTAGAGGAGCTCGGAAAGTAGTAAACAGCCGACATACATATAAAAAAAAAAAAAAATCCACCAAAAATTATATCAGTGACGAAGGGTATATGGGCAGTAAGCGCATAGCTATATATTCATGCATATATACTTGATCTGCTAGATCGCCTCATAGTTAACCGCTACGCCGCTAAGCCGCTAAGCCAAACCTACGTCATCATCATCATCACATACAACAGGATACCATCGACTGATTTTCGACGTCACATACTCACCACGAACGGGAGCATATATAGTCTCGGGAGATTTTTGGAATCAGCAGTGTTAAATTACACCACACTCGTATGGAACTAAATGAAGGAGAGACATCTCAGGTTTTTTTGTCACAATTACTTAATTTACAATCCAGCTTTTGATGCATGAGTATATAATATCATTTTGACGCAAAAAAAAAAAATCATTTAATTATATTAAAGCTTTCATCGCTATTCAATAGAGATTTATTTAAGATTTTTACTCTTTATATAATACAATTTCTAGATATTTATATTTTCCTTATTCGATTGTGATTGTAAGCCAAGCACGATAGCAATCAGTGATTTTATTTTAGTGCATGTGAGAAACGTCAAGTGAGTGCATGGCTTTTTAAATTGTTAATACATATTACCTTAGCTTTTGTTCGGGTTGGAAGAGTGAAAGCATTTGATTTTAGGATTTGAAGAATTTAATTCAATATGGAGGAAAAGAAAGAATCCACATCGGCGGTATATATTTCGGGTCAAAGTTCACTTCCAATGCCTCCTACTATGCAACAACCCACGCCTCCGTCAGGACCTAGCTTTGAACAAATGTACGTACACTCCTATGAAATGGCATCAGTGAAACTCCCATCCTTTTGGGAAAAAGCACCGGCAGCGTGGTTTATTGCAGCAGAGGCGCAATTTGCAACGAAAAAAATTACCAAAGATGAAACAAAATACTCGTATGTGCTAGCTTCGCTTCCTATTGATGCGATTAATAACGTTATTGATGTGTTAAATAATCCTCCGGTATCAAACAAATATGGGAATCTAAAAGAGATTCTCATAAAGCGACATTCGTTGTCCGAGCAGCGACGATTAGAGCAGCTTTTATCTGCAGAGAACTTAGGAGATCAGAAACCGTCCGATCTATATCGACATATGACGTCTACAGCCGGAAATATTTCTTTGTTGGGTGAGGACTTAATTAAGTCCCTCTGGGAGAGGAAACTTCCCACACAGATCAGCATTCCACTAGCTGTAACTATAGGGCAACCTTTTCAAACTAGGTTAGACTTAGCGGATAAGATTTGGGAAACAACACAAACTTTTAACGTTAGTGCGATTCAGCAACCTTCTGGTAGTCAAAATATCTCAAACAATCCTTCCAAAGTTGAGGAAAGACTGATGAGAGAGATAAATGAAATAAAATCTTCACTTAGAAAGCTATCTTTTCGCGATAGGGGTCGGTCACCACACCGATTTGCACGTTTTAAAAATGGAAAAAGTTCCAATCGGAGCAGTAGTAACCAAAGAACGTGTTGGTTTCATCGAGTACATGGAGTAAACGCTAGAAACTGCAAACCTCCGTGTGACTTCAACAACAAGATCAGAAACGAAAAAAACTAGATACTCCGAGTGTATCTACGGCGGACACTCGGCATTCAAATTTTCGCCGTCTTTTTGTACACTGCAAACTTAATAAATTAGATTTCCTCATAGACACAGGTGCTGAAGTATCCGTGGTGCCATATACCATGTTTCAAACAAATCAATTCGTACCTGCAGAACAACATCTAACAGCTGCAAACGGGTCCATCATTAAAACATACGGATCTAAGCTCTTGAACCTTGATGTGGGTCTACGGCGGAAGTTCACATTTCCGTTTACCCTTGCCGCAGTCACAAGGCCCATTATTGGAGCAAATTTCCTTGGCCATTTTAACTTATTGGTAGACATCAAACGGCGCGCTCTTATCGATTCACTAACGAATTTAGTATCTTTCACAAGCATCGCTTCTGGTAAAATCGATATGATTTCACCCCGTTTGGCCATCGCCAATAATGAGTACGGAATCTTACTCAAGAAGTACCCCTCATTGACAAGCATTCCAAACTTCAACATTCCGGTCAAGCACAAGGTTGTCCATCACATCGTGACTTCAGGACACCTACCAGTTTCTCGTCCTAGACGTTTAGAAAACACGAGACTAAAAATGGCTAAAATAGAATTTGAGCATATGCAACAGTTAGGTATCTGTCGACCGTCGTCATCACCTACTTGCTCTCCTTTACACATGGTAGCGAAAAAGGAACCAGATGACTGGCGTCCCTGCGGGGACTATCGCGCAATTAATTTTGTAACCGTTCCGGATAGATACCCGATAGCACACCTCCATAGCTTTTCTGAAAACTTACGAGGTCGCAATATATTTTCCAAAATAGATTTACCACGAGCATATAATCAAATACCCGTTGCAGAAGAGGATATTTTTAAAACGGCGATAACGACCCCCTTTGGCATGTTTGAGTTCACTCGGATGCCTTTTGGCCTTCGAAATGCAGCTCAAACATTCCAAAGGTTCATGAACGAAGTTTTAAAAGGGCTAGATTTTTGTTTCGTGTATATTGACGATATACTTATTGCAAGTAGCAATCGTCAAGAACACTTCAAACACCTCAGAATGCTTTTCGAGCGTTTAGTTGAATACGGTTTGACTATTAAACCAGCAAAGTGTGAGTTCGGTAGAACGCAGCTTGAATTTTTAGGTCACAGCATCACCGAAGCGGGCATCGCACCATCCGAAGCACGAGTGAATGCAATTAAACGTTTCCCTGAGCCTTCCTCATTGAAACAGATTCAACGTTTCGTCGGTATGGTAAATTTTTATCATCGGTTTGTTCCAAAACTTGCCGATCTTTTAACACCTATTCACGCACAGATAAAATTGTTATGTAGTAAAGCGAGTAAGGGTAAAACATTTTCGTGGCCCCAGGATTGCTCAGAGGCGTTTGCTAAGACCAAAGCAGCTCTTTCACAGGCAACGATGCTTGTTCATCCGAGCGAATACTCTCCAACGCGCCTTACAGTAGACGCATCCAACATAGCTATCGGATCTGTGCTTGAGCAGTTTGTTGAAAACGTGTGGAAACCTATAGCTTTTTACTCAAAGAAACTAAGTCCGGCTGAAGTCAAATACTCAGCTTTCGACAGAGAGCTCTTGGCAATATATGTATCTATTCGGCATTTCCAATACTTTCTCGAAGGGCGCGAGTTTGTCGTGTATACTGACCACAAACCTCTGACTACAGCTTTAGCCAGTAAAGCTGTACGAAGCCCAAGGCAGACTAGGCACCTGGATTGGATATCGCAATACACCAACGACATAAGGCACATAAAAGGTAGGAATAATTACGTTGCCGACTTTTTATCCAGACCCGAAGAGAGCGCGATTACCCAAACGGGTTCATCCAACCCAATCATATTTTCGCCAGAAAACATTGTTAGTATGCAGACATCGGATAACGAATTGAAGTCTCTTTTATCACGCAAAACGAAATCATCATTCAAGCTAGAGAATATAGTCCTTCCAATGGTAAATCAGCCCTTATGGTGTGAAACATCCACTAATCGTAACAGGCCTTATATCCCGAGATGCCTCAGATATGCGGTGTTTTTCAGTTTGCACTCACTCTCTCATCCTGGCGTTCGCGCCTCAAGGAAGATGCTAACAGAAAGATATTTTTGGCCTGGAATGAACTCCGATATTAAGAAGTTTGTTGTTTCCTGCATTCAGTGCCAGCTCTAGAAAGTGCACCGACATACCAAATCACCCATAGGTAGTTTTAATACCACCAGCGATCGATTTGAGCACGTGCACATGGACTTGGTAGGTCCTCTTGACGTGTCTAATGGGCATTCCTACATCCTAACCATTGTCGATAGGTTTACACGTTGGCCAGAGGCATACCCACTGAAAGACATGTGTGCCGAGACAGTTGCGAAAAAATTTATTTCAGAGTTTGTAAGCCGGTTTGGTGTCCCTTCGAGGATAACAACTGATCAGGGGACACAATTCGAATCGAAACTATTTTCTGAATTAACTAAGTTGTTGGGTTCTCACAGAATTAGAACAACCGCTTACCATCCGCAGGCAAACGGGCTCGTGGAAAGGTTCCACCGCTTTCTGAAATCAGCAATTAAGTGCAGAGGAAACACCGCTCATTGGAGCGAGGACTTACCTCTAATCCTTCTTGGCATACGTTCTGCTTTTAAAACGGATCTAAACTGTTCTCCAGCAGAATTGGTGTATGGACAGCCCTTGCGGTTGCCAACAGACTTTTTCTCTTCTGATACCTCATCTCAAAATCCTGGTGATGAAAATCTGCCTACTTTTGTAGCCAAACTCAGGGATAATATGAATTCTCTACGTCCTAAGGAAACACGTCAGAATGATTCCCAGGTTTATATTCCCAAGTCCCTGCAGGACTGCGAACAGGTTTTCGTTCGCTCACCACCCAATAAGTCAGGTCTTAGAACTCCTTATCAAGGACCTTTTAAAGTTATGAAAAGATTAAGAAAATATTTCGTAGTGGAAATAAAAGGAAGAAATGTTTCCGTCTCGTTAGACCGGATTAAGCCCGCATATGTCATAGACTCGTCAAATGAAATTGAAGGTATAAAGAAACGTGTCAGATTTCGAAAGTAATAATGATATTTTACGTCCTAGGTTTACTCGTATACCATCATCGAACTTACCTTTATTTTGTTTCATCTTCTGTAATCATTATCGCCTTCGGCTGGAAGGGGGTGATATAGTGTTCTCCGCCGATGTCTCCTAGAGTCCCTGTTGTCCTACACCACTGGCAGTTTCAGTCAGTGAGACGTTAGTATAAGAGAAAGACAAATGCTTTCCCTCGTTTAACTCTCATTATATATTTTACCTCTAACTATGCACTTAGAAGGAAGAGTTAGTCTGTCTTCGTCACTGAGGCTGTCGTGTGCGGTTGCGTTTAGGGCTCTGGCTTAATTGTTCGTATAAAGTTGTAATTCTTTCATAATTTAATAAAATACATGGAATAAAGTTTGTAATATGAATTATATGGAATGCAGTGTTTCCTCTCAATAATAACTATCCCCGCATCGCACACACGATCCCTAAACCTCTACAGAAGTTATAAGGTCCTCCACTTCCCAAAATCGATACTCTAATCAGTCAATACCGCGGTGCAGATGGTTTGATTCTGAGTGCATCAAACTCCGAAAAATAGCATTTGCTTTTCTTAACTTGTTTAGGAAATCGAATTCTGACAACTTTAAAAGTGCGTATATACAAGCAAACAAACTTTATAAGCAAACTTGTAAAAATAAACAGCTACACTTCGCAAAAACCTAGCTAGAAATTTGGAAAATTGTAAGGACTCTAAGACATGCTGGTGCAATGTTAGAGTGTTGGGTGGAAGCAATACCCTATCGGGGAGCTCATTACAAGCCGAACTTTTAGCTATATTTCACTACGCATTGCCGAATGTAATGGCTGACGAGCTTGACTCGCCTATAGCTCTAACTGAACTGGAAACGGCTCTTCTAAAAATGAAGAACAGCAAAGCCCCGGGGATTGATGGCATTCCTGTTGAGTTTTTTAAAAACTCTACATTGGAATTCAAACACTATCTGGTATCGTTATATAATTATATATACGAATATGCCTGTGTTCCTGAAAGCTTTAACAAAGCTATTATATTTCCAATTTTTAAAAAAGGAGATGCAAACATGCCCGAAAACTATAGAGACATATCAATACTTAATTCATGTAGGAAGGTGTTTGCTACAATTTTGTATACCAGACTCTCAAATTGGATAGAATCAAACCAACGTTTAAGTATATTTCAAGCCGGCTTCCGTGCGGGATTCTCAACTGTTGACCACATTTTCGCCTTGTCAAGCATTGCCACTAAATACACCCAAAAGAAAAAAAAGCTTTATGCCTGTTTTGTTGATTTTAAAGCAGCCTTTGACACTGTTAACCGCCAAGCTCTGATCTACAAAATGGCTTCCCTTGGTATATCTAGGAAGTTTCTAATCATGTATGAAAAATTTCTATGTGGAACTAAGGCGGTGGTATGGGATGGATCAGAGACGTCAACCTGTTTTGAAACGACGGCAGGTGTTCCTCAAGGCTGTATCTTGAGTCCGATCTTCTTTGCTCTTTTTATTGACGATATTTGTGAGAGCCTGTCTGGGGGCGTCAGTATTGCGGACACGCTTATCAAAGTACTTCTATACGCGGACGACCTTGTCATGCTGGCAGATAACCCCTCTGCTCTTCAACTTCAAATCAACAAGCTTCAGAGGTATTGCAGCTCCTGGGACCTTAGGATAAATGCTCTTAAAACAAAGATAATAGTATTTGAAACTCGGAAATGTAAAAGATCTAGAGAAGAAAATTGGTTTCTGGGTAGTGAATGCATAGAGGTTGTGCAGGAGTTCAAATACCTGGGAGTCCTGTTATCGGCAAATGCCAGTTTTACGAAGCACGTACAATTAAAGAGCAAGGAAGCGAAAACTGCTCTTAGCGTTATGTGGCCGAATTTCTTCGCCAACCAGAATATAGACCTGGGATCAAAATATCGTGTTTTTGAAGCAACTGTCAACACCTGTATGTGCTACGGTGTTCAAACTTTCGGCCATATATACTTCGACGATTTTGAACAAGTTCAAAGATCCTTTTTCAAACGTCTATTTCGTTTACCGAATTGAACTCCAACATATGCGATCCACGTAGAGTCTGGTATTTCCCCCGTGTATATCAAAAACCTAAAGGCTAATTCCGATTTTTTGCTAAAAACTATGAAAAAACCCGGGGTTAGTCTCCACAAGTCTATCATGACTAACCTTTTGCGGACACAAGCATCACCGTTTAAAGAATGGGTTGCACTTGCACGCTCTCATGGCCTCCCTCTCAATCTTTCCGAATCCAATCTAGATAATTGGCAGGAGCTGTTCTCAAATGTAATTTCAAAAGTTGACGAACAAATTTATCTTCAACATTTGAATCGTGCATCGGCATCCACAACAAGGGTTACATATAGAGAATTAAACCATCGCCTTCAAGCTGATAACTATTTTAAATTCGATCTCCCTGTGAAAGCTATAAGCACTATTTTTAGAGCAAGAGTGGAAATTCTTAGCTTAAATTATTTGCCTCATCGGTCAGACCTACCAACCTTGTGCGACTTCTGCAACAGATCCGAGCGAGATGATGTTTTCCATTTAATAGCTATATGCCCAATCTTGCAGGAGATCCGAAGGCTTTACTTCCAACATAGTGTCCTTTCTAGAGCACAAGCGATGCAAATATTAAATGGATCGGCAGGTTGGATAAACCTCTCAAAATTTTGTGACCATGCTCTTACCTATCGAAATAGTTTTTGAAGTATTGGAATCTCAGTTGTTTAAGTTATTCAAACTTTTACTTAATTTAAGTACTATAATTTGTGAAATTTGTTAAATCATGAACTACCAATCAAATATTTTAAGCTTTATTTTATATTAAATGAAATGTCATTATCTGGCAGATGGCAACATGCCATGTCCATAGATTCTTTGTAAACCTCTGTAAACAAAACTGTTTGAAATAAAGAATATTTAATAATAATAATAATAGTTAGCTCGGACGTTGGACTTGGAGTCAAAAGGCATATAAGCTGAAGCCAATACCAGTGGGATTTTTTCCCGTCTGTCCCACCTCACCCCAATTTGGTCTATATTGCTGTACTTAGGTACGAGAAATAGGTTAATCTGTTTCCTAGTGACAATGTAAGTTCTTATCTAACTATTATTTGGTTCTTTGGTGTTATATACAACCAAATCCTTGAAATTCTGCCCTTTTATCCTAAGCCGGATGATCGAGGATACTCGCTACATTCAGTCTCACGCCAACTCCTCCAGGCGCCTGCGCCCTCATTGAGCAAGGCCCTGCTCTACTCTTTGGCAAAACCTTCTTGGAGCAGCCAGGTTCCTTTTCAGTTCGGGACTTTTCCTTTAGTGGATTAGCATCTGGTTTTTCGGGTTCTGACCCATTGATGGTGAATGCAAATGACATTTCTCCTTTGGTCCGGACAAACACCCTATGTTGCTCCCGTTCTGCGTACTTACTATAGAATTTATTATCGCCCGAGCCCTGTGTAGCTTTTCCGTTTCCCATTGCGTGATAAGCAGTCGGCGCGCATTTCTGCGCTGCTTTATTGAATCAGACTGCTTCTTGTCGTTCGCCGGCAGCAAGGTTTTCGGTTAAGTCCGAATATGGGCTGGTTTGTCTTACCGATAACATATACTGTCATGCTGTTCTGAAGACGTAGTTGTTCCTTGTCCTGTAGGGTACATTTTTTCCTCAATTTATTAATCTTGTTCTTGCAATTGAGGAGCTTTCCCCTCAACGATGCAGTCGATATATCGAAAATTTGCATGAGCTGGGGATGGAGCGACTGTCATCCTCTTCGATAAAGAGTTTCTCGAGGTCGTTTTTGTTTGAGAATCGGATTTTACGAAGTTCTTGATTCATTTGCACCCCTCCCTTTGTTTAGGACATGTGTGGGCCGTTGATGCCATATATTTATTTTTATTTTACTCATATTCAGTCGAAAGCAGTGGCACCTCGTGAAGGAATTGGTTCAGATATGACGGTCTTAGAAACAGCATTCTTTTTAGCTACCTCTCAAAACTCCAGAGCCTAATCCGCCAAGACAAGTCTCTGGCTGTGCAGGCACTGGGTTTCCGGGGTTTGGGCTGTGACCTACTAAAGGCGATGTTCAGTGGGCCCTCTCCTTGGTCCAGTCAGTTTCCCTCCCAGAGCCCTTTGTTCATCTGGCTTATTTTCAGAACCCGGAACATGTCGTGGCTGGGCAGCCATCCGATCTCCGGAATTTCGAGGCTGTGACGACGCACTCGAGGCGATTGGCACTGGCATCTCTCAATTGGTCAGTAATCTACCCATCCAACAGAAACCTTCGCTTGTCCAGTAGTTTTCTAACTGAATCCTTCATCAGTTCTCGATCCATATCTGTATCACTTAATAGTGTAGACTCGCACGTCAGTTTTTGAATTTTGTCGCCTATCTGCTCTGTACGTAAGCATTGGACTCACACTTTCCTATTTCATATTTATTTCAACTAACAAAATAGTTTCACAGCAAGGTTACATTTTAACTTGTGATTTGTGAATTGCTTGATAAAATAAAAAAAATTATGATTTGTGAAGGCCTTGATAAAACTAAAATTCGAGTGTTTTCATATTAAAATCAAGATTTTAACAATTTGACTTAGAGTTAAGATAAAAAATTGTTTGGAATAGGTGCCTACGTAAGAACTTAAATATGTTTACGTCAAGGTTATTAATAATCATTGGCCAGGTATTCAGAAACGTTTGTTTTAAATTCGCCTATTCGTACGGTCGTCCTGGGGCAATGGGTACTATATTCCATGTGAGAGTGGTATGGACGAAAAATATAAGTTCAGATTGTAAGCAATATTGATTCTTGGCCGAATCAGAACATAAAATAAGGTATGCCGGAAAGTTAAAAAAATAACATGCAGCAGCAACACTTCCCACTCATTCGATCATCAACTCGTTCAAATGAAATGAAAAGCACATCGTATAAACCGATCAAGTGGTAATATTTTTGTTTGAATCCGCCAACTGACACGCCCACTCTTTAAACAAGCAGAGAAATTAATAGAAATGAAGGTCCTGTTCTTCCCAAAGTATGTAGACAAAGTCGTTCTTAACAATTCTTCCATGCCCACTTTTTGGGTGCGTTTTTTCAACAACCTTTTTTTCGCTAAAATCCCCAAATAACAGTTAGTTATGTGAAATTCGAGATCAGTTCAATTAACTGCTAATGTAGTTTTAAGTTTAATCTTTTTAGACTGCCGACACATCGCTTATATGAAGCGTCGCTGTCCTCGCTTCACCATATTCAATAGGAACCGAATAACAGCGTAATGGGGTGCACTGCACTGTCAGGCATACAGAGCCGATGACCCAGATATATTAAAAAATAAAACCACGTGAAGAAGCTAATCGTGGTCGTATCTGCAGCATGTGGAATTGGAGTATGTACTGGTCTCATGGATTACCAAAGAGTGATATTGATACAAGGTGCTGGGAAGCCTAAATATACCTGAGGGCCAGTGGCTCAAGCCTCCAAGATCAAGATCGTGTTATTATTTAGGTGATTTCATCATAAAGTACATGATTAACTGAAACTTGTTCCTAAATCTTAGAGATTTAGAGGGAGATACTCGAGTACTCTGTGTACTTCTAGTTACGTCAGCAGAGACAGAGAGAATATTTTCCGTCCTGAGAAGGTTTAAGACTTGTCTGAGGGCAACAACTTCCGAAGCTCCTCTAAATGGATTAGCATCTATGAATATTCACAGAGAAATCGATATAGATCCTGAGGAAGATGTTGAACAATTATCCAACAAAAAAAAAATAGCAGAATGGATTTGATTTCCCCAAAAAACAATAATTAAACATTATGTTTAACTATTTTAACATTCAAACTTAAGTTTTCAAAACTTGTTCATATAAAAAATGAACAAAGTTCATTATTATTTCTTGCCTATATTATTAATATAACAAATTAATAAAATTTCGTTCAAAAAAAGTTTAATTTTGTGGATTACGCAAGTTAAGGTTTCTTAGGCTAATTGCACACACACCGATTTTGGACGGCCGATTTTATACCGGTCGTCCAAATTCCAATAGTGAACCACATGTGGGAACGGGACCTGGCACACACGCCGACCGCTGATCGGTGCCGGCAAAATGTCAGTGAGCAGCCGTCCACTGCCACTGTATCGCCGGCAGTATCGGGAAGTAGTGGCGTACGTAATTAAATACACGCTTGCACACGCACCGATTTTTTGCCGACCATTCCATTCGACTGCTCTCGCTTCATTCAGTGTGTGCAATTGTAGGTACATACTACGTCTAAAACTACTTTTGGTAGTGCGTTTTAATTAAAGTGCAATGGGTGATTTAATTGACAATGATGTCCTTATTTCATTAGTGGAGGCAAGACCTGTTTTGACCTCCTCACCTGGATCTCAGTATTCAGATGACTTTTCTTAATTTCAAGTTGGTTAAATTTTCATTCACATGACAAAGAATATTGCAAACATTGGCTTGCATTCATTTTTTTTTACACATTTCATGTATACATTTTTAAGGTAAAATGTACAATAAAATGAAATTAATTTTGAAAAAATAACTTGTGTGTTTATTTGTTCTCTAGACTTTATTGAATGGTAGCTCAAACTCGCAAAATCTTGAGTTGTTGTAAAGTGATTTCAACCATAACAAAAAATGGTTTGAAAAAATATCAGAATTGTTTGGACTTCTTGTTTTACTGTGGTAAGTATCTTGTGGCTATATTTATTTAGTAATATTTAGTACATTGGGAACATCAATAAAAAGGTCTATATTTTATTGATTGAAAGCAATGAATTATTTTATATTGACTTACTACTTACCTCAGTGTTAGAGTAAGCCTTTCTAATGAAGGAATAGAATTTCTCATTTTAGTATTCTGATGTTGGATTTCATTTTTCAACTTCTCGTGGAGTTAGATAGAGATAGATAGATAGATTCTTTATTTTTTCATCATAAAGTTTACAAATTGGTATACCTAAGAATAAGGACATGGCAATACTGCCGTCTGCCTGAGATGACATTTCATAATATGATTTAAAAATAAAAGATTTAAAGATTTAAAAAAAAAGCAAAAATTTTAAAATATAAAGAAAAGAAAAAAAAAAAAAAAAAAAAATGTTTAACAAAAGATATGAAGAAATATTATTATATAAAAAAATGCTATCAATTTTAACGTGATTTGAAACACAAAATATTATACAATTTGGTTAATTAGATTTTATCAATTTTAACATGATTTGAAACCCAAGATAATACACAATTTGGTTAGAAATAGCTGTTTATACAATATTATCAATTTTAACGTGATTTGAAACACAAAAGAAATATTATCAAATTTAGTATGATCAGCAACAAAACAATAAATAGTTAGGTATAAAATTTGGTCAAAACTGCAATAAGTGGGTAATCGACTAAGTTTAATATGTGAAACTGGTACGGTAAAAAAGAGCATGTTGGCAATATTTAAAGAGGCTGAGCCAGCCCATTGCTCCATTTAAAATTTCAAAAAGTTTGTCCAAAGATATAAAACTTTCCCGAAAATGCAACCGGCGAATTTCTTGTAGAATAGGAGCAAGCAGCAACGAAATGGTATATATCTTCATTCACTCATAGATCACATAGCTGGGGCAAGTCTGATCGATGAGGTATAAAGTTCAAATTTAAAATTTCAACTCTTGCTCTAAAAATAATACTTATAACCGAGGCTGAAAATTCATTACTAAAGTAAGAGACTTCCGAGGGCAGTTCATGGTTTAAATGACTATAAATAGCTCTTGAAGTAGATGAAGATGCTCTGGAAAGGTTATCCAGAAACATTTTGTGATCCACCTTAGCAATCACATCAGAAAACTGAGCCTGCCAATCGGTCACATTAGTTTCTGTTAAGTTTAAACTTGTTTCGTAAGATAAAGCTAGTTCGTTCCAGTTTTTAAACGGGGAAGCATTCACTCGAAGTAATTTTCTTAAGATGATTTTGTGAAGACAAGTTTCACTTCTTTTCATCACTCTAGTAATGAAGTTCGCACTTGCCTTCAAATTTTGTATATATATAGGGACTATTCCTGACTCTACATATATGGCGTAGTTGGGTGTTGAGTTAGGCAAACGAAATATCCCCTTAAAAAAGTTCCTTTGTACTGTTTCAAAAGCTTCGAAGTGTGTGTATCCGACGGGTTGGACGCCATATGCCATGCATGCATTTACTGTCGCGTTGAAAACTTTGTACTTGGACGTTAAATCAACATTTTGGTTGGAAAAAAACTTTGGCCACATTATATTAAGAGCCAATTTAGCTTCGTTGCTTTTTTCTTTGGAGTGCTTTCGATAGCTTAAATTGTAGGTCAAGAGGACACCCAAATATTTAAACTCTTGTAAAACCTCAATGTGTGTATTGTTTAGAGACCATTTTTCTTCCGCTCGCCTTCTTGATTGTCTCTTTTCAAATATAACAATCTTAGTTTTTTGGGTATTAATTTGCAAGCCCCAAGACTCGCAAAATGAACTTAGACGGTTTATTTGCAATTGAAGCGTGAAAGGATTATCAGCAAGCATAACTAGATCGTCCGCGTACAACAGGACTTTGATTATAATGTTAGCAAAATTAACTCCACCCGGAAGAAGCTCGCAGACATCATCTATGAACAGGGCAAATAATAATCGGCTGAGGATACAACCCTGAGGAACACCTGTAATTGTATCAAATCGATTTGAAAATGTGAAACCGTCCCATACCCTTGCATTTGTTGACGAAATAAGACTTGCATACACTTCGAGAAACTTTCTTGACAAACCAATGCAAGAAAGTTTGTATATTAAAGCTTGTCTATTGACTTTATCGAATGCAGCTTTAAAATCAACAAAGCAAGTGTATAGTTTCTTTTTTCTATCTATAAATTGTTGAGCAATGCTTGAAATGGCCAAGATATGATCCATGGTTGAAAAACCTGGGCGGAAACCGGCTTGAAAGATGCTCAAAAGACTGTTATCCTCAATCCATTTTGAGAGCCTTTCATATAGGATTGCAGTGAAAGTTTTTCTTATTGAATTTAAAATTGAAATACCTCTATAATTTTCCGCAGCGTTAGCATCACCTTTTTTAAAAATGGCAAAAATTACAGATTCGTTGAAACTGTTAGGGACACATCCATCATTGTACACTTTGTTATAGAAAGACACGAGGTAGTTTTTAAAATCAATAGTGCTGTTTTTATAAAACTCGACTGGTATGCCGTCTAGGCCAGGAGCCTTGCTGTTTTTCAATCTTTGGAGCGTTACTTCCAATTCGGGCAATGAGAATTCTAAATCCAGCTCGTTGACTCTAGTATCAGGTAGCGCGTAATCAAAGGTATGAAGGTCTTCATCAGCTGAGAGTAGAGTTTTAAAATGAGCTGCTAACGTCTCAGCTTCTAAAGAGAACTTCATACCCTGATTGCGCCCACCAAGATTGCGCACTGTCTCCCAAAATATCTTTGAGTTTGTGCAGTTTTCCAATTTCTTAGCCACGTTTTTTAAATAGGTGATTTTCTTAACTGAGCACATTTTTTTAAAATCATTTTTAACGCGAAGATAGATGTTTTGAAAAATTGAGAATTGGTCGTTCTAAACAATTTTAAGTAAACGAACGAAAGTTTACGGAGATTTCTGCAATCCTTATCAAACCATACATTTTTAGCTACAAAAGTGTGTGTACTCTTCAACGCAAAAGGGGCTGCGGTCTTTATAACCCGTTCTATACTTTCACATACCACTTCAGACGAGACTGCGGATTGTTGGGGCAGAGATAGTAAGTGCCGAAAAAGGAGGCTTCTATAGAGGGTGGCATTGTTCTCCGACCACTTCAGCTTATTAAAACTAGAAGGTGTAGCTTGCTGGTTTAACTCCTTTAGGTGAATTTTAATTACAATTGGAAAATGAGCCGAGTAGTTGACTAGTGCAACTTCAAAGTCATCGATAATGTTCAGCCAGTCCCCTGAAATCACAGCAAAGTCAATCACGGATTGTCCCTGCCCGCTAACAAAAGTGAATTCGCCACATGCATCACTAATAGAAGACCCATTCAAAACAAATAGACCGAAAACTTCAAAAAATTCTGTTAAACTCCCCCCGTTGCGGTTATAAATTTTATCCTTAGAACATCTACTCTCGACCAGTGCAACTCGTGCTCGTAAAATATTGGCGGAAGAATTTTGATGTTCACCAATCCTAGCATTTAAATCACCGACGATTAACACATGGTCAAGAGAAGTGTTATTCATAAATTCCACTAGTTCATCGAAGTCGCTAAGCCAATGATTGCAATTTAAATAAATAGGAATAATATAATAGTTTAGGTTGTTGCTAACCATATGAAAAATAATTTTAGATTCAATAATTTTAAAATTAATAAGATTACCCCATAAAGATTTTTTAATCCCATATAGAATACCCCCACTGGCTCTTCCATGCAAATTAGATCTTATCGCGGGTGTAAACATTACTTTAAAGTCTTTGAAATATTTTAGAAATTCATTTTGATTCTTTTCTTCAATAAAAGTTTCTATAAGAATTATAACATCAAATTGGTGTTAATATTTAAAAAAATCGGAATGTAAAAGCTTACTTTTGAGACCAGTTATATTATACGAGCATATATTTAATTTTTGAAAAATAGTTGTGTTATGGCAGACGACAGAATTTACCTATTGTGTTTTATCCCTAACATGGTGTGAACTCTGATTTCCAAATGGCGCTCGCTGCGGTTGGAGGCCAAAAGCGGAAGAAGAGCTTGGAACCACGGCCAACCTCGCTCCCTCGCTGCAGTCAAAGTACTCGTAACCACTGTCACCAAATAGTTCACTAATGAGTGACATGTCCGCTGCTGATTTGACAACTAAACCTCGTGAAATTTGATAAACAAAAAGTTGATTGTTGATTTGCAATTTGTTGTCTCCTTACGAAAATTCGGGCGTTTGGATTTATCTGCCGCAGTTTGTTTTTTATTTCTATTAGTGTTTTTCTTTTTCTTCTTGATAAAAGTGATTGCTCGCGAAATATACTTGTTCCGGAGCCTTTGAGCGTGTGCGCGGAGGTAATAAGTTTATCGGTGATCGCCGCTGTTGGAAGTTCGATGATGACAGTTGCTCTTTCAGTGCTGTTGTTGCGTATTTGTCTGGAGCTCTTAAATTGGATTTCTTCGTCTTCATTTAACTTCAGAAGCCCCTTGCAAGTCTGTTTAGCTAATTGGATTGCATCGGTTTCTGTGTCTAAAGGAAGGTGTACCACAATAGACTTATCGTTTGATTTCCGTGAGAGAATTTCCAATTGGGTTTCAAGCTCTCGTGGAGTTCATCAAAGGATGCAATAACACTCTGAAGAAGTTGAAAAACTTACTACCATCACGAATTAGTTCTTCAAAAAGAGTGTAGAATGTTCCCGTGAGTTCTCTGCTTTGATTGATAGGATGAATCCAGTACTTGCGCTTAATCCTACGGCGCTTACTACGGCGATGCAATAACCACATAGCAACAATTAGTTTAGGATTCATTATTATTAAACAATAACCTCGTGTCACGATCACGACAGCAAAGCAACTGATTGTTAGACCGGTAAAAATCCGGTGAGTGTACCAGCACCCTGCTACCGGTAAAATGTCGGCCGATTTTATACTGGCCGTTCAAAATCGGTGTGTGTGCAATTAGCCTTAGAGGACAAAAAAAAATTGAATTCACTTATTTTATTAACTTAAAAGGACTACAAAAAATTAAAAGGGGGAAAAAATGATTGAAAAATTTTACAAGTGAGCTCCCAACATTTTTTTTGCATACGCCACTGCTGACGGCGCGCGGTCGAGTTCTTTTCAATGGTTACGGATCGGTAATGTCGTCGACAGTCTAGTAGATACGTTCTTCCTTTTTGACTTGTAAAGATTTGAAGCAAAATAAAATAAAAATTGATTCCTATGAAAGTAACATTAATTTCTACATGTTATAGGATATATGAAGACAAAATCATTCTTACCGAGTGGCGCATAATAAGTTTTTGCCAATCCCACTTTTTGGGGGATATGAATAGGGTATCCAACAGATCGCCCTAGCGGATTTTTAGCCTTTCCTTATGTTTAACACCCAAATTGTGTTGGATTGGTGTTTAGTCGGATAAAAGTCTGGTCATGGTGTGGTCGTTGACCGTTGTGTTGGGGTTGAACGAAATCAAGCAAAAGGTGTTGGTTGTTTGCTAAAGCTTTTACCCTCAAAATCTACGTTTGATGTTTGGTCGGAAATTATACGTATTAGTGAATTCATTTTGGCAGTGCTTTTTCTCTCCGGAAGACTAAAAAGAGGGAATTCATTTTTCGGGAATTTTGTTCCACTTAAATGGATCATAGGGCCGAATTGATTTCGGGACTTATAACCCACTTAAATGGGTGCATTATGCCAAATGGGAAATGACATAAGTAAAGTATGCTATGGGGTGGTTGTTGTAGCCGAAAGTGTTGTATACCTGCTGTAATACTACCTATATTAACAAATTGGGAAGTTAAAAAAGTATATTTTGGTGCTGTGCATTTTCATTGCTGAAAGTGGAAAAATTCTGTTTAGTTTTTTTTTATAATTTGCGTGCGCTAAAGGCATTTCTTTTTTCTGTAGTGACAGAGTACCCATATAATGGGAAAACCACAGCGCTGGCATTTTGTAGCTCCCAGCAAATGATTCATTGCCTGTTTTTGGCTGCTACTTACTGAAAGAATAGAAGGGTAGGAAAGAAGTTTGGTGCGATGAGATTTTTTTCTCCACAGGTGACGCCTAAATTGAAGGTTGTATGAAAATGTCATGGAAGTATTTTCCAGCTAATCTAAAAGTTTGGTCTTATAAATAAAGTTATATTTCAATGCACATTTTATGTAAATCATAAAAAAATGAGAGAAACACTTTTTCTGAATTGAACGCCACAGTTTGCACCCCCCACTGCTTGTCGCCACTGCTCACATGAACAAAGTTGAACCCAATCTAAACACGTGTAAAGCACACCGTAACAGATCGAAAAAATTCGATTTTTATGGTTTCAATTTGAAGTGGCATTTTCATTTTTTTGTTCGAAATGGATACAAATACGATTACAGTTGTCCTAAACATTAGCCTCATCGAATTGATATATTATCAGGTTTTTGTTTTAGATAAGGCTGAACTTGGGAACATTTCAGCTTTCTGATTTCTGGAACTTCTTAGCACAAAGGAAAACGCAACAAAATGTTAATATTATTCTCAAGATATTACTTTCGTCTAAATATTTTTCATTCCACCGATAAAGTCAGATAAAAGGAAACAAATTAAAGCCTATTTACAACCAATGACCGAACATCTAACCAAGATACGAACTATGTTAACGCAATTCTTAAAATGCCACTTTCGTTTGGAACTCTTTCTGTTGATGGTATGACTTGTAAAGTCTGCATCGCACACACTCCTAGAGGACCGGAATATTATAAATCTTGTACGGAAGATTAGTGCCAGAAGGACGTATACCCTCCTGGCAGGCTTACGTGCCATTCAATGGAAAGAATTATGTCTCGGCTCCAACAGGTAAGCCGACACCATGACAATTTTTTCAAGAAGAAGACTATTGTTACTTAGATGCTATCGATGAATTGGATGTACATATATAGAGTTTGCTGGTCGGATGAGACTAGGCAACCAAATCTATTGGGCACTTACTGCAAAATCAACGGATGCAATGATTCACCCGCTGTGACAAAACTCACCTGCTCTAAATGCGACTTATCTGACGGAAGGGTATAAAATGGGCCTCTTTGAGGTGAACAGCACCTCTTGCAACATTACAAATACTACCACGTGCAGTGTTCAGCAGCTTCTAGGTCAAGAGAGCGATCAAGAGTGGTGGCCGCCAGACTAGACACATGACAGCTGGATCCAGTCAACATGTGGAGCAGAAGCACTCTGGCGGACACTACGGGCTCAAGTAGTAAGAACGGAAATTGGGGACACAGGGTACGCATCTTATTACGGCCCAGGTACTCGCCCCTCCTAGAACGTAGTTTGGTAGGCAGTAGTTTCGTGGGGTAGTGTAGTTAGAGAACAACACCAATAACAACATCAACAACAACAACAACAACAACAACAACAACAACAACAACAACAACAACAACAACAACAACAACAACAACAACAACAACAACAACAACAACAACAACAACAACAAAATTAAAGAGTCCTGCTCCGCGGATAACAAAAAATTAAAATTTCCGGGCTACCACTGCCCGATCAAAACACAGTTTACTTTTACTACTTAATATTTATTCCCGATTTATTTCTACAATCTTAATTCCCGATTTATTTCTACAATCTTATAACCGTTCCGTCTGGTGTCTTACTTAGAACTAACTTAATCATAAAACCCATTCCCACGACGCTGGCTATCTGGAGACGACATTTATCCTTGGTCAGCAAATGCAACGGATGCGCGTGCATTTGAGTCAGCTGAAATGCACGAGCCAGACGACGACCGGTGGGAAAGCTGCAACCAATGTAATACCACGGATCATGTATCCGGCACAACGCTAACGTGTTTATTCACGTATCATGTATCCGGCATATGCTCTGAATGTATGTAGATATGTATGTCTCGCCCACGCTGGATGGTGTTAACTCCTCCCCGTTCGAAAGTCTACGTCCCGTAGACCCGTTCAAAAAAGAGAGGGTGGTTGCTAAGCGGATATCTGGTGATGGCCGGATGTACTGTCAGCCGGACTTCCCTGAAGATGCAGGTTGAGGGATGGAATGTTGAGCTTACCCTTTGTCTTGCGCCATATGTTCCAGGCAAGGAGAATGATCATCAGGAAAAGTCCCACGTCGGTTATGGTTGAAAAGTTAAACTTTGTATACAGGTCCCCGAGGTGGTGTATGTTTTCCATGCTAAGGGAGTGCACGTACTCAACGTCAATTAGGTGTCCCTTGGATGAAACGTTCGCCATAACCGGCAGAAGTGCCTGGAGGTGTGTGGAAACAAAGCTGGAGAATGTTCTGTTCCTTAACTGGATCGTCTCGTTGATAAGCCGGATGATGTATGTACCCTCTAAGTTCCTTGATTCGTTACCGCACGTAAGTTGTCCCTTAAAGTTGCTCAAAAAGACGGTATCCTCTTTGATAAGATCCACGGTTTCATTACTGTTTGAACGGTAAGTACATGCTGCAGGTCCTCCCCTCAGCAATCGAGCAACGCAGCCGTCTTCCGCTAACTTCTCTAGTACCGATTCCTTGCAAACCGTCGTATTCCCTATAGAAAGGCATTCGCCGAGTATACCAAAAGCCTCGCGGTGATTGATCAGAACCTTATTGTGTCGTAAGTCGATCTGCTTTCCATCACGTATTGATGACCTCGTAAGCAGCACGTTGAAGTCCTCGTTTTTTACCTTTGGCATCGATAGGATATACAAAAGGGCCGAACCATTCATATATATGGAGGGTGTCCCATGTTCGATAGCTTCTACCTCGTTCCCATATGGAAGTGTCTCGAACTCGTTGATGATCTCGGCTACCTCCCCTTTGTCTAACAGGTTCGTGTTGATTATACCGCCCTTTGCCATCTGACATGCCCGTATTATTTCGTTGACTCTTTCTTTAAAGATCAGGACTTCGTTTAATACGTCTTGTTCGAATCTTCCTGCGAGAGTGTCCTTTATTCCACTGTTGGCTCTTTCGATGACCCAGTTGACTTTTTGTGTAACTTCCTCCATGCCTTTGAGCACTGCGTCATTTATCTTGTACTGATGGTTATTGTTCTCGATGATTTCCTGTTCGCTTTGGAGAACCTTACTCCAATCGTCTGCGTCGGGACTACCAGCTATCCATTTCCAAGCTGCGCCAATCCAGTCAATTGATCTACGCCTCCTTGATGGTGAGCTCGTTTTAAGCAAGCTTATGCGCTCACTAGTTTGTTGTAAATAATACCCGATTAGGGATCGTCTTTCTTTGTCCTTAATGCTGCTGGCCGTTACATTTGCTAACACACTTAATTGCTCCTCGATTTGACTTAGGTTGATGATGTGAACCAATTTGAAGCTGCCGTCGACGATGAAACCTCTTCCATCCTTGATGGTAACGATTGGTCCCTCGTAGTTATAGATCTGGAAACTTTGCACCGAAATAATGCAAACGAATCTGCAAAATGTTCTCTTAGATGTTGGTTAGGGTTACTAAAAAATTATTCATATGATAAAAAACTTATACTTCTAACAATTACTTTGCTACTTCCATAATAGTAACAGAAAGCTTTAGCTTAAGTATCTTATACTATAATGTACATTCAAATTAAAATATTTATTCCAATTAATTAGTTTTTAATTTTATCTATAAATTAGCTAGGGTGTGCCTCTTCCCCCTTTTTTTGAAGTGCTCATATACATATGCATGTGTGTATGTGCACTGATATCAGTTTAGCTTATGATTTTCATGCCAATTGTAATTTTGTGAGTGCTTTGTGCTTTAGTTGTGCATGCAATTACTATTGTGCTTTAACGTGGAACATTCTTAATGTGGGCTTTATGGACCTTTCGTCCTGTGGACGTAGTCACCGTTACCCTATTGTTCCTTTCGACGATTTCCTTGCGGAATAAAGGCTTGTTCTTGCCCTGGATTCGTTTGAAAGCGGTGAAAATCACATCACCTTTTTTATATTTTTTTGGTGATGAACGCTTGGCATTTCGCCGTTCGTTATCAGCCTTTTGCTTTTTTTCAATAATACCCCTCAGATCATTGTTGATCTTAACCCGGAAGTTCCTCAGTTGTTAGTAGTTTATCCTGGATGCTCTGTTAAAGAATATATCCGAGGGCTTCCTCTGCGTAACTGAGTGGACTGAGTTATTATACCTGTCCACGGCTATACCTAAAAGTTCTTTAACCCGAAGGCCCTTTAGTTCGGCTTTAAGGCATCGATAAATCTCTAAAATGGTGGAATGTACCCTTTCCACTTGTCCATTCACTTCACTTCGGTGAACAGGCGTCAAATATAATTTGATATTCAACATTTTAATGAAATTTTGAATTATGGGGCTCAGGAAACTGCGTTCGTTGTCAGTAACCAAAACCCTAGGAACTGTAAAATAGTGTAATATTTTTATAATCTTTTCCCTCAGATGGAATGAAGATTTATTTTGTATGTGGAAAAGCTTAGTGAATTTAGAAAACTTATCGATACAGCTTATGAATTTTTCGCCCTGTACCTCGACGATGTCCATGTGAAGTATCTCACATGGATATGAGGGTACTGGCGTTGGCTGTAGCTCGGGGCTTGCGGGATGCCTATCATACTTGTTAGCCAAGCAAACTTCACAAGACCTGGTATACAGGGTAATAAAATGATTCATCCTAGGGAAATAGAATTTTTCCAACAACTGTTCTCTATTTTCCCTGGCATTCCGATGAGCCCTCCTATGCTCCTCGTCAATGTGTGCCCATATCCGATCCTCATTTCTTACGTCCTCAACGATTCGCTGCGTAATTCGGATTTTGTAGCTAAAAAAATTATCTAAATATACGCTTTGGAGCAGTCCGATGTGCGACTCTGGAATCTTTACTCCATTAAGGACATTGGGCCTCAACTTTTTCTTAAGGATGGCTACGAGCGTATTCCTATCTAGGTTTTCTGAAGCGACGTAATGGCGCGCATATCCTGGATGGGGTTCTTCGAAAATTTCCAGTCCCTTTCCAACCTTGATTATGATTTGGTTCCTAAAAACATTAAGTGGGGCCTCTATATGAGGAATAAGATCAGTACCATCTTGTTCCGCGCTGTGTACTGTCTCAGCAGTGTCTGTTGATCCAGATACCTCTGAGGCAGTGTTAGTTGAGGAACCATGGTCACTAGCTGTGTCTGTTACGGAACCATCAATTGCCCTATTTGAACTTGGTGCTGGTTCAGCTCTAGCTGAATCAGACAAGTGGTTGACCTGGCTTTTCAATCTTGACAGAGCATCTGCTACCAGATTTGACTTACCTGGTCTGTAGATGAGTTCACAGTTATATTCCTCGATGCGGGCTTTCCATCGTTTAAGTTTCGCGTTGTAGTTTCTGTTGCCTAACGCGAATGTTAACGACTGGTGATCCGTATATATACGGATTTTCTTGGTGCCGTACACATATGATCGAAGGTTGTCTAATGCCCATACTATGGCCAACATCTCCTTCTCGTTGGTCGCATAGTTCTCCTCGGTCTTGTTGAGGGTTCGGGAAATATAGGAGATTGGCCTGTCTTTCCTAAACTCACCCTGTGATAGGACTGCTCCTAATGCGAGGTTGGATGCATCCGTGGTGAGATTAAAGGGAAGCGAAAAGTCGGGAAAGGCCAATATCTCGGACGATACTAAAAGCTCTTTTAGGTCGTTAAATGCCTTGAGAGATTCCTCATTAAGTACCACTGGAACTCTGGTTTGCCCTAATTTGCGCATTTTCGCCTCTAGTGATAATAGTTAGGGGCTTCGTGACCTTCGCGTAATCGCGGATGAATTTCCTATAATAGGATGTGAGCCCCAGGAAGGACTTAAGATCTTTTAAGTTTTCAGGTGGCAGGAGACCTTGAATAGCAGAGACCTTCTTTGCGTCTGGTTTGATACCCTCGGCCGTGATAACATACCCCAAAAAGTCAACTTCTGGTTGAGCAAATTGCGTTTTCTCGAGGTTAACCCTCAGGTTCGCGCTAAGCAGCTTACCAAGAACGGTATCCAGGTTCCGAAGGTGATTTTCTTGACTGTCTCCAAATACGATAATATCGTCTATGTAAACATAGCAGATCTTACCTATATAAGGTTTTAAGACGTCGTCAATCATTCTTTGGAATATGGCTGGTCCGTTCTTCAGACCAAAGGGTAACCTCAAAAACTCAAACTTTCCATTCATGGTTGAGAATGCGGTTTTGGGTATGTCTGAAGCCTTCATCGGAATCTGGTGGAATCCAGGAGTAAGGTCAATGGTCGTAAAGACTTTGGCTTTGCCTAGGCTGGCTAGCGTCGAATTTATATCGGGTATCGGGTATGCATCTGATACAGTGACATGATTTAGCTGCTTAAAGTCTATGACCATTCGATATTGTTTTTCGCCCGATGGCTTAGGTTTTTTATCTACTATCCATATGGGGGAGTTGAAAGGACTTTTGGACGGGCGAATGATACCCTCTTCCAGCAACTTACTTATTTCCTTTTCAACAACTTCCCTCATGTTGGCAGGATAGGGGTAGCTTTTGGAGTAGACCGGTTCCGCGGTGGTTGTTCTAATTTCCGCTTTGACAGTGGTGTCCACGATTTGACTATTGTCAATAGGACCAAAGAGGGGTTCATATTTGCGTATGAGACTCTGAATTTCTAACTTGACGTTAGATGGAAGGCGCTCATCCAACACCACATTGACCTGCGTTGATATTTTTTCCTTGAGCGGTATAGTGATCGAGGGTTTAAGTTGCAGTACGTTTGTCCTCCTATCTATGACCGCCTCAAGTTCTTTAAGGGTGTCGTCCCCAATGATCCCATCAAAGTACGTCAACCCAGGAAGCACGTAAAAGGTAAGAAGGGTGTCGTTCCCTGAATTTTTAAAGAAACATCCCTCTACACATTCTGTAACATGGATTTTACCGGCTGCGCTGTGCACTGGAAATGATTTGGGGACAGGTTTGGCCCCCTGGGAAATCGACGGCCTTATGAAGTTCTTGTTAGCCCCGGTATCAACAAGAAACTTCAGCACTCGCCCGTCGCTGGTTACTAGAGTACGTAATGGTACGCTGGACTGCCGTCCGTCATAAAATTTACCTCTTCCATGACGCGCTCCTCACCGCCGTAGCGATTGTCAGGTGCCAGTTCATCTTCGCTGTCAGCCTGGAGGTGGAATAGTCTTTGTTGCTTATTGGGGTAATTTTCCGACCTGGCCCTTCGCTTAAAAGGGTTATTACCCTTTGGACGATTCATATAATTTACATGGCGCGACTGCACCGAGTTGTCGACCTCCATCCTTTCACTTGGTTTGGGCACGTTAGGTCTCGGCGGTGTGTCATAGTCGCGGACAGGGATATACTGCTTTGGTTGTCTGGGGTTCTCGCTCAAACTATGGTGGAACCTTTTCCTCGGTAGAGAAGGTCTTGGATCGGACCTAAACGATTGGTTCACTGGTGCAGTAATAACGTTTTTGGCCGATGGGTCGTGGATGACGTTGCTGCGGTAATTCAGATTTTGAATTTCCAAGCAGGCCGAATAAGCCTCTGGCAGATTTTTCGGCTTCTGGATGATCAGCATCCGGGAAAGGTCGCCGTTAAGGCCTCGAATAAACACGTCAAGTGCTCTATTCCGGTAGGTTTCCACAAGAGCATTAACGGTCTCTTGCGAAAAGCTTTCCGTCTTAATCTTATTTATCATAAGAGAAAGTTGATGGTTTACCGCCGCGTAAAACTCATCCATTTTGGAATTCTTCTGCGATAGTTGGCTGAGCTGATGCTCCAACGTTCGCATGTCCCTCTTATCGGCATAGTGTAGGAATAAGCATTGTTTGATGGCACCCCAGTCATCATCAAAAATGTTGTATGAGATGAGTGCGGCATCTGCACTGCCCCGCACCTTCTGTCGTATGTGCTGAAGAATAGCACGATATAGGGGCTTATTCCTGACTATCGAAAAGTCTTTAAGGATCCCCTCGACAATAGGCACCCAGGATACGTATTGCGTTGGGTTTCCGTCGAAAACCTGTAACTCCTTCACGCAGTCAGGGAGGCGACATATGTCCCTCAATTCATCCTCGTTGGATGGACCACGGAGTTCAAAAACTTGGGGGGCACTGCCGCCGGTAGGAGTCTCAATAAATTGACCCTCCTCCACGCGTTTAACGCGTACGTCAATCTCCTTTAGCTGTTGTAAAATGGCATTGACTGCCGCGGTTAGTTCGGTCAAGGATTTCGTGATTGAATCCATGTCAGGGAACATTTATATGTGAAGCAAGGGTTTTTTTTATCTAGTAGGATAAAATGTGGGTACTTATCTTTGGTTCCTTTGGCTTACGGTTGGGCTGAGTCTCTGTATGCTGAGTCTCACAGCCTGTGGGAGTTTCACTCGCTTATATTGCACAACACTTTCGATGTATATATTTTTTCGCACATGCACTTCTTGTACACAGAATCACAATTTTTAATTTTTGGCGTATGCTCTTTATATATTTATATTTTAAGCTTAATATTGCACATGCATATGTAGCACACGATTCGTATTACAAATTATTTCTATTATTTTCGCACAGGCTTTAGCACTTAATGGGAAATACAAAACTTGTACAATTATTATTCTTTTATATTTCTTTTCGCACTTTGCTTCGTTCACAATTTATTTCTAGTTTTAATTGCTTTAATATTTTCTTTCTTTATTTTTGCTGTAAGCTTAGTTGGATCTGCGAAAGAATTTTCTTACGTTAGACATGGGAGTTTCATCGTTGCGCGATGGACTCGGTATTCTCCGCGGAGCAGACACGGGTTTCTATATCGAGACCGGTTTTGGAAGTGCCGTGTGATTCCTCTTTAGTCGCTGGCGTTTGTGGTTTTCTTTTAAGATTTTAACCAGCAACCTACTAGGGCACGAACAATCTTCACTATCGCAGCTCTTAACCAATCAGATCTCCGCTTGCGGAATTTGAAGAAGTCAGAATGGGTACTGTCTTGGATATCTTTTAAGGTTCACTCGATAGAGCGTACTGATCTTCTCGTCCTTTTTTAAGGACTTTAAATCTTGCGGTTTAAGAGGTAGCGAGTTTTTAACCGGTCTCTGCTCGGGCGCCAATTAAAGAGTCCTGCTCCGTGGATAACAAAAAATTAAAATTTCCGGGCTACCACTGCCCGATCAAAACACAGTTTACTTTTACTACTTAATATTTATTCCCGATTTATTTCTACAATCTTAATTCCCGATTTATTTCTACAATCTTATAACCGTTCCGTCTGGTATCTTACTTAGAACTAACTTAATCATAAAACCCATTCCCACGACGCTGGCTATCTGGAGACGAAATTTATCCTTGGTCAGCAAATGCAACGGATGCGCGTGCATTTGAGTCAGCTCAAATGCACGAGCCAGACGACGACCGGTGGGAAAGCTGCAACCAATGTAATACCACGGATCATGTATCCGGCACAACGCTAACGTGTTTATTCACGTATCATGTATCCGGCATATGCTCTGAATGTATGTAGATATGTATGTCTCGCCCACGCTGGATGGTGTTAACTGCAACAACAACAACAACAACAACAACAACAACAACAACAACAACAACAACAACAACAACAACAACAACAACAACAACAACAACAACAACAACAACAAGTTACGAAATCCTGTCGAGGATTCTCAAAAAAAAACTAACACCAACCTGAGGTTGGTCCAACGGTTCGCAAGAATTCAAACACAACTATTTAGACTACGTTACAATTAATTCTTTATTTTCTATACGATTGAATATTAACACGACTGCACTCTGTCACGTCCAAACTTAGATTGTCCCACCGCTGTTCAATTCCTGCTTCAGGTGGTATTGTTTCTCATGCCCAATCTGCTGAGTCGCCCAATGCATGCAGCGCGTGCATCCGCCTGTATCGGGTATCCGTCATCGTTGCAATCGTGGGAGCATGCTGAGTCGGCTGGAACATGTTTGCGCGTGTCTGATCAGGTTCAGGGTGACGAGCGGTTTCAGGTGCGGTATGCCGGATGATGATAACTTCAGGTTTAGGGTGACGAGGGGTTTCAGGTGCGGTATGCCAGATGGTGATAACTCCTCCCCCTTTGAAAATCTACGGCCCGTAGATCTTGCGTGACCTCAGGGTCAGGCTGTTACTTGTGATAAGTTAGAGGATGATATTGCTGGGATGTCGGGCTTAGCGTATAACTTCTTCCCGATCGTGAGGACTGCCGATGCCACCAAAATTAGGATTGCAGCCTCTGTAAGTATAGATATTTTAAATTCTTGGGTTAAATTACCTAGGCGTTCTATGTTCCGAACGCTGATATCATGCACGTATCCCAGAGCAATATCTCGGTCATGGTAGGTGATGTTCATTAGCGCCGGGGGAAGTGCTTGTAAGGCTGTAGCCAAAGAACTTGAAAATGTTCTGCCCTTCAGCTGGATACTCTCATTTCTCAATTGGATGATGTATGTACCTGTAAGAGACTTTGAAATATTGTTAGCGACTAAATCACCCCTGAAGTTAGTGACAAAAATTGTATCTTCTTTGATGAGTTCGATGACCTCTTCTTTGCTTGTTTGGAAGGTACAAGGCGCGGATCCCCGCTTCAGAAGCCGGGCGATGCAGTCATCTTCGGGAATTTTCTCCAGCGCTTTGTCCTCGCAGATTGTTGAGTTGTTAATTGATAGGCAACTTGCTACGATGCCGTAAGTTGCCCTGTGGTTGACGAGCATCTTTTTGAATTTTAGCCTGATCTGTTTTCCCTTGATAACTGATGGCCTTGTTATTAGTAGGTTAAATTCTTCTTTTCCAACCTTTGGCATTGAGATAACATACAGCAGCATCGATCCATTTGTGAAGATTGATGGCGTCCCATATTCTACTGCCTCGATTTCGTTAGCGTACGGAAGGGTCTCCAACTCGCTGATAACCTTATTGATTTCCTCCGTATTTAGTAGGTTTGTATTGATCAGGCCGCTCTTTGCCATTTGGCAGGCTCGTACTATTTCGTTTATCTCGCCTTTTATCACTATGATTTCGTCCAGTGCATCTTGTTCGAACCTTCCAGAAACCGTGTCCTTAATCCCTTGTTCGTATCTGTCTATCACCGAGTTAATTCTCCTAGTAACGTCTTTCGTAATGTCAAAAAGCTTCTCGTTGATTTGGTATTGCTGATTGTTGTTTTCGATAATTGTTTCCTGGCTTTGGAGGATTTTGGTCCAGTCGATAGCGTCAGGGCTGCCAGCTACCCACTTCCAGGCTGTTCCAATCCAGTCGATGGACCTTGCCTTCCTTCGTGAGTTGCCTTTAAGCAACCTGAGACGGTCCTTTATCTGCTGCACATGAAATTCCATTATGCGTTTTCTGTCCTGATCCTTGATGTTATCGCTTATGGCATTGGTTACTCCGTCCACGAGACCTTGGAATTGCGCTAGGTCAATAGTATGTACAAGCTTAAAACTTCCATCGACAATCCATCCTCTACTTTCCTTTAAAGAAACTATGGGGGCCTTGTAGTCGAATATCTGGAATCCTTGAGTGACGGACAGAAGCATGAGTCTGTGAAATAAATAAAATGTTCTTTTCTTTTCTTTTATGCTCCTAGGAACCCTAGGTTTTCTCTAAGATAGGTGATGTTAGAGTGGAATATCCGCCTTCAGTAAAACGACAAGAATCTATTTCATTGTTATAGACATTTTACTTGGCTAACTTAAGACTAACATTTTTCTTAAATTAAAAATTAGTAGGAAAGCGCTTAAAAGCAAATGATTCCTTTATCTTAAGACTAAATGATTTGTAATTATTCTTACTGTCTAGTTGTAGGTGCATTGCTAAAATAGTTATGATATTGTGCATACACTCCCCTTTCTCTTTTCCATATATTCATTTCTTATTCGTTTTCATATTTTAAATGTTTTTTAAATGAGTCTTGTGTATTTTTCGGCCACTGGTTGTGGTGACCGTTACCTTGTTGTCCTTTTGGACAATTTCTCTGCGAAAATTGGGCTTATTTTTTGCCTGAATGCCTCTATTTTTGTTTCGCCGCGCGTTCGTTGATTTTTGTTTGCGCATAATTTCCCCCTTGAGCTCCCTATTCACTCTTTTCCGGAAGTCAACTAGTTGTTGGTAGTTTATTCTTTGATACCTGTTAAAGAAGATATCTGATGGTTTCTTCCCAGTAACAGAGTGAATGGAGTTATTGTACCTGTCTACGGATATATTTATTAACTCCTTGAGTCGCAGACCCTTGTATTCGACTCTGAGGCATCTGAAGATTTCCAGTATCGTAGAATGAAATCTCTCCACCTGTCCGTTCACCTCACTTCGGTTAACGGGGTTGCGGTAAAGCTTGATTCCGAGTAAATTTATAAAATTGAGCACTATTGGACTGAGAAAGCTTCTCTCATTGTCAGTCACCAGTATTTTTGGGACTGTGAAATAGTGCAGTATTTTGGTAATTTTGACAGCCCTACTTTTTATGTGAAACAATTTACCAAATTTCGAGAACTTGTCTATACAACTTATAAACTTCTCGTTCTGGATTTCCACAATGTCTAGGTGCAGAATTTCGCATGGGTAGGAAGGTATAGGCGTAGATTGATATTCCGGATTGATGGGATGCCTATCGTATTTGTTAAGTTTACACACCTCGCAAGTGCTAGTATATTTTTTGATCAAGCTATTCATCCTCGGGAAATAGTATTTTTCCAGGAGTTGGTCCTTATTTTCCTTAGCATTGCGGTGAGCCCTTTTATGCTCACTCATAATGAGTGTAAATACGCGATCTGAGTCCCCGACGTCCTCAACAATTCTTTGCGTGATTCGGAGCTTATAATTTACAAAGTTTTCTAAGTATGTTTCCTGAAGCAGAGCCAGATGTGACTCTGGAATTTTGATGCCATTTAGTATATTAGGCCGCAATTTGGTTTTAAGGATTCGTGAAAGAACCTCTTTGCTTGGGTTCTCTATTGCCACATAGTGGCGAAGGTAACCACGATGAGGTTCCTCATGAGCTTCAAATCCTTTTCCGATTTTTATGACAATTTGGTTGCGAAATACATTCAGCGGCACTTCGACATGGGGAATGAGGTCAGTGCTATCCTGATCAGCGCTGTGCATTGTACCTATAGACGAACGTAACTCACTCGCTGTTTCGGTCATTGAACTATTTTTTTCGCCCTCGCGACCCTCACTCGCTGTTTCGGTTATTTCACTCTCGCGACCCTCGCTGGCATCGTCCGTTACCGAACCTTGATCGCAAGCCCTAGAGTTGTGTGCTGCCTGAGTGCCCGCCGAGTCGGATAAGTGATTGACCTGGGTTTTAAGTCTCGATAGAGCGTCAGCAACTATGTTCGATTTACCAGGTTTGTAAATCAATTCATAGTTGTATTCCTCTATACGAGCTTTCAATCTTTTTAATTTCGCATTGAAATTTTGGTTACCTAACGCGAATGTAAGGGGTTGATGGTCCGTGTGGATGCGTATCTTCCTAGCTCCGTAGACGTAGGACCGAAGGTTGTCGAGGGCCCATACGATTGCCAGCATCTCCTTCTCATTGGTCGCGTAATTTTCTTCGGTCTTGTTGAGTGACCGCGATATGTACGCAATCGGCCTATCCTTACCAGATATGTCCTGTGAAAGCACCGCCCCAATCGCGTAGTTTGAAGCGTCTGTGGTCAAATTGAATGGCTTTTCAAAATCAGGAAAAGCGAGAACCTCAGATGATGTGAGCAGAACTTTAAGATCCTCAAATGCTCGCAATGCCCCCTCATCCAACCTGACTGGAATGCGTTTCGACTGACTTGCCTTAATCTGGGCATTTTCTCCCCTTGTCAGGTTGGTTAAAGGTTTCGCCACCTTGGCATAATCACGAATAAACTTCCTGTAATAGGAAGTGAGACCCAAGAAGCTCTTCAGCTCCTTAAGGTTTTCCGGTGGCAATAATTTCTGGATCGCAGCCACCTTGCTCGGATCTGCACGTATGCCATCAGGGGTAATAACATACTCGAGAAATTCAACCTCGGTTTTTAAGAAGGTTGTTTTTTCCAAGTTAACCTTGAGATTTACCGCCCGCAACCTTGAAAGGATTGTATCTATGTTGTCGAGAGTCTCGTTCATACTTTTACCAAAAATTACAATGTCATCAATATATACATAGCATATTCTACCGATGAACTCTTTTAGTACGTCATCTATCGTCCTTTGGAAGATGGCTGGTGCGTTTTTTAAGCCGAATGGTAGCCGAAGCCATTCGTACTTCCCGTTCATGGTAGAGAACGCTGGTTTTGGTTTATCGGACTCCTTCATGGGTATCTGGTGGAATCCAGATGTCAGATCCAATGTAGCAAACCATTTTGCTTTACCCAGACTAGCTAACGTGGAGTTAATGTCCGGAATGGGGTACGCACCCGCTATTGTAACAAGATTTAGGCGTTTGAAGTCAATCACCATCCTGTACTGAAGCTCGCCTGTAGGCTTAGGTTTTTTAGGCACAACCCAGATGGGTGAGTTATAAGGGCTTCTAGAAGGGCGAATGATGCCTTCTGCAAGCAAGTCCTCAATCTCCTTCTCGACTATTTTCCTCATACTCCCAGGGTATGGGTAACATTTAGTGTAGACAGGTTCGTCTGTACTAGTCCTAATCTCGGCCTTCACCGATGTCTTGACCGGTTCTCTTGCGTTAAGAGGGCCGAAAACGTCTTTATATTTCTCTACCAGCATGGAAAGTCTGTGCCGTATCTCGCCGGGGAGGTTTTTATCGCAAAGGGCATTGACTTCCGACGACAACTTATTCTTGAGTGGAATTTTCACCCTCTTTGATAATGCAAGGGTGTCCTCTTTGCGATCAATGATCGCTTCTAAATGCTTCAGAGTGTCGTCGCCAATGATGCCGTCGAAAGACTTAAGGCCAGGGAGAACATAAAAGGTTATAATAGAGTCGTTTCCGACTTCCTTGAAAAACTGTCCAGTGACTTTATGGAAGATCTTTACATTGCCGGCCGCCGAATTTACCATGAACGGTTGAGCTAGGCGGCTTGCCCCGTGCGACACATGTGAGGCAATAAAATTCTTATTAGCTCCAGTGTCCACGAGATAAGTACGCTGGATAAGCGCCCGTCATAAAATTTACCTCCTCATCACAAGCCTCCTCCGCTGTCTGACGGTATTCTTCGGGGCAAACCTCATCGCTTGTTTGCAGATTGAAAACCCTCTGCTGTTTGCGGGGAAGGTTATCAGAGTACGCTCTCCTCTTGAAAGGATTGTTGCGTGGGTGATTCATATAATTGACCTGTTTAGTTTGCACAGACCGATCTACATCCATTTTTTCATGGGGTTTTGGACCATTTGGTCGGGGGGGTGCTTCGAGATTTGTGGGATAATAATTTTGAATATTTGAAAAGTGCGGGTTGGGAAGAAATCTCTGCGGAGGAAAGGAAGGTCTGTTATCCCTCCTAAAAGATTGGTTAATCGGAGCTGTTACGGTATTTCTCGTGTTTGGTACATGAATCACGTGATTTCTGCAATTCAAGTTTTGCATTTCGAGGCAAGAACCGTACGCTTCCGGGAGCGTTTTTGGTTTTTGCATAATTAGCATTCGAGACAAGTCCCCATTGAGGCATCGTATAAATACGTCAAGCGCGCGATTGCGGTATGTCTCAACTAGTGCACTCACTGTTTCCGGCGAGTAAGATTCTGTTTTTATTTTATTGATTATCAGAGAAAATTGATGGTTGACATTGGCATAGAATTCGTCCAACCTCGACCCCCTCTGCGCGAGTTGGTTGAGTTGGTGCGCCAGCGTCCTTATATCACGCTTATCCGCGTAATGTAAGGACAGAATCCTCTTGATCTCCAGCCAATCGTCGTCGAATATGTTATAGGAGATCAGTGCCGAGTCGGCCTGTCCCCTAATTTTCTGTCTAATGTGCCGCAATATAGCTCGGTACATTGGTTTATCTTTAATGATACTGAAATCCCTCAGTATTCCTTCTACATTATGTACCCACGATATGTATTGCGTAGTCTCACCCTCGAAAGTTTGCAGCTCTTTGACACAATCGGGAAGACGACTTATTTCCTTCAGGTCGGCTTCCGTCTTGGGTTCGCAAAGGGTTGCGTCTTCGCGGTTGGTTCCCAATTCAGGGTGGTTAACTGCCTCTACTGATCTAAGACGACCGTCAAGATCCTTTAACTGGGCCAGTATAAGGTTTACTCCCCTGGTTAACTCAGTTACCGATTTAGCGATCGCGTCCATTGTTTAAACAATGATTAATTTTACTTTACTTAGATACAAGAGCAATACGCGTGAAAAAAAAGGGAGCGTGTAAATGCACTACTTATTTATATTTTATATGATTGACAATGCACCTTACCTTTACTACGGCTACTTATTTCTCCTTAATTTGGTTTCTCACAAATGTTCTCTTTTGTTTTACTTAAAATTAGCTATTTCACTATTATTTAAATCCACAATTTATCGGATTATTTCTCTTTTGTTTAATTACTTTCACTTCAATTGCTTTAATACAACTTTAATTTTTTAATATTTGAGAATTTTTTTCTTTGCGCTTTAATTAAATTAATTCTCTTTTTGTTTAATTACTTTCACTTCAATTGCTTTAATACAACTTTTATTTTTTAATATTTGAGAATTTTTCTCTTTGCGCTTTAATTAAATTAATTCTCTTTTTGTTTAATTACTTTCACTTCAATTGCTTTAATACAACTTTTATTTTTTAATACTCGTATTTGAGAATTTTTCTCTTTGCGCTTTAATTAAATTAATTCTCTTTGTATTTAATTACTCTCACTTCAATTGCTTTTAATACAATTTCTTTACTGAATCACTTTAGATTTTTCCTTAATTAGAAATCTTATTATTTCTGGCTGTAGTCACTTTACAAAAAAAAAAAAAAATTTCCAATTCTCCCTATTTTTGGGTGTAGATTGTAGAACTTTTTACTAATTTTCACTCACAATATCGAGAGGCTGTTCATTGTTTACTGTAGTGATTTTTTCCTTCCGTCGTATGCTCTGTGGAAAGCAATAATAAAATTTTTTTTTTAAAACCGATTCGATTTTGTTCTAGGAACTGGCTCCGGAAGTGTCGTGTTAGTCCCTTTTAGTCGCAAGCGTTTATTCTTGCAAGCGACCTACTCGCGGCACAATCAATCTTCACTCTCGTATCCGTCCTTCGACGATGACTATCATGTTCCCATGGGTATGATAATGTTTGTTGTTGAAGGGTTAGTGCCATTACTGTGTTCCCATGGTTACAGCTGTATGCACTCGATAGAGTGTACTAACCTCCTGTCCTGTCTGAAAGGATACAACAATTCGCACTGAAGAAAGGATACGAGTTTTAAGCCAGTCCCTGCTCGGGCGCCAGTTACGAAATCCTGTCGAGGATTCTCAAAAAAAAACGAACACCAACCTGAGGTTGGTCCAACGGTTCGCAAGAATTCAAACACAACTATTTAGACTACGTTACAATTAATTCTTTATTTTCTATACGATTGAATATTAACACGACTGCACTCTGTCACGTCCAAACTTAGATTGTCCCACCGCTGTTCAATTCCTGCTTCAGGTGGTATTGTTTCTCATGCCCAATCTGCTGAGTCGCCCAATGCATGCAGCGCGTGCATCCGCCTGTATCGGGTATCCGTCATCGTTGCAATCGTGGGAACATGCTGAGTCGGCTGGAACATGTTTGCGCGTGTCTGATCAGGTTCAGGGTGACGAGCGGTTTCAGGTGCGGTATGCCGGATGATGATAACTTCAGGGTTAGGGTGACGAGGGGTTTCAGGTGCGGTATGCCAGATGGTGATAACTACAACAACAACAACAACAACAACAACAACAACAACAACAACAACAACAACAACAACAACAACAACAACATCAACAGAAGCAGGGACCACAACAGCAGCAGAATCAGCACCACCACAGAGGCACCACAGAAGCGGCACCACCACAGAGACAACACAGCGAAAGGGGAAAACTCACCCCAATAGACGCCTATAAAAGAGGTCAGCGCCTAGGATTCGGGGAGTTCAACGCCGGAGCTTAGCCACGCCGCTACGACGCCAGGAAGCAAAGACAGTGTAGAGTAATCCTAGTTTAATAAAAAGTGAATTCAAAGTTAAAGATTCAAATTTGCAAGGTGTTTGATTTGTTGCACAATTCCTGGGTGCTTATTCGCTGGTCGACTTTTCCCCCTTCCTCTTTTCTCTTTTCTATTTCCAGGACCCAGGCATTCCCGCTTAGCCTACCCCGGCTGGGAAACACACATTATAATGCTTCTTGTATCATAACTTAGACCACATAGTGCGAGGCTGTACCTTTGATAGTAGGGCGCTATAGCTGTGTGACACAGAAATGTGCATCAAAAAGTGCCTAACAAAACAAAAATGTATCATTTGTGACTCAACAAAAGAAGTTCGGTGCAAGAGCGAACCGTCATCTTTGAAAACTTCCACTTGTCCGAGCGCCGAAGCTTCATCTTGCAATACATGCGAACTGACCGATGGCACAGTACAAAGAGCATGCGGTATTCCTTCCGTCGCGGCTGATGCCCACTGCAATCACTGTCAGGTTGAGGGATGCAATAAGCTTCCACTTACAAAGTGCTACAAGTGTTCGTCAGATGAGAGTCCCAACTGTGCTCAGTGGGCGAATCCGAATATTATTGGAGTAGAAAATTGTGAAGTTGTTGGTGCTGACTGCGTCACTGCAACCCTAATGAATGCAAGGCCTTATCCAGGGGGGAGATCACAGGGGTTTGAACCCCCCCCCCCCCCCTCCCCGAATTTTTTTAAAAATGCATCTGCAAATCATACTTTTCCGCATCAGTATGAAATTTGTACTCAAATAATTATTGATTATGTTAAAAATTTCTGATTTTAGTTTTAAGCTATGAAAGGCAGTTTTAACGGAGTTCTACCCGTAGTACGCGAGTCGCATCCAGAAGCCTTATACGTGCATTGTAGCGCAGACTCTCTAAACTTGGCATTAGGGCAGGGCATTCTTGTCAAATTCAGCCTATTCGCAACACTATTGGTACCAAAAAATCCGTTGGAATTTTTTTTAAATTATCGGCAAAGCGCACACATTTGTTGCAGGAAATGATTAAACAACATTATCCTCAAAATAAATGGAAAAATTTAAGAGCAATGTGTGAAACACGCTGGGTGGAAAACCATAATGGGTTGATGAGGTTTAAGGAAGCGATAATTGATGCTTTTGAAGAGTTGTGTAGTGATAAGGACTCTGATACGTCATCGAAGGCGAATTGCTTTTTAAGATCTATTTCAGCTAGTGATTTTGCAGTAAGTTTGTGTTGTTTGAGTGTTTTGTTTACATATACATTGCCACTTTGTAAGATCTTACAATCCCCTTCATGCGACTTGGTGTCTGGATTGGAACATGTGGAATTAATAACAAACACATTCCAAGGAATATCATTCCGGAATTCAAAACAATTTTTTAGACTGCACAAAACTTAGTAAATGTTGTGGATGAAAAACTTAAAATTTCACGAATTGTGTCAAGGCAGCAGCACAGAAAAAACATGAGCACAACAGATCCTGAAACCTATTTTAGGATAAGTATAATGATTCCTCTTTTAGATGACTTTTTAAGTCAACTTAAAATAAGATTTGAAAACCATAAGTCCATACTGTCCTCCTTGTGCATTTTGATTCCATCGATCTTTGGCAAAAACGAACAAATTTAAAACGAAGTAAACTTCAAATTTTATAAATGTTTTTTGGATTGGGATACTTTAAAAGCTGAATCTACGCTATGGAAGACAAAATGCCATAAACAAAAAGATATAGAGCGTTCAAAGAGTGCAATAACAGTTCTTGGGGAATGCAATAAGGGTCTGTTTCCTGACATCCATAAGCTTCTTAAAATTTTGGCGACCCTACCGGTTTCAACATGTACACCAGAAAGAACATTTTCGACAATGAAACGTGTAAAAACTTATCTAAGAAATTCTACTGATGAAGAAAGATTAACAGGATTGGCGGTAATGTGAATTCATCAACAAATTGAGATTGACACTGAGGAAGTTTTAGATATATTTGCAGCGCAGAAGGCCAGAAGATTAAATTTAATTTTATAAAAATGATTCCTACCTATATGTTATGTAATACTTTTTGTAGTAATAAAATCTTAAAGAATGATGATATGTACCTAATAAATAATAACTTAAAATTTCTAAAAATAATATTGGAAAAGTCTTTTAGTTTTTCAAATTTGTATGAGAGTTTTCTTGGAAAATCGAAGTATGCAATAGTATTTTATTAGCAATAGTCTACCTAGGAAAAAAAATATTGAAAATCGTTAAAGCAATTTTTTTAAACCGGTTTTACTTTTTTTAATTTTTGAAAAATATTTTGCAATTTTTTGAGTACATATTTCAATACAAGGAAATCTGTAGTTTTCATCTGGAAAAAAATCTGGAAAAATTCAATATACCCGTTTCCAGAATATTCAAAAAACCAAAAAATTTATGTATAAATTTGATCATAAAAGCCTTCCTAAATTTTAAATTTAATTGAAATCGATTTTTAGCGAGAAATTCTGATGTTAAAAAATCGGTTCTATAGGAGGTACCGTTTTAAGATAAATCTCGAAAAATCCATTCTTACCAAAGATAGACTGTTTTATATAAATCGTTAAGGCCGTTTTTAGAAAAATTAAGTTTTAACAAACCGATATTATGACATCTACCATTGTTTTAGAGCTAAAATTCCAATTTCAACAACGCCTAGTGTGAGACTACTAAATAAACACTATGCACCAAGTTTGCAAATCGGCCCATCCGCTTAGGCTGCAAATCTGCAAACAGGCAGACGGACGAACAGAATTTTCCAACGCATTTTTTTCTACTTCCCTATCATCGTAATGTTAAGTTTAATTGTTATCTCAATTTTTTTTGCACCAATCCATAAAGTGCCTTATATATAGTATAGTACCATAATCCCAATTAAAAATCGTGTTTGGTCGATTTTCGGCTAATATGGGCTGTATTAATTTTATTTATTACATCTAGCTACCATTCAGAAAGGTACACACTGATTGGTGTATGGACAAAATATAACCCCCCCCCCCCCCCCCCTCAGGGACATAAGTCCCAAATTTTTCTTTAGCGACTTAAATCCCACTTTAGTGGGACATAACACCCAAAATTGATTGGATACTTATGTCCCACACCATCGGGACATAAGTTCCAAAATATTTTGTCGAAGATGGGGCATAAGTCCAAAATTTTCGGAGAGATCTCTAATCTCAGCAGCACGATAGGTTTATTGAATTCAATTTGGAAGGCTCTGTTTGTGTGTTTTTTGCCTTTCTGAAAATGAAATAAAGGTCATACGAATTCATTTACCCAAAGTGCAATAAGGCCAAGTACTAAAATAAAACCTCGCACCTACTGCAAATCAAACAGTGACCCCAAGCGCGGGGGGGGGGGGGGTGAAACATAAGTCCCAAATCAATTTCCGGAGTTATATCTCACTTAAGTGAAACACAAGTCCCAAAAGAAAAAGTTGGGACTCATGTCCCTGCGCCGATGGCTCAACTAGCCGTGGATGTACATTGAATGATGAGGGACATTCCGAAGGAGATTTCCTTATGAAAACTTTTGTTGAAGAAGGATGTAATAATGCAGCCACTGCCGTTCAAAAATGTTTCAAATGTCGGGGAAAGATAACAGAGGAGAACGATTGCAAAAACGGAGTTATTATTTAAAGTGTTTTCTGTGGAAATGGATCACTGCGATTTGAGCTGCGCGGGTGCTACACGCAAGTTGAAGGTACGTTTTGAAGGGTTTTAGGTACATACCGTTAGACCGAGGTCACAGAATTCATTTCCTATTTATTAATAACCGATCAATTACTTTAATTTGAATTTATTTCCGCGCTACAGAAAATTGACCAGGCATGCTTTTTTATGAATTCATATTACGAATCATCGCGCCCATTGTGCTGACACCATCCTTTTTTAGGATCGGTGAAACTTTCAAAGTCGGCCTTATTTCACTCCGGGTCATTTAGTCAATCAGAATGGAGTCTCACAGAGCAACGTATTCACGAGAGCAGTCGCCGCTATACTACATAAGACGAGTGCACAATATCAATTTGTTACGTTCAGGCTGGGACTCGAAAAGATAACTCTATTTTCAGTTTTAAATAATCTTTATTAGTTCACTATTTCGATTCACTTTTTCGATAACATAATTTACTTTCCTTACTAGCTAACCAAAACAAACAATCAAATCCCTTATATTTTCTCCATCGATTTGAGTTGTAAAAAATGCTGTTTCCTGAAAGTCTTTTTTTTGTTGCAGTCAGTAAGTCTTTTGACTGCCTTCCTTTAACTGTAAGTTTTTTGACTGATTTTAAGTCGTTCGACTGCTTCGTCTTCTATAATATTGGATTCGCCTATTTTATATATCTATGTATGTATATAAAGGGTTTTTCAACAGGGACGCTACAAAAGTAGATTGACAGGGACAGCAAACGACGCCGAATTTCTCTTCAGTAAGGTTTGCAATTTCACGATGGAAAGATATACTAGCCAACAACGAGTCGAAATTATTAAAATTTACTACCGAAATTCGGAGGCAGTGGCCTCAAAATGATTCGGATTTTCATCGAAAAATCATCGTCAGCGATGAGTCTCATTTCTGGCTGAATGGCTTTGTCAATAAACACAATATGCGGTATTGGTCAGGCAGCAATCCACACGTACTCCATGAGTCATCATTGCATCCCGACAAAATTACGGTTTGGTGTGGTTTATGGGCCGGTGGCGTCATTGGGCCGTACTTCTTCCGTGATGATCAAGACCGGCACGTTACTGTGAATGGGAATCGCTACCGTTCAATGATAACCGAATATTTTTGGCCCCAATTGGATGATATGGACTTGGATTACATGTGGTTCCAACACGACGGCGCCACAAGCCACACAGCGAATGCCACAATCAATTTATTGGAAACCAAGTTTGGAAACCGTGTTATCTCACGAAATGGTCCAGTCGCCTGGCCGCCTCGGTCGTTCGATTCCCACAAGATACCCACACAATCACAACCTTAATAGCGGATATTTTAAACACGAATCGGAATCTTTTTAATATTTTACACAAATGCCTGTACGTAGGTTTATTCATTAAGAAAAAAAAATTATCTTATACACGAGAAACATCTTTACAAGTGCTATGTATACTTAAATTAATATTTTGAGATAGCAATAATGCACTAGATATAAATTAGTGTAAGGGTTTTTATTAGGGTAGGTATTTAATTTAATGTAAGCGGATATTTTAAGTATGTAGTGGTATGTGTTTAGGAACATATTTATATACATAATTTTTCTTTATACATATTAAACTTTGCATATTTTCTTGTTAGTGTTATTTAGTTTCGTTATACTCTTTTCTTTATTTGTTGCATAATGTTAAATAATCATGATTTACCCTATGTTTCTTATTTATTTAAACCTACAGTAATTCTTACTCTCATTTGTCACGTTAACTTTGCCAATCTCTATTATGTACAGTTTTTCGTTGCTACATCGCTGTTGTTAAAAGTTTGTCTCGGTCACTTTGATCTCGGACATAGGAAGCGTAACACCTCTGGTAAAAAATATAGATTATACCGAAAATTGATCGTCGTTGGTTTGCGTTTTCCTTTCTTTTTTTTTGTCGACTTTTTCTCGTATTCGATATTCGCCGGGTATCAAACATTTTTTGGTCCTTCGAGCCGGATTTGAGGCAAATCGTTCGTCTAATCTGTCGTTATCGAACAAATCGAGCTGTGAATCAACAACTTTCGCATAATTATAATTGACTTTGATAGCGTTTGTATTGGCACAAACGTATATGCACTACAGTGGATATAAATTGTATTTAGCTTTCGTGGAACTCTATAAATAGTGTCGTTATTTGATCGTTACAAACTATTATTTCGACAGTTATTTCCCTGCATAGAAAAATATATTAGTTACTTGATTACACGTGGGTGTTCTCAAAGATAATCATTTCGGTTTACATAGCAATTGAAAGTCGTCGTTTGATCAATTACCCGTTTAATTAAAAATGACGGATACCGTTTCGCTTTCCGCACTTCGGCTGACTCGTGGTCACAATAAAGGTGCATTAACCAAGCTTGTTACATACACCGAGTCCATTACCGACAGCACCTCGATAGTAGAGCTAGAGGTTAAGCTTAATCGAGCTGAGGATTTGTGGAGTGAATTCAATGCTTCGCAAAATAAATACTATGAGTTCGCTGATAAAGAAGGCTACACCGACCCCGTGCCCGAATTCGATGAATTCGAAGCCAAGTTTTTGTCAGTAAAGTCTATATTACTATCTGCGATTAGGGAACGTCGATTAAGACGTCGTTTGTCGCTTAGCCGATCAACAACAGGTTTTAATTGAGACATTTAATAAAACAAATTCGTCTAAAACTCCGGATTGCTTTCTTCCATCGATTCGCATTGAACCATTCAGTGGCAATTATCAGGATTGGCCAGCTTTTCGCGATATGTTTGAAGGCGCTGTTCATAATAAAAGTAACTTAACCCCTATTCAGAAATTTCACTTTCTAAAATCTTCCCTTCGAAATGAAGCACTCAGCCTGCTTAATCATTTACCGATTTGCGATGCGACATATGAACAGGCGTGGGAAAGATTGGAAAAACGCTACGATAGGCCGCGTTATGTAATAAATAGCTACATTAAAACGTTCATGGAACTTCCATCAGCTCATAGTTCAAATGTTAGCCATCTTCGAAAGATAACAGATGGAGCGGATGAAATAGTGAGAGGCTTGACTGCGATAAATTCACTCAATAGGGATCCGTGGCTTATCTATATTCTTTTAAACAAAGTGGACCCTGAAACACGCCAGGCTTGGTCTGCAGAAAGTGTATTAGAAGATTATCCCTCTATAGCAGACTTCATCGAGTTCTTGGAACGTAGGTGTGAGGCGTTAGAAAGCTGTAAGGTAAATGTTCGAGAAACCAGATCTAGGAACCCAGCTGCCAAGAGTATGCACGTGTCTTCGTCTCCAGCCTGCCCCAAGTGCAACGGTGCTCATGGGCTCTCCCAATGCCCCGACTTTATTAGAATGTCTGTCCAGTCAAGAAGAGATTACGTCAAATCTAACAAAATCTGCTTCAATTGTTTGCGAACTGGCCATTCGTCTGCTCGTTGTCAATCTAAATTCCGTTGTCGTACATGTAACACTCGTCATCATACCTTGGTTCATGATAACTCAGTAAACAGCAATCTTAATCCAACAGCTACTGATTCTATTTGCAACTCGGTCAACCAGGGACATCCCAATGAAACTTCTTTTCGCAGCTCTTCGAATAACTCCAGCATCCCTTCAACATCATCCGCCGCACTAGGAACAATTATTAATAACCATTCAGTCAACATCGCTCAATATATTCCTCAAACTTTACTTCCAACTGCTATTGGAAAGGTTTTGGATATTCATGGCAAATACCAACTTGTTCGAATTTTAATAGATTCAGGCTCACAAGTGTCCTTCGTCACTGAGTATTGTGTCCAAAGACTTGGGCTTAAACGACGAAACGCTCGTATACCAATAAGTGGTATTGGGTCTACCAGCGCTGGTAAATCCAGAGGCCTTATTTCGTTGACAATAACGTCACGCTGTGATTTATTTAGTATATCCGTTGATACATACATATTATCAAGCGTCACCTCAAACTTGCCAGCCAATTCGTTCACCATCGAGGACAGGGATCATTTGAATGGATTGAATTTAGCTGATCCTTCCTTCAACCAATCGAACTCTGTTGATATCTTGTTAGGAGCCGATAAAGTTTGGGACATTTTGCAAGGAAACGTTGTTCGTAATAGGCAAGGGCTGCCAATAGCACAACAAACCATATTCGGTTGGGTGCTAGCTGGAAAATTGCCTTCTCATACCGAGCCAAGTATACTTGCTCACCACACTTCCCTAGATATCGATGCCATTTTACAATCGTTCTGGACGATTGAAGAAGTCGATTCTACTTCGAAACTGTCGTTGGAAAATAAGCAAATTGAAGATCACTTTTGCCTTACACATCGTCGTGATGCAAACGGCAGGTATGTTGTCGATCTCCCGTTTAAATCTTCGCCTCAGTTTGCCAATACCCTAAAGGGAGCAGTTTCTCGACTGAAATCGATGGAGTGTAAGTTTTCAAAGGACAAAGATCTCTTCGAAGGCTACTCCAAGTTCCTCGAAGAATATTTAGCACTGGGACATATGTCTAAGATTCCTCCTATGGAAATAACCAAGCCCAATGTGTTCTACCTTCCTCATCATGCTGTCCTGAAACCGGACAGTGCAAGCACGAAACTTCGGGTTGTGTTTGACGGTTCATTCAAGGATACAAACGGTAATTCTCTGAATGACGCTCTGATGGTTGGTCCACCAATACAACGCAATCTGTTTTCGGTATGCCTAAGGTTTCGCCGTCATCGATTCGTATTCACAGCAGACATCATTAAGATGTTTCGCCAAATCATTGTGTCGGAAAAGGATTCCGACTTCCAACGTATAGTTTGGAGGAATTCACCTACGGACCCTTTGGAGCACTTTCGACTACGTACTGTTACCTACGGAACATCATGCGCACCCTTTCTGTCGGTACGGGCTTTGGAACAACTCGCGAAAGACCACGCCGAAGAGTTTCCAATCGCATCGGAAATAATATTAAATGATTTCTACGTCGACGACGTGGTCTCGGGCGGTAACACGCTATCGGAAGCGATCGAGAAACGAAATTCCCTAATTGAACTTCTATCGAAAGGCGGCATGGAATTGAGTAAATGGAGAAGTAATAGCGCCGAGCTTCTTGTAGGTCCTGATACTCCTTCGGATAAAAACATTTCGTTAGATACTTACGCGGACTCGTGGACTAAAGTGCTTGGTGTTTACTGGAACTCTCAGTGCGATATTTTCAGTTTCAATCTTAACTATTCCTCTAATGAACCCATTACGAAACGTCAGATTTTAAAAGATGTAGCGCGCATCTTTGATCCCCTTGGATTTCTTGCTCCTTCGGTAGTGCAATTGAAAATACTTTTCCAAGAATTGTGGCATTTGAAAGTAGGTTGGGACGATGAAATTCCTTCTTCAGTCGGTTCCAAATGGAGTAAATTTCGTGATGAGCTTTCAGTGCTTACTCAGATTAAAATACCAAGAACCATAGGGTTGTCGCATTCTTCGTTTCAGTTACATGGTTTCTCGGATGCTTCGGCATCAGCATACGCCGCGGTCATCTACTCTCGGTATGAACTATCAAATGGAGATTTCCAAACAACCATTATAGCAGCAAAGTCCCGTGCTTCTCCATTAAAACAACTAAGCATCCCACGCTTAGAACTTTGTGCGGCTCTGTTACTCGCTAGGCTCCTCGATGCGGTTCAGAACTCTCTTGGTATTACTTTCGACAACGTTTTTGCTTGGTCGGATTCCAAAGTGGTTTTATCGTGGCTCTCCTCACCCCCCCGTCGTTGGAATGTTTTCATCGGAAACCGAACTGCTGAGATTCTTACCACAATACCGAGACACCGATGGTTTCATGTTAGATCGGAGTGCAATCCAGCAGACTGTGCTTCTCGTGGTATACAACCGTCATTGCTGTTAGCGCATCCCATATGGTGGACAGGCCCCACTTGGCTGCAACAAGATTCGGACAATTGGCCAATTGAACATCATCGCGAAGAAGATCCCAAATGCGCCGAGGAAGCAAGGAAAGTTATTCATAATTCATATTTCGTAGCTCGTCATGCAGAACACCCTTTTGATATACTCGCAAGAAGAATTTCCTCTTGGAACTTACTAATCAGAACGGTCGCACGGATTTATCGTTTCATTGCTAGATGCCGGAAATCTTCACAGACTTTCACAAGTTATCTGCAGCCCGAGGAGATCTACAACTCGAAAACAACAGTCATCAAATGTCTTCAGGAAAGGCACTTCGGTGAATATATCAAATCGCTTAAAAATCCTAATAATAACTCTCCTAAAAACTGTAACCTACTTAACCTATCTGCATTTCTAGATAATAAAAATATCCTAGGAGTGGGAGGACGAATTGAAGAAGCTAATGTCGCGTGTAATGTAAAACATCCAGTTATAATCCCAAAGAACCATGTCATAACAAAGCTAATAATACTCGATGTTCATGTTCGGTTTTTACATGCCGGTGTATCAACTCTGTTTGCACTTATTCGCCAGGAATACTGGATAATCGGTTGTCGCAATTTGATTCGCAAAATCGTACATGATTGTGTTCGCTGCTTTCGCCAACGTAAGGCGACAATAACGCAACTTATGGGTAACCTCCCTTCCCCTCGCGTGCAACCAAATAGACCTTTCGCGTACTGTGGCTGTGATTATGCCGGACCAATATCACTGAAGGTAAAGGCTGGTCGGAACCCCACCTTTTCAAAGGGTTATATATCGCTTTTCGTGTGTCTAGTGTCTAAGGCGATACATCTAGAACTTGTGAGTGACCTAACCACGGACGCGTTCCTTGCAGCCTTTCGACGATTTGTCGCGCGCCGAGGTAAACCTTCACACATTTATTCCGATAACGCTACTAATTTTCGCGGAGCTGCAAGCCTGATATCGAAAATGCATGAACTTGTTTTTTCCGAAAATCATAACTCCATAGTGGCAGAATCATTAGCTCGTGATGGTATTTCGTGGCACTTCATTCCTCCTTCGGCACCACATTTCGGCGGTTTGTGGGAGGCAGGGGTGAAGTCTGTAAAACAACATCTCCGCCGTGTCATAGGCACAGACGCTCTAACATTTGAACAGTTTTACACGTTGCTTACACAAATCGAACCATTCTAAATTCCCGACCATTGTGCCAAATTTCCGACCAAGATTTAGACCCATTAACACCTGCACATTTCTTTTTAGGTGAATCGTATGCCGCTATCCCAGAGCCAATTTTGCTAGAATTACCAACAAATCGTTTGTCCAGCTGGCAGCTACTTCAATCCAAGGTCCAAGGTTATTGGAAGCGATGGCATATGGAGTATATAACGTCTCTACAACATAGGCCTCGTTGGCAACAGAGACAAGTAAACATAAAGCTCAATGATCTGGTGGTACTAAAGGATGCTGATCTACCTCCAGGGAAATGGGCAATGGGACGAGTCACTGAAATCCATCCGGGAAAGGATGGCCTTGTTCGGGTTGTGACACTGAAGACAGCTACGGGGAACTTAGTTCGACCAATTCACAAACTGGCTGTCCTACCAATATGCTGAAACTTCGTTCAGGGGCGGCGGAATGTTTAGGAACATATTTATATACATAATTTTTCTTTATACATATTAAACTTTGCATATTTTCTTGTTAGTGTTATTTAGTTTCGTTATACTCTTTTCTTTATTTGTTGCATAATGTTAAATAATCATGATTTACCCTATGTTTCTTATGTATTTAAACCTACAGTAATTCTTACTCTTATTTGTCACGTTAACTTTGCCAATCTCTATTATGTACAGTTTTTCGTTGCTACATCGCTGTTGTTAAAAGTTTGTCTCGGTCACTTTGATCTCGGACATAGGAAGCGTAACACCTCTGGTAAAAAATATAGATTATACCGAAAATTGATCGTCGTTGGTTTGCGTTTTCCTTTCTTTTTTTTTGTCGACTTTTTCTCGTATTCGATATTCGCCGGGTATCAAACAGTATGTATGTGTATATTTTTAGAAATTTACTTATTTAAGCACAAATTTTATATGTTTAGAAATTGAAAAAAAGATAAAAAAAAAGTTTTACGATTTTGCCTCAGAAATCTATGATCATACTCGTATTAGGTAGAAATTAAGTACTCACGGTTGTCCAGACGATGAAAAAGATGTGGCCACATGTTTCTGTCGTTGGTATAAGATGGTTTTGAAGTTTACACTCGCTGTGCTATATATATGGTAAATTAATTACCCAACACTTCTTAGGCAAATACCTAGCTCTCTTTAACAAATTTGTTGTTAATAACTTATTTTTATGTTAATATTTTTATGTTAGATGATTATGTAAGGGACTTTTCTTCCTTTTATTTATACTGATGCAGATGTTCTAATGTGATTGAAATCACGTGTCTGCTGATGGAGATTTGCGAGACTTCGATGACTGCTACACCACGTGCGGTTGTTCTTTGCGTTAGTTAGAAACTAAGCCAAGCACGATGCGCTGAGGCGGTCTCGTTGCGGGTTTTCGTTGATCTTTCTGATCGCGTAGCACAAACTCGATGATAGAGTATAAAAAAACAATTGCGGACGCTTCAGTTCGGTCTTTGTATGTATATACCTTAATATGAATGTGGGTAATGCGGCACTCCCGAACTCTATTGATGGGCGTCCGCAATCTTCTGTGGGAAATAATTCGATTATTATTTGCACTACACGCCGTTTAAACAAACAATAACCTTCCTTGTTTTTTTTGTGAATATTATTTCTTAGGTAAATGCTTTGCAAATGTTCTTTTAAAATCAAAATAAATCAAAAGGAAAACTAGATTCCAATCTTACCTGTGGATTAACTTACATATGTTCTATATGTATAAGAACTTTGTATTATTTTTCCACGTATGATGGATCGAAATTATGGCTTAAAGAACTTGTCGCGCGCACTGACTGGATTGAACAAAAATGAGTCGAGCAAACGTGTAGCTTGGGTTGTTAAAATGGATACTTTCCGCGGGGGAGTGCAACAGTTTAGTGTACATTTCAGCTGATTGGTGGATATTGTTGGGGTATGTTAAAGTGAACGTCCGGTTTGAGTTCATGACTTGGGGAGCAGCAGTTAAATTCAAAACCTGACGAAATTAAATCTGTTTTTGCGTTTGAGGTGTGCGTCACAATTGTTTGGGGATTTCTGCTAATGGAATTAGGTATCCGTGCAGGAAAACCATAAATTAATTCGAATGGACTAAACGAAGTGCTGTTATGGGGTGTTGTATTATAAACAAACATTGCGTATGGTAGCCAAGTATCCCATGATAACTGGTCGTTGTTAACGTAATGCCTTAGATATTCGGCTAACGGTGATACGGTGTTGTTTGTATCTTTTTAATTTTTAATAATTTACATATTTCTTTGAAAAGGTTACTCAAGAAGTTTGTACCTTGGTCTGTTAGTATCGCTTCGGGTAAACCGAATTAACAAATAATTTTTTCCACATAATTTCGGGCTATTGTGGACGCCTCCGTATTAGGTAGTGGTATTGCCTCAGTGAACTTGCTTAAGTCATCTTGAAAAGTTAAGATATATTTGTTATTTTCGTAAGTGGTCGGAAGGGGTCCGACAATGTCCAGAGCTATTCGCTCGAAGGGGCTTGTGCTTGTCGTAGTAATTTTCATAGGAATTCTCGGATTCTGTCTCAATTTGTTTCTTTGACAAGATTCACATTTGCGAATGAATTCCTTTGTATCTTTTACGAGAGTTGGCCAGAAGTACTTTATTCTGAGTCTTTTAACGGTTCGGGAGATACCTTGATGTCCTCCAAGAGGTGAATTGTGGTAATCACATAGATCTTGTGGATCCTCTAGATTGATCCGATTGTCTAAGTAGACGAACAGTGTGGTCTTTGTTTGGGAAAATGTTCGAAATATGATGTTTTTGAGATGGCAATTTATTGGTTCGCCTGATGGGATAGAAATGTCTATTTGTTTTGTATCTTCTGTTATGCAGTAGTTTCGAATTTTAATGAGGATTTTCTCAAAAACAGATGTGTCTTCCATGTTCAATGGTAGAGTAGTGACAATATACGCAAAGGACTTTGTTGCATTCGAGTATGTTTTCATTTCGTTAGAATTTGGACGAGTTTAGTTAGTTATATTTTTGAGTAATTCTTCTTCTCGACGTTTTTCTTGTGATAGGATAAAAATTTGGATGGGTGAGCATTGTTTAGCAAACGTTATTGGCTTAAAAGTGTCGATTATCTTACATTCTACTGGTGGAATGGAAATTTCCTCGCTACCTACTACAACTATTTCATCAACATCTTGACTTTTCGCTTTACTTTTAGTGATGACTAATACTTTGCTTTCTTTCTCTTGGCAATTGATATTTGCAGGAGCGTCTGAATTGGAGTTGATCTTACCAGGTTTGTACTTGATTTCGTACTCATATTCTTCTAGATCTATTCGCCAACGTGCCAGTCTAGAAAAGGGATCTTTCAGATTCAATAGCCATTGCGGCGGCTTTCTGCAAACAAGCACATAATTGTATGTGAAAATATAGAGGAGTACCATAGGGTTCGTACCGCTTTGGGAGAGGCTAATACCGAGTACTTTACGTACACCCCAAGGGAGCAAAAGCTTGAAACCATGGTATTGAAGGGAATTGATCCCTCAATTAAAACAGAGGAGCTCGGAAAAGAGCTCAAGAATTTTGACAGCGATGACCTCAAGTTCGTGGGGGTCAAGCCGTTTTCCTCGGCTGTGGCCAGGGGTGGTAACCGTCACTTACCATTCTTCTTGGTGCAGCTCACTCCCGACAGCAAAATTGACAGGCTGCGAAATATTCGCTTCCTGTACTATCATGTTGTTAGATGGGAGAAAATAAAACGGTCAGATCGCGTACTTCAATGTATGCGCTGCCAAAGGTTCGCAGCTAACTGTAACATGCAGTTTAGATGCGTCCAGTGCGATAAGGACCGCATACATGGTGAATACTCTCTGGGTAAGGAGAGAGTCGAAGACCGGAGTGTACTCTCCTGTGTGCTCTGCAGGAACTCTGGGCATCCCGCCAACTTCAGTGGTTGCCCAAAATACCAAGAACTGAAAAAGCGAGTACAGGCCCGCAAACAGCAGTCTGAAGATGATAGGCGTCGGAAGGGTCGCTCGTTCGCAAATTTTGTGGCACCCAACGTGTCCTTTGCCCAAATGGCAACTGGACCGGGTCAAGCCCAAATGACATTAAACCAACCAAAGGTAGCCCAAAACGCACCAGAGGTGGATGTGGACTTAAAATCGATCCTTCTGTCTCTGCACGGAAAGATCGATAAGTTCCAGAAACAGTTAAATGAACAAGCGGCCTGAATTGACTTTATCTATTCGGAGCTGTTTGTGGGGTCTGATGGTGTGCCATAAATCTAATGGCTGCGCTGGATGAGGGAAACTTAAAGATCCTTGCTGTGAATGTTAATTCACTAGTCAGGATCGAGAAAAGAACGTCACTTGCCAATTTGTTAAAAACCGAAAACCCGGATGTGCTTTTGGTTAGCGAATCTAAGCTAAATCAGAAGCACAAATTTGGATACAAAAACTATCATGTAATACGAAGAGACCGGTCTCACTCCACTCAAGGAGGTGGGGTTGGAATCTTAATTCGAAAAGGCCTGCGCCATAGGGTTATATATAGCGGGGACGTGCGTAGGTTCCAGTTGTTGGAAGCATGCATCATATGCATTCCTCTCCATTGCCAGAGGAGAATGTATGTGGTGTCGCTTTACGCACCGGCTGCACCTCCACCAAACCAATTTATGACAGAGCTCGAGACACTTTTTCGTGATCTGCAGCTGAACTCGGAGGAGAAGAGACTTCAACTGACGAACATAGATTAAAACACGCGGAACTGTTTGCGTGCGTTTGAGTACGATAGTGACCACTACGGACTCGCCGCCGCAATACGGATCCCGAACGAGCAAACGCTGCTGGAGGAGTACGAAGCAGTGTGTTCATTCGATTATCGAAGGGCACAAAGGTCGCGCTTCTCCATATTGTTAAAGCGAGACATACGTTCCAGTGGGATCAACCCACCGACAAACAGTAACATAACAAATATTGACATTGATCGGCATTTATTGGAAATGAACGACGCCATCAAACGAACTATGGAACGAACTATTCCTCGGGTAGGACGTTCCGACGACGACCAGACAGAAAAGTACAGAAGCCCTACAATCGACGCACTATACCGACAGAAAAGTAGACTACTCTCGAGGCTTAAACGGTTGTACAGGCAATTTACTGATCGCAACGACCCGGAGGTAAGGATGCTGAATTCAGAGATCCAAATCCTGAAACAGCTGATAAAAGAAAATTACAGAAAATCTGTAAGTCTGTATTGGGGCAATAAAATTCGGGCTATTGAAACCTGTAGGCCAAATATGTTCCCACAGATAAATAAGTTGTTCAGGAGGAAAGATCACAATGATATTCCTTGTGTTCGAATCTCCCAGAGAGCAGAGAACAGACAGACAGTACTGACTGCTGAATTAAGTCCAGAAAGTGTCGCTTCAAACGACGATTTTTTCGTGGTCGAGGACCCACAGAGAAAGTGGATTTGCTGGGCGCTTGTTTCGAGGCCGTGTACACTAGAACTAGTGAATAGGGCTCTTGTGAGCCACTTCTATCTACGCACCGAACTTGAGAATTGGCGATCTGAGAATAACCGATTCACCGTATTCACTGATGAAAACCATGATAATGCAGTTGTCGCCAATGGCCGAGATGCATCGCACTTGTTCGTGTCGAAGGATGATCTTCTGTGCATCTTCGAGTCACTAAAAAATAAAAAGTCGGCGGGGATGGATGGTGTCCCAAACGTCGTATTGAGACACCTGTCTCCGGAGGCTGTAGATATTTTCACCACGCTGTTTAACAATGCGCTGAATAATGCACATTATCCGGCGCATTGGAAGGTAGCTGTGGTGCACCCTATCCCGAAAAAAGGTAAAGATAGGACGAACCCTACTAATCTCTGTTCAATTAGCTTGCTTCCGAATATTAGCAAGGTCTTTGAAAAGGTTGTCAATAGAGCCCTGTTAAAGTGGGTCGAGGACAATAACATAATTCCGGACAACCAGTTTTGTTTCAGGGCGAGACATGACACTATTCATGCCGCGAAACTGGTTTCAGACATTCAGTGGAATAAATACAAGAACCAATGCACGGGTGCTTGTCTGGTTGATTTTGAGAAGGCTTTCGACACCGTATGGTTAGAGGGACTTTTATACAAGTTGACCAGGCGGGGGATGCACAAGCCTTTGCTATATGTAATTTATAATATGCTTATGGGAAAGAAGTTCGTTGTCAAATGTGGCAACGTGACTTCGAACAGGGTCTTTGAAATTGAAAACAGACATGCTATAGCGTAATGCCGACAATTTGGTGGCATACAGGTCAGGTCCTAAAATCGAGGTCATTCACATTCTTTTGCAGCGTGACTTCGATCAAATTCAGCGATATTGCGACGACTGGAAGTTGAAAATCAACTTTCAGAAGACGGAAATAATCTTGTTCAGAACTCCATTGGCTGGGGCCTCTAGGTATACCAGAAAAAACTGGAAGAAATTTGCCATTATTTTTACAGAATGGGCAGCCATTGGCGGTGACAAGCGTAGTTAGATATCTAGGTATCTGGCTTGACCAGTATCTATATTTCGATAGACATAATAGTTGCTTGTCTTGCTGGGGCCAAGAAGGCTTATGCTCTGACAAGGAGACTGTTTCATAGCAGTCAACTTGACACTAGAGTGAAGGTCATTTGCTACGTGGCCCTTATAAGGCCGATCATTGCTTATGGTTTAATATAGCGCCTTGTTATAAGGAAAAGATTGGGGTCTTGGAGAGACAATGTCTTAGGACCTGTCTCCGATTGTACCGAACGCCTGAATCCAACTATATAAAATACTATCCCAACAAGGTCCTATACGATGGGGCTCAGTTGAATAGGATTGACAATTTCCTCAAGGTGACTCGAGGGCACGTTGCAAGGGCGATGGCCAGCGATAATAGTCTGATCTTTGGGGCTTATTACCCCAATGAAATGTACATAGAGAGTGCGCTCCGATCTGGCTTTATCCCGCCATAGGCATTTATCCATATTGATGCAATGGATGGTATTCCGGTATTATAACATCGATACCGCAGCGCGAGAGATAAGCGGCTCCTCCATGACGGGGACGTCGCCAATGCTCATGAGCTCCTAAATTTTAGTACCGCTGTTGCGGTCAAATTGGCCGCAACAAGAGCAATTCTCTTTTCCATTGGCCTTCCTTGAAATTTCCCCGGTCTGCGTTTCCAGGGTCTAAAGAAGTGGAGGGGCAACCATGGTTCCATCAGCCATTGGTCCATGTCTCTGGAGCCTTGGGGAGCAACCATCACAGGTGACGGGAAGGGCAGGAGGCCCAGGCCCAAACCCAATACAGACGGACTGTCCGTAGAGACGAATACAGACGGACTGTCTGTAGCGACGAATACAGACGGACGGTCTGTGGAGACAAATACAGATGGACTGTCTGTGGAAACCAAGACAGACGGGCGGTCTGTAAAGGCGGGGTGCAAGTGAAAAGCACTCCGCAACCAGATGAATTGTCTGCAACGGCAGGGTGGAACCAACGCAACACTAAAACATCCACCCTGCAAATACAAATGCAATGCGCGGGCGCGGGCGGACTGTCCGAATAAGTCAAAGGCCCAGAAGCGAATATTGATCTACCACCGACACGGTAGTGAGTTTGGTTCGATGAGGGAAGGGACGACGCTCCCTTTTGACCCAACTCCGTCGTGGGAGCACCGTAGGAGCAGCAGAGGAGTGCGGGCGGGCGGCACTGTAAAACACCCTCAGAACAAACGAGCGATACAGAACGTAAACACCACCATTCGCTCATCCAAAAAACCAATTACCAGCGCGAAAATAACACCAACAAACATAACACTTTGAAGCCGAGACGGGGGATTTTAGGCGAACACCCCAGGACGTGTCAACAATAACAAACCGAATCGAGACACAAACGTAACGATGGCTGTGGGCCCAACATAAATTAAATTTATGTGAAGAATGGCACACGATCTGCATATCCCTTTTCCCAAAATCTGCGCTCGACTCTACCGAGGTAGCATAGGAAAATTCGTAATACAAAATAGAAACTCATACCAACTCCTTCGTTCGGCGTTCCCAAATAGTCGCTGGGCCTGGTATTAGGGATGAATATCTTGCAAAAGATCTCTATTCTCCGCATCCTGAAATTATCTATGAGGTTTTTGTCCGTTGAGGGGATATTTTTATTAGAAGCAACAATTCGCAGTTGGCATATTGTTTGCAAATCTATTTCCTTGCTCGAATGCTTTTGTTTACTTCGCGAAACGTCAGAAAGGTCATGGGCTGAATAAAGGCAGATCCAGGGTCGGTCGGAGGGTTTGTTCATTGCTGAGTTAGAGCAATGGGCGAATTCACTGAGTGAGAGGTCACCTGAAGGGCGTGAGAACATTAGCGGGTTCATGTCAGCGCACTTATGTGAGAGTACATAGTGCCGCAGAAGAGGGCATGGACCGCCAAATGTTGTTGGCTCTGCTTCGCCACGTATGTATGGATGTGTGAGTGAGGATGCCGGCCGGCCGAATGGACAAAGCCAGCTGGTAAATCACTTCTTGGTTGGCCAGGCAACGAGGTAGTTTAACTTGAGAAAACGTCCAGAAGGGATTTTGAATTAGGAAACAAAGATGAACAAAAGTGAAGTGTCGAGGAAGGAGATAGGTGTCATCAACATAAAGGGAGCACAGGATATTTTCAAGGAGCGATTGGACAATTGTCGTAGCGGGATTAGACCCACCAACTTGCAGGACGAGGTCGAAGGAGTGGAGGAAAAAGCTAAGTACTTTTAAAATATATTCATTTACCCATAGTTTAGTTCGTGACAGTTAGGCAGTGTTGGTAATAAGTTATAATCTCGATAGGATCGTGCTTCGAAAATCTCGGTTAACGGCGGGACACGCGACCCCTTAAATTTCGGGATATTTTCCACCCCTAGGAATAACGCGATCGTGTGGTATTCTGGGAATTTCTTTTCTTTCATCCCCAAACGGCTGTTCAATAACCGTAATAAGACTTTGCCGTACTCCAACGGAGTTTTTATAACGTGCTACAAAAAACTTTTCCTCTTTATACCCTATTCTAAGGGTATATTAATTTAGACGCATGCATTGTAACATACCTTATTATTGCCGTAGACCCCTAAAAGTTACTATATTTATGATCAGCATCGATAGTATTGTAGATATAGACATGTCTGTTCGTTGCCCGTGCTCAAGAGTCTAAATACTCGGTGTTCTCTGCGCCTAACAAAAAGAAATACTTGTCTTTTTTTGATGAGAAACAAAATTGCAAGTCAAACTTGGTGGACCGATTTTGACCAAACTTCACAGAAACATATTCAAGTCAATACCAAATCTTGCCTGATTTGAGCTCAATCGGTTCCGTGGTTAAAGGGACTGCACATTTTTCTGCGCTTTGCTTAGCCCGATTACGCTACTTCGTTGCTCCGCTAGGGGTAGGTGCTAGTTGCCTGGCAGGCGCCTATGTCACCTGACTCGAACAACAACAAAAAAGAAAGAAACTTCAATTTTTATTTTCTTTCAATCAATTTGTTATGCGCACGGTTTAACAACATGCAGCAATTCTAATTTAATGTCAACAACGAAATCGACCAACATATACAAAACTGAGAATATAGCGCCACCTATAAGAATGCAACTTAATTATAAATATGTATCTCGAATTTTACAATATTAGCTCCCATTAGTGAATACGATATTTTGTGTGTTTCATACACACGCTGCAAGTGATCATTTTGGCGATGTAAAACTATGTCTCCTGTTTCCAAATTTTCTTCAACCATTACAATGACAACTTCATCGATTGTTGGTGCACTGAAACGTCTCGCATGTTGTCCTACAGGAGTAGGACATTGGTATTGGAATGCTACTCGCCGCAATTCTACATTCACGACGTTTCTTCTTCTTCGTTGGTTTTCATTTATTTGAACGCTATGCTGATGACGATTATGTTGTTGTCTATCTCGGTCTCCAGTTCGGACGACTGCACGTTGTTCTTGCGATATTCTTTCCCGAAGTTCCGACACCCCCTATTTCATCCTGTCAAAGTTTTGTTTTCGAGATAAAAAGTAGCATTCTTCCTTCCTAGGGCCCAAACGAAACCGTCAAGCTCAAAATCGTTAAAAACTAACCATTCTGTCTCGAGTTATGCGCATGAAAACTGAAAACGCTCAACAACTGCTGTTGCCTGTCATCATTCTCCACGTCATCTCAATCACCCCTACATTTCAACTTACTCACACATAGGTACTAATGCAAGGATCCTGAAAATACTTGACAAACAAAAATGAAGGATTCAAACACCATCCAACAAATCAAAGTATCGACTCCGTTTCAAAAAGTTACTTTGTGTAACATAATAAACATAAACAAACTTATTAGGTATATTTAAAAAAAAAAAAAAAAAATTGTTAACAATTTGCTTGGCAAATAATTAAAATAATTGACAACAACAATTGCTTTTAAAATTTTAAATATTTTTTTTGTATTTGAAGTGTCACTACTCGATTTCTACCCAGTTTATTTTTTTTTTTCAAAATGCGAAAAATGCGAATAAATCGATTTTCCGTAATTTTCTTAAACTGCAGCGCCATCTGCCGGGCTGATTTGTGAATCTAAACAATCCAGGGCGCCACCCAAACGCATACAAAAAAAATCATTAAAATCGGTCCAGCCGTTTAGGAGGAGTTCAATGACATACACAAGTACAGTAGAATTATATACATATATAAGATACTCTCTAGGGGCCCTTTATGCTCATGTGTTGATTTGTTTTTTTAAATCCGTTTACTGACACGCCCACAATTGAATTAAATAATTTTATTGAAAAACCAAAGTTGGAGCTAGGGAGCGCTTTTTTTTACAAAAGCTTAGTTTTTTTCGATAAAATCGCTTAAGTGTTATATAAGAAAATATGTAGAGCGTTCTTAACAATTCAATCATACTTAGACTTTTGTCAAGCCCACTTATGAGGGATAGGAATAGGAATAGGGTATCCAACAGTTGGCCCAGCGGACTGTAGCCCGTCCCTATGTTTTTAAGTTAGATTTAATCATTTTTGTCTAGTACGTAAGTTGATATTCAGTAACAATTAAAAAATGAATTTAAAATTAAGTTATCGGTTCTCGTCAGATCACCGCAATTTAACGACGTAGGGCGCGGTTAGTACGTAGATGGAGGACCGTTTGGGAACAACTGCGTGTCGTTGATTTTTTATTTTTTTTGATTGTAAACATCTTTGCTCTCGGTAGGGGCTAGTTGGAAATATCGAGCGTCACCGTCATCGTCAGATTTTCAGGTCGGACGACAAAAAACCAAAGTTTTAGCTAGGGAGCTGAAATTTATAATATAGACTCTCCAGGGGCCATGTATAAATATTTTTAAAAATTGGACCATTGACACGCCCACAATTTAAATCAATGCAACGCTGACGGGCCTACATGTTTACACATCAACTATATCGTGAGTGCAGCGTGGCTCACACCTTTTTTGTGTATAGGTAACAGTGATGGAAATCGACTTTTTTCGATTGTACTGAACGCTGAAACAAAATTGTACTGAAAAAGACCAAATTGTACTGGGCTCTTATGGATTAATGTAAACAAACACACAAATTCAAAAATAAAATTTATTTATTAGAACAAAAACAAAAAAAAATTCATTTATTATAAATATTGAGGTAAAAAAAAGCTGAATAAATAACGGAAGGATCTCCGTAACGCAGTTAGGTAGGATCATTAATCAACATTATATGAGTTTTACTCTAATCTAAGAGTTCTTCTTTTTGAAGAGGGTTGTTTGTAACATTTTTATTTAAAAGATCTTTATTAATTTTAAAACTGTGACAACATTCATTCTTTATAAGATTTTTGGTTTCTATAAGTGCAGCACACGTTGGAACTTGTAACCGATTTCTTAATTTAGATTTAATTATATTTTGATACGAAAAAATTCTTTCAGCGTTTGCTGACGAATGAGGAACACAAAAGGCACCCTGAACAATTCGATGAATATTTTGAAACATAAACATATGGAAAGATTACTCAGTTGTTTTATATATTCACAGTCAGCTAGAGCTCTATATTCGTTGTTTACAACTTCAATGTTTTTGTGTTCATTAGGAAAAAACTTTAATACAAATTGAACAATAGAGTTAACTTGACCATCCAGCACTGCACTTTGTGAGAAATTTTGAAGTGCGTTTAAGAAAACGTCATCGAAATCCAATCTTCTTCTTTTGTTTTTAACTAAAATATGTAATATGTATCTCTTAGTAATGTAAGATTATGTAAACTACCTTTCCATTATTGCACAGAATTATCCTCGACTCGACACCAAAACAAAACACCAGAGCCACGGCAGACGAACGCAACAACCGACAAGTTTCCGTCTTTCGTTTTCAAATTTAAGGGAAAAAACAAATGTCATTGAATGACGTTCAGATGTCAGTATTTAAAATCAAATGGGCGCATTCATTTCATGTAGGGTAGATTTTGATATTGGGTAATTGGGCTTTGGGAATGTTCGCATCGCACATACATTTTTTTTAGTCAAGGGAGATAAGGAAAATCAACTGAAGGAATAATATATATCAATTTTAACAGACAATTCAAAATTGTACTGAGATAGGCAAAGATGTACTTGTGTACTGAGAAAATCAAATTGTACTGAATTCAGTACAATAGTAAGCCTTTTTCCAACACTGATAGGTAATACACATTAATGCTGCGCAGAGAAAGTATATAATGATATTATATTTATATAAATGTACATCGCGCGAAATTCGATGATCAAACTCTTAATAACGTTCTTTTTGTTCAAATTTTTAGAATGAATAATTTTTTGGTGTGTAATTACACTATTTATACCTTATTATTTAAACCTATTATTTATACCTAGCTATTTTCGTTTTATAGAGAAGAAAAACTTAAAGAGCCAAAAAGAAAAAGATAAAAAATTCTATGCAATAGCTTTACCGCGGCAGTCCCGAGTGCCACTCACTTTTTTTATACCCTATTCTAAGGGTATATTAATTTTGACGCATAGTTTGTAACATACCTTAATATTGCCCGTAGACCCCTAAAAGTTACTATATTTATTATCAGCATCGATAGTAATGTCGATCTAGCCATGTCCGTCCATCCGTCCGTCCGTCGGCAAAAATTAGGCCTTTAAACTGGGCCTAGAGTACTGAAATTTTAACCATATACTCTCTAGGGTCCCGAAATAATCAAGTTTACGAATTTTTGAAATCCGCCCACAGACACGCCCACAAACTCAAAAAAACAAAATTTTGGAAAAAATCGAATTTTGAGCTAGAAAGCTGAAATTTTTTATATATGACTCCTAAAACTGCTCGGGATATAAAATTATCAAAATCCGTCCACTGACACGCCCACAAAAAAATAAAATAATTTTATTGAAAAACCAAAGTTTGAGCTAGTTTTTTTACAAAAGCTTCGTTTTTTCGATTAAATCCTTTAAATGTTATATAACAAAATATCTAGAGCGTTCTTAACAGTTCAACCATACTTATACTTTTGTCACGCCCACTTATGAGGGATAGGAATGAGAAGAGGGTATCCAACAGTTCGCCCAAGCGGACTATAGCCCGTCCCTATGTTTTCTTTATTTTTTTGAATGGTTAAATTACCGCAATAACGGAAAGTAGGTAACGGAGTCTTTGCCGGACAAAACGACGTCTTTGCTGATAGAAACTTTAATGAGTTTACACAGACGTTTTTACAGAGAAATTTTTCGGTTTTTTATAATTTGCGCGCACTAAAGGGATTTTTTTAGTACCCTTATCATGTATTGGGTACACAGCGCGGACGTTAGGGAAATTAGGATTAGAAGAAAGGGAGAGTTGCCGATGCACGTTGGTTTTAAATGTTTTTAGGTTATAATGTAGAGGAAAAATAGAGCGTGGAAGAGCATTCCACATTCGAGTTGTACGGCAGAGGAAAGATTCTTTGTACTTCACTGTACGTCCGAATACAGGGTGAACTGATGGACATTCCTTGCATGGCGGGTATTGCGGTTGAAATGTTCATGGGGTGGAATGCAACTGGCTATTTCGATGGAAATAACTATAAGATAACGAAAGACAGGAGACATTGCGACGATGACTAAGAGAGTCAATCGATCTCGGTATGTCTCGGTCGCCAATGAGTTTTATCGCGAGTTTTTGGATCCTGTCAAGTAGCTCCAAATAAGTTATTGGTGTACCAGACCAGATATGAGCGTTGTACTCGAGTTTCGGGCGAATAAAAGCCTTATAAATTGTAGCTAGATCAGAAGGGGTGAAATATTTCTTAAATCGCTTAAGGAAGCCTAGACATTTCGCAGCGTTCTTGGCGACATCGAAAATGTGGTCAACGAAGGTTGCCATTGACGCACATACCGAGTATGGAAAGTCTTTCGGTTTCAGCGATGCAAGTTCATGGAAAATGGCAGTGTGTGTGGGTTTTGTTTTAATGACAGGAGACAGCATTGTGTTTTGGAAGGATTAAATTCCACTCTATTGGTTGTACCCCACTGAGTTATGCTGCTAAGATCGGAATTTAATGAGCTTAACATACGTTGCCGTTCCAGTTCCACACCCGAAGAAGAGGGGCGTGACCCAAGAAACGAGTATGAAAAGCTGAGGATACTGTCATCAGCAAAGGAATAGACTGGATTAGAAGTAACAGACAGGAGATCATTTATAAAAATGAGAAAGAGAGTCGGGGACAGCACGGACCCTTGGGGAACACCAGTATTTATTTGGTGAGTTGCAGACTCCGTCAAACCGTGCTATTAAACTTATCGTTCATAAATTTGAAGAAACTGTTTCGGTTCAAGATCAGAGACGTAAAGCCTATCATCTTAGTGGTCATTCGAGTGGAAATATTGCATCTGTGTTGCTGAAGAGCCAAGGTTGTCAATTCGTCATCGTTCACAGCACTTAAACCTCAAAATAATAACTTAGTTTCACATTTTGCACAAATATCTACATGTAAAGGCTTATAAAGTACAGTTAACACAAGAATTAAAGCCAACTGTGACCGTAATTGGGTCATAGAGAAGCAACAACAAAATGGCAATTTTTTCAAGCAAATTATCTTCATCGATGAGGCTCATTTTGAAATTGGCGGTTATGTCAATAAACAAAACTGTCGCATTTGGGCTGAAGGAAATCCTAGAGGATTGTTTGAAGGGCCAATGAAACCAACAAAAGTTACTGTATGGTGTGAATTTTGGTGTGGTGGGGTAATTGGTACATTTTTCTTCGAAGATGAAATTGGCAATGCAGTTACTGTGGATGGAGCTCGATGTGGAGTCAATTAGAAGATATTGATATTGATATTATTGGAGAATATGTGGTTTCAACAGGATGGTGCAACATGCCACCCAGCAACGAAAGCAATCGATCTTTTAAGACAATGAATTGGCCACCGAGATCATGCGATTTAACACCGCTGGATTTTTTCTGATGGGGTTTCTTGAAGAGTAAAGTTTATGCCGAAAATCTCCAAACTGTTTAACACCTCAAAGAGAACATCATCGAGCAAATATCACTTATTGAACTATCTTTATGCGAAAAAGTGATTCAAAATTTAGGTAAAAAGTTGACAGTCTGCCGAGCTAGCAGAGGAGGTCACTTGGATGACATTCTTTTTCATTATTAACCGGAACCAATGTACATTAATTTCCAATAAAAATGAATACAGATTTCACACAATTTATGTCTTTCATTCAAAATTTAAAATCCTACCCCAAATTTGAAAACATTTTATTTATTTTGCAATCAAACAATTAGTATGTATGCATTTCCAATAAGAAACAAAAAGTTGATTTAATAACAAGAAAATACGAAAATATTAAATGAATTTCATAGCCAAAAACGTCAATACCAGCAATCCACTTCCCAAGACTAGAATTTGTGGTGAACTATTGTTACTAGGATCGTCCTTATTGCAGCTTTGTTCCTCGCAAACTGAACATGCCTTATAGTTGGGATCTTTGCAATTGTCTCTCGTTTCCGCATCTGCATCTGCCAAACAACTCCTTATAACAATATCATCTGAAATAATTTAAACAAATCGTCATTAACGGGTGCAAACAAATGAACTAACAGTACTCACCCAATATGTAAGTGTAACATCCCTGATTGCCGTGGTTCACGGGATTACTACACCTCTGCGACGTATAGGCTTCGCCTTCCAATTTCTTTGCACAGCTTTTATTCTCGTAACTACTGCACTTGTAACAGCTGTAATTCATTACATCAGCATTGTTGCACGCATCGGTGGTGCATGTCGTAAAAGAAGTTGACTCTGCGGAAGATGTCAGCGGGCTTGACAAATCGCTAATGCATCCTCGTGCTGTCTTATTTGCATCAACTATGTTTGTGTAGCACCCTATAGGCTTCCAATATTCAATCTTATTGGGACAGTTTTTGGCTTCGGTCTCGGGGTGGCTCCACACACATGCGGCATCTTCTGCAGTGCATTGAATGCATTTGATTGACTGGGTTTCCGTGAATGAAGACTTATTGCAGTTGTCTTCGGCGCATATGGTGCATTTTTCTTTGTTTTCTAGGCACTCATCAAATGCAAGTTTATCAGAGGAGCATCCTCGATGCATCAATAAAGCGGAGGCTCCAAACACAAAACACAGATCTTTTGAATCGTAGCGCGTACATGGAATGTTATTCAAAGCTAATTTTGCGGGGTTGTTACAGACTTCATGATTATTACATTGGTAACAGTATTGACGATTTTTCGGAAACACACCCTTGTTGCAACGCCAAGAATCACAAATTTCGCATACTGCGCCTTCAGGGCATTTTTCAGTCGCAGTAGTGGCACACCGACGCTCAATATGCTTATCATCTTTGATGTGCATGATGCACTGCTGGATACCAGGTTCACAGATTTGATCTTCAATCATGGTCTCATGTGCCCATGTGGCACAGTTGGGATCAGTTGATGAGTCGCACGATCTACAAACGAAAATACTGTTGCAATCCGATGTATTGCACGTTGTACAATTCGTCGAGTGGTCACATACCGTACCATCATCGAGGCATCCTCGTTTTATGCTTCCATTATCAGCTGAAAGATTAAAATAAGAAAATAATAGGATGTTAGCTTTTTTAGTTTAGAGCAGAGCCTAGCCCGTGTCGGGACGGGTTAAGAATATCACTTCCTTGTCGTAAAAGGTGATTAAGGGGGGACAACAATAACATCTCAAATCTGTCCTGCAAGTGTACATTCAAGTCCGGGCGTTGACACGACGAGGTATCTTAAAAGGAAGATCAAGTCATAAATAAAAGGAGCATGCACGTGTCGTAATCGTTTCACATGGTGGGCAGAAATGCTCGAGTCAGAGCTATTAGTATTCTGGGGGATAACATTAGACAGACTACAGCAAGAAAGCGGCATTCAAAGCATTTTCATAGTGCTTCACTAATAATAGATATGAAAAAGCTAGCCTCGAACTGGAATACAGCATTACAAGAGACTCGCGCAGGGAAAATTCGCTCAAATTCATGCTAAGTGCATCGACGGACAGGATCGAGAGTAAGAAGTAATTTATTCAACGGTTTCTGATAGAAACCAGGCTTTTCATGAACTGCAACAAACCAGCTTGAACAGGAGCACAACTATTTTTAAAATATCCGCTCATAGAAGGAGAAATGCTCAGGAAATCTGTTCGACATAGTTCATCAACAGTGTTCAGGGGTTACTTATTATGGATGAACAAATACTACATAGGTGGCTAAATGTGAAGGACTTCTAAATTAACAATTTCCTCAGATATAATTTCCTAGAGCCGTTCCTTAAAATAAAGAACTACCCGTCATTAATGTCGAAGACATCAAACGTCTCTGCAACGAGCAGTTGTTGTATTGGTGGACGTTTGGAGCTGAATGGGTGTCGTATAACTCCGAAAAAAAACCAAATACTCGAAAAAATCAAATATCTGAGATTTAGGATCAAAAGAGAAGCAAGGTGTGAGAACGACATTAAGCATCGCGTAAGCGTAGGGTGGTTGAAGTGCCGGGAAAACTCACCCATCTTCTGTGAAAGAATACCCCCTAAGTTGAATTAAAGCTCTACACCGAAATTATGCGCCGGCGCTCACATACGGTTCACAATGTTGGACAACATATAGAAAGTATAAGGGCAAATTATCGGCAGCTGAGATGAAGATGCTTTCCATGATAGCAGTAGAAACATAGATTGATCGAATAAGAAGTTCCAATATCCAAGGAAGCCTTCAAGTCAAATAACCAATCTCTAAGAAAATGTAGCGCGACCGGCTCAGTTGGTACCGTCATGTTCACAGGAAAGATCCTACGACCCCTGTCAAAAAGGCAATATCAATCAACGTTCCCATACAATCGCCAAAGAGAGGCAGGGCTAGAAACTCCTGGATAATACAAATGGAGCACCGCCAGCATTTGGTTGGCCTCAGCGACGAAATGAGGAGGCCGTTTTTTTTTTGAGGCCGAACCGGTAGGCAGTTAACTGGGAGTTTTATATTGCTTTAAGTCCAGATCATAACACCGTAGTTAAAGAGAAAGAATATACATATGTACATGCACCCGTATATCCGTCTGTGACCTGGCCTCCTGACTTAAGGGTGGAAAGATTTTCTTCATATTTCGTCGTCAGCCGTTCAGTTAAAAAAAACAGTTAAAAACACTGATTTCAACAGCTTCAACGATTCTGATAGTATTTGTTGTTTTCGTGATAGTGGAAGTAAGAAAATGGCGTACAATCCGCTTTTTTCCAAAATAATCGAATAAATATTAATATTTTGAAAATCTGTGAGGTGAATCAAAAACAATTTGATACCAGCTTCTACCCCCATTTGAACAAAATTTGTTTACTCAGATTTTCGAATTATTTCTTGTATAATTTATAAGGTAAGTTAACTGATTATACGAATTCTAAAAATTTTGAAAACCTCCCTTTTCTCTAAAACGGGTCTGACGATTTTCATCTGTTTCGATGTTTTAAAATACTTGGAGTGAAGGGAAGAAAATTGCATACTTAACTTTTCCCCGAAATACTCGAATTACGGGAGTTTAGGTAAACGGCAGTATATCTGAACAGCGTTTTACTTGCAGGGCCTTGAGAAATATTAATAAAGACTATATTGAACCAAAGCTGTCTGCTACTTATAGGAGGAAAAAAAATACTGTTTCATATGTCATAGATTACATACGCACATGTATTTTAATTAATTTTTGGCTTGGCATTTTAACAAATTTTGGCCTTTTGCTGGATTAATTTTTTCCCAAATGAACTTATTTGTTAAGTCCAGTGGACTTATTTTTTTCCGGAAGCAAAAACACTTTACTTAATACCTGCTCCATGTAACTATAAACACACCTAAATTATATTATAGTAAGAAAACGTTAAATAATTTAAGTAAGTAAAATAGGCATTTTTTAATTTATTTTATATCTAAAAGACAAAGAAGTCTTGTTGGATTTTAACGATTTTGGGCTTGACGGTTTCGTTTTGGAGTAAGGAAGGATATAGGCTACTTTTTGTCGCGAAACCAAAACTTTGAGGGGATGGAAGAGGTTATAGAAGTTTGTATGGGGAAATGCACTTTGAAAAAAAATAAACTGGGTAGAAATCGAGTAGTGACACTACAAAAAAAAATATTTAAAATTTTAAAAGCAATTGTTGTTGTCAATTATTTTAATTATTTGCCAAGCAAATTGTTGTTGTTAACAATTTTTTTTTTTTAAAGTGTAAACATTTTTGCTCTCGTTGGTGTGTAAATATATTTTTTCTCGGTAGGGGTTAGTTGGAAATATCTAGCGTCACGTAGTACGTAGATGGATGACCGTTTGATAACAACCGCGTGTCGTTGTTTTTTTTTTTATTAATTATGTACGTTCAATTTTAGAGATTACTAGCTGCACCCGCCCGGCTTTGCCCGTGCCCGAGAATTCTATTGGCCAATATGTTCGAGTAGACTTCCTTATTATTTTCTATAGCGTGTATCTATGTTGCTGGCCCTAAAAAAAGAAGACTGATTTTGACCAAACTTCACAGAAACACTCTCAGGCCAATACCGAAGATTGCCTGATTTGAGCTCAACCTGTTCCGCTTAGGGTAGGTGCTTTTTGTCTGGCAGGCGCCTATAGCAGCTTACTTGTGCGAATCAAACAACAAAGCGAAAGTAAAAAACTTCGATAGAATCTCTTTTCGTTCACTTTCACACCGATTGTTATCAATGTGGGAAAAGCAACTTTCCGATGTCCAATTCACAAAAAAAAAAAAATGCAAAAAATTCAATAAGAGTTATTTGAATAAAACATTGAACACACGATATCTCAAGAATGAAAGTGCGCACAAACACCACAATAGGCTTGAAACGTTGGTCTGGTCTCCCTCTTTCATATGCGCGTTCGGATAACAAAATAGGTGACGTCTGTACGATGGTTTTTTATATGTGCGGTCTCTGTATCTGCATCGGAATTTACACGCAAATGCACATATGCATGTGTACTCACTCAAATGCCCATAATTCACACACCGATGCAGATACAGATATCGCACATACCAACCATTCTTTGTACAGACGTCACCTTTCATGGAAGAAAATTTCATTGGAATCGGTTAACGCGTTTGGCCAAACAGCGGCAACAAACTCAAATATGAATTGATTTTTATATATATAGATTATGTCCTTACGAAACACCGGAAAGTTGTGTGGAAGTAGATTTGTTTTGAATAATTGAGGTTGTATAGCTTGTAGTTTGTTGTAAATCAGTTGAAGGTTAGAGGAAAAATATCGATTTGTACTTCGGTAACCGATGGCCGATTTAAGAATGTCACTTAAACGACAACCGATGCTATATTTTCCCGGTACATCGACACACTTGAGTCGACGGTGTACGTCTCCTACTTCAGCTTTCACAAACCAATTATTTGTTCGGTCAAACATTAAATAAATTTTTTCGTTGACATTAAATACGAGTATATATCATGGTTTTATTTCAATACAATACCCAAATCTCTTATCAAAACCACAACCTCTGTGATATTTCCACATGCAACACTGACGAGCCTACATGTTTACACATCAACTATACCGTGAGTGCAGCGTGGCTCACACCTTTTTTTTTTAATATACCTAATAAGTTTGTTTATGTTTATTATGTTACACAAAGTAACTTTTTGAAACGGAGTCGATACTTTGATTTGTTGGATGGTGTTTGAATCCTTAATTTTTGTTTGTCAAGTATTTTCAGGATCCTTGCAGTAGTACCTATGTGTGAGTAAGTTGAAATGTAGGGGTGATTGAGATGACGTGGACAATGATGACAGGCAACAGCAGTTGTTGAGCGTTTTCAGTTTTCATGCGCATAACTCGAGACAGAATGGTTAGTTTTTAACGATTTTGAGCTTGACGGTTTCGTTTGGGCCCTAGGAAGGAAGAATGCTACTTTTTATCTCGAAAACAAAACTTTGACAGGATGAAATAGGGGGTGTCGGAACTTCGGGAAAGAATATCGCAAGAACAACGTGCAGTCGTCCGAACTGGAGACCGAGATAGACAACAACATAATCGTCATCAGCATAGCGTTCAAATAAATGAAAACCAACGAAGAAGAAGAAACGTCGTGAATGTAGAATTGCGGCGAGTAGCATTCCAATACCAATGTCCTACTCCTGTAGGACAACATGCGAGACGTTTCAGTGCACCAACAATCGATGAAGTTGTCATTGTAATGGTTGAAGAAAATTTGGAAACAGGAGATATAGTTTTACATCGCCAAAATGATCAGTTGCAGCGTGTGTATGAAACACACAAAATATCGTATTCACTAATGGGAGCTAATATTGTAAAATTCGAGATACATATTTATAATTAAGTTGCATTCTTATAGGTGGCGCTATATTCTCAGTTTTGTATATGTTGGTCGATTTCGTTGTTGACATTAAATTAGAACTGCTGCATGTTGTTAAACCGTGCGCATAACAAATTGATTGAAAGAAAATAAAAATCGAAGTTTCTTTCTTTTGTGTTGTTGTTCGATTCAAAACGAGTCAGGTGACATAGGCGCCTGCCAGGCAACTAGCACCTACCCCTAGCGGAGCAACGAAGTAGCGTAATCGGGCTAAGCAAAGCGCAGAAAAATGTGCAGTCCCTTTAACCACGGAACCGATTGAGCTCAAATCAGGCAAGCTTTGGTATTGACTTGAATATGTTTCTGTGAAGTTTGCTCAAAATCGGTCCACCAAGTTTGACTTGCAATTTTGTTTCTCATCAAAAAAAGACAAGTATTTCTTTTTGTTAGGCGCAGAGAACGCCGAGTATTTAGACTCTTGAGCACGGGCAACGCCGGGCGGGTACAGCTAGTAATATATAAAATTTAAATATTGATGCCAAGTTTTAAAAATGTTCTCGAGAAATATATACCTATGTAAGACTAGTTCGTAAAATAGTTTTTAGGCCGAAAGGCAATAATTATAAGGTGATGGTTAAGTTTAGAGCGTCCGCATAAGACCCAATAATTATGAATAAGTATCCTGTTAATTTTAAGTTAGATTTAATCATTTTCGTCTAGTATATAAGTAGATACTTAATAATGAATAAAAAATGAATTTCAAAGTCAAAGTCAACACCTAAATTATAAATATACTAAAAATCCCCTAAGTGTGCGTAAATCTAAAACAAATCTTAATGAATAAATATCAAATTAACATACCAATTGACCAATAGCAGTCCTTGTTACAAAAATAGCTTTTGCTCTCCGAGCATTCTTCATTGTAATCACAAATCCCGCAATATATCGCTATACAAAATAAACTTATTAAGATACATGTACCGCATGGAATATTTTTTATAACTGAATTACCTGATACCCCTGGTGCTAAACAGATACAGGATAGGATTAAAGTTAACCCAAGAAAATAAAAATTCATTTCTACTGACATTCTGATATTCAAATAGTAATTTAATCCGTCGCTTTTAACTTTCATTTAGCTTCTAAATGTGAGTTCTTCTTGAAACAAATGTTGATACGTGACTGAAAAGCAGAAGTTCTGTTGGAATATGAAGTTGCTATAGCAATATTATTATCGATAGCAGATATGCAATAAGTCGATAAGATACGAAAATTCTTAACGCTAATTATCTACATACCTACACATGTACAATAAATAAAAATAATAATAAGTATTAGGCATTAACGGCTCATACTGTCTAAAACCTGGCTTCTCCAACCATTTGCTTCTGCGAAGTGGAGGGACATACATTGATTTAAAGAAAAATCCGAACGCCAAATTTGAGAAGCTGCTCATGATAATTGATACTCTTGGAAGTTTGTCAGATGTTCGCAAGATATGGGGCAGTGGAAACACGTTTAGATGTTACTTTGACCCGGCGGGATTTGAACCTGAGACCTTTACATAAGTAGTCCAACACACAAACCTCTGCGGCACTGTGCCTTCAACACAAAGTAATTACAATATTTTGTGGCTTGAGTTTTTGTTAATATTTATTTCATATAAATAAGTTCTGAGTGCCGGAACGGGCTTATATCACGGCAGCGAACCCAAAAAAAACAGCGGTCGCCCTAAAAAGCGACTAAGGGGCAAATGACATCAATTTTTTATGTCGAGGTAATCCTAGGAACGCATTCAACATTCTGAAACGGTCCCGCAAGTGTACGGTTACGATCTCTTTAGTTCTGATCGTAACCTCGCCGTAATAGAATAGAATATATTCACTTTGAATAAGTGTTTTTTGGATTGTTCACGGCATACACGCTTTTAAAACATGAGCCCAGGAGATCTTTTCCCGTGGATCATCGACCATGAAAAATCCGTTGTTTGATGCGGATGGGACCCATCAGAAGTCCGTATTGTGCTTTGTGCCAAGAACCCAGATTTCTTCGCGACAGCGTCGAACTATCTTGGATTTAATTTCAGTATCAGAAATTGCGTTTATGGGTGTCAACAAAAATGGTTATATCATTTCGTGGTATTGGAATTATTGATACCATGTAGGCAGCTTCTACGATTGCTAGTACTTTAGCTTGGAAAAAATTGCTGTGATCAGGCAGCCTGATAGAACTTTCTTTGTTTAGTTACTCTGAGTACAATTCGGCACTCGTTCGGCAGTCCATCTTCGATCCATCTTCGGGGAGTACCGGGTGCACAGTCAAGTAGTTGGTTGAAAGACTGTGCTGGGGGGGGTTACTGAAGGTGGTCCAACCCTGAGTGCCACACGCATCGCGGGGTGGTGCGGCTTGTGGCGACTGTTGCAGTACGAGCCTCAAGTTACACCATTCCGCGGAAAGGGAGCAGGGAGGGGCAGCCTTGATAGTCGATTTGGATGATGGTGACTGAGTTCGGGGGTTTGTGGTACAGGTTTTAATGCATGGGAGAGAGACAGAGTGGGGTGACTGTTACAATCTAACCTCAACTCTGTTCCCGTTTTGTCTGCATAGCGGGAAGGCAGCAAGGCCGGGGGAGACTGTTTCAGTCGATCCGCCGGGTTACTGTCTCGCCCTCGGAGTGGAGTTCTGACTGAAGTGACTGATACAATCTAACTTCAGTGAGATCTCTTTTCCTTTGCAGGGGAATTGGTTTGGGGTGATCTGCGGGGAGGGAGCGGGAGGGGCTCAAGTCATCGTCCAATCCGTCCTCTAGTTTAGTTTAACCATTTGGACCTGGTGGCGAATTTGCTGATACAGCCAATATCTGTCTCACTGAGATCGCTTAGATCATCGAGGAAATAATTGCCAAGAATTTGTTTCCTTGAGTTGGCTAGTGCGGGGCAGTTGCACAGGAGATGTGTGGTGGTTTCTTCCTCTTCGACGTCTCTACAGCTTCTGCAGAAGTCGTTTGAGGGAGCTCCCAATCTGGTGGCATGTCTGGATAAAAGGCAGTGACCAGTGATTGCTCCGATTACAGAGCTGATATTTTTTCTGCTGATGGAGAGAAGTTTGGATGTTCTTTTTGCATCGTATTTGGTCCAAATTTGCTTTGAGGACTCACATGTACTGATGCTATTCCACCTATTGTTTGGTTCGATTAACGCGTTATCTAGAAGTTTGCGTTTCAGTGTCTGAATGGATACCGCCGGTGTCTCTCTGTTGTCAGGGAGTTCTTGTGCGGAACCCCGTCTGGCTTACTCGTCCGCCTTGCAGTTGCCTGGAATATCACTGTGACCGGGTACCCAACACAGGGAAGTGTTACATCTGACCGCGATCTCGTTAAGAGATTCGCGGCATTGTTTTACCAACTTGGATCTTATTGTTGGTGATTCTAAGGCTTTAATCGCTGCCTGACTGTCTATGGAGATCACGATAGTTTTTCCATCTATCGGGCTCATAGAGAGTCTGCGTGCTGCTTCGCGGATAGCCGTGACTTCTGCCTGAAATACACTGCAATGGTCAGGTAGTCGTAGTACGACGTTGAGCGCAGGGTTGTCTGAAAACACTACCGTCCCCGTGCCGTCGGCTGTCTTTGACCCGTCGGTGTATATTTCTATGGCGTTATTGTTTACAATACGACCGTCTTCCCAGCTGGCTCGGTCTGGGATGGCCGTCTTGTATTTATTACTGAAATCTAGTGTTGGGATTAGGTAATCCGTATTGTTGGGAATCTTGTGGGCAGTTAGGATGTTGCTGTGCCCGATGTGTGAACTTTGCCACGAGTTGGATTCTCTTAATCTCAGGGCCGCCTTAGTGGCCGCCAGTTTCCCATAGATATCAATGGGGAGGAGGTTTAAAAAAGTCGTTAAGGCTGCCGTTGGTGTGGATCTTATGGCTCCTGTGATGCTTCGTTCTAGGGCACTTGCGTCGCATTCCTTCGATATTGCAGGCCACCATGCAATGATACCGTAAGTGAGGATAGGCCTGACGACCGCCATGTACAGCCAGTGTGTTATCTTAGGCTGTAGACCCCATCTGGAGCCTAAGGCCTTTTTACAGGTGTAAATGGCAATCGTAGCCTTCCTTATGCGGTCTTGGATGTTTGATTTCCAACTGAGTACGCTATCTAGGATCGTTCGCAGGTATTTAGCTTGGCTGGACAATTTTAGTGGTTCGTTGTTGAGCGTAGGTGGCGTTATCTAATGAACCTTAATTTTCCTTGTAAATAAAATCAGTTCGGTTTTGGATGGGTTAACATTGAGCCCGTCCTTAATGGACCAGGAGGATAGTTTCCTGAGAGCCGATTCCATTAGGTCTCTGATCGTGTGGGGGAATTTCCCCGTTATGGCAATGGCAATGTCGTCCGCGTAGGCCGTCACTTTGCATCCATCCTCCTCAAGGTTGGAGATGACCTCGTTCACTACTAAGATCCATAGTAGCGGTGAGAGCACTCCTCCTTGTGGTGTGCCCCTGTACACTGACCTCCTGGTCAGACAGCTGCTAAGCTCCGCCTGGATCAGCCTGCTGTCTAGCATGTTCTTTATCCAGGTGCAGAGGCAGTTGTCCACATTTAGTCTGAGGAGTGCGTTCGTGACGGCTTCTGTATTGACATTGTTGAAAGCCCCTTCTATATCCAGAAAGGATACCATCGTGTATTCTTTGTGATACAACGATTTTTCGATAGTGCTGACCAGCGAATGAAGTGCTGTTTCTACTGAAAAACCTTTTCGGTAGGCGTGTTGACACCTCGAAAGCGAATTGTTTTCCAGGTTTGAGCGTATGTAGTAATCTACAAGTCTTTCCAACGTTTTCAGGAGGAATGAAGTTAGACTGATTGGTCTGAAGTCTTTTGGAGAACAGTGTGAAGCTTTACCGCATTTTGGTATAAACACCACTTTTACCGTTTTCCAAACTGTGGATATAAAGCTGAGTTTTAGGCAGCTATTGAAAATCACCAGTAGCCAGGGTGTGAGAGTCTCGATACTCTTCTGTAGCTCTATGGGTGTAATTCCATCTATTCCAGGTGATTTTATGGGAGGAAGCTATTAATCGCCCACGCCAGTTTGCGGTTGTCAGCAATATGCTCCGGAACCATTTGGACCCTGTGGTTGTGCTGTGTAGGGTGGTTAACCTCTACTTTGTTGCCTGGGAAGTGGGTATCCAGCAGTAGGCCTAAGGTCTCCTCGCTGGTTGAGGTCCACACTCCTGCTTGGCTTTGTATGACGCTAGGTATTTGTGGAGATTTTGAGAGAATCTTACGCAGCCGACTGGAGTCGCTTGTTTTTTCTATGTTCTCACAGAAAGATTTCCACGACTCTCGCTGTGCTCTCTTAAGGCTGTCTTTATAACTATCCCAGTCAGCTGGGTTTCTTGAAGACTTGGCCTTGTTAAACTTACTTCTGCTATCTCTGCGCAGAGAAGCTACCGTTGAGGTCCACCACGGGGGTTTACCTCCTTCTTTGTGTCTGCTGGTGGGGCAGGCCTTATTAAAGGCCTTGTTCATGGCAGACGTTACTGCGTTCACCATTTCATCTAATTCTTCCGGGGAATTAGGCTGTCTGATTTGAAAGCTGTCTAGTTTCTTTTTGAGTAAAGAATTATAGACCTGCCAGTTTGTGTTTTTTGGGTTCTTAAACACTTTCGTTGGGGGGGTCTCGAATTTTAGATTGAAAAGTATGTAGCGGTGGTCCGAGAATGAGACTTCACTAGATACTTTCCAGTTTTCTATAACTATATCAGGTGAACAGGTGGTCAGTGTCAGGTCAATGACCTCCTGCCTGATTCTGTTTATAAAGTTGGGTTCAGACCCTATGTTACACACTACGAGGTTAGTTTCAATAATATATTCAAAGAGTAACTCACCCCTTTTATTGATGTCACTGCTGCCCCATATGGTGTGGTGCGCGTATGCGTGAGCACCTACCACCAGTGGGGTGTTACTAGCAGCCGCTGTCTGTACCGTCCTGCGTATCGTGTTTGATGGAACTTCTCCCGTTTCGTCATATGGGAGATACGCTGACGATATCCACAGCGGTCCCTTTCCGGCTCGATCTAACCCCACGCAAGTGAACAAGAAATAGTTTTTTGCCCTGAGTCCAGATATGCGGTCGTTGTTTGTGACCCATGGCTCCTGGATGAGGGCGATGTCTTCCCCACCTTTTTCCAGGCGGAGAAGTAAATTAGCCGAAGCTATTTTGGAATGGTTTAGGTTAATCTGTACTAGTCGGAGCATCATTGCTGACTAGTACCGGCATCTCTATGACTGTGGTGTCCCCGTCCTCTGATTCAGAGGACAGTTCTCCACTGTTTTGCTCATTAGGGAGCGGTTCTTGCGGAGGAGCAACCCCCGATACAGAGGGTTGTTCGTCCGTCTTGTTTCCAGCCGTGTCTGTTTCCAGAGAAGAACTTTCGGAGGTAGCCTCTAAGCCAAGACTACTTAGCGAAGATACCATGCCTGCGAGAAGTCTCTCGTCCTTCTCATGGATTTTTAGGATCAGAGTGTCCATGCCGTAGAAGATTTTGAACCCCTTTTTGTTGAGGAGTTCAACTGACTCTTGGTTGAGGAGGAAAGATATTAGTCTTCCCCTCTCTTCCGGTTCATCAGCCTTTATTGTTTTGTCTCTTAATAAGCCGGAGGATCTCTTCCGGCTTATTAGGTCCTGGGGGTACCCAAGTGCGAGCTCTTGGGCGGACTGGAATGTCGATCCAGTGAGCGACACTTAGCTTGGCATTGATCGCTGCCTTTAAATAGTCTACCGACGTCTGATCGGAGCACCTCACTAATTTGGCGCCGTTGAGGTACCACCCGTTGTCTGTGAAGGTGGGAAGTAGTGCCGAGGGGTCTCTGTCGCTAAAGGCGAGAATGTCAATAGTCAGTCTCGTCTTCAGCGTTCGCCAGTTCTCGCCACTAATTCTCCCCTCATCATTGCTCCAGTCGCAGATGCCGAAGACCAGATTATCCTTCGCTACCTCGTTGAAGGGTCTGTGCGCTGATTCAGCGCTCTTTGCCTTCTTCGGGGTTTTGGAGGTATCGTCCTATGATCTAGGACGTTTAGACGCTTTTTATTAGCAGATGAGCTGCTCAGTTTTTTGTTGTTGTTGTTGTTTGGTGCGGATTGGGGGGTCCTCCTGTTACAGAAAGGGCCTTCCCCGTTCTATTAGTTTGTGCACCGTGTTTGAGGGTAGGTCTCCCGTGCTCAGGAGTCGCTTCCCTTTCTGCGGCGCACAACGCTAACGTGGTTTCGCCTGAGCCATGTGTGGCTGGAGGAGGACGACCCCCTGTCTCAGGATGATCGGACTTCTCCGCCAGCATGTCTCTAGCCCACCGTACCGTGTCCCTATCTTTATGGTCCCATGTATCCTCTGGTTTTTCGAGGATACGGTTCAGCTGGAACTTAGCTAAGCGGGCCATTTTGTGTTTATTGGAACTGGGTCCACCTCTTTTACGTGCGGGCTTCCGACTGCAGCTGGCCGTTTCGGCACTTGTCGGACCCTCCGCGTCAGAGTTCGTTGTTTTGACTGATGCAGTCTCGGAATCCGAGTAATTCACGGATTCTGAGCTGTCATTGACTCTGTACTTAAATCGGTCGTCAGTCCCGTCCTGTATCTCTACGTCTTGTGTTTGTAAGCCAGCTCTTGAAGTTCCTGCTGTGCTTTGTTGTTCTGTTTTTTCGTTTTGTAGTTTTGTTTTTGTTTGGTTTTTGTTCATTTTTAAAAGATTCTGAGTCCCACGAGTAAGCCGGTGAGAAAACGTCCACCCCAGCATTGCCGGTTCTACTGGGGTAAGGCTGGATACGACAGGCCCTGACAGGGCACCTGAAGGAGCTCGTTATCGGTTGAATATACCCTCAACCTTCCGTCCCTGGGCACGGTTTACGTTGCGCTCACACTACCACTGGAATTGGGTATAATAAATGAATAAGTTCCATTGGTTAGCCACCAAATTTATAGTTCCTTGATTAAAAAAGTGTATTCCCTGAGATGGATCATATTTAGTGATTTGCACTCCAGTGTTTCCTCTTACAATTGGCACTAGTAGGCATACCAAAAGGGTAGTAAGTAGCGTTGATGAAAACTTACGGGTTTTCTTGGCCGATCCATTTGATTCATCTGGTGATGCTTTGGAAATATTTGACTCATTAAATCTTTTGCGGTCCAGAGCGGCTAGAGATGACTGCTTCTGAGTGAGACAGTCACCTGTCGTTGGTATTTCTGCTTCGGTTACTTCGTCCTTCACGAGCGGAGCCAGTTTATGTATTGGTCGCTTTAGAATTCCAGATTTTGTGCGGACATCAGCAACTCTAACAAGTCCGTCAGTACCGTGGTAAACCTTAACAATTCTACCAAGCGGCCACTTCATGATCGGGATGTTGTCTTCCTTGATAATGACGATTGCGCCGATTTCAACATTCGATGATAATGTCTTCCACTTGCTTCTGCGTTGCAGCTCGTTTAGGTACTCCTGCGACCATCGCCTCCAGAATTCTTCTTTGATATGAGAGACTAGTTTCCATCTGCCATCCAGAGGCTCTCCTATCAGGAAGTGGCCAGGGGTCAACGCAGTTAGATCGTTTGGATCAGTGGACAGGTCAGTAAGTGGCCTTGAATTTAGGATAGCTTCTGCGTCTATACTCAGGGTGCACAGTTCCTCATATATGTTAATGAAGCTGAAGCGATCTTGCGCTGAAGCAGATGCTTTGCTGCTGCTTCCCATAGACCTCCAAAATGAGGAGCCCTTGGAGGAATGAAATGGAATTCTATCCCTCTCGAGTTGCAGGTGGTTGATATTTGGTCGTGAGCCTTGGCTGAGTATATTGCCGTTTGTAATTCAGTTAATTGATTCCTAGCACCGACGAAGTTTGTGGCATTGTCGCAATAAAGATTTTTGCAAAATCCTTTTCCACCAATAAATCTTTTTAACGCACCGATGAATGCGTCCGTGGATAGATCGCTGACGACTTCTATGTGAACGGCCTTCATAGTTCATACTAAAACAACAGAATATTGAGAGGTAGCTCTTTTGTGGACGGCTGCCCCTTGAACGGTAATGAATCCAGATTGGGCTGCAAAAATCTACGCCGCAATTGAACTCAATGGGCTGGTAGGTTGCCCATCATCTGGGAGTACATTTTTGGCTTAGCCCTTATGCAGTTTGTGCATTGCTGGACGATTGAGCGTGCTATATTCTTTCCTTTGATGGGCCAAAAACGTTGTCTAGTTATAGCTAATAGACCTTGAGGTCCCACGTGCAAATTTTCAGAATGTGTGTCGCTCATCAACGTTTTGACAAACTGGTGGGCATAAGGTAATAATATTGGATGCCTTGCATCGTAAGCCTGTAACCTTCCTCCCACTCGCAAGAGATCGTTTTTATCCAAGAAAATGGAGAGCCCAACTAGTTTACTCTTTGAGTCTAGATCCTTATATTTTTTCAAATGAAGAATGTCTGTGTTGAACTCGCATTTTTGAATGTGCTTCAATATGAGTTGTAGAGCGTCATCGAGTTCTGTAATTGTCAACGGCGAGATAGGCTTAGGAAGTCGAAAATGTGAATGTCGCAGCGCATGGATCTTGGAATGAAATTTACCATTCTTAATCAAACTAATGAATCGTAGACAATAAGCTATTATCTTTTTAAGCTTGGAAAATGAGTTCGAATGTCTTATTTGTTCAAACAAAACATCCGCTGTTCCCACGCTGACTGCTAAGGCTTTTCTTTTTCTTTCTTCACATGGGTTACTATTCTTGAATTGCGGTGGCCATATTGACTCGTTACCATGTATAAATCTTGGACCATATTTCCATAAACTATGATCTTGTAGTCAACTCAGAACAATTTGGGAATCAGACCATAGGAAACTGCTTGCTTCATCCAAGTTGAGATCGGTTTTAATACGTTTTGACAGCTCCGCCGCTAATAAGGCTGCACACAATTCTAAACGAGGAATGGTCGTAGATTTGAATCCCGATGAGGTTTTAGAAGCTGGTGCTACTCGTGATTTGGAGCACAGTACCCGCACAGTGACTGTGCCTTCCTTGTTTATTGATGTTATGTATGCCGCAGCCCCATACGCCTTTTCTGATGCATCAGCAAATGTATGTATTTGAGCTGACAACGGAACACAATTGCTGAAGACGTGTCGAGGAATTTGAAACTTATCCAATCCTTGTAATCCTTCGAAATATGTATTCCACCTGGTGTACATTTCTTCAGGGAGAGTGGTATCCCAATCGTATTTTAATTCCCATAGTTCTTGTAGAAATAATTTTGCGATGATTACTACCGGAGCAACTATCCCCAGCGAATCAAAGAGGCGTGCTATGTTTGATGCCACCGATCGCTTGGTGCAGCCTTTCGGTGGTGCACAATTGGTTTTTATGCAGAAAGCATCTGATTTGGGACGCCAGATCAATCCTAGAATTTTGACAGTACCCTCATTTTTGTCTTCGGTAACTGGAACCTCCTGACCTTCTAGTGGAATGCCTGCTAGGAGTTGATGACTATTTGAACACCATTTCTTTAACTGAAATCCTCCCTCCAGAAGCAGTTCTGATAGCTGCGTCTGAATGTCCTTTGCTTCGATTATTCGATTAAACTGTCTACACCTGTCATTGCGTCATCTACATAGAAGTAACTTCGCAGCACCCTTGAACCTACTGGATACTTTGCACTGTGTTCTTGGGCCAATGTTTGAAGGCACCTTATGGCCAAGTACGGGGCTGACGTTGTTCCATATGTTACTGTGCACAGATTGTAGCATTTTAAGGGTTGAGTTGGATCCGCCTCCACCAAATTAATTGAAATTTTTTGTCTTCCTCGCGTACGCGTATTTGTCTATACATTTTCTGAATGTCGGCTTTGATGACGAATTTTGGTATTCTAAAGCGCAGTAGTATGGTAAACAGATCGTCTTGAATTGTTGGTCCGGTGTACATAATGTCATTGAGCGACAGATTAGATGAAGTTTTCGCCGAGGCATCAAAAACTACTCGTAATTTTGTGCTGCTGCTGTCTGGCTTCAACACGCAATGATGTGGTAGGTGGTTGTTGAACAGTTTTGTAATCGATCTCTGTCATATGGCCCAATTGTATGTATTCATTCATGAAATCGGTGTACTGAATCCGTAGTTCTGAATTTCGTGCTAATTTATGTTCCAATGCATAGAACCTGCTTAAGGCAATATGGGTCGATGTGCCCAACCTTTCTGGGTCGTCGGAAAACGGTAGATTGACAATAAATCTCCCTGTTGTGTCACTTGCGAAGGTTTGGTTGAACAACTCTTCACATCTTTCTTCTGCAAGAGTACGCCTTTATGTAGAGATAGGTAGCTCTTCAGTGTCCAAGAATTTGCTGATGGCTTTCTCAAGGGACTCATCTTGCGTAAAGACACCACAAGTTGCAGTCACTGTAGATGTGTCACCGACCTTCCCCGTAACGATCCATCCAAGGAGGTTGTTTTGAAGTAGTGGGAGTTCGTTCCCGAGCCTTATTTGTGCAATGCAAAGAAGTTGATGGAAGTATTCCGCTCCGATTAACAGATCAATGCGGTCGGTTTTGTTAAATTGGGAATCTGCCAGTCTGATGTTCTTTGGTATCTGCCATCTTGATATGTCGAATGACTGTGAGGGTTGTGGAGACACTATTTGAGGTAACACGATTGCTTCTATCCTAGTTGAATAGCTAGGCACGTCCGATAGTAACTGCACATTTGCCCTAAGATGAGTCTCGCATCTTGAATGTCCTATACCAGTCACTATTGTTGTGTTACGTGTGAGTGGTATCTCAAATTTGCGCATTATTCTCTCTGTAATAATGTTGACATGGGACACTGTTTCCATGGTTGTTCACTAGTTTCACTAATACGGTGCTTAGGAAGATATATCCTTGTTTTGAATTGTTGTCAGCTACCGTTCGTGTGCTATTGGTTACGTTGCTTATCTGTTGAGCTACGCTAGCTATGTTCGAGGATGACGGAGTTGACTGCGTTACTGTTGAGTTGATTGAGTCAGTTGCTCGGCTTATCTTGTCGGTTGACTTGGTTGATGTGTTTTTGCCGGAAACTGACGCGTTCTGACCTGCATTGTCCAGATGTAGAAGTGAATTGTGTTTATTCGAACAATATCTGCATCCCCGAGACGAGCATTTTGCTGCAAGCGAACAATTGATGATTTCCCTTACAACATTTGCACGAATATACACTGTATTACATCGATGTCATGGCTAGAGACCTTTGAGCGGCCAGTCGCCTGTCCTTCGTTTTACAGCCCAATGCTTCCAGCGATTGAAACCTTGTCTCCAGAAATTTGAGAAAGTCAGTTAAAGTCTGAAGTGACTTTAGCTCTTTGATGGATTGCTCCCACAATGTGTGTGTGTTCACGTCTAGTTTTTTTATTAGAACGTGGAGGAGCATTGGATCCCACGTGGCCGTGTAGATCCCCAACCCTTTTAATGCTAGCAGGCATTCTTGAGTCGTATCATGGGTCGATTTTATTGCTGCTGCGCTCTCAACGGTTATTGCTGTCTGGACCATTAGTTTATTTAGAACAGCAGTTACCAACATGCGCTTGTTCTCGAACCTGTCATTGATGATTTTCCAAGCTGCATCATAGTTCTCTTCTGTGGGTACCATATGACGTATCAGCTTTTCTGCTTCGCCAAACAAGTTTGTTATTAAATAGTACATTTTCTGGCAGTTTGCCATTGGTTGTCGGTGTACCATCTCGGCAAAAAGATCATGGAATTGCCGCCATTTCATGTAGTCGCCATCGAATTTTCGCAAGACTATATTCGGTAGGTTGAGCTTGCTTGTGTAGTAATTATTGTAAGAGTTAAGCATGCAACTCACACTGTCAGACCATATTTATACTCATGTACCTTCATTTATAAACTGTGATTATATATATACACATACAGTATAAGATATCTACTTAAATTATTATATTATATTTATATATACACACACATTCATACATATGTTAGCTTAAGAAAAAGAATAAAGAGAGCGTCAGTTTTATGATCGCGTTAAAACCAAACGGACGTGTCATCATTTAGTGGAACAGTACTACAAATTCCTCAGAAGTGGGATTACACAAAAAACAAAAAAACAAAAAAAAAAACAGAACAAACAAAATAATAGCTTGCCACAAGTGAAATTGTGTGAAAAATAAAATTGGCGTTACAAATTGTGTGTTTACCACAAAGTTGGTTGTGTCGCCGCGAATTTTTTTTTGTCACCGATTGTTCAGTCACCGCGAAAATTTTTTTATTCTCTTCGCAATAACAAACAGTATTGAATTCAAACGAATTCATAGCAGCAGATGTGCGAGGAGAACATCCAAGTAACGGACGACTACAAGAAGAGATCGAAATAGCCGCTAGACACTGCAGCTGAAAAAAAAAAACAAAACAACGTCATAATGAGTGAAAATGAACTGTGGCAACGGATCGCAAAATCAAACGATAGAGCAGAAGCTAAAGCAGAAGGTGGGGAAAAACGATCGGACGGTACGACAGGGGAATTTAACGTGGCGAAACAAATTGGATTGTGGAAGGAAATGTTGCCGGAATTTAGCGGAACGGCAAGTGTTGATGTGTGGCTGGCACAGCTAAGGAATGTCGAAGAAGTGTACGGTGTGGAGAAAAAAAATTTGCACGCACTTTTCGTAAGTAAATTGAAAGGCAAGGCACAAGAATGGCTGCACGCACAAGCAAATTTTTTAGACGACGACGTAGACAACCTGACAGAGGAGTTGAAAGAAGTTTTTGGTACAAAACAAAACAAGATGGAGATGAGAAAAAGATTTGAAAACCGAAAGTGGAAAGTGAGCGAAACTTTCAGTGAATATTTTGACGACAAAGTGAGACTGGCGACTGGATTGAAAATGGACGAAGAAGAATGGATTGAATACGCGATTGAGGGATTTTCTGATGACAACATAAGGTTATATGCCCGTGTCCAGGGGTATACAACAAAGGCAGGACTACTTCGAGCGTTCGGCAAAGTAACTCAGCGGAAGGTGCAAACGAGATCGACTGCTAATACATTTAGCAACAAACAGACGGGATTGACAGCAGATAGAACGGCAAAAGATAGACAAGTGGAAGGACAAAGAGTTGTAATCAGGTGCTATAATTGCAACTTGGTGGGACACATGGCAAATGGGTGTTCTAAGCCAAAGAGGAAGTCAGCAGTACATCAGTTGTCAGAAGATGACAAGGCCAATGATTACGTAAGACGTTTGTATTTTAAGTTTATTGTTAATAGTGATAGTATCCTCTTTGACTGCCTCATAGACTCTGGAAGTCCGATAAGTATGGTTAGAAGATCGTGTATACCGACTAATATATCCATATATAAATGTAACACACGGAAAAAATATTTCGGGTTAAATAAAAGTTTGCTTAAAATATATGGAATGGTGTCGTGCGTCGTTTTTTATAAAAAAGTTGGAATTAAAGTAAATTTTATGGTAATAGACGATGGATCGACGAGTTATGAGGCAATCTTGGGGAGGGATTTCCTAAAAAGTGGAAAATTTAAACTAGTTTCACAGTTAGAGAATAATACAACTTGCTCAAATGAAATAGAAAATGATAGTGAACGTTTTGAAAAACAGCTCTTGTTAATCGACTGTAAAGATAATGATAGTTCAGAATTGGATTTAGAAGTTGGTGAAGACGTATGTTATGGTCATAAAGAAAAGCTTAAAATGTTATATAGGTCAAATTATTTGCTTGCCGATCGCCCTACGGAACCGGTAATAAAAACTAAAATGAATTTAACGCTAAATGACATAAAACCGTTTCAGTGTCGACCGCGTCGTTTGTCGTATGCCGAAAAAAATGAACTTAGTTCGTTACTAGACGAATATATCAGTAAAGGGTATATTAGAGAAAGCGAATCTGAATACGTGTCGCCAATAGTGCTGGTGAAAAAGAAAACAGGGGATCTTAGAATGTGTATAGATTTTCGTACGTTAAATAAAGCCACTGCAAAAGATAGTTATCCGATACCGATGATCGACGATTTACTAGACAAACTGGTAGATAAGACAATTTTTTCTAAACTAGACCTCAAGAACGGGTTTTTTCACGTATACATGCATGAAGACGCAGTAAAATATACGTCGTTCATTACGCCGTTGGGGCAATACGAATTCTTGCGAATGCCGTTTGGTTTGAAAAACACGCCGTCAACGTTTCAAAGACACATTAACAAGATATTTGCAGACATGATTAGGAAAGATGAAGTTATAGTATACCTAGATGATATAATGATAGCTACGACGACGTACGAAGACCATTTTAGAATACTCTCTGAAGTTTGGAGGAGGATGGTAGACAATAGATTGGAACTAAGGATAGATAAATGCAAGTTTCTACAAAAGAAAATAAAATATTTAGGTTTTACGATTACGGGAGCGGGTATACAGGCAGATGATAGGGGTATCGAAGCTATAAAAAAATTTCCGGTTCCACAAAAAACTCATGCGGTACAAAGTTTTTTGGGTTTATGTTCTTATTTCCGTAGATTCGTTAAAGATTTTTCGACCATAGCAAAACCACTGTACGATCTTACAAAAAAAGATAGGGAATTCAAGTTTGGTGACAAACAGTTAGAGGCCTTCGAAAACTTGAAAAACAAATTGATAGAAGCTCCGGTATTGGCACTGTATAGCCCAAAGGACGAAACAGAACTTCATTGCGACGCAAGTGCACAGGGATTTGGAGCGATTCTGCTACAAAGAAAGCAAGACGGAAAGTTACATCCGATTTTTTATTTTTCAAAGAGAACGACAGATTACGAAGCAAAATTGCATAGTTTTGAGTTGGAGGCGCTGGCAATAATAAGTGCTTTAAAACGTTTTAGGGTATATTTAGAGGGTAAACAGTTCAAGATCGTAACTGATTGTAATTCATTGACCCTAACGCTAAACAAAAAAGAACTCAACCCTAGAATTGCCAGATGGGCGTTAGAACTGCAAAATTTTGATTACACTCTAGCACACAGGGCAGGTACTCGCATGCAACACGTCGACGCGTTAAGTAGGTCGACAAATATTCTAACGATCGAAACGAATACTTTCGAGGAAAACCTGATAGTATGCCAAGGAAAAGACGGAAATATAGTTAAGATTAAAGAGTTGTTAGAACGATCGAACCATAATTTATATGAAATGAGAAACGGAGTGGTATATAGAAAGAAAAATGATGGCAGTGTCGTGTTTTGTGTACCAACAGAAATGGAAAGTCACGTTTTGTATAAATATCATGACGAAGTAGGTCATGTAGGAACAGATAAGGTGTTAGAGTTGGTGTCAAAAAGTTACTGGTTTCCCAAAATGAGAGAGAAGATAGGATCGCACATAAAGAACTGTTTGAAGTGTATTGCTTTTTCGGCTAAACAGGGACGTGAAGAGGGTTTCATTCACAACATACCTAAAGAAGAAAAACCGTTCGTGGTAGTCCATGTAGATCATTATGGTCCAATAGACAATTCAAGGACGATTAAAAAATATATACTGGTAGTAATAGATGCTTTTACAAAGTTCGTGAGACTCTACCCGACTAAAACTACAAATACAAAGGAAGTAAATCGAGCGTTAACGGACTATTTTAGAGCGTATAGTAGACCAAAGTATATTATTTCAGATAGGGGTAGTTGTTTTACCTCGGCAGAGTTCAAGGACTTTTTGTCCAAAGAAGGTGTTCAACACATAAAGATTGCGACAGGTTCACCCCAAGCAAACGGACAAGTAGAGAGAGTAAACAGGAGCTTGGGACCAATGATAGCAAAGTTAGTTAAACCAGAAGAAGGGGTATTTTGGGACCACGTTTTAGAGGTAGTCGAACATACACTCAATAACACGGTGGGCAGGACTACAAAAGAACATCCTAGTGTAATGTTGTTTGGAGTGAATCAAAAAGGCAAATGGTCGGATGAACTTAGGGAAAATTTGACAGAACTAGAGTCAGGAGACGTACGCGACCTGGCAAAGACGCGTAGCAAAGCAGCTCTAGAACAAAAGAAGTCACAGGCATACAACAAACGATACGTAGATAAAAAACGGTGCAAGCCCACGAAATATAATGTAGGAGACTACGCTATGATACAAAATTTTGACTCGCACCCGGGGGCGTCTAAAAAACTGATACCGAAATTTAGAGGACCCTACCAGATCGAAAAAGTCCTACGAAACGACAGATATCTGCTTAAAGATGTTGACGGTTTTCAACAGTCGCGACTACCTTACCAAGGAGTATGGGCGGTTGGCAATATGAAACCATGGCTGAACAATAGTAAAGCGAATAATTGATTGTAAATTTGCAAGATCAGGTGATCTTAATGGTCAGGATGGCCGAGTTGTAGTAATTATTGTAAGAGTTAAGCATGCAACCCACACTGTCAGACCATATTTATACTCATGTACCTTCATTTATAAACTGTGATTATATATATACACATACAGTATAAGATATCTACTTAAATTATTATATTATATTTATATATACACACACATTCATACATATGTTAGCTTAAGAAAAAGAATAAAGAGAGCGTCAGTTTTATGATCGCGTTAAAACCAAACGGACGTGTCATCATTTAGTGGAACAGTACTACAAATTCCTCAGAAGTGGGATTACACAAAAAACAAAAAAACAAAAAAAAAACAGAACAAACAAAATAATAGCTTGCCACAAGTGAAATTGTGTGAAAAATGAAATTGGCGTTACAAATTGTGTGTTTACCACAAAGTTGGTTGTGTCGCCGCGAATTTTTTTTTGTCACCGATTGTTCAGTCACCGCGAAAATTTTTTTATTCTCTTCGCAATAACAAACAGTATTGAATTCAAACGAATTCATAGCAGCAGATGTGCGAGGAGAACATCCAAGTAACGGACGACTACAAGAAGAGATCGAAATAGCCGCTAGACACTGCAGCTGAAAAAAAAAACAAAACAACGTCATAATGAGTGAAAATGAACTGTGGCAACGGATCGCAAAATCAAACGATAGAGCAGAAGCTAAAGCAGAAGGTGGGGAAAAACGATCGGACGGTACGACAGGGGAATTTAACGTGGCGAAACAAATTGGATTGTGGAAGGAAATGTTGCCGGAATTTAGCGGAACGGCAAGTGTTGATGTGTGGCTGGCACAGCTAAGGAATGTCGAAGAAGTGTACGGTGTGGAGAAAAAAAATTTGCACGCACTTTTCGTAAGTAAATTGAAAGGCAAGGCACAAGAATGGCTGCACGCACAAGCAAATTTTTTAGACGACGACGTAGACAACCTGACAGAGGAGTTGAAAGAAGTTTTTGGTACAAAACAAAACAAGATGGAGATGAGAAAAAGATTTGAAAACCGAAAGTGGAAAGTGAGCGAAACTTTCAGTGAATATTTTGACGACAAAGTGAGACTGGTGACTGGATTGAAAATGGACGAAGAAGAATGGATTGAATACGCGATTGAGGGATTTTCTGATGACAACATAAGGTTATATGCCCGTGTCCAGGGGTATACAACAAAGGCAGGACTACTTCGAGCGTTCGGCAAAGTAACTCAGCGGAAGGTGCAAACGAGATCGACTGCTAATACATTTAGCAACAAACAGACGGGATTGACAGCAGATAGAACGGCAAAAGATAGACAAGTGGAAGGACAAAGAGTTGTAATCAGGTGCTATAATTGCAACTTGGTGGGACACATGGCAAATGGGTGTTCTAAGCCAAAGAGGAAGTCAGCAGTACATCAGTTGTCAGAAGATGACAAGGCCAATGATTACGTAAGACGTTTGTATTTTAAGTTTATTGTTAATAGTGATAGTATCCTCTTTGACTGCCTCATAGACTCTGGAAGTCCGATAAGTATGGTTAGAAGATCGTGTATACCGACTAATATATCCATATATAAATGTAACACACGGAAAAAATATTTCGGGTTAAATAAAAGTTTGCTTAAAATATATGGAATGGTGTCGTGCGTCGTTTTTTATAAAAAAGTTGGAATTAAAGTAAATTTTATGGTAATAGACGATGGATCGACGAGTTATGAGGCAATCTTGGGGAGGGATTTCCTAAAAAGTGGAAAATTTAAACTAGTTTCACAGTTAGAGAATAATACAACTTGCTCAAATGAAATAGAAAATGATAGTGAACGTTTTGAAAAACAGCTCTTGTTAATCGACTGTAAAGATAATGATAGTTCAGAATTGGATTTAGAAGTTGGTGAAGACGTATGTTATGGTCATAAAGAAAAGCTTAAAATGTTATATAGGTCAAATTATTTGCTTGCCGATCGCCCTACGGAACCGGTAATAAAAACTAAAATGAATTTAACGCTAAATGACATAAAACCGTTTCAGTGTCGACCGCGTCGTTTGTCGTATGCCGAAAAAAATGAACTTAGTTCGTTACTAGACGAATATATCAGTAAAGGGTATATTAGAGAAAGCGAATCTGAATACGTGTCGCCGATAGTGCTGGTGAAAAAGAAAACAGGGGATCTTAGAATGTGTATAGATTTTCGTACGTTAAATAAAGCCACTGCAAAAGATAGTTATCCGATACCGATGATCGACGATTTACTAGACAAACTGGTAGATAAGACAATTTTTTCTAAACTAGACCTCAAGAACGGGTTTTTTCACGTATACATGCATGAAGACGCAGTAAAATATACGTCGTTCATTACGCCGTTGGGGCAATACGAATTCTTGCGAATGCCGTTTGGTTTGAAAAACGCGCCGTCAACGTTTCAAAGACACATTAACAAGATATTTGCAGACATGATTAGGAAAGATGAAGTTATAGTATACCTAGATGATATAATGATAGCTACGACGACGTACGAAGACCATTTTAGAATACTCTCTGAAGTTTGGAGGAGGATGGTAGACAATAGATTGGAACTAAGGATAGATAAATGCAAGTTTCTACAAAAGAAAATAAAATATTTAGGTTTTACGATTACGGGAGCGGGTATACAGGCAGATGATAGGGGTATCGAAGCTATAAAAAAATTTCCGGTTCCACAAAAAACTCATGCGGTACAAAGTTTTTTGGGTTTATGTTCTTATTTCCGTAGATTCGTTAAAGATTTTTCGACCATAGCAAAACCACTGTACGATCTTACAAAAAAAGATAGGGAATTCAAGTTTGGTGACAAACAGTTAGAGGCCTTCGAAAACTTGAAAAACAAATTGATAGAAGCTCCGGTCTTGGCACTGTATAGCCCAAAGGACGAAACAGAACTTCATTGCGACGCAAGTGCACAGGGATTTGGAGCGATTCTGCTACAAAGAAAGCAAGACGGAAAGTTACATCCGATTTTTTATTTTTCAAAGAGAACGACAGATTACGAAGCAAAATTGCATAGTTTTGAGTTGGAGGCACTGGCAATAATAAGTGCTTTAAAACGTTTTAGGGTATATTTAGAGGGTAAACAGTTCAAGATCGTAACTGATTGTAATTCATTGACCCTAACGCTAAACAAAAAAGAACTCAACCCTAGAATTGCCAGATGGGCGTTAGAACTGCAAAATTTTGATTACACTCTAGCACACAGGGCAGGTACTCGCATGCAACACTTCGACGCGTTAAGTAGGTCGACAAATATTCTAACGATCGAAACGAATACTTTCGAGGAAAACCTGATAGTATGCCAAGGAAAAGACGGAAATATAGTTAAGATTAAAGAGTTGTTAGAACGATCGAACCATAATTTATATGAAATGAGAAACTGAGTGGTATATAGAAAGAAAAATGATGGCAGTGTCGTGTTTTGTGTACCAACAGAAATGGAAAGTCACGTTTTGTATAAATATCATGACGAAGTAGGTCATGTAGGAACAGATAAGGTGTTAGAGTTGGTGTCAAAAAGTTACTGGTTTCCCAAAATGAGAGAGAAGATAGGATCGCACATAAAGAACTGTTTGAAGTGTATTGCTTTTTCGGCTAAACAGGGACGTGAAGAGGGTTTCATTCACAACATACCTAAAGAAGAAAAACCGTTCGTGGTAGTCCATGTAGATCATTATGGTCCAATAGACAATTCAAGGACGGTTAAAAAATATATACTGGTAGTAATAGATGCTTTTACAAAGTTCGTGAGACTCTACCCGACTAAAACTACAAATACAAAGGAAGTAAATCGAGCGTTAACGGACTATTTTAGAGCGTATAGTAGACCAAAGTATATTATTTCAGATAGGGGTAGTTGTTTTACCTCGGCAGAGTTCAAGGACTTTTTGTCCAAAGAAGGTGTTCAACACATAAAGATTGCGACAGGTTCACCCCAAGCAAACGGACAAGTAGAGAGAGTAAACAGGAGCTTGGGACCAATGCTAGCAAAGTTAGTTAAACCAGAAGAAGGGGTATTTTGGGACCACGTTTTAGAGGTAGTCGAACATACACTCAATAACACGGTGGGCAGGACTACAAAAGAACATCCTAGTGTAATGTTGTTTGGAGTGAATCAAAAAGGCAAATGGTCGGATGAACTTAGGGAAAATTTGACAGAACTAGAGTCAGGAGACGTACGCGACCTGGCAAAGACACGTAGCAAAGCAGCTCTAGAACAAAAGAAGTCACAGGCATACAACAAACGATACGTAGATAAAAAACGGTGCAAGCCCACGAAATATAATGTAGGAGACTACGCTATGATAAAAAATTTTGACTCGCACCCGGGGGCGTCTAAAAAACTGATACCGAAATTTAGAGGACCCTACCAGATCGAAAAAGTCCTACGAAACGACAGATATCTGCTTAAAGATGTTGACGGTTTTCAACAGTCGCGACTACCTTACCAAGGAGTATGGGCGGTTGGCAATATGAAACCATGGCTGAACAAGAGTAAAGCGAATAATTGATTGTAAATTTGCAAGATCAGGTGATCTTAATGGTCAGGATGGCCGAGTTGTAGTAATTATTGTAAGAGTTAAGCATGCAACCCACACTGTCAGACCATATTTATACTCATGTACCTTCATTTATAAACTGTGATTATATATATACACATACAGTATAAGATATCTACTTAAATTATTATATCTGTGGCAATAAGTTAGAGTAGCTTATGTCGACTTAAACCAAAATTGAGTTTTTTATCTAATTACGTAGCAATTTTTAGAAACTTTTTTTTTATCTGGGTTTCGTATTTCTACGTTAACAAATAAAGATTTTATAACAACATTTTATAATAGCTTAAGTCGCTTCGACAAAAGTAGCACTATTTGAAATAGCTTATGTCTGATAATTTTCTTAAATAGAATATTAAATACAAATCCTATTTGGCAAAACAACTTAAATCCTAACATAAGCTAGTTTGACTTATTGAATTCATGAAAAAATAATCCTTATATTGACATAAGCTGTTTTATCCGCATGGCAACTTTAACCGTTCTTTTCCCTATGTTGACATAAGCTACTTTAAAAAAATGCATATTAAACAAAACTTAATTCGGTAAATTAGCTTATGTAACATAAGCTATTTTACTAATTGGAGTGGTCTGCAAATCGAATCCTATATCGACATAAGTTATTTTTGCGAATGTAAATCGTGTTCAAACAGGATACTTAAGTTAAAATGAAATAAAAATAACGGTCAAAAAGCGCAGTTCTCGTTCGTATGGATTTCTCCAATTTTTATTCAACGAAGAAACAGGAAGAGGAATATTTTTGTTTCATAAGGTATTTGTCAGAAAGTGATTAAGGTGTACACGTGTATGTTCCTACAAATTAAGTTTTTAAACATTTGTGCAGTGAATTTTATAAAAACAATGAATCGCTCCAGGAAAATATTGTCGCTAGCTCTCAATAAAAATCATCCTGCTCATATTTTAGGTAATGAGCAGAGTATATCTAGTGTCCAAAGTTGTAGCGGAGAAGGTACGTTTTTTCGATTTAGATTAGTAGATAGTTGTTATAGTGACTTTAAATTTTCAACAGAAAGGCCGAATATGCAGAACGTTCTTGAAAATACCAATGGTTGAAAAAGGGACTTTTCAGTTTCTTTGACGTTGACAATGACGACGATAGTGTCAAAGATCCGGATTTTATTCCTGGCTCTGATAGCGATAGTGGTAAAAGTACCGTTAGCGAGAACACTAAAAAAGCTGCAGCTCTCTTGGAAAAAAATTTACTTGATCTCCAACAGCATCAGGTGAGTAACAGTGAAAGTGAAGTTAATGTACAGGAAAATATTGCTGAAGAAGAAAAAGAGAATAGAGCAATAAAAAAAATTAAGAGAAATACGGGCAAAACTTACAGAACAACAACTGGGAAAATTATAAAAGCAAGAGAATTTCAAGCCTTACAGGACTGTCGGAAAAAATGTAAAGAAAAGATTAGTTCAGAAGACCAAAAAAACATTTTCGAAAAGTACTGGGCTCTTGGAATGTATAAATTGCGGCATGCGTACGTTTGTGGTTTGATTGTTGTTCAAGAAACAAAGTTTAAACGGAATTCAAAACATCCACTGAAGCCAAGAAACAGGAAATTTACGAACAATTACTTCCTAGAAGTCCGTGGAGTTAGAGTTCCTGTGTGTCAAAAATGTTTTCGCTCTACATTATCCGAATCCGAACAATTTATAAAAACGGTAGTGAAAAAGAAGCTAGAATCAACTGGAACAACAACTGAGCCAGATAGACGAGGTCAATTTTCTTCCAATAAACTCACAGAGGAAAAGATAAATGAGATTCGGGATCACATTAAAAGTTTCCCGGCTTACGAATCTCATTACACCAGGAGAGACACTAATCAGAAATACTTCCACAGTGATTTAACTTTAACAACTATGTATCGCTTGTATTGTGAAAAATATGATTCTGTTGCTTCAATATCAAGTTATTCTAAAGTTTTTAAGACGATGAATATTAAATTTAAGAAACCAAAACTTGATACGTGCCATAAATGTGAAACATTAAAAGCTAAACTAGATATAGGAACCAATGACAAAAATATAAAATTTAAACAGGAGCAAGAAGAACACCATAAGGCTGCTGATTTGGCATACAAAAGCAAAGAAAAAGATAAAGAAGAAGCTAAGTCCAATGATTCAATTCAAGTTTTCACATTTGATCTTCAACAATGTTTGCCCACACCATTTTTACGGACGAATGTGTCTTTACAAGCGTCAACTGTGGACATACAATTTATCTATTCATGATTGCGTTAGTAACCAAGCTTATTGTTATATGTGGAATGAATCTGATGCTAACCGTGGAGGAAATGATATAGCGTCTTGCGTATTCCAGCATCTTAAAAATTTACCTGGCAATCCAAAACACCTTATTTTTTATAGTGATTCTTGTGCGGGCCAGAATAAAAACGGGTATGTGGCCACAATGTTTAATATATTTGTCAATAATTCAAATATTGATACCATTGATCACAAATTTCTGGTTCCTGGCCATACACATATGGAGTGTGATATTGATCATGCGGCAATTGAGCGGAAAAAAAAATATCTTCAATAAAAATCCATCACCCAAGAGATTGGTACCAGTTGGTAAGATCGGTTGGCAATAGAAAACCGTTTATAGTCCATGAAATGAAACAAATTGATTTTTTTGACTTCGCCCAATTGTCCAAGGAAAAATTTACTTGGCGTAAGGTTGATGATACACAAAATAGGTTCGTGTGGCAGAATGTAAAATGGTTAAGGTTTACCAAGGAATTTGGAATGATTTTTTATAAAACAAGTTTAGAAAATAAGGAATCGTTCAAATGCTTAAATATAAGAAAGAGAGGAGTTAATTTTATTGATATAAATGAGATTCCAAACTGTTACTCAGGACCTGTTTGCATAAGTTTGGAAAAAAAGAAAGACTTGTTAGACTTGCTCCCAGTCATAGATAAGTCTTGTCATGAATTTTATCTTAATCTCCAGACGGATAAAGTTGCTAACACTCATCCTGATTTAACAGCTGAAGAGGATGAGAATTAAAAGGTGAAATGTCCATAAAAATAACAAGTATTATAACATTTTAATCATATTTCTATTTATTTGTTCTATAGGAAGAAGAACACGGTTTAAATACCAAAAAATATACTTCTTGTATCCATTATTTGTTAATGAATGTTTGCTTATTTCTTATGTTTTTTACAGTTAATAGAATTTAAAATAAATAAATATTAAATGCATAATGAAAAAGTATTTTATTGACAACAGCCTATGTTCATCCTATGACTTTGGTTAATTTTTTTTGAAGAAGTTTAAGTCAACTTAAGCTCAATGATTTTCAGATTTGTAATACGGAAAAATACCTTATGTTACATAAGCTCATTCAGTTACTTAACCCTGTTTTTTTAAAGTATCTTAAGTTACTAAAACTGATTTTTATGGTACTAACTTAAATTTTTTTGTTGAAAACTCATGACAGTTACATAGGCATTGAAATTATCTATTTTATGATCCATTTTCCATGGATCTAGCTTCAGCACTTTCCTTTAAACAAAATTTTAAAACTTCTTTCGCCTCTACTGAAAAATCACAAAATAAGACATAAGCTACTTTAACTTATTGCCACAGATATTATATTTATATATACACACACATTCATACATATGTTAGCTTAAGAAAAAGAATAAAGAGAGCGTCAGTTTTATGATCGCGTTAAAACCAAACGGACGTGTCATCATTTAGTGAAACAGTACTACAGTACTACACTTGGTTGGTTGCCTGCACTGTTCTGGAAGGTTGATTGGTCTGATTGATTCGACAATTGATTGAGTTCTACAAGTTTCTCTTGCGCCTTTTCTTCCAAATCAAAAAATTGTTGAGCATTGTACCCGCTGGGTTCTGGGTCTGCTGATTGCTCGTGTATTTGGTTGTGTAGCTGTTGAATGTCGTCCCATCGACGTTCTATCGTTCTTATCTTAAGCTGATAGAACTCTCTTGGTTTGTTTGCAAGTTCGATAGGAATGACTCTATGTAAGCCTTCTATTGCTGCTCGTTGTTTTCTAATCAAGCCCGTTATGTCGGGGTCGTTGTGTAGAGATTGACGAAGCGGAACTTCTGGTTTTGTGATTTGCTTCTCTGGGATTTCCTCCGGCTGAATTTCTTCCAGAATGGCCTTGAGCTCGCAGTACATAGTGTGCACTTTTTCTGGTAAATTCCCAGAGACGTAAGGTGTATCCGATTTGACGTATTTTTCAATTTGATGATGGTTTGTTGCGAACTCCTGCAAAATTTCTTCAAGTTTCTGGAGTTGATCGGCCTTATATTTTGCGGTCTTTCTTGCCGGGCCGTCCTTTCCCACGTTGGTTTTGAGCCTTGTTAGCTCATCCGCCAATGCCTTCTGCCGTGCGACCACAATGAATACCTTGGTTTCATCCATCCTTGTCGCTGTGAAATCCCACCAATGTTCAAGCCCTGGTTCACGCTTTTACTAATTATTTATTTTAAAATGCCTTGTTGGCCTTGTCAGAGTTTAGCCCTTACAAACGCTGTTGTTATGAGTGCCTTCTGAATTGCCCCTTACCGCTTGTGGGGGGAAGCAATCCGGATCACGTCGGGGTCATCAAATGTTGCGATTCTTCTATCGCAATTGTTTTTGTTGATGTCCAGATCACAGTGCTTGGTACTGTGACTGGGATTGATGAAACACTATAACACCTGAAATATCGCGTGGTGACAGCTTCAAGCAGACTCACTTGAAGAAATTAAAAGATATTGGCAACTGTCCAGGGTGCAGACAGACTAAGCTAATTCTCCCCGACGTCTGTGGGAAATCCGCGGCATTCTTGTTGTCTCTCAACAGAAAAGACTGCATACAGACCACTGGCGTTCTTACGGGACACTACGTTTTTGCCAAACACCTTAAGGTGCTAGGCCTAAGCGATACCACCAACTGCGAAGCCTGTGGAGAAAGCGACGACACTGCGGAACATTTCCTCTGTGATTGTCCTGCTTTTGCTCGTATCAGGTGGCAGGTATTTGGTGCGGATATGGTGAGTGCTGTAAACCTAAGCTCCTTATCATTGAAGCGCCTTCTCGTTTTTCTTAGAAAAACGAGTAAAATCCCACAGTAAAATGTGGTGTGTCTGCCTGGTAGTACAATTGACCAGTATTGAGTCTGAGTGCTCCAGTGCAGAAAGCCTCACACACCCCGACAAAAAAAAAAAAAAAAAATTGTGGTATGTTTCTGCTGTTTGTGAACAGCACACCTTCAGTCTTCTGGGGACTAATCCCAAGACCGTACTGTTTTGTCTAAACACTTTGTGTCCTTACCGAGCTTCCTAACAGTTTGCTTATGGTTGGCAAAAGTTTGCCTGTCGCAAGCAATACTACATCATTTTGCGTATGCTACTACTTTAACCCCTTTCTTTTTGAATTTCCTCCTTGTAGTGAGCCTCTGGAGGCTGTTGTTGAAGTGTAGCTTAGTTATTGCTCTGGCTGATTCCGTCTTACTTTCGCTGGCTTACCTTATAAGAGTCAACATGTTTGGAGGAGTTGGTGGCCAATATAAAAAAATTATCTAGATTTTCTCCTTATTTCTATGAGAACTTTATTCCACCATGTTTGAGATCTCTTAATTATCCGCAAAGGGCAGGCTCTATCGTACGCTTTTTTCAGAATTTTAATTAATGTTTCTGTGCTTGCGTCAAGTTGTTCCAGTGAGCGAAGTGTCTGTTGTCGCAGTTTCCGGATATTTGTTCTTATATCTGTTAGGAATGTTTTCCAGTTTGTTTTCCCATTGTTTGGTCTATTTATTCATCTATTAGGAACTCTATCAAATTGTGGTCTGAAAAAGAAGCTTGCCCAGAAATGTTAAGAGTTGCTAAAAAGTGTGATATCAAAACCTCACTTTTTCTATTTCTACTTATGAAGGTTGTTTCACTGCCGATATTGGCAACCAGTAGATTGTTTCCAATAATAAATTCAAAAAGTGACTCACCTCGGATCTTTGTGTCGGTGCTCCCCCACTGAGCATGATGTGAGTTGCACATCGCAGCACACGAGTAAGCCCCATTTTTCATCCTCTGCTTTTTTGATAAGCGAGCTAGTTAGCTCGGCGAGGGACAAATCCAGACTGACCCTTTATCGTCTACAGCGCCCCCAATATACATGAATTCGCATTAGGAAGACAGTAGCGTCTGCCAAACTACAAGTAAAAATAATAATTTTATTAAATTACATATTTTTAGCTACAATATAGCTGGTATTAAAAGTAAACTAATGCTAGTTGATTTTTTTAAGTTAATTCAAAAATACGATATAATTATATTAATTGAAACTTTTTTAGAAGAAGAACAGCAAAACGTTATTAACAAACATTTTAAAGATTTTAGTATCAGCTATATTCCTGCAATAAGAAGTAATATTCATGGTAGAGCTAGTGGAGGTATCATTTGTGGTATTAAAAAAAGTAAAATTAGTAAATTTGTTAAATTTAGACAAATTAATAGGAAATTAGTTATCCAAATAGATGGTAATGGTAATCGCAAAAGCCACTTCATTGTACCCTTATACTTAAATTGTAATAACTGGTTGAATGATTTTAATGAGCTGCAAGATTTTTTGAATAATTTTGACTCAACAAATATCATGCTGATCGGTGACTTGAATGCCAGAATTGGGCTTTTTCAAAACACTAATTTTGAAGGGTTAAATACGCAATCGAATCTGCTGTCACATAGAAAGTCTAAAGATGACACTTTTAATAGGAATGGTAGAGTCTTAACGGATTTGTTTGAAAGTTTTGGTTTTTGGGTGCTAAATGGTGCATCAAGAGCTGATATCGATGGTGAACTTACGTTTGTAAGTGGACAGGGAAGTTCGGTAATAGACATTTGTGCAATCTCGGGAGGATGGCTTCAGGCTATAGAAGATTTTGAGGTCTTGATAGCAAATTTTTCGGCTCATTTTCCAATACTGGCCTCTGCAAGCTTTAATCAAGAAATTCCTCTTGGAAGGATAAACACGCTACCTAGACTCAGATGAATAGCTCATGAGGTTGATACTTATCAATGTAGCCTAACTCGTAACATTGGATTGCTCACCTCTCCTAACTCGGCCCCAATAGAGCATGTTGTGGAAAGAACCTTGGAAGTTATAAGGTCCTCCACTTCCCAAAATCGATACTCTAATCAGTCAATACCGCGGTGCAGATGGTTTGATTCTGAGTGCATCAAACTCCGAAAAATAGCATTTGCTTTTCTTAACTTGTTTAGGAAATCGAATTCTGACAACTTTAAAAGTGCGTATATACAAGCAAACAAACTTTATAAGCAAACTTGTAAAAATAAACAGCTACACTTCGCAAAAACCTAGCTAGAAATTTGGAAAATTGTAAGGACTCTAAGACATGCTGGTGCAATGTTAGAGTGTTGGGTGGAAGCAATACCCTATCGGGGAGCTCATTACAAGCCGAACTTTTAGCTTCTCATTTTCGAGCTTTGTTGACAGGAAGTGTTGATTTGCATATATTTCACTACGCATTGCCGAATGTAATGGCTGACGAGCTTGACTCGCCTATAGCTCTAACTGAACTGGAAACGGCTCTTCTAAAAATGAAGAACAGCAAAGCCCCGGGGATTGATGGCATTCCTGTTGAGTTTTTTAAAAACTCTACATTGGAATTCAAACACTATCTGGTGTCGTTATATAATTATATATACGAATATGCCTGTGTTCCTGAAAGCTTTAACAAAGCTATTATATTTCCAATTTTTAAAAAAGGAGATGCAAACATGCCCGAAAACTATAGAGACATATCAATACTTAATTCATGTAGGAAGGTGTTTGCTACAATTTTGTATACCAGACTCTCAAATTGGATAGAATCAAACCAACGTTTAAGTATATTTCAAGCCGGCTTCCGTGCGCGATTCTCAACTGTTGACCACATTTTCGCCTTGTCAAGCATTGCCACTAAATACACCCAAAAGAAAAAAAAGCTTTATGCCTGTTTTGTTGATTTTAAAGCAGCCTTTGACACTGTTAACCGCCAAGCTCTGATCTACAAAATGGCTTCCCTTGGTATATCTAGGAAGTTTCTAATCATGTATGAAAAATTTCTATGTGGAACTAAGGCGGTGGTATGGGATGGATCAGAGACGTCAACCTGTTTTGAAACGACGGCAGGTGTTCCTCAAGGCTGTATCTTGAGTCCGATCTTCTTTGCTCTTTTTATTGACGATATTTGTGAGAGCCTGTCTGGGGGCGTCAGTATTGCGGACACGCTTATCAAAGTACTTCTATACGCGGACGACCTTGTCATGCTGGCAGATAACCCCTCTGCTCTTCAACTTCAAATCAACAAGCATCAGAGGTATTGCAGCTCCTGGGACCTTAGGATAAATGCTCTTAAAACAAAGATAATGGTATTTGAAACTCGGAAATGTAAAAGATCTAGAGAAGAAAATTGGTTTCTGGGAAGTGAATGCATAGAGGTTGTGCAGGAGTTCAAATACCTGGGAGTCCTGTTATCGGCAAATGCCAGTTTTACGAAGCACGTACAATTAAAGAGCAAGGAAGCGAAAACTGCTCTTAGCGTTATGTGGCCGAATTTCTTCGCCAACCAGAATATAGACCTGGGATCAAAATATCGTGTTTTTGAAGCAACTGTCAACACCTGTATGTGCTACGGTGTTCAAACTTTCGGCCATATATACTTCGACGATTTTGAACAAGTTCAAAGATCCTTTTTCAAACGTCTATTTCGTTTACCGAATTCAACTCCAACATATGCGATCCACGTAGAGTCTGGTATTTCCCCCGTGTATATCAAAAACCTAAAGGCTAATTCCGATTTTTTGCTAAAAACTATGAAAAAACCCGGGGTTAGTCTCCACAAGTCTATCATGACTAACCTTTTGCGCACACAAGCGTCACCGTTTAAAGAATGGGTTGCACTTGCACGCTCTCATGGCCTCCCTCTCAATCTTTCCGAATCTAATCTAGATAATTGGCAGGAGCTGTTCTCAAATGTAATTTCAAAAGTTGACGAACAAATTTATCTTCAACATTTGAATCGTGCATCGGCATCCACAACAAGGGTTACATATAGAGAATTAAACCATCGCCTTCAAGCTGATAACTATTTTAAATTCGATCTCCCTGTGAAAGCTATAAGCACTATTTTTAGAGCAAGAGTGGAAATTCTTAGCTTAAATTATTTGCCTCATCGGTCAGACCTACCAACCTTGTGCGACTTCTGCAACAGATCCGAGCGAGATGATGTTTTCCATTTAATAGCTATATGCCCAATCTTGCAGGAGATCCGAAGGCTTTACTTCCAACATAGTGTCCTTTCTAGAGCACAAGCGATGCAAATATTAAATGGATCGGCAGGTTGGATAAACCTCTCAAAATTTTGTGACCATGCTCTTACCTATCGAAATAGTTTTTGAAGTATTGGAATCTCAGTTGTTTAAGTTATTCAACCTTTTACTTAATTTAAGTACTATAATTTGTGAAATTTGTTAAATCATGAACTACCAATCAAATATTTTAAGCTTTATTTTATATTAAATGAAATGTCATTATCTGGCAGATGGCAACATGCCATGTCCATAGATTCTTTGTAAACCTCTGTAAACAAAACTGTTTGAAATAAAGAATATTTAATAATAATAATAATAGTTAGCTCGGACGTTGGACTTGGAGTCAAAAGGCATATAAGCTGAAGCCAATACCAGTGGGATTTTTTCCCGTCTGTCCCACCTCACCCCAATTTGGTCTATATTGCTGTAGTTAGGTACGAGAAATAGGTTAATCTGTTTCCTAGTGACAATGTAAGTTCTTATCTAACTATTATTTGGTTCTTTGGTGTTATATACAACCAAATCCTTGAAATTCTGCCCTTTTATCCTAAGCCGGATGATCGAGGATACTCGCTACATTCAGTCTCACGCCAACACCTCCAGGCGCCTGCGCCCTCATTGAGCAAGGCCCTGCTCTACTCTTTGGCAAAACCTTCTTGGAGCAGCCAGGTTCCTTTTCAGTTCGGGACTTTTCCTTTAGTGGATTAGCATCTGGTTTTTCGGGTTCTGACCCATTGATGGTGAATGCAAATGACATTTCTCCTTTGGTCCGGACAAACACCCTATGTTGCTCCCGTTCTGCGTACTTACTATAGAATTTATTATCGCCCGAGCCCTGTGTAGCTTTTCCGTTTCCCATTGCGTGATAAGCAGTCGGCGCGCATTTCTGCGCTGCTTTATTGAATCAGACTGCTTCTTGTCGTTCGCCGGCAGCAAGGTTTTCGGTTAAGTCCGAATATGGGCTGGTTTGTCTTACCGATAACATATACTGTCATGCTGTTCTGAAGACGTAGTTGTTCCTTGTCCTGTAGGGTACATTTTTTCCTCAATTTATTAATCTTGTTCTTGCAATTGAGGAGCTTTCCCCTCAACGATGCAGTCGATATATCGAAAATTTGCATGAGCTGGGGATGGAGCGACTGTCATCCTCTTCGATAAAGAGTTTCTCGAGGTCGTTTTTGTTTGAGAATCGGATTTTACGAAGTTCTTGATTCATTTGCACCCCTCCCTTTGTTTAGGACATGTGTGGGCCGTTGATGCCATATATTTATTTTTATTTTACTCATATTCAGTCGAAAGCAGTGGCACCTCGTGAAGGAATTGGTTCAGATATGACGGTCTTAGAAACAGTATTCTTTTTAGCTTCCTCTCAGAACTCCAGTGCCTGATCCGCCAAGACAAGTCTCTGGCTGTGCAGGCACTGGGTTTCCGGGGTTTGGGCTGTGACCTACTAAAGGCGATGTCAGTTTCCCTCCCAGAGCCCTTTGTTCCTCTGGCTTATTTTCAGAACCCGGAACATGTCGTGGCTGGGCAGCTATCCGATCTCCGGAATTTCGAGGCTGTGACGACGCACTCGAGGCGATTGGCACTGGCATCTCTCAATTGGTCAGTAATCTACCCATCCAACAGAAACCTTCGCTTGTCCAGTAGTTTTCTAACTGAATCCTTCATCAGTTCTCGATCCATATCTGTATCACTTAATAGTGTAGACTCGCACGTCAGTTTTTGAATTTTGTCGCCTATCTGCTCTGTACGTAAGCATTGGACTCACACTTTCTTATTTCATATTTATTTCAACTAACAAAATAGTTTCACAGCAAGGTTACATTTTAACTTGTGATTTGTGAATTGCTTGATAAAATAAAAAAAATTATGATTTGTGAAGGCCTTGATAAAACTAAAATTCGAGTGTTTTCATATTAAAATCAAGATTTTAACAATTTGACTTAGAGTTAAGATAAAAAATTGTTTGGAATAGGTGCCTACGTAAGAACTAAAATATGTTTACGTCAAGGTTATTAATTCATATCTGAATTATAGATCACAGAGAGTAAAGTTGAATGAGACAAGAAGTGAGGTGCAATTAATCAGGCTTGGGGTACCACAAGGTTCAGTCTTGGGTCCCATTCTATTTTTAGTCTATATCAACTCACTCTTCCACCTCAATCTAAAAGGCTTACCTACTGCTTTTGCTGACGATGTTGGGTTATCGTATGGCGTGAACAGTCCCTTAGATCTTATCGCTGACATAAATAGTGATGTACATATTCTTAGACAATGGTTCGCTGAACACAAACTTGTAATAAGTCCTAAGACTAAATTAATGTTCTTTAATCTATCTGCGTCCATTAATCCAAAACCGGATATATATTTTCATGCACCGAATTGCAAAAAATTTAATTTATATCAATGTAAATGTGCAACCAGTGTGTTTGGTCAATTATTTTGTAATAGTGAAAATTGTAGTGATGGTTGTTTTTTGATAGAGAATGTAGACGATTTTATGTACTTAGGACTCTTAATTGACTCTAATATGAAATTTTCACACTACTGCATTGAAAAAGTACTTTATTTCCACACTTAGGCATTTCTATTACCTTCGTAACATATGTTCAACTAAGCTCCTAACCACAATTAATTATGGGCTTTTTAATTCTAAGCTTCAATACGGTATAAATTGCTGGGGAGGTGGCTATCAAAACAAAATTCAGCCATTGCTAGTCTTGCAAAAGAATGTTGTCCGGAAAATTTGTCGTAAACCTGCTAGGCATGCTAGTTTTCCTTTGTTTTGTCAATTAGGGATTCTTCCTGTTCGTCACTTATACTGTTTTAAGGTTCTAAAAGCGTTCTTTATGAAGTCTGGTAACCGAAACTTCCGTATAATCCCAAACTATAACCTACGAAATAACTCACTTAATATGTTACAAGTGCCAAACTATCGAACCACCGCATATAGAAATTCTTATTTAGTTATATGTAATCGTTTATTTAATGTCCTCCCGGAAGAAATCAGATGTGTTCACAAGTCCGAATATTTTCTTAAGCGCGTAAAGAATTGGCTGTTTTCTCATCATTATTATAGTCTAGACTCTCTTACTTCTAATATTTTGATTTAACTGTTGTCTCAACTTTTGATGTTAGTATATAGATTACAAAAATTGTGCATGCTTTATGAAGTGATAACAAATTGTTACCATGTTAAATGAATTAAATCTGCTGAAAATTGCTTTTTCTATATTTTTTTTGTTCAATACCCCACCCCATATGATTGTATTTTTCCTTTTGAAGTGGCATTCAACACTATTTGAACTCACTCTGAATAAAATATCGAATGCCACCAAATTTCTTTTACCTTACTTTGTAATGCCTTACATATTGAATTTTTATATGGATTTGTATTATATTATATTTATAAGTAATTTAAGAGAAATAAATATCAAAACCAAACATCAAAAAAAAAAATAATCATTGGCCAGGTATTCAGAAACGTTTGTTTTAAATTCGCCTATTCGTACGGTCGTCCTGGGGCAATGGGTACTATATTCCATGTGAGAGTGGTATGGACGAAAAATATAAGTTCAGATTGTAAGCAATATTGATTCTTGGCCGAATCAGAACATAAAATAAGGTATGCCGGAAAGTTAAAAAAATAACATGCAGCAGCAACACTTCCCACTCATTCGATCATCAACCCGTTCAAATGAAATGAAAAGCACATCGTATAAACCGATCAAGTGGTAATATTTTTGTTTGAATCCGCCAACTGACACGCCCACTCTTTAAACAAGCAGAGAAATTAATAGAAATGAAGGTCCTGTTCTTCCCAAAGTATGTAGACAAAGTCGTTCTTAACAATTCTTCCATGCCCACTTTTTGGGTGCGTTTTTTCAACAACCTTTTTTTCGCTAAAATCCCCAAATAACAGTTAGTTATGTGAAATTCGAGATCAGTTCAATTAACTGCTAATGTAGTTTTAAGTTTAATCTTTTTAGACTGCCGACACATCGCTTATATGAAGCGTCGCTGTCCTCGCTTCACCATATTCAATAGGAACCGAATAACAGCGTAATGGGGTGCACTGCACTGTCAGGCATACAGAGCCGATGACCCAGATATATTTAAAAATAAAACCACGTGAAGAAGCTAATCGTGGTCGTATCTGCAGCATGTGGAATTGGAGTATGTACTGGTCTCATGGATTACCAAAGAGTGATATTGATACAAGGTGCTGGGAAGCTTAAATATACCTGAGGGCCAGTGGCTCAAGCCTCCAAGATCAAGATCGTGTTATTATTTAGGTGATTTCATCATAAAGTACATGATTAACTGAAACTTGTTCCTAAATCTTAGAGATTTAGAAAGAGATACTCGAGTACTCTGTGTACTTCTAGTTACGTCAGCAGAGACAGAGAGAATATTTTCCGTCCTGAGAAGGTTTAAGACTTGTCTGAGGGCAACAACTTCCGAAGCTCCTCTAAATGGATTAGCATCTATGAATATTCACAGAGAAATCGATATAGATCCTGAGGAAGATGTTGAACAATTATCCAACAAAAAAAAATAGCAGAATGGATTTGATTTCCCCAAAAAACAATAATTAAACATTATGTTTAACTATTTTAACATTCAAACTTAAGTTTTCAAAACTTGTTCATATAAAAAATGAACAAAGTTCATTATTATTTCTTGCCTATATTATTAATATAACAAATTAATAAAATTTCGTTCACAAAAAGTTTAATTTTGTGGATTACGCAAGTAAAGGTTTCTTAGGCTAATTGCACACACACCGATTTTGGACGGCCGATTTTATACCGGTCGTCCAAATTCCAATAGTGAACCACATGTGGGAACGGGACCTGGCACACACGCCGACCGCTGATCGGTGCCGGCAAAATGTCAGTGAGCAGCCGTCCACTGCCACTGTATCGCCGGCAGTATCGGGAAGTAGTGGCGTACGTGATTAAATACACGCTTGCACACGCACCGATTTTTTGCCGACCATTCCATTCGACTGCTCTCGCTTCATTCAGTGTGTGCAATTGTAGGTACATACTACGTCTAAAACTACTTTTGGTAGTGCGTTTTAATTAAAGTGCAATGGGTGATTTAATTGACAATGATGTCCTTATTTCATTAGTGGAGGCAAGACCTGTTTTGACCTCCTCACCTGGATCTCAGTATTCAGATGACTTTTCTTAAATTCAAGTTGGTTAAATTTTCATTCACATGACAAAGAATATTGCAAACATTGGCTTGCATTCATTTTTTTTACACATTTCATGTATACATTTTTAAGGTAAAATGTACAATAAAATGAAATTAATTTTGAAAAAATAACTTGTGTGTTTATTTGTTCTCTAGACTTTATTGAATGGTAGCTCAAACTCGCAAAATCTTGAGTTGTTGTAAAGTGATTTCAACCATAACAAAAAATGGTTTGAAAAAATATCAGAATTGTTTGGACTTCTTGTTTTACTGTGGTAAGCATCTTGTGGCTATATTTATTTAGTAATATTTAGTACATTGGGAACATCAATAAAAAGGTCTATATTTTATTGATTGAAAGCAATGAATTATTTTATATTGACTTACTACTTACCTCAGTGTTAGAGTAAGCCTTTCTAATGAAGGAATAGAATTTCTCATTTTAGTATTCTGATGTTGGATTTCATTTTTCAACTTCTCGTGGAGTTAGATAGAGATAGATAGATAGATTCTTTATTTTTTCATCATAAAGTTTACAAATTGGTATACCTAAGAATAAGGACATGGCAATACTGCCGTCTGCCTGAGATGACATTTCATAATATGATTTAAAAATAAAAGATTTAAAGATTTAAAAAAAAAGCAAAAATTTTAAAATATAAAGAAAAGAAAAAAAAAAAAAAAAAATTTTTAACAAAAGATATGAAGAAATATTATTATATAAAACAATGCTATCAATTTTAACGTGATTTGAAACACAAAATATTATACAATTTGGTTAATTAGATTTTATCAATTTTAACATGATTTGAAACCCAAGATAATACACAATTTGGTTAGAAATAGCTGTTTATACAATATTATCAATTTTAACGTGATTTGAAACACAAAAGAAATATTATCAAATTTAGTATGATCAGCAACAAAACAATAAATAGTTAGGTATAAAATTTGGTCAAAACTGCAATAAGTGGGTAATCGACTAAGTTTAATATGTGAAACTGGTACGGTAAAAAAGAGCATGTTGGCAATATTTAAAGAGGCTGAGCCAGCCCATTGCTCCATTTAAAATTTCAAAAAGTTTGTCCAAAGATATAAAACTTTCCCGAAAATGCAACCGGCGAACTTCTTGTAGAATATGAGCAAGCAGCAACGAAATGGTATATATCTTCATTCACTCTTCCGTTACATAGATCACATAGCTGGGGCAAGTCTGATCGATGAGGTATAAAGTTCAAATTTAAAATTTCAACTCTTGCTCTAAAAATAATACTTATAACCGAGGCTGAAAATTCATTACTAAAGTAAGAGACTTCCGAGGGCAGTTCATGGTTTAAATGACTATAAATAGCTCTTGAAGTAGATGAAGATGCTCTGGAAAGGTTATCCAGAAACATTTTGTGATCCACCTTAGCAATCACATCAGAAAACTGAGCCTGCCAATCGGTCACATTAGTTTCTGTTAAGTTTAAACTTGTTTCGTAAGATAAAGCTAGTTCGTTCCAGTTTTTAAACGGGGAAGCATTCACTCGAAGTAATTTTCTTAAGATGATTTTGTGAAGACAAGTTTCACTTCTTTTCATCACTCTAGTAATGAAGTTCGCATTTGCCTTCAAATTTTGTATATATATAGGGACTATTCCTGACTCTACATATATGGCGTAATTGGGTGTTGAGTTAGGCAAACGAAATATCCTCTTAAAAAAGTTCCTTTGTACAGTTTCAAAAGCTTCGAAGTGTGTGTATCCGACGGGTTGGACGCCATATGCCATGCATGCATTTACTGTCGCGTTGAAAACTTTGTACTTGGACGTTAAATCAACATTTTGGTTCGAAAAAAACTTTGGCCACATTATATTAAGAGCCAATTTAGCTTCGTTGCTTTTTTCTTTGGAGTGCTTTAGATAGCTTAAATTGTAGGTCAAGAGGACACCCAAATATTTAAACTCTTGTAAAACCTCAATGTGTGTATTGTTTAGAGACCATTTTTCTTCCGCTCGCCTTCTTGATTGTCTCTTTTCAAATATAACAATCTTAGTTTTTTGGGTATTAATTTGCAAGCCCCAAGACTCGCAAAATGAACTTAGACGGTTTATTTGCAATTGAAGCGTGAAAGGATTATCAGCAAGCATAACTAGATCGTCCGCGTACAACAGGACTTTGATTATAATGTTAGAAAAATTAACTCCACCCGGAAGAAGCTCGCAGACATCATCTATGAACAGGGCAAATAATAATCGGCTGAGGATACAACCCTGAGGAACACCTGTAATTGTATCAAATCGATTTGAAAATGTGAAACCGTCCCATACCCTTGCATTTGTTGACGAAATAAGACTTGCATACACTTCGAGAAACTTTCTTGACAAACCAATGCAAGAAAGTTTGTATATTAAAGCTTGTCTATTGACTTTATCGAATGCAGCTTTAAAATCAACAAAGCAAGTGTATAGTTTCTTTTTTCTATCTATAAATTGTTGAGCAATGCTGTAAATGGCCAAGATATGATCCATGGTTGAAAAACCTGGGCGGAAACCGGCTTGAAAGATGCTCAAAAGACTGTTATCCTCAATCCATTTTGAGAGCCTTTCATATAGGATTGCAGTGAAAGTTTTTCTTATTGAATTTAAAATTGAAATACCTCTATAATTTTCCGCAGCGTTAGCATCACCTTTTTTAAAAATGGCAAATGGAGCGTTACTTCCAATTCGGGCAATGAGAATTCTAAATCCAGCTCGTTGACTCTAGTATCAGGTAGCGCGTAATCAAAGGTATGAAGGTCTTCATCAGCTGAGAGTAGAGTTTTAAAATGAGCTGCTAACGTCTCAGCTTCTAAAGAGAACTTCATACCCTGATTGCGCCCACCAAGATTGCGCACTGTCTCCCAAAATATCTTTGAGTTTGTGCAGTTTTCCAATTTCTTAGCCACGTTTTTTAAATAGGTGATTTTCTTAACTGAGCACATTTTTTTAAAATCATTTTTAACGCGAAGATAGATGTTTTTGAAAAATTGAGAATTGGTCGTTCTAAACAGTTTTAAGTAAACGAACGAAAGTTTACGGAGATTTCTGCAATCCTTATCAAACCATACATTTTTAGCTACAAAAGTGTGTGTACTCTTCAACGCAAAAGGGGCTGCGGTCTTTATAACCCGTTCTATACTTTAACATACCACTTCAGACGAGACTGCGGATTGTTGGGGCAGAGATAGTAAGTGCCGAGAAAGGAGGCTTCTATAGAGGGTGGCATTGTTCTCCGACCACTTCAGCTTATTAAAACTAGAAGGTGTAGCTTGCTGGTTTAACTCCTTTAGGTGAATTTTAATTACAATTGGAAAATGAGCCGAGTAGTTGACTAGTGCAACTTCAAAGTCATCGATAATGTTCAGCCAGTCCCCTGAAATCGCAGCAAAGTCAATCACGGATTGTCCCTGCCCGCTAACAAAAGTGAATTCGCCACATGCATCACTAATAGAAGACCCATTCAAAACAAATAGACCGAAAACATCAAAAAATTCTGTTAAACTCCCCCCGTTGCGGTTATAAATTTTATCCTTAGAACATCTACTCTCGGCCAGTGCAACTCGTGCTCGTAAAATATTGGCGGAAGAATTTTGATGTTCACCAATCCTAGCATTTAAATCACCGACGATTAACACATGGTCAAGAGAAGTGTTATTCATAAATTCCACTAGTTCATCGAAGTCGCTAAGCCAATGATTGCAATTTAAATAAATAGGAATAATATAATAGTTTAGGTTGTTGCTAACCATATGAAAAATAATTTTAGATTCAATAATTTTAAAATTAATAAGATTACCCCATAAAGATTTTTTAATCCCATATAGAATACCCCCACTGGCTCTTCCATGCAAATTAGATCTTATCGCGGGTGTAAACATTACTTTAAAGTCTTTGAAATATTTTAGAAATTCATTTTGATTCTTTTCTTCAATAAAAGTTTCTATAAGAATTATAACATCAAATTGGTGTTAATATTTAAAAAAATCGGAATGTAAAAGCTTACTTTTGAGACCAGTTATATTATACGAGCATATATTTAATTTTTGAAAAATAGTTGTGTTATGGCAGACGACAGAATTTACCTATTGTGTTTTATCCCTAACATGGTGTGAACTCTGATTTCCAAATGGCGCTCGCTGCGGTTGGAGGCCAAAAGCGGAAGAAGAGCTTGGAACCACGGCCAACCTCGCTCCCTCGCTGCAGTCAAAGTACTCGTAACCACTGTCACCAAATAGTTCACTAATGAGTGACATGTCCGCTGCTGATTTGACAACTAAACCTCGTGAAATTTGATAAACAAAAAGTTGATTGTTGATTTGCAATTTGTTGTCTCCTTTAACGAAAATTCGGGCGTTTGGATTTATCTGCCGCAGTTTGTTTTTTATTTCTATTAGTGTTTTTTCTTTTTCTTCTTGATAAAAGTGATTGCTCCCGAAATATACTTGTTCCGGAGCCTTTGAGCGTGTGCGCGGAGGTAATAAGTTTATCGGTGATCGCCGCTGTTGGCAGTTCGATGATGACAGTTGCTCTTTCAGTGTTGTTGTTGCGTATTTGTCTGGAGCTCTTAAATTGGATTTCTTCGTCTTCATTTAACTTCAGAAGCCCCTTGCAAGTCTGTTTAGCTAATTGGATTGCATCGGTTTCTGTGTCTAAAGGAAGGTGTACCACAATAGACTTATCGTTTGATTTCCGTGAGAGAATTTCCAATTGGATTTCAAGCTCTCGTGGAGTTCATCAAAGGATGCAATAACACTCTGAAGAAGTTGAAAAACTTACTACCATCACGAATTAGTTCTTCAAAAAGAGTGTAGAATGTTCCCGTGAGTTCTCTGCTTTGATTGATAGGATGAATCCAGTACTTGCGCTTAATCCTACGGCGCTTACTACGGCGATGCAATAACCACATAGCAACAATTAGTTTAGGATTCATTATTATTAAACAATAACCTCGTGTCACGATCACGACAGCAAAGCAACTGATTGTTAGACCGGTAAAAATCCGGTGAGTGTACCAGCACCCTGCTACCGGTAAAATGTCGGCCGATTTTATACTGGCCGTTCAAAATCGGTGTGTGTGCAATTAGCCTTAGAGGACAAAAAAAAATTGAATTCACTTATTTTATTAACTTAAAAGGACTACAAAAAATTAAAAGGGGGAAAAAATGATTGAAAAATTTTACAAGTGAGCTCCCAACATTTTTTTTTGCATACGCCACTGCTGACGGCGCGCGGTCGAGTTCTTTTCAATGGTTACGGATCGGTAATGTCGTCGACAGTCTAGTAGATACGTTCTTCCTTTTTGACTTGTAAAGATTTGAAGCAAAATAAAATAAAAATTGATTCCTATGAAAGTAACATTAATTTCTACATGTTATAGGATATATGAAGACAAAATCATTCTTACCGAGTGGCGCATAATAAGTTTTTGCCAATCCCACTTTTTGGGGGATATGAATAGGGTATCCAACAGATCGCCCTAGCGGATTTGTAGCCTTTCCTTATATTTAACACCCAAATTGTGTTGGATTGGTGTTTAGTCGGATAAAAGTCTGGTCATGGTGTGGTCGTTGACCGTTGTGTTGGGGTTCAACGAAATCAAGCAAAAGGTGTTGGTTGTTTGCTAAAGCTTTTACCCTCAAAATCTATGTTTGATGTTTGGTCGGAAATTATACGTATTAGTGAATTCATTTTGGCAGTGCTTTTTCTCTCCGGAAGACTAAAAAGAGGGAATTCATTTTTCGGGACTTTTGTTCCACTTAAGTGGATCATAGGGCCCGAATTGATTTCGGGACTTATAACCCACTTAAATGGGTGCATTATGCCAAATGGGAAATGGCATAAGTAAAGTATGCTATGGGGTGGTTGTTGTAGCCGAAAGTGTTGTATACCTGCTGTAATACTACCTATATTAACAAATTGGGAAGTTAAAAAAGTATATTTTGGTGCTGTGCATTTTCATTGCTGAAAGTGGAAAAATTCTGTTTAGTTTTTTTTTTATAATTTGCGTGCGCTAAAGGGATTTCTTTTTTCTGTAGTGACAGAGTACCCATATAATGGGAAAACCACAGCGCTGGCATTTTGTAGCTCCCAGCAAATGATTCATTGCCTGTTTTTGGCTGCTACTTACTGAAAGAATAGAAGGGTAGGAAAGAAGTTTGGTGCGATGAGATTTTTTTCTCCACAGGTGACGCCTAAATTGAAGGTTGTATGAAAATGTCATGGAAGTATTTTTCAGCTAATCTAAAAGTTTGGTCTTATAAATAAAGTTATATTTCAATGCACATTTTATGTAAATCATAAAAAAATGAGAGAAATACTTTTTCTGAATTGAACGCCACAGTTTGCACCCACCACTGCTTGTCGCCACTGCTCACATGAACAAAGTTGAACCCAATCTAAACACGTGTAAAGCACACCGTAACAGATCGAAAAAATTCGATTTTTATGGTTTCAATTTGAAGTGGCATTTTCATTTTTTTGTTCGAAATGGATACAAATACGATTACAGTTGTCCTAAACATTAGCCTCATCGAATTGATATATTATCAGGTTTTTGTTTTAGATAAGGCTGAACTTGGGAACATTTCAGCTTTCTGATTTCTGGAACTTCTTAGCACAAAGGAAAACGCAACAAAATGTTAATATTATTCTCAAGATATTACTTTCGTCTAGATATTTTTCATTCCACCGATAAAGTCAGATAAAAGGAAACAAATTAAAGCCTATTTACAACCAATGACCGAACATCTAACCAAGATACGAACTATGTTAACGCAATTCTTAAAATGCCACTTTCGTTTGGAACTCTTTCTGTTGATGGTATGACTTGTAAAGGCTGCATCGCACACACTCCTAGAGGACCGGAATATTATAAATCTTGTACGGAAGATTAGTGCCAGAAGGACGTATACCCTCCTGGCAGGCTTACGTGCCATTCAATGGAAAGAATTATGTCTCGGCTCCAACAGGTAAGCCGACACCATGACAATTTTTTCAAGAAGAAGACTATTGTTACTTAGATGCTATCGATGAATACATATATAGAGTTTGCTGGTCGGATGAGACTAGGCAACCAAATCTATTGGGCACTTACTGCAAAATCAACGGATGCAATGATTCACCCGCTGTGACAAAACTCACCTGCTCTAAATGCGACTTATCTGACGGAAGGGTATAAAATGGGCCTCTTTGAGGTGAACAGCACCTCTTGCAACATTACAAATACTACCACGTGCAGTGTTCAGCAGCTTCTAGGTCAAGAGAGCGATCAAGAGTGGTGGCCGCCAGACTAGACACATGACAGCTGGATCCAGTCAACATGTGGAGCAGAAGCACTCTGGCGGACACTACGGGCTCAAGTAGTAAGAACGGAAATTGGGGACACAGGGTACGCATCTTATTACGGCCCAGGTACTCGCCCCTCCTAGAACGTAGTTTGGTAGGCAGTAGTTTCGTGGGGTAGTGTAGTTAGAGAACAACACCAATAACAACATCAACAACAACAACAACAACAACAACAACAACAACAACAACAACAACAACAACAACAACAACAACAACAACAACAACAACAACAAAATTAAAGAGTCCTGCTCCGCGGATAACAAAAAATTAAAATTTCCGGGATACCACTGCCCGATCAAAACACAGTTTACTTTTACTACTTAATATTTATTCCCGATTTATTTCTACAATCTTAATTCCCGATTTATTTCTACAATCTTATAACCGTTCCGTCTGGTGTCTTACTTAGAACTAACTTAATCATAAAACCCATTCCCACGACGCTGGCTATCTGGAGACGAAATTTATCCTTGGTCAGCAAATGCAACGGATGCGCGCGCATTTGAGTCAGCTCAAATGCACGAGCCAGACGACGACCGGTGGGAAAGCTGCAACCAATGTAATACCACGGATCATGTATCCGGCACAACGCTAACGTGTTTATTCACGTATCATGTATCCGGGATATGCTCTGAATGTATGTAGATATGTATGTCTCGCCCACGCTGGATGGTGTTAACTCCTCCCCGTTCGAAAGTCTACGTCCCGTAGACCCGTTCAAAAAAGAGAGGGTGGTTGCTAAGCGGATATCTGGTGATGGCCGGATGTACTGTCAGCCGGACTTCCCTGAAGATGCAGGTTGAGGGATGGAATGTTGAGCTTACCCTTTGTCTTGCGCCATATGTTCCAGGCAAGGAGAATGATCATCAGGAAAAGTCCCACGTCGGTTATGGTTGAAAAGTTAAACTTTGTATACAGGTCCCCGAGGTGGTGTATGTTTTCCATGCTAAGGGAGTGCACGTACTCAACGTCAATTAGGTGTCCCTTGGATGAAACGTTCGCCATAACCGGCGGAAGTGCCTGGAGGTGTGTGGAAACAAAGCTGGAGAATGTTCTGTTCCTTAACTGGATCGTCTCGTTGATAAGCCGGATGATGTATGTACCCTCTAAGTTCCTTGATTCGTTACCGCACGTAAGTTGTCCCTTAAAGTTGCTCAAAAAGACGGTATCCTCTTTGATAAGATCCACGGTTTCATTACTGTTTGAACGGTAAGTACATGCTGCAGGTCCTCCCCTCAGCAATCGAGCAACGCAGCCGTCTTCCGCTAACTTCTCTAGTACCGATTCCTTGCAAACCGTCGTATTCCCTATAGAAAGGCATTCGCCGAGTATACCAAAAGCCTCGCGGTGATTGATCAGAACCTTATTGTGTCGTAAGTCGATCTGCTTTCCATCACGTATTGATGACCTCGTAAGCAGCACGTTGAAGTCCTCGTTTTTTACCTTTGGCATCGATAGGATATACAAAAGGGCCGAACCATTCGTATATATGGAGGGTGTCCCATGTTCGATAGCTTCTACCTCGTTCCCATATGGAAGTGTCTCGAACTCGTTGATCTCGGCTACCTCCCCTTTGTCTAACAGGTTCGTGTTGATTATACCGCCCTTTGCCATCTGACATGCCCGTATTATATCGTTGACTCTTTCTTTAAAGATCAGGACTTCGTTTAATACGTCTTGTTCGAATCTTCCTGCGAGAGTGTCCTTTATTCCACTGTTGGCTCTTTCGATGACCCAGTTGACTTTTTGTGTAACTTCCTCCATGCCTTTGAGCACTGCGTCATTTATCTTGTACTGATGGTTATTGTTCTCGATGATTTCCTGTTCGCTTTGGAGAACCTTACTCCAATCGTCTGCGTCGGGACTACCAGCTATCCATTTCCAAGCTGCGCCAATCCAGTCAATTGATCTACGCCTCCTTGATGGTGAGCTCGTTTTAAGCAAGCTTATGCGCTCACTAGTTTGTTGTAAATAATACCCGATTAGGGATCGTCTTTCTTTGTCCTTAATGCTGCTGGCCGTTACATTTGCTAACACACTTAATTGCTCCTCGATTTGACTTAGGTTGATGATGTGAACCAATTTGAAGCTGCCGTCGACGATGAAACCTCTTCCATCCTTGATGGTAACGATTGGTCCCTCGTAGTTATAGATCTGGAAACTTTGCACCGAAATAATGCAAACGAATCTGCAAAATGTTCTCTTAGATGTTGGTTAGGGTTACTAAAAAATTATTCATATGATAAAAAACTTATACTTCTAACAATTACTTTGCTACTTCCATAATAGTAACAGAAAGCTTTAGCTTAAGTATCTTATACTATAATGTACATTCAAATTAAAATATTTATTCCAATTAATTAGTTTTTAATTTTATCTATAAATTAGCTAGGGTGTGCCTCTTCCCCCTTTTTTTGAAGTGCTCATATACATATGCATGTGTGTATGTGCACTGATATCAGTTTAGCTTATGATTTTCATGCCAATTGTAATTTTGTGAGTGCTTTGTGCTTTAGTTGTGCATGCAATTACTATTGTGCTTTACCGTGGAACATTCTTAATGTGGGCTTTATGGACCTTTCGTCCTGTGGACGTAGTCACCGTTACCCTATTGTTCCTTTCGACGATTTCCTTGCGGAATAAAGGCTTGTTCTTGCCCTGGATTCGTTTGAAAGCGGTGAAAATCACATCACCTTTTTTATATTTTTTTGGTGATGAACGCTTGGCATTTCGCCGTTCGTTATCAGCCTTTTGCTTTTTTTCAATAATACCCCTCAGATCATTGTTGATCTTAACCCGGAAGTTCCTCAGTTGTTAGTAGTTTATCCTGGATGCTCTGTTAAAGAATATATCCGAGGGCTTCCTCTGCGTAACTGAGTGGACTGAGTTATTATACCTGTCCACGGCTATACCTAAAAGTTCTTTAACCCGAAGGCCCTTTAGTTCGGCTTTAAGGCATCGATAAATCTCTAAAATGGTGGAATGTACCCTTTCCACTTGTCCATTCACTTCACTTCGGTGAACAGGCGTCAAATATAATTTGATATTCAACATTTTAATGAAATTTTGAATTATGGGGCTCAGGAAACTGCGTTCGTTGTCAGTAACCAAAACCCTAGGAACTGTAAAATAGTGTAAAATTTTTATAATCTTTTCCCTCAGATGGAGTGAAGATTTATTTTGTATGTGGAAAAGCTTAGTGAATTTAGAAAACTTATCGATACAGCTTATGAATTTTTCGCCCTGTACCTCGACGATGTCCATGTGAAGTATCTCACATGGATATGAGGGTACTGGCGTTGGCTGTAGCTCGGGGCTTACGGGATGCCTATCATACTTGTTAGCCAAGCAAACTTCACAAGACCTGGTATACAGGGTAATAAAATGATTCATCCTAGGGAAATAGAATTTTTCCAACAACTGTTCTCTATTTTCCCTGGCATTCCGATGAGCCCTCCTATGCTCCTCGTCAATGAGTGCCCATATCCGATCCTCATTTCTTACGTCCTCAACGATTCGCTGCGTAATTCGGATTTTGTAGCTAAAAAAATTATCTAAATATACGCTTTGGAGCAGTCCGATGTGCGACTCTGGAATCTTTACTCCATTAAGGACATTGGGCCTCAACTTTTTCTTAAGGATGGCTACGAGCGTATTCCTATCTAGGTTTTCTGAAGCGACGTAATGGCGCGCATATCCTGGATGGGGTTCCTCGAAAATTTCCAGTCCCTTTCCAACCTTGATTATGATTTGGTTCCTAAAAACATTAAGTGGGGCCTCTATATGAGGAATAAGATCAGTACCATCTTGTTCCGCGCTGTGTACTGTCTCAGCAGTGTCTGTTGATCCAGATACCTCTGAGGCAGTGTTAGTTGAGGAACCATGGTCACTAGCTGTGTCTGTTACGGAACCTTCAATTGCCCTATTTGAACTTGGTGCTGGTTCAGCTCTAGCTGAATCAGACAAGTGGTTGACCTGGCTTTTCAATCTTGACAGAGCATCTGCTACCAGATTTGACTTACCTGGTTTGTAGATGAGTTCACAGTTATATTCCTCGATGCGGGCTTTCCATCGCTTAAGTTTCGCGTTGTAGTTTCTGTTGCCTAACGCGAATGTTAACGGCTGGTGATCCGTATATATACGGATTTTCTTGGCGCCGTACACATATGATCGAAGGTTGTCTAATGCCCATACTATGGCCAACATCTCCTTCTCGTTGGTCGCATAGTTCTCCTCGGTCTTGTTGAGGGTTCGGGAAATATAGGAGATTGGCCTGTCTTTCCCAAACTCACCCTGTGATAGGACTGCTCCTAATGCGAGGTTGGATGCATCCGTGGTGAGATTAAAGGGAAGCGAAAAGTCGGGAAAGGCCAATATCTCGGACGATACTAAAAGCTCTTTTAGGTCGTTAAATGCCTTGAGAGATTCCTCATTAAGTACCACTGGAACTCTGGTTTGCCCTAATTTGCGCATTTTCGCCTCTAGTGATAATAGTTAGGGGCTTCGTGACCTTCGCGTAATCGCGGATGAATTTCCTATAATAGGATGTGAGCCCCAGGAAGGACTTAAGATCTTTTAAGTTTTCAGGTGGCAGGAGACCTTGAATAGCAGAGACCTTCTTTGCGTCTGGTTTGATACCCTCGGCCGTGATAACATACCCCAAAAAGTCAACTTCTGGTTGAGCAAATTGCGTTTTCTCGAGGTTAACCCTCAGGTTCGCGCTAAGCAGCTTACCAAGAACGGTATCCAGGTTCCGAAGGTGATTTTCTTGACTGTCTCCAAATACGATAATATCGTCTATGTAAACATAGCAGATCTTACCTATATAAGGTTTTAAGACGTCGTCAATCATTCTTTGGAATATGGCTGGTCCGTTCTTCAGACCAAAGGGTAACCTCAAAAACTCAAACTTTCCATTCATGGTTGAGAATGCGGTTTTGGGTATGTCTGAAGCCTTCATCGGAATCTGGTGGAATCCAGGAGTAAGGTCAATGGTCGTAAAGACTTTGGCTTTGCCTAGGCTGGCTAGCGTCGAATTTATATCGGGTATCGGGTATGCATCTGATACAGTGACATGATTTAGCTGCTTAAAGTCTATGACCATTCGATATTGTTTTTCGCCCGATGGTTTTAGGTTTTTTATCTACTATCCATATGGGGGAGTTGAAAGGACTTTTGGACGGGCGAATGATACCCTCTTCCAGCAACTTACTTATTTCCTTTTCAACAACTTCCCTCATGTTGGCAGGATAGGGGTAGCTTTTGGAGTAGACCGGTTCCGCGGTGGTTGTTCTAATTTCCGCTTTGACAGTGGTGTCCACGATTTGACTATTGTCAATAGGACCAAAGAGGGGTTCATATTTGCGTATGAGACTCTGAATTTCTAACTTGACGTTAGATGGAAGGCGCTCATCCAACACCACATTGACCTGCGTTGATATTTTTTCCTTGAGCGGTATATTGATCGAGGGTTTAAGTTGCAGTACGTTTGTCCTCCTATCTATGACCGCCTCAAGTTCTTTAAGGGTGTCGTCCCCAATGATCCCATCAAAGTACGTCAACCCAGGAAGCACGTAAAAGGTAAGAAGGGTGTCGTTCCCTGAATTTTTAAAGAAACATCCCTCTACACATTCTGTAACATGGATTTTACCGGCTGCGCTGTGCACTGGAAATGATTTGGGGACAGGTTTGGCCCCCTGGGAAATCGACGGCCTTATGAAGTTCTTGTTAGCCCCGGTATCAACAAGAAACTTCAGCACTCGCCCGTCGGTGGTTACTAGAGTACGTAATGGTACGCTGGACTGCCGTCCGTCATAAAATTTACCTCTTCCATGACGCGCTCCTCACCGCCGTAGCGATTGTCAGGTGCCAGTTCATCTTCGCTGTCAGCCTGGAGGTGGAATAGTCTTTGTTGCTTATTGGGGTAATTTTCCGACCTGGCCCTTCGCTTAAAAGGGTTATTACCCTTTGGACGATTCATATAATTTACATGGCGCGACTGCACCGAGTTGTCGACCTCCATCCTTTCACTTGGTTTGGGCACGTTAGGTCTCGGCGGTGTGTCATAGTCGCGGACAGGGATATACTGCTTTGGTTGTCTGGGGCTCTCGCTCAAACTATGGTGGAACCTTTTCCTCGGTAGAGAAGGTCTTGGATCGGACCTAAACGATTGGTTCACTGGTGCAGTAATAACGTTGTTGGCCGATGGGTCGTGGATGACGTTGCTGCGGTAATTCAGATTTTGAATTTCCAAGCAGGCCGAATAAGCCTCTGGCAGATTTTTCGGCTTCTGGATGATCAGCATCCGGGAAAGGTCGCCGTTAAGGCCTCGAATAAACACGTCAAGTGCTCTATTCCGGTAGGTTTCCACAAGAGCATTAACGGTCTCTTGCGAAAAGCTTTCCGTCTTAATCTTATTTATCATAAGAGAAAGTTGATGGTTTACCGTCGCGTAAAACTCATCCATTTTGGAATTCTTCTGCGATAGTTGGCTGAGCTGATGCTCCAACGTTCGCATGTCCCTCTTATCGGCATAGTGTAGGGATAAGCATTGTTTGATGGCACCCCAGTCATCATCAAAAATGTTGTATGAGATGAGTGCGGCATCTGCACTGCCCCGCACCTTCTGTCGTATGTGCTGAAGAATAGCACGATATAGGGGCTTATTCCTGACTATCGAAAAGTCTTTAAGGATCCCCTCGACAATAGGCACCCAGGATACGTATTGCGTTGGGTTTCCGTCGAAAACCTGTAACTCCTTCACGCAGTCAGGGAGGCGACATATGTCCCTCAATTCATCCTCGTTGGATGGACCACGGAGTTCAAAAACTTGGGGGGCACTGCCGCCGGTAGGAGTCTCCTCCACGCGTTTAACGCGTACGTCAATCTCCTTTAGCTGTTGTAAAATGGCATTGACTGCCGCGGTTAGTTCGGTCAAGGATTTCGTGATTGAATCCATGTCAGGGAACATTTATATGTGAAGCAAGGGTTTTTTTTATCTAGTAGGATAAAATGTGGGTACTTATCTTTGGTTCCTTTGGCTTACGGTTGGGCTGAGTCTCTGTATGCTGAGTCTCACAGCCTGTGGGAGTTTCACTCGCTTATATTGCACAACACTTTCGATGTATATATTTTTTCGCACATGCACTTCTTGTACACAGAATCACAATTTTTAATTTTTGGCGTATGCTCTTTATATATTTATATTTTAAGCTTAATATTGCACATGCATATGTAGCACACGATTCGTATTACAAATTATTTCTATTATTTTCGCACAGGCTTTAGCACTTAATGGGAAATACAAAACTTGTACAATTATTATTCTTTTATATTTCTTTTCGCACTTTGCTTCGTTCACAATTTATTTCTAGTTTTAATTGCTTTAATATTTTCTTTCTTTATTTTTGCTGTAAGCTTAGTTGGATCTGCGAAAGAATTTTCTTACGTTAGACATGGGAGTTTCATCGTTGCGCGATGGACTCGGTATTCTCCGCGGAGCAGACAAGGGTTTCTATATCGAGACCGGTTTTGGAAGTGCCGTGTGATTCCTCTTTAGTCGCTGGCGTTTGCGGTTTTCTTTTAAGATTTTAACCAGCAACCTACTAGGGCACGAACAATCTTCACTATCGCAGCTCTTAACCAATCAGATCTCCGCTTGCGGAATTTGAAGAAGTCAGAATGGGTACTGTCTTGGATATCTTTTAAGGTTCACTGCACCGTTCACTCGATAGAGCGTACTGATCTTCTCGTCCTTTTTTAAGGACTTTAAATCTTGCGGTTTAAGAGGTAGCGAGTTTTTAACCGGTCTCTGCTCGGGCGCCAATTAAAGAGTCCTGCTCCGTGGATAACAAAAAATTAAAATTTCCGGGCTACCACTGCCCGATCAAAACACAGTTTACTTTTACTACTTAATATTTATTCCCGATTTATTTCTACAATCTTAATTCCCGATTTATTTCTACAATCTTATAACCGTTCCGTCTGGTGTCTTACTTAGAACTAACTTAATCATAAAACCCATTCCCACGACGCTGGCTATCTGGAGACGAAATTTATCCTTGGTCAGCAAATGCAACGGATGCGCGTGCATTTGAGTCAGCTCAAATGCACGAGCCAGACGACGACCGGTGGGAAAGCTGCAACCAATGTAATACCACGGATCATGTATCCGGCACAACGCTAACGTGTTTATTCACGTATCATGTATCCGGCATATGCTCTGAATGTATGTAGATATGTATGTCTCGCCCACGCTGGATGGTGTTAACTGCAACAACAACAACAACAACAACAACAACAACAACAACAACAACAACAACAACAACAACAACAACAACAACAACAACAACAACAACAACAACAACAACAACAACAACAACAACAACAACAACAAAGTTACGAAATCCTGTCGAGGATTCTCAAAAAAAAACTAACACCAACCTGAGGTTGGTCCAACGGTTCGCAAGAATTCAAACACAACTATTTAGACTACGTTACAATTAATTCTTTATTTTCTATACGATTGAATATTAACACGACTGCACTCTGTCACGTCCAAACTTAGATTGTCCCACCGCTGTTCAATTCCTGCTTCAGGTGGTATTGTTTCTCATGCCCAATCTGCTGAGTCGCCCAATGCATGCAGCGCGTACATCCGCCTGTATCGGGTATCCGTCATCGTTGCAATCGTGGGAACATGCTGAGTCGGCTGGAACATGTTTGCGCGTGTCTGATCAGGTTCAGGGTGACGAGCGGTTTCAGGTGCGGTATGCCGGATGATGATAACTTCAGGTTTAGGGTGACGAGGGGTTTCAGGTGCGGTATGCCAGATGGTGATAACTCCTCCCCCTTTGAAAATCTACGGCCCGTAGATCTTGCGTGACCTCAGGGTCAGGCTGTTACTTGTGATAGGTTAGAGGATGATATTGCTGGGATGTCGGGCTTAGCGTATAACTTCTTCCCGATCGTGAGGACTGCCGATGCCACCAAAATTAGGATTGCAGCCTCTGTAAGTATAGATATTTTAAATTCTTGGGTTAAATTACCTAGGCGTTCTATGTTCCGAACGCTGAGATCATGCACGTATCCCAGATCAATATCTCGGTCATGGTAGGTGATGTTCATTAGCGCCGGGGGAAGTGCTTGTAAGGCTGTAGCCAAAGAACTTGAAAATGGTCTGCCCTTCAGCTGGATACTCTCATTTCTCAATTGGATGATGTATGTACCTGTAAGAGACTTTGAAATATTGTTAGCGACTAAATCACCCCTGAAGTTAGTGACAAAAATTGTATCTTCTTTGATGAGTTCGATGACCTCTTCTTTGCTTGTTTGGAAGGTACAAGGCGCGGATCCCCGCTTCAGAAGCCGGGCGATGCAGTCATCTTCGGGAATTTTCTCCAGCGCTTTGTCCTCGCAGATTGTTGAGTTGTTAATTGATAGGCAACTTGCTACGATGCCGTAAGTTGCCCTGTGGTTGACGAGCATCTTTTTGAATTTTAGCCTGATCTGTTTTCCCTTGATAACTGATGGCCTTGTTATTAGTAGGTTAAATTCTTCTTTTCCAACCTTTGGCATTGAGATAACATACAGCAGCATCGATCCATTTGTAAAGATTGATGGCGTCCCATATTCTACTGCCTCGATTTCGTTAGCGTACGGAAGGGTCTCCAACTCGCTGATAACCTTATTGATTTCCTCCGTATTTAGTAGGTTTGTATTGATCAGGCCGCTCTTTGCCATTTGGCAGGCTCGTACTATTTCGTTTATCTCGCCTTTTATCACTATGATTTCGTCCAGTGCATCTTGTTCGAACCTTCCAGAAACCGTGTCCTTAATCCCTTGTTCGTATCTGTCTATCACCGAGTTAATTCTCCTAGTAACGTCTTTCGTAATGTCAAAAAGCTTCTCGTTGATTTGGTATTGCTGATTGTTGTTTTCGATAATTGTTTCCTGGCTTTGGAGGATTTTGGTCCAGTCGATAGCGTCAGGGCTGCCAGCTACCCACTTCCAGGCTGTTCCAATCCAGTCGATGGACCTTGCCTTCCTTCGTGAGTTGCCTTTAAGCAACCTGAGACGGTCCTTTATCTGCTGCACATGAAATTCCATTATGCGTTTTCTGTCCTGATCCTTGATGTTATCGCTTATGGCATTGGTTACTCCGTTCACGAGACCTTGGAATTGCGCTAGGTCAATAGTATGTACAAGCTTAAAACTTCCATCGACAATCCATCCTCTACTTTCCTTTAAAGAAACTATGGGGGCCTTGTAGTCGAATATCTGGAATCCTTGAGTGACGGACAGAAGCATGAGTCTGTGAAATAAATAAAATGTTCTTTTCTTTTCTTTTATGCTCTTAGGAACCCTAGGTTTTCTCTAAGATAGGTGATGTTAGAGTGGAATATCCGCCTTCAGTAAAACGACAAGAATCTATTTCATTGTTATAGACATTTTACTTGGCTAACTTAAGACTAACATTTTTCTTAAATTAAAAATTAGTAGGAAAGCGCTTAAAAGCAAATGATTCCTTTATCTTAAGACTAAATGATTTGTAATTATTCTTACTGTCTAGTTGTAGGTGCATTGCTAAAGTAGTTATGATATTGTGCATACACTCCCCTTTCTCTTTTCCATATATTCATTTCTTATTCGTTTTCATATTTTAAATGTTTTTTAAATGAGTCTTGTGTATTTTTCGGCCACTGGTTGTGGTGACCGTTACCTTGTTGTCCTTTTGGACAATTTCTCTGCGAAAATTGGGCTTATTTTTTGCCTGAATGCCTCTATTTTTGTTTCGCCGCGCGTTCGTTGATTTTTGTTTGCGCATAATTTCCCCCTTGAGCTCCCTATTCACTCTTTTCCGGAAGTCAACTAGTTGTTGGTAGTTTATTCTTTGATACCTGTTAAAGAAGATATCTGATGGTTTCTTCCCAGTAACAGAGTGAATGGAGTTATTGTACCTGTCTACGGATATATTTATTAACTCCTTGAGTCGCAGACCCTTGTATTCGACTCTGAGGCATCTGAAGATTTCCAGTATCGTAGAATGAAATCTCTCCACCTGTCCGTTCACCTCACTTCGGTTAACGGGGTTGCGGTAAAGCTTGATTCCGAGTAAATTTATAAAATTGAGCACTATTGGACTGAGAAAGCTTCTCTCATTGTCAGTCACCAGTATTTTTGGGACTGTGAAATAGTGCAGTATTTTGGTAATTTTGACAGCCCTACTTTTTATGTGAAACAATTTACCAAATTTCGAGAACTTGTCTATACAACTTATAAACTTCTCGTTCTGGATTTCCACAATGTCTAGGTGCAGAATTTCGCATGGGTAGGAAGGTATAGGCGTAGATTGATATTCCGGATTGATGGGATGCCTATCGTATTTGTTAAGTTTACACACCTCGCAAGTGCTAGTATATTTTTTGATCAAGCTATTCATCCTCGGGAAATAGTATTTTTCCAGGAGTTGGTCCTTATTTTCCTTAGCATTGCGGTGAGCCCTTTTATGCTCACTCATAATGAGTGTAAATACGCGATCTGAGTCCCCGACGTCCTCAACAATTCTTTGCGTGATTCGGAGCTTATAATTTACAAAGTTTTCTAAGTATGTTTCCTGAAGCAGAGCCAGATGTGACTCTGGAATTTTGATGCCATTTAGTATATTAGGCCGCAATTTGGTTTTAAGGATTCGTGAAAGAACCTCTTTGCTTGGGTTCTCTATTGCCACATAGTGGCGAAGGTAACCACGATGAGGTTCCTCATGAGCTTCAAATCCTTTTCCGATTTTTATGACAATTTGGTTGCGAAATACATTCAGCGGCACTTCGACATGGGGAATGAGGTCAGTGCTATCCTGATCAGCGCTGTGCATTGTACCTATAGACGAACGTAACTCACTCGCTGTTTCGGTCATTGAACTATTTTTTTCGCCCTCGCGACCCTCACTCGCTGTTTCGGTTATTTCACTCTCGCGACCCTCGCTGGCATCGTCCGTTACCGAACCTTGATCGCAAGCCCTAGAGTTGTGTGCTGCCTGAGTGCCCGCCGAGTCGGATAAGTGATTGACCTGGGTTTTAAGTCTCGATAGAGCGTCAGCAACTATGTTCGATTTACCAGGTTTGTAAATCAATTCATAGTTGTATTCCTCTATACGAGCTTTCAATCTTTTTAATTTCGCATTGAAATTTCGGTTACCTAACGCGAATGTAAGGGGTTGATGGTCCGTGTGGATGCGTATCTTCCTAGCTCCGTAGACGTAGGACCGAAGGTTGTCGAGGGCCCATACGATTGCCAGCATCTCCTTCTCATTGGTCGCGTAATTTTCTTCGGTCTTGTTGAGTGACCGCGATATGTACGCAATCGGCCTATCCTTACCAGATATGTCCTGTGAAAGCACCGCCCCAATCGCGTAGTTTGAAGCGTCTGTGGTCAAATTGAATGGCTTTTCAAAATCAGGAAAAGCGAGAACCTCAGATGATGTGAGCAGAACTTTAAGATCCTCAAATGCTCGCAATGCCCCCTCATCCAACCTGACTGGAATGCGTTTCGACTGACTTGCCTTAATCTGGGCATTTTCTCCCCTTGTCAGGTTGGTTAAAGGTTTCGCCACCTTGGCATAATCACGAATAAACTTCCTGTAATAGGAAGTGAGACCCAAGAAGCTCTTCAGCTCCTTAAGGTTTTCCGGTGGCAATAATTTCTGGATCGCAGCCACCTTGCTCGGATCTGCACGTATGCCATCAGGGGTAATAACATACTCGAGAAATTCAACCTCGGTTTTTAAGAAGGTTGTTTTTTCCAAGTTAACCTTGAGATTTACCGCCCGCAACCTTGAAAGGATTGTATCTATGTTGTCGAGAGTCTCGTTCATACTTTTACCAAAAATTACAATGTCATCAATATATACATAGCATATTCTACCGATGAACTCTTTTAGTACGTCATCTATCGTCCTTTGGAAGATGGCTGGTGCGTTTTTTAAGCCGAATGGTAGCCGAAGCCATTCGTACTTCCCGTTCATGGTAGAGAACGCTGTTTTTGGTATATCGGACTCCTTCATGGGTATCTGGTGGAATCCAGATGTCAGATCCAATGTAGCAAACCATTTTGCTTTACCCAGACTAGCTAACGTGGAGTTAATGTCCGGAATGGGGTACGCACCCGCTATTGTAACAAGATTTAGGCGTTTGAAGTCAATCACCATCCTGTACTGAAGCTCGCCTGTAGGCTTAGGTTTTTTAGGCACAACCCAGATGGGTGAGTTATAAGGGCTTCTAGAAGGGCGACTGATGCCTTCTGCAAGCAAGTCCTCAATCTCCTTCTCGACTATTTTCCTCATACTCCCAGGGTATGGGTAACATTTAGTGTAGACAGGTTCGTCTGTACTAGTCCTAATCTCGGCCTTCACCGATGTCTTGACCGGTTCTCTTGCGTTAAGAGGGCCGAAAACGTCTATATATTTCTCTACCAGCATGGAAAGTCTGTGCCGTATCTCGCCGGGGAGGTTTTTATCGCAAAGGGCATTGACTTCCGACGACAACTTATTCTTGAGTGGAATTTTCACCCTCTTTGATAATGCAAGGGTGTCCTCTTTGCGATCAATGATCGCTTCTAAATGCTTCAGAGTGTCGTCGCCAATGATGCCGTCGAAAGACTTAAGGCCAGGGAGAACATAAAAGGTTATAATAGAGTCGTTTCCGACTTCCTTGAAAAACTGTCCAGTGACTTTATGGAAGATCTTTACATTGCCGGCCGCCGAATTTACTATGAACGGTTGAGCTAGGCGGCTTGCCCCGTGCGACACATGTGAGGCAATAAAATTCTTATTAGCTCCAGTGTCCACGAGATAAGTACGCTGGATAAGCGCCCGTCATAAAATTTACCTCCTCATCACAAGCCTCCTCCGCTGTCTGACGGTATTTTTCGGGGCAAACCTCATCGCTTGTTTGCAGATTGAAAACCCTCTGCTGTTTGCGGGGAAGGTTATCAGAGTACGCTCTCCTCTTGAAAGGATTGTTGCGTGGGTGATTCATATAATTGACCTGTTTAGTTTGCACAGACCGATCTACATCCATTTTTTCATGGGGTTTTGGACCATTTGGTCGGGGGGGTGCTTCGAGATTTGTGGGATAATAATTTTGAATATTTGAAAAGTGCGGGTTGGGAAGAAATCTCTGCGGAGGAAAGGAAGGTCTGTTATCCCTCCTAAAAGATTGGTTAATCGGAGCTGTTACGGTATTTCTCGTGTTTGGTACATGAATCACGTGATTTCTGCAATTCAAGTTTTGCATTTCGAGGCAAGAACCGTACGCTTCCGGGAGCGTTTTTGGTTTTTGCATAATTAGCATTCGAGACAAGTCCCCATTGAGGCATCGTATAAATACGTCAAGCGCGCGATTGCGGTATGTCTCAACTAGTGCACTCACTGTTTCCGGCGAGTAAGATTCTGTTTTTATTTTATTGATTATCAGAGAAAATTGATGGTTGACATTGGCATAGAATTCGTCCAACCTCGACCCCCTCTGCGCGAGTTGGTTGAGTTGGTGCTCCAGCGTCCTTATATCACGCTTATCCGCGTAATATAAGGACAGAATCCTCTTGATCTCCAGCCAATCGTAGTCGAATATGTTATAGGAGATTAGTGCCGAGTCGGCCTGTCCCCTAATTTTCTGTCTAATGTGCCGCAATATAGCTCGGTACATTGGTTTATCTTTAATGATACTGAAATCCCTCAGTATTCCTTCTACATTATGTACCCACGATATGTATTGCGTAGTCTCACCCTCGAAAGTTTGCAGCTCTTTGACACAATCGGGAAGACGACTTATTTCCTTCAGGTCGGCTTCCGTCTTGGGTTCGCAAAGGGTTGCGTCTTCGCGGTTGGTTCCCAATTCAGGGTGGTTAACTGCCTCTACTGATCTAAGACGACCGTCAAGATCCTTTAACTGGGCCAGTATAAGGTTTACTGCCCTGGTTAACTCAGTTACCGATTTAGCGATCGCGTCCATTGTTTAAACAATGATTAATTTTACTTTACTTAGATACAAGAGCAATACGCGTGAAAAAAAAGGGAGCGTGTAAATGCACTACTTATTTATATTTTATATGATTGACAATGCACCTTACCTTTACTACGGCTACTTATTTCTCCTTAATTTGGTTTCTCACAAATGTTCTCTTTTGTTTTACTTAAAATTAGCTATTTCACTATTATTTAAATCCACAATTTATCGGATTATTTCTCTTTTGTTTAATTACTTTCACTTCAATTGCTTTAATACAACTTTTATTTTTTAATATTTGAGAATTTTTTTCTTTGCGCTTTACTTAAATTAATTCTCTTTTTGTTTAATTACTTTCACTTCAATTGCTTTAATACAACTTTTATTTTTTTAATATTTGAGAATTTTTCTCTTTGCGCTTTAATTAAATTAATTCTCTTTTTGTTTAATTACTTTCACTTCAATTGCTTTAATACAACTTTTATTTTTTAATACTCGTATTTGAGAATTTTTCTCTTTGCGCTTTAATTAAATTAATTCTCTTTGTATTTAATTACTCTCACTTCAATTGCTTTTAATACAATTTCTTTACTGAATCACTTTAGATTTTTCCTTAATTAGAAATCTTATTATTTCTGGCTGTAGTCACTTTACAAAAAAAAAAAAAATTTCCAATTCTCCCTATTTTTGGGTGTAGATTGTAGAACTTTTTACTAATTTTCACTCACAATATCGAGAGGCTGTTCATTGTTTACTGTAGTGATTTTTTCCTTCCGTCGTATGCTCTGTGGAAAGCAATAATAAATTTTTTTTTTTAAAACCGATTCGATTTTGTTCTAGGAACTGGCTCCGGAAGTGTCGTGTTAGTCCCTTTTAGTCGCAAGCGTTTATTCTTGCAAGCGACCTACTCGCGGCACAATCAATCTTCACTCTCGTATCCGTCCTTCGACGATGACTATCATGTTCCCATGTGTATGATTTTTTTTTTTTTTTTTTTTTTGTTTTTGTAATAAAAAGGAAATCCAAATCCCAGAGCACTCAGACTCGGTAACGGTCCATTGTACTACCAGGCAGAAATCCTCCTTTTGGTGTAGAGGCATATGATTGGGTGGCGTATGTTGTTGTTCCCCATGGGGATTGAACCTGCACCGCACGGGTCACAAGCCAACACACTAACCTCTACACCGTCGCCACCCTTGTGTATGTGTATGTGTATGATAATGTTTGTTGTTGAAGGGTTAGTGCCATTACTGTGTTCCCATGGTTACAGCTGTATGCACTCGATAGAGTGTACTAACCTCCTGTCCTGTCTGAAAGGATACAACAATTCGCACTGAAGAAAGGATACGAGTTTTAAGCCAGTCCCTGCTCGGGCGCCAGTTACGAAATCCTGTCGAGGATTCTCAAAAAAAAACGAACACCAACCTGAGGTTGGTCCAACGGTTCGCAAGAATTCAAACACAACTATTTAGACTACGTTACAATTAATTCTTTATTTTCTATACGATTGAATATTAACACGACTGCACTCTGTCACGTCCAAACTTAGATTGTCCCACCGCTGTTCAATTCCTGCTTCAGGTGGTATTGTTTCTCATGCCCAATCTGCTGAGTCGCCCAATGCATGCAGCGCGTGCATCCGCCTGTATCGGGTATCCGTCATCGTTGCAATCGTGGGAACATGCTGAGTCGGCTGGAACATGTTTGCGCGTGTCTGATCAGGTTCAGGGTGACGAGCGGTTTCAGGTGCGGTATGCCGGATGATGATAACTTCAGGTTTAGGGTGACGAGGGGTTTCAGGTGCGGTATGCCAGATGGTGATAACTACAACAACAACAACAACAACAACAACAACAACAACAACAACAACACCAACAACAACACCAACAACAACAACAACAACAACAACAACAACAACAACAACAACAACAACAACAACAACAACATCAACAGAAGCAGGGACCACAACAGCAGCAGAATCAGCACCACCACAGAGGCACCACAGAAGCGGCACCACCACAGAGACAACACAGCGAAAGGGGAAAACTCACCCCAATAGACGCCTATAAAAGAGGTCAGCGCCTAGGATTCGGGGAGTTCAACGCCGGAGCTTAGCCACGCCGCTACGACGCCAGGAAGCAAAGACAGTGTAGAGTAATCCTAGTTTAATAAAAAGTGAATTCAAAGTTAAAGATTCAAATTTGCAAGGTGTTTGATTTGTTGCACAATTCCTGGGTGCTTATTCGCTGGTCGACTTTTCCCCCTTCCTCTTTTCTCTTTTCTATTTCCAGGACCCAGGCATTCCCGCTTAGCCTACCCCGGCTGGGAAACACACATTATAATGCTTCTTGTATCATAACTTAGACCACATAGTGCGAGGCTGTACCTTTGATAGTAGGGCGCTATAGCTGTGTGACACAGAAATGTGCATCAAAAAGTGCCTAACAAAACAAAAATGTATCATTTGTGACTCAACAAAAGAAGTTCGGTGCAAGAGCGAACCGTCATCTTTGAAAACTTCCACTTGTCCGAGCGCCGAAGCTTCATCTTGCAATACATGCGAACTGACCGATGGCACAGTACAAAGAGCATGCGGTATTCCTTCCGTCGCGGCTGATGCCCACTGCAATCACTGTCAGGTTGAGGGATGCAATAAGCTTCCACTTACAAAGTGCTACAAGTGTTCGTCAGATGAGAGTCCCAACTGTGCTCAGTGGGCGAATCCGAATATTATTGGAGTAGAAAATTGTGAAGTTGTTGGTGCTGACTGCGTCACTGCAACCCTAATGAATGCAAGGCCTTATCCAGGGGGGAGATCACAGGGGTTTGAACCCCCCCCCCCCTCCCCGAATTTTTTTAAAAATGCATCTGCAAATCATACTTTTCCGCATCAGTATGAAATTTGTACTCAAATAATTATTGATTATGTTAAAAATTTCTGATTTTAGTTTTAAGCTATGAAAGGCAGTTTTAACGGAGTTCTACCCGTAGTACGCGAGTCGCATCCAGAAGCCTTATACGTGCATTGTAGCGCAGACTCTCTAAACTTGGCATTAGGGCAGGGCATTCTTGTCAAATTCAGCCTATTCGCAACACTATTGGTACCAAAAAATCCGTTGGAATTTTTTTTAAATTATCGGCAAAGCGCACACATTTGTTGCAGGAAATGATTAAACAACATTATCCTCAAAATAAATGGAAAAATTTAAGAGCAATGTGTGAAACACGCTGGGTGGAAAACCATAATGGGTTGATGAGGTTTAAGGAAGCGATAATTGATGCTTTTGAAGAGTTGTGTAGTGATAAGGACTCTGATACGTCATCGAAGGCGAATTGCTTTTTAAGATCTATTTCAGCTAGTGATTTTGCAGTAAGTTTGTGTTGTTTGAGTGTTTTGTTTACATATACATTGCCACTTTGTAAGATCTTACAATCCCCTTCATGCGACTTGGTGTCTGGATTGGAACATGTGGAATTAATAACAAACACATTCCAAGGAATATCATTCCGGAATTCAAAACAATTTTTTAGACTGCACAAAACTTAGTAAATGTTGTGGATGAAAAACTTAAAATTTCACGAATTGTGTCAAGGCAGCAGCACAGAAAAAACATGAGCACAACAGATCCTGAAACCTATTTTAGGATAAGTATAATGATTCCTCTTTTAGATGACTTTTTAAGTCAACTTAAAATAAGATTTGAAAACCATAAGTCCATACTGTCCTCCTTGTGCATTTTGATTCCATCGATCTTTGGCAAAAACGAACAAATTTAAAACGAAGAAAACTTCAAATTTTATAAATGTTTTTTGGATTGGGATACTTTAAAAGCTGAATCTACGCTATGGAAGACAAAATGCCATAAACAAAAAGATATAGAGCGTTCAAAGAGTGCAATAACAGTTCTTGGGGAATGCAATAAGGGTCTGTTTCCTGACATCCATAAGCTTCTTAAAATTTTGGCGACCCTACCGGTTTCAACATGTACACCAGAAAGAACATTTTCGACAATGAAACGTGTAAAAACTTATCTAAGAAATTCTACTGGTGAAGAAAGATTAACAGGATTGGCGGTAATGTGAATTCATCAACAAATTGAGATTGACACTGAGGAAGTTTTAGATATATTTGCAGCGCAGAAGGCCAGAAGATTAAATTTAATTTTATAAAAATGATTCCTACCTATATGTTATGTAATACTTTTTGTAGTAATAAAATCTTAAAGAATGATGATATGTACCTAATAAATAATAACTTAAAATTTCTAAAAATAATATTGGAAAAGTCTTTTAGTTTTTCAAATTTGTATGAGAGTTTTCTTGGAAAATCCAAGTATGCAATAGTATTTTATTAGCAATAGTCTACCTAGGAAAAAAAATATTGAAAATCGTTAAAGCAATTTTTTTAAACCGGTTTTTCTTTTTTTAATTTTTGAAAAATATTTTGCAATTTTTTGAGTACATATTTCAATACAAGGAAATCTGTAGTTTTCATCTGGAAAAAAATCTGGAAAAATTCAATATACCCGTTTCCAGAATATTCAAAAAACCAAAAAATTTATGTATAAATTTGATCATAAAAGCCTTCCTAAATTTTAAATTTAATTGAAATCGGTTTTGTTGTTAGCGAGAAATTCTGATGTTAAAAAATCGGTTCTATAGGTGGTACCGTTTTAAGATAAATCTCGAAAAATCCATTCTTACCAAAGATAGACTGTTTTATATAAATCGTTAAGGCCGTTTTTAGAAAAATTAAGTTTTAACAAACCGATATTATGACATCTACCATTGTTTTAGAGCTAAAATTCCAATTTCAAAACGCCTAGTGTGAGACTACTAAATAAACACTATGCACCAAGTTTGCAAATCGGCCCATCCGCTTAGGCTGCAGATCTGCAAACAGGCAGACGGACGAACAGAATTTTCCAACGCATTTTTTTCTACTTCCCTATCATCGTAATGTTAAGTTTAATTGTTATCTCAATTTTTTTTGCACCAATCCATAAAGTGCCTTATATATAGTATAGTACCATAATCCCAATTAAAAATCGTGTTTGGTCGATTTTCGGCTAATATGGGATGTATTAATTTTATTTATTACATCTAGCTACCATTCAGAAAGGTACACACTGATTGGTGTATGGACAAAATATAACCCCCCCCCCCCCTCAGGGACATAAGTCCCAAATTTTTCTTTAGCGACTTAAATCCCACTTTAGTGGGACATAACACCCAAAATTGATTGGATACTTATGTCCCACACCATCGGGACATAAGTTCCAAAATATTTTGTCGAAGATGGGGCATAAGTCCAAAATTTTCGGAGAGATCTCTAATCTCAGCAGCACGATAGGTTTATTGAATTCAATTTGGAAGGCTCTGTTTGTGTGTTTTTTGCCTTTCTGAAAATGAAATAAAGGTCATACGAATTCATTTACCCAAAGTGCAATAAGGCCAAGTACTAAAATAAAACCTCGCACCTACTGCAAATCAAACAGTGACCCCAAGCGCGGGGGGGGGGGGGGTGAAACATAAGTCCTAAATCAATTTCCGGAGTTATATCTCACTTAAGTGAAACACAAGTCCCAAAAGAAAAAAAGTTGGGACTCATGTCCCTGCGCCGATGGCTCAACTAGCCGTGGATGTACATTGAATGATGAGGGACATTCCGAAGGAGATTTCCTTATGAAAACTTTTGCTGAAGAAGGATGTAATAATGCAGCCACTGCCGTTCAAAAATGTTTCAACTGTCGGGGAAAGATAACAGAGGAGAACGATTGCAAAAACGGAGTTATTATTTAAAGTGTTTTCTGTGGAAATGGATCACTGCGATTTGAGCTGCGCGGGTGCTACACGCAAGTTGAAGGTACGTTTTGAAGGGTTTTAGGTACATACCGTTAGACCGAGGTCACAGAATTCATTTCCTATTTATTAATAACCGATCAATTACTTTAATTTGAATTTATTTCCGCGCTACAGAAAATTGACCAGGCATGCTTTTTTATGAATTCATATTACGAATCATCGCGCCCATTGTGCTGACACCATCCTTTTTTAGGATCGGTGAAACTTTCAAAGTCGGCCTTATTTCACTCCGGGTCATTTAGTCAATCAGAATGGAGTCTCACAGAGCAACGTATTCACGAGAGCAGTCGCCGCTATACTACATAAGACGAGTGCACAATATCAATTTGTTACGTTCAGGCTGGGACTCGAAAAGATAACTCTATTTTCAGTTTTAAATAATCTTTATTAGTTCACTATTTCGATTCACTTTTTCGATAACATAATTTACTTTCCTTACTAGCTAACCAAAACAAACAATCAAATCCCTTATATTTTCTCCATCGATTTGAGTTGTAAAAAATGCAGTTTCCTGAAAGTCTTTTTTTTGTTGCAGTCAGTAAGTCTTTTGACTGCCTTCCTTTAACTGTAAGTTTTTTGACTGATTTTAAGTCGTTCGACTGCTTCGTCTTCTATAATATTGGATTCGCCTATTTTATATATCTATGTATGTATATAAAGGGTTTTTCAACAGGGACGCTACAAAAGTAGATTGACAGGGACAGCAAACGACGCCGAATTTCTCTTCAGTAAGGTTTGCCATTTCATGATGGAAAGATATACTAGCCAACAACGAGTCGAAATTATTAAAATTTAGTACCGAAATTCGGAGGCAGTGGCCTCAAAATGATTCGGATTTTCATCGAAAAATCATCGTCAGCGATGAGTCTCATTTCTGGCTGAATGGCTTTGTCAATAAACACAATATGCGGTATTGGTCAGGCAGCAATCCACACGTACTCCATGAGTCATCATTGCATCCCGACGAAATTACGGTTTGGTGTGGTTTATGGGCCGGTGGCATCATTGGGCCGTACTTCTTCCGTGATGATCAAGACCGGCACGTTACTGTGAATGGGAATCGCTACCGTTCAATGATAACCGAATATTTTTGGCCCCAATTGGATGATATGGACTTGGATTACATGTGGTTCCAACACGACGGCGCCACAAGCCACACAGCGAATGCCACAATCAATTTATTGGAAACCAAGTTTGGAAACCGTGTTATCTCACGAAATGGTCCAGTCGCCTGGCCGCCTCGGTCGTTCGATTCCCACAAGATACCCACACACGTATCTACACAATCACAACCTTAATAGCGGATATTTTAAACACGAATCGAAATCATTTTAATATTTTACACAAATGCCTGTACGTAGGTTTATTCATTAAGAAAAAAAAATTATCTTATACACGAGAAACATCTTTACAAGTGCTATGTATACTTAAATTAATATTTTGAGATAGCAATAATGCACTAGATATAAATTAGTGTAAGGGTTTTTATTAGGGTAGGTATTTAATTTAATGTAAGCGGATATTTTAAGTATGTAGTGGTATGTGTTTAGGAACATATTTATATACATAATTTTTCTTTATACATATTAAACTTTGCATATTTTCTTGTTAGTGTTATTTAGTTTCGTTATACTCTTTTCTTTATTTGTTGCATAATGTTAAATAATCATGATTTACCCTATGTTTCTTATGTATTTAAACCTACAGTAATTCTTACTCTCATTTGTCACGTTAACTTTGCCAATCTCTATTATGTACAGTTTTTCGTTGCTACATCGCTGTTGTTAAAAGTTTGTCTCGGTCACTTTGATCTCGGACATAGGAAGCGTAACACCTCTGGTAAAAAATATAGATTATACCGAAAATTGATCGTCGTTGGTTTGCGTTTTCCTTTCTTTTTTTTGTCGACTTTTTCTCGTATTCGATATTCGCCGGGTATCAAACATTTTTTGGTCCTTCGAGCCGGATTTGAGGCAAATCGTTCGTCTAATCTGTCGTTATCGAACAAATCGAGCTGTGAATCAACAACTATCGCATAATTACAATTGACTTTGATAGCGTTTGTATTGGCACAAACGTATATGCACTACAGTGGATATAAATTGTATTTAGCTTTCGTGGAACTCTATAAATAGTGTCGTTATTTGATCGTTACAAACTATTATTTCGACAGTTATTTCCCTGCATAGAAAAATATATTAGTTACTTGATTACACGTGGGTGTTCTCAAAGATAATCATTTCGGTTTACATAGCAATTGGAAGTCGTCGTTTGATCAATTACCCGTTTAATTAAAAATGACGGATACCGTTTCGCTTTCCGCACTTCGGATGACTCGTGGTCACAATAAAGGTGCATTAACCAAGCTTGTTACATACACCGAGTCCATTACCGACAGCACCTCGATAGTAGAGCTAGAGGTTAAGCTTAATCGAGCTGAGGATTTGTGGAGTGAATTCAATGCTTCGCAAAATAAATACTATGAGTTCGCTGATAAAGAAGGCTACACCGACCCCGTGCCCGAATTCGAGGAATTCGAAGCCAAGTTTTTGTTAGTAAAGTCTATATTACTATCTGCGATTAGGGAACGCCAGCGCGAGGAAAGAAACAAAGACGTCGTTTGTCGCTTAGCCGATCAACAACAGGTTTTAATTGAGACATTTAATAAAACAAATTCGTCTAAAACTCCGGATTGCTTTCTTCCATCGATTCGCATTGAACCATTCAGTGGCAATTATCAGGATTGGCCAGCTTTTCGCGATATGTTTGAAGGCGCTGTTCATAATAAAAGTAACTTAACCCCTATTCAGAAATTTCACTTTCTAAAATCTTCCCTTCGAAATGAAGCACTCAGCCTGCTTAATCATTTACCGATTTGCGATGCGACATATGAACAGGCGTGGGAAAGATTGGAAAAACGCTACGATAGGCCGCGTTATGTAATAAATAGCTACATTAAAACGTTCATGGAACTTCCATCAGCTCATAGTTCAAATGTTAGCCATCTTCGAAAGATAACAGATGGAGCGGATGAAATAGTGAGAGGCTTGACTGCGATAAATTCACTCAATAGGGATCCGTGGCTTATCTATATTCTTTTAAACAAAGTGGACCCTGAAACACGCCAGGCTTGGTCTGCAGAAAGTGTATTAGAAGATTATCCCTCTATAGCAGACTTCATCGAGTTCTTGGAACGTAGGTGTGAGGCGTTAGAAAGCTGTAAGGTAAATGTTCGCGAAACCAGATCTAGGAACCCAGCTGCCAGGAGTATGCACGCGTCTTCGTCTCCAGCCTGCCCCAAGTGCAACGGTGCTCATGGGCTCTCCCAATGCCCCGACTTTATTAGAATGTCTGTCCAGTCAAGAAGAGATTACGTCAAATCTAACAAAATCTGCTTCAATTGTTTGCGAACTGGCCATTCGTCTGCTCGTTATCAATCTAAATTCCGTTGTCGTACATGTAACACTCGTCATCATACCTTGGTTCATGATAACTCAGTAAACAGCAATCTTAATCCAACAGCTACTGATTTTATTTGCAATTCGGTCAACCAGGGACATCCCAATGAAACTTCTTTTCGCAGCTCTTCGAATAACTCCAGCATCCCTTCAACATCATCCGCCGCACTAGGAACAATTATTAATAACCATTCAGTCAACATCGCTCAATATATTCCTCAAACTTTACTTCCAACTGCTATTGGAAAGGTTTTGGATATTCATGGCAAATACCAACTTGTTCGAATTTTAATAGATTCAGGCTCACAAGTGTCCTTCGTCACTGAGTATTGTGTCCAAAGACTTGGGCTTAAACGACGAAACGCTCGTATACCAATAAGTGGTATTGGGTCTACCAGCGCTGGTAAATCCAGAGGCCTTATTTCGTTGACAATAACGTCACGCTGTGATTTATTTAGTATATCCGTTGATACATACATATTATCAAGCGTCACCTCAAACTTGCCAACCAATTCGTTCACCATCGAGGACTGGGATCATTTGAATGGATTGAATTTAGCTGATCCTTCCTTCAACCAATCGAACTCTGTTGATATCTTGTTAGGAGCCGATAAAGTTTGGGACATTTTGCAAGGAAACGTTGTTCGTAATAGGCAAGGGCTGCCAATAGCACAACAAACCATATTCGGTTGGGTGCTAGCTGGAAAATTGCCTTCTCATACCGAGCCAAGTATACTTGCTCACCACACTTCCCTAGATATCGATGCCATTTTACAATCGTTCTGGACGATTGAAGAAGTCGATTCTACTTCGAAACTGTCGTTGGAAAATAAGCAAATTGAAGATCACTTTTGCCATACACATCGTCGTGATGCAAACGGCAGGTATGTTGTCGATCTCCCGTTTAAATCTTCGCCTCAGTTTGCCAATACCCTAAAGGGAGCAGTTTCTCGACTGAAATCGATGGAGTGTAAGTTTTCAAAGGACAAAGATCTCTTCGAAGGCTACTCCAAGTTCCTCGAAGAATATTTAGCACTGGGACATATGTCTAAGATTCCTCCTATGGAAATAACCAAGCCCAATGTGTTCTACCTTCCTCATCATGCTGTCCTGAAACCGGACAGTGCAAGCACGAAACTTCGGGTTGTGTTTGACGGTTCATTCAAGGATACAAACGGTAATTCTCTGAATGACGCTCTGATGGTTGGTCCACCAATACAACGCAATCTGTTTTCGGTATGCCTAAGGTTTCGCCGTCATCGATTCGTATTCACAGCAGACATCATTAAGATGTTTCGCCAAATCATTGTGTCGGAAAAGGATTCCGACTTCCAACGTATAGTTCGGAGGAATTCACCTACGGACCCTTTGGAGCACTTTCGACTACGTACTGTTACCTACGGAACATCATGCGCACCCTTTCTGTCGGTACGGGCTTTGGAACAACTCGCGAAAGACCACGCCGAAGAGTTTCCAATCGCATCGGAAATAATATTAAATGATTTCTACGTCGACGACGTGGTCTCGGGCGGTAACACGCTATCGGAAGCGATCGAGAAACGAAATTCCCTAATTGAACTTCTATCGAAAGGCGGCATGGAATTGAGTAAATGGAGAAGTAATAGCGCCGAGCTTCTTGTAGGTCCTGATACTCCTTCGGATAAAAACATTTCGTTAGATACTTACGCGGACTCGTGGACTAAAGTGCTTGGTGTTTACTGGAACTCTCAGTGCGATATTTTCAGTTTCAATCTTAACTATTCCTCTAATGAACCCATTACGAAACGTCAGATTTTAAAAGATGTAGCGCGCATCTTTGATCCCCTTGGATTTCTTGCTCCTTCGGTAGTGCAATTGAAAATACTTTTCCAAGAATTGTGGCATTTGAAAGTAGGTTGGGACGATGAAATTCCATCTTCAGTCGGTTCCAAATGGAGTAAATTTCGTGATGAGCTTTCAGTGCTTACTCAGATTAAAATACCAAGAACCATAGGGTTGTCGCATTCTTCGTTTCAGTTACATGGTTTCTCGGATGCTTCGGCATCAGCATACGCCGCGGTCATCTACTCTCGGTATGAACTATCAAATGGAGATTTCCAAACAACCATTATAGCAGCAAAGTCCCGTGCTTCTCCATTAAAACAACTAAGCATCCCACGCTTAGAACTTTGTGCGGCTCTGTTACTCGCTAGGCTCCTCGATGCGGTTCAGAACTCTCTTGGTATTACTTTCGACAACGTTTTTGCTTGATCGGATTCCAAAGTGGTTTTATCGTGGCTCTCCTCACCCCCCCGTCGTTGGAATGTTTTCATCGGAAACCGAACTGCTGAGATTCTTACCACAATACCGAGACACCGATGGTTTCATGTTAGATCGGAGTGCAATCCAGCAGACTGTGCTTCTTGTGGTATACAACCGTCATTGCTGTTAGCGCATCACATATGGTGGACAGGCCCCACTTGGCTGCAACAAGATTCGGACAATTGGCCAATTGAACATCATCGCGAAGAAGATCCCAGATGCGCCGAGGAAGCAAGGAAAGTTATTCATAATTCATATTTCGTAGCTCGTCATGCAGAACACCCTTTTGATATACTCGCAAGAAGAATTTCCTCTTGGAACTTACTAATCAGAACGGTCGCACGGATTTATCGTTTCATTGCTAGATGCCGGAAATCTTCACAGACTTTCACAAGTTATCTGCAGCCCGAGGAGATCTACAACTCGAAAACAACAGTCATCAAATGTCTTCAGGAAAGGCACTTCGGTGAATATATCAAATCGCTTAAAAATCCTAATAATAACTCTCCTAAAAACTGTAACCTACTTAACCTATCTGCATTTCTAGATAATAAAAATATCCTACGAGTGGGAGGACGAATTGAAGAAGCTAATGTCGCGTATAATGTAAAACATCCAGTTATAATCCCAAAGAACCATGTCATAACAAAGCTAATAATACTCGATGCTCATGTTCGGTTTTTACATGCCGGTGTATCAACTCTGTTTGCACTTATTCGCCAGGAATACTGGATAATCGGTTGTCGCAATTTGATTCGCAAAATCGTACATGATTGTGTTCGCTGCTTTCGCCAACGTAAGGCGACAATAACGCAACTTATGGGTAACCTCCCTTCCCCTCGCGTGCAACCAAATAGACCTTTCGCGTACTGTGGCTGTGATTATGCCGGACCAATATCACTGAAGGTAAAGGCTGGTCGGAACCCCACCTTTTCAAAGGGTTATATATCGCTTTTCGTGTGTCTAGTGTCTAAGGCAATACATCTAGAACTTGTGAGTGACCTAACCACGGACGCGTTCCTTGCAGCCTTTCGACGATTTGTCGCGCGCCGAGGTAAACCTTCACACATTTATTCCGATAACGCTACTAATTTTCGCGGAGCTGCAAGCCTGATATCGAAAATGCATGAACTTGTTTTTTCCGAAAATCATAACTCCATAGTGGCAGAATCATTAGCTCGTGATGGTATTTCGTGGCACTTCATTCCTCCTTCGGCACCACATTTCGGCGGTTTGTGGGAGGCAGGGGTGAAGTCTGTAAAACAACATCTCCGCCGTGTCATAGGCACAGACGCTCTAACATTTGAACAGTTTTACACGTTGCTTACACAAATCGAAGCCATTCTAAATTCCCGACCATTGTGCCAAATTTCCGACCAAGATTTAGACCCATTAACACCTGCACATTTCTTTTTAGGTGAATCGTATGCCGCTATCCCAGAGCCAATTTTGCTAGAATTACCAACAAATCGTTTGTCCAGCTGGCAGCTACTTCAATCCAAGGTCCAAGGTTATTGGAAGCGATGGCATATGGAGTATATAACATCTCTACAACATAGGCCTCGTTGGCAACAGAGACAAGTAAACATAAAGCTCAATGATCTGGTGGTACTAAAGGATGCTGATCTACCTCCAGGGAAATGGGCAATGGGACGAGTCACTGAAATCCATCCGGGAAAGGATGGCCTTGTTCGGGTTGTGACACTGAAGACAGCTACGGGGAACTTAGTTCGACCAATTCACAAACTGGCTGTCCTACCAATATGCTGAAACTTCGTTCAGGGGCGGCGGAATGTTTAGGAACATATTTATATACATAATTTTTCTTTATACATATTAAACTTTGCATATTTTCTTGTTAGTGTTATTTAGTTTCGTTATACTCTTTTCTTTATTTGTTGCATAATGTTAAATAATCATGATTTACCCTATGTTTCTTATGTATTTAAACCTACAGTAATTCTTACTCTCATTTGTCACGTTAACTTTGCCAATCTCTATTATGTACAGTTTTTCGTTGCTACATCGCTGTTGTTAAAAGTTTGTCTCGGTCACTTTGATCTCGGACATAGGAAGCGTAACACCTCTGGTAAAAAATATAGATTATACCGAAAATTGATCGTCGTTGGTTTGCGTTTTCCTTTCTTTTTTTTTGTCGACTTTTTCTCGTATTCGATATTCGCCGGGTATCAAACAGTATGTATGTGTATATTTTTAGAAATTTACTTATTTAAGCACAAATTTTATATGTTTAGAAATTGAAAAAAAGATAAAAAAAAAAGTTTTACGATTTTGCCTCAGAAATCTATGATCATACTCGTATTAGGTAGAAATTAAGTACTCACGGTTGTCCAGACGATGAAAAAGATGTGGCCACATGTTTCTGTCGTTGGTATAAGATGGTTTTGAAGTTTACACTCGCTGTGCTATATATATGGTAAATTAATTACCCAACACTTCTTAGGCAAATACCTAGCTCTCTTTAACAAATTTGTTGTTAATAACTTATTTTTATGTTAATATTTTTATGTTAGATGATTATGTAAGGGACTTTTCTTCCTTTTATTTATACTGATGCAGATGTTCTAATGTGATTGAAATCACGTGTCTGCTGATGGAGATTTGCGAGACTTCGATGACTGCTACACCACGTGCGGGTGTTCTTTGCGTTAGTTAGAAACTAAGCCAAGCACGATGCGCTGAGGCGGTCTCGTTGCGGGTTTTCGTTGATCTTTCTGATCGCGTAGCACAAACTCGATGATAGAGTATAAAAAAACAATTGCGGACGCTTCAGTTCGGTCTTTGTATGTATATACCTTAATATGAATGTGGGTAATGCGGCACTCCCGAACTCTATTGATGGGCGTCCGCAATCTTCTGTGGGAAATAATTCGATTATTATTTGCACTACACGCCGTTTAAACAAACAATAACCTTCCTTGTTTTTTTTTGTGAATATTATTTCTTAGGTAAATGCTTTGCAAATGTTCTTTTAAAATCAAAATAAATCAAAAGGAAAACTAGATTCCAATCTTACCTGTGGATTAACTTACATATGTTCTATATGTATAAGAACTTTGTATTATTTTTCCACGTATGATGGATCGAAATTATGGCTTAAAGAACTTGTCGCGCGCACTGACTGGATTGAACAAAAATGAGTCGAGCAAACGTGTAGCTTGGGTTGTTAAAATGGATACTTTCCGCGGGGGAGTGCAACAGTTTAGTGTACATTTCAGCTGATTGGTGGATATTGTTGGGGTATGTTAAAGTGAACTTCCGGTTTGAGTTCATGACTTGGGGAGCAGCAGTTAAATTCAAAACCTGACGAAATTAAATCTGTTTTTGCGTTTGAGGTGTGCGTCACAATTGTTTGGGGATTTCTGCTAATGGAATTAGGTATCCGTGCAGAAAAACCATAAATTAATTCGAATGGACTAAACGAAGTGCTGTTATGGGGTGTTGTATTATAAACAAACATTGCGTATGGTAGCCAAGTATCCCATGATAACTGGTCGTTGTTAACGTAATGCCTTAGATATTCGGCTAACGGTGATACGGTGTTGTTTGTATCTTTTTAATTTTTAATAATTTACATATTTCTTTGAAAAGGTTACTCAAGAAGTTTGTACCTTGGTCTGTTAGTATCGCTTCGGGTAAACCGAATTGACAAATAATTTTTTCCACATAATTTCGGGCTATTGTGGACGCCTCCGCATTAGGTAGTGGTATTGCCTCAGTGAACTTGCTTAAGTCATCTTGAAAAGTTAAGATATATTTGTTATTTTCGTAAGTGGTCGGAAGGGGTCCGACAATGTCCAGAGCTATTCGCTCGAAGGGGCTTGTGCTTGTCGTAGTAATTTTCATAGGAATTCTCGGATTCTGTCTCAATTTGTTTCTTTGACAAGATTCACATTTGCGAATGAATTCCTTTGTATCTTTTACGAGAGTTGGCCAGAAGTACTTTATTCTGAGTCTTTTAACGGTTCGGGAGATACCTTGATGTCCTCCAAGAGGTGAATTGTGGTAATCACATAGATCTTGTGGATCCTCTAGATTGATCCGATTGTCTAAGTAGACGAACAGTGTGGTCTTTGTTTGGGAAAATGTTCGAAATATGATGTTTTTGAGATGGCAATTTATTGGTTCGCCTGATGGGATAGAAATGTCTATTTGTTTTGTATCTTCTGTTATGCAGTAGTTTCGAATTTTAATGAGGATTTTCTCAAAAACAGATGTGTCTTCCATGTTCAATGGTAGAGTAGTGACAATATACGCAAAGGACTTTGTTGCATTCGAGTATGTTTTCATTTCGTTAGAATTTGGACGAGTTTAGTTAGTTATATTTTTGAGTAATTCTTCTTCTCGACGTTTTTCTTGTGATAGGATAAAAATTTGGATGGGTGAGCATTGTTTAGCAAACGTTATTGGCTTAAAAGTGTCGATTATCTTACATTCTACTGGTGGAATGGAAATTTCCTCGCTACCTACTACAACTATTTCATCAACATCTTGACTTTTCGCTTTACTTTTAGTGATGACTAATACTTTGCTTTCTTTCTCTTGGCAATTGATATTTGCAGGAATACGACTAAGAGCGTCTGCATTGGAGTTGATCTTACCAGGTTTGTACTTGATTTCGTACTCATATTCTTCTAGATCTATTCGCCAACGTGCCAGTCTAGAAGAGGGATCTTTCAGATTCAATAGCCATTGCGGCGGCTTTCTGCAAACAAGCACATAATTGTATGTGAAAATATAGAGGGGTACCATAGGGTTCGTACCGCTTTGGGAGAGGCTAATACCGAGTACTTTACGTACACCCCAAGGGAGCAAAAGCTTAAAACCATGGTATTGAAGGGAATTGATCCCTCAATTAAAACAGAGGAGCTCGGAAAAGAGCTCAAGAATTTTGACAGCGATGACCTCAAGTTCGTGGGGGTCAAGCCGTTTTCCTCGGCTGTGGCCAGGGGTGGTAACCGTCACTTACCATTCTTCTTGGTGCAGCTCACTCCCGACAGCAAAATTGACAGGCTGCGAAATATTCGCTTCCTGTACTATCATGTTGTTAGATGGGAGAAAATAAAACGGTCAGATCGCGTACTTCAATGTATGCGCTGCCAAAGGTTCGCAGCTAACTGTAACATGCAGTTTAGATGCGTCCAGTGCGATAAGGACCGCATACATGGTGAATACTCTCTGGGTAAGGAGAGAGTCGAAGACCGGAGTGTACTCTCCTGTGTGCTCTGCAGGAACTCTGGGCATCCCGCCAACTTCAGTGGTTGCCCAAAGTACCAAGAACTGAAAAAGCGAGTACAGGCCCGCAAACAGCAGTCTGAAGATGATAGGCGTCGGAAGGGTCGCTCGTTCGCAAATTTTGTGGCACCCAACGTGTCCTTTGCCCAAAGGGCAACTGGACCGGGTCAAGCCCAAATGACATTAAACCAACCAAAGGTAGCCCAAAAGGCACCAGAGGTGGATGTGGACTTAAAATCGATCCTTCTGTCTCTGCACGGAAAGATCGATAAGTTCCAGAAACAGTTAAATGAACAAGCGGCCTGAATTGACTTTATCTATTCGGAGCTGTTTGTGGGGTCTGATGGTGTGCCATAATTCTAATGGCTGCGCTGGATGAGGGAAACTTAAAGATCCTTGCTGTGAATGTTAATTCACTAGTCAGGATCGAGAAAAGAACGTCACTTGCCAATTTGTTAAAAACCGAAAACCCGGATGTGCTTTTGGTTAGCGAATCTAAGCTAAATCAGAAGCACAAATTTGGATACAAAAACTATCATGTAATACGAAGAGACCGGTCTCACTCCACTCAAGGAGGTGGTGTTGGAATCTTAATTCGAAAAGGCCTGCGCCATAGGGTTATATATAGCGGGGACGTGCGTAGGTTCCAGTTGTTGGAAGCATGCATCATATGCATCCCTCTCCATTGCCAGACGAGAATGTATGTGGTGTCGCTTTACGCACCGGCTGCACCTCCACCAAACCAATTTATGACAGAGCTCGAGACACTTTTTCGTGATCTGCAGCTGAACTCGGAGGAGAAGAGACTTCAACTGACGAACATAGATTAAAACACGCGGAACTGTTTGCGTGCGTTTGAGTACGATAGTGACCACTACGGACTCGCCGCCGCAATACGGATCCCGAACGAGCAAACGCTGCTGGAGGAGTACGAAGCAGTGTGTTCATTCGATTATCGAAGGGCACAAAGGTCGCGCTTCTCCATATTGTTAAAGCGAGACATACGTTCCAGTGGGATCAACCCACCGACAAACAGTAACATAACAAATATTGACATTGATCGGCATTTATTGGAAATGAACGACGCCATCAAACGAACTATGGAACGAACTATTCCTCGGGTAGTACGTTCCGACGACGACCAGACAGAAAAGTACAGAAACCCTACAATCGACGCACTATACCGACAGAAAAGTATACTGCTCTCGAGGCTTAAACGGCTGTACAGGCAATTTACTGACCGCAACGACCCGGAGGTAAGGATGCTGAATTCAGAGATCCGAATCCTGAAACAGCTGATAAAAGAAAATTACAGAAAATCTGTAAGTCTGTATTGGGGCAATAAAATTCGGGCTATTGAAACCTGTAGGCCAAATATGTTCCCACAGATAAATAAGTTGTTCAGGAGGAAAGATCACAATGATATTCCTTGTGTTCGAATCTCCCAGAGAGCAGAGAACAGACAGACAGTACTGACTGCTGAATTAAGTCCAGAAAGTGTCGCTTCAAACGACGATTTTTTCGTGGTCGAGGACCCACAGAGAAAGTGGATTTGCTGGGCGCTTGTTTCGAGGCCGTGTACACTAGAACTAGTGAATAGGGCTCTTGTGAGCCACTTCTATCTACGCACCGAACTTGAGAATTGGCGATCTGAGAATAACCGATTCACCGTATTCACTGATGAAAACCATGATAATGCAGTTGTCGCCAATGGCCGAGATGCATCGCACTTGTTCGTGTCGAAGGATGATCTTCTGTGCATCTTCGAGTCACTAAAAAATAAAAAGTCGGCGGGGATGGATGGTGTCCCAAACGTCGTATTGAGACACCTGTCTCCGGAGGCTGTAGATATTTTCACCACGCTATTTAACAATGCGCTGAATAATGCACATTATCCGGCGCATTGGAAGGTAGCTGTGGTGCACCCTATCCCGAAAAAAGGTAAAGATAGGGCGAACCCTACTAATCTCCGCTTGCTTCCGAATATTAGCAAGGTCTTTGAAAAGGTTGTCAATAGAGCCCTGTTAAAGTGGGTCGAGGACAATAACATAATTCCGGACAACCAGTTTTGTTTCAGGGCGAGGCATGACACTATTCATGCCGCGAAACTGGTTTCAGACATTCAGTGGAATAAATACAAGAACCAATGCACGGGTGCTTGTCTGGTTGATTTTGAGAAGGCTTTCGACACCGTATGGTTAGAGGGACTTTTCTACAAGTTGACCAGGCGGGGGATGCACAAGCCTTTGCTATATGTAATTTATAATATGCTTATGGGAAAGAAGTTCGTTGTCAAATGTGGCAACGTGACTTCGAACAGGGTCTTTGAAATTGAAAACAGACATGCTATAGCGTAATGCCGACAATTTGGTGGCATACAGGTCAGGTCCTAAAATCGAGGTCATTCACATTCTTTTGCAGCGTGACTTCGATCAAATTCAGCGATATTGCGACGACTGGAAGTTGAAAATCAACTTTCAGAAGACGGAAATAATCTTGTTCAGAACTCCATTGGCTGGGGCCTCTAGGTATACCAGAAAAAACTGGAAGAAATTTGCCATTATTTTTACAGAATGGGCAGCCATTGGCGGTGAAAAGCGTAGTTAGATATCTAGGTATCTGGCTTGACCAGTATCTATATTTCGATAGACATAATAGTTGCTTGTCTTGCTGGGGCCAAGAAGGCTTATGCTCTGACAAGGAGACTGTTTCATAGCAGTCAACTTGACACTAGAGTGAAGGTCAATTGCTACGTGGCCCTTATAAGGCCGATCATTGCTTATGGTTTAATATAGCGCCTTGTTATAAGGAAAAGATTGGGGTTTTGGAGAGACAATGTCTTAGGACCTGTCTCCGATTGTACCGAACGCCTGAATCCAACTATATAAAATACTATCCCAACAAGGTCCTATACGATGGGGCTCAGTTGAATAGGATTGACAATGTCCTCAAGGTGACTCGAGGGCACGTTGCAAGGGCGATGGCCAGCGATAATAGTCTGATCTTTGGGGCTTATTACCCCAATGAAATGTACATAGAGAGTGCGCTCCGATCTGGCTTTATCCCGCCATAGGCATTTATCCATATTGATGCAAGGGATGGTATTCCGGTATTATAACATCGATACCGCAGCGCGAGAGATAAGCGGCTCCTCCATGACGGGGACGTCACCAATGCTCATGAGCTCCTCCATTTTAGTACCGCTGTTGCGGTCAAATTGGCCGCGAGCAATTTTCTTTTCCATTAGCCCTCCTTGAAATTTCCCCGGTCTGCGTTTCCAGGGTCTAAAGAAGTGGAGGGGCAACCATGGTTCCATCAGCCATTGGTCCATGTCTCTGGAGCCTTGGGGAGCAACCACCACAGGTGACGGGAAGGGCAGGAGGCCCAGGCCCAAACCCAATACAGACGGACTGTCCGTAGAGACGAATACAGACGGACTGTCTGTAGCGACGAATACAGACGGACGGTCTGTGGAGACAAATACAGATGGACTGTCTGTGGAAGCCAAGACAGACGGGCGGTCTGTGGCGATGACTGCGGACGGACGGTCTGTAAAGGCGGGGTGCAAGTGAAAAGCACTCCGCAACCAGATGAATTGTCTGCAACGGCAGGGTGGAACCAACGCAACACTAAAACATCCGCCCTGCAAATACAAATGTAATTCGCGGGCGCGGGCGGACTGTCCGAATAAGTCAAAGGCCCAGAAGCGAATATTGATCTACCACCGACACGGTAGTGAGTTTGGTTCGATGAGGGAAGGGACGACGCTCCCTTTTGACCCAACTCCGTCGTGGGAGCACCGTAGGAGCAGCAGAGGAGTGCGGGCGGGCGGCACTGTAAAACACCCTCAGAACAAACGAGCGACACAGAACGTAAACACCACCATTCGCTCATCCAAAAAACCAATTACCAGCGCGAAAATAACACCAACAAACATAACACTTTGAAGCCGAGACGGGGGATTTTAGGCGAACACCTCAGGACGTGTCAACAATAACAAACCGAATCGAGACACAAACGTAACGATGGCTGTGGGCCCAACATAAATTAAATTTATGTGAAGAATGGCACACGATCTGCATATCCCTTTTCCCAAAATCTGCGCTCGACTCTACCGAGGTAGCATAGGAAAATTCGTAATACAAAATAGAAACTCATACCAACTCATTCGTTCGGCGTTCCCAAATAGTCGCTGGGCCTGGTCCTAGGGATGAATATCTTGAAAAAGATCTCTATTCTCCGCATCCTGAAATTATCTATGAGGTTTTTGTCCGTTGAGGGGATATTTTTATTAGAAGCAACATTTCGCAGTTCGCATATTGTTTGCAAATCTATTTCCTTGCTCGAATGCTTTTGTTTACTTCGCGAAACGTCAGAAAGGTCATGGGCTGAATAAAGGCAGATCCAGGGTCGGTCGGAGGGTTTGTTCATTGCTGAGTTAGAGCAATGGGCGAATTCACTGAGTGAGAGGTCGCCTGAAGGGCGTGAGAACATTAGCGGGTTCATGTCAGCGCACTTATGTGAGAGTACATAGTGCCGCAGAAGAGGACATGGACCGCCAAATGTTGTTGGCTCTGCTTCGCCACGTATGTATGGATGTGTGAGTGAGGATGCCGGCCGGCCGAATGGACAAAGCCAGCTGGTAAATCACTTCTTGGTTGGCCAGGCAACGAGGTAGTTTAACTTGAGAAAACGTCCAGAAGGGATTTTGAATTAGGAAAAAAGATGAACAAAAGTGAAGTGTCGAGGAAGGAGATAGGTGTCATCAACATAAAGGGAGCACAGGATATTTTCAAGGAGCGATTGGACAATTGTCGTAGCGGGATTAGACCCACCAACTTGCAGGACGAGGTCGAAGGAGTGGAGGAAAAAGCTAAGTACTTTTAAAATATATTCATTTACCCATAGTTTAGTTCGTGACAGTTAGGCAGTGTTGGTAATAAGTTATAATCTCGATAGGATCGTGCTTCGAAAATCTCGGTTAACGGCGGGACACGCGACCCCTTAAATTTCGGGATATTTTCCACCCCTAGGAATAACGCGATCGTGTGGTATTCTGGGAATTTCTTTTCTTTCATCCCCAAACGGCTGTTCAGTAACCGTAATAAGACTTTGCCGTACTCCAACGGAGTCTTTATAACGTGCTACAAAAAACTTTTCCTCTTTATACCCTATTCTAAGGGTATATTAATTTAGACGCATGCATTGTAACATACCTTATTATTGCCGTAGACCCCTAAAAGTTACTATATTTATGATCAGCATCGATAGTATTGTAGATATAGACATGTCTGTTCGTTGCCCGTGCTCAAGAGTCTAAATACTCGGTGTTCTCTGCGCCTAACAAAAAGAAATACTTGTCTTTTTTTGATGAGAAACAAAATTGCAAGTCAAACTTGGTGGACCGATTTTGACCAAACTTCACAGAAACATATTCAAGTCAATACCAAATCTTGCCTGATTTGAGCTCAATCGGTTCCGTGGTTAAAGGGACTGCACATTTTTCTGCGCTTTGCTTAGCCCGATTACGCTACTTTGTTGCTCCGCTAGGGGTAGGTGCTAGTTGCCTGGCAGGCGCCTATGTCACCTGACTCGAACAACAACAAAAAAGAAAGAAACTTCAATTTTTATTTTCTTTCAATCAATTTGTTATGCGCACGGTTTAACAACATGCAGCAATTCTAATTTAATGTCAACAACGAAATCGACCAACATATACAAAACTGAGAATATAGCGCCACCTATAAGAATGCAACTTAATTATAAATATGTATCTCGAATTTTACAATATTAGCTCCCATTAGTGAATACGATATTTTGTGTGTTTCATACACACGCTGCAAGTGATCATTTTGGCGATGTAAAACTATGTCTCCTGTTTCCAAATTTTCTTCAACCATTACAATGACAACTTCATCGATTGTTGGTGCACTGAAACGTCTCGCATGTTGTCCTACAGGAGTAGGACATTGGTATTGGAATGCTACTCGCCGCAATTCTACATTCACGACGTTTCTTCTTCTTCGTTGGTTTTCATTTATTTGAACGCTATGCTGATGACGATTATGTTGTTGTCTATCTCGGTCTCCAGTTCGGACGACTGCACGTTGTTCTTGCGATATTCTTTCCCGAAGTTCCGACACCCCCTATTTCATCCTGTCAAAGTTTTGTTTTCGAGATAAAAAGTAGCATTCTTCCTTCCTAGGGCCCAAACGAAACCGTCAAGCTCAAAATCGTTAAAAACTAACCATTCTGTCTCGAGTTATGCGCATGAAAACTGAAAACGCTCAACAACTGCTGTTGCCTGTCATCATTCTCCACGTCATCTCAATCACCCCTACATTTCAACTTACTCACACATAGGTACTAATGCAAGGATCCTGAAAATACTTGACAAACAAAAATGAAGGATTCAAACACCATCCAACAAATCAAAGTATCGACTCCGTTTCAAAAAGTTACTTTGTGTAATAAACATAAACAAACTTATTAGGTATATTAAAAAAAAAAAAAAAAAATTGTTAACAATTTGCTTGGCAAATAATTAAAATAATTGACAACAACAATTGCTTTTAAAATTTTAAATATTTTTTTTGTATTTGAAGTGTCACTACTCGATTTCTACCCAGTTTATTTTTTTTTTTCAAAGTGCGAAAAATGCGAATAAATCGATTTTCCGTAATTTTCTTAAACTGCAGCGCCATCTGCCGGGCTGATTTGTGAATCTAAACAATCCAGGGCGCCACCCAAACGCATACAAAAAAAATCATTAAAATCGGTCCAGCCGTTTAGGAGGAGTTCAATGACATACACAAGTACAGTAGAATTATATACATATATAAGATACTCTCTAGGGGCCCTTTATGCTCATGTGTTGATTTGTTTTTTTAAATCCGTTTACTGACACGCCCACAATTAAATTAAATAATTTTATTGAAAAACCAAAGTTGGAGCTAGGGAGCGCTTTTTTTTACAAAAGTTTAGTTTTTTTCGATAATATCGCTTAAGTGTTATATAAGAAAATATGTAGAGCGTTCTTAACAATTCAATCATACTTAGACTTTTGTCACGCCCACTTATGAGGGATAAGAATAGGAACAGTTGGCCCAAGAGGACTGTAGCCCGTCCCTATGTTTTTAAGTTAGATTTAATCATTTTTGTCTAGTACGTAAGTTGATATTCAGTAACAATTAAAAAATGAATTTAAAAGAAAGTAATCGGTTCTCGTCAGATCACCGCAATTAAACGACGTAGGGCGCGGCTAGTACGTAGATGGAGGACCGTTTGGGAACTTTTTGATTGTAAACATCTTTGCTCTCGGCAGGGGCTAGTTGGAAATATCGAGCGTCACCGTCATCGTCAGATTTTCAGGTCGGACGACAAAAAACCAAAGTTTTAGCTAGGGAGCTGAAATTTATAATATAGACTCTCCAGGGGCAATGTATAAATATTTTCAAAAATTGGACCATTGACACGCCCACAATTTAAATCAATGCAACGCTGACGAGCCTACATGTTTACACATCAGCTATACCGTGAGTGCAGCGTGGCTCACACCTTTTTTGTGTATAGGTAATACACATTAATGCTGCGCAGAGAAAGTATATATAATGATATTATATCTATATAAATGTACATCGCGCGAAATTCGATGATCAAACTCTTAATAACGTTCTTTTTGTTCAAATTTTTAGAATGAATAATTTTTTGGTGTGTAATTACACTATTTATACCTTATTATTTAAACCTATTATTTATACCTAGCTATTTTCGTTTTATAGAGAAGAAAAACTTAAAGAGCCAAAAAGAAAAAGATAAAAAATTCTATGCAATAGCTTTACCGCGGCAGTCCCGAGTGCCACTCACTTTTTTATACCCTATTCTAAGGGTATATTAATTTTGACGCATAGTTTGTAACATAATTTAATATTGCCCGTAGACCCCTAAAAGTTACTATATTTATGATCAGCATCGATAGTAATGTCGATCTAGCCATGCCCGTCCGTCCGTCCGTCCGTCGGCAAAAATTAGGCCTTTAAACTGGGCCTAGAGAACTGAAATTTTAACCATATACTCTCTAGGGTCCCGAAATAATCAAGTTTACGTATTTTTGAAATCCGCCCACAGACACGCCCACAAACTCAAAAAACAAAATTTTGGAAAAAATCGAATGTTGAGCTAGAAAGCTGAAATTTTTTATATATGATCGATGACTCCTAAAACTACTCGGGATATAAAATTATCAAAATCTGTCCACTGACACGCCCACAAAAAAATAAAATAATTTTATTGAAAAACCAAAGTTTGAGCTAGGGAACGTTTTTTTTACAAAAGCTTCGTTTTTTCGATTAAATCCTTTAAATGTTATATAACAAAATATCTAGAGCGTTCTTAACAGTTCAACCATACTTATACTTTTGTCACGCCCACTTATGAGGGATAGGAATGAGAATAGGGTATCCAACAGTTCGCCCAAGCGGACTGTAGCCCGTCCCTATGTTTTCTTTATTTTTTTTAATGGTTAAATTACCGCAATAACGGAAAGTAGGTAACGGAGTCTTTGCCGGACAAAACGACGTCTTTGATGATAGAAACTTTAATGAGTTTACACAGACGTTTTTACAGAGAAATTTTTCTGTTTTTTATAATTTGCGCGCACTAAAGGGATTTTTTTAGTATCCTTATCATGTATTGGGTACACAGCGCGGACATTAGGGAAATTAGGATTAGAAGAAAGGGAGAGTTGCCGATGCACGTTGGTTTTAAATGTTTTTAGGTTATAATGTAGAGGAAAAATAGAGCGTGGAAGAGCATTCCACATTCGAGTTGTACGGCAGAGGAAAGATTCTTTGTACTTCACTGTACGTCCGAATACAGGGTGAACTGATGGGCATTCCTTGCATGGCGGGTATTGCGGTTGAAATGTTCAAGGGGTGGAATGCAACTGGCTATTTCGTTAGAGCACTTATGATGGAAATAACGATAAGATAACGAAAGACAGGAGACATTGCGACGATGACTAAGAGAGTCAATCGATCTCGGTATGTCTCGGTCGCCAATGAGTTTTATCGCGAGTTTTTGGATCCTGTCAAGTAGCTCCAAATAACTTATTGGTGTACCAGACCAGATATGAGCGTTGTACTCAAGTTTCGGGCGAATAAAAGCCTTATAAATTGTAGCTAGATCAGAAGGGGTGAAATATTTCTTAAATCGCTTAAGGAAGCCTAGACATTTCGCAGCGTTCTTGGCGACATCGAAAATGTGGTCAACGAAGGTTGCCATTGACGCACATACCGAGTATGGAGAGTCTTTCGGTTTCAGCGATGCAAGTTCATGGAAAATGGCAGTGTGTGTGGGTTTTGTTTTAATGACAGGAGACAGCATTGTGTTTTGGAAGGATTAAATTCCACTCTATTGGTTGTACCCCACTGAGTTATGCTGCTAAGATCGGAATTTAATGAGCTTAACATACGTTGCCGTTCCAGTTCCACACCCGAAGAAGAGGGGCATGACCCAAGAAACGAGTATGAAAAGCTGAGGATACTGTCATCAGCAAAGGATGGATTAGAAGTAACAGACAGGAGATCATTTATAAAAATGAGAAAGAGAGTCGGGGACAGAACGGTGCCTTGGGGAACACCAGCATTTATTTGGTGAGTTGCAGACTCTGTCAAACCGTGCTATTAAACTTATCGTTCATAAATTTGAAGAAACTGTTTCGGTTCAAGATCAGAGACGTAAAGCCTATCATCTTAGTGGTCATTCGAGTGGAAATATTGCATCTGTGTTGCTGAAGAGCCAAGGTTGTCAATTCGTCATCGTTCACAGCACTTAAACCTCAAAATAATAACTTAGTTTCACATTTTGCACAAATATCTACATGTAAAGGCTTATAAAGTACAGTTAATACAAGAATTAAAGCCAACTGTGACCGTAATTGGGTCATAGAGAAGCAACAACAAAATGGCAATTTTTTCAAGCAAATTATCTTCATCGATGAGGCTCATTTTGAAATTGGCGGTTATGTCAATAAACAAAACTGTCGCATTTGGGCTGAAGGAAATCCTAGAGGATTGTTTGAAGGGCCAATGAAACCAACAAAAGTTACTGTATGGTGTGAATTTTGGTGTGGTGGGGTAATTGGTACATTTTTCTTCGAAGATGAAATTGGCAATGCAGTTACTGTGGATGGAGCTCGATGTGGAGTCAATTAGAAGATATTGATATTGATATTATTGGAGAATATGTGGTTTCAACAGGATGGTGCAACATGCCACCCAGCAACGAAAGCAATCGATCTTTTAAGACAATGAATTGGCCACCGAGATCATGCGATTTAATACCGCTGGATTTTTTCTGATGGGGTTTCTTGAAGAGTAAAGTTTATGCCGAAAATCTCCAAACTGTTTAACACCTCAAAGAGAACATCATCGAGCAAATATCACTTATTGAACTATCTTTATGCGAAAAAGTGATTCAAAATTTAGGTAAAAAGTTGACAGTCTGCCGAGCTAGCAGAGGAGGTCACTTGGATGACATTCTTTTTCATTATTAACCGGAACCAATGTACATTAATTTCCAATAAAAATGAATACAGATTTCACACAATTTATGTCTTTCATTCAAAATTTAAAATCCTACCCCAAATTTGAAAACATTTTATTTATTTTGCAATCAAACAATTAGTATGTATGCATTTCCAATAAGAAACAAAAAGTTGATTTAATAACAAGAAAATACGAAAATATTAAATGAATTTCATAGCCAAAAACGTCAATACCAGCAATCCACTTCCCAAGACTAGAATTTGTGGTGAACTATTGTTACTAGGATCGTCCTTATTGCAGCTTTGTTCCTCGCAAACTGAACATGCCTTATAGTTGGGATCTTTGCAATTGTCTCTCGTTTCCGCATCTGCATCTGCCAAACAACTCCTTATAACAATATCATCTGAAATAATTTAAACAAATCGTCATTAACGGGTGCAAACAAATGAACTAACAATACTCACCCAATATGTAAGTGTAACATCCCTGATTGCCGTGGTTCACGGGATTACTACACCTCTGCGACGTATAGGCTTCGCCTTCCAATTTCTTTGCACAGCTTTTATTCTCGTAACTACTGCACTTGTAACAGCTGTAATCCATTACATCAGCATTGTTGCACGCATCGGTGGTGCATGTCGTAAAAGAAGTTGACTCTGCGGAAGATGTCAGCGGGCTTGACAAATCGCTAATGCATCCTCGTGCTGTCTTATTTGCATCAACTATGTTTGTGTAGCACCCTATAGGCTTCCAATATTCAGTCTTATTGGGACAGTTTTTGGCTTCGGTCTCGGGGTGGCTCCACACACATGCGGCATCTTCTGCAGTGCACTGAATGCATTTGATTGACTGGGTTTTCTTGAATGTAGACTTATTGCAGTTGTCTTCGGCGCATATGGTGCATTTTTCTTTGTTTTCTAGACACTCATCAAATGCAAGTTTATCAGAGGAGCATCCTCGATGCATCAACCTATTGGAGGTTCCAAACACAAAACACAGATCTTTTGAATCGTAGCGCGTACATGGACTCGTACGAAAAGAAATTGACACACTGGGGTCTTCACAAGCCAAATATTTATTACATTGGTAACAGGATTGACGATTTTTCGGAAACACACCCTTGTTGCAACGCCAAGTATCACAAATTTTGCATACTGCGCCTTCAGGGCATTTTTCAGTCGCAGTAGTGGCTCACCGACGCTCAATATGCTTATCATCTTTGATATGCATGATGCACTGCTGGATACCAGGTTCACAGATTTGATCTTCAATAATGGTCTCATATGCCCATGTGGCACAGTTGGGATCAGTTGATGAGTCGCACGATCTACAAACGAAAATACTGTTGCAATCCGATGTATTGCACGTTGTACAATTCGTCGAGTGGTCACATACCGTACCATCATCGAGGCATCCTCGTTTTATGCTTCCATTATTAGCTGAAAGATTAAAATAAGAAAATAATAGGATGTTACTCGTAGCTTTTTTAGTTTAGAGCAGAGCCTAGCCCGTGTCGGGACGGGTTAAGAATATCACTTCCTTGTCGTAAAAGGTGATTAAGGGGGGACAAAAATAACATCTCAAATCTGTCCTGCAAGTGTACATTCAAGTCCGGGCGTTGACACGACGAGGCATCTTAAAAGGAAGATCAAGTCATAAATAAAAGGAGCATGCACGTGTCGTAATCGTTTCAACGTGGTGGGCAGAAATGCTCGAGTCAGAGCTATTAGTATTCTGGGGGATAACATTAGACAGACTACAGCAAGAAAGCGGCATTCAAAGCATTTTCATAGTGCTTCACTAATAATAGATATGAAAAAGCTAGCCTCGAACTGGAATAAAGCATTACAAGAGACTCGCGCAGGGAAAATTCGCTCAAATTCATGCTAAGTGCATCGACGGACAGGATCGAGAGTAAGAAGTAATTTATTCAACGGTTTCTGATAGAAACCAGGCTTTTCATGAACTGCAACAAACCAGCTTGAACAGGAGCACAACTATTTTTAAAATATCCGCTCATAGAAGGAGAAATGCTCAGAAAATCTGTTCGACATAGTTCATCAACAGTGTTCAGGGGTTACTTATTATGGATGAACAAATACTACATAGGTGGCTAAATGTGAAGGACTTCTAAATTAACAATTTCCCCAGATATACTTTCCTAGAGCCGTTCCTTAAAATAAAGAACTACCCGTCATTAATGTCGAAGAAATGTTTTTTGTTTTGTCGGGCGCGTGACTTTCTTCTTCTTTGCTGGTGATTGAACGAGGATCAAACGTCTCTGCAACGAGCAGTTGTTGTATTGGTGGACGTTTGGAGGGGAATGGGTGTCGTATAACTCCGAAAAAAACCAAATACTCGAAAAAATCAAATATCTGAGATTTAGGATCAAAAGCGAAGCAAGGTGTGAGAACGACATTAAGCATCGCGTAAGCGTAGGGTGGTTGAAGTGCCGGGAAAACTCACCCATCTTCTGTGAAAGAATACCCCCTAAGTTGAATTAAAGCTCTACACCGAAATTATGCGCCGGCGCTCACATACGGTTCACAATGTTGGACAACATATAGAAAGTATAAGGGCAAATTATCGGCAGCTGAGATGAAGATGCTTTCCATGATAGCAGTAGAAACATAGATTGATCGAATAAGAAGTTCCAATATCCAAGGAAGCCTTCAAGTCAAATAACCAATCTCTAAGAAAATGTAGCGCGACCGGCTCAGTTGGTACCGTCATGTTCACAGGAAAGATCCTACGACCCCTGTCAAAAAGGCAATATCAATCAACGTTCCCATACAATCGCCAAAGAGAGGCAGGGCTAGAAACTCCTGGATAATACAAATGGAGCACCGCCAGCATTTGGTTGGCCTCAGCGACGAAATGAGGAGGCCGTTTTTTTTTTGAGGCCGAACCGGTAGGCAGTTAACTGGGAGTTTTATATTGCTTTAAGTCCAGATCATAACACCGTAGTTAAAGAGAAAGAATATACATATGTACATGCACCCGTATATCCGTCTGTGACCTGGCCTCCTGACTTAAGGGTGGAAAGATTTTCTTCATATTTCGTCGTCAGCCGTTCAGTTAAAAAAAACAGTTAAAAACACTGATTTCAACAGCTTCAACGATTCTGATAGTATTTGTTGTTTTCGTGATAGTGGAAGTAAGAAAATGGCGTACAATCCGCTTTTTTCCAAAATAATCGAATAAATATTAATATTTTGAAAATCTGTGAGGTGAATCAAAAACAATTTGATACCAGCTTCTACCCCCATTTGAACAAAATTTGTTTACTCAGATTTTCGAATTATTTCTTGTATAATTTATAAGGTAAGTTAACTGATTATACGAATTCTAAAAATTTTGAAAACCTCCCTTTTCTCTAAAACGGGTCTGACGATTTTCATCTGTTTCGATGTTTTAAAATACTTGGAGTGAAGGGAAGAAAATTGCATACTTAACTTTTCCCCGAAATACTCGAATTACGGGAGTTTAGGTAAACGGCAGTATATCTGAACAGCGTTTTACTTGCAGGGCCTTGAGAAATATTAATAAAGACTATATTGAACCAAAGCTGTCTGCTACTTATAGGAGGAAAAAAAATACTGTTTCATATGTCATAGATTACATACGCACATGTATTTTAATTAATTTTTGGCTTGGCATTTTAACAAATTTTGGCCTTTTGCTGGATTCATTTTTTCCCAAATGAACTTATTTGTTAAGTCCAATGGACTCATTTTTTTCCGGAAGCAAAAACACTTTACTTAATACCTGCTCCATGTAGCTATAAACACACCTAAATTATATTATAGTAAGAATACGTTAAAAAGTTTAAGTAAGTAAAATAGGTATTTTTTAATTTATTTTATATCTATATAAATAAAAGACAATGAAGTCTTGTTGGATTTTAACGATTTTGGGCTTGACGGTTTCGTTTTGGAGCAAGAAAGGACATAGGCTACTTTTTGTCGCGAAACCAAAACTTTGAGGGGATATAAAAGTTTGTATGGGGAAAAGCACTTTGAAAAAAAATAAACTGGGTAGAAATCGAGTAGTGACACTTCAAATACAAAAAAAATATTTAAAATTTTAAAAGCAATTGTTGTTGTCAATTATTTTAATTATTGTTATTATTGCAAATTGTTGTTGTTAACAATTTTTTTTTTTAATGTGTAAACATTTTTGCTCCCGTTGGTGTGTAAATATATTTTTTCTCGGTAGGGGTTAGTTGGAAATATCTAGCGTCACCATCATCGTCAGATTTTCCCGTCATCGTCAGATTTCGTCATCTTCAGATTTTCCCGTTAATTTTCATTACCACGTGAGTTAATCGCTGCTCGACAGATCACCGCAATTAAACGACGTTTGGCGCGGTTAGTACGAAGATGGGTGACCGTTTGAGAACAACCGCGTGTCGTTGTTTTTTTTATTAATTATGTATGTTCAATTATCACCGCAATTAAACGACGTTTGGCGCGGCTAGTACGTAGATGGATGACCGTTTGATAACAACCGCGTGTCGTTGTTTTTTTTTTATTAATTATGTATGTTCAATTTTAGAGATTACTAGCTGCACCCGCCCGGCTTTGCCCGTGCCCGAGAATTCTATTGGCCAATATGTTCGAGTAGACTTCCTTATTATTTTCTATAGCGTGTATCTATGTTGCTGGCCCTAAAAAAAGAAGACCGATTTTGACCAAACTTCACAGAAACACTCTCAGGCCAATACCGAAGATTGCCTGATTTGAGCTCAACCCGTTCCGCTTAGGGTAGGTGCTTTTTGTCTGGCAGGCGCCTATGTCAGCTTACTTGTGCGAATCAAACAACAAAGCGAAAGTAAAAAACTTCGATAGAATCTCTTTTCGTTCACTTTCACACCGATTGTTATCAATGTGGGAAAAGCAACTTTCCGATGTCCAATTCACAAAAAAAAAAATGCAAAAAATTCAATAAGAGTTATTTGAATAAAACATTGAACACACGATATCTCAAGAATGAAAGTGCGCACAAACATCACAATAGGCTTGAAACGTTGGTCTGGTCTCCCTCTTTCATATGCGCGTTCGGATAACAAAATAGGTGACGTCTGTACGATGGTTTTTTATATGTGCGGTCTCTGTATCTGCATCGGAATTTACACGCAAATGCACATATGCATGTGTACTCACTCAAATGCCCATAATTCACACACCGATGCAGATACAGATATCGCACATACCAACCATTCTTTGTACAGACGTCACCTTTCATGGAAGAAAATTTCATTGGAATCGGTTAACGCGTTTGGCCAAACAGCGGCAACAAACTCAAATATGAATTGATTTTTATATATATAGATTATGTCCTTACGAAACACCGGAAAGTTGTGTGGAAGTAGATTTGTTTTGAATAATTGAGGTTGTATAGCTTGTAGTTTGTTGTAAATCAGTTGAAGGTAAGAGGAAAAATATCGATTTGTACTTCGGTAACCGATGGCCGATTTAAGAATGTCACTTAAACGACAACCGATGCTATATTTTCCCGGTACATCGACACACTTGAGTCGACGGTGTACGTCTCCTACTTCAGCTTTCACAAACCAATTATTTGTTCGGTCAAACATTAAATAAATTTTTTCGTTGACATTAAATACGAGTATATATCATGGTTTTATTTCAATACAATACCCAAATCTCTTATCAAAACCACAACCTCTGTGATATTTCCACATGCAACACTGACGAGCCTACATGTTTACACATCAACTATACCGTGAGTGCAGCGTGGCTCACACCTTTTTTTTTTAATATACCTAATAAGTTTGTTTATGTTTATTATGTTACACAAAGTAACTTTTTGAAACGGAGTCGATACTTTGATTTGTTGGATGGTGTTTGAATCCTTAATTTTTGTTTGTCAAGTATTTTCAGGATCCTTGCAGTAGTACCTATGTGTGAGTAAGTTGAAATGTAGGGGTGATTGAGATGACGTGGACAATGATGACAGGCAACAGCAGTTGTTGAGCGTTTTCAGTTTTCATGCGCATAACTCGAAACAGAATGGTTAGTTTTTAACGATTTTGAGCTTGACGGTTTAGTTTGGGCCCTAGGAAGGAAGAATGCTACTTTTTATCTCGAAAACAAAACTTTGACAGGATTAAATAGGGGGTGTCGGAACTTCGGGAAAGAATATCGCAAGAACAACGTGCAGTCGTCCGAACTGGAGACCGAGATAGACAACAACATAATCGTCATCAGCATAGCGTTCAAATAAATGAAAACCAACGAAGAAGAAGAAACGTCGTGTATGTAGAATTGCGGCGAGTAGCATTCCAATACCAATGTCCTACTCCTGTAGGACAACATGCGAGACGTTTCAGTGCACCAACAATAGATGAAGTTGTCATTGTAATGGTTGAAGAAAATTTGGAAACAGGAGATATAGTTTTACATCGCCAAAATGATCAGTTGCAGCGTGTGTATGAAACACACAAAATATCGTATTCACTAATGGGAGCTAATATTGTAAAATTCGAGATACATATTTATAATTAAGTTGCATTCTTATAGGTGGCGCTATATTCTCAGTTTTGTATATGTTGGTCGATTTCGTTGTTGACATTAAATTAGAATTGCTGCATGTTGTTAAACCGTGCGCATAACAAATTGATTGAAAGAAAATAAAAATCGAAGTTTCTTTCTTTTGTGTTGTTGTTCGATTCAAAAGAGTCAGGTGACATAGGCGCCTGCCAGGCAACTAGCACCTACCCATAGCGGAGCAACGAAGTAGCGTAATCGGGCTAAGCAAAGCGCAGAAAAATGTGCAGTCCCTTTAACCACGGAACCGATTGAGCTCAAATCAGGCAAGTTTTGGTATTGACTTGAATATGTTTCTGTGAGGTTTGGTCAAAATCGGTCCACCAAGTTTGACTTGCAATTTTGTTTCTCATCAAAAAAAGACAAGTATTTCTTTTTGTTAGGCGCAGAGAACACCGTGTATTTAGACTCTTGAGCACGGGCAACGCCGGGCGGGTACAGCTAGTAATATATAAAATTTAAATATTGATGCAAAGTTTTAAAAATGTTCTCGAGAAATATATACCTATGTAAGACTAGTTCGTAAAATAGTTTTTAGGCCGAAAGGCAATAATTATAAGGTGATGGTTAAGTTTAGAGCGTCCGCATAAGACCCAATAATTTTGAATAAGTATCCTGTTAATTTTAAGTTAGATTTAATCATTTTCGTCTAGTATATAAGTAGATACTTAATAATGAATAAAAAATGAATTTCAAAGTCAAAGTCAACACCTAAATTATAAATATACTAAAAATCCCCTAAGTGTGGGTAAATCTAAAACAAATCTTAATGAATAACTATCAAATTAACATACCAATTGACCAATAGCAGTCCTTGTTACAAAGATAGCTTTTGCTCTCCGAGCATTCTTCATTGTAATCACAAATCCCGCAATATATCGCTATACAAAATAAACTTATTAAGATACATGTACCGCATGGAATATTTTTTATAACTGAATTACCTGATACCCCTGGTGCTAAACAGATACAGGATAGGATTAAAATTAACCCAAGAAAATAAAAATTAATTTCTACTGACATTTTGATATTCAAATAGTAATTTAATCCGTAATTTAACTTTCATTTAGCTTCTAAATGTGAGTTCTTCTTGAAACAAATGTTGATACGTGACTGAAAAGCAGAAGTTCTGTTGGAATATGAAGTTGCTATAGTAATATTATTATCGATAGCAGATAAGCAATAAGTCGATAAGATACGAAAATCCTTAACGCTAATTATCTACATACCTACACATGTAAAATAAATAAAAATAAAAATAAGTATTAGGCATTAACGGCTCATACTGTCTAAAACCTGGGTTCTCCAACCATTTGCTTCTGCGAAGTGGAGGGACATACATTGATTTAAAGAAAAATCCGAACGCCAAATTTGAGAAGCTGCTCATGATAATTGATACTCTTGGAAGTTTGTCAGATGTTCGCAAGATATGGGGCAGTGGAAACACGTTTAGATGTTACTTTGACCCGGCGGGATTTGAACCTGAGACCTTTACATAAGTAGTCCAACACACAAACCTCTGCGGCACTGTGCCTTCAACACAAAGTAATTACAATATTTTGTGGCTTGAGTTTTTGTTAATATTTATTTCATATAAATAAGTTCTGAGTGCCGGAACGGGCTTATATCACGGCAGCGAACCCAAAAAAAACAGCGGTCGCCCTAAAAAGCGACTAAGGGGCAAATGACATCAATTTTTTATGTCGAGGTAATCCTAGGAACGCATTCAACATTCTGAAACGGTCCCGCAAGTGTACGGTTACGATCTCTTTAGTTCTGATCGTAACCTTGCCGTAATAGAATAGAATATATTCACTTTGAATAAGTGTTTTTTGGATTGTTCACCGCATACACGCTTTTACAACATGAGCCCAGGAGATCTACTTTTCCCGTGGATCATCGACCATGAAAAATCCGTTGTTTGATGCGACATTTTTTGGACTCGTTTCATTAGTCAGTACTGTCGGTCTGTTATCTGTTGTCTGGGAGTTTTGGACACAAGGAATATCATTGTGATCCTTCCTCTTCTGCAATTTTCTTCTTCTGGGACCCATCAGAAGTCCGTATTGTGCTCTGTGCCAAGAACCCAGATTTCTTCGCGACAGCGTCGAACTATCTTGGATTTAATTTCAGTATCAGAAATTGCGTTTATGGCTGTCAACAAAAATGGTTATATCATTTCGTGGTATTGGAATTATTGATACCATGTAGGCAGCTTCTACGATTGCTAGTACTTTAGCTTGGAAAAAATTGCTGTGATCAGGCAGCCTGATAGAACTTTCTTTCATTAGTTACTCTGAGTACAATTCGGCACTCGTTCGGCAGTCCATCTTCGATCCATCTTCGGGGAGTACCGGGTGCACAGTCAAGTAGTTGGTTGAAAGACTGTGCTGGGGGGGGGTTACTGAAGGTGGTCCAACCCTGAGTGCCACACGCATCGCGGGGTGGTGCGGCTTGTGGCGACTGTTGCAGTACGAGCCTCAAGTTACACCATTCCGCGGAAAGGGAGCAGGGAGGGGCAGCCTTGATAGTCGATTTGGATGATGGTGACTGAGTTCGGGGGTTTGTGGTATAGGTTTTAATGCATGGGAGAGAGACAGAGTGGGGTGACTGTTACAATCTAACCTCAACTCTGTTCCCGTTTTGTCTGCATAGCGGGAAGGCAGCAAGGCCGGGGGAGACTGTTTCAGTCGATCCGCCGGGTTACTGTCTCGCCCTCGGAGTGGAGTTCTGACTGAAGTGACTGATACAATCTAACTTCAGTGAGATCTCTTTTCCTTTGCAGGGGAATTGGTTTGGGGTGATCTGCGGGGAGGGAGCGGGAGGGGCTCAAGTCATCGTCCAATCCGTCCTCTAGTTTAGTTTAACCATTTGGACCTGGTGACGAATTTGCTGATACAGCCAATATCTGTCTCACTGAGATCGCTTAGATCATCGAGGAAATAATTGCCAAGAATTTGTTTCCTTGAGTTGGCTAGTGCGGGGCAGTTGCACAGGAGATGTGTGGTGGTTTCTTCCTCTTCGACGTCTCTACAGCTTCTGCAGAAGTCGTTTGAGGGAGCTCCCAATCTGGTGGCATGTCTGGATAAAAGGCAGTGACCAGTGATTGCTCCGATTACAGAGCTGATATTTTTTCTGCTGATGGAGAGAAGTTTGGATGTTCTTTTTGCATCGTATTTGGTCCAAATTTGCTTTGAGGACTCACATGTACTGATGCTATTCCACCTATTGTTTGGTTCGATTAACGCGTTATCTAGAAGTTTGCGTTTCAGTGTCTGAATGGATACCGCCGGTGTCTCTCTGTTGTCAGGGAGTTCTTGTGCGGAACCCCGTCTGGCTTACTCGTCCGCCTTGCAGTTGCCTGGAATATCACTGTGACCGGGTACCCAACACAGGGAAGTGTTACATCTGACCGCGATCTCGTTAAGAGATTCGCGGCATTGTTTTACCAACTTGGATCTTATTGTTGGTGATTCTAAGGCTTTAATCGCTGCCTGACTGTCTATGGAGATCTCGATAGTTTTTCCATCTATCGGGCTCATAGAGAGTCTGCGTGCTGCTTCGCGGATAGCCGTGACTTCTGCCTGAAATACACTGCAATGGTCAGGTAGTCGTAGTACGACGTTGAGCGCAGGGTTGTCTGAAAACACTCCCGCCCCCGTGCCGTCGGCTGTCTTTGACCCGTCGGTGTATATTTCTATGGCGTTATTGTTTACAATACGACCGTCTTCCCAGCTGGCTCGGTCTGGGATGGCCGTCTTGTATTTATTACTGAAATCTAGTGTTGGGATTAGGTAATCCGTATTGTTGGGAATCTTGTGGGCAGTTAGGATGTTGCTGTGCCCGATGTGTGAACTTTGCCACGAATTGGATTCTCTTAATCTCAGGGCCGCCTTAGTGGCCGCCAGTTTCCCATAGATATCAATGGGGAGGAGGTTTAAAAAAGTCGTTAAGGCTGCCGTTGGTGTGGATCTTATGGCTCCTGTGATGCTTCGTTCTAGGGCACTTGCGTGGCATTCCTTCGATATTGCAGGCCACCATGCTATGATACCGTAAGTGAGGATAGGCCTGACGACCGCCGTGTACAGCCAGTGTGTTATCTTAGGCTGTAGACCCCATCTGGAGCCTAAGGCCTTTTTACAGGTGTAAATGGCAATCGTAGCCTTCCTTATGCGGTCTTGGGTGTTTGATTTCCAACTGAGTACGCTATCTAGGATCGTTCCCAGGTATTTAGCTTGGCTGGACAATTTTAGTGGTTCGTTGTTGAGCGTAGGTGGCGTTATCTAATGAACCTTAATTTTCCTTGTAAATAAAACCAGTTCGGTTTTGGATGGGTTAACATTGAGCCCGTCCTTAATGGACCAGGAGGATAGTTTCCTGAGAGCCGATTCCATTAGGTCTCTGATCGTGTGGGGGAATTTCCCCGTTATGGCAATGGCAATGTCGTCCGCGTAGGCCGTCACTTTGCATCCATCCTCCTCAAGGTTGGAGATGACCTCGTTCACTACTAAGATCCATAGTAGCGGTGAGAGCACTCCTCCTTGTGGTGTGCCCCTGTACACTGACCTCCTGGTCAGACAGCTGCTAAGCTCCGCCTGGATCAGCCTGCTGTCTAGCATGTTCTTTATCCAGGTGCAGAGGCAGTTGTCCACATTTAGTCTGAGGAGTGCGTTCGTGACGGCTTCTGTATTGACATTGTTGAAAGCCCCTTCTATATCCAGAAAGGATACCATCGTGTATTCTTTGTGATACAACGATTTTTCGATAGTGCTGACCAGCGAATGAAGTGCTGTTTCTACTGAAAAACCTTTTCGGTAGGCGTGTTGACACCTCGAAAGCGAATTGTTTTCCAGGTTTGAGCGTATGTAGTAATCTACAAGTCTTTCCAACGTTTTCAGGAGGAATGAAGTTAGACTGATTGGTCTGAAGTCTTTTGGAGAACAGTGTGAAGCTTTACCGCATTTTGGTATAAACACCACTTTTACCGTTTTCCAAACTGTGGATATAAAGCTGAGTTTTAGGCAGCTATTGAAAATCACCAGTAGCCAGGGTGTGAGAGTCTCGATACTCTTCTGTAGCTCTATGGGTGTAATTCCATCTAGTCCAGGTGATTTTATGGGAGGAAGCTATTAATCGCCCACGCCAGTTTGCGGTTGTCAGCAATATGCTCCGGAACCATTTGGACCCTGTGGTTGTGCTGTGTAGGGTGGTTAACCTCTACTTTGTTGCCTGGGAAGTGGGTATCCAGCAGTAGGCCTAAGGTCTCCTCGCTGGTTGAGGTCCACACTCCTGCTTGGCTTTGTATGACGCTAGGTATTTGTGGAGATTTTGAGAGAATCTTACGCAGCCGACTGGAGTCGCTTGTTTTTTCTATGTTCTCACAGAAAGATTTCCACGACTCTCGCTGTGCTCTCTTAAGGCTGTCTTTATAACTATCCCAGTCAGCTGGGTTTCTTGAAGACTTGGCCTTGTTAAACTTACTTCTGCTATCTCTGCGCAGAGAAGCTACCGTTGAGGTCCACCACGGGGGTTTACCTCCTTCTTTGTGTCTGCTGGTGGGGCAGGCCTTATTAAAGGCCTTGTTCATGGCAGACGTTACTGCGTTCACCATTTCATCTAATTCTTCCGGGGAATTAGGCTGTCTGATTTGAAAGCTGTCTAGTTTCTTTTTGAGTAAAGAATTATAGACCTGCCAGTTTGTGTTTTTTGGGTTCTTAAACACTTTCGTTGGGGGGGTCTCGAATTTTAGATTGAAAAGTATGTAGCGGTGGTCCGAGAATGAGACTTCACTAGATACTTTCCAGTTTTCTATAACTATATCAGGTGAACAGGTGGTCAGTGTCAGGTCAATGACCTCCTGCCTGATTCTGTTTATAAAGTTGGGTTCAGACCCTATGTTACACACTACGAGGTTAGTTTCAATAATATATTCAAAGAGTAACTCACCCCTTTTATTGATGTCACTGCTGCCCCATATGGTGTGGTGCGCGTATGCGTCAGCACCTACCACCAGTGGGGTGTTACTAGCAGCCGCTGTCTGTACCGTCCTGCGTATCGTGTTTGATGGAACTTCTCCCGTTTCGTCATATGGGAGATACGCTGACGATATCCACAGCGGTCCCTTTCCGGCTCGATCTAACCCCACGCAAGTGAAGTCAGGGTCGCTGTAATTCGGAAGAAGGAAAGCTTTAATATTATTCTTTGCTATTATGCAAGTTCTGGGTTTACCTGAATTTCTTGCATAGAACAAGAAATAGTTTTTTGCCCTGAGTCCAGATATGCGGTCGTTGTTTGTGACCCATGGCTCCTGGATGAGGGCGATGTCTTCCCCACCTTTTTCCAGGCGGAGAAGTAAATTAGCCGAAGCTATTTTGGAATGGTTTAGGTTAATCTGTACTAGTCGGAGCATCATTGCTGACTAGTACCGGCATCTCTATGACTGTGGTGTCCCCGTCCTCTGATTCAGAGTACAGTTCTCCACTGTTTTGCTCATTAGGGAGCGGTTCTTGCGGAGGAGCAACCCCCGATACAGAGGGTTGTTCGTCCGTCTTGTTTCCAGCCGTGTCTGTTTCCAGAGAAGAACTTTCGGAGGTAGCCTCTAAGCCAAGACTACTTAGCGAGGATACCATGCCTGCGAGAAGTCTCTCGTCCTTCTCATGGATTTTTAGGATCAGAGTGTCCATGCCGTAGAAGATTTTGAACCCCTTTTTGTTGAGGAGTTCAACTGACTCTTGGTTGAGGAGGAAAGATATTAGTCTTCCCCTCTCTTCCGGTTCATCAGCCTTTATGATCTTCCAATTCTCGGTTGGAAGATCCCGGTTTTGTCTCTTAATAAGCCGGAGGATCTCTTCCGGCATGTGTGGGCCGTTGATGCCATATATTTATTTTTATTTTCTCACTTCATATTCAGTCGAAAGGAGTGGCACCTCGTGCAGGAACTGGTTCAGATATGACGGTCTTAGAAACAGCTGATGATGATGGCTTGATAAAATAAAAAAAATTATGATTTGTGAAGGCCTTGATAAAACTAAAATTCGAGTGTTTTCATATTAAAATCAAGATTTTAACAATTTGACTTAGAGTTAAGATAAAAAATTGTTTGGAATAGGTGCCTACGTAAGAACTAAAATATTTTTACGTCAAGGTTATTAATAATCATTGTCCAAGTATTCAGAAACGTTTGTTTTAAATTCGCCTATTCGTACGGTCGTCCTGGGGCAATGGGTACTATATTCCATGTGAGAGTGGTATGGACGAAAAATATAAGTTCAGATTGTAAGCAATTGATTCTTGGCCGAATCAGAACATAAAATAAGGTATGCCGGAAAGTTAAAAAAATAACCTGCAGCAGCAACACTTCCCACTCATTCGATCATCAACTCGTTCAAATGAAATGAAAAAGCACATCGCTTAAACCGATCAAGTCGTAATATTTTTTTTTTTTGAGTCCGCCAACTGACACGCCCACTCTTTAAACAAGCAGAGAAATTAATAGAAATGAAGGTCCTGTTCTTCGCAAAATATGTAGACAAAGTCGTTCTTAACAATTCTTCCATTCCCCTTTTTTTCGCTAAAATCCCCAAATAACAGTTATTTATGTGAAATTCGAAATCAGTTCAATTAACTGCTAATGTAGTTTTAAGTTTAATCTTTTTAGACTGCCGACACATCGCTTATATGAAGCGTATCTTTTAGAGTTAAATGGAGATACTCGAGTACTGTGTGCACTTCTAGTTACGTCAGCAGAGACAGAGAGAATATTTTCCGTCCTGAGAAGGTTTAAGACTTGTCTGAGGGCAACAACTTCCGAAGCTCCTCTATGTGGATTAGCATAGAGCTGTGTCAATCGTGATTGATTCGATCTTTTTGACCCGATCACAATAAAGTATTGGTGATTGCAATCACAATGCCCGAAGTCAATCGTTCATCGAGTCAATACTTTTGTTCTGTTCTGACTAACTCATTTCTTTATTACTGATTTCTTATCTACTGAACCAATATATATACCAATTGAGTGTATTCACTCTTACAATCCATTCGAATGTATCTGTCTCTATCGAAACTAAATTGAACGAATGATGATTGGGGTTTTTGATTGTATTGAAATTGAATGGAGCAATACAATACTCCCATGTCCCATCTGTCATTGATTGATTGAATGATTGATTGAAATGACCGAATCATTTTTTCAACCAATACTTGAACGATTCGATCATTAAATTTGAACGATTGACACAGCTCTAGATTAGCATCTATGAATATTCACAGAGAAATCATTATAGATCCTGAGGAAGTTGTTGAACAATTATCCAACAAAAAAAAATAGGAGAATGGATTTGATTTCCCCAAAAAACAATAATTAAACATTATTTTTAACTATTTTAACATTCAAACTTAAGTTTTCAAAACTTGTTCATATAACAAATGAACAAAGTTCATTATTATTTCTTGCCTATATTATTAATATAACAAATTAATAAAATTTCGTTCACAAAAAGTTTAATTTTGTGGATTACGCAAGTTAAGGTTTCTTAGGCTAATTGCACACACACCGATTTTGGACGGCCGATTTTATACCGGTCGTCCAGATTCCAATAGTGAACCACATGTGGGAACGGGACCTGGTACACACGCCGACCGCTGATCGGTGCCGGCAAAATGTCAGTGAGCAGCCGTCCACTGCCACTGTATCGCCGGCAGTATCGGGAAGTAGTGGCGTACGTGATTAAATACACGCTTGCACACGCACCGATTTTTTGCCGACCATTCAGTGTGTGCAATTGTAGGTACATACTACGTCTAAAACTACTTTTGGTAGTGCGTTTTAATTAAAGTGCAATGGGTGATTTAATTGACAATGATGTCCTTATTTCATTAGTGGAGGCAAGACCTGTTTTGACCTCCTCACCTGGATCTCAGTATTCAGATGACTTTTCTTAATTTCAAGTTGGTTAAATTTTCATTCAAATGACAAAGAATATTGCAAACATTGGCTTGCATTCATTTTTTTACACATTTCATGTATACTCGTACATTTCTAAGGTAAAATGTACAATAAAATGAAATTAATTTTGAAAACATAACTTGTGTGTTTATTTGTTCTCTAGACTTTATTGAATGGTAGCTCAAACTCGCAAAATCTTGAGTTGTTGTAAAGTGATTTCAACCATAACAAAAAATGGTTTGAAAAAATATCAGAATTGTTTGGACTTCTTGTTTTACTGTGGTAAGCATCTTGTGGCTATATTTATTTAGTAATATTTAGTACATTGGGAACATCAATAAAAAGGTCTATATTTTATTGATTGAAAGCAATGAATTATTTTATATTGACTTACTACTTACCTCAGTGTTAGAGTAAGCCTTTCTAATGAAGGAATAGAATTTCTCATTTTAGTATTCTGATGTTGGATTTCATTTTTCAACTTCTCGTGGAGTTAGATAGAGATAGATAGATAGATTCTTTATTTTTTCATCATAAAGTTTACAAATTGGTATACTTAAGAATAAGGACATGGCAATACTGCCGTCTGCCTGAGATGACATTTCATAATATGATTTAAAAATAAAAGATTTAAAGATTTAAAAAAAAAGCAAAAATTTTAAAATATAAAGAAAAGAAAAAAAAAAAAAAAAAATGTTTAACAAAAGATATGAAGAAATATTATTATATAAAACAATGCTATCAATTTTAACGTGATTTGAAACACAAAATATTATACAATTTGGTTAATTAGATTTTATCAATTTTAACATGATTTGAAACCCAAGATAATACACAATTTGGTTAGAAATAGCTGTTTATACAATATTATCAATTTTAACGTGATTTGAAACACAAAAGAAATATTATCAAATTTAGTATGATCAGCAACAAAACAATAAATAGTTAGGTATAAAATTTGGTCAAAACTGCAATAAGTTGGTAATCGACTAAGTTTAATATGTGAAATTGGTACGGTAAAAAAGAGCATGTTGGCAATATTTAAAGAGGCTGAGCCAGCCCATTGCTCCATTTAAAATTTCAAAAAGTTTGTCCAAAGATATAAAACTTTCCCGAAAATGCAACCGGCGAATTTCTTGTAGAATATGAGCAAGCAGCAACGAAATGGTATATATCTTCATTCACTCTTCCGTTACATAGATCACATAGCTGGGGCAAGTCTGATCGATGAGGTATAAAGTTCAAATTTAAAATTTCAACTCTTGCTCTAAAAATAATACTTATAACCGAGGCTGAAAATTCATTACTAAAGTAAGAGACTTCCGAGGGCAGTTCATGGTTTAAATGACTATAAATAGCTCTTGAAGTAGATGAAGATGCTCTGGAAAGGTTATCCAGAAACATTTTGTGATCCACCTTAGCAATCACATCAGAAAACTGAGCCTGCCAATCGGTCACATTAGTTTCTGTTAAGTTTAAACTTGTTTCGTAAGATAAAGCTAGTTCGTTCCAGTTTTTAAACGGGGAAGCATTCACTCGAAGTAATTTTCTTAAGATGATTTTGTGAAGACAAGTTTCACTTCTTTTCATCACTCTAGTAATGAAGTTCGCATTTGCCTTCAAATTTTGTATATATATAGGGACTATTCCTGACTCTACATATATGGCGTAGTTGGGTGTTGAGTTAGGCAAACGAAATATCCTCTTAAAAAAGTTCCTTTGTACAGTTTCAAAAGCTTCGAAGTGTGTGTATCCGACGGGTTGGACGCCATATGCCATGCATGCATTTACTGTCGCGTTGAAAACTTTGTACTTGGACGTTAAATCAACATTTTGGTTCGAAAAAAACTTTGGCCACATTATATTAAGAGCCAATTTAGCTTCGTTGCTTTTTTTTTTGGAGTGCTTTAGATAGCTTAAATTGTAGGTCAAGAGGACACCCAAATATTTAAACTCTTGTAAAACCTCAATGTGTGTATTGTTTAGAGACCATTTTTCTTCCGCTCGCCTTCTTGATTGTCTCTTTTCAAATATAACAATCTTAGTTTTTTGGGTATTAATTTGCAAGCCCCAAGACTCGCAAAATGAACTTAGACGGTTTATTTGCAATTGAAGCGTGAAAGGATTATCAGCAAGCATAACTAGATCGTCCGCGTACAACAGGACTTTGATTATAATGTTAGCAAAATTAACTCCACCCGGAAGAAGCTCGCAGACATCATCTATGAACAGGGCAAATAATAATGGGCTGAGGATACAACCCTGAGGAACACCTGTAATTGTATCAAATCGATTTGAAAATGTGAAACCGTCCCATACCCTTGCATTTGTTGACGAAATAAGACTTGCATACACTTCGAGAAACTTTCTTGACAAACCAATGCAAGAAAGTTTGTATATTAAAGCTTGTCTATTGACTTTATCGAATGCAGCTTTAAAATCAACAAAGCAAGTGTATAGTTTCTTTTTTCTATCTATAAATTGTTGAGCAATGCTTGAAATGGCCAAGATATGATCCATGGTTGAAAAACCTGGGCGGAAACCGGCTTGAAATATGCTCAAAAGACTGTTATCCTCAATCCATTTTGAGAGCCTTTCATATAGGATTGCAGTGAAAGTTTTTCTTATTGAATTTAAAATTGAAATACCTCTATAATTTTCCGCAGCGTTAGCATCACCTTTTTTAAAAATGGCAAAAATTACAGATTCGTTGAAACTGTTAGGGACACATCCATCATTGTACACTTTGTTATAGAAAGACACGAGGTAGTTTTTAAAATCAATAGTGCTGTTTTTATAAAACTCGACTGATATGCCGTCTAGGCCAGGAGCCTTGCTGTTTTTCAATCTTTGGAGCGTTACTTCCAATTCGGGCAATGAGAATTCTAAATCCAGCTCGTTGACTCTAGTATCAGGTAGCGCGTAATCAAAGGTATGAAGGTCTTCATCAGCTGAGAGTAGAGTTTTAAAATGAGCTGCTAACGTCTCAGCTTCTAAAGAGAACTTCATACCCTGATTTCGCCCACCAAGATTGCGCACTGTCTCCCAAAATATCTTTGAGTTTGTGCAGTTTTCCAATTTCTTAGCCACGTTTTTTAAATAGGTGATTTTCTTAACTGAGCACATTTTTTTAAAATCATTTTTAACGCGAAGATAGATGTTTTGAAAAATTGAGAATTGGTCGTTCTAAACAGTTTTAAGTAAACGAACGAAAGTTTACGGAGATTTCTGCAATCCTTATCAAACCATACATTTTTAGCTACAAAAGTGTGTGTACTCTTCAACGCAAAAGGGGCTGCGGTCTTTATAACCCGTTCTATACTTTCACATACCACTTCAGACGAGACTGCGGATTGTTGGGGCAGAGATAGTAAGTGCCGAGAAAGGAGGCTTCTATAGAGGGTGGCATTGTTCTCCGACCACTTCAGCTTATTAAAACTAGAAGGTGTAGCTTGCTGGTTTAACTCCTTTAGGTGAATTTTAATTACAATTGGAAAATGAGCCGAGTAGTTGACTAGTGCAACTTCAAAGTCATCGATAATGTTCAGCCAGTCCCCTGAAATCGCAGCAAAGTCAATCACGGATTGTCCCTGCCCGCTAACAAAAGTGAATTCGCCACATGCATCACTAATAGAAGACCCATTCAAAACAAATAGACCGAAAACTTCAAAAAATTCTGTTAAACTCCCCCCGTTGCGGTTATAAATTTTATCCTTAGAACATCTACTCTCGGCCAGTGCAACTCGTGCTCGTAAAATATTGGCGGAAGAATTTTGATGTTCACCAATCCTAGCATTTAAATCACCGACGATTAACACATGGTCAAGAGAAGTGTTATTCATAAATTCCACTAGTTCATCGAAGTCGCTAAGCCAATGATTGCAATTTAAATAAATAGGAATAATATAATAGTTTAGGTTGTTGCTAACCATATGAAAAATAATTTTAGATTCAATAATTTTAAAATTAATAAGATTACCCCATAAAGATTTTTTAATCCCATATAGAATACCCCCACTGGCTCTTCCATGCAAATTAGATCTTATCGCGGGTGTAAACATTACTTTAAAGTCTTTGAAATATTTTAGAAATTCATTTTGATTCTTTTCTTCAATAAAAGTTTCTATAAGAATTATAACATCAAATTGGTGTTAATATTTAAAAAAATCGGAATGTAAAAGCTTACTTTTGAGACCAGTTATATTATACGAGCATATATTTAATTTTTGAAAAATAGTTGTGTTATGGCAGACGACAGAATTTACCTATTGTGTTTTATCCCTAACATGGTGTGAACTCTGATTTCCAAATGGCGCTCGCTGCGGTTGGAGGCCAAAAGCGGAAGAAGAGCTTGGAACCACGGCCAACCTCGCTCCCTCGCTGCAGTCAAAGTACTCGTAACCACTGTCACCAAATAGTTCACTAATGAGTGACATGTCCGCTGCTGATTTGACAACTAAACCTCGTGAAATTTGATAAACAAAAAGTTGATTGTTGATTTGCAATTTGTTGTCTCCTTTAACGAAAATTCGGGCGTTTGGATTTATCTGCCGCAGTTTGTTTTTTATTTCTATTAGTGTTTTTCTTTTTCTTCTTGATAAAAGTGATTGCTCGCGAAATATACTTGTTCCGGAGCCTTTGAGCGTGTGCGCGGAGGTAATAAGTTTATCGGTGATCGCCGCTGTTGGAAGTTCGATGATGACAGTTGCTCTTTCAGTGTTGTTGTTGCGTATTTGTCTGGAGCTCTTAAATTAGATTTCTTCGTCTTCATTTAACTTCAGAAGCCCCTTGCAAGTCTGTTTAGCTAATTGGATTGCATCGGTTTCTGTGTGTAAAGGAAGGTGTACCACAATAGACTTATCGTTTGATTTCCGTGAGAGAATTTCCAATTGGGTTTCAAGCTCTCGTGGAGTTCATCAAAGGATGCAATAACACTCTGAAGAAGTTGAAAAACTTACTACCATCACGAATTCTTCAAAAAGAGTGTAGAATGTTCCCGTGTGTTCTCTGCTTTGATTGATAGGATGAATCCAGTACGGCGCTTACTACGGCGATGCAATAACCACATAACAACAATTCGTTTAGGATTCATTATTATTAAACAATAACCTCGTGTCACGATCACGACAACAAAGCAACTGATTGTTAGACCGGTAAAAATCCGGTGAGTGTGCCAGCACCCTGCTACCGGTAAAATGTCGGCCGATTTTATACTGGCCGTTCAAAATCGGTGTGTGTGCAATTAGCCTTAGAGGACAAAAAAAAAATTGAATTCACTTATTTTATTAACTTAAAAGGACTACAAAATGATTGAAAAATTTTACAAGTGAGCTCCCAACATTTTTTTTGCATACGCCACTGCTGACGGCGCGCGGTCGAGTTCTATTCAATGGTTACGGATCGGTAATGTCGTCGACAGTCTAGTAGATACGTTCTTCCTTTTTGACTTGTAAAGATTTGAAGCAAAATAAAATAAAAATTGATTCCTATGAAAGTAACATTAATTTCTACATGTTATAGGATATATGAAGACAAAATCATTCTTACCGAGTGGCGCATAATAAGTTTTTGCCAATCCCACTTTTTGGGGGATATGAATAGGGTATCCAACAGATCGCCCTAGCGGATTTGTAGCCTTTCCTTATGTTTAAATTGTGTTGGATTGTGTTAAGTCGGATAAAAGTCTGGTCATGGTGTGGTCGTTGACCGTTGTGTTGGGGTTGAACGAAATCAAGCAAAAGGTGTTGGTTGTTTGCTAAAGCTTTTACCCTCAAAATCTTCGTTTGATGTTTGCTCGGAAATTATACGTATTAGTGAAGTTATTTTGGCAGCGCTTTTTCTCTCCGGAAGACTAAAAAGAGGATGCATTATGCCAAATGGAAAATGACATAAAGTAAAGTATGCTATAGTGGTTGTTGTATGCCGAAAGTGTTGTATAACTGCTGTAATACTATATTAACGAATTGGGAAATTCAAAAAGTATATTTTGCTCCTGTGCGTTTTCTTTGAGTACCTAATTTTTTGTTCGGAGGTGTTGAAGGGGAAAACATTGCAGAAAGTGGAAAAATTCTGTTGTTAGTTTTTTTTTTATAATTTCCGTGCGCTAAAGGGATTTCTTTTTTCTGTAGTGACAGAGTACCCATATAATGGGAAAACCACAGCGCTGGAATTTTGTAGCTCCCAGCAAATGATTCATTGCATGTTTTTGGCTGCTACTTACTGAAAGAATAGAAGGGTAGGAAAGAAGTTTGGTGCGATGAGATTTTTTTCTCCACAGGTGACGCCTAAATTGAAGGTTCTATGAAAATGTCATGGAAGTATTTTTCAGCTAATCTAAAAGTTTGGTCTTATAAATAAAGTTATATTTCAATGCACATTTTATGTAAATCATAAAAAAATGAGAGAAATACTTTTTCTGAATTGAACGCCACAGTTTGCACCCACCACTGCTTGTCGCCACTGCTCACATGAACAAAGTTGAACCCAATCTAAACACGTGTAAAGCACACCGTAACAGATCGAAAAAATGCGATTTTTATGGTTTCAATTTGAAGTGGCATTTTCATTTTTTTGTTCGAAATGGATACAAATACGATTACAGTTGTCCTAAACATTAGCCTCATCGAATTGATATATTATCAGGTTTTTGTTTTAGATAAGGCTGAACTTGGGAACATTTCAGCTTTCTGATTTCTGGAACTTCTTAGCACAAAGGAAAACGCAACAAAATGTTAATATTGTTGCATGTTTGCTTGAACTGTGTCATTAATTAGTCAACTACGCCATCTAGTAGAAAGTGGCCATATTACCGATTTTGGCAGCATTGGAATAGCAGTTTGAGTAGCTGTGGTATAACTTGGTATGTTGTTCTCGAACCTTCTGAACTTAACGAACCTTCTCAACGAATCTGGAAATTTCGGGAGGTGTCACTAGGAGATATAAATAGATGTCGCAGGAGCACCCAAGACATTCGAGTTGTGAACCGCGATAAAGAAGGGCGATAGATGACAGTAGTGAAAAGTATAGAGAATATTGAATAAGAGAAGTGATTGTTTATTTAAAGTGATTAATTGTGAAAGTGAATTGTTGGATTAAATAAGTGAATTATTAGAATAATAATCAAGAAGTAAAAGACATTGAAAGAGAACTAATAAAGATTAATTAAATAGAATTACGTTTTATCTTTTCGAATCCTAGCCTGGATGTAACATTGGTGTCAGAAGTGGGATAAAACGTATTCAGTGTGAAATTAAAGTGAAGTGAATTAGTTTAAAAAAAAAAAAAAAAAAAAAAGGAAAACAAAAATGGGCCGCACATTGAAATTATTACAGCTCAGTATACCGCAGTTAAAAGCTGAACTGGAAAAACGGAATCTCTCCACAGCTGGAGGAAAAAGTGACCTGGTGCTTCGACTGCAGGAAGCTGTTGAAAACGAAGGAGAAAACCCCAAGTCCGTTTTGTTCGACGTAGCAGACGAACAAGTAAGTACAGGCGTTGATATGACTGCAATGATGGAATTACTTCTGGCCAAGTTTGATGAACAAAAGAATTCTATAGACTCTCAGTTCAAGGAACAAAAGAATTCTCTAGAACAACAGAAGAATTCTCTAGATTCCAAATTGCAATCAATGGACTCTAAATTTGATGAACAGAAGAATTCTCTAGATTCCAAATTGCAAGCAATGGACACTAAATTCGAAGAACAAAAGAATTCCATAGTTGCCGCCCAAAAGAGCGCTGTGGAAGATTTTAAAAATGTTCTCGAAGGAAAACTCGAAGAAATTGACCAAAAGTTGGAGAAGGTTGAAACCAAATTCGACGAAATCGATACAAACATCGAGAACTTGGCTAAAGAGCTCGAGAAAGTGAAGAAGCAGAAGGCTCGAGAAAATTCTGCGGACTGCCCGAGAAGGAAAGAGATGCAGCCTCCTGTTTTCGATGGTCAAACATCATGGCCAATTTATAAGAAACAGTTTGAAGCAGCTGCAGTGGCGAACAGCTGGGACAACGAGGAAAAGTCGATTGCGCTAACGCTCGCACTAAGAGGTACAGCTGCGGAGTTACTCCAAACCGTCTCAGAAGAGAAGCAACACAACTACGACGCCCTGGTCAAGGCTATAGAGATGCGCTTCGGTGATGAGCATATGCAGCAAGTGTACAGGGTTCAGCTACGCAGTAGAGTCCAGAAGAGGGGAGAAACACTTCAACAGCTGCAAGCAGATATCGAACGTCTGGCACATTTGTCATATCCTAATGCTGGTGAGATTCTCATCAATGAAATGGCTGTGGAGGCGTTTATCCAAGCCATTGAAGATAGACAACTGCAAATGGCCGTAAGAATGGCTGGAAAGAGAACTCTCGCTGAGGCCCTAGCATTTGCCTTGACAATGCAAGCTGCTGATCAGGCATCGAATGTGTTCCACCGCGTACGGGAAATTACAGCCGTTGAATGTTCATGCCAAAGAGCAGACATCGTAGACCGGAGCAGAGATAACAGAGGTCAAATGCGCTGCTGGAACTGCAACAAAATGGGGCACCTACAGAGACAGTGCAGAGCTCCACCCAGACAAGGCACTTGTCCACATTGCGGGCCTAGGAGGCGCAACGAAGAAGCATCTGGCAGATATAGCTTCGCAGAACCAGCAATCGGGAAACGTGTAAAGGGCAGCTTCTCGGAGCAGAAGTGGGTTTCCGGAATCGACGACTCCAGGACCACAATTCAAGTCTCCCAAACCAAACAAGGAAACCAGAGTTTAACAGTGGAAGCCTATATCGGTCAAAATAAGTGCGTGGCAGCCATCGACACCGGTGCCACCGCTTCCATTATAAGGAGGGACATCGTCCGTCAGTCTTGGTTGCACAATACCAGCAGTTACTGTCTGAAAACAGCAACAGGAGCGACAGCGAAAGTGTACGGAGATATCATGCTAACAATAAATTTGGCAGGATTAGCATTCTCCCACGCTTTCTTAGTAGCTGATATATGTGACGAATGCATCATTGGAATCGATTTCATGAAGGCGAATGATGTCGTATTGGACTTTGGTATGCAAGTACTCAAGTATCGAAACGTAGAGATTCCGATGGTGTACGGGAAAGAGAACGCCGCATCCCTGAGGACAGTCAATAGTGAGGACGAGGTCCTACCACCTTCTTCAGAGACAATAATTCGGACAAAGCTGGAAGGTGATCCTATGAGCCACCGATTCTCTCTAGTTGAGCCAAAAGACAACCACTACCGAAACTGCGTGGTTGGAAAAGTGCTTGTCGAGCAGAAGAACAATATTGTTCCCGTACGAGTTCTTAATGCTGAACACAAAAGCGTCAAATTGAAGCAAGGTGAGGTGGTTGGAAAGTGTGTACCGGGTACTGAAGTCCACCGAAATATTCATCCGATATCCAGCGACCGCATAAAGACGAGGTACGATACAAAAGCGACCACCACAGGATTCCAGGAAGGAGATCTGGTATGGCTATACAACCCTCATCGCCGAAAAGGTATGTCACCTAAACTACAGCAGGATTGGGAAGGACCCTATAAGATAGTGAAGCGCATCAACGATGTTGTCTACCGGATCCAGCGAGGAAGAGGCAAGCTAAAAGTTGTCCATGTGGATCGTCTCCATCGCTACCATGGGGAAAATATTGACGTGCTTGTTCGGGACGAACAAGTTTAAGAGGGGGATATTGTTGCATGTTTGCTTGAACTGTGTCATTAATTAGTCAACTACGCCATCTAGTAGAAAGTGGCCATATTACCGATTTTGGCAGCATTGGAATAGCAGTTTGAGTAGCTGTGGTATAACTTGGTATGTTGTTCTCGAACCTTCTGAACTTAACGAACCTTCTCAACGAATCTGGAAATTTCGGGAGGTGTCACTAGGAGATATAAATAGATGTCGCAGGAGCACCCAAGACATTCGAGTTGTGAACCGCGATAAAGAAGGGCGATAGATGACAGTAGTGAAAAGTATAGAGAATATTGAATAAGAGAAGTGATTGTTTATTTAAAGTGATTAATTGTGAAAGTGAATTGTTGGATTAAATAAGTGAATTATTAGAATAATAATCAAGAAGTAAAAGACATTGAAAGAGAACTAATAAAGATTAATTAAATAGAATTACGTTTTATCTTTTCGAATCCTAGCCTGGATGTAACAATATTATTCTCAAGATATTACTTTCGTCTAGATATTTTTCATTCCACCGATAAAGTCAGATAAAAGGAAACAAATTAAAGCCTATTTACAACCAATGACCGAACATCTAACCAAGATGGTATGACTTGTAAAGGCTGCAGCACACACACTCCTAGAGGACCGGAATATTATAACTTGTACGGAAGATTTGTGCAACAAGGACGTATACCCTCCTGGAAGGCTGGCGCGCCATCAATGGAAAGAATTGTGTCTCGGCTCCAACAGGTAAGCCGACACCATGACAATTTTTTCAAGAAGAAGACTATTGTTACTTAGATGCTATCGATGAATTGGATGTATATAGAGTTTGCTGGTCGGATGAGACTAGGCAACCAAATATATTGGCCACTTACTGCAAAATAAACGGATGCAATGATTCACCCGCTGTGACAAAACTGACTTGCTCAAAATGTGATTCATCTGACGGAAGAGGCTGTAAAATGGACCTCTTTGAAATGAACAGTGCCTCTTGCAATATTACTACAACGTGCAGTGTTCAGCAGCTTCTAGGTCACGAGAGCGAATCATGCTTTTTGTATCATAACTTAGACCACATAGTGCGGGGCTGTACCTTTGATAGTGGGACGCTATCATTGGACGTCAAACGATTTGTCCCATGTGACACAGAATTGTGCAACAAAAAGTGCCTAACAAAACAAAAATGTATCATTTGTGACTCAACAAAAGAAGTTCGGTGCAAGAGCGAACCGTCATCTTTGAAAACTTCCACTTGTCCGAGCGCCGAAGCTTCATCTTGCAATACATGCGAACTGACCGATGGCACAGTACAAAGAGGATGTGGTATTCCTTCCGTCGCGGCTGATGCCCACTGCAATCACTGTCAGGTTGAGGGATGCAATAAGCTTCCACTTACAAAGTGCTACAAGTGTTCGTCAGATGAGAGTCCCAACTGTGCTCAGTGGGCGAATCCGAATATTATTGGAGTAGAAAATTGTGAAGTTGTTGGTGCTGACTGCGTCACTGCAACCCTAATGAATGCAAGGCCTTATCCTTATCCAGGGGGGAGATCACATTTTTTTAAAAATGCATCTGCAAATCATACTTTTCCGCATCAGTATGAAATTTGTACTCAAATAATTATTGATTATGTTAAAAATTTCTGATTTTAGTTTTAAGCTATGAAAGGCAGTTTTAACGGCGTTCTACCCGTAGTACGCGAGTCGCATCCAGAAGCCTTATACGTGCATTGTAGCGCAGACTCTCTAAACTTGGCATAAGGGCAGGGCATTCTTGTCAAATTCCTATTCGCAACACTATTGGTACCAAAAAATCCGTTGGAATTTTTTTTTAAATTATCGGCAAAGCGCACACATTTGTTGCAGGAAATGATTAAACAACATTATCCTCAAAATAAATGGAAAAATTTAAGAGCAATGTGTGAACACGCTGGGTGGAAATCCATAATGGGTTGATGAGGTTTAAGGAAGCGATAATTGATGCTTTTGAAGAGATGTGTAGTGATAAGGACTCTGATACGTCATCGAAGGCGAATTGCTTTTTAAGATCTATTTCAGCTAGTGATTTTGCAGTAAGTTTGTGTTGTTTGAGTGTTTTGTTTACATATACATTGCCACTTTGTAAGATCTTACAATCCCCTTCATGCGACTTGGTGTCTGGATTGGAACATGTGGAATTAATAACAAACACATTCCAAGGAATATCATTCCGGAATTCAAAACAATTTTTTAGACTGCACAAAACTTAGTAAATGTTGTGGATGAAAAACTTAAAATTTCACGAATTGTGTCAAGGCAGCAGCACAGAAAAAACATGAGCACAACAGATCCTGAAACCTATTTTAGGATAAGTATAATGATTCCTCTTTTAGATGACTTTTTAAGTCAACTTAAAATAAGATTTGAAAACCATAAGTCCATACTGTCCTCCTTGTGCATTTTGATTCCATCGATCTTTGGCAAAAACGAACAAATTTAAAACGAAGAAAACTTCAAATTTTATAAATGTTTTTTGGATTGGGATACTTTAAAAGCTGAATCTACGCTATGGAAGACAAAATGCCATAAACAAAAAGATATAGAGCGTTCAAAGAGTGCAATAACAGTTCTTGGGGAATGCAATAAGGGTCTGTTTCCTGACATCCATAAGCTTCTTAAAATTTTGGCGACCCTACCGGTTTCAACATGTACACCAGAAAGAACATTTTCGACAATGAAACGTGTAAAAACTTATCTAAGAAATTCTACTGGTGAAGAAAGATTAACAGGATTGGCGGTAATGTGAATTCATCAACAAATTGAGATTGACACTGAGGAAGTTTTAGATATATTTGCAGCGCAGAAGGCCAGAAGATTAAATTTAATTTTATAAAAATGATTCCTACCTATATGTTATGTAATACTTTTTCTAGTAATAAAATCTTAAAGAATGATGATATGTACCTAATAAATAATAACTTAAAATTTCTAAAAATAATATTGGAAAAGTCTTTTAGTTTTTCAAATTTGTATGAGAGTTTTCTTGGAAAATCCAAGTATGCAATAGTATTTTATTAGCAATAGTCTACCTAGGAAAAAAAATATTGAAAATCGTTAAAGCAATTTTTTTAAACCGGTTTTTCTTTTTTTAATTTTAGAAAAATACTTTGCAATTTTTTGAGTACATATTTCAATACAAGGAAATCTGTAGTTTTCATCTGGAAAAAAATCTGGAAAAATTCAATATACCCGTTTCCAGAATATTCAAAAAACCAAAAAATTTATGTATGAATTTGATCATAAAAGCCTTCCTAAATTTTAAATTTAATTGAAATCGGTTTTGTTGTTAGCGAGAAATTCTGATGTTAAAAAATCGGTTCTATAGGAGGTACCGTTTTAAGATAAATCTCGAAAAATCCATTCTTACCAAAGATAGACTGTTTTATATAAATCGTTAAGGCCGTTTTTAGAAAAATTAAGTTTTAACAAACCGATATTATGACATCTACCATTGTTTTAGAGCTGAAATTCCAATTTCAAAACGCCTAGTGTGAGACTACTAAATAAATACTATGCACCAAGTTTGCAAATCGGCCCATCCGCTTAGGCTGCAGATCTGCAAACAGGCAGACGGACGAACAGAATTTTCCAACGCATTTTTTTCTACTTCCCTATCATCGTAATGTTAAGTTTAATTGTTATCTCAATTTTTTTTGCACCAATCCATAGAGTGCCTTATATATAGTATAGTACCATAATCCCAATTAAAAATCGTGTTTGGTCGATTTTCGGCTAAATGGGCTGTATTAATTTTATTTATTACATCTAGCTACCATTCAGAAAGGTACACACTGATTGGTGTATGGACAAAATATAACCCCCCCCCCCCCCCCCCCCCCCTCAGGGACATAAGTCCCAAATTTTTCTTTAGCGACTTAAATCCCACTTTAGTGGGACATAACACCCAAAATTGATTGGATACTTATGTCCCACACCATCGGGACATAAGTTCCAAAATATGTTGTCGAAGATGGGGCATAAGTCCAAAATGTTCGCAGAGATCTCTAATCTCAGCAGCACGATAGGTTTATTGAATTCAATTTCGAAGGCTCTGTTTGTGCGTTTTTTGCCTTTCTGAAAATGAAATAAGGTCATACGAATTCATTTACCCAAAGTGCAATAAGGCCAAGTACTAAAATAAAACCTCGCACCTACTGCAAATCAAACAGTGACCCCAAGCGCGGGGGGGGGGGGGTGAAATATAAGTCCCAAATCAATTTCCGGAGTTATATCATTGTATATAAACATTGTATATAAGTTCATATACAATCATTGTATATGAACTTTAGAGTTTATATACAATGCCAGCAACGAAAGCAATCGATCTTTTAAGACAATGAATTGGCCACCGAGATCATGCGATTTAACACCCCTAGATTTTTTCTGATGGGGTTTCTTGAGGAGTAAAGTTTATGCCAAAAATCTTCAAACTGTTTAACACCTCAAAGAGAATATCATCGAGAAAATATCGCTTACTGAACTATCTTTATGCGAAAAAGTGATTCAAAATTTAGGTAAAAAGTTGACAGTCTGCCGAGCTAGCAGAGGAGGTCACTTGGATGACATTCTTTTTCATTATTAACCGGAACCAATGTACATTAATTTCCAATAAAAATGAATACAGATTTCACACAATTTATGTCTTTCATTCAAAATTTAAAATCCTACCCCAAATTTGAAAACATTTTATTTATTTTGCAATCAAACAATTAGTATGTATGCATTTCCAATAAGAAACAAAAAGTTGATTTAATAACAAGAAAATACGAAAATATTAAATGAATTTCATAGCCAAAAACGTCAATACCAGCAATCCACTTCCCAAGACTAGAATTTGTGGTGAACTATTGTTACTAGGATCGTCCTTATTGCAGCTTTGTTCCTCGCAAACTGAACATGCCTTATAGTTGGGATCTTTGCAATTGTCTCTCGTTTCCGCATCTGCATCTGCCAAACAACTCCTTATAACAATATCATCTGAAATAATTTAAACAAATCGTCATTAACGGGTGCAAACAAATGAACTAACAATACTCACCCAATATGTAAGTGTAACATCCCTGATTGCCGTGGTTCACGGGATTACTACACCTCTGCGACGTATAGGCTTCGCCTTCCAATTTCTTTGCACAGCTTTTATTCTCGTAACTACTGCACTTGTAACAGCTGTAATCCATTACATCAGCATTGTTGCACGCATCGGTGGTGCATGTCGTAAAAGAAGTTGACTCTGCGGAAGATGTCAGCGGGCTTGACAAATCGCTAATGCATCCTCGTGCTGTCTTATTTGCATCAACTATGTTTGTGTAGCACCCTATAGGCTTCCAATATTCAATCTTATTGGGACAGTTTTTGGCTTCGGTCTCGGGGTGGCTCCACACACATGCGGCATCTTCTGCAGTGCATTGAATGCATTTGATTGACTGGGTTTCCTTGAATAAAGACTTATTGCAGTTGTCTTCGGCGCATATGGTGCATTTTTCTTTGTTTTCTAGACACTCAGCAAATGCAAGTTTATCAGAGGAGCATCCTCGATGCATCAATAAAGCGGAGGTTCCAAACACAAAACACAGATCTTTTGAATCGTAGCGCGTACATGGAATGTTATGAAAAGCTAATTCTCCGGGGTTGTTACAGTCGTCATGTTTATTACATTGGTGACAGTATTGACGATTTTTCGGAAACACATCCTTGTTGCAACGCCAAGAATCACAAATTTTGCATACTGCGCCTTCAGGGCATTTTTCAGTCGCAGTAGTGGCACACCGACGCTCAATATGCTTATCATCTTTGATGTGCATGATGCACTGCTGGATACCAGGTTCACAGATTTGGTCTTCAATCAAGGTCTCATATTCCCATGTGGCACAGTTGGGATCAGTTGATGAGTCGCACGATCTACAAACGAAAATACTGTTGCAATCCGATGTATTGCACGTTGTACAATTCGTCGAGTGGTCACATACCGTACCATCATCGAGGCATCCTCGTTTTATGCTTCCATTATTAGCTGAAAGATTAAAATAAGAAAATAATAGGATGTTACTCGTAGCTTTTTTAGTTTAGAGCAGAGCCTAGCCCGTGTCGGGACGGGTTAAGAATATCACTTCCTTGTCGTAAAAGGTGATTAAGGGGGGACAAAAATAACATCTCAAATCTGTCCTGCAAGTGTACATTCAAGTCCGGGCGTTGACACCGACGAGGTATCTTAAAAGGAAGATCAAGTCATAAATAAAAGGAGCATGCACGTGTCGTAATCGTTTCAACGTGGTGGGCAGAAATGCTCGAGTCAGAGCTATTAGTATTCTGGGGGATAACATTAGACAGACTACAGCAAGAAAGCGGCATTCAAAGCATTTTCATAGTGCTTCACTAATAATAGATATGAAAAAGCTAGCCTCGAACTGGAATACAGCTTTACAAGAGACTCGCGCAGGGAAAATTCGCTCAAATTCATGCTAAGTGTGTCGACGGACAGTATCGAGAGTAAGAAGTAATTTCTTCAACGGTTTCTGATAAAAACCAGGCTTTTCATGAACTGCAACAAACCAGCTTGAACAGGCCCACAACTATTTTTAAAATATCCGCTCAGAGAAGGAGAAATGCTCAGGAAATCTGTTCGACATAGTTCATCAACAGTGTTCAGGGGTTACTTATTATGGATGAACAAATACTACATAGGTGGCTAAATGTGAAGGACTTCTAAATTAACAATTTCCCCAGATATACTTTCCTAGACCCGTTCCTTAAAATAAAGAACTACCCGTCATTAATGTCGAAGAAATGTTTTTTGTTTTGTCGGGCGCGTGACTTTCTTCTTCTTTGCTGGCGATTGAACGAGGATCAAACGTCTCTGCAACGAGCAGTTGTTGTATTGGTGGACGTTTGGAGGGGAATGGGTGTCGTATAACTCCGAAAAAAACCAAATACTCGAAAAAATCAAATATCTGAGATTTAGATCAAAAGCGAAGCAAGGTGTGAGAACGACATTAAGCATCGCGTAAGCGTAGGGTGGTTGAAGTGCCGGGAAAACTCACCCATCTTCTGTGAAAGAATACCCCCTAAGTTGAATTAAAGCTCTACACCGAAATTATGCGCCGGCGCTCACATACGGTTCACAATGTTGGACAACATATAAAAAGTATAAGGGCAAATTATCGGCAGCTGAGATGAAGATGCTTTCCATGATAGCAGTAGAAACATAGATTGATCGAATAAGAAGTTCCAATATCCAAGGAAGCCTTCAAGTCAAATAACCAATCTATAAGAAAATGTAGCGCGACCGGCTCAGTTGGTACCGCCATGTTCATAGGAAAGATCCTACGACCCCTGTCAAAAAGGCAATATCAATCAACGTTCCCATACAATCGCCAAAGAGAGGCAGGGCTAGAAACTCCTGGATAATACAAATGGAGCAACGCCAGCATTTGGTTGGCCTCAGCGACGAAATGAGGAGGCCGTTTTTTTTTTGAGGCCGAACCGGTAGGCAGTTAACTGGGAGTTTTATATTGCTTTAACTCCAGATCATAACACCGTAGTTAAAGAGAAAGAATATACATATGTACATTGTACATGCACCCGTATATCCGTCTGTGGCCTCCTGACTTAAGGGTGGAAAGATTTTCTTCATATTTCGTCGTCAGCCGTTCAGTTAAAAAAAACAGTTAAAAACACTGATTTCAACAGCTTCAACGATTCTGATAGTATTTGTTGTTTTCGTGATAGTGGAAGTAAGAAAATGGCGTACAATCCGCTTTTTTCCAAAATAATCGAATAAATATTAATATTTTGAAAATCTGTGAGGTGAATCAAAAACAATTTGATACCAGCTTCTACCCCCATTTGAACAAAATTTGTTTACTCAGATTTTCGAATTATTTCTTGTATAATTTATAAGGTAAGTTAACTGATTATACGAATTCTAAAAATTTTGAAAACCTCCCTTTTCTCTAAAACGGGTCTGACGATTTTCATCTGTTTCGATGTTTTAAAATACTTGGAGTGAAGGGAAGAAAATTGCATACTTAACTTTTCCCCGAAATACTCGAATTACGGGAGTTTAGGTAAACGGCAGTATATCTGAACAGCGTTTTACTTGCAGGGCCTTGAGAAATATTAATAAAGACTATATTGAACCAAAGCTGTCTGCTACTTATAGGAGGAAAAAAAATACTGTTTCATATGTCATAGATTACATACGCACATGTATTTTAATTAATTTTTGGCTTGGCATTTTAACAAATTTTGGCCTTTTGCTGGATTCATTTTTTCCCAAATGAACTTATTTGTTAAGTCCAATGGACTCATTTTTTTCCGGAAGCAAAAACACTTTACTTAATACCTGCTCCATGTAGCTATAAACACACCTAAATTATATTATAGTAAGAATACGTTAAAAAGTTTAAGTAAGTAAAATAGGTATTTTTTAATTTATTTTATATCTATATAAATAAAAGACAATGAAGTCTTGTTGGATTTTAACGATTTTGGGCTTGACGGTTTCGTTTTGGAGCAAGAAAGGACATAGGCTACTTTTTGTCGCGAAACCAAAACTTTGAGGGGATATAAAAGTTTGTATAGGGAAAAGCACTTTGAAAAAAAATAAACTGGGTAGAAATCGAGTAGTGACACTTCAAATACAAAAAAAATATTTAAAATTTTAAAAGCAATTGTAGTTGTCAATTATTTTAATTATTGTTATTATTGCAAATTGTTGTTGTTAACAATTTTTTTTTTTAATGTGTAAACATTTTTGCTCCCGTTGGTGTGTAAATATATTTTTTCTCGGTAGGGGTTAGTTGGAAATATCTAGCGTCACCATCATCGTCAGATTTTCCCGTCATCGTCAGATTTCGTCATCTTCAGATTTTCCCGTTAATTTTCATTACCACGTGAGTTAATCGCTGCTCGACAGATCACCGCAATTAAACGACGTTTGGCGAGGTTAGTACGAAGATGGGTGACCGTTTGAGAACAACCGCGTGTCGTTGTTTTTTTTATTAATTATGTATGTTCAATTATCACCGCAATTAAACGACGTTTGGCGCGGCTAGTACGTAGATGGATGAACGTTTGATAACCACCGCGTGTCGTTGTTTTTTTTTTATTAATTATGTATGTTTAATTTTAGAGATTACTAGCTGCACCCGCCCGGCTTTACCCGTGCCCGAGAATTCTATTGGCCAATATGTTCGAGTAGACTTCCTTATTATTTTCTATAGCGTGTATCTATGTTGCTGGCCCTAAAAAAAGAACACCGATTTTGACCAAACTTCACAGAAACACTCTCAGGCCAATACCGAAGATTGCCTGATTTGAGCTCAACCTTTCCGCTTAGGGTAGGTGCTTTTTGTCTGACAGGCGCCTATGTCAGCTTACTTGTGCGAATCAAACAACAAAGCGAAAGTAAAAAACTTCGATAGAATCTCTTTTCATTCACTTTCACACCGATTGTTATCAATGAGGGAAAAGCAACTTTCCGATGTCCAATTCACAAAAAAAATGCAAAAAAATTCAATAAGAGTTATTTGAATAAAACATTGAACACACGATATCTCAAGAATGAAAGTGCGCACAAACACCACAATAGGCTTGAAACGTTGGTCTGGTCTCCCTCTTTCATATGCGCGTTCGGATAACAAAATAGGTGACGTCTGTACGATGGTTTTTTATATGTGCGGTCTCTGTATCTGCATCGGAATTTACACGCAAATGCACATATGCATGTGTACTCACTCAAATGCCCATAATTCACACACCGATGCAGATACAGATATCGCACATACCAACCATCCTTTGTACAGACGTCACCTTTCATGGAAGAAAATTTCATTGGAATCGGTTAACGCGTTTGGCCAAACAGCGGCAACAAACTCAAATATGGATTGATTTTTATATATATAGATTATGTCCTTACGAAACACCGGAAAGTTGTGTGGAAGTAGATTTGTTTTGAATAATTGAGGTTGTATAGCTTGTAGTTTGTTGTAAATCAGTTGAAGGTAAGAGGAAAAATATCGATTTGTACTTCGGTAACCGATGGCCGATTTAAGAATGTCACTTAAACGACAACCGATGCTATATTTTCCCGGTACATCGACACACTCGAGTCGACGGTGTACGTCTCCTACTTCAGCTTTCACAAACCAATTATTTGTTCGGTCAAACATTAAATAAATTTTTTCGTTGACATTAAATACGAGTATATATCATGGTTTTATTTCAATACAATACCCAAATCTCTTATCAAAACCACAACCTCTGTGATATTTCCACATGCAACACTGACGAGCCTACATGTTTACACATCAACTATACCGTGAGTGCAGCGTGGCTCACACCTTTTTTTTTTAATATACCTAATAAGTTTGTTTATGTTTATTATGTTACACAAAGTAACTTTTTGAAACGGAGTCGATACTTTGATTTGTTGGATGGTGTTTGAATCCTTCATTTTTGTTTGTCAAGTATTTTCAGGATCCTTGCAGTAGTACCTATGTGTGAGTAAGTTGAAATGTAGGGGTGATTGAGATGACGTGGACAATGATGACAGGCAACAGCAGTTGTTGAGCGTTTTCAGTTTTCATGCGCATAACTCGAGACAGAATGGTTAGTTTTTAACGATTTTGAGCTTGACGGTTTAGTTTGGGCCCTAGGAAGGAAGAATGCTACTTTTTATCTCGAAAACAAAACTTTGACAGGATGAAATAGGGGGTGTCGGAACTTCGGGAAAGAATATCGCAAGAACAACGTGCAGTCGTCCGAACTGGAGACCGAGATAGACAACAACATAATCGTCATCAGCATAGCGTTCAAATAAATGAAAACCAACGAAGAAGAAGAAACGTCGTGAATGTAGAATTGCGGCGAGTAGCATTCAAATACCAATGTCCTACTCCTGTAGGACAACATGCGAGACGTTTCAGTGCACCAACAATAGATGAAGTTGTCATTGTAATGGTTGAAGAAAATTTGGAAACAGGAGATATAGTTTTACATCGCCAAAATGATCAGTTGCAGCGTGTGTATGAAACACACAAAATATGGTATTCACTAATGGGAGCTAATATTGTAAAATTCGAGATACATATTTATAATTAAGTTGCATTCTTATAGGTGGCGCTATATTCTCAGTTTTGTATATGTTGGTCGATTTCGTTGTTGACATTAAATTAGAACTGCTGCATGTTGTTAAACCGTGCGCATAACAAATTGATTGAAAGAAAATAAAAATCGAAGTTTCTTTCTTTTGTGTTGTTGTTCGATTCAAAACGAGTCAGGTGACATAGGCGCCTGCCAGGCAACTAGCAGCTACCCCTAGCGGAGCAACGAAGTAGCGTAATCGGGCTAAGCAAAGCGCAGAAAAATGTGCAGTCCCTTTAACCACGGAACCGATTGAGCTCAAATCAGGCAAGCTTTGGTATTGACTTGAATATGTTTCTGTGAAGTTTGCTCAAAATCGGTCCACCAAGTTTGACTTGCAATTTTGTTTCTCATCAAAAAAAGACAAGTATTTCTTTTTGTTAGGCGCAGAGAACGCCGAGTATTTAGACTCTTGAGCACGGGCAACGCCGGGCGGGTACAGCTAGTAATATATAAAATTTAAATATTGATGCCAAGTTTTAAAAATGTTCTCGAGAAATATATACCTATGTAAGACTAGTTCGTAAAATAGTTTTTAGGCCGAAAGGCAATAATTATAAGGTGATGGTTAAGTTTAGAGCGTCCGCATAAGACCCAATAATTTTGAATAAGTATCCTGTTAATTTTAAGTTAGATTTAATCATTTTCGTCTAGTATATAAGTAGATACTTAATAATGAATAAAAAATGAATTTCAAAGTCAAAGTCAACACCTAAATTATAAATATACTAAAAATCCCCTAAGTGTGCGTAAATCTAAAACAAATCTTAATGAATAAATATCAAATTAACATACCAATTGACCAATAGCAGTCCTTGTTACAAAGATAGCTTTTGCTCTCCGAGCATTCTTCATTGTAATCACAAATCCCGCAATATATCGCTATACAAAATAAACTTATTAAGATACATGTACCGCATGGAATATTTTTTATAACTGAATTACCTGATACCCCTGGTGCTAAACAGATACAGGATAGGATTAAAATTAACCCAAGAAAATAAAAATTAATTTCTACTGACATTTTGATATTCAAATAGTAATTTAATCCGTAATTTAACTTTCATTTAGCTTCTAAATGTGAGTTCTTCTTGAAACAAATGTTGATACGTGACTGAAAAGCAGAAGTTCTGTTGGAATATGAAGTTGCTATAGTAATATTATTATCGATAGCAGATAAGCAATAAGTCGATAAGATACGAAAATCCTTAACGCTAATTATCTACATACCTACACATGTAAAATAAATAAAAATAAAAATAAGTATTAGGCATTAACGGCTCATACTGTCTAAAACCTGGGTTCTCCAACCATTTGCTTCTGCGAAGTGGAGGGACATACATTGATTTAAAGAAAAATCCGAACGCCAAATTTGAGAAGCTGCTCATGATAATTGATACTCTTGGAAGTTTGTCAGATGTTCGCAAGATATGGGGCAGTGGAAACACGTTTAGATGTTACTTTGACCCGGCGGGATTTGAACCTGAGACCTTTACATAAGTAGTCCAACACACAAACCTCTGCGGCACTGTGCCTTCAACACAAAGTAATTACAATATTTTGTGGCTTGAGTTTTTGTTAATATTTATTTCATATAAATAAGTTCTGAGTGCCGGAACGGGCTTATATCACGGCAGCGAACCCAAAAAAAACAGCGGTCGCCCTAAAAAGCGACTAAGGGGCAAATGACATCAATTTTTTATGTCGAGGTAATCCTAGGAACGCATTCAACATTCTGAAACGGTCCCGCAAGTGTACGGTTACGATCTCTTTAGTTCTGATCGTAACCTTGCCGTAATAGAATAGAATATATTCACTTTGAATAAGTGTTTTTTGGATTGTTCACCGCATACACGCTTTTACAACATGAGCCCAGGAGATCTACTTTTCCCGTGGATCATCGACCATGAAAAATCCGTTGTTTGATGCGACATTTTTTGGACTCGTTTCATTAGTCAGTACTGTCGGTCTGTTATCTGTTGTCTGGGAGTTTTGGACACAAGGAATATCATTGTGATCCTTCCTCTTCTGCAATTTTCTTCTTCTGGGACCCATCAGAAGTCCGTATTGTGCTCTGTGCCAAGAACCCAGATTTCTTCGCGACAGCGTCGAACTATCTTGGATTTAATTTCAGTATCAGAAATTGCGTTTATGGCTGTCAACAAAAATGGTTATATCATTTCGTGGTATTGGAATTATTGATACCATGTAGGCAGCTTCTACGATTGCTAGTACTTTAGCTTGGAAAAAATTGCTGTGATCAGGCAGCCTGATAGAACTTTCTTTCATTAGTTACTCTGAGTACAATTCGGCACTCGTTCGGCAGTCCATCTTCGATCCATCTTCGGGGAGTACCGGGTGCACAGTCAAGTAGTTGGTTGAAAGACTGTGCTGGGGGGGGGTTACTGAAGGTGGTCCAACCCTGAGTGCCACACGCATCGCGGGGTGGTGCGGCTTGTGGCGACTGTTGCAGTACGAGCCTCAAGTTACACCATTCCGCGGAAAGGGAGCAGGGAGGGGCAGCCTTGATAGTCGATTTGGATGATGGTGACTGAGTTCGGGGGTTTGTGGTACAGGTTTTGATGCATGGGAGAGAGACAGAGTGGGGTGACTGTTACAATCTAACCTGAACTCTGTTCCCGTTTTGTCTGCATAGCGGGAAGGCAGCAAGGCTGGGGGAGACTGTTTCAGTCGATCCGCCGGGTTAATGTCTCGCCCTCGGAGTGGAGTTCTGACTGAAGTGACTGATACAATCTAACTTCAGTGAGATCTCTTTTCCTTTGCAGGGGAATTGATTTGTGGTGATCTGCGGGGAGGGAGCGGGAGGGGCTCAAGTCATCGTCCAATCCGTCCTCTAGTTTAGTTTAACCATTTGGACCTAGTGACGAATTTGCTGATACAGCCAATATCTGTCTCACTGAGATCGCTTAGATCATCGAGGAAATAATTGCCAAGAATTTGTTTCCTTGAGTTGGCTAGTGCGGGGCTGTTGCACAGGAGATGTGTAGTGGTTTCTTCCTCTTCGACGTCTCTACAGCTTCTGCAGAAATCGTTTGAGGGAGCTCCCAATCTGGTGGCATGTCTGCCTAAAAGGCAGTGACCAGTGATTGCTCGGATTACAGAGCTGATATTTTTTCTGCTGATGGAGAGAAGTTTGGATGTTCTTTTTGCATCGTATTTGGTCCAAATTTGCTTTGAGGACTCACATGTACTGATGCTATTCCACCTATTGTTTGGTTCGATTAACGCGTTATCTAGAAGTTTGCGTTTCAGTGTCTGAATGGATACCGCCGGTGTCTCTCTGTTGTCAGGGAGTTCTTGTGCGGAACCCCGTCTGGCTTACTCGTCCGCCTTGCAGTTGCCTGGAATATCACTGTGACCGGGTACCCAACACAGGGAAGTGTTACATCTGACCGCGATCTCGTTAAGAGATTCGCGGCATTGTTTTACCAACTTGGATCTTATTGTTGGTGATTCTAAGGCTTTAATCGCTGCCTGACTGTCTATGGAGATCACGATAGTTTTTCCATCTATCGGGCTCATAGAGAGTCTGCGTGCTGCTTCGCGGATAGCCGTGACTTCTGCCTGAAATACACTGCAATGGTCAGGTAGTCGTAGTACGACGTTGAGCGCAGGGTTGTCTGAAAATACTCCCGCCCCCGTGCCGTCGGCTGTCTTTGACCCGTCGGTGTATATTTCTATGGCGTTATTGTTTACAATACGACCGTCTTCCCAGCTGGCTCGGTCTGGGATGGCCGTCTTGTATTTATTACTGAAATCTAGTGTTGGGATTAGGTAATCCGTATTGTTGGGAATCTTGTGGGCAGTTAGGATGTTGCTGTGCCCGATGTGTGAACTTTGCCACGAATTGGATTCTCTTAATCTCAGGGCCGCCTGAGTGGCCGCCAGTTTCCCATAGATATCAATGGGGAGGAGGTTTAAAAAAGTCGTTAAGGCTGCCGATGGTGTGGATCTTATGGCTCCTGTGATGCTTCTTTCTAGGGCACTTGCGTGGCATTGCTTCGATATTGCAGGCCACCATGCTATGATACCGTAAGTGAGGATAGGCCTGACGACCGCCGTGTACAGCCAGTGTGTTATCTTAGGCTGTAGACCCCATCTGGAGCCTAAGGCCTTTTTACAGGTGTAAATGGCAATCGTAGCCTTCCTTATGCGGTCTTGGATGTTTGATTTCCAACTGAGTACGCTATCTAGGATCGTTCCCAGGTATTTAGCTTGGCTGGACAATTTTAGTGGTTCGTTGTTGAGCGTAGGTGGCGTTATCTCCTGAACCTTAATTTTCCTTGTAAATAAAACCAGTTCGGTTTTGGATGGGTTAACATTGAGTCCGACCTTAATGGACCATTAGGATAGTTTCCTGAGAGCCGATTCCATTAGGTCTCTGATCGTGTTGGGGAATTTCCCCGTTATGGCAATGGCAATGTCGTCCGCGTAGGCCGTCACTTTGCATCCATCCTCCTCAAGGTTGGAGATGACCTCGTTCACTACTAAGATCCATAGTAGCGGTGAGAGCACTCCTCCTTGTGGTGTGCCCCTGTACACTGACCTCCTGGTCAGACAGCTGCTAAGCTCCGCCTGGATCAGCCTGCTGTCTATCATGTTCTTTATCCAGGTGCAGAGGCAGTTGTCCACATTTAGTCTGAGGAGTGCGTTCGTGACGGCTTCTGTATTGACATTGTTGAAAGCCCCTTCTATATGCAGAAAGGATACCATCGTGTATTCTTTGTGATACAACGATTTTTCGATAGTGCTGACCAGCGAATGAAGTGCTGTTTCTACTGAAAAACCTTTTCGGTAGGCGTGTTGACACCTCGAAAGCGAATTGTTTTCCAGGTTTGAGCGTATGTAGTAATCTACAAGTCTTTCCAACGTTTTCAGGAGGAATGAAGTTAGACTGATTGGTCTGAAGTCTTTTGGAGAACAGTGTGAAGCTTTACCGCATTTTGGTATAAACACCACTTTTACCGTTTTCCAAACTGTGGGTATAAAGTTGAGTTTTAGGCAGCTATTGAAAATCACCAGTAGCCAGGGTGTGAGAGTCTCGATACTCTTCTGTAGCTCTATGGGTGTAATTCCATCTAGTCCAGGTGATTTGTATGGGAGGAAGCTATTAATCGCCCACGCCAGTTTGCGATTGTCAGCAATATGCTCCGGAACCATTTGGACCCTGTGGTTGTGCTGTGTAGGGTGGTTAACCTCTACTTTGTTGCCTGGGAAGTGGGTATCCAGCAGTAGGCCTAAGGTCTCCTCGCTGGTTGAGGTCCACACTCCTGCTTGGCTTTGTATAACGCTAGGTATTTGTGGAGATTTTGAGAGGATCTTACGCAGCCGACTGGAGTCGCTTGTTTTTTCTATGTTCTCACAGAAAGATTTCCACGACTCTCGCTGTGCTCTCTTTACTACCTTTTTGTAGTTTTTAAGGCTGTCTTTATAACTATCCCAGTCAGCTGGGTTTCTTGAAGACTTGGCCTTGTTAAACTTACTTCTGCTATCTCTGCGCAGAGAAGCTACCGTTGAGGTCCACCACGGGGGTTTACCTCCTTCTTTGTGTCTGCTGGTGGGGCAGGCCTTATTAAAGGCCTTGTTCATGGCAGACGTTACTGCGTTCACCATTTCATCTAATTCTTCCGGGGAATTAGGCTGTCTGATTTGAAAGCTGTCTAGTTTCTTTCTGAGTAAAGAATTATAGACCTGCCAGTTTGTGTTTTTTGGGTTCTTAAACACTTTCGTTGGGGGGGTCTCGAATTTTAGATTGAAAAGTATGTAGCGGTGGTCCGAGAATGAGACTTCACTAGATACTTTCCAGTTTTCTATAACTATAAAAGGTGAACAGGTGGTCAGTGTCAGGTCAATGACCTCCTGCCTGATTCTGTTTATAAAGGTGGGTTCAGACCCTATGTTACACACTACGAGGTTAGTTTCAATAATATATTCAAAGAGTAACTCACCCCTTTTATTGATGTCACTGCTGCCCCATATGGTGTGGTGCGCGTATGCGTCAGCACCTACCACCAGTGGGGTGTTACTAGCAGCCGCTGTCTGTACCGTCCTGCGTATCGTGTTTGATGGAACTTCTCCCGTTTCGTCATATGGGAGATACGCTGACGATATCCACAGCGGTCCCTTTCCGTCTCGATCTAACCCCACGCAAGTGAAGTCAGGGTCAGGGTATTTCGGAAGAAGGAAAGTTTTAATATTATTCTTTGCTAGTATGCAAGTTCTGGGTTTACCTGAATTTCTTGCATAGAACAAGGAATAGTTTTTTGCCCTGAGTCCAGATATGCGGTCGTTGTTTGTGACCCATGGCTCCTGGATGAGGGCGATGTCTTCCCCACCTTTTTCCAAGCGGAGAAGTAAATTAGCCGAAGCTAATTTGGAATGGTTTAGGTTAATCTGTACTAGTCGGAGCATCATTGCTGACTAGTACCGGCATCTCTATGACAGTGGTGTCCCCGTCCTCTGATTCAGAGGACAGTTCTCCACTGTTTTGCTCATAAGGGAGCGGTTCTTGCGGAGGAACAACCCCCGATACAGAGGGTTGTTCGTCCGTCTTGTCTCCAGCCGTGTCTGTTTCCAGAGAAGAACTTTCGGGCGTAGCCTCTAAGCCAAGACTACTTAGCGAGGATACCATGCCTGCGAGAAGTCTCTCGTCCTTCTCATGGATTTTTAGGACCAGAGTGTCCATGCCGTAGAAGATTTTGAACCCCTTTTTGTTAAGGAGTTCAACTGACTCTTGGTTGAGGAGGAAAGATATTAGTCTTCCCCTCTCTTCCGGTTCATCGGCCTTTATGATCTTCCAATTCTCGGTTGGAAGAACCCGGTTTTGTCTCTTAATATGCCGGAGGATCTCATCCGGCTTATTAGGTCCTGGGGGTACCCAAGTGCGAGCTCTTGGGCGGACCGGAATGTCGATCCAGTGAGCGACACTTAGCTTGGCATTGACCCAGAGATTCGTTAGTCTCGGGATCGCTGCCTTTAAATAGTCTACCGACGTCTGATCGGAGCACCTCACTAATTTGGCGCCGTTGAGGTACCACCCGTTGTCTGTGAAGGTGGGAAGTAGTGCCGAGGGGTCTCTGTCGCTAAAGGCGAGAATGTCAATAGTCAGTCTCGTCTTCAGCGTTCGCCAGTTCTCGCCACTAATTCTCCCCTCATCATTGCTCCAGTCGCAGATACCGAAGACCAGATTATCCTTCGCTACCTCGTTGAAGGGTCTGTGCGCTGATTCAGCGCTCTTTGCCTTCTTCGGGGTTTTGGAGGTATCGTCCTGTGATCTAGGACGTTTAGACGCTTTTTATTAGCAGATGAGCTGCTCAGTTTTTTGTTGTTGTTGTTGTTTGGTGCGGATTGGGGGGGTCCTCCTGTTACAGAAAGGACCTTCCCCGTTCTATTAGTTTGTGCACCGTGTTTGAGGGTATGTCTCCCGTGCTCAGGAGTCGCTTCCCTTTTTGCGGCGCACAACGCTAACGTGGTTTCGCCTGAGCTATGTGTGGCTGGAGGAGGACGACCCCCTGTCTCAGGATGATCGGACTTCTCCGCCAGCATGTCTCTAGCCCACCGTACCGTGTCCCTATCTTTATGGTCCCATGTATCCTCTGGTTTTTCGAGGATACGGTTCAGCTGGAACTTAGCTAAGCGGGCCATTTTGTGTTTATTGGAACTGGGTCCACCTCTTTTACGTGCGGGCTTCCGACTGCAGCTGGCCGTTTCGGCGCTTGTCGGACCCTCCGCGTCAGAGTTCGTTGTTTTGACTGATGCAGTCTCGGAATCCGAGTAATTCACGGATTCTGAGCTGTCATTGACTCTGTACTTAAATCGGTCGTCAGTCCCGTCCTGTATCTCTACGTCTTGTGTTTGTAAGCCAGCTCTTGAAGTTTCTGCTGTGCTTTGTTGTTCTGTTTTTTCGTTTTGTAGTTTTGTTTTTGTTTGGTTTTTGTTCATTTTTAAAAGATTCTGAGTCCCACGAGTAAGCCGGTGAGAAAACGTCCACCCCAGCATTGCCGGTTCTGCTGGGGTAAGGCCCTGCCAGGGCACCTGAAGGAGCTCGTTATCGGTTGAATATACCCTCAACCTTCCGTCCCTGGGCACGGTTTACGTTGCGCTCACACTACCACTGGAATTGGGTATAATAAATGACTAAGTTCCATTGGTTAGCCACCAAATTTATAGTTCCTTGATTAAAAAAGTGTATTCCCTGAGATGGATCATATTTAGTGATTTGCACTCCAGTGTTTCCTCTTACAATTGGCACTAGTAGGCATACCAAAAGGGTAGTAAGTAGCGTTGATGAAAACTTACGGGTTTTCTTGGCCGATCCATTTGATTCATCTGGTGATGCTTTGGAAATATTTGACTCATTAAATCTTTTGCGGTCCAGAGCGGCTAGAGATGACTGCTTCTGAGTGAGACAGTCACCTGTCGTTGGTATTTCTGCTTCGGTTACTTCGTCCTTCACGAGCGGAGCCAGTTTATGTATTGGTCGCTTTAGAATTCCAGATTTTGTGCGGACATCAGCAACTCTAACAAGTCCGTCAGTACCGTGGTAAACCTTAACAATTCTACCAAGCGGCCACTTCATGATCGGGATGTTGTCTTCCTTGATAATGACGATTGCGCCGATTTCAACATTCGATGATAATGTCTTCCACTTGCTTCTGCGTTGCAGCTCGTTTAGGTACTCCTGCGACCATCGCCTCCAGAATTCTTCTTTGATATGAGAGACTAGTTTCCATCTGCCATCCAGAGGCTCTCCTATCAGGAAGTGGCCAGGGGTCAACGCAGTTAGATCGTTTGGATCAGTGGACAGGTCAGTAAGTGGCCTTGAATTTAGGATAGCTTCTGCGTCTATACTCAGGGTGCACAGTTCCTCATATATGTTAATGAAGCTGAAGCGATCTTGCGCTGAAGCAGATGCTTTGCTGCTGCTTCCCATAGACCTCCAAAATGAGGAGCCCTTGGAGGAATGAAATGGAATTCTATCCCTCTCGAGTTGCAGGTGGTTGATATTTGGTCGTGAGCCTTGGCTGAGTATATTGCCGTTTGTAATTCAGTTAATTGATTCCTAGCACCGACGAAGTTTGTGGCATTGTCGCAATAAAGATTTTTGCAAAATCCTTTTCCACCAATAAATCTTTTTAACGCACCGATGAATGCGTCCGTGGATAGATCGCTGACGACTTCTATGTGAACGGCCTTCATAGTTCATACTAAAACAACAGAATATTGAGAGGTAGCTCTTTTGTGGACGGCTGCCCCTTGAACGGTAATGAATCCAGATTGGGCTGCAAAAATCTACGCCGCAATTGAACTCAATGGGCTGGTAGGTTGCCCATCATCTGGGAGTACATTTTTGGCTTAGCCCTTATGCAGTTTGTGCATTGCTGGACGATTGAGCGTGCTATATTCTTTCCTTTGATGGGCCAAAAACGTTGTCTAGTTATAGCTAATAGACCTTGAGGTCCCACGTGCAAATTTTCAGAATGTGTGTCGCTCATCAACGTTTTGACAAACTGGTGGGCATAAGGTAATAATATTGGATGCCTTGCATCGTAAGCCTGTAACCTTCCTCCCACTCGCAAGAGATCGTTTTTATCCAAGAAAATGGAGAGCCCAACTAGTTTACTCTTTGAGTCTAGATCCTTATATTTTTTCAAATGAAGAATGTCTGTGTTGAACTCGCATTTTTGAATGTGCTTCAATATGAGTTGTAGAGCGTCATCGAGTTCTGTAATTGTCAACGGCGAGATAGGCTTAGGAAGTCGAAAATGTGAATGTCGCAGCGCATGGATCTTGGAATGAAATTTACCATTCTTAATCAAACTAATGAATCGTAGACAATAAGCTATTATCTTTTTAAGCTTGGAAAATGAGTTCGAATGTCTTATTTGTTCAAACAAAACATCCGCTGTTCCCACGCTGACTGCTAAGGCTTTTCTTTTTCTTTCTTCACATGGGTTACTATTCTTGAATTGCGGTGGCCATATTGACTCGTTACCATGTATAAATCTTGGACCATATTTCCATAAACTATGATCTTGTAGTCAACTCAGAACAATATGGGATTCAGACCATACTGCTTGCTTCATCCAAGTTGAGATCGGTTTTAATACGTTTTGACAGCTCCGCCGCTAATAAGGCTGCACACAATTCTAAACGAGGAATGGTCGTAGATTTGAATCCCGATGAGGTTTTAGAAGCTGGTGCTACTCGTGATTTGGAGCACAGTAGCCGCACAGTGACTGTGCCATCCTTGTTTATTGATGTTATGTATGCCGCAGCCCCATACGCCTTTTCTGATGCATCAGCAAATTTATGTATTTGAGCTAACAACGGAACACAATTGCTGAAGACGTGTCGAGGAATTTGAAACTTATCCAATCCTTCTAATCCTTGGAAATATGTATTCCACCTGGTGTACATTTCTTCAGGGAGAGCGGTATCCCAATCGTATTTTAATTCCCATAGTTCGTGTAGAAATAATTTTGCGACGATTACTACCGGAGCAACTATCCCCAGCGAATCAAAGAGGCGTGCTATGTTTGATGCCACCGATCGCTTGGTGCAGCCTTTCGGTGGTGCACAATTGGTTTTTATGCAGAAAGCATCTGATTTGGGACGCCAGATCAATCCTAGAATTTTGACAGTACCCTCATTTTTGTCTTCGGTAACTGGAACCTCCTGACCTTCTAGTGGAATGCCTGCTAGGAGTTGATGACTATTTGAACACCATTTCTTTAACTGAAATCCTCCCTCCAGAAGCAGTTCTGATAGCTGCGTCTGAACGTCCTTTGCTTCGATTATTCGATTAAACTGTCTGCACCTGTCATTGCGTCATCTATATAGAAGTAACTTCGCAGCACCCTTGAACCTACTGGATACTTTGCACTGTGTTCTTGGGCCAATGTTTGAAGGCACCTTATGGCCAAGTACGGGGCTGACGTTGTTCCATATGTTACTGTGCACAGATTGTAGCATTTTAAGGGTTGAGTTGGATCCGGCCTCCACCAAATTAATTGAAATTTTTTGTCTTCCTCGCGTACGCGTATTTGTCTATATACGAGGGCGGGTCAATAAGTCCGTGACTTTTTGAATTTCTGACCTCTTTACTGAAACAGCAACACTGCCCCTGTCAACAGGCATCTGTCAGTTGACTCCTGTCAAAATTTAAACTTGCTGCGTCAGTTAGTTTGTGTTTGACAGCTATTTTTATCAGACTACTCACTAATTTGAGGATAAAATGGAAAAAAGGGAATTTCGTGTGCTTATTAAGCATTATTTCTTGCGAAAAAAAACCATTACCGAGACCAAGGCTAAGCTTGAAAAATACTATGGGGACTCTGCACCATCGATTTCAATGGTAAAAAAGTGGTTTACTGAATTTCGTTGTGGCCGTACAAGCACTGAAGATGCCGAACGTCCTGGATGCCCAGTTGAACCAGTACACCCGAAACAATCTAAAAATTCACCATATGGTGTTGGCCGACCGAAGATTGAAAGTGCGAGAGATTGTGGAAGCCGTAGGGATCTCGCATGGCTCAGTGGTTTCAATTTTGAATGATCACTTGGGGATGAGAAAGCTTTCCGCAAGATGGGTGCCGCGTTTGCTCACAGTCGACCACAAACGCAATCGTGTAACAACTTCACAGGAAGGTTTGGCGTTGTTTAATCGCAATATGGAGGAGTTTTTGCACCGTTTTGTAACCATGGACGAAACATGGATCCATCACAACACACCAGAGACCAAACAACAGTCAAAACAGTGGGTTTCTAAGGGTGAATCGGCGCCAAAGAAGGCCAAGGTGGGTTTGTCAGCCAATAAAGTTATGGCGACTGTTTTTTGGGATGCACGCGGGATAATCCACATTGACTACCTTCAAAAGGGAAGAACAATCAATGGGGAATATTATGCCAACTTATTGGACCGATTCAATGACGATTTGAAAAAAAACCGACCTCATTTGGCCAAGAAAAAAGTTCTTTTCCACCAAGACAATGCAAGGGTGCACACATGTGCAGTTGCCATGGCAAAAAACCATGAATTGGGCTATGAATTGCTCCCTCATCCACCCTATTCTTCAGATTTGGCTCCGAGCGACTACTTCTTGTTCCCAAACCTGAAGAAATGGCTTGGTGGAAAAAGATTTGACTCCAACGATGAAGTCATCTCGCAAATAAAGGCCTATTTTGAGGACCTCGACAAATCATTTTTTTTGGAAGGGATAAAAAAATTGGAGAAGCGTTGGACAAAGTGTATAGAGCTCAAGGGAGACTACGTTAAAAATAATTTTTTTTTTTTATCAAAAAATCTGTGTTTTATTCCAAAAGTCACGGACTTATTGACCCGCCCTCGTATTTTCTGAATGTCGGCTTTGATGACGAATTTTGGTAATCTAAAGCGCAGTAGTATGATAAACAGATCGTCTTGAATTGTTGGTCCGGTGTATCATATGTCATTGAGCGACAGATTAGATGAAGTTTTCGCCGAGGCATCAAAAACTACTCGTAATTTTGTGCTGCTGCTGTCTGGCTTCAACACGCAATGATGTGGTAGGAAGTAATGTGGTTGTTGAACAGTTTTGTAATCGATCTCTGTCATATGGCCCAATTGTATGTATTCATTCATGAAATCGGTGTACTGAACCCGTAGTTCTGAATTTCGTGCTAATTTATGTTCCAATGCATAGAACCTGCTTCAGGCAATATGGGTCGATGTGCCCAACCTTTCTGGGTCGTCGGAAAACGGTAGATTGACAATAAGTCTCCCTGTTGTGTCTCTTGCGAAGGTTTGGTTGAACAACTCTTCACATCTTTCTTCTGCAAGAGTACGCCTTGATGTAGAGATAGGTAGCTCTTCAGTTTCCCAGAATTTGCTGATGGCTTTCTCAAGGGACTCATCTAGCGCAAAGACACCACAAGTTGCAGTCACTGTAGATGTGTCACCGACCTTCCCCGTAACGATCCATCCAAGGAGGGTGTTTTGAAGTAATGGGAGTTCGTTCCCGAGCCTTATTTGTCCAATGCAAAGAAGTTGATGGAAGTATTCCGCTCCGATTAACAGATCAATGCGGTCGGTTTTGTTAAATTGGGAATCTGCCAGTCTGATGTTCTTTGGTATCTGCCATCTTGATATGTCGAATGACTGTGAGGGTTGTGGAGACACTATTTGAGGTAACACGATTGCTTCTATCCTAGTTGAATAGCTAGGCACGTCCGATAGCAACTGCACATTTGCCCTAAGATGAGTCTCGCGTCTTGAATGTCCTATACCAGTCACTATTAATGTGTTACGTGTGAGTGGTATCTCAAATTTGCGCATTATTCTCTCTGTAATAATGTTGACATGGGACACTGTTTCCATGGTTGTTCACTAGTTTCACTAATACGGTGCTTAGGAAGATATATCCTTGTTTTGAATTGTTGTCAGCTACCGTTCGTGTGCTATTGGTTACGTTGCTTATCTGTTGAGCTACGCTAGCTATGTTCGAGGATGACGGAGTTGACTGCGTTACTGTTGAGTTGATTGAGTCAGTTGCTCGGCTTATCTTGTCGGTTGACTTGGTTGATGTGTTTTTGCCGGAAACTGACGCGTTTTGACCTGCATTGTCCAGATGTAGAAGTGAATTGTGTTTATTCGAACAATATCTGCATCCCCGAGACGAGCATTTTGATACTGTGTGTCCGTCCCTAAGGCAATTTATGCAGCTGTTCGATTTCTTCACCAGAGTCAACCGTTGAGCTGGTGTTAATTGCAAAAATGTGCTGCAAGCGAACAATTGATGATTTCCCTTACAACATTTGCACGAATATACACTGTATTGCATTGATGTCATGGCTAGAGACCTTTGAGCGGCCAGTCGCCTGTCCTTCGTTTTACAGCCCAATGCTTCCAGCGATTGAAACCTTGTCTCCAGAAATTTGAGAAAGTCAGTTAAAGGCTGAAGTGACTTTAGCTCTTTGATGGATTGCTCCCACAATGTGTGTGTGTTCACGTCTAGTTTTTTTATTAGAACGTGGAGGAGCATTGGATCCCACGTGGCCATGTAGATCCCCAACCCTTTCAATGCTAGCAGGCATTCTTGAGTCGTATCATGGGTCGATTTTATTGCTGCTGCGCTTTCAACGGTTATTGCTGTCTGGGCCATTAGTTTATTCAGAACAGCAGTTACCAACAGGCGCTTGTTCTCGAACCTGTCATTGATGATTTTCCAAGCTGCATCATAGTTCTCTTCTGTGGGTACCATATGACGTATCAGCTTTTCTGCTTCGCCAAACAAGCTTGTTTTTAAATAGTACATTTTCTGGCAGTTTGCCATTGGTTGTCGGTGTACCATCTCGGCAAAAAGATCATGGAATTGCCGCCATTTCATGTAGTCGCCATCGAATTTTCGCAAGACTATATTCGGTAGGTTGAGCTTGCTTGGTTGGTTGCCTGCACTGTTCTGGAAGGTTGATTGGTCTGATTGATTGGACAATTGATTGAGTTCTACAAGTTTCTCTTGCGCCTCTTCTTCGAAATCAAAAAATTGTTGAGCATTGTACCCGCTGGCTTCTGGGTCTGCTGATTGCTCGTGTATTTGGTTGTGTAGCTGTTGAATGTCGTCCCATCGACGTTCTATCGTTCTTATCTTAAGCTGATAGAACTCTCTTGGTTTGTTTGCAAGTTCGATAGGAATGACTCTATGTAAGCCTTCTATTGCTGCTCGTTGTTTTCTAATCAAGCCCGTTATGTCGGGGTCGTTGTGTAGAGATTGACGAAGCGGAACTTCTGGTTTTGTGATTTGCTTCTCTGGGATTTCCTCCGGCTGAATTTCTTCCAGAATGGCCTTAAGCTCGCAGTACATAGTGCACACTTTTTCTGGTAAATTCCCAGAGACGTAAGGTGTATCCGATGACGTATTTTTCAATTTGATGATGGTTTGTTGCGAACTTCTGCCAAATTTCTTCAAGTTTCTGGAGTCGATCGGCCTTATATTTTGTGGTCTTTCTTGCCGGGACGTCCTTTCCCACGTTGGTTTTGAGCCTTGTTAGCTCATCCGCCAATGCCTTCTGCCGTGCGACCACAATGAATACCTTGGTTTCATCCATCCTTGTCGCTGTGAAATCCCACCAATGTTCAAGCCCTGGTTCACGCTTTTAATAATTATTTATTTTAAAATGCCTTGTTGGCCTTGTTAGTGTTTAGCCCTTACAAACGCTGTTGTTATGAGTGCCTTCTGAATTGCCCCTTACCGCTTGTGGGGGGAAGCAATCCGGATCACGTCGGGGTCACCAAATGTTGCGATGCTTCTATCGCAATTATTTTTGTTGATATCCAGATCACAGTGCTTGGTACTGTGACTGGGATTGATGAATAAAGTGAATCACTATAACACCTGAAATATCGCGTGGTGACAGCTTCAAGCAGACTCACTTGAAGAAATTAAAAGATCTTGGCAACTGTCCAGGGTGCAGACAGACTAAGCTAATTCTCCCCGACGTCTGTGGGAAATCCGCGGCATTCTTGTTGTCTCTCAACAGAAAAGACTGCAGACAGACCACTGGCGTTCTTACGGGACACTACGTTTTTGCCAAGCACCTTAAGGTGCTAGGCCTAAGCGATACCACCAACTGCAAAGCTTGTGGAGAAAGCGACGACACTGCGGAACATTTCCTCTGTGATTGTCCTGCTTTTGCTCGTATCAGGTGGCAGGTATTTGGTGCGGATATGGTGAGTGCTGTAAACCTGAGCTCCTTATCATTGAAGCGCCTTCTCGTTTTTCTTAGAAAAACGATTAAAATCCCACAGTAAAATGTGGTGTGTCTGCCTGGTAGTACAATTGACCAGTATTGAGTCTGAGTGCTCCAGTGCAGAAAGCCTCACACACCCCGACAAAAAAAAAAAACAAAAAAAATTGTGGTATGTTTCTGCTGTTTGTGAACAGCACACCTTCAGTCTTCTGGGTACTAATCCCAAGACCGTACTGTTTTGTCTAAACACTTAGTGTCCTTACCGAGCTTCCTAACAGTTTGCTTATGGTTGGCAAAAGTTTGCCTGTCGCAAGCAATACTACATCATTTTGCGTATGCTACTACTTTAACCCCTTTCTTTTTGAATTTCCTCCTTGTAGTGAGCCTCTGGAGGCTGTTGTTGAAGTGTAGCTTAGTTATTGCTCTGGCTGATTCCGTCTTACTTTCGCTGGCTTACCTTATAAGAGTCAACATGTTTGGAGGAGTTGGTGGCCAAAATAAAAAAATTATCTAGATTTTCTCCTTATTTCTATGAGAACTTTATTCCACCATGTTTGAGATCTCTTAATTATCCGCAAAGGGCAGGCTCTATCGTACGCTTTTTTCAGAATTTTAATTAATGTTTCTGTGCTTGCGTCAAGTTGTTCCAGTGAGCGAAGTGTCTGTTGTCGCAGTTTCCGGATATTTGTTCTTATATCTGTTAGGAATGTTTTCCAGTTTGTTTTCCCATTGTTTGGTCTATTTATTCATCTATTAGGAACTCTATCAAATTGTGGTCTGAAAAAGAAGCTTGCCCAGAAATGTTAAGAGTTGCTAAAAAGTGTGATATCAATATCTCACTTTTTCTATTTCTACTTATGAAGGTTGTTTCACTGCCGATATTGGCAACCAGTAGATTGTTTCCAATAATAAATTCAAAAAGTGACTCACCTCGGATCTTTGTGTCGGTGTTCCCCCAATGAGCATGATGTGAGTTGCACATCGCAGCACACGAGCAAGCCCCATTTATCATCCTCTGCTTTTTTGATAAGCGAGCTAGTTAGCTTGGACGTTGTAATGGGAGACAAAACGCATATAAGCTGAAGCCAATACCAGTGGGATTTTTTCCCGTCTGTCCCACCTCACCCCAATTTGGTCTATATTGCTGTAGTTAGGTACGAGAAATAGGTTAATCTGTTTCCTAGTGACAATGTAAGTTCTTATGTAACTATTATTTGGTTCTTTGGTGTTATATACAACCAAATCCTTGAAATGCTGCCCTTTTATCCTACCCCGGATGATCGAGGATCCTCGCTACATTCAGTCTCACGCCAACTCCTCCAGGCGCCTGCGCCCTCATTGAGCAAGGCCTTGCTCTACTCTTTGGCAAATCCTTCTTGGAGCAGCCAGGTTCCTTTTCAGTTCGGGACTTTTCCTTTAGTGGATTAGCATCTGGTTTTTCGGGTTCTGACCCAGTGATGGTGAATGCAAATGACATTTCTCATTTGGTCCAGACAAACACCCTTTGTTGGTTCCGTTCTGCGTACTTATTATAGAATTTATTATCGCCCGATCCCTGTGTAGCTTTTCGGTTTCCCATTGCGTGATAAACAGTCGGCGCGCATTTCTGCGCTGCTTTATTGCTTCTTGTCGTTCGCCGGCAGCAAGTTTTTCGGTTAAGTCCGAATATGGGCTTGATTGTCTTACCGATAACATATACTGTCATGCTGTTCTGAAGACGTAGTTGTTCCTTGTCCTGTAGGGTACATGTTTTCCTCAATTTATTAAACTTGTTCTTGCAATTGAGGAGCTTTCTCCTCAACGATGCAGTCGATATATCGAAAATTTGCATGAGCTGGGGATGGAGCGACTGTCATCCTCTTCGATAAAGAGTTTCTCGAGGTCGTTTTTGTTTGTGAATCGGGTTTTTCGAAGTTCTTGATTCATTTGCACCCCTCCCTTTGTTTGTTTGTTATTAGTATTAATTTTGGACCCACGAGTAAGGGGGAACGTCTGACAAACATCCAAGAGTATCAATTGTCATGAGAAGTTTCTCAAATTTACCATTCGGATTCGGTTTAAAATTGTAGATCCCTTCAACTTCGGTTAAGCAAATGGTTGGAGAAGCTAGGTTTTAGGACATGTGTGGGCCGTTGATGCCTTATATTTATTTTTATTTTACACACTTCATATTCAGTCGAAAGCAGTGGCACCTCGTGCAGGAAGTGGTTCAGATATGACGGTCTTAGAAACAGCATTCTTTTTGGCTACCTCTCCGAACTCCAGTGCCTGATCCGCCCAAGACAAGTCTCTGGCTGTGCAGGCACTGGGTTTCCGGTGTTTGGGCTGTGACCTACTAAAGGCGATGTTCAGTGGGCCCCCTCCTTTATTATTTAATTTATTTATTTTAAAACCGCTTACAGAGTAGGACAAAAGTCTTATACATTTTTGAAAGCCTTTAAATTAATTTAAGAATTTGAGTTTATTGTATTTATTAAGCTATTTACAAAAAAAGAGAAAGCAAGCAATAAAAAAGAGAAAAAAGAAAAAGAGGAAAACAAAAATTGAATAAATAGATAGAGATTATCAATGATTTGCCAAATAGTTGAAAAGTAAACATTTAAATCTTCTTGTGCTCTTTACACTTCTCATACTTATGGGCAGGGAGTTTTAAAGGCAAATAACATGGAAGAAGAATTGACGCTCAGTAATAAGAAAATTGTATCGAGGTAGTATAAGAGCAAACGACCTTGTTGAATGAGGGAAGTTCAGCTTACCGTGTAAATAATTTCATGAAGATAGGTAAGTGAGCGAAAGTTTAATAGATTGTCTAGACCAGGGGTTCCCAATTTTTTTCGGCCACGGAACCCTAAATGATCAAACTTTTTTGGGCGGACCCCCATATTGATATTAACAGAAAACATCGTTCCTTGAAATGCGGTTTGGATATTTTTATGTTTGACAAGAAAAGAAATAATAAATGATACAAATATAATTATTTTAAGTTTTATAAAACATTTATTGCACAACAAAAAATACGCTGCAACTTTTTAATGTGAGGAACGAAATTTTTTCACATATTTACTTAAAATATCCTTAAAATTAGGCTTAATGTCCGACAACTGAAGGTCTGGAGCTGCGTCCAGTCTATTTCTGTATTTGTTTTTTGTGTAAGTGTAAGCCGAAAACCCAGCCTCGCATCGGTAAGTTGTTACAAATGGAAGGAGAACCATAAGAGCTTTGTCTGCGAGATCAGGGTATCCATCTGTCAGTCCAACCCAAAATGTATTTAAATTAGAATCTTCTGATTCAAAATTTTGTTTTAGAAGGGATGAAGATTTGATGTCGATCAAATTTTCATACTCTGGCACAGTTAGCATTGATGGTTGGCTATAATTTCCAAATGGATTCTGTACCCAGTCGATGTCGTCCTTTTTCTCATAAAAATACTCTTCCAACGATTTTTTAAGGGTAATCAAATTTTGGTGTATGCTTCTTTCATCATCTGAAGTAACCTGCAACATATTTTCTTCCAAAAATCCGTTTAAAAGAGTAAAATTTTCGTAATTTGTTTGGTTAACACATTCTATCCATAAACTAAGTTTGGTTTTAAGCGAAGTTATTTTGTCGTTAACTGTAAATTTGGTTGTGGTTCTTCCCTGTAAGGACTGGCAAATTACATTTAGTTTATCGAATAAATCGGCCAAATAGGCCAATTTCACCAACCATTGCTCATCGTACAAGAGTTCAACAAGCGTTCTTACGGATGCAGAAATGGGCTGTTCGATGAAGAATATCTTGAGCTCGTTGCGTAATTCAAATACTCTGGATAAAACTTTTCCCCTCGAAAGCCATCTCACTTCCGTGTGAAGAAGAAGATGTTGATGCTGACTTCCTACATCTTCACACACTTTTTTAAAAACCTTGACTGGAGCGGACGAGATTTGACGTAATTAACTATTTGTACAGCTTGATCGAGAACTTTTTTTTAAGTCGGGTGAAATTTTCTTTGAGACAAGGGCATGACGATGTAAAACGCTGTGACTGCTACTACATTTCGTTGAAACATACTTTATTCTTGTCACAGTTCCTTTTATTTTGCCGGTCATAGCTGCTGCTCCATCGCTGCATACGTCAATACATTTGGTCCATTGAATATGGTGTTTACTCATATAATTATCAATGACTTTAAAAATTTCTTCCCAGTCGTGTTGGTGTCCAAAGGTTCACAGAGAAATAAATCTTCTTCAATAGATCCTCCGAAGGGGTATCTCACGAAAACAAGCAGTATTGATAAACCGGCGACATCTGTACTTTCGTCAAGTTGTATTGCAAACATATCACTGTCTTTCAATCTACAAATTATTTCATCTTTAATATGGTCTGATATCTTTTGGACTCGATCAGATATAATATTATTGGAACACTGGACTGCTGCAACTTTCTTCGCTGCGTCTTCTCCAAGTACGCAGCTGACGATTTCCGTCATGCATGGTTTTATTAAATTTTCTGCAATCGTGTGTGGTTTACCAGCACGCGCAATTCTGTAACTTATTAGGAATGATGCCTCAGTTGCTTTTTCATTATCTGTTTGTGCATATCTGTGTATAGCAGCCATACCAGTTTTATGTACATCTTTGTGTCTTTCAAAAAAACTTAAGTTTTTAGCCTTCAGTTGCGGGTGGTTGATTTCAAGGTGTCGTTTAAGCTTTGCAGGTACCAAAGAGCTGTTTAACAGAATTTTGTTGCAAATAACGCATTGTCCATCAGGATGTTCAGCATTTTCTACAGGAATAAATCTAAAGGACAAGTACGATTCTTCATACTTCCTTTTTTTGAAGACAGTACTCTCCTGAGGTTCACCCCTTTTGTTGGTTGGTGTTTTTTGTCGGTTTTGCTGACGACAAGAGCCTTCTGTATTAACCGTACCCTGGAATATATTTACAAACCTAATAATAACCGACAACAACAGTAATACTCGATAATAAGAAATTGAACTAAAAAATTAACGCGTGTAAAGTGAGTAAGCCAACTAGTTATCTATTGGCCGGACTGTATTTATGTAGGTATAGATTAACTTGAATAATAATAAATACAACTTTCTAACTGAAAAACAGGCAACAGGTTCTTCTGAACTATTTCCAGTACACTTTACTGGTGAACACGATAAAAGACTTTTGCCACTTGTGAGGCTTCCCGTTTTGAGCCAATTGTCTATTATCACAAACTAAAACAAAAAGCAGGACAGATTATTACAAGCCGGTATCTTCACAAAAAAGTGTGGCATCAATCCCTGTAGTGATACAGTGTCACACCACACTTCAAAACTTAAAACAAAGGAAAATAAAAAAAATCACACTAACCACCTCTTTTAATACGCTCTAAAACACAAAATACTTTAATACAATTATTGACAAATCGCGCTGTATAACTTCCTTCTGCACCGAATTTTTGCAACTAACTGGCATAAGGTCAATAGTAAAAATAAGAAAAACTCCCGTTACATATCCGTTGTAACCAATTGACATGCAGTTTTGTTTGAATTTGAATAGCTAAAACAGCATCTACCTACATAATGTACATACACAACTGTGTGTACCCACATGGCATTCTTCCCAATCCACAACACATTGTGACACCGACACAAAAAATTCAAAATATTTTTTTCGCGGATGACTAGATGTATGAATTTGTTTGATGATGAATTTCGGTGCGCCGCGACGGCACGATTATGTTTTTTCTACGGAACCCCTTTGACCCTTCCACGGAACCCGCTGGTCTAGACTACAGCCAGAAATGCGAACAGCAAAAGAGGAAACGTGGTCATAGCGACGGAGATTATAGACATAACGGGCAATGTTGTTATATGCGACATTTAATTTGCGGTTGGTGGCAGAGTCCAAGTTGCAAAAAAATTTCACATCCATATAACATAATGGGTAGTAGTAGCGTTTTGGCAAGAAGAAGTTTGGTTTTTATGGGGATGAAACTTCGAGTGACTTGGAGAACACGGAGACTACCATACACTTTACCGATTACTTTAGTTAGGTGGTCGTTCCATGTGAGGGAACGATTGAAAACTATTCCAAGGTTTCTAGCACTGCTAACATATTCGATTCTATCGTTTTCAATATTCAGTGGTCTTAAGACTGATAAATCAAAGATTTTGCAATAGATGAGGAGAGCTGTTGATTTGACAGGGTTTAGGCACAGATGACTTCTCTTAGACCAGCGAGAAATGGAAGAAAGGTCCTCATTCATCAATGCAACGGCATCATTCTTTTCCCGAAACGGTCGACTTATCAGAAGCTGCACATCGTCAGCATAAAGATGAATTATACAATGTTTGACAACTTTTGGGAGCTCATTTATGTAAAGTGAAAAGAGAATTGGGCCAAGAATTGATCCCTGTGGCACTCCATTCAAAACATTGAGAAAGATCGATGATTGACCATTTGCCACCACGCATTGTTGCCTTCCGCTAAGGTACGAGAGAATAAACTTACAAAACTCTATAGAAAACCCAAAGAAATTACGCAGTTTTTTACATAAAATTGAATGGTTAACAGTATCAAAAGCCTTTGAGAAGTCTAAAAGCGTCAGAAGAGTAATGTGATCCTTGTCCATTGCGGTTCTTATTTCGTCAGTAACAAAAAGTAGGGCAGATTTGCAGCTGCGCTTAGGTCTAAAACCAGACTGGCTAGTGGTTAACAGGTTGTTAATCGATAGATATGATTGTATCTGCTTCATAATGGTTTTTTCAAACACCTTTGATAGAAACGGGAGGATCGCAATGGGTCGGAACTCCGTAGCAGTACCCGTTTGCTTTTTAAGAACGGGAATAATTTTAGCCTTCTTCAATTCTGAAGGAAACTCGGATGTAGTCAGGATACTATTGAATATATAGGCTATAAAGCGCAGTATATGAAGAAGCAATAACTTAACGAACTTAGGTTCCATTAGGTCGAGGCCAGTAGCATTCGATTTGATAGATAATATTGCTTCAACTATGTCTTCTTCACGTATTCTTATAAAGCTCAGCGAACAGTTGACACCTGTTGATTCCTCTTCAATAGGGGAATCAACAGGTGTAGCAACGTCAAAGGTTTGTGGCGTGGAGGTGAACTTTTTGTTGAGAGCATCACAATCGATGTTATCAGCAGACTTCATAGATTGCTTCCCAATACCGATTTCTCGCAGGTTTTTCCATAACTTTTTTCCAGAAACTAATGGACCAACTTTGTGTTCGTAGTAACGCCTTTTTGTTGCTCTGATCAATGCAACGACTTGATTACGAAGTCAGCAATACGATTTGTGGAAGTGCTCCAATTTGAACCGTCTCCATTGACTGTAAGTGGCATCTCGTTTCAACATTAGAGCAGAGATGTCGCCATTCAGCCAAGGTGGGGACGTATGCTTAATGAGACGGGTTTTTAAAGGAACATGGATGTCAAAAAGTTGATTGACGTTATGTCGTAAAAAACTAATTTGTTCGTTTACATTTTCCATGAGGTATATTGAGTTCCAGTCTATGCAATTAAGATCGCGTACCAGTTCGGATGTGTTTAAATTTGTATAGTCTCTATATTGGAAACTTTGCTGATCAACCCGACAAGCTATATCTAGACTAACAAAAATTAAATCATGCTTGGGGAAACCGGGTGCCAGAAGCTGTGTGTAAAGCATAACCCTACCAACATCGCTAGCAAGATAAAGGTCTAATAGTGAGCTAGACTCATTAGTAAAGTGGGTAGGGGTGGAGTGCTTAACGGGGTTCAGATTGAGTGCCTTGAATAGGCTTAGAAAGTTTGCAGCCAAATGTTTATCCAGGAGATTGCAGTTGAAATCACCACACAGTAAAGTGTATGGGTAGCAACAAGAAATCGACTCCAAAGTCGTGATCAAAGGTAACGTGCTGATGTGTTTATATGGCCTGTAGACTGATCCAACCAAGATATTTTCCGTGTTACAAATGATACTCGCAAAGACATATTCCAGAGGACAATCATTATCGGATTTACATACCAACCTACAACTAATCCCCTCACGCACATAAAGAGCGGCGCCACCACCAGAAGTAAACTTCATATCAACTCGAAAAAGCTTGAAACCTTTCAAACTATAGAAATCGTCACCTATGTCTGGCTGAAACCAGGTTTCGGACACAGAAACGATGTCTATCTTAGACTCCACGAACAGGTATCTAAACTCCCCTTATTTATTGGTCAGACTTTGCGCGTTTAAATGACATATCTTTAATCCATTATTTTGAGTCTGTGAAATTCGAATCATATTGTACAAATTCGTATTCATGCTACTGCCAGTGAACCCCCTGGTGTCGTTAGCTGCGCTTGCACTCGCAAGCATTGTAGTTGTGTATAGGGCAGAAGTATGAGAAGTAGCTCGAAGCGACGGAAGAAGTCATGAGAAGAATAATATTTGAAAGTAAAATTTGGCAAAAAATTGTTACATTAAAGGGAAAATTAAGATAAAGTAGAATAGTAGAATGAAATAGGATTACAAAATAATTTGTTGTGTTGGTCATTGCTTACGGTCAACCTAATTGACATCATTACGGCAGCTCCAGTCAGTTTTCTAACAGAGCCCTTTGTTCCTCTGGCTTATTTTCAGAACCCGGAACATGTCGTGGCTGGGCAGCCATCCGATCTCCCGAATTTCGAGGCTGTGACGACGCACTCGAGGCGATTGGCACTGGCATCTCTCAATTGGTCAGTAATCTACCCATCCAAGAGAAACCTTCGCTTGTCCAGTAGTTTTCTAACTGAATCCTTCATCAATTCTCGATCCATATCTCTACTACTTAATAGTGTAGACATGCAATGCAGTTTTTGAATTTTGTCGCCTATCTGCTCTGTACGTGAGCGTTGGACTCATACTTTCTTATTTCATATTTATTTCAAATAACATCGATTGATGGCTTGATAAAATAAAAAAAATTATGATTTGTGAAGGCCTTGATAAAACTAAAATTCGAGTGTTTTCATATTAAAATCAAGATTTTAACAATTTGACTTGAGTTAAGATAAAAATTTTTTTGGAATAGGTGCCTACCTAAGAACTAAAATATTCTTACGTCAAGGTTATTAATAATAATTGCACAAGTATTCAGAAACGTTTGTTTTGAATTCGCCTATTCGTACGGTCGACCTGGGGTTAATGGGTACTATATACCATGTGAGAGTGATATGGACGAAAAATGTGCATTCAGTCCGAATATGGGCTTGTTTGTCTTACCGATAACATATACTGTCATGCTGTTGCTGTTCTGAGGACGTAGTTGTTCCTTGTCCGGTAGGGTACAATTTTTCCTCAATTTATTAATCTTGTTCTTGCAATGGAGGAGCTTTCTCCTGCAACGATGCAGTCGATATATCGGAAATTTGCATGAGCTGGGGATGGAGCGACTGTCATCCTCTTCGATAAAGAGTTTCTCGAGGTCGTTTTTGTTTGAGAATCGGGTTTTTCGAAGTTCTTGATTCATTTGCACCCCTCCCTTTGTTTGTTTGTTATTAGTATTAATTTTGGACCCACGAGTAAGGGGGAACGTCTGACAAACATCCAAGAGTATCAATTGTCATGAAAAGTTTCTCAAATTTATCATTCGGATTTGGTTTAAAATTGTAGATCCCTTCAACTTCGGTTAAGCAAATGGTTGGAGAAGCTAGGTTTTAGGACATGTGTGGGCCGTTGATGCCATATATTTATTTTTATTTTACTCACTTCATATTCAGTCGAAAGCAGTGGCACCTCGTGCAGGAACTGGTTCAGATATGACGGTCTTAGAAACAGCATTCTTTTTAGCTACCTCTCAGAACTCCAGTGCCTGATCCGCCCAAGACAAGTCTCTGGCTGTGCAGGCACTGGGTTTCCGGGGTTTGGGCTGTGACCTACTAAAGGCGATGTTCAGTGGGCCCTCTCCTTGGTCCAGTCAGTTTCCCTCCCAGAGCCCTTTGTTCCTCTGGCTTATTTTCAGAACCCGGAACATGTCGTCGCTGGGCAGCCATCCGATCTCCGGAATTTCGAGGCTGTGACGACGCACTCGAGGCGATTGGCACTGGCATCTCTCAATTGGTCAGTAATTTACCCATCCAACAGAAACCTTCGCTTGTCCAGTAGTTTTCTAACTGAATCCTTCATCAATTCTCCATCCATATCTCTACTACTTAATAGTGTAGACATGCAAGGCAGTTTTTGAATTTTGTCGCCTATCTGCTCTGTACGTGAGCGTTGGACTCATACTTTCTTATTTCATATTTATTTCAAATAACATCGATTGATAAAATAAAAAAAATTATGATTTGTGAAGGCCTTGATAAAACTAAAATTCGAGTGTTTTCATATTAAAATCAAGATTTTAACAATTTGACTTAGAGTTAAGATAAAAAATTGTTTGGAATAGGTGCCTACGTAAGAACTAAAATATTTTTACGTCAAGGTTATTAATAATCATTGTCCAAGTATTCAGAAACGTTTGTTTTAAATTCGCCTATTCGTACGGTCGTCCTGGGGCAATGGGTACTATATTCCATGTGGGAGTGGTATGGACGAAAAATATAAGTTCAGATTATAAGCAATTGATTCTTGGCCGAATCAGAACATAAAATAAGGTATGCCGGAAAGTTAAAAAAATAACCTGCAGCAGCAACACTTCCCACTCATTCGATCATCAACTCGTTCAAATGAAATGAAAAAGGACATCGCATAAACCGATCAAGTGGTAATATTTTTTTTTGAATCCGCCAACTGACACGCCCACTCTTTAAACAAGCAGAGAAATTAATAGAAATGAAGGTCCTGTTCTTCGCAAAGTATGTAGACAAAGTCGTTCTTAACAATTCTTCCATTCCCCTTTTTTTCGCTAAAATCCCCAAATAACAGTTAGTTATGTGAAATTCGAGATCAGTTCAATTAACTGCTAATGTAGTTTTAAGTTTAATCTTTTTAGACTGCCGACACATCGCTTATATGAAGCGTATCTTTTAGAGTTAAATGGAGATACTCGAGTACTGTGTGTACTTCTAGTTACGTCAGCAGAGACAGAGAGAATATTTTCCGTCCTGAGAAGGTTTAAGACTTGTCTGAGGGCAACAACTACCGAAGCTTCTCTATGTGGATTACCATCTATGAATATTCACAGAGAAATCAATATAGATCCTGAGGAAGTTGTTGAACAATTATCCAACAAAAAAAATAGGACAATGGATTTGATTTCCCCAAAAAACAATAATTAAACATTATTTTTAACTATTTTAACATTCAAACTTAAGTTTTCAAAACTTGTTCATATAAAAAATGAACAAAGTTCATTATTATTTCTTGCCTATATTATTAATATAACAAATTAATAAAATTTCGTTCACAAAAAGTTTAATTTTGTGGATTACGCAAGTTAAGGTTTCTTAGGCTAATTGCAGACACACCGATTTTAGACGGCCGATTTTATACCGGTCGTCCAGATTCCAATAGTGAACCACATGTGGGAACGGGACCTGGTACACACGCCGCCCGCTGATCGGTGCCGGCAAAATGTCAGTGAGCAGCCGTCCACTGCCACTGTATCGCCGGCAGTATCGGGAAGTAGTGGCGTACGTGATTAAATACACGCTTGCACACGCACCGATTTTTTGCCGACCATTCCATTCGACTGCTCTCGCTTCATTCAGTGTGTGCAATTGTAGGTACATACTACGTCTAAAACTACTTTTGGTAGTGCGTTTTAATTAAAGTGCAATGATAGATAGATAGATAGATAGATTCTTTATTTTTTCATCATAAAGTTTACAAATTGGTATACTTAAGAATAAGGACATGGCAATACTGCCGTCTGCCTGAGATGACATTTCATAATGTGATTTAAAAATAAAAGAAATAATAAAAAGCAAAAATTTTAAAATATAAAGAAAAAAAAAAAGAAAAAAAAAAAAAGAAAAAATGTTTAACAAAAGATATGAATAAATATTATTATATAAAACAATGCTATCAATTTTAACGTGATTTGAAACACAAAATATTATACAATTTGGTTAATTTGATTAGCTGTTTATACAAAATTTTATCAATTTTAACATGATTTGTAACACAAAATAATACCCAATTTGGTTAGAAATAGATGTTTATACAATATTATCAATTTTAACGTGATTTGAAACACAAAAGAGATATTATCAAATTTAGTATGATCAGCAACAAAACAATAAATAGTTAGGTATAAAATGTGGTCAAAACTGCAATAAGTGGGTAATCGACTAAGTTTAATATGTGAAACTGTTACGGTAAGAAAGAGCATGTTGGCAATATTTAAAGAGGCTAAGCCAGCCCATTGCTCCATTTAAAATTTCAAAAAGTTTGTCCAAGGATATAAAAATTTCCCGAGAATGCAACCGGCGAATTTCTTGTAGAATAGGACAAGCAGCAACGAAATGGTATATACTCGTATCTTCATTCGCTCTTCCGTTACATAGATCACATAGCTGGGGCAAGTCTGATCGATGAGGTATAAAGTTCAAATTTAAAATTTCAACTCTTGCTCTAAAAATAATACTTATAACCGAGGCTGAAAATTCATTACTAAAGTAAGAGACTTCCGAGGGCAGTTCATGGTTTAAATGACTATAAATAGCTCTTGAAGTAGATGAAGATGCTCTGGAAAGGTTATCCAGAAACATTTTGTGATCCACCTTAGCAATCACATCAGAAAACTGAGCCTGCCAATCGGTCACATTAGTTTCTGTTAAGTTTAAACTTGTTTCGTAAGATAAAGCTAGTTCGTTCCAGTTTTTAAACGGGGAAGCATTCACTCGAAGTAATTTTCTTAAGATGATTTTGTGAAGACAAGTTTCACTTCTTTTCATCACTCTAGTAATGAAGTTCGCACTTGCCTTTAAATTTTGTATATATATAGGGACTATTCCTGACTCTACATATATGGCGTAGTTGGGTGTTGAGTTAGGCAAACGAAATATCCTCTTAAAAAAGTTCCTTTGTACAGTTTCAAAAGCTTCGAAGTGTGTGTATCCGAAGACTTGGACGCCATATGCCATGCATGCATTTACTGCCGCGTTGAAAACTTTGTACTTGGACGTTAAATCAACATTTTGGTTCGAAAAAAACTTTGGCCACATTATATTAAGACCCAATTTAGCTTCGTTGCTTTTTTCTTTGGAGTGCTTTAGATAGCTTAAATTGTAGGTCAAGAGGACACCCAAATATTTAAACTCCTGTACAACCTCAATGTGTGTATTGTTTAGAGACCATTTTTCTTCCGCTCGCCTTCTTGATTGTCTCTTTTCAAATATAACAATCTTAGTTTTTTGGGTATTAATTTGCAAGCCCCAAGACTCGCAAAATGAACATAGACGGTTTATTTGCAATTGAAGCGTGAAAGGATTATCAGCAAGCATAACTAGATCGTCCGCGTACAACAGGACTTTGATTATAATGTTAGCAAAATTAACTCCACCCGGAAGAAGCTCGCAGACATCATCTATGAACAGGGCAAATAATAATGGGCTGAGGATACAACCCTGAGGAACACCTGTAATTGTATCAAATCGATTTGAAAATGTGAAACCGTCCCATACCCTTGCATTTGTTGACGAAATAAGACTTGCATACACTTCGAGAAACTTTCTTGACAAACCAATGCAAGAAAGTTTGTATATTAAAGCTTGTCTATTGACTTTATCGAATGCAGCTTTAAAATCAACAAAGCAAGTGTATAGTTTCTTTTTTCTATCTATAAATTGTTGAGCAATGCTTGAAATGGCCAAGATATGATCCATGGTTGAAAAACCTGGGCGGAAACCGGCTTGAAAGATGCTCAAAAGACTGTTATCCTCAATCCATTTTGAGGGCCTTTCATATAGGATTGCAGTGAAAGCTTTTCTTATTGAATTTAAAATTGAAATACCTCTATAATTTTCCGCAGCGTTGGCATCACCTTTTTTAAAAATGGCAAAAATTACAGATTCGTTGAAACTGTTAGGGACACATCCATCATTGTACACTTTGTTATAGAAAGACACGAGGTAGTTTTTAAAATCAATAGTGCTGTTTTTATAAAACTCGACTGGAATGCCGTCTAGGCTAGGAGCCTTGCTGTTTTTCAATTTTTGGAGCGTTACTTCCAATTCGGGCAATGAGAATTCTAAATCCAGCTCGTTGACTCTAGTATCAGAAAGCGCGTAATCAAAGGTATGAAGGTCTTTATCAGCTGAGAGTAGAGTTTTAAAATGAGCAGCTAACGTCTCAGCTTCTAAAGAGAACTTCGTACCCTGATTGCGCCCACCAAGATTGCACACTGTCTCCCAAAATATCTTTGAGTTTGTGGAGTTTTCCAATTTCTTAGCCACGTTTTTTAAATAAGTGATTTTCTTAACTGAGCACATTTTCTTAAAATCATTATTAACGCGAAGATAGATGTTTTTGAAAAATTGAGAATTGGTCGTTCTAAACAGTTTTAAGTAAACGAACGAAAGTTTACGGAGATTTCTGCAATCCTTATCAAACCATATATTTTTAGCTACAAAAGTGTGTGTACTCTTCAACGCAAAAGGGGCTGGGGTCTTTATAACCCGCTCTATACTTTCGCATACCACTTCAGACGAGACTACATATTTTGTTATATAACATTTTAAGGATTTAGTCGAAAAAAACGAAGCTTTTGTAAAAAGCGCTCCCTAGCTCAAACTTTGACCTTTCAATAAAATTGTTTTATTTAATTGTGGGGGTGTCAGTGGGCGTATTTTAGAAATTATATCTCCTAAGCAGTTTTAGCAGTCAAAGATCGTATATAAAAATCTTCAGCTTTCTAGATAAAATTTTGATTTTTTCGATAAATTTGTTTTTTTGAGTTTGTGAGTGTGTCTGTGGGCGGATTTAAAAAACTCTTAAACTTGATGGTTAAAATTTCAGCTCTCTAGGTTCAGTTTAAAAGCCTAATTTTTGCCGACAGACGGACGGATGGAGGGATGGACGGACGGACGGACGGACAGGCTCGGGGCCTACGGGCAATATTAAGGTATGTTACAAACTACGAGTCAAAATTAATATACCCTGAGAATAGGGTATAATGACGGCGCTGCACAATTCGCAACTAATGAAAATATACCCAAAAACCGTAAAATCACACTTTTATTGTATCTTCTACAACTTTCAGGTATTTTAATAATATACCCAGCATTTCACCTACACCAACTTCACACCTATTCCAAATCCGACATGGATGTACGAATATCTTTTTCCCTACTTGTTAAACTCAGCTGGAGCTTCTTATGAAGCGCAGGAAACTTCCAATGTCAATGTTAGTTAGATCGTTAAGATCACTGTTGGCGCAGTGGTACAGAGTTAAGTGTGTTGGACTACTTATCTAAAGATCTCAGGTTCAAATCCAGAAGGGGCGAAGTATGATCTACAAACTTTTTTCCACCTCTCCACCTGTTGCGAACGTCTGAAAACATGAAAAAGTACCCATTGTCATGAGAAGTTTCTCAAATTTGCCGTTCGGATTAGGCTTTAAATATTTGGAGGAGCTAAATTTTAGGCCCTGTATTTTTTTTATAATTTGCGTGCGCTAAAGGGATTTCTTTTCTCTGTAGTAACACAGTACCCTTATAGTGGAAAACGCAGCGCACGCGCAGGCATTTTTGTTTGTTACTGTAAGTAGCTCCCAGCAAATGATTGATTGCCTATTTTTGGGTGCTACTTACTGCATCAAAGAATAGAAGGATAGAAAACAAGAAGAAGGCCCTGTATGGCCGTTAATGTCTATTTTTAGATCGTTAGCTTCTGCAAAAATCATTAGATTATACTCCAAGCCTCGTTTCATGCTTGCCTATGAGATATTGCGCAGTTAAAACGTATACAATGGTGGTAGTAGAGAGAGAGAGAGATAGATTCTTTATTTTGTCCATCATAAAGTTTACAAATTGGTATACTTAAGAATGAGGACATGGCAATACTGCCGTCTGCCTGAGATGACATTTCATAATATGATTAAAAAAAAACGAAATAAAAGAAATAATAAAAAGCAAAAATTTTAAAATATAAAGAAAAGGAGAAAAAAAATGTTTAACAAAAGATATGAAGAAATATTATTATATAAAACAATGATATCAATTTTAACGTGATTTGAAACACAAAATATTATACAATTTGGTTAATTTGATTAGCTGTTTATACAAAATTTTATCAATTTTAACATGATTTGTAACACAAAATAATACAAGTTATGGTCACATCAAATACATGTAATAAAAATGCTTCGGCGTACGGAAAGTCACTAGGCACACGGTTTCATAGCTGTCAATATGCAAACGGTAGAAGCTGCACTATCAAAACAGTTAGTGCGGCCGCAGCATCACCAAGCATAGCATAACAACCACCAAACGCTTTCCAAGGCACAAATGACCCGCTAAGCTACAGCAAGAAATTCCAGCCAGCAGCAGATTAACGGATCAGCGTTATCTCAATGTTAGTGGTAATGCTGCAAACGGTAGAAGCTGCACTATCAGAACAGTAAGTGTGGCCGCAGCATCACCAAGCATAGCATAGCAAACACCCGTTAAGCTACAGCAAGAAATTCCAGCCAAGCAGCGGATTAACGGATCAGCGTTCATGTCTTCATGTTAGTGGTAATGCTAGTTGTAGTATATAAGTTAGTTCGTTTTGTATTATATAAGTTAGTTATTAAGTGGAGCTGTAAGACTACGGTCGTAAATATTCCTAAGCTTCCTCATAGAGGAATTTAATAAAAATAAAATAAGAAATATATTAAAATAAATTGTGTGTTGTGTAATATATTGAAAAATAAATATAAATTATTTGGCGCCCAACCTGGTACGACGACGACGCGATTATCGAATTAAAATATTTCAAAATCCATATAAAACATATAGATCGCGTTGACGATTAGTGTGAACTCGTGGCCGGTACTACATAAAAGTAACCCCATCAACGAGGTGAAAAACGTGTAAAAACAATAAACAATAAACATAAGTGAAATTGAATTTGTGAATGTAAAACTAACAAAGAAAAATTTAACTGAACTGAAATCAGAAAGTGATACGAGACGTTGCTGATCACCTATACGCCGTATGTATGTATATACATTATATCTACGAAGCAGTAGTACATTTGCGGTACAACTTTAATTGAAGGGAAGTTTTGAAACAAGATTTAGTTAATTAATATAAGTTAAATAATCTTTGAATTTATATTATTATTAGTAATTATTAGTAAAGTAAGCAAGTATAATTAGTTATAGATTTTTTTTTTTATCCTCTCCATTTTGTTTTTTTTTTCTTCTTTCTTTATCTTCTCTCTCTCAATCCTCTTGAATAAAATAATATTAAGTTTTTATTGATTTAATAGGTCTTTTGTTGGCCTTCATTGTATTAGGATAGATGGTTTTTATATATACCTATTTGAAAATTTTAAATTAAGAGTTACATAGTGAATATTTTTTGTTGTTGTTTGTAATTGCTGAACTCCTTTTACTTGCCACAGCCAAGTACAACAGGACGATTCATTCAGTGACAAAATATAGGCCAATTGATGTTATCCACTCAATCCCGACTGTTTTAGAGAATGAGATTAGGGAAAAGATAACCGACAACCAGAAGAGGGATCTGAATTATCACAATAAGAATAGACAAACTCGAACTTACACAGCGGGTGAAAAAGTGTTTGTTCGCACAAACAAGCGAATTGGAAATAAATTCAGGAAGCTTTTTATAGAACAAATAGTTCAAAAGGACCTAGGGACCACGGTTCTTATAAACAATAGAAAGGTACATAAAAGCAATCTTAGATAATATTACTAACGTATAGAGTTGCCTATAATTTGTTAAATTAAAACAGACAAACGACTGACGAAAATTAGTGAAACGAAAACCTGTAATTCATCTCAAATCAAACTACTTTATTATTATCAAGTTAATATTATTTACTTAGCAACTTTAAAAAGTATTCGTATCATAAATCAATTAGTTTGGATCAAGAGGTAGAGATTGGTTTCCAAAGCGAAATTTGTAATAGTACTAAATTATCAAAATTGTAGTTCACGAAATTTAAGTTGAACATAATAACTTTCTTGCTGTTAAATGAATTGTATTATTTATTTGTAATTATGTTTAATATAGTAATATAGAACATAAGGGAAACATAGCAAGGCAGGGAATTAAATTTCTAAGCAAACGCTACAGCAATACAATAAAATGAAGCCGAGGACGACTTCACTTAACGAGGGGAGTAGTTATGGTCACATCAAATACATGTAATAAAAATGCTTCGGCGTACGGAAAGTCACTAGGCACACGGTTTCATAGCTGTCAATATGCAAACGGTAGAAGCTGCACTATCAAAACAGTTAGTGCGGCCGCAGCATCACCAAGCATAGCATAACAACCACCAAACGCTTTCCAAGGCACAAATGACCCGCTAAGCTACAGCAAGAAATTCCAGCCAGCAGCAGATTAACGGATCAGCGTTATCTCAATGTTAGTGGTAATGCTGCAAACGGTAGAAGCTGCACTATCAGAACAGTAAGTGTGGCCGCAGCATTACCAAGCATAGCATAGCAAACACCCGTTAAGCTACAGCAAGAAATTCCAGCCAAGCAGCGGATTAACGGATCAGCGTTCATGTCTTCATGTTAGTGGTAATGCTAGTTGTAGTATATAAGTTAGTTCGTTTTGTATTATATAAGTTAGTTATTAAGTGGAGCTGTAAGACTACGGTCGTAAATATTTCTAAGCTTCCTCATAGAGGAATTTAATAAAAATAAAATAAGAAATATATTTAAAATAAATTGTGTGTTGTGTTTAATTTGAAAAAGAAATAAAAATTATTTTGTACCACACCGTTGTTTTTCAAAAATAGCTGAAACTCTTTGGAGTTGAATTGGGTTCCGTGATCACTTACGAAAACCTTCGGTATACCAAAAGACGAACATATTTGTTCACATTTTGCGATAGTAGTACTCGTTGTTATATTGGGAATTATGTGCACTTCCGGCCATTTACTGTATGCATCAATCAGTACGAATAGGTATTTCCCCATAAACGGCCCTGCGAAGTCGTCATGTACCCTTTCGAATACCTTCCTTGGAGCCACCCAACAATGCACTGGAGCTTCCTTTTTAGGATCCCCTCGGGTAGCTTGACATAGTCGACAATTTGACACCAGCTTTTCAATGTCGTTATCCATTTGGTTCCACCAACAGTATGCTCTTCCTAAGCTCTTCATCCTTAAAATTCCAAAATGTCCCGTATGTAATTCCAGTAGGACTCGTTCCCGCAGCTCCCTAGGTATATATACGCGTATACCGCGAAGCAAACACCCGTTTTGCAGTGTGAACTCTGTTTGTGATATACCGAATCTTTTATTCGGTTCGCATTCGCGGCCATACCTAAGACATTCTATTAATAGACTTACTTCTTTGTCTGCTTTGGTTTTCGCACTTAGTTCAGAAACCGTGACTGGCAAATTTTCAATGGCTTCCACCTCTAAAACGTCTGTCTCTTCGATATGCTTATATGTATCCGCACTGGGCAAGCGTGACATCGCATCGGCATTGGCATTATCCTGGGATTTCTTCAGTTTGATGTCGTAACTAAAATGCTCCAAAAATATGGCATAATGCTGCATTCTCGTTGCAGATAGTGTAGGCAGACCTTTGTGAGGAGAAAAAATTTGCGAGATGGCTTTATTATCTGTTACCAGGGTAAATTTTTTCCCGTAAAGATATTGGTAGAATTTCCTTACCCCAAATATGATGGCATAGGCCTCTTTGTCTACCTGGCTGTAACGCTGTTGTACCTTATTCAGTGTCTGGGAAGCAAACTGCAAGGGCCTCTCAGAACCATCAACATATAAATGACTTAATACTGCTCCAACTCCAATCGGGCTAGCATCGACCGCGAGAACCACTGGCAGCTTAGGATCGTAGAAAACCAACACTGTCTCTGATTGCATTTGCTTTTTAACCTCAACAAACGCTCTTTCACAATCGTTATCAAAACGGAATGGCACATTGTTTCTTAGTAACCTGTTCAACGGGTATAATATAGTACTAAGATTTTTAATGAAGCGTCCATAGTAGTTGATAAGACCCAAAAATGCGCGTACTTCATCTTTCGTCGTTGGTTTTTTTAGCTTCTGTATTGCATCGACCTTACTCGGCATCCTATGGATGCCGTTTTTATCTATAACATACCCACAGTACTCAATTCGGTCCTTCATGCATTCCGTCTTATTCCAGTTCACTCGCATATTATGACTGTTCAATCTAGACAAAACTTCTTCTACGCGATTGATATGTGTTGTGTCATCACCGGCTGTGATTTTGATGTCGTCCAGGAACACTGATACACCTGTTATGTCACCCACTAATTGCTCCATAAAGCGTTGCCATTTCGCTGGAGCACAGGCAATCCCGTACATCATACGTGTAGGCTGATACAAACCCTTGTGCATGCTCAATGTAAGAATATGTCTATCATCTGGATGTATTTCAAGTTGAAGATACGCTGTGGACAAATCAATTTTCGTAAATTTAGTGCCTCCAGCCATTTTACTAAACAGCTCTTCGATTGTAGGTAACGGATGCACATCCACTACCAATGCTGGATTCACCGTTACCTTATAGTCGCCGCAGATGCGGACAGCACCATCTTTTTTTGGCACAACCACGATTGGAGTGGCCCACTCGCTCTTGTCCACCTTAATTAGTAAACCTTCCGCAACTTGGGTTTCCAGTTCGCGTTCCACTGCGTGCCATAATGGGAAAGCGATTCGTCTAGCCTTTATGAACCTAGGAGTCGCATTTGGCCTTAAATATAAGCGAGCTTGGAACCCCGTAATCTTTCCAGTGGATGTAGCAAATAAATTTGGAAATTTGCTTACCATCAATTTTGAGTCGAAATGCTTTTTACTTTCAATTTTATTGATATTACCTGTTGCATGCAATTGATTACACAAGATTTTCGTCCAATCTAGTTTTATTTTCCGTAACCATTCCCTTCCCAGCAACGGCCTTCGGTCAGATCGAACAATGTAAATCTTAACAGGAGGACTAGGAGTTTGGGTTGTCACATTACCCCATACATAGCCCACGCAATCCAACGGTGTCTTACAGTAACTGTACAGCTCAGTGTCGCTGGCGTTGACCTTGAATTTTGGGAAAAACTTTTTGGCATCCTTCAAACTGATAAGTGTCACCGGAGCACCTGTGTCGATTTCAAAATTAATAAAAATTCCGTTTACTTGCAACTTACAACATATCTTTGCCCTATCGTTTAATTCTCTGCCTTTGTCTCCGATATGAAAAAGTTCTTCCACCATCAGCGTACCTGTATTTTGTTGTTCTTCTTCTTCGATTTGGTTCAATTGCTTGTTTGCTTTAAAGCACACTTTACGTAAATGACCTTTTTTCTTGCAAAAATAGCAAACGGTTTCTTTGTGCGAACATTGATTAGCCACATGCGATGCCTTGCCACAGCGAAAACATTTTTTTGCTTCTTCGGTCTTACCCAGAGTTTTCTTGTTTTTACCGTACATTTTGCTATGCCGTTTCCCTTTGTTTTTTTCTTGAATTTTGCTTACACTCCTGTCTCTCTCTCCCCCGTACTGGTGCATTTCAACTCCGCCCCTCTCAGCGCTCTCATAGGCGCTTGCTGTATTTACCGCATCATCCAACGTTAATTTTGGTTTTTCTAACAACCGGCTTTGAATTTTTTGATTTCGTAGACCAAATACAAATTGATTCCTTATAGCAGTGTCTAAATGCGCACCGAAATTGCAGCCAACCGACATTCTCCTTAGAGCAATTAAAAATTCTGCACAGTTTTCTTCACTTTTCTGCTTCCGCATGTAAAATCTGTAATTCTCTAGGATTTCATTAGGCTTTGGATCAAAGTGACCCTCTAAAGTTTCTACAATTTGTTTGTACTCAATTCCTTCTGGTGTCTGCGGAAGCAACTTGTCGCATAAAATATCGTATGTCTCTGCTCCCATGTAATGCAGAATGAGCTGTCGGCGTTTGCTTGCGTCACTATTGTACAAATCCATAGCAGTCTCCAGGCGTTTTACCCATCGAGCCCACGAAGTGATTTTTGGATTAAACGAATCAAAGTGAAACACCGTCGTCGCTTGCACCTGATGTTCGACACTTCCACCGTCTCTATTAGTCATTCTTGTTGCTCTATATTAATTTACTTGTACTGTAAAAAGCTAAAATTAACTTCTTTGTACACACACGTGCAGTTTGACTATTCCTCGTCGCCAACTGTTATAACGAGATGTGAACGGAAAGACGGGTATTTGCTGACTAACTATTTCTCTTTATTACGTCATATTTATAGATGGTCAGTTGTCACTTATGACACCTAAGAAAGACGAGTAAGCAGAAGCCAAACGCAAGTTTTTCTTTCCCAACATAAAGGACAAGATCACAAGAACCCTTAGCAATTGCGAAAAATGCAAGATATTTAAATACGATAGGAATCGTCCCAAACCGCAGTATGTTAAACCCGAAACTCTACTCCTCAAACCCCTAGAAATTACATTTTTTAACCTAATATGGATCGTAGATATAGAAACTTCAAGGGTTTCTATATTTGTGATCAGCATCGTAGGTCATGTCGATCTAGCGATTTCCGGCCGTGCGTCTGTTGTCATTTTTAAGGCAGTAAACTTAGAGCTAGAAAGCTGAAATTTTGAGCACATAATCCTTAGGTGTCTGAAATGATCAAGTGTTGCATTGTTTATTCTAATTTACATTAAAAAATAAGGTTTGAAATTCTAATTTCTCCTATGTTCTATCATTGTATATAAAGCTTATAGTAGTGCAACCGTGCGTAAACGACGATACGCCCTCAGTGCGCATTCGCCCGCAACAAATCATGATAGTCTAGTTCTACACCATTCTCGTGCTGGGAATATGAGTAGGAGGATGATGCAGGTAGTGGTGGTGGTTGGCAAAGCAGGTTTCGTGTAGATTTATGGTATATTTTTTGTTTACTTTGATGGAAGGGGTATGTTATGTTTTCTGGATTTTAACACAATTGGTATGTGTGTGTATGATCGTTGAAGGAGAGTCGCATTTCAGCAGTGAAGATTCTCAAATTTTTTTTTTTTTAATTCATACGAGTATTTGCAAGTGAAAAGCAGATATTCATATTTAATGGTAGGGGCGATGGTGGATGAAGAGAGGTGGGATAATTGTAGTTGGGTAGATTGATGGTATATTATTTGTTTGCTCTGATCAAAGTTTTTGAGGTAGGTTATGGCATATTGCAATTAGAACAAAACCGTCACCTGGAACTTATTTTGTTGTATTTTATACAATTGGTGTGTATATGTTAAAATCGGCGAAGGAGATTCGCATTTCAGCAGTGAGGCATATCATATTTGCATGTGAAAAAAATTAATTGAGGCAGAGATAAGATAAGACAAGTTAGAGTGTGTGTACGAGCGCGTGCCCTGCTTGTAATAATAGCTGCCGTAGGTTATTCATGGACAACTCAAATTGGTTTATTTATTGGTTCATTAAATAAAAAGGGCATTCATTCATAATCGGTATTCAAAATCATATTAGGTTCATGTTTCGTTTGCATTATGTTACACAATCGAATCTCCGAATATAAACAGAATTTTTTCATTTGGTTTTGCACAAGCACCTGAGTGCCTCAGTTTGGGCAGCTAAATATCATTGATTTAGGTATTCTTTTTGATAGCTACTTCTTTTGATACCGTCATACCGACCACTAGCGGCCGATATACTTAATGCAAATTTCGGTTTCAGGATGTCCCAGTAGGTACTAAAGAAATGATGTATAGTTTAAATTTATCTTTTGAAGTAGGTAGGTACAATTATGAAATTTTATAGGTAGGTACCCAAATGCGTTAAAATATTGAACTCCATCAAACGCATGGTTAGACGTATCGCATGTTATAGAAACCCACATTTTTTATTCTAGCCTTGTTAATACCTCAGCCAGAAAAAATATAAGTCTCATATGTGAAATCTTCCTTGAGGGGACATTTATGGTGCACATTTTTGTCCGCTTAAGAGAGTTTACCGTTTAAGGAAAATTAAAACAACTTATCCATCTTACGGAACAACACTATAGAAACAGTACTAATGAAAGGATGTTCAGAGAAGCTACAGGAAGGAGCTTTGACGTTCTACGCAGGATTTGCAGCGTTTAAGTTACGGAACAAGATTAATTGTGAAGCCTGCACGCAATTTATGATCGATGAGACAAATTCTTATCGAGAACAAGCCTTGTTAATACGTCTCAAGGCTTATGAGACCACACAAACTGTGTCAGAGTTTGGGAAGCTTACGGTGCATACTATAAGCTTCGAAAATACTGCGAAAAGAATAAAGGAGATATTGGAAACAGTTTTTCCGGAGGACCGCAAACAAGCAAACTTGGTTGAAAACCTCATGTCTCAGATGATAAACCAGTTGGAAGTGACAGAAACCATGACGTGTAGCAATTATGGACACAACGAAGACATCGTTAAATTTATTTTAATCGGACTGGTTAAATTTACAATAAAAAAAAACAACAAGGATTTAAGGCTGCCAAACTTTAAGGATAAGCATCATGTAAATAAATATCTATAAATAAAGTTATATTTTAATAAATGAATGGGTGTGTTTTTCTGATTTTCATATATAAATATTTATATGTACTCATATTTATTTTTATTTGTTTTTAGTTTTGGTAATATTAATATATAGATTATTTATTTTTTATATATACTTTAGGTATGCGCTTTTGGTTAAAGGACCCTATGCGTTGTTATGTTACGTAATATTTTATTTATTTATTTATGAACTATGAACTATGAGGAGTAGGCCTAATGGGGATACCTCGGTGAAAAAAAAAAACGCATCAAATGTTCCACCTCCTGGGTGATGCGGAAGAGAACAGACTTGTGTTTTTATTAGTACCAACCACAACATTAAAAAAAATTTAAATAAAATATTCAATACTGTGATTGGTACCTATGCCTCGAATATCCAAATTGGTTAAATGAACATTTCTTTATCTTTAAACTACATACATAATATTCTCAGTATTTGTTTTTTTTTTCTTTTAAGAAAGCAATGAAAACATATATTTTTGCATGTCTAAATAGGTAGGTAGTTTGTTTGACATTCATTCAAATAATAAAAAAAAAAATGTAAATCGACAGGTGAGGTGCCTCTAACAGATATATATAATCGAATATTTCTGTATCAATTACAAAAGAAATGATAGAAATCGGTGAATTTTTGGACGAGATATACCCAAAATAGCAAGAATCTAAAAAACCATAAACTCATAATTTCTTTACTTCTTACATGTTCAGTAGGTAAAGTAAAGGAACAAGACCAAACTGTGGTGGATTCCGGGCCACGAAGGTTTTGAAGGCAACGAAAAGGCCGACGACGAGTTGCGATATCACCTAAACATAATGAAAATAGTTGACTCTGCAGAATGCCGGCTATGTCTTGAGGAAGACGAAACAGCTGAACACATTCTAGGTGAATGTCCGGCCTCAGAGAAAAACTGAGTTCCGAAGATATAAAGAAGTGGTCTGCTGGTAGCATTATCCGCTTTATACGGAAAGAAGAAATACTACTAGCTTAACATATTTCTGGCCCAGACGGTACAAACGACCTCATAGGTCGCAGTACCTTTTTCTTCACCTTGGCGAACCAGAAGCTAAAAAAAAATATATTGCAAATTTCAGCAGAACCATTTACCACAGGGCATGACAACTAATAATAGAACGAAACGAGGAGTAGGCCGTCTGATTAAAGCTCGGTGATTAAAAACACGTATATATAATGTTACAACATGGGTAATGCGAAAGAGAACCAATCAAGCAACCTTCATTAGAAGCAAAAAACACAAACAAGTGACCTTCCTCAATGCTTTATTGCAAAGGTGCAGGGACTTTAAACAACGAAAATTCGTATTATCCATATAAATATTCATCGTGTAGGTACCTATTGACCAATAAGTGGTGGTGAAGCATGGCACAATACCGACACAAAATAAATTATGTCATTGCTTTATAAATTAGACTGAATATTTCTAAATCAATTACAAAAAGAATGATATAAATCGGTACATTTTTCGACAAGATATAGCCAAAATAGCGAGAATCTAAAATGCGATAAATTCATAATTTCTCATTTGAAAGAAAAATACCCAAATCAAATTTTATTAAATTTTTCGTTTTAAACGAATCGCCCCTTCCATCCAGAGAGTCGATAATGCGAAATCCATTATCCATACAAATAATAACTTACTTGGTTTCCATCATCAACCTCTGCTACTTGCAAAGCATACGTACATGAAAATGCTACCTGCGCTGCCTACGCCTATGCTCCTTCTTACAATGAAAAAAAAATGCATACACAATGGAATGAAATTCGTTCGGCGGAAAGATTCGAGAGAGACAAACCGGTTTATTTGGTCTTGCTTTCTTCGTTTTCAAAGTGTGTATTTAAAATGAAGATGACAGCAAAAGTTTAGACACAAACATTCTAGCTCAATTCATAACGCCATCTGCATTTAGTCGGCTAAAACAAAAAATTCGACATGATGGCACTACTATAAAGTGTATATACAATGGTTCTATTGTTATTTTGATAAGGCTCGCTCCAAAAAAATAAAAAGGTGTTGCATAGTTATTGGAGCCAGGGAAACGCTATTAAAATGTAGGCACGAGTGTGTGCACAGAATTATTATCCACAGTAAAACAATTAATTTATTTAATGTACGTATATTTAATTATTGAATATTATAAAAACAATGAAACAATGAAACAACTAACTCGAAGAACAAACACGAATTCCTTCATTTTCTTTTCTCTCTGGTGCCGTTCAACTTTTGTTTTGAATTTCTCGTTGTTGTTCGTTGCGACATCTATGATTAGTGTGTGGCTCCAAGGAAATGCTTTCTCGCGTAGCCAAAGTATTTCGAGGTCGCCACATGACTCCCCCTCCAGTGACGAAGTCACGATGAACTGGCAAATGTTACTTTTTGTTTCACAGCCGTTTTATTTTTATCCAATTGATTTTTGTTTTTCAGATTCTTCAGTGAAGTTGGATTTTTGTTGACATCTGGATGAACGTCTGGGATAAAATCGACATAGATGTGAGCTGGTTTCAAACGGTCTACCGAAACATTTAATTTTCTGCCATCTGCATTAATTGTGAAGAGTCGATTACTGATTCGGTGGATTATTGGATGTGGACCTGTGTATGGTTGTTGCAGTGGTTTCTTCACAGCATCGCAGCGTAGGAACACGTGTGTACATTTGTTTAAATCTGGTGAAACAAACATTTTTGCTTTTGCATGGTTTGCAGTTGCTGTAGGACGGAATTTGCGCATCGCTTCTCGGTGTTTCTCAACGAAAATCTGTGGATCTGGAACAAAGCTACTATTCGTAAAGAACTCACCAGGAACTCTGAGATATGTTCCATAAAGCATCTCTGCTGCGGAGGCCTTGATGTCCTCTTTGTATGCCGTTCGCAATCCCAACAACACTGTCGGAAGAGCATCAGTCCAGTTCGTTCTTTCATGGCACATCAGGGCGGCTTTCAGTGAACGATGCCAACGTTCAACAAGTCCATTTGAGGCTGGGTGGTAGGGTGATGTTCGTATCCTCACCGTTCCAATCATGTTGATCAGTGCGTTGAACAGTGCAGACTCAAATTGAGTTCCCTGGTCGGTGGTTAATGTTGTTGGCGAACCGAAACGAGCAACCCAGTGCGTATAAAACGCCGTGGCCACTGTGTCCGCATACATGTCCTGTAGAGGTACTGCTTCCACCCATCTACTGAAGCGATCGATCATAGTTAGGCAATACCTATTGCCTTTGCAGAGTGGCAGCACAATGAGGTCTATGTGGACATGCTGGAAACGGTGCTCTGGAACTGCAATTGAATCCGGGATAAGCCTCGTATGTCGATGAACTTTGGATCGTTGGCATTGGATGCAAGTGCGTGACCACTCCAATGCGTCTTTCCTGATGTTTGGCCAAACGTACTTCTCTCTGAGTTGTCGACTGGTTGTTCTTCCGCTTGGATGAGAAAGACCATGGATGGATTCAAAGGCCTTCCGTCGCAGGGAAGCTGGTAGATATGGTCGAATCATATTGTCGGAAACTTCGCAGTAAATTTTAATTTCAGGTTCCAAAGTGAGTTTCTTTAACTTGAGCGATGAATTTTGTTGCTTCAGGATTGATTGAAGTTCCACATCGAGTAGCTGAGATAAATGAAGTTCTCTCAGATCAAATTGGATTGGCATGGTTATCGAATTGAGTCGCGATAATGCATCTGCTACTGAGTTGTCGTCGCCGGGTAGGTAAACAATGTCCGTAGTATACTGCGATATGTAGTCTAATTGCCTTAGACGACGTTGCGGGGCCTTGTCCGAATTCTGCTGGAACGCATATATGAGCGGCTTGTGATCCGTTTGCACGACAAAGTGTCGACCGTCCAAGATGTGTTGGAAGAATCGGATAGCTAGGTATATTGCCAGCAACTCGCGATCATATGTGCTGTAGCGACTTTGTGCAGGTGACAGTTTGCATGAAAACAGTCCGATCGGTTGATATTGGTTATTTTGCTTTTGTTCCAATTTGGCACCAACTGCGATATCAGAAGCATCCGTTGTTAGGACAAGTGTAGACTTCGGATCGATGTGGTTGAGTAGTGTAGCATGCTTGATACTGTCCTTGCATACATCGAAAGCTTCTTCCGCCAAAGGAGTCCAGGGAACGGGTCGTTTGTCGTTTTTCTTGGAGTCCCTGATGAGTCCATTCAACGGTGCTTGAATATGGGCACAATTAGGGATGTATCGTCGGTAGTAGTTAACGACTCCAAGAAAACGACGTAGTTCCATGATGTTGGATGGCTTTGGATAATTCGATATGGCCTCAACTCTGGCTTCAGGTGGTCTGCATCCGGCTTGGTTGATTGTATGTCCAAGGTACGTAACCTCAGACTTCCCAAAAATGCACTTCTTGATGTTGATGATGAGTCTATGTTCGTGGAGACGTTGTAGAACTATACGGACGTGTTGGCGATGTTCTTCCTCTGAGTCGGAGGCAATGAGGATGTCGTCAACGTAGCAAAAAACGAAATCTAGTCCACGTAGGACCATATCCATGTGCCTTTGGAAAGTCTGAGTTGCGTTTTTGAGTCCGAATGGCATGACTACAAACTCAAACAAACCAAAAGGCGTGGTCACCGCAGTTTTTTGGATGTCGTCAGGTGTCATCGGGATCTGGTAGTATGCCTTGTCTAGATCCAGTATCGAGAAGCAGTTTTTGTTGTTCAACTGTTCAGTAAAGTCCATGATGTGAGGAATGGGGTAGCTATCTGGTTGTGTTATGGAATTCAGACGACGGTAGTCACCGCAGCATCTCCAACCGCCAGTCTTTTTTTCAACAAGATGAATGGGGCTAGCCCAAGGACTGCTGGATAGACGGCAGTAACCCTTCTTTTGAAAATCCTCGAATTCAGCCTTGGCCTGTTTCAGCTTGTCGCCGGAGAGTCGTCGTGGTCGTTCGGACACTGGTTGGCCCGTGGTTACGATGCAGTGTTGCACGATGTTGACTCCTGATTTTGGATCAGGTGCGTTGTTGTTGGCCAGAACGAATTCGTTGACGAGATTTATGTATGGTTCAGGACCACTGATAGTCAGAAGTTTTGACAAATCACTGGTATGAATCTCGCCTTGCACCGTTAATGATGTTGTTTTGTCTATGACACGTCTGGCTTTCAAGTCAATGACAAGTCCGTAGTGTGCGAGCAAGTCTGCGCCAATTATTGCTGTTTTGACATCTGCAATAACGAACGGCCAAGTGATAGCTCGCCGGAGACCAAGGTTGAGTGTGATGATCTTCTCGCCGTAGGTGTGAATCGGTGAGTTATTCGCTGCCAGGAGTGTTATTTCCCCTCTGTTGTTTTTGCAGTCCCTGGAACGAGGTAAGACACATATAGTTGATCCAGAGTCGAGCAAAAACTTTTGGTTTGTCTCCTTGTCGAAGATGTAGAGGCGGTGTTCCTTGTGGAATCTTTGACTGTTGCCGTCCGCCTCTGAGGACAACAGCTCACTTAGTTTTTTGCTTTGTAGCTGCATGGTTTCTTACACTTCCGGGCATCGCTGCCGAATTTCTCATGGAAGAAACACATTCCGTTAGGAGTTGATGCTCTTGAGAGCGATCTGTTATTTCTTGACTGTGGTCGAGACCTGCCATGGCTGTGACTGATTTTCAGTGATTGCATAGCCGTAATTAGAGTTGACAGAGTGGACTCGATGGAATTTAGTCTTCTGTTCAGATCACTTTCAGCGTTGGTGGATTGTGGTATAGGGTCATCTTCATGAACATCAGTGGAGAAAACAGCGTGGGCGGATGTGTTATCAACGATTTTGTCTGCGATTTCAGACAACGCAGTGAGGTCGATTCCGTGACTGGCAGAAAGTATTCCACGCACATGACTGGGCATTCGTGCCATCCATAGAGTGGACAACATGTCGTCTGGAACATTTGAACCAGCCAGTCTTCGCATTTCCCTGAGGAGACTTGATGGACGTCTGTCGCCAAGTTCAAGGGTCGTCATCAATCTGTTCAGTTGCCTCTCCTTAGACTCGGTGAACCTAGATATGACTTGTTTTTTAAAAGCAATGTACTTATCTGTGTCCGGTGGTTTCTGCACTAAGTCTGATACCTCATTCAGCACTTCTGGGTCCAGTCCAGCGATGATGGCGTTGAATCGGCTGTTGTCGCTGATGATCCGATTATTGTGGAATTGCGCTTCCACCTGTACAAACCATAGCGTTGGATTAATTTTCCAGAACGGAGGAATCCTCAGGTTTTTGAGAGCATTGATTTCCTGGATCTCCGCATCGGATGGAGTTGGTGGTCCTGAGGAAACGCCTGCATTCGTCCTTGTGTTTTGTTCGCCTTGCATACTTATAAATATATGTATGTACAAGTGCAAGAGATAAAGTGCGTAGTTGGTTCGGCTGTTGCCAATTAAATAAATTTTTAATTGTTGTGGATCACGTCGGGGTCACCACTGTAGGCACGAGTGTGTGCACAGAATTATTATCCACAGTAAAACAATTAATTTATTTAATGTACGTATATTTAATTATTGAATATTATAAAAACAATGAAACAATGAAACAACTAACTCGAAGAACAAACACGAATTCCTTCATTTTCTTTTCTCTCTGGTGCCGTTCAACTTTTGTTTTGAATTTCTCGTTGTTGTTCGTTGCGACATCTATGATTAGTGTGTGGCTCCAAGGAAATGCTTTCTCGCGTAGCCAAAGTATTTCGAGGTCGCCACAAAAATAAATAAAAAAGGTAGTATATTCTTAGGCGGTATGATTGTTAGAAATTATCTGAAAAATGGTACAAAAAACCTAACATATTTTTAAGTGTTAGATATAAATTTATATTTTTCATATTCTCTGATATAATTTAGAATAAAAAAGTTAAGATGCTCTTAGGCATTCAAGTTCGCAGAAGATTTTTTATTAAGTTCGAGTGCATTTAAGATTTGTCTTGTCCCCATTATGGATAGTAAATGAAACGTTCGACTCACTGGTAATTCACTTCTTTAAGTAGGCAACACTTTTAACAAACTTGAGTTGCTGATTGCCCCCCGTCGCGTGCGGAGGTGTTACTTTTTCTATCGCAATTTCGGTGCCAGTACATCGTCAAACATATGCACACCGGCCAATACAGTTCGCGAAAAAAAAACAACAACAAAATCGCGCAGTGTGTGAACAACCAAAAAAAAAATAAATCCACATAGAGCCAGTGCCGGTGGCAGTGCTGAAACAAAAAAAATCAAAAACAAAAGCGAAAAAAAAGCAACAGCGTAGGGTATCCCTCCGTCCCCCATCCCACTTCATCATTGTTACTCTTTCTTGACTATTGCATGTGTCGTTCGATTATCGTTTGGGCACTTGCAATGCTTGGGTAAAGGCAGCATCGGGCGAATAGCGGGGTCGTGAGTTGTTGATTTTGTTGGTGGACCAAAACAAATTACCGTACGGACATAACACCTGCGGTAGATTGTTTTGGAAATCTAACGTATGTTTTCAATTCACGGCTTATGCTTAGTTAGCGTCGGAGTTGTGTTTTCTTTTATGTTTGTATTTTCTGATGTGTAGGAATTTCGTTGTGGATGTCAGCAACATTCGTTGGTTGAGGAAAATTTTTTTTTTCATTATACGCCCATGTTTTTCATAACAAACCAGCTGTTTTGGCACTTAGTGAAACCCAGGTTAGCGTTAGCTCTGATTTAACAGAGTTTAGTCTACCTGGGTACAACTTAGTGCCATTATTCTTTCCCCATCGCGGTATCGCCGTTTATATACGTAGTGACGTAGCCTACCAACTTCAGCCCCAGTATGGTCAGTGTTCCAATACGGAATTTAATTTCATTTGGTTCAAATTTCATGTGCGTTGGCAATTAATCCACTACTGTTTTATTTACAGAAGCCCCAACTTGGACAGACATTCAACTTATTGATGCCCTGTCCGATTCCATTACAAGAATTGTGACCCTTCATCCTCGTTCTGAAATCGTTATTGCGGGCGATTTCAATATACACAATTCAGGCTGGCTTCGACATTCTGGTCAGACAACACCCGAAGGAAGTTACGTCGAGATCTTTGCTGAGGTAAATAACCTGACTCAGCTTGTAAATGAGCCGACACGAATACCGGACATTAGCAGCCAAACTGCCAACACTTTAGACTTGTTTCTTACCTGTCACCCCGATAAATACGCTTTGAACGTATTATCGCCTCTAGGTTCGTCAGACCATTGTATCATATCAGCGAATTTCTCGTACTCTAGCCACATAGTTAAAGAACGAACTCCAAAAAGAACCGTATGGCAATACGAGAAAGCCAATTGGGAAAAACTAAACGGTTTCTTTAAGAGTTTTAACTGGTCGCTGTGCTTCCTCGACAGCGACGTGGATGCTGCTGCTGATATGATCACAAACATAATTCACCTGGGCATGAAATCATTTATCTCTAACAGGATTAAAAGTATCAAACCCAAGGTTAACGCGTGGTGTGACTCGAGCTGCAAAGAGGCTATCAGGTTAAAAGAGGTAAGTTTTCGGCTATTCAAAGCCAACCCATCTTAGGAAAGCCGTAAAAAGTTTAAACGAGCCAGAAATGACTGCTATGACCAAAAGTTGAGGCAAAAAATACTACAAAGTCCCACGGGTAGTAAAAACTTTTGGTCATTTGTTAAAAACATCAAGAATTCGACCTCATAATCTGTCCCGACACTCATTTACAATGGCATTCCAGCTGTCAGCTCTATAGATAACGCCAATCTGCTTGCTGCTCACTTTGCAGTCAGCTCAACGCTCCCAGATTGTGCTTTGACTTCCCCTGTACTCGAGCGCGTAGAATTCTCCATGGGACCAACCCACTTTCGCACTCGTACAGTGGCTAAAGTACTTCAAGATCTTGACGTTCACAAATCCGCTCTTCCAGATGGTATTTCCCCTATCGTTCTGAAGAGGTGTTCTTCTTCGCTGGCAAAACCATTGCGTAAGCTTTTCCATCTGTCCTATTCTTCAGGACTCTTTCCGGGAAGTTGGAAAACAGCATTTGTCCAGCCTGTACCAAAAAAAGGCGAATCTTCTTCTCCCTCCTCCTACCGACCAATTGCACTTACGTCCCGTCTTTCTAAGGTCATGGAAACGCTAATAAACCGTCAGCTAATGAAATATCTTGAATCGCGAAAACTTCTTAATGACCGGCAGTATGGTTTTCGTAGCAACAGGTCCACTGGTGATTTGATGACATATCTAACCGAAAAGTGGAACCAATCTCTTCATCAAGGTGGTGAAAGTAAGATCGTTGCGCTTGATATTTCAAAGGCATTTGACAGAGTTTGGCATCAAGCTCTCTTGTCGAAAATGCGTGCATTTGGAATCGATGATACTCTTCTTCAATGGATTAGAAATTACCTTTCGGACCGTTCAATTCAAGTTGTTTTGGACGGTTTCAAGTCTGCAACTGCCCAAATAAATACTGGTGTCCCCCAAGGCTCTGTTCTGTCCCCGACTCTCTTTCTCATTTTTATAAATGATCTCCTGTCTGTTATTTCTAATCCAATCCATTCCTTTGCTGATGACAGTACCCTCAGCTTCTCATATTCGTTTCATGAATCACGCCCCTCATCTTCCTACTGGAACTGGAACGGCAACGTATGTTAAGCTCATTAAATTCCGATCTTAACAGCATAACTCAGTGGGGTAAATCCAATAGAGTGGAATTTAATGCTTCCAAAACTCAATGCTGTCTCCTATCATTAAAGCAAAACCCACACACACTGCCATTATCTATGAATGGCACTAACATCGCTGAAACCGAAAGACTTTCCATTCTCGGTATGTGTGTTAATGACAACCTTCGTTGGAATGACCGGGAACATATTCGATGTCGCCAAGAACGCCGCAAAATGTCTAGGCTTCCTTAAGCGTTGTAAGAAATATTTCACCCCTTCGGATCTGGCTACAATTTATAAGGCTTTTATTCGCCCGAAACTCGAGTACAACGCTCATATCTGGTCCGGTGCACCAATAACTTATTTGGAGCTACTTGACAGGATCCAAAAACGCGCGATAAAACTCATTGGCGACCGAGACATCGCGAGATCGATTGACTCTCTTAGTCATCGTCGTAATGTCTCCTGCCTGTCGTTATTTTATCGTTATTTCCACCATAAGTGATCAAACGAAATAGCCAGTTGCATTCCTCCCCTTGAACATTTCAGCCGCAATACCCGCCATGCAAGGAATGCTCATCAGTTCACCCTCAAGCCTGTGTTCGGACGTACAGTGAAGTTCAAAGAATCTTTCCTCAGCCATACAACACGAATGTGGAATGCTCTTCCCCGCTTCATTTTTCCTACACATTATAACCTACAGACATTCAAAACCAATGTGCATCGGCATCTCTCCTTCTCCTCTCAGCCTAATTTCCTTAACGCCCGCGCTGTGTAGCTAATACATTATAAGGGTCCCAACAAATCCCTTTAGTGCACGCTTATTATAAAAAAAAAAAAAAAAAAAAAATCAACTCAATTGAGTTGTATCTCATACATTCTGCCCCTACTGCTTTCATATAGACAGGTGAAATTGAAAGCCGGAAATAATGCACTATGTCTCACCTATTTCGGCCTGTTCAAAAGCAGTCCAATTGGACACTGCTGTATTTTGGACATTTTCAATATCGGATGATATCCGCTCTAAGCTTGATTTCGAGTTACCCTACCCACTGGAGTAGTCCGATAGAGCAGAGTGACAGAGTAATGCATTTGTAGGAGTCTACATTCAACCGGACGTTATTTCAAAATTCAAACGTAAAACTAAAATAAATAACACCAACTTCGTGGATCGACCACAAGAGTGCGACACCTAAGCAACTTACCATTTTGTATATTTTCTCAAATCATTTTTATTAGCGTTTTGACCTTCAACTCCTTAACAAGTAAATATCATATTCGCTTCTAATCCGCTTTGTATCTTTTTCCTTTTGGCAAGTTAATTGATTTGTTAATAAAGTTATTTTATAACGTAAACTAACTTTACCGATTCTTTTTGTTCGTCGACACGCTCCCAAATTGGTGACCCCGACGTGCCAACGAAGCCGACGTGATTCGCCGAAATTTTATTCGTTGTCGCGTAAATTAGAATAAAATGCTCGAAGACGACGAACAACCACATGCTACAGCCGCACATAAAGCCGGTGCTCCAATCATTCAACCGCAAGATAATTCGGTGGAAGCGCAATTGAATCGATTACAAGAACTTCAGCAACAACTAATTACCCAGCAGGAACAAGTGCTGACAGGTGCAGAGGTTGAAGCTAGCCATGCTCGTGTGCGGCCACCACCATTTTGGCGAGAAAACGTTAAGCTATGGTTTGCACAACTCGAGGCGCAGTTTACGCTTGTAAATTTGCGGTCTGATGCCCGAAAATTTTATATTGTTATTGCAAATCTCGACCAGATCACAGCCACGGAAGTACAAGACGTCATCAGTAATCCACCAACAGGTAATGCATATGTACGATTAAAAGAAGAACTGATTTTTCGTTTGGCCCCATCTAGAGACAAACAGATCAGGCAAATGCTAGATCGAGAACAGCTAGGGGACAGGAAACCGTCTCAATTTCTTCGACGTTTGAGGGATTTAGCTGGGGGTACCATGACCGACGATGCTTTAAAGGCCATTTGGATTGACAGATTGCCCGTTTAAACTCAATCCATACTTGCTGCACATCCTCCAGGTACAACCGAGAGTCCTACAAATCTGGACAATCTTGGTCTCATCGCAGACAGAATCAACGACGTCATCCCACAGCAACAAGTTGCCAGCACGTATTCCCAACCAGAATCGGCATTGTCGACCCTGAGTCAAAAGGTTGAAATGCTGACTAGGCAAATTGAGGCAATGTCCATGCATCGCGGACACCAAAATCGCAGGCTGAACAGATCGAGGTCGCGTTCTCGTGGTAGGCAACACGGAAACGTTACACCGGATTCGAACGAGAAGAAAAACAAAACCTCCAACAACAATCAAACTACTTTTTGCTATTTTCATCGTCACTGGGGATCAAAAGCATGAAATTGCCGCGAACCGTGCAATTTCAACCTGCAGGCGGGAAACGAGAACAGGCTTCATTGATGACGGTAAATGGCAGCCAAACAACCAGCCGTCTTTTCGTCACGGACAAAACGTCGAAGGTGCAGTTTTTGGTAGATACGGGCTCGGACGTTTCAGTGTTTCCACACACCGGTTCACGTCGAAAGTCTACGCCATCCGATTACACTCTCTTTGCCGCTAATGGAACCCCGATACCAACATACGGTTTTCGCGCTTTGCAGTTGAATTTAGGGTTGCGTCGTGATTTCACATGGCGTTTTGTGGTAGCTGAAGTCAGTAAGCCTATCAAAGGTGCAGATTTTCTAGCTTTCTTTCAACTACTGGTGGACGTATCGCACTGCAGATTGCTTGACGGAATCACTGGACTCTCCACACTAGGTTGTAACGCACACGAGGCCTCGTCGCACGTCAAATCGGTTTCTGGGGTTTCCTAGTACATCGATCTGCTCAAACAGTATCCCAGTTTGAGTCGACCAGATGGAAGTTTTAAGGAAATTCGACATTCCACTATTCATCATATCCATACCTCAGCAGGTCCTCCAGTTAGCTGCAAAGCACGGCGTTTGGCGCCTGACAAAATCGCGAAAAGCGCGAAAAGCGAGTTCGAAACAATGCTCAAAATGGGAATAGCTCGTCGTTCTGAAAGCTGTTGGTCATCTCCACTTCACCTCGTCCCCAAGAAATCATGCGATTGGCGTCCGTGCGGAGATTACCGTGGTTTAAACGACCGCACGATTCCAGACAACTACCCGCCGCGAAAATTACAAGATTGTTCAGCTAATCTTGCAGGCAAGAAAGTGTTCTCCAAGATTGATCTGGTGAGAGCATTTAATCAGATCCCAATCGCACCAGAAGACATCAAGAAAACGGCCATCGTTACACCATTTGGACTTTTCGAGTTCGCGTTCATGACGTTCGGACTCCGAAACGCCGCCCAAACCTTTCAGAGGTTCATCGACGAAGTCACAAATGGTCTCGAGTTCTGTTTCCCTTACGTAGATGACATTTTGGTGGCATCGGAAGATGAAGAGCAACATTATCATCATCTCCAAAGTCTTTTTGAACGGCTCAACAAATTTGGCGTCGTCGTTAACGTAGCTAAGTGCGAGTTTGGTAAGTCTAAAATCACGTTCCTAGGTTATTTAATCTCGAGCGATGGCATGCAACCACCCGAAGAACGAATCCAGGTCATCATTGATTGCAAACCCCCAACTTTGGTTAAACAACTGAGAAGATTCCTGGGTTCAATCAATTTTTACAGACGCTTCATCAAAAACGCAGCCGAGTTACAAGCTCCACTGAACGAGTGCCTCAAAGGACCGAACGTCAAAGGAAATAAAACGATCATTTGGACGCAACCACTTCAGCAAGCCTTTAGTGCCTGTAAAGAGGGACTAATGAAAGCCGTTTTACTCACACATCCCGATCCAACACTAGAGTGGGGACTTTTCACCGACGCATCAGACTGTGCCATGGGCGCAGTACTGCAACAGAAAACACCGATAGGTTGGCATATTCACTTCTAATCCGCTTTGTATCTTTTTCCTTTTGGCAAGTTAATTGATTTGTTAATAAAGTTATTTTATAACGTAAACAGATCAGGCAAATGCTAGATCGAGAACAGCTAGGGGACAGGAAACCGTCTCAATTTCTTCGACGTTTGAGGGATTTAGCTGGGGGTACCATGACCGACGATGCTTTAAAGGCCATTTGGATTGACAGATTGCCCGTTCAAACTCAATCCATACTTGCTGCACATCCTCCAGGTACAACCGAGAGTCCTACAAATCTGGACAATCTTGGTCTCATCGCAGACAGAATCAACGACGTCATCCCACAGCAACAAGTTGCCAGCACGTATTCCCAACCAGAATCGGCATTGTCGACCCTGAGTCAAAAGGTTGAAATGCTGACTAGGCAAATTGAGGCAATGTCCATGCATCGCGGACACCAAAATCGCAGGCTGAACAGATCGAGGTCGCGTTCTCGTGGTAGGCAACACGGAAACGTTACACCGGATTCGAACGAGAAGAAAAACAAAACCTCCAACAACAATCAAACTACTTTTTGCTATTTTCATCGTCACTGGGGATCAAAAGCATGAAATTGCCGCGAACCGTGCAATTTCAACCTGCAGGCGGGAAACGAGAACAGGCTTCATTGATGACGGTAAATGGCAGCCAAACAACCAGCCGTCTTTTCGTCACGGACAAAACGTCGAAGGTGCAGTTTTTGGTAGATACGGGCTCGGACGTTTCAGTGTTTCCACACACCGGTTCACGTCGAAAGTCTACGCCATCCGATTACACTCTCTTTGCCGCTAATGGAACCCCGATACCAACATACGGTTTTCGCGCTTTGCAGTTGAATTTAGGGTTGCGTCGTGATTTCACATGGCGTTTTGTGGTAGCTGAAGTCAGTAAGCCTATCAAAGGTGCTGATTTTCTAGCTTTCTTTCAACTACTGGTGGACGTATCGCACTGCAGATTGCTTGACGGAATCACTGGACTCTCCACACTAGGTTGTAACGCACACGAGGCCTCGTCGCACGTCAAATCGGTTTCTGGGGTTTCCTAGTACATCGATCTGCTCAAACAGTATCCCAGTTTGAGTCGACCAGATGGAAGTTTTAAGGAAATTCGACATTCCACTATTCATCATATCCATACCACAGCAGGTCCTCCAGTTAGCTGCAAAGCACGGCGTTTGGCGCCTGACAAAATCGCGAAAAGCGCGAAAAGCGAGTTCGAAACAATGCTCAAAATGGGAATAGCTCGTCGTTCTGAAAGCTGTTGGTCATCTCCACTTCACCTCGTCCCCAAGAAATCATGCGATTGGCGTCCGTGCGGAGATTACCGTGGTTTAAACGACCGCACGATTCCAGACAACTACCCGCCGCGAAAATTACAAGATTGTTCAGCTAATCTTGCAGGCAAGAAAGTGTTCTCCAAGATTGATCTGGTGAGAGCATTTAATCAGATCCCGATCGCACCAGAAGACATCAAGAAAACGGCCATCGTTACACCATTTGGACTTTTCGAGTTCGCGTTCATGACGTTCGGACTCCGAAACGCCGCCCAAACCTTTCAGAGGTTCATCGACGAAGTCACAAATAGTCTCGAGTTCTGTTTCCCTTACGTAGATGACATTTTGGTGGCATCGGAAGATGAAGAGCAACATTATCATCATCTCCAAAGTCTTTTTGAACGGCTCAACAAATTTGGCGTCGTCGTTAACGTAGCTAAGTGCGAGTTTGGTAAGTCTAAAATCACGTTCCTAGGTTATTTAATCTCGAGCGATGGCATGCAACCACCCGAAGAACGAATCCAGGTCATCATTGATTGCAAACCCCCAATTTTGGTTAAACAACTGAGAAGATTCCTGGGTTCAATCAATTTTTACAGACGCTTCATCAAAAACGCAGCCGAGTTACAAGCTCCACTGAACGAGTGCCTCAAAGGACCGAACGTCAAAGGAAATAAAACGATCATTTGGACGCAACCACTTCAGCAAGCCTTTAGTGCCTGTAAAGAGGGACTAATGAAAGCCGTTTTACTCACACATCCCGATCCAACACTAGAGTGGGGACTTTTCACCGACGCATCAGACTGTGCCATGGGCGCAGTACTGCAACAGAAAACACCGATAGGTTGGCAGCCACTGTCATACTTCACCAAAAATTTCAACAACGCTCAGTGTAAGTACAGCACGTATGACAGGGAGCTATTAGCAATCTACTCAGCGATTAAGCACTTCAAGTTCATGTTGGCAGCCAGAAACTTTACCATCTTCACGGACCACAAACCCTTGGTGTTTGCTTTCAAACAAAAGCCAGAAAAATCATCACCCCGACAGTTTCGATGTCTCGATCTCATTGGACAATTTTCAACCGACATCAAACACATCGCTGGAACGGAAAACGTAGTGGCAGATACGTTGTCACGAGTCGAAGGCATCAGCAAGTCGGTGAATTTTGAAGAACTCGCAGCGTCACAAAAAGGTGATATAGAACTTGAAAACATTATTAAATCTGCTTCTGCATTACAGGTTGTAAAAGTTTCGGTGCTGAACTCCGAGTTTCAAGTATTTTGTGACGTGTCTAAGGGGTTGCTAGACCCTTTGTAACAAGACCCTTCCGCCGTCAAGTATTTGAATCGCTGCACAGTTTAAGCCATCCAGGTACCAACGCCTCGGTTGAATTGGTTTCTTCAAAATTTGTCTGGCCTTCAATCCGCAAAGACTGTAGAGCTTGGGCAAAGGCATGCATTCCGTGCCAACGACCGAAGATAACACGTCATACGTCATCCCCCATTGGAGACTTCGAACAAACATCCTCGAGATTCGAGCATATCCACGTCGACTTCGTTGGACCTCTTTCGTACTCACGAGGATTCAGATATTGTCTCACTGTTGTTGACCGGTACTCCCGCTGTCCTGAAGCGTACCCTTTGGAAGATTCTACTGCTGAAACTGTCTTCGCAAATTGGATAGCACATTTTGGACTGCCACTGAAGGTAACTTCTGACCGTGGCAGACAATTTTTGTCCGATCTCTTTCAGGCTTTAAACAAATCATTTGGCATCAATCATCTGACGACAACTGCTTATCACCCCGCAGCTAATGGCATGGTGGAAAGGTTTCACCGTCAACTGAAAGCCGCTATAGAATGCCATGAATCACCAGCATGGGCCGCTGAACTCCCTGTTGTACTGCTTGGACTCAGAGCATCTTTCAAGGAAGACCTACAAGCCACCGCTGCCGAAATGTTGTACGGCGAATCCATCAGACTTCCTGGTGAATTTTTGTCACCACGAAGAGACAAAGTCACTGACCCAACAACTTTTGTGAATCAACTCCGACTTCATTTCGAAAACCTATCTCCAGTTCCAGCTTCTCGTCATGGCTCAAGAAAAATCTTTGTATTCAAGGAACTTCGAACCGCATCCCACGTTTTCATTCGAAGAGACGCAGTAAGAATCGGACTACAACAGCCATATGAAGGTCCATTCCCCGTCGTGAAGAGATCAGAAAAATTGTTCGTTCTCAAAATTCGAGAAAAAGACGTAACAGTTTCGATCGATCGTTTGAAACCGGCTTTTCTACTTTCAGTTCACAAGGACCAAAACCTTCGCAGCTCAGAACAACCATCATCTCCGCCAGTCCTTCTAGCAACATCTGATGATGTCACTACCAGGAAGACACGTTCAGGGAGATCTGTTCGAATTCCAGAGAGACTTGGGATTCACAAGAACTAACCTTTATCACATCGTAACAAAGTCACTGGAGGGGGAGTGCTGTAGGAGTCTACATTCAACCGGACGTTATTTCAAAATTCAAACGTAAAACTAAAATAAATAACACCAACTTCGTGGATCGACCACAAGAGTGCGACACCTAAGCAACTTACCATTTTGTATATTTTCTCAAATCATTTTTATTAGCGTTTTGACCTTCAACTCCTTAACAAGTAAATATCATATTCGCTTCTAATCCGCTTTGTATCTTTTTCTTTTTGGCAAGTTAATTGATTTGTTAATAAAGTTATTTTATAACGTAAACTAACTTTACCGATTCTTTTTGTTCGTCGACACGCTCCCAAACATTCATTAATTCATGTGGCATTGCAGTATTCACGGATGGCTCCGAAACCGATGATGTCACAATATCCGGAAGTTGAATGTCTTCCAGTCGGAGGGTCTAGCAATTCTTAGGGCTGTGAAATGTATATTTTTGTTTTGCTTCTGATGAGAGGTCATGACTTTGGCTGATTGTACCCTAGAAACCTTTCTGCATCCTGTATCCTGCTGTTGCCCTACTGCCTCTGCTCTAATATCAAAAGCCAAGCTGCTAAAAATGCACACAAAACCTTGAACTCGGGAATCTCTTTGACTGTCTCAAGCTTTTCTTCCCAAAATTGCTGGGTTATTGTAGGGAGTTTCTTTGACAAAATGAAAATTAGCATAACTTCCCAATGTTCTACCGGTACATTTAGATTTTTCAAAACGTGTCGACATTCCACGGATGTATCTGGAAACTTTCTCAAACATTCAGCAGTCTCGTGAAGAATGGTTTAATGACCAAAGACATTTTTTAGCTGCGCATAGACAAGGATACGTTTGTGGTTATAGCGTGATTTGAGATTTTTACATTCTAAACCATAATTTTCATTGTCGATTTCTTGATCGAAGAACGACTCCTTTCGATCAACGATCGTCGATTTCTCTATTTCGTATTGTGATTGTCGATTGTGGCCGCCATTATTCTACTTCAAAAATGATTTGAATGAATCAGGGCGTCGAAAAGATTATTCAATAAATCCGGTAAATTTATTTTTGGCAGACGAATAATTTTTTTATCAGTTACCGGAGCTATCGATGCTATGCTTGCACTTTAACCAGGCTGTCCATTAAAGCCGTTTTGTAGTTGCAGTAAGTTTCTTTGACCCTTTCGTAATTGTTTCTAATACCTCTTACTCGCCCGCTTCGACTAAGGCTATTCCAACAGCGTTCTGCTGGATGCTAGGGTTGAAACTGTAGTCCAGCACGGCCATCCTATTAGAGAAGTAGTTTTTCGATCTATCCTTTGGTGACCGCTTGCAAAAATGTTCAAAGTCCTTGGTTGGCACATAGCTTTGGTGCTCAAGAGTGGAGCTCATGGTACAAAGGGGAAAATATAACCGTAAAAGAAATATAAAATTAAAATGAGTGTCTTTTAAGTTAGGTAGGCTCCTTTTTTACTTTTTTTTAGTGGTCAAATTGCCGCAATAACGGAAAGTAGGTAACGGAGTCTTTGCCGGACGAAATAACGTCTTTGCTGATAGAAACACTCTGACTGTACGTCGCCTGAGAATTGTTTGGTTCCATACGCCATTGGCACTTTTTCGAGAAAAACGCATTTAAAGTTTTGCGTACTTGGTAGTCCGAAACTGTGTGCTACAATTTTTTTTTATTTTTTTAATTTGAAGTTAGTCTTATAAAGAGTTCACCTACCAATTTCCAAAGTGTTTTGCCAAACCGTTAAGAAGACACGTTAATTAACGTAAAAGTCTCCTTTTTTGACTTGTGTCCCACCTCCTACATTTTGAAATTGATTTTTTTTTCATGCACGTGGAACACAAAAAAATGGATATTGTGCAATTCTCATCCAAAATATATGAAAGGCAAAAAAGCATGGAGTTGGATGCTACAATTTGAAAAGAAAAATCGATTTTATATTTTATGTTAACAAAGTTTTTATTCAAAAAATACAATAAAATAAGAAAATTATTCAAAGTGTTTAGCATTAAGCCAGTGAGTGAAAAATGGGAGATCAAATCAGATCAGAAAAGTACAGCTTCGAGTCATAATGTTCTCCTCTCAGCTGCGAAATTTCAAATAGATAATCCTCTTTGTTTTCTAGTGAATTTCGGGTTTTGAGTGAGCATTGCACAGTCAATGTTTGGCCTGATGTCGATTTGATCACAATTTGAACTCGTTCCATGTTATTCTTTCAATTTTTTTTAATAAATATGCGAACATTTGTAACATTAAACTAAGAAATACGATATCTCATGAAAAACAAATAAATCAGTTGGCATAGGTACAATTTGAATTTTCAAATCTGACACATTTCACTCACTTGCCTTACCTCAAAACTAGGTACAGAAAAACTTGTGCTAAACTGATCTGCACAGCTTCATGGAACACAAATTGACAGAATGTAGAACACTTTGCGGCAAGTTTTTTACTCATGGAACACCAAATCTTGTACTTTTCTCATTTTTTCTGTACTTATCTGTGCAGCTAAGGTTCATTAAACACATCTATTGAAACCATATGTAATAATAAATAACAAATTCATTATTAATAGTATATTGTGTAATTGTGTGTTGAAAAAATAATAATTTTAACAAAGGATTTAATACTTTCATAGTTTAACGTAAACAACCAGTCTTTAACCTTTTTGATGTAACGTGAAAAACGAAGTGTATCTCTTATAAATAAGGGCAATTTATTAAAAAAAAGTAGTCATTCAATGATTTCCTGCTCGTACGTCTGCAACTAGGTTTTGCGTTTGCAGAACTATTCATCACCGCACCGAATTCATATCTTTATAATATCGAATATTATCTACACAACTGTAATGGAGGTGGAACAAACTGTAATGGAGGTGGAATAAAATTTTGTTTGCGATCAGTGTTCCACATACACAGCTTTTCTTTAACACGAGTGGACGTAGGACAAACCAATTCTCAACTTTGTTAATATTTTCTGTATCTCTTGTCGCCGTGATATGCACGTGGATCAAAACAATTCTCACAAAAAAATTGCGATAAATTATATGGAAAATTTGTCCCAAACGCCAAAAAATGGTTTATGGCACAAAACAATTCTACAAACTGTTGATTTTGGTGGATATGGGACAAAGTCGATGTTCGATATCTCGGGATTGGAAAGACGAGCAAATCGAATCACAGATTTAAAAAGAGCATACAAATTTACCATAGAATCCGTTCCTAACTCAAAAACGACAAAAGTGGCGTATGGAACAAAACAATTCTCAGGCGACATGTAGTCTGAACTGATCCAACGGTAAAAGTACAGCAGCCCCAAATATCCATCGAAAAATGTATTGCCAATGGCTTCATTTTTTTAATTCTTTTTACAATAGTTTTCCATTGATTGCTGATACCCATCAGGTTCACAGAATTGCAAGTATGTATTACTTATCGAATGACCATGAAATTCTAAATAAATTTTCTGCAACAAGAATTAAACACGTCTTTCTGCTTTAAATGTTCTTTTAATTTTGCCGAATTGTTATAATATGACTTGAAAGAACAATAAAAACTCCCAAAATTCATTTGTGACCTTTTACAATAATTGAGTAATATTTAATTTGTTTCCAATAAGGAGTGATGCCAAATAATAGGCAAATTAAATAGTATGGTTTGTGATACTGCAGATGCAATGCACAATGACACTGGTAAGTAAGTTATAATTCAATTAACAGTCGGAAAACGTTTTAAAATTTATTTTACAATCAGACAATTAGTATGTATCCATTTCCAATAAGAAACAAAAACGTGATTCAATTACAAGAAAATACTAAAATATTAAATGATATTCATAGCCAACAACGTCAATACCAGCAATCCACTTTCCAAGACTAGACTTTGCGGTGAATTATTTTTGTTACTACAGGCAAAGCTCGATTTGCGCACTAGGTAAAATTTAGGCCATTTGCGCAAATCGAGAATGTGCGCAATTCGAATGTTTATAAAACAAACATAAAACACAAGAAAAATCATGTCTACAAACTAAATGATAGTTTAAGACGCATTTATTTATAGTCAATTTGATTTATTACACCCAAAACTAAAATAATCGTCCAATTTTGTCTGTTTAAATGTTGACATAATGTTCATTTTTACGGCTATTTCGCGTAAATTTTGTAAAAGGGAGATTTCTTGAAAACTTCTGCTATTTTCTTCAGCCCATCGTAGAGTGCCGTTAAACATCATGATAGCATCTTGAGGGAAACTAATGGAACATTAAAGGATTTTTTTTTAATAGTATGAATGCTCAAAGAAATCTCGCATTTACACTAAGGGCTCTATTTTCGCTCAATTGTGTGCGGAAATCGAGCGGTAGTGCAAATATTTTACTTTGTGCGGAATTCGAGCATTTGCGTAAATCGAGCATTGCGTAAATCGAGCTTTGCCTGTATTTATAACTGGAGGATCGTCCTTATTGCAGTTTTATTCCTCGCAAACTGAACATGCCTTATAGTTGGGATCTTTGCAATTGTTTCTCGTTTCCGCATCTGGATCTACCAAACAACTCCTTATAACAATATCATCTGAAATAATTTAAACAAATCGTCATTAACGGGTGCAAACAAATGAACTAACAATACTCACCCAATATGTAAGTGTAACATCCCTGATTGCCGTGGTTCACGGGATTACTACACCTCTGCGACGTATAGGCTTCGCCTTCCAATTTCTTTGCACAGCTTTTATTCTCGTAACTACTGCACTTGTAACAGCTGTAATCCATTACTAGGGTTGCTCATAATACATCGATGCATCGAAAACATCGATGTTTAGTATTCGATTGCATCGAATCAATCCGATGGATCGAAAGCATCCGATGTTTAACGATGCATCGATGTATTTCATTCGATGCATCATAGCATGAAATGTACACAGTAACGAATTTCAAATTTAATACGTTCTATATGCTCTTTTCTCTTTGATTGTATTAATGAAGGATATGAGAAATTATAACGTAATTTGTAATAAGGTAATTTTCGCCAACCAAACACATAAACAACAACACATGCAAGACGAAGGGAACACGACGCGACGACCGAGACCGGCGCTCGCACAACAGACAGAGAAACACAGAGAGACTATACTTTCATGTCTATTAAAGAAGAGCAAGAGAAAAATGGCCGATTCCTACAAAGAAAAATTACCAAACGAGTTGTTAAGCGAACAAATGCAGGTGTAAGAATCATCCATTATCATCTTTAAGTATAAGATCCTCAGACAACAGCTGTGCAAATAAAAACGGCAGCTGTGTAAACAAAGGGATTTTGATAAGACAACTGATGTCTATACTATTATAAAGAGGAAAGATTTGATTGTTTGCTTGTTTGCAATTTTAATAGGCTCCGAAACTACTGGACCGATTTGAAAAACTGTTTTACCATTAGAAGCCAACATTATCCCTGATAAACATAGGCAATGGGTAGGGCTGTGACCGATATATAAGTATTCATTAATATATCCATACTAAAATAAAACTGTAACTTTTTTTCTGGCTCTAAGGTGCTTGAGGGGATTTGATTAAAAAAGTACTGTACGAAATTTATTCGGGTTTTCACAGTTGAATTGAAAATTGTCGAGATTACAAGATAGGATATGTTTTTCGACAGCTTCCCAGGTATTGAGTCAGCAAAGGAATAGAATCCAAGGAAAGCGTTTATGTAAAGTTTGGAGCAGAGGTATTGGGATTTGCAATTTTAATAAAACTCAGCTAAATTAAAAACCTTGGATAATGTTTTTTTTTTTTGATTTTTTATTTTTAGCTCATATAATACAATACGTCGATGTTCTTAATCGATGCATCGAAAACATCGATGTTTTTAATCGATGCATCGATAATAATCGACGTAACGTTTCGATGCATTACATCGAATAAAACATCGATGTATTTTTAGAATGAACATCCCTATCCATTACATCAGCATTGTTGCACGCATCGGTGGTGCATGTCGTACAAGAAGTTGCCTCTGCGGAACATGTCAGTGGGTTTAACAAATCGCTAATGCATCCTCGTGCTGTCTTATTTTGCATTAACTACTGTTTGTATAGCACCCTATAGGCTGCCAATATTCAATCTCATTGGGACAGTTTTTGGCTTCTTTACTTATTGCAGTTGTCTTCGGTGCATATGGTGCATTTTTCTAAATCTAAAGTTTTATTACATTGGTAACAGTGTTGACGATTTTTCGGAAACACATCCTTGTTGCAACCGTTAGAATTACAAATTTCGCATATTGCACCTTCAGGGCATTTTTCAGTCGCAGTAGTGGCACACCGACGCTCAATATGCTTGTCATCTTTGATTTGCATGAGACACTTGTTGATACCAGGTTCACAGATTTGGTTTTGAATTATGGACTCATGTTACCATGTGGCACAGTTGGGATCAGTTGATAAGTAGCACGATTTACACGTGAAATAACTATTGCAAAACGTTGTATTGCACGTTGTACAATTCGTCGTGTGGTCACATCATCGAGGCATCCTCGTTTTATGCTTCGTGTAGGGACGGGTTAAGAATATCACTTCAGCCTCTTGTCGTAAAAGGCGATTAAGGGGGGACAAAAATAACATCTCAAATCTGTCCTGCAAGTGTACATGCATGTCCGCTGACACGACTAGACACGACTAGAGATCACCGGTGTCTTAAAAGGAAGCTCAAATCTATACTTATACTTATTTTATTTGTTTTATTATATTTTTTTTCTTTTTTATTTGTTTATTTGTTTTTTTTTATTATTATTATTTATTATTTATTTTTATTTTATATATACGAGTATTATTATATTATAAAGCTGAAAAGCTTGTTTGTTTGTTTGGTTGAAAGCGCTAAAATTCTTTTTGTGTTGGATAGTTCATTTATCTAGGAAGGCTTTAGGCTTTATAACATCACGCTGCGACCAATAAAAAAAAGCATCAAATGAAATGGTTGCAACAACCGGAAAAAAGATTCCTTTTTGAAAGTTTCAGAGAGAATATAAATGATCTTAGGGGGAAGTGGGGCAGATTGATGCAGAAAAATTCAAAATCAAATATCATATGACGAAAAACAATATTTTTAATATATGTTTAACTCAGCGTAGAGCTAAATATATAAACATAATAATTTCAATTGGTAAAATTGTTTAAGTTAAGGATTAAATGCAAAATTAATTATTTTGTGAAAAATGGACTTTGAATTATTCTGCCCCACCGAACGGGGCACTTGGATACGCCACTTGGGGCACTTTCATACGGATTGGAATTTGGGTGAAATTAGCTTTAATGATAACACTTTCATATACTTTTATTCTCTTCTTGAGATCTTAATCAGTCTTACATTTTTAACATAAAAAAATACTTTTTTCTTGAAAAGACTTATAATTTACTTATAGTATTACAGTATCTCCCTTTTCAAAATAGGAGACTATCCATCCGTTAAACAAAAAATAACTCACATAACAAAGAACAATTATAAAAAACTGAAACTCAAAACTATCAAACTTAATATTATTAAAAAAAATTTTAATGCACATTATTATGCACTTTAATCAACTGGAAATGAATACCTACGTAGATGAGGTTCGAGTGCCTTTGGAAAAATTTGGTTTAGGAAAGTGTAAAACAACATCTCTGAAATGAACACTTGCTTTGTCTTCTATGTCACTAAACACTAAGCTGTATTTTACAAATTATATTAGGGCACTTTCATACAGTTACGGGGTACCTTAATACAGGTACGGGGCACATTGCCACGTATTATTGTGCCCCGTACTTTGATGTATCAAAGTACCCCAAAATACATTTTTCGAAAACGAATTTCACTGAAGACTCTAAACTTATTTGTTATAAAATATGCATGTATGCCTTAATATTTGATGCCCTAACTTACCTTTGGTATGTTTACATATTAATAAGTAGGCACAGCAGATCCCAGAAACACTCTTAAAATTAACCTATTTTTTTAGTTGGCCGCACACGAAACACGTTCACACCTGTCAAACGCCACCGGCTGACTGGCTATTGGCGCGATCACAATTATAAGGCACATTTTAGAGATGTCACTATTCGAATACATATAATAGATTATGAAATAATGCTCGTGTATCTATGTGCCCCATGTATCATTGTGCCCCCCCCCCCCCCCCCAAAATCAGGAAAAATCCCCTCATTACAAAAAAGTAGGTGCCAGACGTCGTGTCGCATTCGCCCCGCCAGACGCCCCCCAAAAGTGGCAAAAAATCTTTTTTTGGTGTCGAGGTATAACCAAAAAAAAATTACATAAAAAAATCAGGAAAAATCTCCTCATTACAAAAAAGTAGGTGCCAGACGTCGAGGGACGCCCACAGCCCCGGCGAAAAAAAACCCTGCCAGACGACTGCATTTGATATCACGATGCTAGTAAATGAATTTTGGTTATACCTCCACTCCCAAATTATGCTGTCGGCTCTTAGACTATAACCTTGAAGTTTTGATTGAAGTTGAATTTAGGAAGACAGTTTTCTGTCATAGTGACTCCAAGTATTTCATTTTTGCTTAGTTCCACTGCAATGTCTGGATAAATTAGCTTGGAATTGTCCTAATTTTCAGATATGAGCATAAAGGCGTTTGTCATAGCTTCTTTCTGTATCTGAAGATCTGGGCCGAAAGGTTATATAAGGATAACTTCCAGCGCTGCAGTGGGAGTTGTTCTCATTGCGCTAGTAGTGCATATACAGGCTATCCTTTGACATTTATTGAGCCTGTCCTGTGCTGACTTTTATTTAGTTTTATGCCACCATACTGGTGTTTCATAAGTGATGGGTCTGGTTATGGCCACATCATAATTCTGGGGTTTATAAAGAGATCCTGTGCCCGTGTTCTGTAATTATAGCATCGTTATATTTATCACATGAACGATGTGAATTGAAACAAAATTTCATTATATCACATTTCCGTGTTCTATAACTATGCGATGCGAAAACTATACCACATGGAACATTATGAAATGAAACCCCTGGAAATATGTGATAAATCGGTGTTCTGTAACTTTCAAATGCGATAAATTATTCACTTCAACTGTCAAAATGTATCACATTTCAATTGGCTTGCGAGAAAGGGATATTGAACAATTTTAAACGGATAGTGGATAGTGGACAGTGAACATTTTTGATTTTTCATTTAACAAAATATACAGTTCGTTGATCAAGTCCAACGTTTAAAAAAAATGCAAAAGAAATAAAAAATAGCTAATAAGAACAGAATTCAGCAATCACCTAAATAAGTTCCATTTTGAACATTCTTGGAACTGTGTTACTACAAAAATAAACAGCTTGGTACATCCAACAAGAGATTCGAGTAGCAAAAGGTTCTTGTTTTTTTAAAAAAAAATTATTTCATTTTTTTTTTACATAGACAGACAAAATAAATGCAAAATTTTAACTTCATTAAATTCATCGACATAATGTTGTCCAGCGTTAGGATCAGATTAATTTCAAAAAATCAAAAGCGATCATCGTATTTTTGAAAATTCAACAGAAACACGTAATTTTCCGATAATCCGCTAAAAAGTCGCGCTACACCACTCCTATCCCAACAACATGTAAATACACACTGAATGACTGAATTTCCTCGCCAAACTACCCTTCGATTTCCAGTATTTTGACAATCCTTCCAATTTCCCATGATATTAAAAGTTACCAACGTATATTTTATCGCATAGAGTTACAGAACACCAATTCTTTTCACATGCGATAAACGGTGGAATTTTGTGTTGCAAAGTTTTCGATGCGAAGAGTTATCGCATGAGTTACAGAACATGGGCACTGGCTTTGACTATTGTTTTCGTGAGGTGAGAGTTCCAAGTGAGCTTTTCGTCCAGAGTTAGACCTAGGTATTTGACTTCTATTGAGAACTCTATTGTTTCACCAATCAGAATTGGACACTTACAAATCCATAACAATAAACAACCATTAGATGTCTTCTTGAAGATCCATCGAGCTGCAGCATTCGCTTTAGTTTTTGGAGCCTTTTGCAATTGGGTCTGGTATCTGGGGCCATGTTCTGTAACTTAGGCGATAAGTTTTCGCATCGTTATAAATTGGAACATTTCGTTCCGCTTATATCGCTTCTGAAAAAAGTAGGGTTTCTGTAAGACGATGCGATAAAAAATATTTTGGTCTCAATTTAACTGGAACTTCCATTGGAAGGCGATAAATTGAAGTGTCAGCCAGCGAAAAATAAAATTGAAAGAAAGAATCTTGAAATTATTTTTGGCAAATTAATCTCGATTAAAAATTTAAATTTGATAGTAAGATAGGTATTAATTTCAAAAAAAATGTTTCCTATTGTGGCATTGTCGGAGATGAACGAGCGACGCAACAAAATGCTAGTCCAACGCCGCAGACTTAGGGACAATACCAACCCTTTTGAAATGCCTGAGGAACGATTCCGGGAGCTTTACCGTCTAAGCCGAGATGCAGCACATATCTTAATTGAAGAAATGCGTCCACACATGAAGCAGTGACAACGGAGAACGTTCATCCCTATCCCAATTCGTGTGTATGCCGCATTGCACTTTCTTGCCTCTGGCTCTTACCAAAGATACATTGGCAGGACTTTTCGGCGGCGATGAGTTGCACAGTCGTGTCGAGAGTTGTAGCTAAATTCTCTTTGGTACTACAGAACAAGTTTTCAGGGAAATGGATAAAATTTCCAACAGAGGAGGAGTATCCTGCTATTAAACAAAGGTACATTTGTCTTTATTTTTCTTTTTTCAATACAAAAATTCTTATATTTTTTCATTAAAACTAGCTTTTTTGAAGCAACAGGGTTTCCTGGGGTGATTGGGGCGATCGATTGTACCCATGTGCGGATCGCAAAGCCCAAAATTGAAGTTGAGGCTTGCTATCTCAACAGAAATTGATACCATTCCAAAAATGTTTAATTGGTGTGATTGTACATTTTTTTTAAATAAACAATTTATAAAATTTAACTTCCAGATAAGTGATTTCGACCTTCGAATATTTGGCGTGTATGCCAGGTTTGGAGGTGCGAATCATGATGCAAACGTATGGGAATGCTCCCAAACCAAAGCACTGTTAGAACGGCGCTATGAAGCTAGAGAGCCTGGAGAATATAGCTCTTGGCTATTAGGTATGTATAATCTTATTTTATTGATCTATTTATGAAATTCTTGATTTTTTTTTGTTTTTCTTAAAGGAGACTCCGGTTACCCATTGCGTCAGGCTCAACGGAGTCCTCAAAGCAGTTTTTCGTTGCCTAAAACTAGGGCTTTCTTACTACCCTCAAGCTTCAGGAAGCATAATAAATGCGTGCTGTGTTCTTCACAATTTTTGTGTAAAACACTGACTCCTTGACGATGTTCCAGAAGACCCGGAGAGTGAAGAAGAAGATGATGATATTTATCATGAGCAGAATTCAGTCTACCATCGAGCAGCATTGGTGATTCGAGACCGCCTCAAAAGGAATTTTGCATCAATTTCTTAAAAATGTGACAAAACAAGGCTCTGTGATTCTATACGCCACTAACTGAAACAAGAAGTAAAAGACCAACCTTTTTTTGTACGGTTGAACTGTAATTTCATGGCAGATTTGGTTAATTATAAAGAATTGTTTTATTATTAATATATAATTATTTTTGTTGTCCAAGAGTCTGAAGGAAAATGTTATGCAGCAACTTCATTATCATCTGCTGCTGGTAAATCCAACGACTTCGTGTTGTGCGGCCCGGGTAAGTACCTAGAAAAGTATTGATTTAAATAATAATTGTGGTCACAATGCATTATTAAACGCTTTTATAAATATAAATTCTTTTATTTACCCTTTTTTGTTCAGCCATCCTTTCTTTTCGCATGCTCGTTGTAAGGCGATGAAATTTGACGTTTGAAATGAAAAACTTAACGCACTTCGATGATACAGAACACCGATTTATCGCTTTTTCCAGTTGTTTTATTCCGATGTGTTCCATGCGATAAAATTATCGCCTGTCAAAGTTACAAAACCTCATGATTGCGATAAAATGAGTAACTTGCAAATTTTACCGACATCAGTAGTTTATTTTACAATTTTTCTGGCTCTTAGCGCCCAGGCATTTTCTCTTCCACTCCATCATTGTTCCTTTTGAGCTGTAATCCTCATGCTTATCTCATTATGATAAATCAATTATACTTTCAACATACGAGTTGTATGGATTATTTTCAGATATCTCTGATTTTAAATTGTTTTTTATACCCTATTCTAAGGGTATATTAATTTTGACGCATAGTTTGTAACATACCTTAATATTGCCCGTAGTCCCCTAAAAATTACTATATTTATGATCAGCATCGATAGGAATGTCCATCTAGGCATGTCCGTCCGTTCGTCCGTCCGTCCGTCGGCAAAAATTAGGCCTTTAAACTGGGCCTAGAGAGCTGAAATGTTAACCATATACTCTCTAGTGTCCCGAAATAATCAAGTTTACGAATTTTTGAAATCCGCCCACACACACGCCCACAAACTCAAAAAAACAAAATTTTGGAAAAAATCGAATTTTGAGCTAGAAAGCTAACATTTTTTTTATATGATCTATGACTCCTAAAACTGCTCGGGATATACAATTTTCAAAATTCGCCCACTGACACGCCCACAAATAAATAAAACAATTTTATTGAAAAACCAAAATTTGAGCTAGGGAGCTGAAATTTATAATATATACTCTCTAGGGGCCCTTTATGCTCATGTGTTCATTTTTTTTTAAATTCGCCTACTGACACGCCCACAATTAAATAAAACAATTGTATTGAAACACCCAAGTTTGAGCTAGGGAGCGTTTTTTTCGATAAAATCCTTTAAATGTTATATAATAAAATATGTAGAGCGTTCTTAACAATTCAACCATACTTAGACTTTTGTCACGCCCACTTATGACGGATAGGAATAAGAATAGGGTATCCAACAGTTCGGCCAAGCGGACTGTAGCCAGTCCCTATGTTTTATTTAGACATTTTTCTTATTTTGGGTTTTGAATATGAAATTCGTAATCGTTCGATAATCGTTCGATGATTTGTATGGTTCGGTCACCAATCTTAACGAACCCATGGACGCAAAAAATTGATTGACATAATCAGAACTAATTCCAAAGACAAACTTGGAGAGGTTCTCTTGGCTGCGGACAGAAAGAAGTTGGACCAGCTTAGAAACAAGGCGCGCGAGGCAGAACGTTTCCTAGCAAAATTTGTCCATGAAATCGGGGCAGAAGCAACAGAATCAAATGATTTTGATAGAGAAGAAGTGGCTGTGTTCACAGCTGGTAGAAAACGAGTGCAAGGCAACTTAATTATTTGGTTACTTGAACGTATAGGAAATTATGGAAACTAACCGTATAATTAAGAAATCTAAAACCAAAGATGAATAATTATGTAGGTGACACCTACTAATTTTATTCCTGCTTAAATAGGAAAAAAAACTTCAAAACAAAAGAAAAACAACAAAAGCAATATTGCTAAAATAAATGACGAATTAAACAAATCAATAAAAATGTTATTCCAATTAAAACATGCCAACCATGAAAGCCTGTAGCTATAAAGAAAGTTGATCCATAAATAGCATCTGCAATTGTAAATGGGGCTTCAATATATTCGTAAGGTTGTAAAATAGAAAACAACTACAAAATGAAAGTATTTAAATAGTATTATTATACGATTAAAATTATGATGTCTCCTAAGATGTTGATTGAAATCAAATGATGTCAAGGACATTTTTGTTGACAATTAAATACTTGTGATTAATAACATATTTATTTGGATAAGGATTAATATTATGTTGATAAAACTCCTTCGCAAATAATGCATAATTTCGAACAAATTTGATTACCATAAAAAAAGATTACAGTGAGTCAATCTCAAAAGATATACATATGCTGTCGCGGACTTTTAAAGAGGAACAATTCTATCATACATGATTGTTGCGTAACTTTAACAGTTTACTCAGCGCACGCAACGGAAGCTCTCAAAAAGGAATAATGGTCGCAGGGTGATTTGATAAAGCCTAAAGCCTTCCTCGCTAAATGAACTATCCAACACAAAAAGAATTTTTCAATTCAAGTCAGTATTTCAGCTTTATACTATATAACAATATAATAATAATAACAAAAGTAATAATAATAATAATAACAATAATAATAATTATAAATAATATATAATATATAATATATAAAATATATATAATTATAAATATATAAGGGGTGATGCCCATGTACGAAATGTTCAAATATCTGGGATCTATGATCAATAGCGGGCGAAAATTTAACCATCTTCTGCGATCGAAAAAATCACCCCAAGCTTCAGAGCAAGATATGCACTGCAGTTGTGGGCCCGGCGCTCACATACGGTTCACAATGTTATACAGAAGGCAGCTGAGATAAAGATGCTTCGCAGAACAGTAGGACTAACAAAGCGATTAAGAACTTCCAAGATCCGAAGAAGAGCGTCCGGCTCATTGGTACTGTCATGTTTCACGGAATGATCCTTTGAATCACGTCCAAAAAGCAATATCAATCAATGTTGCAATACAATCGCAAAAAGAGAGGCAGGCTTAAAAACACATGAATCACACAAATCCGATAACAACGAAGTGATTCGAAATCGAGCGGCCTGCCTATACTTTTTGATGTCAAACCAGGGAGCCTCACAAGCGGACCTTAAAGCAGACATAACTAATTGCTTAAAGATTGAAATTGAGTACTATTGTACCGAAAACGAAAAAAAAAATGGGCAGGCCCAAGAACTCCTGGATCATATAAATGCACCACTACCAGCATTTGATTGTTATCAGCTATGAACTTATCTGAAGCCGGGAGGCCATTAATTATTTAATGAGGTCGAAGCGGTTGATCCCTCAGACGAACCAGTGGAAATTCAGTAAAATGGGAGGGTTACGGTAATTTAATCCTGATAATAGCTAAGCCGTGAAGGAGAAAGGAGCGGTTTATTATCTAGTTTGGGGGGCCACAGCTCCGATGCCCTGGAATTAAATTTTTGTACATGTTGGGTGCGGAATTCATTGTGAAGCATAGTTTTTTTTAAGTTGAAGTTTTGCCCAAAAGTACGGTAATTATCTAATTTAGCAGTCACAGCTCCGATGACCTTGAATTTTTATCACCAACATAGCCCTACCTCAACCTCGCATCTACTCCTAATCCAACAGTGACCCAAAACAGAGGTTGCAGTATAAATATCATGAGTAGATCGCATAAACAGTGCTATGTGTATTGGGGGCCATGATTCCCCCACCTTGGTGTCACTTTTGGAGTTGGACTTGGAGTAGGTGTGAGGTTGGGGAAGGTGCTATGATGTTGGTAATACAAATTCAAATTCATCGGAGCTGCGACTGGTTTTGGGTTCTTTTGAGCAAACCATCAACATAAAAAAAATATGCTTCATAATGAATATTTGTTTTACAAATAAACTTTTTGTTTCAGATTTTAACCAGAAGCTGTCAAAATTGTCGACATTAACTTCGTATTCAAGTTTTTAACTTCCGAAGTGACACTTCTGTTTCCGAGCGGTCTTATTAGGTCTTCTTTACAACCTTGTTTTTGACCAAAAATAATAAAATCGGATGGTTTCCATTTCTATGGCCCGAACTAAAAAATTAATCGGTCATAATCGGAAGTCAAATCAGTACAACATTTAATTGTTTTTAATTAAAACAATCTTATCGGCGAACTTATTTTAAATCGTTTGTCCATAAAAATCCACTTGAAAATATTCTACACTATATTTAGTTTTCGCCAGCCAATTCGTTTTCCAATGGCCTTCCTTGGCACGCTTCTTGTACTAATTTGACAAAAAGAAACCAAAAATGTTAGCAGTTTGTAGGTGAATGTTGTTTATGTCAGCAAGCTAAAATAATTTTAAAATTTAGTACTCCAAGCGTTTATCATTTGCTTACAATTAGTCAACAATCGAAAATGCCGATAACAACCGATTTGAGTTGTTCCGTTCGGTTATCGGTAGCCAGTTATTAATTACAAAATGATTAATTTGTTGCCGCAGGTTAGATTTATTTCGTTCGCAGGTCGGTTGTCTTAGCTCTTTGGTCAGTGTTTTTCTATCTTGGATTTTAGAACAATTTTCGCAAACACTTCTTGCTTTTTGCGTGATGAAACCAAAAATACTAACTTTACTTTTTGTGGTGGTTACCCTTGTGATTAAAAGTAAGTCCAGAGAAGTGTTTGAAAGGAGTATATAGTATATAAAATTGAAACTTGACTTATTTGTGTTATTCAAAGGGGAGAGTTTTCATTATCAGACGCTGATTTCGGAAATTTATAGCGAGTATAGGATCAATAGTGAAATCAGTAATTTTCCATATCATCGTCCATTTGACACTCCTAAAACTAAGTGAAAGTAACGTGATTTTCAGTTCCAAATTTCTTAACATTTCTGGAAGTATTGAGCAATTATCAGTATTGCAAAGTGAAATGTTCGTTTAAAGTCGTTCATTTAATTTGGTTTGCTAGATTCTAACTAAGCCAGTCAATTTCTGCGGTGACAACTGTCTTTAGGAATTGTCGTGGTTCATGGAACCTAATTGTTTCAGATTGATTGGACTGTATGCAAGATATTTATATAAATATTCAATGTTCAAACAAATTAAAGAAAAAAAGAGAAATAATTCGATGTTGGATATAAAAATAAATGAATTTGGTTTTATAATATATTAATAGAGCATAACATAATTAGATAGCGAAGCTAAATTTTGTTACCTTGACAATTAGCATACAAGAGATTTTAAATAATTGAGTGAACGTTATTTAAGTGATAGGAATGTGTAGGAGAGTATGGGTATGTATGGGTTACTTTGCAGAAAAACCACATCTGTTCGCAGCTCTTTATATATGCACAAACTTTTTCCTGAACATAATGGGAAATGGTAACAAAACGTTTGTAGGAATACGATTCCCAATCATCCTGAAACGCATTTTAAAAAGTTAATAAAAATATCGCCTTAATTATTGCATACCAGAACGGCGCAGGGACATAAGTGTCCGGGAGATAAGTCCCAACTTTTTCCTTTGGGACTTATGTCATTGAACATAGACTTGAGTCTATACACAAAGCTCTCAGTTAAGTGGGACATAACTCCCAAAAGTAAAAGTTGGGACTTATGTGTCACCAAATGATGTGAAAGTGAAATAAGGCCAATGGTCTTATTACACTTTCAGAAAGCGAAAAAGGACATATATTTAAATATGGCCTTATTTCGTTTGGCGTTATTTCACTGCAACGCTAATAAGTAGTACGTCGGAGGAAATATATGTACACTTGTTTCAATTTATTGAAGCAAACACGTTCCATTTTCGTCCCGCTTTCTTTACAACTGATTTCGAACAGAGCCTTCGAAATGGAATTCAATAAACCTATTCTGCTCCTGAGATTAGAGATCTCTCCGAAAATTTGGGACTTATGTCCCATCTTCGACAAAATATTTTGGAACTTATGTCCCGATGGTATATAAATTCCAAATCTATTTTGGGAGTTATGCCCTACTTAGGCATAAGTCCCATAAGAAAAAATTGAGACTTATGTCCCTGCGCCCATAAAACACGTTCGCGTACATGGCGTGCATACACGTCTTTTTCGGCTCATTCGGTAGTGCATGAGGTCCATAGACGTCATTTGAAGAACGCATTTTTTCATCAAAACGTGCGTAAAAGTCTCAAACCAGGTAGAATTTAATGGAGGTGTAACTTTGTGCGCACCACCTCTGGTCTATCGTCGATTCCAGCGATTTCATACCTCTTGATCATGCTTGAAACATGAATAGGTTAAGCCGTGCAGACAAATCATGTACTAGCGTAATTCAACAAATATAGATGCTGTGCGCGAACATGTTAACAAAATCGAAATTTATTTACTTATATTTATTAAGTCTCCACAGCAATTAAATTTACTTATTTGCATAATGCGTTCCCTCATTGTTTATTTTTTCTGCTCAAAGTTGACCTCACATATTGTTTTGTGATCAACTGAAATAAAAAACATAGGGACGGGTTACAGTCCGCTTGGGCGAACTGTTGGATACCCTATTCTTATTCCTATCCCTCATAAGTGGGCGTGACAAAAGTCTAAGTATGGTTGAATTGTTAAGAAGGCTCTACATATTTTGTTATATAACATTTAAAGGATTTTATCAAAAAAACAACGCTCCCTAGCTCAAACTTGGGTGTTTCAATAAAATAGTTTTATTTAATTGTGGGCGTGTCAGTAGGCGGATTTAAAAAAAATTAACACATGAGAATAAAGGGCCCCTAGAGAGTATATATTATAAATTTCAGCTCCCTAGCTCAAACTTTTAATTTTCAAAAAAAAAAAAAATAATTGTGGGCGTGTCAGTGGGCGGATTTTGAAAATATTTACACATGAGCATAAAGGGCCCATAGAGAGTATATACTATAAATTACTAGCTGAAACTTTGGATTTTCAAAAATTAGTATACCCTTAGAATAGGGTATAAAAAAATTATTTTATTTATTTGTGGGCGTGTCAGTGGGCGGATTTTGAAAATTGTTTATCCCGAGCAGTTTTAGGAGTCATAGATCATATATAAAAAATTTCAGCTTTCTAGCTCAAAATTCGATTTTTTCCAAAATTTGGTTTTTTTGAGTTTGTGGGCGTGTCTGTGGGCGGATTTCAAAAATTCGTAAACTTGATTATTTCGGGACCCTAGAGAGTATATGGTTAAAATTTCAGCTCTCTAGGTCCAGTTTAAAGGCCTAATTTTTGGCTACAGACGGACGGACGGACGGACGGACGGACGGACATATCTAGATCGACATTACTATCGATGCTGATCATAAATATAGTAACTTTTAGGGGTCTACGGGCAATATTAAGGTATGTTACAAACTATGCGTCAAAATTAATATACCCTTAGAATAGGGTATTACTTTTACTTTACTTTTAAATTCATTTTTATTAATTATTAGCTTATATCAACTTATATACTAGACAAAAATGAGTAAATCTAACTTAAAATTAACAGGATACTTATTCTAGATTATTGATCCTTATGCGGACACCCTAAACTTAACTCTATCTTATAATTATTGCCTTTCGGCCTAAAAACTATTTTACGAACTAATCTTACATATTATGTTTTCATCGAGAAAATTTTTAAGAAAACTCGGCATCTTTATCAAATTTTATATTTTTATATAAAAAAACAAATTACAAACTACCTACTCTACTTACTTAAACTACTTAACATATTCTAACTATAATTAGGATTCTGAGCACTCGTTGCATTACGAAACAAGTGGTCAAAATCCCAATTGCTTTCCGAGCGCCTGGCAGTCGTCAACGTGCACATCGCCGTCGTGAGCTGACTGATGCCTTACAGAATCAATCACCTCCCGGAAGCACCACCACAAGTTGGCGAGCCCGGCCCCTCCCAGAAACGCCCTAGCTAACTTAATCTATCTTACAAACTAAGAGGATGTTACCTAGAGTAACGCACCGTCTTGGGAGGGCATGTTGAACCCTCCACCCTCAAAAAGCCACCAAAATTCGGCAAATTGCTTTTCTGTATCGAATTTATCCCTCTCCGCTATTGCGGTACTAAAACGGAGGAGCTCATGAGCATTAGCGACGTCCTCGCCGCGGATGAGCCGCTTATCTCTCGCACTGCGGTAGCGGTGGTATAATACCGGGATACCATCCCTCGTCTGTACCAGCCCTTTTGCATCAATATGGATAAATGCCTCTGGCGGGATAAAGCCAGACCGGAGCGTACTCTCTATGTACATTTCATTGGGGTAGTAAGCCCCAAAGATCAGACTATTGTCGCTGGCCATCGCCCTTGCAACGTGCCTTCGAGTCACCTTAATGAGGAAATTGTCAATCCTATTCAACTGAGCCCCATCGTATAGGACCTTGTTGGGATAATATTTTATATAGTTGGATTCAGGCGTTCGGAACAACCGGAGACAGGTCCTAAGACATTGTCTCTCCAAAACCCGAATCTTTTCCATATAGCTAGGCGCTATATTAAACCATAATGGACAACCATAAGCGATTATCGGCCTTATAAGGGCCACGTAGCAAATGACCTTCACTCTGGAGTCAAGTTGACTGCTATGAAACAGTCTCCTTGTCAGAGCATAAGCCTTCTTGGCCCCAGCAAGACAAGCAACTATATGTCTATCGAAATATAGATACTGGTCAAGCCAGATACCTAGATATCTAACTGCGCTTCTCACCGCCAATGGCTGCCCATTTTGTCCAATAATGGCCAATTTCTTCCAGTTTTTTCTGGTATCCCTAGAGGCCCCAGCCAATGGAGTTCTGAACAAGATTGTTTCCGTCTTCTGAAAGTTGATTTTCAACTTCCAGTCAGCGCAATATCGCTTAATTTGATCGAAGTCACGCTGCAAAAGAATGTTAATGACCTCGATTTTAGCACCTGACCTGTATGCCACCAAATCGTCGGCATACGCTATAGCATGTCTGAGTGAACCCACCAGATCACTCGTGTAAATGTTAAACAGGATCGGAGAATTGACCGCCCCCGGCTGTAAACCGTTTTTAATTTCAAAGACTCTGCTCGAAGTCACGTTGCCACATTTGACAACGAACTTCTTTCCCATAAGCATATTATAAATTACATATAGCAAAGGTTTGTACATCCCCCGCCTGATCAACTTGTAGAAAAGTCCCTCTAACCATACGGTGTCGAAAGCCTTCTCAAAATCAACCAGACAAGCACCCGTGCATTGGTTCTTGCATTTATTCCACTGAATGTCGGAAACCAGTTTCGACGCGGCATGAATAGTGTCATGCCTCGCCCTGAAACCAAACTGGTTTTCCGGAATTATGTTATTGTCCTCGACCCACTTTAACAGGGCTCTATTGACAACTTTTTCAAAGACCTTGCTAATATTCGGAAGCAAGCTAATTGACCGGAGATTGGCAGGGTTCGTCCTATCTTTACATTTTTTCGGGATAGGGTTTACCACAGCTACCTTCCAATGCGCCGGATAATGTGCATTATTCAGCGCATTGTTAAACAGCGTGGTGAAAATATCTACCGCCTCCAAAGGCAGGTGTCTCAATACGACGTTTGGGACACCATCCATCCCCGCCGACTTTTTATTCTTTAGCGACTCGAAGATGCACAGAAGATCATCCTTCGACACGAACAAGTGCGATGCATCTCGGCCATTGGCGACAACTGCATTAGCATGGTTTTCATCAGTGAATACGGTGAATCCGTTATTCTCAGATCGCCAATTCTCAAGTTCGGTGCGCAGATAGAAGTGGCTCACTAGAGCCCTATTCTCAATGTCGTGGTTACGGCGAACAGGATTGTTCACCGTATACACGGCCTCGAAACAAGCGCCCAGCAAATCCACTTTCTCCTGTGGGTCCTCGACCACGAAAAAATCGTCGTTTGAAGCGACACTTTCTGGACTTATTCCAGCAGTCAGTACTGTCTGTCTGTTCTCTGCTGTCTGGGAGATTCGAACACAAGGAATATCATTGTGATCTTTCCTCCTGAACAACTTATTTATATGTGGGAACATATTCGGACTACAGGTTTTAATAGCCCGAATTTTATTGCCCCAATACAGACTTACAGATTTTCTGTAATTTTCTTTTATCAGCTGTTTCAGGATTCGGATCTCTGAATTCAGCATCCTTACCTCCGGGTCGTTGCGATCAGTAAATTGCCTGTACAGCCGTTTAAGCCTCGAGAGCAGTCTACTTTTCTGTCGGTATAGTGCGTCGATTGTAGGGTTTCTGTACTTTTCTGTCTGGTCGTCGTCGGAACGTCCTACCCGAGGAATAGTTCGTTCCATAGTTCGTTTGATGGCGTCGTTCATTTGCAATAAATGGCGATCAATGTCATCATTTGTCATGTTACTGTTTGTCGGTGGGTCGATCCCACTCGAACGTATATCTCGCTTTAAAAATCTGGAGAAGCGCGACCATTGTGCCCTCCGATAATCGAATGAACACACTGCTTCGTACTCCTCCAGCAGCGTTTGCTCGTTCGGGATCCGTATTGCGGCGGCGAGTCCGTAGTGGTCACTATCGTACTCAAACGCACGCAAACAGTTCCGCGTGTTTTGATCTATGTTCGTCAGTTGAAGTCTTGCGTCCGTTAAGGCCAAGTCCAGGAAAGCACCGCTTCTTGGAAAAGAAGGGATATCCGTCGCGTACAACTCGAGGTTGTACTCAATCATATTGAGGCGCCACCAGTCGTGAAACTGGTTGCCCCTGGGATTTGCAGTAACATTTCCCCATGCCGCATGTTTGGCATTAATATCTCCGGCCAAGAAGTAATAATTCTCCTCCGAGTTCAGCTGCAGACTACGAAAAAGTGTCTCGAGCTCTGTCATAAATTGGTTTGGTGGAGGTGCAGCAGGTGCGTAAAGCGACACCACATACATTCTCCTCCGGCTATGGAGAGGAATGCATATGATGCATGCCTCCAACAACTGGAACCTACGCACGTCCCCGCTATATATAACCCTATGGCGCAGGCCTTTTCGAATTAAGATTCCAACCCCACCTCCTTGAGTGGAGTGAGGCCGGTCTCTTCTTATTACATGATAGTCTTTGTATCCCAATTTGTGCTTCTGATTTAGCTTAGTTTCGCTAACCAAAAGCACATCCGGGTTTTCGGTTCTCAACAAATTGGCAAGTGACGTTCTTTTCTCGATCCTGACTAGTGAATTAACATTCACAGCAAGGATCTTTAAGTTTCCCTCATCCAGCGTAGCCATTAGATTTATGGCACACCAGACCCCACAAACAACTCCGAATAGATAAAGTCAATTCGGGCCGCTTGTTCATTTAACTGTTTCTGGAACTTATCGATCTTTCCGTGCAGAGACAGAAGGATCGATTTTAAGTCTAGATCCACCTCTGGTGCCTTTTGGGCTACCTTTTGGCTGGTTTAATGTTATTTGAGCTTGACCCGGTCCAGCTGCCATTTGGGCAAAGGACACGTTGGGTGCCACAAAATTTGTGAACGAGCGACTCTTCTGACGCCTATCGCCTTCAGACTGCTGTTTGCGGGCCTGGACTCGCTTTTTCAGTTCTTTATACTTTGGGCAACCCCTGAAGTTGGCGGGATGCCCAGAGTTCCTGCAGAGCACACAGGAGAGTACACTCCGGTCTTCGACTCTCTCCTTACCTAGAGAGCATTCACCATGTATGTGGTCCTTATCGCACTTGACGCATCTAAACTGCATGTTACAGTTAGCTGCGGCGTGCCCGAACCTTTGGCAGCGCATACATTGAAGTATGCGATCTGACCGTTTTAATTTCTCCCATCTAACAGCATGATAGTACAGGAAGCGGATATTTCGCAGCCTGTCAATTTTGCTGTCAGGAGTAAGCTGGACCAGGAAAAATGGTAAGTAACGGTTACCACCACTTGCCACAGCCGAGGAAAACGGCTTGACCCCCACGAACTTGAGGTCGTCGCTTTCAAAATTCTTAAGCTCTTTTTCGAGCTCCTCTGTTTTAATTGAGGGATCGATTCCTTTTAATACCACGGTTTTAAGCTTTTTCTCCCTTGGGGTGTACGTAAAGTACTCGGTCTTTACCTCTCCCAAGGCGGTGCGCACTCTCTGGTACTCCTCAATATCATCACACATAATTACATGTTTACTGGCAGAAAGCCTCTTAACATAAAAATTCTTAGTAATTAACCTACATAACCTAATACTATCACTAATATCGAAGTTACTTACATTAATCGGGGGAATTTTGTCCTTCCTTGCTGGCTTCTTCTGCGTCTGCTGCTTTGACTGCTGTTGCTGATTTGGCTGCAGTTGCTGCTTTGGCTGCTGTTGTTGCTGTTTTTGTTGGTTTCGTTGCTGTTGTCGTTGTTGTTGCTTCTGTTGATATTGTTGCTGGATTTGCTCCCTCAGCACTGTTTGTTGTTGATGTTGCTGCACTTTTTTCAGCCTCAGCTGCTCACGCTTCTCCAAGAGCTCTTTTATGAGCTTGTCTAGCTCAGCTACCTCATCCTCTACATCTCCATCCTCCATTTGGATGGCATTGCTTCCACTGTCGTCGACCGGTAGGTCCCTGAAGGAGTTTCCCTCTCCGACGTACCGGCCCGCTCCCCCTTCAGCTTCGGAGGAACTGGTATTATCCGTATCATCATCGGTACCAGCCACCGATGATGCTACGCTAGGGCCTGCCAGGTTCGCCCTTCTCTTGGCAGCAAGATTCGGCTTCGGATTTACCTTCCGTCGCCTCTTCTCCACCTTACGAAACTCGTCATTCGCTACTTCTGTAGCAGGTTTTCCAGCTGCTACTTCTGATTTTGTTGGTTCTGGTATTGCCTGCGAAAGAACTCGTCTGGGCAATGACCGGCCCGTTGTTGTTGTTGTTGTTGGTGTTGTTGTTGGTGTTGTTGGTGGTGTTGTTGTTGCAGTTTTGAATATGCTTGCAGCTGATGCATTTGGCATACACGCTGCTGATATTGTTGCTGCTGCTGCTGTTGTTGTTCCTGCTGCTGCTACGGTTGCTGCTGTTTTTGGTGTTGATGATGCTCTTGATGTTGTTGGTGTTATTACAGGCGATGATTTTTTTGCCGGCTCACGTGTTTGCACCACATGTCGCAACGGCACGCCCACACCCGTACGCGGGACCACCGTTTTCCGGGGGTCCATCCTACACCGTACGGAACTTTTCACACTTTTTTTTTGCACTTTTATTAAATGTTTCTATCACCGTTTCTTAATAAATTATAAAAATTAAAATTCTGCTGGGAATCGAACCCACGCTTCTGGCGTCAGAGGCATAGGCTCAGACTACCAAGCCAATTACACAAATAAAAATACTAGGCTAATCACCACTAATTAAACACTTTTCCGCTTACGATCTTCACTAACTAGCCGACCTGTCTCTAAAAGAGTTGCGGAACGACTGTGTTAGAATAGGGTATAATGAGCAGATGATGTGGAGAGAAAAGTTAATGTCCCACTCCACCTGTGTCCCATATGTCCCCTATGCATGACTGATAGATAAGATATAAATAATTTTAGATTTTAAAAATTCGTTTATAATGACTGTACGATACCTTAACGCATGCTCAAAAAATTGTAAATTTAAATGTAGTTGCGCCCATTTAGAACGGCAAGTAAATCAAGATTGAGCATCGAGATTGCAAATAGTGCACAATAAGTAGACCCAACGAGCAACCGGTGTATGGCACTTTTGAATGTGTTATTTGGGAGTAGGAAACATGTATTTTTGAAAAAAAAGCTTTAAACCTTGAGCATACTCTCCATTATTTATTTATTTATCGCATGGATTTAACAGTTGCAAGGATATATGGACAAGGCCTACAGCACTATACGATTAGATAAAGATTTCGAGGCCAGTTGGTAACGCTATCAGGTATTGCTATGAAGTCAGAGAGGTCTCCGGGGTAACATCTTCGTGGACATTCTGTAACGATGTGCCTGAGGATGTAGTTCCTCCGCAAGCGAATGTAAGCGAATTTTTCCTGTGGGAATTCGAAAAGTTCACTCGTTTCAAAACTATGCATTTCCTATATTGTGGTTCCGGTGTATACAATTTACTCGCGCGAACTCAGAGAATCTAAGCGAGTAAAATTTAATATGGTTTCATTTCCATTTAACTCGCGCGAGTAAAGCGAATTCAAGATAATTTTTTTTTTAGTTTTAAAGAATTTGGTAGAAGAGTCTGCACATACACTATCAGCTCTGTGTCGTGGAGTGCTAAAGTTGCTTGCTACTATCACGAGCAGAAATTTGCCATCACTAAAAGTGCTCTCACAGGCTCATCATTTAGTGCAGGTTTTAGTGAGGACAAAACAATTAAAAATACAATGATTATGTACCTATAAAATACTCGTACTAGCACAGACACAAATCATGCAAATAATTTAAGACATTAAACCATTACTACGCAAAATATTTTTCAGCTTAATTTTACTAACATGCAAGTCAACCACATGATCATTTAGATTATGGATTCTACGCATGCGACGTATAGGCTCATGCCTCCCATAATTCGTTCTATGATGGAGGCTTAACAATAAATCAACACTCGTAAATTATGGGCACCACCACGAAAATTAAAGCCAATAGACGACAGCAAGTCAGGTGCATCTATATGACCGGATATAAGCTGCTGTAAAAAAAATATATCGTTATTAAGCCTTGTTGAGAAAGGGGTAACGTTTGAAGAAGCTTGATACGTTAACTATAAGGAGAGAGGTTAAATGGATCATCACATGGGAGTCCTCTAAGTGCAAATCTAAAAAATTTACTCTAGAATCGAACGGACAAAACAATTGTACAATGACATAGAAACGTATGGGTCATTAAATTCTTTCGCCCACATTTTTACGAAGTCCAGCATAGAATTAGATTTGTTAACAATAGAATTGATATGCTTAACAAAAACCAGTTTGGGATCGAAATAAACCCCAAGATCCTTAAAACTATTAACATTACAAAGAATATGTTGACATGGTAGAAGAGTGTGCAATGTGCAATGGCGACATCGAAGTAACAAAATGTTTAGACATTTTCTCTATCGTGGTCATTCTATAATATTCGAAAAAGAGTCTCTCATATATGATCAACGAATGTGTAAATTCTGAAATTTCCAATATTCCAGTATTATTTTTTGTATAAATTGTATTAATTTCACAACGCTTTATGTATTTAAATTTGATTATTGTTTTAATGATTTTAAACTTCTTAGTTGACTGTATCAAAGATCTTGTAGTATATATCGATTCGAAAATGACGCATTGACTATATTGTCTCTAAGGGTTATTATTAGGTTTTTAAAAAGATATTCACTTGATTTCCAGGATACATACACGGTTAAAACATTATTAATGTCTCTTGTTGTTCCAGTACTGGAATATGGTTGTTTTGTTTGATCATCATACGAGTATTATAAAATTGGAATAATAAGGATAGAAAGAATTCAAAAACGCTTTACGAGCTATGCATTAAGAAAATTAAATTGGGTTGGTTCCATGCCTGACTATCATTCGAGAGAAAACGCTTAAAGGTCGTCGGCAAATTCAATGCGTTATGTTCGTCAAAGATATTCTGGAATCTGGACTTACATTTATCGTTTCTTTAATTCCTTTTCATGTGCCAAGATTGTTTTGTAATAGAAACACTTATTTTTATGTTCCTCATCAGAGGACCAATTACGCGTTCCTTGAAGTTATAGATAGAGATGTTTTTAAAAATAAAATATTAGACATTTGTACATAACTATTGTAAATATTTATAAATTTATTAATTTTTAATGTATTTTTTGATTTAACTTACATAGTAAGATACAGTATCTTTTAAGGTAGTTTAAGCTTCAGTATTAAAAACTATTGCATGAAGTGGTTGACAGTGTCGAAAGCTTTTGAGAAATCTAAGAGTGTAAGAATAACATGGTCTTTCTCCACACTCTGCCTTATTTCTTCGACTACATTTATTAAAGCTGTCGTGGAACTATGGCTAGGACGAAAGCCAGATTGACTTGGACATAACATATCATGATGATCTAAGTATAGCCTTATCTGCGTGTTCATAACCTTTTCAAAAACTTTGGATAAGAATGGTAGAATTGCTATTGGGCGATACTCATTACGGCTTCTTGGAACAGGGATGATTTTTGCTCGTTTCCAGATGCTAGGAAAAACTCCAGTCATGATTATGACATTAAAGACATGGGTTATGTATTTTAAAGTGTACAGAAGAGTCGCCTTCAGGAATACTGGGTGAATGCCGTCGAATCCAACGGAATTAGATTTTATGGATAAACAGAATTTTAAAACATCTTCTTCATTAACGGCGGCAAAACAAAATCTCCCAGAGGTAAAGCTGTCCGCTTCCGAAAAACTTGAGAGGATAGAGCTGCCATTTGCTTCAGACGATAAGAGCGATGTAAAATTTTTATTCAGCTCTTCACAGTCAATATTGGTTACTGAATTATTATTCAAACGCTTACCAACACCTATATCCCTCAGAGAAGGATTTTGTCGAGAAGAGTAAAAACGTTTTTTTTTCCCTAATCTGAAGTACAACTCTATTTCTCAAGTCAGTATAAGCCTTATGAAATACCTCCAGTCTAAAACGTTTCCACGTATTATACGACATATTTCGTTTATTAATTAAGGTTTTTAAACTGTTATTAAACAAGGGATGGTCCTTGTATCTCAAAATTGTTGTCTTATAAGGAACATGGGCATTAAAAAGATAGTTAATATTATCCTGAATGAAGGAAACTTGCTCATAAAATGATACCATTCTGAAAACTTGAGGCCAATCAACCGACCTTAAGTCACGTTCCAAAAAAACTATAATTGATATTTTTAAAATCCCTATAGCTATAACTATTATTTGAAATAATAGGTTCACACTGGAAAGTTAAGTGCAAAAGGTCATGGTGAGAAAAACAGGATGCAGATAGTTGGTTAAAGTGAAGAACTTTGTTCAAGTGGCTAACAACAAATACATCAAGCAGGGTGCTTGATTTGTATTGTAACTTTTTTTTTGTAATCAGTAGATCTTGAATCAATTGATGAAATAAATAAATATAAAACAAACACATCATTTATGATGCCAATACCATTTTTTAAGCATACAAGTATATTAAAATAAGTTAAACTCTGATGGTAAGGTTAGGTTAGATTACAATGAAGTGGTGGTCGGTAAAAACCGACACATTGACACCATTCAAAAATCCACTGTCAGCCCACCCTACTCATTGAACCAGTTAGAGCTTTTTATGTAGCGTTAGAGATTTTTAATTTTAGTAACATCACTGAGATCAGAATAGAAGAAAGCTCCATAGTGAGGTTTTCGTCGTTTAGGGAGCCAAGCACATGTACAGAGAATATGGCAAATAGGCTACTTCTGCTCTTTGTCCAAGCAGCTTCTGCAGAAATCATTTGAGTATGCCCCAGGCCTTGTTGAGTGCTTGCTAACTCCAATTGAAGCACCACTGTACAATCTGTTAAGAGAGATCCAACAGACTGTCTATTGTATCCAGCTTAAACATGAGCTAACATGTAGAGAAAGGTATGCCTAAGGAACCTAAGGTAAAATACTCAGTTTAGTTTCTTGCTAGTCCAGTTCACCAGCCATACAGTTGTGTCAATTGAAACATAAATAATGAAGATAAATTGTGTGGAAAGTGGAAAACAACCCAATTACAATAATAGATATTGCTGAGTTCAACAAAACTGACTTTTGAAAAACGATAAAAAATATTGTGATATATGAAAAAGGTCGCTTGCACAAAAATGTCGTCGCTTGGTCGCTATTCCAAAAATGAAGGTGGCGAATAGGGACTTTAGGATCTTGGCGCTAACCCAGCCTACCACACCCAGATTATGATACTGCCGTGTTCGGTTTCCAGGACTGATAGTATTGGACACTCGGCACGGGTGCATGTAGGACAAGGTAACCGACTTAAACAAGCTGCCGTGTATGGTTTCTTGTACCGACAGTCGTTGGGTAGCAAATTTTTATTTTTTGAACTGTACATTGGGCAAAACATTGTTGTTTTGTTATAATTTAACGAACAAACATATTACATTCAAACTATTTACGAATTCTTTGAAGAAAAGCGTAGACTTTGCACTTTTTCTGCTATGGTATTGGTCATACGATTGATTCATTACTATCGGATGAAAAAATACACATTCACTGACAAGGGAATTCCAAAGAATCGAACTCTATCCTCGAAATCATGCTCGATATATTAGGCCGTAATGCCAAACACATAATTCAGTGACGTATGTATTTCTCGCTAGCTGATGCGGTAATTCGGCCCCAGGTTTTCACAATTTTCTTTTGGACTCATACAGCTTAACATCCACAAACAAATTGAGAAAAAAATTAACGAAAGGGGAACATTTTATACAACAGTTTTTGGATTGCTGAACTAAAAATTGATTTAGGTACCCAAAAAGGTAAACTAGGTGACTGGGCCTCCAAAATGCCAGCAATGCTGTGAATTTTGTGCGAAACGTATGGTAATCAAATGTTATGAATCATGACTCAAATTTTGCTTTAATAAAATTTTTGAGGTGTTGAACAAAATTAACATATACTTTGGTAAGCAGGCATTACATATAATTATAAGACATACACATATTGTTGTAATCCACACAACATTACCAATCCACACAACATTACCCGATCTTCCAACCAAACCATACGTAACAAGTTCCCAAGCGCCACGGCTATAATCGGTCATTCGCTTTATTTTCGTTTTCAAATGCATACCCAAGCACAATTGGATCAAGTATCACGGGTACACACGCCAACATACGGCAAAACTGCAACAAGTGCATATCGAAATCATTTTACGATTTATGAATGGGTGACACTTGATACCAGTGCATATCGAAGAAATACTACGATGTGCAACCACTTAAATTGTTTTACGATTTATGGGTGACACTTGATACCAGTGCAAGGGCAATTGACACCAAGATGTCGACTGGGCATTTCTTAAATGGGAGCAGAAAACAATTAAGCAATACCCAGAATAATAACTAGATGCGCACATATGGGAATTATTATGGAAAAGTATGGTATATGGAGGGGGAAGTCAAGAGTCAGGTCATGGCTAAAATTAAGTATAAAAGGGCATGGTTTTGGAAGGAAATAGCAGAGAAAAATATCACCAGTCAAGTGTACAAGATCGCAGCCAAGCATAGAGACAGCGGATCTTATAGCTTAAAATAATAGAATAATAATAAAACACATTATTGGTCGCAGCCCTGCTTGAGACAGCGGGCCAATAATAATAATAAATAAAAATCGTCTTTTATTTTTCTCTCCGACTTTCACTCTTCCCTTGGAAACAAGGAAGCACGGTGAAAATCGTATACAACATTGGTGGCAGCGGTGGGATCCACGTGAAAACGGTCCCAACTACCAAAACAAAAAAACGAGTCTACCTTGCACTCGAGGCGTTTCTGGGGCTATACACCAGAAAGTAAAAAGTGAAAAGTGTGCTGAAAAGTCCCGAAAACCGTAAGACCTGGCGAATTCTCGAAACGAGACGCCGGAGGCAAACATTCGGGCAGTGAAACAAAGACTAGGTGTAACAATCAACTCTAGGGCGTGAAGCTTACCTAGCAAGTCAACTACACAACAACGTCAAGGAAGGAACCTCATCAAGAACATCAACCAGCAGCAGACGGAAGCAGATTTTGAAAAAAGTAAATAAGATTATTAAAATTATCATTTAAATTTATATTACACTCAACCGTCTGAAATCCGCAAAATTTTTACCCGACGCAACTACCTGACATTAGAGCTTTTTAAAGCCCTACCTTTTCCTGACCACCTAACTCGACCAGACTCCACACCGACTAAAACAATGAGAGTCACCCTTTCATTGAACGATGTCAATAACATCGTTCCCACGTTCCACGGTAAGCCTGATGAACTGTGCAAGTTTATTTCGTGTGGCAACACACTGTTCTGTTTCATTACTGACGAGGCACAACATAAATTGTTCCTCAGCATAGTCAAGACTCGACTTCAAGGTCCCGCCTTTGAGTTAATCCAACACAAAGAGCTGACAAAATGGACAGACCTAGTAAAGGAACTAGAATCCCAGTTCAAGGAACACAGGTCGCGTACTTCGGCGCAGAATCAGCTTCTGGCAGCCAAACAAAACGCGAGGGAAACTATTCAGGAATACGGCGACCGACTTTCAACCCTACTTCTGGCTCTCAATTCAGCTACATATAGCTGTTCCAACGAGAAAACAGTGCAAGATTTTCTGATACTAGAAAATCACAACCTTGCACTACAAGCATTTGAAGATGGAATAAGAAATTCCAGCTTAAGGCTATTGGTAAAAGCACACCATGCTAGTCAGTTAAAAGAAGCTATTTCTTACGCCATCGACCAATCACTCCGTGTAGATCATGACAATCCTTCCACGTCTTCAGCAAGGCACAATACTCTTCGACCTATTTGCCAAACTTGCAATAAGATAGGTCATACTTCGGCAACGTGTTACCGAAATACGAATCTGCCCAATTTTACCCCTCATCCGGTAAAACGGGAAGCGCAATGCAATCTGCAGATAGTCAGATGCAATTACTGCAACAAACAATACCATTCAGAAAACGAGTGCCGGCTCAAGATGTCTCACCAAAGGCAAAACCAACAGGGCGCTCAAAACCGACATAGCTACCAACCCCCACATCAAAACCGAAATAGCTACCAACCCCCACATCGCAATCGGAATAATCACGAACCGAACCAAGACCGACAGATAAATTTGCACCATGTGCAGCCGAATCCAAACCCAACACGTAACGATTTGGGAAACGAAATTCGTCGGGAGGAAATAAACGGCAACTCCCCCGACTGACAATTCAAGCCGATGTACACCAGCAATAACTTTTTCAGTAAGGATCCCCCTCGTTCCCAATAATAATCTATCAATGATACAAATTCCTTTCTCAGATGGAAAAAACAGGGATTTGGTCATAGATACTGGAGCCGAAATCAGTATCTTACGCGGTTGCACCAATTCGCCATTGCTAAACAAGGATATGATAATATCCACTATAAGCGGCGGAAAGATAACAAGCTCCAATATGACCACTGAATCCCTGATTTTCCAGATGGGAGAGGATTCTATCAAGATATCGCACCCGTTCCATATTTTGGACCACCAGGTTCAACAAAATTTCGACGGTATTATTGGGAACGACTTCCTAAAAAAATATGAATGCCATATAGATCATCGCCAAAATCTCCTGATTATAAATCCCTTCGTGAATAACTCTACAGCCATTATAGACGGTTTCGGAGAGGTGTTTAACAAATTTCCTCCTCCCCAGAATATAAAGAAATCCCCTGATACAAAAGAAATAATTTGCCTAGAAAAACGCCAAGAAGCTATACCTTCCGGGGTGTTACCTACGGGTAATGCTGGGAATGTTAATAATGTTAAACGGTACGACCTAAGGCGACCTAACACTGTTACCGGTGAGCTCCAACCTGCTATCGATGGGTATAAACAGTTTGATTCCTATTTCTCTACTACCAAGAAAGTGCGCCATACGGGCACTGGGGTAGAAAAGGAATCAAACTGGGAACCGACATCTGACTCCGCATCTCAAAACGGACCAGTAGTTCCACAAAAATATCCCGAGCAAACCAGGAGTAAATCGACTTCCAGTAAGCTTCAACGTTTGACGGAAAATCTAGACGAAATAATTTTAGTATCGTCAGAGGATATACAAGTAAATAAAGAAAAACGTAAGACAGAGGAGAAAAGTGCCTCTGCAGAAAAACGTAAGACAGAGGAGAAAAGTGCCTCTGCAGAAAAACGTAAGACAGAGGAGAAAAGTGCCTCTGCAGAAAAACGTAAGACAGAGGAGAAAAGTGCCTCTGCAGTACCTATAATAAAATTAAATCCGGCAGACAAAAAGACTAAGATGACAAAGCCCTTAGCAGAGCATAAGACCGAGATCAGAGAAAATTCACTCATTTCACTAAAACCACGAAGCCAACAAATAATGGAAATCCCCTTTAATCAAGCAACCCCTTCAGACATCATAACAAAGAAAAAACAAATAATCCCAGGGGTTTACCTAGGCGAAACGTTAGTCACACCCAACAACGGAAAAATTAAAATACCTGTAATAAACACTTTAGAAAAAATTCAGGAGATCAACATACGCACAATCAATTTAGAGTGGGATGAGATTGATAATTTTAATATAATCAGAGGCGAAAACTTCAAAAATCCCGTGAAAAAACGGTTAAACAAATTAAACATGCTAATTGACTTAGACCACTGTAACCTCGAAGAGAAAGAAACCATTTCTAATATTTGTTGTGAATACAACGACCTTTTTTATATTGAAGGAGATCACCTGACATATACAGATTCCATGACACATAAAATAATAACCGAAGAAAGCAAACCCCCGTTATTCACTAGACCTTATCGCCTCCCTGAAAGCCAAAAGGAGGAAATTCATAAACAGATCAATGAAATGTTGGAGGATGGTATAGTACAGCCAAGCTACAGCCCTTGGAATTCACCTTTGCTTTTGGTTCACAAAAAATCCGCTAAGGATGGGACCAAACGTTGGAGAGTAGTGGTAGACTTCAGGAAACTGAATGAGCTGACCATGGGAGACGCTTACCCACTACCAAACATAACCGACATCCTCGACCAGCTCGGTAAGTCGAAATATTTCAGTACGCTCGACCTGGCCAAAGGCTTCCACCAAATCCTCATGGACAGAGAAGACAAAAGCAAAACGGCCTTCAGCACTCCGTTCGGACATTACGAATACAATCGTATGCCATTCGGATTGAAAAACGCACCCGCAACATTTCAGAGGTTGATGAATAACGTATTAATGGGACTACAAGGCATCGAATGCTTTGTCTACGTGGATGACATAGTCATTTACGGTTACGATCTACACGATCACAACAAACGGTTAATCCAAGTTCTCAACCGTCTTAGAGAACACAATCTCAAACTACTAAACCCGAACTACAGAAGTAAAAGAGCCTTACTCAATATTATTGGCACAATAAGCAAATCTCTGTTCGGGACACTTAACGAAGACGACGCCAGATTCTACGACAAACAAATCGAACTATCCAAAATTAACGAGAAACACCTACAATCTCTTGTGAGGAAACAAACCATACTACTGGAAACCACTAAGAACGTTTTTAGCAAATCCGAGCAAACTATAGAAAATCAAATGGTAGCGATAAATTCAAAGATAGAAAACGCGAAAAATTTAGTAGATATTTTGGTTAATTCAACCCATGATCAGAAGGTATTTCTCGAAATTGAATCATTAACCTCCCTAGTTACACTAATCATAATAAGGTACCAAAACACTCTTAGTGACATACTGGATCTGGTAAGCGACGTTAAGCACGGTAAACCCCATTTAGCAATCATATCCCCAGACCAAATTAAACCTGCATTGGCACAGATCAAACAAGACCTCCCAAACGGAATGAGGCTACCATTCGTTACTACAGACAAAAATATACTTCACTTATATCAAATCTGTACTACCAGTGTGGCCATTCGAACAGGAAGAATCATTTACGAAATGAAAATACCTCTCCCATTAGTAGATAACTTCCGTATTTACAGAATTATACCCCTTCCAGTCCATCATAACAGCAAATTCGTATTCATACAACCCTCAACCCAATACTTAACTATTAATTACAGAAAAGACAGTTTTTCAAACTGGAATAAGGAAGACTTAGCAAAATGCAAATCCTTGGACGAAAAATTTCTTTGCCCTCTACCCCATCCATTGTTTAACACATATGCTAATAACCTACAGTGCGAAGTGCAATTGGTAAAAGGCGACACCGGTCTTCCAAACACTTGTGCAATAAAACAGTCAAAACCTACGACGGTTTGGATCCAACTCTCACAGCCAAACAAATGGTTATTCTCAACCTGCAACGAATATATGGTCGACGTGATATGCGGAGAGAACATAACCGCATATACACTGACAAAAACCTTAAAAATCGAACTAGAGACTAATTGCTATTTAAGATCTAAAGAACTTACAATACATGCAATTAGCGAGAGCTCTTCAACCCTCACCAACTCCTACATTCCTCCCTTAAACATCTCACACATCATCTTCAACAGTTTACCCAACTACTCATCAAACATAGCAGTCATAAAATTCTCAAGCCAAAATGACTTGAAACTGATTTCGCAGGATATAGCTTCTTTAAAGAATGAGGAATCAAAATCCCTTCTAACGTTGGACGGTCATGACCTACACCATTACACACTAATCTACACCACAATAACATTAGCGCTAGTCCTGTTCCTCTATAGACGCTATCAGACTTACATAATAAATAAAAAAGAAAAAAATGACAAAACCCATAGACAGACTGTACAAACAGACAAAAAGTCGGAAGTTCCCGAATTCAGACTAAACATTTCAACAGACGGTTAAGTGTATAAAAATGATAACAAGAAAATATTTTTTTTTAAGCAAATAACGTTATATCTTAATATAGTTTAACCTAAATCATACCTACTTAAGAAAAAAAAAAAAACCTTAATCAATCAAACAATTTGCACCTAGTTCTTACAAACAGATATATATACTTATTACGCACATGTCAGTAAATTCATCATAATTATAGGAATAATATTAATAGTCAAAAAATCATTATTTATACCATAAAAAAAAAAAAAAATTTTTTTTAATGAAACAAACCATTTTTTAAAATTTTTAGTTCACAAATAGAATGTAAACATTTTGCACCTTTTCCTAAGAAAAGTATTACATGTTAAAAAGTCTACGAATATGTCAAAAAAAAAAAAAAAAAAAAAAAAAAAATATATATATAATAACTTTATAATAATTGTTATCAAACAAAAAAAAATATATGTAATTCCTAAGATATTTAAACAACATATTCAATTGTAACAAACCATTCCTTCCACAACCAACCCGCATACAGAAAATTCTAACCCTTCAGGTAAGAATTTTCTTTTTCCAATGGGGGTGGGATGTTGTAATCCACACAACATTACCAATCCACACAACATTACCCGATCTTCCAACCAAACCATACGTAACAAGTTCCCAAGCGCCACGGCTATTAATCGGTCATTCGCTTTATTTTCGTTTTCAAATGCATACCCAAGCACAATTGGATCAAGTATCACGGGTACACACGCCAACATACGGCAAAACTGCAACAAGTGCATATCGAAATCATTTTACGATTTATGAATGGGTGACACTTGATACCAGTGCATATCGAAGAAATACTACGATGTGCAACCACTTAAATTGTTTTACGATTTATGGGTGACACTTGATACCAGTGCAAGGGCAATTGACACCAAGATGTCGACTGGGCATTTCTTAAATGGGAGCAGAAAACAATTAAGCAATACCCAGAATAATAACTAGATGCGCACATATGGGAATTATTATGGAAAAGTATGGTATATGGAGGGGGAAGTCAAGAGTCAGGTCATGGCTAAAATTAAGTATAAAAGGGCATGGTTTTGGAAGGAAATAGCAGAGAGAAATATCACCAGTCAAGTGTACAAGATCGCAGCCAAGCATAGAGACAGCGGATCTTATAGCTTAAAATAATAGAATAATAATAAAACACATTATTGGTCGCAGCCCTGCTTGAGACAGCGGGCCAATAATAATAATAAATAAAAATCGTCTTTTATTTTTCTCTCCGACTTTCACTCTTCCCTTGGAAACAAGGAAGCACGGTGAATCGTATACAACAATATTCTAAAATTGTATTAAATATCCCAAGACCAATGTACACGACAGGTGCCGAACTGATTACATGAGAACCACTCGAAATTTCTGAGATACTATTTAACTTTAATTTTCAGTCAACAGCCTATATGCAAATAAAAAGTTTGAAATTGAAAAGAAAGCGTTTTTAAATAGCATTTGTAACTAATTTCCCATAGTTAAATAAAATTAAAAATTAAAACATAACTTTTAGCGCAAGCGGAAGGAATTTATTGCTACGTTTGTGATAATTGTGACGATGAAGTCGATGATAGTTATTTAAAATGGTGTTCTGTGGAAGCCGAGACAACCACAGAATTACCAACGAAGTTTACCACTGATTCTGCACCAGAATCCAATAAAAATGAACCAATTGCGGAGACAACTACAGAGCGAACTGAGCCTACCGGATATCTGACAACAAAGTCAACAGTACAACCAATAGAACCAACAACAAAACAAGCTACAGAATCAAAACCAGAAACTTCAGCCAATGAAACAACAGAACCAACAGCGCAACCAACAATAGCTCCCACAAAACCAACCACAAAGCCAACAACACAACCATCAACGAAGCAATCTACTTCGACAACAAAAGAAAACAGTTCGACTCCAGGTGAAACATCAACAACCGAAGAAGTAACATCGATCACGGAACCATCTAGTTCGACAACAGAAGAAGGCAGTGCGACCTCGCCTGAAACATCGACGCACGAAGAGGTATTATCGACTTCGACATTAAAAGAGAACAGTTCGACTACGCCAGAAACATCCACAACCGATAATGTAACATTGACCGCAGAGCAATCTACTTCGACAGCAGAAGAAAGTAGTTCGACTTGGTCCGAAACATCCACACACGAAGACGTATTAACGACTTCGATAACAAAAGAGAACACTTCGACTTCGCCTGCAGCATCCACAATCAGAGAAGTAACTTCGACAACGGAGCAATCTACTTCGACAACAGGAGACAGCAGTTCCACTTTGCCTGAAGCATCGACGACCAAAGAAGTAACATCGACCACGGAGGAAACTATTGCGACAACAGAAAAAAGCAGTTCGACCCCGCCTGAAACATCCACAACCGATAATTTGACATCGACCGCAGAGCAATCTACTTCGACAACAGAAGAAAGAAGTTCGACTTCGTCTGATGCTTCCAAAACCGTTAAAGTAACATCGACCACGGAGAAATCTACTTCGACAAGAGAAGAAAGCAGTTCGACTTCGCCTGAAATATCCACAACCGCAGAGGTCACATCGGGCACGGAACAATATAATTATACAAAAGAAGAAAGTAGTTCGACTTCGCCTGAAGCATCAACGACCAAAGAAGAAACATCGACCACGGAAGAAACTATTTCAACAACAGAAAAAAGCAGTTCGACCCCGCCTGAAACATCCACAACCGATAATATGACATCGACCGCAGAGCAATCTACTTCGACAACAGAAGAAAGTAGTTCGACTTCGTCTGATGCATCCAAAACCGTTAAAGTAACATCGAACACGGAGAAATCTACTTCGACAACAGAAGAAAGCAGTTCGAGTTCGCCTGAAATATCCACAACCGCGGAGGTCGCATCGAGCACGGAACAATATAATTCTACAAAAGAAGAAAGTAGTTCGACTTCGCCTGAAGCATCCACGACCGAGGTGGTCACCTGCACCACAGAACAATATAATTCTACAAAAGAAGAAAGCAGTTCGATTTCGCCAGTAACAGCCACAACCGAAGAAGTAACATCGATCACGGAAACACCTAGTTCGACAACAGAAGAAGGCAGTTCGACCTCGCCTCAAACATCCACAAACGATACTTTAACCACGACCGCGGAGCAATCTCCTTTGACAACAGAAAAAAGCAGTTCGACCTCGCCTAAAACATCGACGCACGAAGATTTATTATCGACTTCGACATTAAAAGAGAACAGTTCGACTACGCCAGAAACATCCACAACCGATAATGTAACATTGACCTCAGAGCAATCTACTTCGACAGCAGAAGAAAGTAGTTCGACTTCGTCTGAAACATACACGCACGAACAGGTATTATCGACATCGACAACAAAAGAGAACAGTTCGACTTCGCCAACAACAACGACCATCGGCGAAGTAACATCGACAGCAGAGCAATCTACTTCGACAACAGAAGAAAGTAGTTCGACATCGCCTGAAGCATCGACAACAGAAGAAGTCACATCGACAACGGAGCAATTCACTTCTACAACGGGAGACAGTAGTTCGACTTTGCCTAAAGCATCGACGACCAAAGAAGAAACATCGACCACTGAGGAAACTATTTCGACAACAGAAAAAAGCAGTTCGACCCCGCCTGAAACATCCACACCCGATAAAGTGACATCGACCGCAGAGCAATCTACTTCGACAACAGAAGAAAGTAGTTCGACTTCGCCTGATGCATCCAAAACCGTTCAAGTAACATCGACCACGGAGCAATGTACTTCGACAACAGAAGAAAGCAGTTCGACCCCGCCTGAATTATCCACAACCGATAATGGGGCATCGACCGCAGAGCAATCTACTTCGACAACAGAGCAAAGTAGTTCGCCTTCGCCTGATGCATTCAAAACCGTTAAAGTAACATCGACCACGGAGAAATCTACTGCGACAACAGAAGAAAGCAGTTCGACTTCGAATGAAATATTCACAACCGCGGAGGTCACATCGAACACGGAACAATATAATTCTACAAAAGAAGAAAGTAGTTCGACTTCGCCTGATGCATCCACGAGCGAGGTGGTCACCACCACCACAGAACAATATAATTCTACAAAACAAGAAAGCAGTTCGATTTCGCCAGTAACATCCACAACCGAAGAAGTAACATCGATCACGGAACCACCTAGTTCGACAACAGAAGAACGCAGTTCGACCTCGTCTCAAACATCCACAAACGATACTTTAACCACGACCGCAGAGCAATCTCCTTTGACAACAGAAAAAAGCAGTTCGACTTCGCCTAAAACATCGACGCACGAAGATTTATTATCGACTTCGACATTAAAAGAGAACAGTTCGACTACGCCAGAAACATCCACAACCGATAATGTAACATTGACCTCAGAGCAATCTACTTCGACAGCAGAAGAAAGTAGTTCGACTTCGTCTGAAACAAACACGCACGAAGAGGTATTATCGACTTCGACAACAAAAGAGAACAGTTCGACTTCGCCAACAACAACAACCATCGGCGAAGTACTCGTAACATCGACCGCAGAGCAATCTACTTCGACAACAGAAGAAAGTAGTTCGACATCGCCTGAAGCATCGACAACCGAAGAAGTCACATCGACAACGGAACAATTTACTTCTACAACGGGAGACAGTAGTTCGACTTTGCCTAAAGCATCGACGACCAACGAAGAAACATCGATAACGGAGGAAACTATTTCGACAACAGAAAAAAGCAGTTCGACCCCGCCTGAAACATCCACAACCGATAATGTGACGTCGACCGCAGAGCAATCTACTTCGACAACAGAAGAAAGTAGTTCGACTTCGTCTGATGCATCCAAAAGCGTTCAAGTAACATCGACCACGGAGCAATCTACTTCGACAACAGAAGAAAGCAGTTCGACCCCGTCTGCAACATCCACAACCGATAATATGACATCGACCGCAGAGCAATCTACTTCGACAACAGAAGAAAGTAGTTCGACTTCGTCTGATGCATCCACAACCGTTAAAGTAACATCGACCACGGAGAAATCTACTTCGACAACAGAGGAAAGCAGTTCGACTTCGCCTGAAATATCCACAACCGCGGAGGTCACATCGAGCACGGAAAAATATAATTCTACAAAAGAAGAAAGCAGTTCGACTACGCCAGAAATATCCACAACCGATAATGTAACATTGACCTCAGAGCAATCTACTTCGACAGCAGAAGAAAGTAGTTCGACTTCGTCTGAAACATACACGCATGAAGAGGTATCATCGACTTCGACAACAAAAGAGAAGAGTTCGACTTCGCCAACAACAACCACCATCGGCGAAGGAGCATCGACTGCAGAGCAATCTACTTCGACAACAGAAGAAAGTAGTTCGACATCGCCTGAAGCATCGCCAACCGAAGAAGTCACATCGACAACGGAGCAATTTTCTTCTACAATGGGAGACAGTAGTTCGACTTTGCCTAAAGCATCGACGACCAAAGAAGAAACATCGACCACGGAAGAAACTATTTCAACAACAGAAAAAAGCAGTTCGACCCCGCCTGAAACATCCACAACCGATAATATGACATCGACCGCAGAGCAATCTACTTCGACAACAGAAGACAGTAGTTCGACTTCGTCTGATGCATCCAAAACCGTTAAAGTAACATCGACCACGGAGAAATCTACTTCGACAACAGAAGAAAGCAGTTCGACTTCGCCTGAAATATCCACAACCGCGGAGGTCACATCGAGCACGGAAAAATATAATTCTACAAAAGAAGAAAGCAGTTCGACTACGCCAGAAACATCTACAACCGAAAATGTAACATTGACCTCAGAGCAATCTACTTCGACAGCAGAAGAAAGTAGTTCGACTTCGTCTGAAACATACACGCATGAAGAGGTATTATCGACTTCGACAACAAAAGAGAACAGGTCGACTTCGCCAACAACAACCACCATCGGCGAAGTAACATCGACTGCAGAGCAATCTACTTCGACAACAGAAGAAAGTAGTTCGACATCGCCTGAAGCATCGCCAACCGAAGAAGTCACATCGACAACGGAGCAATTTTCTTCTACAATGGGAGACAGTAGTTCGACTTTGCCTAAAGCATCGACGACCAAAGAAGAAACATCGACCACGGAAGAAACTATTTCAACAACAGAAAAAAGCAGTTCGACCCCGCCTGAAACATCCACAACCGATAATATGACATCGACCGCAGAGCAATCTACTTCGACAACAGAAGACAGTAGTTCGACTTCGCCAGATGCATTCAAAACCGTGAAAGTAATATCGACCATGGAGCAATCTACTTCGACAACAGAAGAAAGCAGTTCGACTTCGCCTGAAATATCCACAACCGCAGAGGTCACATCGGGCACGGAACAATATAATTCTACAAAAGAAGAAAGTAGTTCGACTTCGCCTGAAGCATCGACGACCAAAGAAGAAACATCGACCACGGAAGAAACTATTTCAACAACAGAAAAAAGCAGTTCGACCCCGCCTGAAACATCCACAACCGATAATATGACATCGACCGCAGAGCAATCTACTTCGACTACAGAAGACAGTAGTTCGACTTCGTCTGATGCATCCAAAACCGTTAAAGTAACATCGAACACGGAGAAATCTACTTCGACAACAGAAGAAAGCAGTTCGACTTCGCCTGAAATATCCACAACCGCGGAGGTCACATCGAGCACGGAAAAATATAATTCTACAAAAGAAGAAAGCAGTTCGACTACGCCAGAAACATCCACAACCGATAATGTAACATTGACCTCAGAGCAATCTACTTCGACAGCAGAAGAAAGTAGTTCGACTTCGTCTGAAACATACACGCATGAAGAGGTATCATCGACTTCGACAACAAAGGAGAACAGTTCGACTTCGCCAACAACAACCACCATCGGCGAAGGAGCATCGACTGCAGAGCAATCTACTTCGACAACAGAAGAAAGTAGTTCGACATCGCCTGAAGCATCGCCAACCGAAGAAGTCACATCGACAACGGAGCAATTTTCTTCTACAATGGGAGACAGTAGTTCGATTTTGCCTAAAGCATCGACGACCAAAGAAGAAACATCGACCACGGAGGAAACTATTTCGACAACAGAAAAAAGCAGTTCGACCCCGCCTGAAACATCCACAACCGATAAAATGACATCGACCGCAGAGCAATCTACTTCGACAACAGAAGAAAGTAGTTCGACTTCGTCTGATGCATCCAAAACCGTTCAAGTAACATCGACCACGGAGCAATATACTTCGACAACAGAAGAAAGCAGTTCGACCCCGCCTGAATCATCCACAACCGATAATGGGGCATCGACCGCAGAGCAATCTACTTCGACAACAGAGGAAAGTAGTTCGCCTTCGCCTGATGCATTCAAAACCGTTAAAGTAACATCGACCACGGAGAAATCTACTTCGACAACAGAAGAAAGCAGTTCGACTTCGCCTGAAATATTCACAACCGCGGAGGTCACATCGAGCACGGAACAATATAATTCTACAAAAGGAGAAAGTAGTTCGACTTCGCCTGAAGCATCCACGAGCGAGGTGGTCACCACCACCACAGAACAATATAATTCTACAAAACAAGAAAGCAGTTCGATTTCGCCAGTAAAATCCACAACCGAAGAAGTAACATCATTCACGGTACCACCTAGTTCGACAACAGAAGAACGCAGTTCGACCTCGTCTCAAACATCCACAAACGATACTTTAACCACGACCGCAGAACAATCTCCTTTGACGACAGAAAAAAGCAGTTCGACTTCGCCTAAAACATCGACGCACGAAGATTTATTATCGACTTCGACATTAAAAGAGAACAGTTCGACTACGCCAGAAACATCCACAACCGATAATGTAACATTGACCTCAGAGCAATCTACTTCGACAGCAGAAGAAAGTAGTTCGACTTCGTCTGAAACAAACACGCACGAAGAGGTATTATCGACTTCGACAACAAAAGAGGACAGTTCGACTTCGCCAACAACAACCACCATCGGCGAAGTAACATCGACTGCAGAGCAATCTACTTCGACAACAGAAGAAAGTAGTTCGACTTCGTCTGATGCATCCAAAAGCGTTCAAGTAACATCGACCACGGAGCAATCTACTTCGACAACAGAAGAAAGCAGTTCGACCACGTCTGAAACATCCACAACCGATAATATGACATCGACCGCAGAGCAATCTACTTCGACAACAGAAGAAAGTAGTTCGACTTCGTCTTATGCATCCAAAACCGTTAAAGTAACATCGACCACGGAGAAATCTACTTCGACAACAGAAGAAAGCAGTTCGACTTCGCCTGAAATATCCACAACCGCGGAGGTCACATCGAGCACGGAAAAATATAATTCTACAAAAGAAGAAAGCAGTTCGACTACGCCAGAAACATCCACAACCGATAATGTAACATTGACCTCAGAGCAATCTACTTCGACAGCAGAAGAAAGTAGTTCGACTTCGTCTGAAACATACACGCATGAAGAGGTATTATCGACTTCGACAACAAAAGAGAACAGGTCGACTTCGCCAACAACAACCACCATCGGCGAAGTAACATCGACTGCAGAGCAATCTACTTCGACAACAGAAGAAAGTAGTTCGACATCGCCTGAAGCATCGCCAACCGAAGAAGTCACATCGACAACGGAGCAATTTTCTTCTACAATGGGAGACAGTAGTTCGACTTTGCCTAAAGCATCGACGACCAAAGAAGAAACATCGACCACGGAGGAAACTATTTCGACAACAGAAGAAAGCAGTTCGACCCCGCCTGAATTATCCACAACCGATAATGGGACATCGGCCGTAGAGCAATCTACTTCGACAACAGAGGAAAGTTGTTCGTCTTCGCCAGATGCATTCAAAACCGTTAAAGTAATATCGACCATGGAGCAATCTACTTCGACAAATGAAGAAAGAAGTTCGACATCTCCTGAAACATTCACGACAACAAAAGAGAACAGTTCGACTTCGCCAGAAACATCTACAATCAGCGAAGTAACATCGACCACGGAGCAATCTACTTCGATAACAGAAGAAAGAAGTTCGGCCTCGCCTCAAACATCCACAACCGAGGTAGTAACATCGATCACGGAACGATCGAAATGGCCAACAGAAGAAAGCACATCGCGTTTTCCTGAAACATCCAGAACCGAAGAATTTATATCGACAACGGAGCTACATTTTTCGACAACAGAAGAAAGTAGTTTGACTTCGCCTGAAGCATCGACAACCGAAGAAGTAATATCGACCGAGGAGCAATCTACTTCGACAGTAGAAGTAAGAAGTTCGACCTCGCCTGAGCGATCCACAGCCGATAAAGTGACATCGAACGCAGAGCAATCTACTTCGACAAATGAAGAAAGAAGTTCAACATCTCCTGAAACATTCACGACCGAAGAAGTATTGTCGACTTCAACAACAAAAGAGAACAGTTCGACTTCGCCAGAAACATCCATAATCGGCGAAGTAACATCGACCACTGAGCAATCTACTTCGACAACACAAGAAAGTAGTTCCACTTCGCCTGAAGCATCGACAACCGAAGAAGTAACATCGACCACCGAGCAATCTACTTCGACAACAGAAGTAAGAAGTTCGACCTCGCCTGAAAGATCCACAACCGATAATGTAACATCGACTGAAGAGCAATCTACTTCGACAACGGAAGAAAGTAGTTCGACTTCGCCTGAAGCATCGACAACCGAAGAAGTAATATCGACCACGGAGCAATATACTTCGAAAACAGAAGAAAGAAGTTCGACCTTGCCTCAAACATCCACAACCGATAATGTAACATCGACTGCAGAGCAATCCACTTCGACAACAGAAGAAAGTACTTCGACTTCGCCTGAAGCATCGACAACCGAAGAAGTAACATCGACCACGGGGCAATCTATTTCGACAACAGAAGAAAGTAGTTTGTTTTCACCTGAAACATCGACGCACAAAGATGTATCATCGACTTCAACAACAAAAGAGAACAGTTCAACCTCGCCTGAAAAATATACAACCGAAAAACTATCATCGATCACCGAAGCATTGACACCGACGACGGAGCAATCAATTTTCAAAACAGAAGAAAGCAGTTCGACCTCGCCTGAAACATCCACAACGGATACTGTCATATCGACCGCAGAGCAATCTACTTCGACAACAGAAGAAAGTAGTTCGACCTCGATAGCAAAAGAGAATAGTTCGACTTCGACAGAAGCATTCACAATCGGAGAAGTAACATCGACCACGGAACAATTTACTTCGAAAATAGAGGTAAGAAGTTCGACCTCGCCTGAAGCATTCACAATCGATAAAGTAACATCGACCGCAAAGCAATCTACTTCGACAAATAAAGAAGGAAGTTCTACTTCACCCGAAACATTCACGACCGAAGAAGAACTATCGACTTCAACAACAAAAGAGAACAGATCGACTTCGCCAGAAACATCTACAATCGGCGAAGTAACATCGACCACGGAGCAATCTACTTCGACAACAGAAGAAAGGAGTCCGACCTCCCCTCAAATATACACAACCGATAATGTAACATCGACCGCAGAGCAACATACTTCGACAACAGAACAAAGAAGTTCGACTTCGCCTGAAACATCCACAATCCAAGTAGTAACATCGGCCACAGAACCATCTTTCTCGACAACAGAAGAAAGCATTTCGACTTCCACAACCGATAATGTAACATTGACAGTAGAACAATCTACTTCGACCACGGATAGTTCGACTTCTCTTGAAATACTCACAACCCAAGAAGTATCACCGACCACGAAACAATTTACTGTGACAAATGTAGAAAGCACTGCGACTATGCTTGAAATATACACGAGCACGCAAAAGTCTACTTCGATTTTGTCTGAACCAGTAACAAAGCCAAGAATACATTTAAATACAACTGGATCATTAAAAATCGCAGCACTTAATGCTCCAGTTCCATCTGTAAAAACTAAAAATAATTTTTCTGCCCAATATGTTAGTCGGATTTTCCGTAGCTATCGACCTCGACAACTACAATCAGTCGGCGCACATTCATATCATTGCTATAAGATTACTACTGAAGGTATTAACTTTGTTGCTCCTCTGACGAATTCTTCATTAATTACTTCTCTTTTAGATGCCGAAGGAAAACGCACCGGCAAACGAGGATGTGTAGCTGCCTCTACCGATGCATCCGCTTGTGAAATTCTACAGGCACAAAATGAAAACGTCGGAAATTGCAAAATATGTACGATAGACAAATGCAACAGAAGCAGTATTATTCAGACAAATGCGCTTCTGTTTGTAGCTAGTATGTTTATAGCTAGCAAATTTTTCTAAAATAAATTAAAATATAATGTAGATACATAGGTTACGTTATAGTAAGTTTTATTTTCAGTCCAAGTTGAGTTTAACGTTGAGCGACTACAATCACAAAATGCCACTAGAATCCTAGCTGTGTCTTCTACCTCTTTCGATGCGTAATTGATCACGATCTGCTCATCGTTCTATGGGTTATTTTAAGCCACAATGTCTGGCAGTCCTGAAAATTAACATCCGTCGAGAAATGAAGAACCAATCGCTCGAATTTCCGAAGAAACCCAAAGAGTACAAATGATTTCATTAAAAGATTCATTGTAGACCGGATCCAATCAGCTACCAGAAATATTTAAAATCCTGTTTTAATTTAATCTAAGCAGAGTTGCGTACACAGGATTTCGACAAGGGGGTGGGGGGCAAACTCATACAATTGCGGTGCCCGTTGTTTAGGAAATGTTTGAATTTATTTCGTGTTCCTACTCTTTGGAAGTGGTCATAATACCCACATACAACAAATTGTGTGCACAATTTTATTGAAATTGTTTAACATTATCACGTGAAACCGCACAGAAAAGTTGAAATTTTTTATACAAAATGCATTTAGTTTCACAGTCTTTTTTTATGAAATCTCCTTCCGTCTTCACTTATTTTTAATTTCCTGTTTTCAGCTATAATTTTAACCCCTTTTATTATTTATCTAAATTTTGATTTATTTCTGTCTTTAGAATTAGAGATATTTAACCAATTTTTTTGCAATTTAATATATGTTACGAGTTGAAAAACCGATATAATTCAAAAATGAAATGCAGACTTTTTTGCCGCGTATAAATGCATTTCCTTTTCACTATAATGTTGACGTCGAAGTTCTTAATTCGCAGTGGCGGCTACTTTTGCTTGTTCAAAAGAAATGATTAATTATAAATAAAAATGGTGATTTTGATAGTTTATATTGTTGGCATACTCTCGACAAGATATAACGTTTAAAAAATCAATGTTCGAAGAAATTGAATAATTTGTTAGTTTTACCTCATAGCTCTGCTGTTGCAAAACAATAGTTTTTGAAAATGAATTCTATAAAAAATAAAATGACAAATTAATTGCTGTCTGTAAAAATAGTAAATAAAATGTCATAAAATGAATTAATTGTAAAAAACAACTACTACATATATTAACAATTATAAGGCATGTAAAGCGCAATACTTCATTTTAAGAAATTTAATCTTAAACTACGTTTTCGGAATGAAACAAAATCTTAATGACGTTGAAAATTAGTTGACACACTCTCACGGTTTCAATTTTATATTCTCTACACTATCCTATTATATTATTAAATTTTTCGTATTCAAAAATAGTTTTGGCGCAAAACTTATCTCCCGCCATACAAGTTCAATTGTTCATAAGGGTTAGAAGTCGAATGCGCATATTGCAGTTTTCCTTCGGACAATTTGTTTGGCTTCAATGACATTTTTTTTTAAATATGGATAAGTAAGTTGAGATCCAAATGACCAAAGAAGAACCGAAACCAACATCTTCATCTAAATCCGCATTAAAGGAAAAATAAGCAAAAAAATAATCACCTTCCAGCAGATAAGACTTTGACTTTCCATTTTTAAGTGAGGTGACGACTAAATTATATTTGATATTTTTTACTTTTTCAATGGCTCTTATTTCACTAAAACGGCTTCCCAAAATCTTCAAATGGGCTCCTCTTTGAAATTGAAAAATAAAAGCACTCGGTGAGTATTGATAGCGCTCCCGCTTCGGCTTGCGCATTGGTTTACTAATTGCCTTAAAAAGACAAATTTGCAAACTTTCAAACAAATGTGCAAACTGAAATGAACATGCTTTTTCAGCGAATTTACAAATTAGCTCACTTTGACCCTAATAAAAAAGAAGTTTAACAAATCGCCGTTGTATTCTTAAATCTTAAACGAATTACTTACATCTCAAGTAAATTGTTGTTAATGATTTAGGTTTAATGAATTTATTTTAATACTAATTGAAACGCAAAAATGACTGCGTTTGTTTAAGTGAGAATTTATTTACAGATATTGATATAAATTTCAATTGTATAATCGCTAGCTTTAAGAAAAGAGATCTAGCCATAACAATAAACTTCAACTCGCCATGTAACTTGGGCCTTCTGCCACAACTAAGTAATCTATTACATTTCGCTTCCTAGCGCACCTTTCCTGGCATTTACACTTTTGGTTAGCATTCATTCTTTTATGGTTACCCGAAAACCGCAGGTCGTCATGTACGCGACTTTAAAATAAAAAGTAAAGAGAAATTAAAGAAATTAAAAGAAATTAAAGGAAATACAAATAAAATAAATAAAAGTTTAAAGTAAAATAAAAGGAAGAAATTTTGTTTTGTCTTCACGTCACCGCTCACGGAAACATTTGGTCCTTCGAGCCGGATCTGAAGTCCACGTTTGACGCATCAGCTCCGAATGGTACCCCACATACCCATCAATCTACAACGCACAGTCTTAAACTCCCAGCATGCGATACTGAGGTATTCTACGGCAATTATTTAGAATGGCCAGCCTTCAGGGATATGTACACCGCTGTGTACATAAATCATGCAAATTTAAGTCCAGTGCAGAAGTTGTTTCATTTACGCGCCAAAACTAAGGGTGACGCCTTCAACATCGTCAGTAAGTTCGCTTTGACTGACGACAACTTCCGTTTAGCTTGGGCAGCACTTCAAGACCATTTTGAGAACAAAAGAATCTTAGTTAACAATCAAATAAAAATTCTCCTGACCCAACCTATGATTGCATTTGAGTCTGCTAAGGCCTTAAAACAATTACAAAGCAATCTTAATGATGCTTTAATTGGGCGGCTACGGCACCGAAGTCTAGTGCTTCTCGCATCAAAACTCACGTCGCCAATATCCCACCTGTATGCAAAGTGTGCCAAAATCAACAACCCATACGCCTGTGTCCATCGTTTTTGCAGATGAACCACACAGACCGAAGAAACACGGTCTGGAAGTATAGGTACTGCTTTAATTGCCTAGGCACCAACCACTCGATCAATACATGCTCAAGCAAAATTTCCTGTTTTAAATGCAATGGCAAGCACCATACGCTGCTGCACGACGACTCCTGTCACTCCACTCCGAATCCCTCTACTTATCAGGAGCGATCGAAGTCACCGATAGGTGATCCTCCTGTTCAACCAACCTTAAATGCAAATATACAGTCCACTTCAGAGAGCACTCATAAATCACATTTTTCACTGAATCGTGGTCAAGCCTTGTTAGCGACGGCGATAGTTTTTATTCAACACAATCGTTACGAGTTAGAAGTCCGGGCTCTTCTCGATCCACGGTCGGAAGTTTCCTTCATATCTGAAAGAGTACAGCAACGATTTAATCTCCCTTTTCAAACTGTGCAAGCCCAAGTCACCGGTATGAGTTCTATAAAGCCAGCGTTCTCCTCCAAGCTATGTTCTTTGACCATAGGGTCGAGAAATCAACGTGATTTTAGCCTGCCAACTAAAGATCTAGTGTTGAAAAAACTAACCGGCGATTTACCCTCGGTTCCGATTGATGTCGGTGCTTTCCACCAAGTTTTCACTTTGCCTCTCGCTGACCCATTCTTTAATGAGAGCTCACGAATAGATATGCTCATTGGAGCAGACCTGGTTCCATCCATTATTCGCGAGGATTTAAGGTATAATGTGCTTGACTCCTTAATGGCGCAGAATACTGTATTCGGTTGGGTGCTGCTCGGCCCCATTCTTTCACCTGTTAAAACCGATTCGTCATCACATTGCACTTTCCTATCCTGTTTCAATGAAGTATCCCTCGATCAAGATCTTCGAATATTTTGGGAACTCGAAGAGTTGCCGAAAGTACCTTTGCTTACCGTCGAAGAACAATTCTGTGAGAACTTATATCAAAACTCTACGTATCGGGACTCGAAAGGTCGGTATGTGGTGAAGCTTCCATTTAAGGAGGTATTTCCTCGCACTACAGGTCTGGGTCATTCGCGCGGGAGGGCAATGGGTTTGTTTTGCCGAAATGAAATGCGCTTGAATATGAAACCTCAACTTAAGAACTCATATGACACGGTTTTATCCGAATATCTCACACTAGATCATATGAAACCCACTCATTCATCTGAAATTATCGATGAAACTGGTCATTTAAACTCATACTACCTCCCCCATCATTCCGTTATAAAGCCAGACAGTGTTACCGCCAAGCTTAGAGTTGTGTTTAACGCGTCCCAGGCGTCATCCAATGGACTGAGCTTGAACGACATCCTACACCCAGGCTCCGCCCTTCAGACAGACATAACACTACTCACCTTGAAGTGGCGCTTTTACAAGTACGTGTTCAACGGAGATCTCGAAAAAATGTATCGTCAAATTCGGGTGCATCCGGAACACACGGCGTTCCAGAGAATACTTTTTCGAAAAAGTCCTGAACAGGACATTGAGGATTTCGAGCTGCAAACGGTCACATTTGGTGTAAATTGTGCGCCATACCTTGCCATGCGTACGTTACGGCAATTAGCCAAGGAGGTACAGTCCTCACATCCACGTGCCTCTCAAATCATCGAACAAGAATTCTACGTGGATGATCTCCTTTCGGGCGCGCAAGATCTTGATTCTGCTATACGGGCCCAATTAGAACTAATATCAGCCCTAAATTCTGCAGGCTTTCACATAAGGAAGTGGACGTCCAACTGTCTTCAGTTTAGCCCATCTTCCCGAGGAGCATCTATTAAAGAAAGATTTATTGAAAATTAATGCTGATAACTCAATTAAGACCCTTGGAATCTGTTGGAACGCTTCTTCCGATACTTTTTCATTTTCAGTCGAGTCGCTAACAAACTCTGCTGTGACCACAAAGCGTTACGTTCTTTCTGTTATTGCTCGATTGTATGATCCCGCAGGATGGCTAGCTCCGATAATTATATCGGCCAAACTACTAATGCAACAGATTTGGAAAGATGGCACAGCCTGGGATGACAGTCTTTTACCAGCAACCGACCTTAAATGGCAGGGCTTCCTCACTACCTTTTCTGAAATCCAATCCATTCGTATCCCTCGGTGGGTGGCGTATAGCCCTTGGACCCCCATTTAGCTGCATGAATTCTGTGATGCATCCGAACGGGCCTACGCGGCAACCATGTATCTCAGGGTTCAGCATAACTCATCCTCCTTTTCCTTGCAGCTTTTATGGGCAAAGTCTAAAGTCGCGCCAGTAAATTCAGTTTCTCTACCGCCGCGGCTCGAATTGCAAGGAGCGGTGTTACTGTCGAAAATGTCGCGCTTGACTATGGAAACACTTTCATATCTACCAATCGAGGCAGTCCGGCTGTGGACGGACTCTACCATTGTTTTGGCTTGGCTCAGTAAGCACCCAAGTCAATGGAAGGCGTTTGTCGCTAATCGCACAGCCGAGATCATGACTAACGTTCCCACAGTAAAATGGTCACCCGTGTCATCCACCGACAATCCTGCTGATCTCGCTACCCAGGGCATCTGCCCTCTCGAGCTGCAATCCAGTCAATTGTGGTGGACGGGACCCGATTGGCTATCACAACCCGAATCCACTTGGCCGTGTTCAGTTGCCCCTCTTCCAGATCATTCGCTGTTCGAAGAAAGACCCATAAAAACATTGTCCACTCATGTTCTGAACGATATCGAACACATGTTGATGCGTTTTTCCTCCTGGCACAAAGCAGTGCGAGTCTTAAGTTATATGTTTCGGTTTATAAAAAACCACCCACCGCTCCTCATCCGGTAGAGCCCAGCACCTGTCAAACGTACTCAGACATGAAGAAACCGTGTTGACCAAGAAAAGAATCATCATGCTTACCCAGACGCGATATTTTTCTACCGAATTTTTCCTATAGTGAGCGCTTTCCAATTTTATTGCCGTACAATTGCTATTTTATTCAGCTATTTGTAGCATACGTTCATGAGCTGTCGTTGCACGGCGAAATACAACTAATGCTCCGATTGATACGCTCCGAATTTTGGGTGCCTAAGCTCAAAAACTTAAAAAAAAAAATGCATTCGGAACTGCAAACCCTGTTGTCAACGCAAATTATGGCAGCTCTACCAAAAGAAAGGACCACGCTCAGTCTTCCCTTTGTAACTACGGGTCTGGATATAGCGGGACCATTTCTTATAAAAAAAAACATAGGGACTGGCTACAGTCTGCTTGGGCGAACTGTTGGATACCCTATTCTTATTCCTATCTCTCATAAGTGGGCGTGACAAAAGTCTAAGTATGGTTGAATTGTTAAGAACGCTCTACATATTTTGTTATATAACATTTAAAGGATTTTATCAAAAAAAACGCTCCCTAGCTCAAACTTGGGTGTTTCAATAAAATTGTTTTATTTATTGTGGGCGGATTTAAAAAAAATTAACACATGAGCATAAAGGGCCCCTATAGAGTATATATTATAAATTTCAGCTCCCTAGCTCAAACTTTGGATTTTCAAAAAAAATGTTTTATTTATTTGTGGGCGTGTCAGTGGGCGGATTTTGAAAATTGTTTATCCCGAGCAGTTTTAGGAGTCATAGATCATATATAAAAAATTTCAGCTTTCTAGCTCAAAATTCGATTTTTTCCAAAAATTTTTTTTTTTTGAGTTTGTGGGCGTGTCTGTGGGCGGATTTCAAAAATTCGTAAACTTGATTATTTCGGGACCCTAGAGAGTATATGGTTCCAATTCAGCTCTCTAGGTCCAGTTTAAAGGCCTAATTTTTGCCGACGGACGGACATGGCTAGATCGACATTACTATCGATGCTGATCATAAATATAGTAACTTTTAGGGGTCTACGGGCAATATTAAGGTATGTTACAAACTATGCGTCAAAATTAATATAGGTACCCCTAGAATAGGGTATAAATATTATGGCAGGAAGTGCCGTTTGAAAAAGAAATACGTGTGTCTTTTTATGTGCTTTGCCACCAAGGCCATTCACTTAGATGCCGTGAGTGACCTTACGACGCAGGCATTTTTGGCGGCCTTCACGCGTTTCGTGGCTCGGCTAGGATTGCCGGCTCAGATCTTTTCTGATCACGGCACTAATTTTGTCGGTGCTTCCAAGCAGCTTTTACATGATTTTAAAACAGCGCTCGTAACTTTCACAACGGCGAACACTCATAACTTCTCAACAGTCGCCTGGAACTTTATACCCACGGGATCACCCCACATGGGTGGGCTTTGGGAAGCGGGCGTAAAAAACTTTAAAACTCACTTTCGCAAAATCGCTGGTGCTGCGAAATTTACTCTTGAAGAGTTTACAACACTCTTAGCTCGCATCGAGTCGTGTTTGAACTCGCGGCCATTATCCCCGATGTCTGAGAACATTCTAGATATCGTTCCGCTAACGCCCGCGAGGGTGGTCCACTTCTAGCTATTCCAGAACCCTGTCTCTCTGATCAATCACTAACCCTAATGAATCGCTGGAAGAACTTAAAAATACTGCATCACCAGTTTAGTATACGCTGGAAGGAAGAATACGTGAAAGAACTGCACAAACGGTACAAATGGTAACACCCCGAAAGGGACCTCCAGATTCATGATCTCGTTATTATTCGCAATGAAAATTTATCTCCTAATGAATGGCGACTGGGCGAGTTATTAAGGTCTATCCGGGTTCGGATCAGAAGGTTCGGGTAGCTGATATAAAGACGGAGAAAGGTATCATCACGCGTCCCATCGTAAAACTTTGTGTTCTTCTTCCTCAATAAACGCTGTTTGACACTCGCACTGGTATCTTCTTTATCATTTTACACTTATGTATATCATTTTAAGTATTTTGTACTATGAATAATCATAATATCCGTTCTAGTAAAACATTCATATGTTTTTTTTTTCTGCTTGTATCTTATTTGAATCCAAACATGCAAATAATGAATTAAATCCATAACAAGCTTATTATAGAATAAAGTATTGTCAATAAATTTTTGAATCTGACGCTGCAAGGCGGCCGGTAATGTTTAAGTGAGAATTTATTTACAGATATTGATATAAATTTCAATTGTATAATCGCTAGCTTTAAGAAAAGAGATCTAGCCATAACAATAAATTTCAACTCGCCATGTAACTTGGGCCTTCTGCCACAACTAAGTAATCTATTACATTTCGCTTCCCAGCGCACCTTTCCTGGCATTTACACTTTTGGTTAGCATTCATTCTTTTATGGTTACCCGAAAACCGCAGGTCGTCATGTACGCGACTTTAAAATAAAAAGTAAAGAGAAATTAAAGAAATTAAAAGAAATTAAAGGAAATACAAATAAAATAAATAAAAGTTTAAAGTAAAATAAAAGGAAGAAATTTTGTTTTGTCACGTCACCGCTCACGGAAACAGAGTTGTTTTTTTGAAATACTCCTGTTTTTTCTAATTTTTTCAGAAGTAGCATCGTTAAACCAATGTTCTTTGAGCCAGAGGGCGTGCAAGATACTTTAAGAAAAACAATATTGCCAAGCTATAATATATATTTTGTTTCTAATGTGAGAACGTCGATGTATGAAATAAACTGCAAAGATAGTTTAGTACAAAAATAGCTGTCCTGAATTCAGAGGCTCTCGACGAGTTAGTGGAATTACAAGGCTGTATTACTACATTGAATGTTCTTGACGAGTGTGTGAATTGCAGTTTTTCAAGTAGATAGAATGGTAATTTTGAATAGATAATTTTATGCAAAAATATAAAATTTCTGGATTTCAAATGCTGTGTGAGAGTGCAACCAAGAATGTTATTCCGGTAAGCCGAATCATGGTCATATCTTCGCAGTCCATGAACATAACGAATCATACTATTGAATCAATGCAACCTTTAGTTTATTTTGTGAAATGGAATCAAGCTTACAGTAAACAACATCAGAGTAGGTTATTATGGAAGGCATCAGAGTTTTTATTACTTTTAATTTAATATCATGGGGAACAAAGCAGGCACACGTCCATAGTTTCCCAAGGCAACCATACAAACATACGACCGATGGTATAATTTATGTGATCATTACCAGATTTATTTTAATTCCTAGGAGATTTTCAGTTTCTTTAAAGTTTTTGGAAATTAGGATAGCCTGTGTCTTAGCTGGATTTAGTGTTAGTCCATTATCAATTGTCCACAAATACATAGCTGCGATATCTTCATTTATACGATGGAAAATATCTTCGATTAATCCGAAATGCCTAGATACGTAAATAAATCTGAACATCATCAGCATAGAGATGGAACGATAAACTCTTACAATTACGAACTAAATCATTAATAAAACCCAACCAAACAATTTCGAATGACTCGGGTTATCTTTGGTGTAACATGTAGCCCATTTTAACTATCAGCTACTATACACCTTCATTTAAAACAGAAGCATGAAGAAAACATGAAGGCATTGCTGTACAAAGAAACTCAAGGCCACGAAAAGTAATTGGAAGCATTTTCCATCCTTTGAGTGTTTTGGTTCCGATAGTAGTTCGTTAAAAATTCTTTTCCAAAATCTTTGGGGGCTGAGGTTAGGCTGAGGTGAACCCTTTTCCACGGAATTGGCAGAGGAGTGGACTCTTTGTATGGATAGCTGTTACCAAAGGACTTTAGTCAATAGAGACCCATATTTTTTCACATGCGAGTGGGAAGGCATTTGGTGCAGTAGCATATGTACGTATAGAGGATCTCTCGCGTATGGTTGATGTACATATTGACTGTATAAAGGCGCATGTGGCCACCCTTAAATAAAAAAAAGCGAAGACTAAACTTTACCCGAACCAAAACTTACAGCTGCTTTTTAACTTTCAGAATTAACGTTGTGAAACTACGTGCTTTTTTACAAAGTCAATATGATTACACAAATTGCAAGAATTTAATCTCTTATTAATGAAATCAATATGCTGAGAAAAAAAATAGCTATTTCAGTAATTCTTTAGTTTTCATTTGGTTAACATCAATAGCAATGAGGCGGTCGCTGCCTTGTTCCAGTTCATCATCATACCGCAATGAGCACGGGAAACCCCTATAAGCCCGCATATGAAAAGCCCGCGTAACAAAAGCCCGCACGCCAAATTATGAAAAAGCCCGCAGCACAAAAGCCCGCATGCCATAAGCCCGCACAATTTATTTTCAGATTTAGCCCGCATATGATGCGGGCTTATTGTTTTGTTATTCACCTCATCACTTCAATTTTAAAATTTTTAAAGCCAATCAAATCGCTTGAAAGAAATATTTGTTCCGAGTAATATGGAGGGGGATGTAGTTATTCACCACACTCACCTCTTCCCCTCTTTTTTTTTGAAAACAAGTAAAATCTCTTAAAAAATTTTGTTCGTCCTAAAAAGAACCGATTTATTTACCATATCCACCTCTACCCCTCCTAAATTGAAATTGGTCAATATCTCTCACTGAATATTTAGTCGTCCTAAAAAGAACGATTTTGGTTCATAGAACCACCAATACACAAAATCACTTCACTTTCACTGGATTGAGAGCAACCGCACTGCTCCAGTCATCGACGAAGAATGCGACAATTCAGAAAAATACCACTTCTTATATACACTTTGTCGAAGACATTTCGAATTGAAAATATTTTTGACAACCAATCAAAACTCTTGCAGGATATATTTTACACAACTTCCCTCTCCGTGATTCTCATGATTTCTTGCATCTTACAGATGGATTTCTGTGTGAATTCAATGGATTTTAAATGTACATTACTTCTATTTTAACACGCAATTGTTTAGGAAATAACCATAGCCCAAGTGCGGATAGTACATGTGTTGAATAGATGCTCTTACCATTGAAAAATAATAGCATTCCTCCCAATAAAAGAGAAAAAAGTTCATAAAATGGACAGAATTTGTATACATTTGATTAAAGCAGACCGCAAATCATGCGAGTAAAAGGAGTTCATATTTGGAATTATTCGCTTATTTAGTGGAAAAACCAGTTTAAATCCTAAGATTCCGCGAGCGGGCTACATAGACCCGACATGATGCGCATAAATTCGCCTTATCTTTTCAATTCGGCGCTTATTTGCTTGTGTTTATGGTGCCTGCCAGACAACCAGCATATACCCTTAGCGGAGCAACGAAGTTGCGTGAGCGTGCTAAACCCTGCGGAAAGATAGGTGAAACCCTAAGATCCCGCGAAGCGGGCCACACAGAACGAACATTATGCGAATATATGGTTATAATCTTTAGAATTTGGCGCTAATTTCAGTGTTTATGGCGCCTGCTTAACATTTCTTCGACGTTAAGACGCAATTATCTTGGAAATAATCTGATCTCAAGTGTGCGTAAGTACATGAGTGCAATAGTTGTCTATTCAAAGGAAGATTGACACTATTCCTCACAGTAAAAAATGAAAATGATGCGAATATATGGACATTATCTTTGGAGTTGAGCGCTAATATCATAGTGCTTATGGCGCCTGCCAGGCATAAAGCATATACCCTTAGCGGAGCAACGGAGTTGCGTGAGCGTGCTAAACCCTGCGGAGAGATAGTTTAAATCCTAAGAACCCGCGAAGCGGGCCACCTAGGCAAAAATGATTACTAAAAGGATTTCCTTCTTCATTATTTTCAGAGTTTCGAATAGAAAAAAAGGATGAAAAAATGAAAAAAACGAAACAAAAAAAGTGTATATAAACAATGCAAATAAGCGCCGAATTGAAAAGATAAGGCGAATTTATGCGCACCATGTCGGGTCTATGTAGCCCGCTCGCGGAATCTTAGGATTTAAACTGGTTTTTCCACTAAATAAACGAATAATTCCAAATATGAACTCCATTTACTCGCATGATTTGCGGTCTGCTTTAATCAAATGTATACAAATTCTTTCCATTTTATGAACTTTTTTCTCTTTTATTGGGAGGAATGCTATTATTTTTCAATGGTAAGAGCATCTATTCAACACATGTACTATCCGCACTTGGGCTATGGTTATTTCCTAAACAATTGCGTGTTAAAATAGAAGTAATGTACATTTAAAATCCATTGAATTCACACAGAAATCCATCTGTAAGATGCAAGAAATCATGAGAATCACGGAGAGGGAAGTTGTGTAAAATATATCCTGCAAGAGTTTTGATTGGTTGTCAAAAATATTATCAATTCGAAATGTCTTCGACAAAGTGTATATAAGAAGTGATATTTTTCTGAATTGTCGCATTCTTCGACGATGCCTGGAGCAGTGCGGTTGCTCCCAAAACAGTGCAAGTGAAGTGATTTTGTGTATTGGGTTCTATGAACCAAAATCGTTCTTTTTAGGACGACTAAATATTTAATGAGAGATATTGACCAATTTCAATTTAGGAGGGGAAATGAGGGGTAGAGGTGGATATGGTAAATAAATCGGTTCTTTTTAGGACGAGCAAACAATTTTTAAGAGATTTTACACGTTTTCAAAAAAAAAAGAGGGGAAGAGGTGAGTGTGGTGAATAACTACTTCACGCCATTTTCGAAGACACAAAATATTTTCTATAAGAGTTTTGTTTGGTTTACTTCAATTTCCAAAATGTTAGATACTCGATCTTGTGAGAATCACAGAAAAGAGTTTTCTTAAGGGGAACTTCATATTTCCCCATGACATGCGGGCTTTTGTGGTGCGGGCTTTTGGGATGCGGGCTTTTGATATGCGGGCATTCGTGTGCGGGCATTCGTGTGCGGGCTTTTGATATGCGGGCAAACGGACCCAACCCATGAGCACTCACTATCTCCGTCGCACTTTGTTTTTATTTTGTCTGTTCCAGCGTCAATTGTATTCGTATATTATTAACTCTCTTTAACTTCTTTGATTTTGAGTGAAACTTGCAAGGCTTTTTTGTTCGCACTCATGTAATGCATCAATTTTAGGGATATGAAACAGGGTTAGAGAGAGTATAGACACTTGGGGTATTCCTGTGATATTCCATTGCCAAATTTTTGACTTGATCATCCTTGTACGATATTTTGCATCAAAATACGGAGTGATTCGACTGTTAAAAGTCATTTTTCTCAGGAGGGTTCTATCTTTTTCGATACATTCCCAAAATGAAATAAATTCATCTTTGTGTACCTATACTTACTTTTTTTTATTTATTTTTTTATTTAAGAAACTTAATATGAGTATTCATGCAACGTCCTAAGACCTTTGTAAACGTCGTAAGTTATCTGTAATTTTGTCTACCTTTTTTGCTGGATCAGATTTTTTGCTGCCATAGTTGTGCCGTGTCAAAGTTCTTCATTGTTGTCCATTATTCGCCGATTTGGGAGTCCTACAAGGTTAGGTTAGGTTAGGTTTATGTGGCTGTCGGCAGAAGCCGACACACTTAGACCAATTTAGGTCCATTGTGATACCACGTATATTATCTACTTCAACTCTGTAGATGGGACTGGCCAACGACACGCGGTTGTTCTCAAACGGTCCCCCATCTACGTACTAACCGCGCCCAACGTCGTTTAATTACGGTGATCTGACGAGAACCGATTAACTCGACGTGGTATGGTCGTTGGAGTCCTACAAAGACTCGTACGATTATCGCTTTTCCTAATTGTTAATGCATACAACTTATCGAGACTAATTATAATTTAGCTGTGATATTACAAGATCGGTAATAATAATTATTTTTTATACATTTTTCATCGCTGGCTGTCAATTGTTGCTCCATTCGTCTGCTTTACAAGATTATTGTGATTTTTTTTTCTTTTTTAAAATTCCCTTACGCTAAAGGGGATTTGTTTTCTCTGTATATTATGTACAGTACCCTTATAGTATTAAACACAGCGCATGCATTTTTTGTTGAATAGTAAGCAGCACCTAGCAATGAAGTATTGTATTGCATGGTTTTAGATGCATGATTTAGGTGCTTACGAGGATAGGAAGAAGTTTTCGTGCTTAGTATTTTTTTTCTCCACCGGTGGGGCCTAAATTGCTTAGGGAGATCTCAATTTATGTGAATTCAATAAAAAATCATGGCGCTTTTTTTTATAATTTTTTTATAATATGTTCTGAGCAAATTCTGAATTTTTAGAAGCCTATTAATAGCAAAAGCCCATTTGAAGTAAGTCATTGCCTTATAATTATTGACTCACAGCTGGTTTGCACACCATTATTTGCGTTTATTTAAGTTTTTTGTATCTACCACTTCAATAATAGTGCCAGAAAAGCAGTTACCCAGACAAATGTTTTTTTATATTGGCAAAGCCCTCCTTTTCCATCACATACACATGGATTTATTTATATAAAGGACCTTACAACAACAAATATAATCAATGTCACAAATGAATATTTAAGAATACCACTGCGGTTACATTTATTCCCCGAGCAAACTTTGCAATTCTCCCCAGTTACACCTTCTGCATCTCTAAGCACTTCACATGCTGTATTGTTTTCAGAAAATGCAACGCATCCTTTTTTGATTTTCCACTTATTATTATCTGCAAAAAATAAAACATTTATTTAAATTACGTTTTGAAATACAAAAATGAATGCTTACCACCGATTCCGATGCTAAAGCAACGGTAGATAAGAGCATCATTTGTGGAACGCTTTGTCATAATAGACATATGGGTAGCTTGCTGGGAGTTATTGCTTAAATTAGGAATTTCCGCTTCAATGGACAAATCAGACAATAATGGCGGTAGTGCTGATGCTTCTGAAGATACAAATTCTATTTGAGGTGTAGACGGATCAGTTAACATTGTAGCATCCGTAAGATCAGGCATAGATTCTGGTGATGTTTGCATTTCGTTAGTAGAAGTCGTTGGGACAACAATTGAAGAAGATATTTTCACTTCGGTAGTAAACGATTTTGGGGCAGCAGTAGCAGGTGATATTTGCACAGCAGTTGTGGGTGATAGTGTCGTTATATCCGGTCCACATGACTGAAGCATAGAATCATCGAGTGCTTTACAGTTATCACATTCATAGCATTTAAATGCTTCAGAATGGCCTAGATGGTGGAAACATTTATTTCGAACTCAGATTGGTACTTTTTCTTGTATATTTGTTTGGTACACAAAGGGGCAACATTGACTTGAAGTAGCCACTGAAGTTTTTTTTTAGAAAATATTTAATCGATACAAAACGATACATTTGCATGTTTTCATATATTTATGTGTGTATATTAATTAGTATTTTTAATGTAACCACTACACATTGTCAAAGAAAATGTCTTTGTTGGTGTAGAGCCAAGGACGTAAATTCGTTGTCGTTCACAGCGATTAAACCTCAAAATAACAACTTTGTTTAACATTTTGCACAAAGATCTGCATGTAAAGGCCTACAAAATATAGTTAACACAGGACTTAAAGTGAACTGATCACGCAGTGCGTCGGCAATTCGGTAATTGGGCGATAGAGAAGCAATCTTCATCATTTTGAAATTAACGGTTATGTCAATAAATAAAACTGTCGCATTTGGGCTGAAGAAAATCCTAGAGAATTGTTTGAAGGGCCAATGAAACCAAAAAAGTTACTGTATGGTGTGGATTTCCAAGTTGAGAATGGCAATGCAGTTAGTGTGGATGGAGCTCGCAGTTCGATATCAAGCGATTATTAGAAACTTTTTGTGGAGTCAATTGGAAGATATTAATCTGCAGAATATATGGTTTCAACAGGATGGTGCAACATGCCACACAGCAACGAACTCAATCGAGAAGAGAAGTTTAGCAATCGCATAATTTCCAGAAGAACAGACGTGAATTGACCACCAAGATCATGCGATTTAACACCACTAGATTTGTTCTTATGGGGTTTCTTGAAGATTAAAGTTTATGCCGATAATACTCAAACAGTTCAACACCTCAAAGACAACATCATCCAGCAAACCACTGAATAAACCATCATTATGCAAAGCTAGCAGTGGAGGTCACTTAGACGACATTCTTTTTCATTATTAACCGAAGCCAATGTAAAATAATTTCTAATAAAAATAGATACAGATTTCACACAATTTATGTCTTTCATTTAAAATTTAAAATGATACCTCAAATTTGAACACCCTTTACAATTCACAAGATAAAGTACGTTATTCAGGTTATCATTTTTATTCTGGTCGCGTTCGTAAGAGATGTCAACGCGTTGCACAAAGTAAATTTATCACTCGGAAAACAAAATTAAACGCCAGTGGACCAGAAAAATAGAATTATAAAAAAAAGGGTTGTCGCCCAAGTAGTACCATTAATAGGATACATTTGTTATGGATTTCACAGAAACGCAACACTTGATTATTATTTTACTGACTGAGATTTAATAAGCAATATGCTAACAAAAGTTTTTACTCATCATTGTACTGAAGAGGATTAACAAATTGTGCCGAACACAATTTTACACACAGAAGCAAATTTAGGAGAGCAAGAAAAACGCTAGCACTTGGTCACTAATTTCATTTGATACATTCTACTCTTTCTAAATAACCAACTTTATTTATTTTTTGAAAAACTTTACTAAGCAAAGAAATAATAAATTACCTCTTACACGTAATAAAAATTAAAAAATTTCATTTTCAGCGATGCGTCCCTCAGACGGACCTGTGTAAGTAATAGTCTTTGCCCGCGCAAGAACTAGGACCCATATTATTCAGGGATTCATATTGTTCAGCGTGTAAACTTTCCTTGAAAAAATAAGATCATATAAACAAAAACCGCATCCAAATCCGTGTAACCCTTCTATTACCTTAGGGTCTGTTTGTTTTTTTTTTATAATTTTGCATACGCTAAAGGGGTTTTGTTTTTCTGTACAGATACAGTACCCTTATAGCGTTGGAACACAGCGCAGGCATTTTTTGTTAATCAGTTAGCAGCACCTGCAATAAAGTATTCCATTGCATGATTGTAGGTGCTACTTAGTATTCGAATGAATAGGAGAATAGGAACCACATTTGTTGCTTTTGTAGAGTTTTTTCTCCACGGCATGAATTCTTGAATACTGTAAGAACAAATAGTTGCTAGTCCTGTAACTGGTATATTGAGAGGTATTGCATGTATATACATTACGGGTCATAACATGACCCATTCAAATGGGGTGATCTTTGTATTACCAAACCTATCCACAACATAAATAATCGTGCCTGTATATCTATATATTAATACGGAGTTGCATATAACGTGTTTCCCCCCTTTTTTGCTATAATACTTCACATAGATATGCCAACACTATATATATTTGGGTAGGGGACAGTACATAGAAGTCCACAAAAAAAAAATTATCCACATATATAACACACATTATGAATTACAGCAGGTGAAAAGTAGCGAATTGGTTCAAATTACATTTACAACAACAACAACATTGCTGTGTGAGGCAATAATCTGCCAATCTGAACGGAAACATTTTATATCATGTGATGAAGTTACTTGAAAATGCTTGAAGTCAGTTGAAAATGCTTGGAGGTACTTGAAAATGCTTGAAGTTACTTGAAGTTACTTGAAAATCTATCTATATATTAATACGGAGTTGCCTATAACGTGTTTCCACCCATTTTTGCTATTATTCGTAACATAGATATGCCAACACTATATTACATATTTGGATAGGGAAAAATACATAGAAGTGCACAATACAAAAATCATCCACATATATAACACACATTATGAAATACAGCAGGTAAAATAAAGCGAATTGGATGAAATTACCAAAACAACAACATTGCTGTGTGGGGCAATAATCTGCTCTCTACTCCAAAAACCGTCAAATAAATGCATTTTGCTAACTTTTTTATTTTTTTAAGTGAAAAATAACAAACTCACATTTGAACCGGTACATTTGGAGTTTGACTGCGTTCATATTATACAGTGGCCTAAGTTTTTTTTTTTTTTTTAAGTGAAAAATAACAAACTAAACAAAAAAATTGTGAAAACAAGTGTAAACAACAACAAGTGCTTTGATTTATTGTTCATTGTGAATACATTTCAGATTGTAAGTGCATAAATAGAAACAAATGTTTTTTTTTGTAAATTCAGTCATCTCAATTATCATCATTAGATTTTTAGAACCGTAACCACATTCGAACCGGTACATTTCAAGTTCGACTGCGTTCATATTATACAGTGGCCTTACTTTATTTGAGATTGAGGAGGTTTTAATTATTCATAACTTAAATTGTGAAGCATTTAATTTACCTGTGCCAAGAAATTTGCCAGTCAATGATATAGATACTGTGGACGTATTTGACGAACAGTTCGTTTATGAGCAAATGTATGATGATGCAAATAACGAACAGAAACATATAATTGATCAAGTTTTGCGTGAAGTACAATACAAAGATACTGGATCAAATGTTTTTTGTCTGTCAGCGCATGCTGGATGTGGAAAGACATTTGTACAAACTGCAATCATCCATAGAATGAATGCGTTAAATTTACATTGCATAGCTATCGCTTACAGTGGAATTGCATCAACTTTACTTACAAATTGTCGTACGTTACACAATGTTTTTAAATTGCCCATACCTATTTTAGAAAATTCTTCAGCCAATGTGCGACCAAATAGTAGTCAAGGGCGTTTTATAAGTGCAGCATCTTTGATATTCATAGATGAATATTCAATGTGTCCGAATATTGCACTTAAAGTAATAGACAAGTTATTGAGAGATTTAGCTTCAGGTGAAGAAAAAAATAAATTATTTGGAGGCAAATCTGTCTTATTATGTGGTGATTTACTCCAAATTCTACCCGTTGTACCTCATGCATCAAGATCAGTTTTGATAGAAAATTGTATTATAAGTTGGAAGGAATTTCATAAGTTAAGTTGAATCAAAATATGCGAGCTCTTCCCGAAGAAGTGGATTTTATAAAATTTAAAAAAAAAATGGGAGATGGACATTTGACTACTTATGATTTATTTGGTGAAGATATCATTGAGATACCACAGAGTGCAATCGCAAATATGAATAATATCATTGAAGACATTTACGGTGATATAAGAGAGACAATTTTGTCGGATGAAGTGCTTAAGCGAGCAATTTTAGCACCAACGAATGAAGATTGCTTTCTCATTAATGGTGATATTTTAAACCGTATCGATGGACAAAAAAAAAACGTACAACAGTTACGATAAAATAATGGAAAACGAAGGTATAAATACAATTAATTAACTCGCTCTCGCGAAAGGAAATTTATTAATCATAATAAAAGAGATCGTGTTAAATTGACCTGAATAAAAAAAAAACATTTATATTTATTCGTAGGTTGGGTTAGGTTAAACATTGGTATGCAGTTCGCATACATCACTAGGCACCAGAAGGGTCCATCGCGATCCCTACGGAACCGATTGAAAACCAAAACTTCAAAAGGAGAAAAACCTAAACACTTTCCCTAAACAAAACATCCAGTCTTCCTGCAGAATCCTACGAGCTTCCTGTGGTTTCTGCCGCTCAGCTCCCCTAATTCCTCGAACGAGCATTCTCCTGGAAACCTGCTACGATTCCGTGCTACACCCTCGCACTCACATAGTTTGTGCGTTAAATCTTCCTCCCAACTACTGTTCTAAGCTGTTCTCTGGTCAATTTGAGAATTTCCTTAGATCTTTCCTTGCCCAAATGTGGCCAAAGTGCTTTAGATACGCTATGCCCCTCTAACTTTTGCCATCTAAGGTCAGTCATTTTAAAGATTTTTTCATCATTATTTCCTGTTTATTCGTAAATCTATTTAACTATTTCTCAGATCTCCAAGTTGAGATTTATAAATATCTTAATGAAAAGAGATCAACAGAGAATTTATAATTTAAGATCTAAAGTTCAATCACTTTTTGTATGCTACTTGGTGATACGAGAATATGTACATGTATCCCCGAATTAAATTAAATTAAATTAAATGGCAGGCGACAATGCATGCAAAATTAAGGCAAGTTTAATTTATGAAGCTAGCAACTTAACCAAATTAAGGTAAGTATAATGGTGGTTAATTTTACGTTATGGGCAACAAATTGAATTCAACGTATTATAAGAACTAGCTAAATGTGCCTGATAGATTTAACTTTTATATTTGTCTTTTCGTAAACAAAAATAAAATAACATAAACATGTAACCAAATTATTACTCACTATTTTGAGTTTTCTTGTTGTAAATATCTGAAGGGTCTTTCATCAAGGACTTGGCAACTTATTTTTTAAATAAAATGCAAACTAGGTACTTGAGATATTTATTTATTTATTTATTTATTTATTAGTTATAATAAGAATCGCAAAGAGCAAAGCACTTATAAATAGTACAGGTACAAGTATTAAATATATTAAAAACAATTTTTAAATGTATTTAGAAGAAAGAAAGAGATTTGATAAAGAAAAGAAAGATGAAGATACAGAAGAAAGATACAGAAGAGAATAAATATACACCAAGAACTAAGATAACTAAGATATCTCAAATGTTTGCGCTTGAATTACTATCAAAACATTTATGAATAGAATTCAACTTCGTTCATAGGTCTACCACGGAAACGTATGCAGCGGTCGATACGTTGAACCCAATTTTTGATGACTCGGCCGCACATTTCGACCGATACGGCCGCTATTTCTCGTTCAATATTGGCTCTGATCTCATCTAACGTTGACGGCTTGTTGGGATCGACCAATGATTTAATGTAGCCCCATTATAAAAATAGAAGAGACGTTAAATGACACGTTCTCGGCGGCCAATAGACGGGTTCGTTTCTCGAGATAACACGTTTATCAAACTGAGACTTTAATAACTCGATTGTTGCACCCGCTGAGTGGCTTGTGGCATCATCTTGTTGGAACTACAAATCACTGATGTCCAATTAATGCAATTGCTCAAAGAAATAACGTTCCAACATGCAACGTGACGGTCATTTTCGTCGACGAAAAAAAACGGCCCAATGAGGGTTCTCACCTGTCCAGTAACGCACGTTTTGCTTATTGACGAAGCCGTTTAACTAAAAATGCGCATCAACGCTAATGATGATTTTGCGATGAAATTCTTCATTTTCTTAATTCGTGTCCAAAGCTCAATTCGAGAACGTACGTGGCTTCTTATGATCACCCTGTAGGGGTGTAGGCCAAGATCCGTACGCAAAATTCGCCATAATGTGGTCTGGGATAGATCCAATTCAAGCCGTGAAATTGACTGATTTGGCTGGTTTCTGACAGACGCCTCTACGGCAGTAATATTCTGCACACTTGGGACAAAATATAGTCTCATTGGCAACAGTTAAATGAACAAGCGGCCCGAATTGACTTTATCTATTCGGAGTTGTTTGTGGGGTCTGGTGTGCCATAAATCTAATGGCTACGCTGGATGAGGGAAACTTAAAGATCCTTGCTGTGAATGTTAATTTACTAGTCAGGATCGAGAAAAGAACGTCACTTGCCAACTTGTTGAAAACCGAAAACCCGGATGTGCTTTTGGTTAGCGAAACTAAGCTAAATCAGAAGCACAAATTGGGATACAAAAACTATCATGTAATAAGAAGAGACCGGCCACACTCCACTCAAGGAGGTGGGGTTGGAATCTTAATTCGAAAAGGCCTGCGCCATAGGGTTATATATAGCGGGGACGTGCGTAGGTTCCAGTTGTTGGAAGCATGCATCATATGCATTCCTCTCCATAGCCGGAGGAGAGTGTATGTGGTGTCGCTTTACGCACCTGCAGCACCTCCACGCAACCAATTTATGACAGAGCTCGAGACACTTTTTCGTGGTCTGCAGCTGAACTCGGAGGAGAATTATTACTTCTTGGCCGGAGATATTAATGCCAATCATGCGGCATGGGGAAATGTTACTGCAAATCCCAGGGGCAACCAGTTTCACGACTGGTGGCGCCTCAATATGATTGAGTACAAACTCGAGTTGTACGCGACGGATATCCCTTCTTTCCCAAGAAGCGGTGCTTTCCTGGACTTGGCCTTAACGGACGCAAGACTTCAACTGACCAACATAGACCAATACACGCGGAACTGTTTGCGTGCGTTTGAGTACGATAGTGACCACTACGGACTCGCCGCCGCAATACGGATCCCGAACGAGCAAACGCTGCTGGAGGAGTACGAAGCATTGTGTTCATTCGATTATCGGAGGGCACAGTGGTCGCGCTTCTCCAGATTGTTAAAGCGAGATATACGTTCGAGTGGGATCGACCCACCGACAAACAGTAACAAGACAAATGATGACATTGATCGGCATTTATTGCAAATGGACGACGCCATCAAACGAACTATGGAACGAACTATTCCTCGGGTAGGACGTTCCGACGACGACCAGACAGAAAAGTACAGAAACCCAACAATCGACGCACTATACCGACAGAAAAGTAGACTGCTCTCGAGGCTTAAACGGCTGTACAGGCAATTTACTGATCGCGACGACCCGGAGGTAAGGATGCTGAAGTCAGAGATCCGAATCCTGAAACAGCTGATAAAAGAAAATTACAGAAAATCTGTAAGTCTGTATTGGGGCAATAAAATTCGGGCTATTAAAACCTGTAGTCCGAATATGTTCCCACAGATAAATAAGTTGTTCAGGAGGAAAGATCACAATGATATTCCTTGTGTTCGAATCTCCCAGACAGCAGAGAACAGACAGACAATACTGACTGCTGGAATAAGTCCAGAAAGTGTCGCTTCAAACGACGATTTTTTCGTGGTCGAGGACCCACAGGAGAAAGTGGATTTGCTGGGCGCTTGTTTCGAGGCCGTGTATACGGTGAACAATCCTGTTCGCCGTAACCACGACATTGAGAATAGAGCTCTGGTGAGTCACTTCTATCTACGCGCCGAACTTGAGAATTGGCGATCTGAGAATAACGGAGTCACCGTATTCACTGATGAAAACCATGCTAATGCAGTTGTCGCCAATGGCCGAGATGCATCGCACTTGTTCGTGTCGAAGGATGATCTTCTGTGCATCTTCGAGTCACTAAAGAATAAAAAGTCGGCGGGGATGGATGGTGTCCCAAACGTCGTATTGAGACACCTGCCTCTGGAGGCTGTAGATATTTTCACCACGCTGTTTAACAATGCGCTGAATAATGCATATTATCCGGCACATTGGAAGATAGCTGTGGTACACCCTATCCCGAAAAAAGGTAAAGATAGGACGAACCCTGCCAATCTCCGGTCAATTAGCTTGCTTCCGAATATTAGCAAGGTCTTCGAAAAAGTTGTCAATAGAGCCCTGTTAAAGTGGGTCGAGGACAATAACATAATTCCGGACAACCAGTTTGGTTTCAGAGCGAGGCATGACACTATTCATGCCGCGTCGAAACTGGTTTCCGACATTCAGTGGAATAAATGCAAGAACCAATGCACGGGTGCTTGTCTGGTTGATTTTGAGAAGGCTTTCGACACCGTATGGTTAGAGGGACTTTTCTACAAGTTGACCAGCCGGGGGATGCACAAATCTTTGCTATATGTAATTTATAATATGCTTATGGGAAAGAAGTTCGTTGTCAAATGTGGCAACGTGACTTCGAGCAGAGTCTTTGAAATTAAAAACGGTTTACAGCAGGGGGCGGTCAATTCTCCGATCCTGTTTAACATTTACACGAGTGATCTGGTGGGTTCACTCAGACATGCTATAGCGTATGCCGACGATTTGGTGGCATACAGATCAGGTCCTAAAATCGAGGTCATTAATATCCTTTTGCAGCGTGACTTCGATCAAATTAAGCGATATTGCGACGACTGGAAGTTGAAAATCAACTTTCAGAAGACGGAAACAATCTTGTTCAGAACTCCATTGGCTGGGGCCTCTAGGGATACCAGAAAAAACTGGAAAAAATTGGCCATTATTGGACAGAACGGGCAGCCATTGGCGGTGAGAAGCGCAGTTAGATATCTAGGTATCTGGCTTGACCAGTATCTATATTTCGATAGACATATAGTTGCTTGTCTTGCTGGGGCCAAGAAGGCTTATGCTCTGACAAGGAGACTGTTTCATAGCAGTCAACTTGACTCCAGAGTGAAGGTCATTTGCTACGTGGCCCTTATAAGGCCGATCATCGCTTATGGTTGTCCATTGTGGTTTAATATAGCGCCTAGCTATATGGAAAAGATTCGGGTGTTGAGAGACAATGTCTTAGGACCTGTCTCCGGTTGTTCCGAACGCCTGAATCCAACTATATAAAATACTATCCCAACAAGGTCCTATACGATGGGGCTCAGTTGAATAGGATTGACAATTTCCTCATTAAGGTCACTCGAAGGCACGTTGCAAGGGCGATGGCCAGCGACAATAGTCTGATCTTTGGGGCTTACTACCCCAATGAAATGTACATAGAGAGTACGCTCCGGTCTGGCTTTGTCCCGCCGGAGGCATTTATCCATATTGATGCAAAAGGGCTGGTACAGACGAGGGATGGTATCCCGGTATTATACCACCGCTACCGCGGCGCGAGAGATAAGCAGCTCATACGCGGCGAGGACGTCGATAATGCTCATGAGCTCCTCCGTTTTAGTACCGCAATAGCGGAGAGGGATAAATTCGATACAGAAAAGCAATTTTCCGAATTTTGGTGGCTTTTTGAGGGTGGAGGGTTCAACATGCCCTCCCAAGACGGTGCGTTACTCTAGGTAACATCCTTTTAGTTTGTAAGATAGACTAAGTTAGCTAGGGCGTTTCTGGGAGGGGCCGGGCTCGCCAACTTGTGGCGGTGCTTCCGGGAGGTGATTGATTCTGTAAGGCATCAGTCAGCTCACGGCGGCGCGTGTGCACGTTGACGACTGCCAGGCGCTCGGAAAGCAATTGGGATTTTGACCACTTGTTTCGTAATGCAACGAGTGCTCAGAATCCTAATTATAGTTAGAATATGTTAATTAGTTTAAGTAAGTAGAGTAGGTAGTTTGTAATTTGTTTTTTTTTATATAAAAATATAAAATTTGATAAAGATGCCGAGTTTTCTTAAAAATTTTCTCGATTAAAACATAATATGTAAGATTAGTTCGTAAAATAGTTTTTAGGCCGAAAGGCAATAATTATAAGATAGAGTTAAGTTTAGGGCGTCCGCATAAGGATCAATAATCTAGAATAAGTATCCTGTTAATTTTAAGTTAGATTTAATCATTTTTGTCTAGTATGTAAGTTGATATAAGCTAATAATTAATAAAAATGAATTTAAAAGTAAAAGTAATAGTCTCATTGGCACGGCAGCATGAAGCAGTAAATATTCTGACTGAAATTTTTTCACCGACTCGGAATTTCGGTAGTAATTTTTAATTATTTGTAAACGTTTTTCCTTCGAGTTATTCACCATGATGAAGACTTTGTTTTTACTAAAGATTTCGACATTGACAGTTCGGTAATCGGTTTAAGGGTGCTTTCACACTGAAAGTTTGAAGTTGTCAAGTCGCTAATGAAAGACCCTTCATTTGTTTTTTTGTTTTGTGTTGTGTGCGCACAACTGAGTCTGGATCTCGTGTTCTATGTAACTAACTGTTTAGATAAAAGATTGTACCTTCAAATATATAGGTATACAATATTACGTTAATCTTTTTGCGATTCTTACCTTGATATTAAGCATTTAATTATCTTCTTATTATTAAATCTACCATGCTTACAGCCTTTGTTTCTCAATTCGGGAAGAGAAACTTTATGATTTGTTTGCCTAATCAGATATTGGGAATTCGTATAAGGTTCAGGATGTTGAATGCTACATGCAACACGGGTGCATGATGTTTGTCGAATCCTGATGATGTGCTTTTTTCTTGAATGGTTACGGTGTGCTAGGTAGTGATTCGTGCAGCCAATTTTATTAAAGGTGCAATCGAAAAAAAGTGTCTTCTACCGGAGTCTGATTTCTGTTGGGTTGGAAGTTTTTGGACCTCGTAGTGCCTTTATATGTAGCACGATCGATAGGTACTTCCTTTTAACGATTTTGCCCCGAATTCTGTCTAAAAGTACAGAGTACCGAGTTGCCTCGTGCAACGTAAACAAACAATTTAATGGAAGTCACTCGTGCTTGTTCCGATTAGGAAGAAAATTTCTCCTAAAACGTTTCATACTACTTAATTAATTGGATAACTCTTACCGAATCTAATCCTTATATATTAATTTGATCCACGTGATCAAGCTCTCTTGACTAAAGATAGTGCTTAGTTTTGTTAGACGCTTAATGTTCATCTCATTCTTTCGGCACTTTACTTAGAAACTGATTGCTTTTGATAAATTATCAATTAGGAAAATCAATTTATTTAAAGAAAAGGAAATGACTGATTTATTGAATAATTACACGGAGTCACAATTTTATCTCTTTAATTTTTTATCGATTGACACCGTACAATGCGTGCACTACGAATTGCTAACCAAGAAATGGGCTCATATGAGTACTTGGTGTATATATCCATACTTTGACAAAAATGCATATGGAAAGTATGATGTAACATGCTTTCAATGATGTGCACAGCGGTGTTGTTAAGGGGAAAAGATAAATCCTCACCATCAGTGCATTTTTTTTTATGGATTATGCATGTCAAATCCGACGGTAAATAATGAAAAGTATTTTCAAGTCGTGTGCTACAGCTTACTGCATATCAATTCGTGCTGCACGTTACCTCTATTTCTATATAGAAATTCTCTCAGATTACCTTTCATTTTAGTCTGCTTGGTTGTTCAGTGATATTAAGGTCAGGCAGAGAGCATACTGAGTAATGACAATTTCTTACTGCATATCTGTTTCATGTGCGTTACAGCATGCATCACTGCGTGCGTTCTTGCTGCACTAAGTGCGTAGAATAAAATAAAAGAAAGAAAAAGAATGCCCAAATGGCATTATTTCCTTGCGAAAAAATCTGAAAGGATATAACTGTAGAATGTCATCTCGTTAGTACCACATTGTTATATGTGCCTGAATTTTTTTAGTGGCTCGCCTTACGGGTTAAAATTAAAATCTCTTCGACTCGGCTAGCCTGCGTCCTCATATTCAGGTTTTCTGGGCGCAGCTACGCGGCGTCGTTGTGTTCAATTCCTTGACAATTACGTGTCAAAGCGGCAACAAGTAATTTCTGTTTCGTAACTTATATATCATATTGCATTGTGTACTTAACGAGCTTTAAAAGCACATAATGTCCATGGACGTTATGTCAGTTTCAAAACGACATCAAATAATAATAATAACTTGGCATTGCAGCTGCAAAAAACTTAAAATTGCAGTGCGAAAAAGCAAAAGGGTTCTTGCAAATGTGGATCAGAGTTTAAGAGTGCCGCAAACTCCCGGTGCTACGAGTATCACGTTTTTTTTAAAAGATGATTATTATATGCACAATAATTACAAACACTTCTGAACACTTTATACCAAGCCATTAATACTTTAGAAACATGCGAAAGAGCTTCTACAGGTGGGGTTGGTCACTTGACCAACATTTAACACCTGTTCTGTCTCTCATAATTCAGTATGTCCACAACATGCCCATACCATAAGGGTAACTACGACTTTTGGTAGGTACCCACCACAATACAGATGTACATTGAATCAAAAATATGTATTTTCCATTTTCTATTATACCTATTTAAATAAAAGGGGGTCATTTTATGAGGTAATAAGTGCGACTTTTTTTTAAGGTAACAGACCGGTTAATGCTTCTCGACATTAGCGAAAACAGACGGATTTGGGGATAGATTTCTTCACTTTAGTTTTTCGTTTTAAATTAACCAATAAATTAAAATTGTATCTAGCTATCACTAAAAAATATATGAATAAACTCGGAGAACTGTCAAAATAAAAAGTAGAGTAGAGAAGAAGCAAGCCAAAACTCAAGTATTATATGTTTAACAAAATTATTTCCCGAAAAAGCAGGCAGAAGAACATAAGTTTATTGTTAAGTGATTTTTTTTATGAAGCAAGCAAACACGAATATGTTCAATTTGATGTCAGAGTTTTCTCCTCCACAAAAGCAAGTAAAAAACACAAATATTTAAATTTTCTCCTCCAAAGAATCAAAAAAAAAGCACTGAAATTAAATAACAAAACTGAAAAGAGACGAATATCAAAAGTTTTGAATGAGTGCAAGTAGGTTAAATCTGGCTTCCAAATCGATACCTCAATTGCCTTGTGAGAACAAAAAATCATTTATTGAATATAGCCAGATAAATTAGAGCTACCAATTCACATTTGCCATATTCATATTTTGATTAAAAATTAACGAAACCCACTTAAATATTCCGCATCTAAAAATACACATTCTTCAAAGTTCAAAACGTTCAAAAACAACTTACGAGGTAGGTACCTACTGTCGATTTGCAAAATTGCTCTAGATATGAAAATGTTTGCTTCTTTTCTGCCAAATGAAAGCGAAAATTAATCTACAGCAAAAACAAGTGATCTTAATCTGGAAAAGATTGCTTCCCTGCCCAATGGAAAGCAACATGATACTTCAAGTCGATGTTTCATCACACCTCTGTGTACCGATCTGAGGAAATTAAGTATAAGTAACCTACTCGAGTGCAGATGATTTGAACCTTCAAAATGCCTGCTACACTTAGCTTTCACTATCAAGCAGATTACAAGGATAATGTTAATTGAAAACAGTTGCATACTAGCCCGAAAACAACACGTCGCAGTTAAGTACCGAATTGAAACTGAAGTTTTCCGCTTGAAAAAATAAATTGTCGTCGGAAAAATTGCCACATTGCTGTAATATTATGTCGTGTCCAATAATAACGTCATGAAGCTTTTGTTAGTTCTCTATCGACACAACCAAACTTTTTCATTTCTTATCCTTTTACAGGTAGGTGAATAATAACGTTTCTTTTGGTACACAGTGTATGGTATATATTGCGTGATAGGTACTAATCTAATGAGTCGATAGAGAGTAAATTTATGAGTCATGTCTGGCCTGGGTAAATTATATTGCAAGTAACTAACAGTGACAATAATATTGTTATGGATCCCGTAAATTCCTACCCTCATTAAAAAATGAGCCTGAAGTATTCCTTGCTCTTATTTATTATTGTTGTTGCAATACATCAACATTTTGGATCCTACATTTAGGAACTTTTTAATACGCACCAATTTCCTTATCTGGTTACTGATATAATGCATATTCCCATATCTAGCGTACGACAGGCAGGGCGTCTGTCGACTAAGGTGGTTCCCAAGCCCATAAAAAAATAACATCAATGAAAGTTTTATGACCCACGGTGTTGGTTTAATAAAATTAGCAGTGAATCACACATTTGAACTATAAAGGGATTCATGATAGGAAAGGAAGTCATAAATAGATATTTCACTTTTGTAGCATAAGTCTGGCACCTCCACTGGGCATATTGGAGTTCTATATACATTAAATATAAATGGCCTTCCCACCCAAAATGGCGCAGCCCATATCGATATGCGGCCCTAAAATTAATGTTATATCTTGTTATACATGTCATGCGCCTTTTACCGCATCGCTAGTGAATGACGAAAATAAACGCTATATAAGTGCACTGACCGTATGCAATTGATAAAAGGATTCATCATTAACTGAATGGAACTTATGCATTAGAGTAACAATGTAACATAAATGTTTAATGTTTCGCAGATCAATCACCACAGTTATATCTTTTGCCAAATAAGCGACGATGAAACGAGGAAGGAATGCCTATTGCCCAGCAAAGAAGAATCCATCAATTTTTCCATTTAATTTTTTTTTTTTTTTTTTAAATGTAATGGGATTTTTGAATACCCTCGGGAGAGATGCCGATGCACGTTGGTTTTGAATGTTTGTATATTATAATGTGTAGGAAAAATTTAGCGGGAAAGAGCATTCCACATTCGGAAAGATTCCTTTTATTTCACTCTACGTCCGAATACAGGCTAACGGGTATACTGATACGCAGTATTGCGGTTGAAATGTTCTAGAGGTGGAATTTAACTGGCTATTTTGTTTGAGCACGTATGGTGGAAATGACGATAAAATAACGAGAGACAAGAGACATTGCGACGATGACTAAGAGAGTCAAGCGATCTCGCGATGTTACAGTCACCAATGAAGCCTATAATGAAAAAAATGTTACCTCAACCCACGGATGTTGCTCACATATACTACAAAATTTCTACACATTATAAATTACAAATATAAATAAAACACAAACTCTGACGGTAACTACCTAAGCAGAGGCGTGAAGTAAAGACGCGCGTTGAATTAGATTTTAGAATTGGGAGGAATTGGGAAGGATACTAATGCGTCTTTAAAATTACTATGAACAACTTACACCGTACGCCAAATAAGAATTATTTATTTGCACAGAAGCGGAGAGCTCAGAAAACTAGACTGATGTTTACTTATAATGCAATGTTTACTTATGTGCACCAGTGATGGTGGTCTATTTGCTATCTAATCGGAATTTTACAGTTCCACCGGGGCGTAGTTCACGCAAATTCAGAATAAGCCATACCCTTGATTTATGTCTGAAGTAGTCTTCTTCTCTCTGTTTACGGTGAGGTTATAATCAAAATTAAACAGCTTATAACCCTCCCACTTAACAACAACCCTATAGTGGTCCGGCTGTGGGATTCCCTGGTTCGACCTTAACAAACTTCGGAGTCTTCTCGGTTTATAATCTCCGTCAGACTCTTTTCTACGATACCGACGCGCGCATCGATGTCTCCAGAAAGACTAGAAGCAAATCATAAGTTAAATGGAAACGTTGACTATCCGAGACAGACCAGCACGTGAACAAAACAGCGTATAAAGCGTTCATTCAAATGCCAACGAAAATAATCAATGTGTAATTTCTGTTAAATAATTTGACTTCACACAAGCTAAAGGCAACTTTAAACTTAAAAGTATGCTATAACTTTTCGTTCAAACTCTTACTTAAATAACGGGCTCCAGACCCGTGAAGAGTCTAGACTGGCTTGGTCTTAAAAGCGGAGGTTCGGTCTTCCTTTTCTTCTCGAACCTATGGCTGGGAGTCGAGATCCTCTTGGCTGAAGCATTATTATGCATTCGCTTAATGTGTCCGAGCCGATGTAGTCGACTGATTTAGCTTTTAGACTTGGCACAGCTCATAGAATTCGCGATTATATCCTCTCCTCCATTACATCATCCTCGCAAACAGGACCAAATATCCGACGTAGTAATTTTCTTACAAAAGAACATAATATAAGGTCACCTTTAATACTTTTCATCCACAGCACTATGAAGCAGGACTCACAGCATCAAGGTTCGATAGAGCATGTAATTTGTCCTTCGAGCGAGGAATTTAAGAATGCACGAGCGTAAGAACACAATGCACTTTCACACACTTAGCAGTAACAGATGACAGCTCGGATATACAAGCACACTTTGAATGCAGATTGTTTGGTTGAGTTTTTTAATTTATGTTGCCGTAGTTAATTGCTTAGCAGCCTAATGATACCACTGCGTAGGGAATATGAATTGAAATGTAGGGATATATTAATGTTCCGTGTAGGGCAAGTCGATTTTCTTGAACGGTTGCTTTAGTTAAGACTCGAATTTTATCCTGAAATATCTAGAGGCAAGTCTAATTTAGGCGACTTTCCGCGCAAATAAAAGACAGAATAAGCACATGCACATTTGATTCTATAAATCTTGATTGTTAAGTTACCTTATCCTTTTACCTCCTGACTCCGATTCGTCTTTTATTTGGGAACATGTTTAATTATATTTCATAGGGAAAAGTAACCTAAACACTATAGGCCGTCGATTCGCCGAATGAACTTATTAGAGATAGTCAACAAAGTTGGCTTTTTAGGGTTAAGTGAAGTTAGGAGCAAAGACTTAAAAGCAGAGATCGCAGATTAATTTACCCCAAGAAAGTACCAGAATCTATAGCAGATGTTATGTATGTGTTTTTTTTTGTTTCCAATAAAATTGCATATTAGTCATTTCTGGACAGGACTATTGCAAATTAACGTCAGGTAATGCCAATTTTATGTTTCACGCATATTCTTCGATAGTGATTTCGAGAGATGATAAGGCGGGTTTAAGTGGACGGCGGATATGGATGTCGTCTTTCTCATAAAGGTCATCGGTACTTTAAGCCAAATCCGCAGTAAGGTCTTTTCATTCAATCTCGACGAAGAAAATTATGGTAGATCAATATCATAAAATACCAGTGACGTGTTGTGAACAATTTTTAAAGGAAAGTTGAATCAAAAATGAATAACCTGCAAACGCAAAAAAAAATGGAAAACCCGAAACACCTGCTCCTGTTTACCAAAAAGAATAAATGTATCTCTAAAACGCTCCATTACCTTACAATTTCTATAGACTTTTATTGTGAGCTAGAAAGGGATTACCTAAGGATGTTTCAATACGGTTCGCACCGAATTCGTGCAAAGACACACAGCTACGAATATGTTTTTGTGTTTTAATGTGTTTCTTTAAAGATTTTAATAAATTATTAATGCCAGCGAAACCCGTATGGCTCCAAACACTAGGACAATTCGGAAAAAGGAATATATAAAAAACAAAACATTTTTTTCAGCTTGCAACTAAATACAAGTCAGCCACGTATGTTGCTGGTACAACAATTCCTTAAAATGAGCAAAAAAAACATCCTTGCGTCTTTAATCTATTTTCAAAGATGGCGTGTAGCGGTAGCGGTCTATCTGTATAGATTTTTTTTGTGACGAAAAGACAGCTTACTAAAATCATTTGCTTCGTCTAGACGAAAATCAGTTAAGCAGTACTCCTGCTCGCGCTAATAAAATTCATGTTATTGACAGATGAGAGTAAACGCCATTTTAATTGGGCGCATCACTTGGAATATATTAAAGTCAACAAAATTCTCTTAAAAATGGATCTACAAAACACTGAAGGAGATTTAGTTAGGCCTTTAAACTGGACCTAGAGAGCTGAAATTTTAACCATATACTCTCTAGGGTCCCGAAATATTCAAGTTTACGAATTTTTGAAATCCGCCCACAGACACGCCCACAAACTCAAAAAAACAAATTTTGGAAAAAATCGAATTTTGAGCTAGAAAGCTGAAATTTTTTATATATGATCTATGACTCCTAAAACTGCTCGGGATAAAAAATTTTCAAAATCCGCCCACTGACACGCCCACAAATAAATAAAATAATTTTTGTATACCCTATTCTAAGGGTATATTAATTTTTGATAATCCAAAGTTTCAGCTAGGGAGCTGAAATTTATAGTATATACTCTCTATGGGCCCTTTATGCTCATGTGTAAATATTTTCAAAATCCGCCCACTGACACGCCCACAATTAATTTTTTTTTTTTTTTAAATTCAAAGTTTGAGCTAGGGAGCTGAAATTTATAATATATACTCTCTAGGGGCCCTTTATGCTCATGTGTTAATTTTTTTTAAATCCGCCTACTGACACGCCCACAATTAAATAAAACAATTTTATTGAAACACCCAAGTTTGAGCTAGGGAGCGTTTTTTTTTTTGATAAAATCCTTTAAATTTATATAACAAACGAATCTGTAATTTTTACCATTTTTAAAAAAGGTGATGCTAACGCTGCGGAAAATTTTAGAGGTATTTCAATTTTAAATTCAATAAGAAAAACTTTCACTGCAATCCTATATGAAAGGCTCTCAAAATGGATTGAGGATAACAGTCTTTTGAGCATCTTTCAAGCCGGTTTCCGCCCAGGTTTTTCAACCATGGATCATATCTTGGCCATTTCAAGCATTGCTCAACAATTTATAGATAGAAAAAAGAAACTATACACTTGCTTTGTTGATTTTAAAGCTGCATTCGATAAAGTCAATAGACAAGCTTTAATATACAAACTTTCTTGCATTGGTTTGTCAAGAAAGTTTCTCGAAGTGTATGCAAGTCTTATTTCGTCAACAAATGCAAGGGTATGGGACGGTTTAACATTTTCAAATCGATTTGATACAATTACAGGTGTTCCTCAGGGTTGTATCCTCAGCCCATTATTATTTGCCCTGTTCATAGATGATGTCTGCGAGCTTCTTCCGGGTGGAGTTAATTTTGCTAACATTATAATCAAAGTCCTATTGTACGCGGACGATCTAGTTATGCTTGCTGATAATCCTTTCACGCTTCAATTGCAAATAAACCGTCTAAGTTCATTTTGCGAGTCTTGGGGCTTGCAAATTAATACCCAAAAAACTAAGATTGTTATATTTGAAAAGAGACAGTCAAGAAGGCGAGCGGAAGAAAAATGGTCTCTAAACAATACACACATTGAGGTTTTACAAGAGTTTAAATATTTGGGTGTCCCCTTGACCTACAATTTAAGCTATCTAAAGCACTCCAAAGAAAAAAGCAACGAAGCTAAATTGGCTCTTAATATAATGTGGCCAAAGTTTTTTTCGAACCAAAATGTTGATTTAACGTCCAAGTACAAAGTTTTCAACGCGACAGTAAATGCATGCATGGCATATGGCGTCCAACCCGTCGGATACACACACCTCAAAGCTTTTGAAACTGTACAAAGGAACTTTTTTAAGAGGATATTTCGTTTGCCTAACTCAACACCCAACTACGCCATATATGTAGAGTCAGGAATAGTCCCTATATATATACAAAATTTGAAGGCAAGTGCGAACTTCATTACTAGAGTGATGAAAAGAAGTGAAACTTGTCTTCACAAAATCATCTTAAGAAAATTACTTCGAGTGAATGCTTCCCCGTTTAAAAACTGGAACGAACTAGCTTTAGCTTACGAAACAAGTTTAAACTTAACAGAAACTAATGTGACCGATTGGCAGGCTCAGTTTTCTGATGTGATTGCTAAGGTGGATCACAAAATGTTTCTGGATAACCTTTCCAGAGCATCCTCGTCTACTTCAAGAGCTATTTATAGTCATTTAAACCATGAACTGCCCTCGGAAGTCTCTTACTTTAGTAATTAATTTTCAGCCTCGGTTATAAGTATTATTTTTAGAGCAAGAGTTGAAATTTTAAATTTGAACTTTATACCTCATCGATCAGACTTGCCCCAGCTATGTGATCTATGTAACGGAAGAGTGAATGAAGATATATACCATTTCGTTGCTGCTTGTCCTATTCTACAAGAAATTCGCCGGTTGCATTTTCGGGAAAGTTTTATATCTTTGGACAAACTTTTTGAAATTTTAAATGGAGCAATGGGCTGGCTCAGCCTCTTTAAATATTGCCAACATGCTCTTTCTTACCGTAACAGTTTCACATATTAAACTTAGTCGATTACCCGCTTATTGCAGTTTTGACCAAATTTTATACCTAACTATTTATTGTTTTGTTGCTGATCATACTAAATTTGATAATATCTCTTTTGTGTTTCAAATCACGTTAAAATTGATAATATTGTATAAACAGCTATTTCTAACCAAATTGTGTATTATCTTGGGTTTCAAATCATGTTAAAATTGATAAAATTTTGTATAAACAGCTAATCAAATTAACCAAATTGTATAATATTTTGTGTTTCAAATCACGTTAAAATTGATAGCATTGTTTTATATAATAATATTTCTTCATATATTTTGTTAAACATTTTTTTTTTTTTTTTGTTTTTTCCTTTTCTTTATATTTTAAAATTTTTGCTTTTTATTATTTCTTTTATTTTTAAATCATATTATGAAATGTCATCTCAGGCAGACGGCAGTATTGCCATGTCCTTATTCTTAAGTATACCAATTTGTAAACTTTATGATGAAAAAATAAAGAATCTATCTATCTATCTATCTATCTATCTATATAACAAAATATGTAGAGCGTTCTTAACAATTCAACCATACTTAGACTTTTGTCACGCCCACTTATGAGGGATAGGAATAAGAATAGGGTATCCAACAGTTCGCCCAAGCGGACTGTAGCCCGTCCCTATGTTTTTTCATTACCATCGAAGATTATTGTTAAGCTTATTGTTTAAGGATACTGTATTGCCAAAATGTCAACAAATTTCCGCCGATTTAATATTAACATTAAATTTAAGAACTTAAAAGTGAACACTTTACGTTGTGTACTGCGTATTACATATATTTTTTTTATACTCGAGTGGCATTGCGTTCGGCCAGTCTTTATATAAGTAATAATTAAACGTGCGAGCAGGATGCTGCTATACTAAACAACCTCGCTAAATTTTATCTTTGAAGACATCTTTGTATGGGAGCTAAAGTTTAGCGCGATAAGGATATTGGGCTCAGGGAACACACAAAAATACATTGTGTTTGTTTTCTTAAATCAGTTAAATAAGTCGGAAAAAAGCTTCATGAAGAAGTTGATGTTGAACAAAGGGAATACACGAAAAATTTGTTCTCAAGAGCAACTCTCCAGTGAGAAAAAGAATAACCCGACATATTTCGTTTTGGCTTCAACTTCACTTCTAGCGACGGTGAGTGTGAGGATGAAGATATATGGATACACACAAATTTGCTCTCGGCACCAACTCTGCAGTGAGATTTTGTATATAACACGACATATTTCGGGTTGTCTCGAAGGCATAAAACCATTCTTTTTTTTGTGTTCGATTCAGAATAGATAGTAACATTGACCACAAAAAGTCAATTGAGCACTTCATTTCACAATTTTGAAAAAAGTTGGCCTAAACATTTTGTTTTCATTTTTTTTATCAAAATTTTGAGTTTGCATGCGAATTTTTCAAAAACAATTGCCATAAATAATTTAATTTAAATTTAGGATTATAGAATAGATTTCTGACTTTCAAAACCGGTAAAAAACCTCATTGTAAGTGTTGCCGTTGTTTTTTAATTTTTTTTTTCAATTTAAGTCCTTTTTTCTAAAATTGCCCCTACCTCCTAAGCGGGACAAGATAGACCCCCCCCTTCAATAGTAAAAAATGCTTGTTTTTGACCTTTCTACAAAAAGCCGTTATCAATTCTCGGCGCCCTAGATTTTTAACTTCACTTCCTTGAACTTGTTATTCCATTCACAAATCTTGTTTTCTTTTTTATTTATTTTATTTTATTTTATAAAAAAGGGAAATCCAAATCCTAGAGCACTTACACTCGGTAACGGTGCATTGTACTACCAGGCAGAAATTCCTTTTCGGTGTAAAGGTTGGAGAAAACAAGTCGTGATTCGTTTCTTTCCATTAATGGGTGGCGTATGTTGTTTTTCCCCATGGGGATTGAACCTACAACTCACAGGCAAACACACTAACCGCTGCCAATGCAAAAAAAAAACTGAAATCGTTATATGAGTTACTTAACTAATTATTATTATTATTACTTTGTTTCTTCTTTAAGGAAAGAAGAACATCCGAGCCAGCGCCTCGAGATTCTTTCAGATAAATGTTGCTTTTCTCCTCCAATTGTTGTGTTTTTTCTGATGTGTTTGGTTAAAAAACGCCAGCCTTGTTACTTTTTTGTCCTGATTTTGTAATTGTTCAGAAACGGTGACCATTGTATTCGTGAATATAGAGCAGGACCACACTCAAGCTAAGTCACATCAAAATTGAGATTATTGACAGAAGAAAAATGCCAAATAAATTAAAAAAACAACGTTTCTAAAGTCTTAACATTGTTGATAATTGTACAAAAAAGTTATCTCAAATTATTTATTCTTCAAATCTTGTTATTTATAAACAAACAAACTTATTAGCATAGGAATCGCGAGTGTTGAAATGGAATACTTAAGTGCGATACCACTGTTGCATTTGTCGCCGCGGCAGACCTTGCAGTTCTTAGCCGATTCGCCGTGGTTGGTTTTGAGAACTTTACAAACATCTTCGTCCTCATTCACCGTAATACATCCTTTTTTCCCTTTGAGGCCATTCCCAGCTGAAACGGTTTACATTGAGTTAAACTGTTGGAAATAAATAAATGCAACTTTCTTACCTAATACATCTATGCTATAACAATGGGATATCGGTCCGGCCCTTAAACTGCGAGCTTGTCGTGAGTTGTTGCTGAGGTTTTCAATAATAGCCTTCTCCAAAGCCCTTACAACCTTCTCTGATTTATTTTCACTAGAAGGTATTGTAGATTCTGAAGATCTTTGAGAAGCTGTTGTTTCTATTAAAGAAGTAGAACTTATTGTAGATTCTGAGGATCCTGGAGAAGCTGGTGTATCTTGTGAAGAAGGACTTGGAGTAGTTGTCGTTGGCTCGGCTGATTTTTCAGTTGAACTTATTGTTGATTCTGAAGATCCTGGAGAAGCTGTTGTATCTTGTGAAGAAGGACTTGGAGTAGTTGTCGTTGGCTCGGTTGATTTTTCAGTTGAACTGACTGTTGATTCAGAAGATCCTGGAGAAGCTGTTGTATCTTGTGAAGAAGTAGTTGTCGTTTTCCCGGTTGATTTTTCAGTAGGACTTGTTGTAGATTTTGAAGATCCTGGCAAAGCTGTAGTAGTATTTTCAGGAGTACTTGTTGGGATTGTGATTGGCACTGTCGGACATGCTATTAGTTGGCTTTCAACCAAAACGCCGCAGTCATCACACTCGTAGCACTGGAATTGAGAATGACCTGCGTATATAATAGAAAGTGTAAGGTGTCAAAAGTTTATCTAGTATTTCGTAAGAAGTAAGTTTTTGTCATCAAGGGCTTATGCCAGACTCGATCGAAAGCTCTTGAGATATTTCCACAACTCTTATTTCGTAATTCTGTTCAATTGCATCTGTTCATATATAAGATACATACGGAAATGAGTATAGGTCACCCGTTAAGGAGTCGGCTTCCAAAGCAAAATTAGTGAACAACTAGCTTGAGATTGAACAAAGTCCAACGTACAGATTGTTCGGGCATTAACGGAGCACTCTGAACAACTCCCTCCGCAGCACTGTCCGCTTAAAAGCTACCTCGCAGTGGGTCAATACGAATATTGGCCACTCAATCATTCTGTTCTCATTTGAGTCTCTACCAAGAAACAAAGACTAGACCAAATCCAAATCACTATTTGCGGAAGATAAATTGATCCCCTTCTACACCGATGGATCAAAAACTAAAGATGTAGGCATAGTCTCTCTTTTCATCTTCCTAATCATTATAGTGCTTTCCATTCGAAAATTATGGCGGTAAAAGAAGCCTTGACGTGGCTAAAGAAAAATGTTATATTTACTTAAAGGACATTCGTATCTTCTCGGATAGACGCGATTAAATCCTTTGACTTGGTCTCTTCAAATTCCATCGTAGCCCTAGGTTGCCGTTCATTTCTTAGTGAGATGGCGGAGCAGTTTAACATTCACCTCTGTTGGGTGCCGGGTCAAAGAGACATTCCAGGAAACTGCGGATCATATGATCTCACCAACAAAGAACCACATTACCTCTTTTACCTGATAAGGGTTCTCTAGGTATACCAATCGTTACATGAAAACTTTTGATCAAGCTATTACCAATCGAGAGAACAAACCTTAGGTGGACAAGTAGTAATACATGTCTAGCGGCTAAGCATATCTGGCCAAAGCTGGACCTGCGACGCTCCAAGTGTCTTATCTCACTAAACCGACTGCGAAATAGATCCACTATAGGTATCATTACTGGTCACTGTCTTATAGGCAGGCACGCATCAAAGCTTGGGGTTTAGTCAGGCGACTTCTGCAGAAGCAGCATGGAGGAGGAGGAGGAGGAGAATACACTTCACCTTCTTTGTACATGTCCTGCACTCCCCCATAAAAGAAATCTCTATCGAGGAGACTTCTTTCTTAATGATCTAAGTGACTTGGCTAACACTGGCGTTAGAATTCTATCGCGCTTAATAAGAAGCTCCAACTGGTTTAACGAGTAGTAAAGGCACTCCCCTAGATCCGTGTGGTATCACAATGGACCTAATATTGGTCTAAGTGTTTTGGCTTTTAAGCTGACAGCCACCTCAACCTAACCTAACCTGCCACGCAGAGCCGGCAACCAGGGAAAAATAAAAAGACAAATTCCCTGATAAAATGGTGTAGCAGAATGAAATTTGAAGACAGGAAAAAACATAGGGACGGGCTACAGTCCGTTTGGGCGAACTGTTGGATACCCTATTCTTATTCCTATCCCTCATAAGAGGGCGTGACAAAAGTCTAAGTATGGTTGAATTGTTAAGAACGCTCTACGTATTTTGTTATATAACATTTAAAGTATTTTATCAAAAAAAAAATCGCTCCCTAGCTCAAACTTGGGTGTTTCAATAAAATTGTTTTATTTAATTGTGGGCGTGTCAGTAGGCGGATTTAAAAAAAATTAACACATGAGCATAAAGGGCCCCTAGAGAGTATATATTATAAATTTCATTTCCCTAGCTCAAATTTTGGTTTTTCAATAAAATTGTTTTATTTATTTGTGGGCGTGTCAGTGGGCGGATTTTTAAAATTGTATATCCCGAGCAGTTTTAGGAGTCATAGATCATATGAAAAAAATTCAGCTTTCTAGCTCAAAATTCGATTTTTTCCAAAATTTTGTTTTTTTGAGTTTGTGGGCGTGTCTGTATGCGGATTTCAAAAATTCGTAAACTTGATTATTTCCGGACCCTAGAGAGTATATGCTTAAAATTTCAGCTCTCTAGGCCCAGTTTAAAGGCCTAATTTTTGCCGACGGACGGACGGACGGACATGGCTAGATCGACATTACTATCGATGCTGATCATAAATATACAAAATTTTAGGGGTCTACGGACTATATTAAGGTATGTTACAAGCTATGCGTCAAAATTAATATACCCTTAGAATAGGGTATAAACACAAATGGTTATGGATTGCCAAAAAATTGTCACGATTGGTTTCTAGTTGGAAAAGAATTGGCAGGCGTCCCGGTTTCGGGCCAGTTCATGAGTTGCCAATCAAATGTGGGTGTTGCTGCATACACAACCTTAAATCAAACAATATTTATACCCTATTCTAAGGGTATATTAATTTTGACGCATAGTTTGTAACATACCTTAATATTGCCCATAGACCCCTAAAATTTACTATATTTATGATCAGCATCGATAGTAATGTCGATCTAGCCATGTCCGTCGGTACGTCCGTCCGTCCGTCCGTCCGTCTGTAGCCAAAAATTAGGCCTTTAAACTGGACCTAGAGAGCTGAAATTTTAACCATATACTCTCTAGGGTCCCGAAATAATCAAGTTTACGAATTTTTGAAATCCGCCCACAGACACGCCCACAAACTCAAAAAAACAAAATTTTGGAAAAAATCGAATTTTGAGCTAGAAAGCTGAATTTTTTTATATATGATCTATGACTGCTAAAACTGCTCGGGATAAAAAATTTTCAAAATCCGCCCACTGACACGCCCACAAATAAATAAAATAATTTTTTTTACCCTATTCTAAGGGTATATTAATTTTTGAAAATCTAAAGTTTCAGCTAGGGAGCTGAAATTTATAGTATATACTCTCTATGGGCCCTTTATGCTCATGTGTAAAAAATATTTTCAAAATCCGCCCACTGACACGCCCACAATTAACTTTTTTTTTTTTGAAAATTCAAAGTTTGAGCTAGGGAGCTGAAATTTATAATATATACTCTCTAGTAGCCCTTTATTCTCATGTGTTAATTTTTTTTAAATCCGCCTACTGACACGCCCACAATTAAATAAAACAATTTTATTGAAACACCCAAGTTTGAGCTAGGGAGCGTTTTTTTTTTGATAAAATCCTTTAAATGTTATATAACAAAATATGTAGAGCGTTCTTAACAATTCAACCATACTTAGACTTTTGTCACGCCCACTTATGCGGGATAGGAATAAGAATAGGGTATCCAACAGTTCGCCCAAGCGGACTGTAGCCCGTCCCTATTTTTTTTTTACGATGTGGACACGGAAATCGTTACCTGAATGTTAAAACTACCCAGAAGGGAAGCCCTTCAACAACGTGTGTATATTCCTAATAAGGCCAGTATTTTCACACTGTCAACTATAAGTTGCACTTATCCAAACAAATATTGTTGAAGCAAGTGGGAATAGGGATGTTTACAAAACACAAAAATATTAATTTTTTACCAAATATAGGTACTATTTATTTTGAAGTTTTGAAATAAATGCCCATTAATTTAAGTTCAGACAATGTGCATTAAATCTTTGAACATTAAAATGTATAAAAGATAAATCGTATCTCGATCATTCATAGATTGGTTCTGATAAGTTTTAAGTCCCTTAAAGTTCCAAATAATTATGGAAGCGCAGAAATAAGAAGTGCCGTTGGAGATGTTCACCTTTGTGAATGATGTAAGGTTATGTTATAATGATGAGGTGAAATAAAAATTCGATTAACTTGATAAGATGCACTTAAAATATTTCAATATTAAGCAGAAAGGTTAGTTAGTTCTGAATGACTTAAACATAAACACATGCTTGGTTAGAATTTACGGGTTTTTAATATCCTTTCATTTATTTTTGCGGGTGGCAACAGGTGCAGTAGTAGTGTATGCGCTTACTGAATGGAAGGTCGTGCGTTTTAAACCCGGCCAAGTCCATTACTTTATATCGAATACATGAAATCGTAATCTCCCTAAGCAACTTAGACACCACCCGTGGAGAAAAACTCTACAACTGCACCCAAACACTTCTTTCCTATCTCTTTATTCTTCCTAATAGTAAGTAGCACCGAAAAGTATGCAATGAAATACGATATTGCCAGGTGCTGCTTGCTGTTAAACACAAATGCTTACGCTGTGTTCTTAGCACTATAAGGGTACTGTAACAAACAAAAATATTTTTAGTAGTTGGTACTGCCGCCGGCATTCGCAATCACTCAAAAGATCTATTTTTCGTAAAATCATACGAGGTTTTCAGGTATCCCAAAGAAATCTTGGCGTAAGCAGCTTAAATTTCCGTAATAAGCTCTTCATTATTTAACAAACTGCTTGCCTCCTGCGTAGATTTCACGAAGAAGCCATCCCGAACCGGGATCAACTGAATATGAAGGCCAAAGCAATAATTCTACGTTTTCTTTTGAAGTCCAAACTATGAAACATGAGAACATGCATATGCGAGAAAAGCTGATTGCAATTAAACATTAAAAAAAATTTCGTTTAAAATATTGGATACAATGACTAATCCGAAGGTGAAATAATATTAAATAGCACCCCACACGATGATTCCTCCTTGTCTGAAGTAATGACGTGTCAAAAAATTTTGTTCTTTTCGAAAATCATGAAAATAATAAAAACCTCTCGAGAAGTCCTATAGAGCCAGCATCAAGTGCTGAACCCCAGTGGCATCGATGCCAAGAAGCCATGAAAAAATCCGCAACTCATTTCACAAAACCACAACCCGAAACCCCTGGTTTGATGAAGAGTGCCGGCAAGCACATGCAGCTAAACAACTTGCCTACAAAGCTGCGCTGCAAAGAAGGACGAAAGCAGCTCTTGAGCACTACGAGCAAAAGAGGATCGAAGAACATCGACTTCTCCGTAGGAAAAAGAAAGAGCATGAGAAGCGCGCGATCAAGGAAATAGAGAGGTGCTACTCCAGGAACAATGTCCGGAATTTTTACCAAAATGTACAAAGAACGTGTCACGGGAACAAGACCCGAACAGAGACTTGTAGAGACGAATAAGAAAATCTTGTATGAAAGTCACAGTCGGTGCTGAGGACATGGAAAAACCATTTCTACAGGCTGTTGAACGGCGAAGACGACACAAATTCCGCTGACAGTCAGAACGAACCATTCAACCCATACGATGATAGCCAAGACTTCCGTAAACCTTTTTTTTTTTTAATATTTGCGTGCGCTAAAGGGATTTAGTTTTTTCTGTAGTGACACAGTACCCTTATAATGGTAAAACCACAGCGCAGGCATTTAGTTTGTTGCGCAAGTAGCTCCCAGCAATTCATTGCCTATTCTTGTTTGCTACTTACTGAAAGAATAGAAGGATAGGAAAGAAGTTTGGTGCGATGGGATTTTTTTTCTCAACAGGTGGCGCCTAAATTGCTTTAGGGAGATCAGTTTTTGTTGTGTGTATTCAATTTATAAAAATCATGGCCCTGGTCGGGATTCGAACGCACGACCTGCCAATCACATTAGTGAATACACTACCATCGCACCATTGCCACCCTAAACCTGATCAAGATGAAGTGAGGATAGCAATATCCAAGCTTAAGTCCAACAAGGCTGCTGGACCGGACGGCCTAAATGCCGAGCTTTTAAAGCCAGCGGGAGATGACTTCCTGGAGAGCATAAACCAACTCGTCTCCAAGATTTGGTCAGAAGAAAGTATGCCTGATGAATGGAGCCACAGTATTGTTTGCCCGATCCACAAGAAAGGAGACCCTCTAAACTGATCCAACTATAGAGGCATCAGTCTCCTGAGCATTGCATATAAGATACTTTCTGCTATACTGTATGAACGCTTCAAACCTTTCGCCGACGAACTAATTGGTCCCTACCAGTGCGTTCTGAGGCTTTGAGGCCCAGTAAGTCCACGACAAATATTCACACTACGGCAGATCCTTGAGAAAATCCAAGAAATCCAAATCAATATTCACCATAGAGATTAGCTATTAGAGTCATGTCTAATTTTGGTGTAGGGAAATAGGTCCACGGGAACTAAGTCCACTGAGAGACTTAGTTCTCATTAAGTGGGAAATAAAACCACTTTCGCGAAGTGGACTTAGTTCCCATGTTCCAGTGGGAACTAAGTCCATTTTTTTATGGGAACTTAGTCCACATTCAAATATAAGAAGAGGGAACTAACATCCAACATTTAGAATTAAACAAAAAACCGTAAACTGCAGTTAGATATCCCACTCTTTAAGCAAAGTCTTAAGCTTATCATGGTGACATAAAGCCAAAGTTTCAAAACCGTACCTCGCACCTACTCCAAATCAAACAGTGACCCCAAGCAGGGGAGTTGCAGGGGGGCAGCAGGCCCCCCCATATGCATTACACTATTTATGGAATCTACTTGCGATTTCGTAACTAATCTCATAAATAGTGCAATGCATATGGGGGGGGGGGGGGGGGGTGGTTTTATTTCCCACTAAGTGGGAACTAAGTCCCTCAGTGGACTTAGTTCCCGTGGACTTATTTCCCTGCACCTCTAATTTTGGCATCCCTGCCAAACTTGTCAGATTGTGCAGAATGACGACAGAGAACTCTCGCTGCTCCATAAAGGTCGGTAATAATCTCACCGAGACCTTTGATGTCAAAAAAGGATTGAGACAATGTGATGCGCTGTCATGTGACTTCTTCAACATCATACTTGAGAAAATTGTGCGAAAGTAGCAAACCAACACCAGAGGCACAATTTTCCAAAAGTCTGTGCAACTACTTGCAAGCGCTGATGACATTGACATCATTGCAAGTATTAGCACAGAACCGGCAAAAATGGCTTTAGTGCTGAATGAGGGCAAAACCAAGTATAGGACAGAACGTCGCGAAAGACAGCTACAACTTTGAGGTAGTTAGGGACTTTGTTTACCTTGGCTCCGCTATAAATTCTGAAAACGACATCACATCAGAAATCAAACGAAGAATTATGCTTGCCAACCGCTGTATCTTTGGCCTAAGAAGCCAATTGACTAACTAACTAACGTACAGGATTAAGTGGTTCTTATACCATTTTCCAAAGATATTATAATTTTGACTCATACTATGTAACATAGGTATGTAGTAGGTACCGTAATATTGCTCGTAGACCCCTTAAAGTTACTATATGGGCCTCTTATTGGTAAATGTATTCCCAGCTCAGCAAAATCGTTCACCTCAAGACAACAACAAACAAAAGATAAATAGGTCAGCACAAGAGTGAACATAAAGAGTGAAGATGAGGTTTTGGAATGTCTGGATTGAAATGATACCTTCCTAAGCTATGGTGCGAAAATTAAATAAATTGACAACCTCGCAACCATCCACACTAATTTGCGCAGAGAATATAAATAGTGCAAGTTAGAATCAGTTTGGATAGTAAAAATTATAATAATTGTACGAAAATATGCGTCTTAAACACATTTAAATTTTACCGGATGCTTCACAAAATAGTGGGATCAACGCCTTATATAGTTGATCATTGTATATAATTCCGTATGTATTCCAAATTTGACATTCAAAATAAAGGTAGTTAAAAAACATAGGGGCGGGCTACAGTCCGCTTGGCGAACTGTTAGATACTCTATTTTTAATCGTATAAGACACCTAGAGAGTCTATATAATAAATTTCAACTCCGTAGCGCAAACTTTGGTTTTCAAAAAAAAAATTTAATTGTGGGCGTGTCAGTGTGCGAATTTTGAAAATATTTACACATGAGCTTAAAGGGCCCCTAAAGAGTATATATTATAAATTTCAGCTCCCTAGCTAAAACTTTGGTTTTTGAATAAAATTGTTTTATTTAATTGTGGGCGTGTCAGTGGGCGGATTTTAGAAATTTTATCTCCCGAGCAGTTTTAGGAGTCAAAGATCGTATATACATTTTTTTTTAGCTTTCTAGCTCAAAATTCGATTTTTTTCGAAAACGGGCCATGCCCAAAAATGGTGCCTGTTTTTTTTTTGATGGCACACCAACGCGACCTAGCAGGATGTGTAAAGTACTTCAATATAAACAATAGTTACCATCGCAGTTCAGCTCTAAAGTACATCCGCCTCGAGTTATGCGCCCTAATCTAATAGGACGTACACATAGTTTTTCTAATTACATAAATACGTGTTATAGATTAGGGCGCATAACTCGATACCGATGTACTTTAGAGCTGAGATGCCGTAGTAACTATTGTTTGTATTGAAGTACTCTACACATCCTGCTAGGTCGCGTTGGTGTGCCATTAAAAAAAAAGGCACCAGTTGCTCATACATTTCAGGCAAAGCTCTTTGTTGGCGGATTTCAAAAATTCTTAAACTGGATTATTTCGCGACCCTAGAGAGTATATGGTTAAAATTTCAGCTCTCTTGGTCTAGTTTAAAGGCCTAGTTTTTTCCGACGGACGGTCATTGCTACATCGACATTACTATCGATGATGATCATAAATATAGTGACTTTTAGGGGTCTACGGGCAATATTAAGGTATGTTACAAACTATCAGTCAAAATTTATATACCCTTAGAATAGGGTATAAATAGTGAACATATCGTTTTATTGGAACTTTCATTGCTGAGCTTGATATAAGTTCCCAATAAGACGCGTCTTATATTTGTGATCAGTATCGAATGTTATGTCAATCTACCCGTGTCCGTCCGTTTGCAATTTTAAGGCCTCAAAATTCGATCAATAAAGCTGAAATTCGAAACATATACTCTCTCCGGGCCCAAAACGGGCCTGTCACTATTAAAAAAAACATTTAATTGAAGAAATCAATGAAAATGAATCCTATTCTTCGCAAAGTGTGTGGGTGGTTAAATCATTCTTAATAGTTCCTTCCTACAAAAAACAGCTCTAACGTTTGATTACTTTTGATGTCGTCAATTATTGGCTTGAATGTCAACACATGGCTTACTCAGCTTTTCCAAAAACACTCGTTGAACGGTACTTTAGAAAACCAACAATATCTCTAAAAGGGATGTCATAATTTCACAGAAATTTCATATATAAACTACTCAAAACAAAATAGGGCCCACCCAAGATTTATTTTGTATTTTGCCTAAAAAATACTTAATTGGTAAACATTATCGAAACGAATCATTTTATTGTAGAGTTCGCATGTGTTTGAGTCCTTATCAATGCGTTAAACAGCAATTTTACCGTTGTCTCCAAGTGAAAAGGCAAAAAAAGCCAATGGCTCGAAAGAACAGTCAATTCAAAAGTTATTGCACTTGTTTTCTCAGTCCGATTCTAGCGTTGTTGCTAAGTGTTCTATAGTTTCCATAATTTTAATTTAATGAGTAATGATTTTTATAATACATTATGTACAAAATATATTTAAATACTTATTGTTAAATCTACGCTATTAATTATTATAATTAAACATTATTTTGCTAAGACAATAATTGTAAATATGAAATGGAAATAAATCTTAAATCTTAAATCTTACTTTCTTTAATTGATTTTCCTTATTTCTTCGTGATTAAACGTGATTACCATGCCCGGTTCTAGACGTCATTTGGATACTGAAAACGCAATTAGAGCGGTAAATACGAGTATGCTGGAGCAAGGAGAGTCTCAAAGGGTTGTTGCAAATCTTATCGGTGCAGGGAAATAGGTCCACGGGAACTAAGTCCACTGAGGGACTTAGTTCCCACTTAGTGCGAAATAAAACCACTTTCGCGAAGTGGTCTTAGTTCCCTTGTAAAGTGGGAACTAAGTTCATTTTTTTATGGGAACTTAGTACACATTCAAAAATAAGAAGAGGGAACTAACATCCAACATTTAGAATTAGACAAAAAACTGTAAAGTGCAGTTAGTTATTACACTCTTTAAGCAAAATCTTAAGCTTATCATGGTGATATAAAGCCAAAGTTTCAAAACCGCTCCTCGTACCTACTCCAAATCAAACAGTGACCCCAAGCAGCGGGGTTGCAGGTGGGCAGCATAGCCCCCCATATGCATTACACTATTTATGGAATCTACTTGCGATTTCGTAACTAATCTCATAAACAGTGCAATCCATATGGGGGGGGGGGCATGCTGCCCCACTGCAACCCCCCCCCCCCCCCCCCCCCATGGGGTCACTGTTGGATTTGGAGTAGGTGCGAGGTCACGGTACCTATATTACTCTGTCTCAGTTAGAAGTTAATTTCTATTTTGTTAATAAAAATTGCAAAGTACCTACTTGACTCTTTAATTTTATTTTGTTCTTAGTCGACAGTGAGAATTTACTTCACATTAAAAGGGAACTAAAACCACTCAGAGTTTTGGGAATTTATTTCCCACCTTACATGGGAACTAAGTCCACTTCGCGAAAGTGGTTTTATTTCCCACTTAATGGGAACTAAGTCCCTCAGTGGACTTAGTTCCCGTGGACTTATTTCCCTGCACCAATCTTAACTGTGTGTCGAGGCGAGCTATCCGAAACGTGTGGAAACGCTTTCGGGAGACTGGTAGTGTAGCAAGGACTCCTGGATCGGGAAGAATAAGAGCCACAACTCGGCAAGAAGACCGGTGCATTTGAATAAGTGCAGGTCGCTAGCGTACCGTAACCGCAATGGCTTTACAAACTCAACTGCGGCATTCAACTGGCACTCAAGTCAGCGATCAAACCATTCGCAATCGACACCACGAAGATGGTCAACGTTCCAGAGTGCGTGCTATTCGCCCGAAACTTACAGCGGCTAATCGGGCAGTGCGCTTAAGGTATGCCCGTGAGCATTCGAATTGGACCATGGACATCTGGAGGTCTGTACTCTACAGACGAATGCAAGACAAAGTTTTTGAGTGATGATAAACGAGTACACGTGTGCAGAAGACAAGGTGAACGTTTTACCGACCCGTGCATTGACGGAAGTGACCGATTTGGGGGCCCCAGAGTTATGGTATGGGCTGGAATAAGTTTGCTACGCACAACAGAGCTGGCAATTTTGGATGACGGCACCGTTACTGCCGCCAGTTACGTAGAGATGGTAATACGACTTGTTGTGATCCCATTTTCACAGAGAGTTGGCGATGGGATTGTTCTTAAGCAAGCCAATGCTCGCCCACATACGGCCCGTAGCAAGCAAGCAGCTCTTTCTGACGCCAATATTTCACTTTTGCCATGGCCAGAAAAGAGCCCAGACCTCAATCCCATCAAACATTTACGGGACCAATTAAAAACAACCCTCAAAGAAAACCACAGCCATGTCAATACTTAACAAAAGCTGATAAACGCGTTAAAAGCCTGTTGGGAGCACATACCCGAACAAAATGTAACGCATCTGATCGAAAGCGTACCAGATAGGCTAATACAGTGCATACGGAGTAGAGGAGGCTCCACTCTCTACTAAGCAAAACAAATCAACAACAAATCATAACTAAAACATAGGGACGGGCTACAGTCCGCTTGGGCGAACTGTTGGATACCCTATTCTTATTCCTATCCCTCATAAGTGGGCGTGACAAAAGTCTAAGTATGGTTGAATTGTTAAGAACGCTCTACATATTTTGTTATATAACATTTAAAGGATTTTATCAAAAAAACAACGCTCCCTAGCTCAAACTTGGGTGTTTCAATAAAATTGTTTTATTTAATTGTGGGCGTGTCAGTAGGCGGATTTAAAAAAAATTAACACATGAGAATAAAGGGCCCCTAGAGAGTATATATTATAAATTTCAGCTCCCTAGCTCAAACTTTGAATTTAAAAAAAAAAAAATTAATTGTGGGCGTGTCAGTGGGCAGATTTTGAAAATATTTACACATGAGCATAAAGGGCCCATAGAGAGTATATACTATAAATTTCAGCTCCCTAGCTGAAACTTTGGATTTTCAAAAATTAGTATACCCTTAGAATAGGGTATAAAAAAATTATTTTATTTATTTGTGGGCGTGTCAGTGGGCGGATTTTGAAAATTGTTTATCCCGAGCAGTTTTAGGAGTCATAGATCATATATAAAAAATTTCAGCTTTCTAGCTCAAAATTCGATTTTTTCCAAAATTTGGTTTTTTTGAGTTTGTGGGCGTGTCTGTGGACGGATTTCAAAAATTCGTAAACTTGATTATTTCGGGACCCTAGAGAGTATATGGTTAAAATTTCAGCTCTCTAGGTCCAGTTTAAAGGCCTAATTTTTGGCTACAGACGGACGGACGGACGGACGGACGGACGGACATGGCTAGATCGACATTACTATCGATGCTGATCATAAATATAGTAACTTTTAGGGGTCTACGGGCAATATTAAGGTATGTTACAAACTATGCGTCAAAATTAATATACCCTTAGAATAGGGTATAAAAATAGTGTATAGTAAAAAGGTTTATGTTTCTTTATTTTTCGAAAATGTTCCCATAAAATGTTTTTTGTGTGTGAATTGAAATTTTGAAATTTGCTTCCGTATTGATTATGTGTACACAATTTCTTAATACTAAGCTACAACATTATAACCAAAAAAAATATAATAACTAACTTTTTTTTCTAATGAAAGCCAAAAAACGTAGTGGGCCCTATTTTGTTTTGAGTAGTTTATTTCCTGATACATATATTTAGAAGAAATCTGCATACTCAGATTTCCGGGAAAAAAATTATAATTCTTTCTTCTAAAAGTTAGATTTTCAAAACCCTAAAAAACCGTTGTATATGAATAAAAAAATATTGAAAAATATTTTAAAAATTGTGATATTCAAATTCCTTCCAAATGATAAGTCGGTTTGTAAATTTTCTTCGAAATAACCTGACTCGTTTTTGAGATATAAGCTTTTTTGTCAAGTACCATTATTCGATAATTTTTGCTATTATGTTACATTTCAAAAACGATAAAAATCGTTCGGAGCCATTTTTGTAAAAATCGGTGCTGCAAACATCAGTTGTATGGTGGAACAAACAAAAATAAATAATGGCGGCGAGTTATAAGCGTAAAAGCCCAAAACATAAAGTGACTGGAACCTCAGTGACAGACATACAGAAAGAAATGCGGGACACACTTTTTGAGCTTCTCTATATTCGTTATATCACACTTCATAGTTTGAATTCGAAATTTAAATTTAAGCACAATATCATTCCCTTTAGTATAGATACTAAAGCACACCAGAAAGTTAAAAAAATCAATATTTAGGTATTGAAATTCAATTGACTGCGTCTAATTAAGTATATTCATTTCCACGTAAAATACTAAATTTAATTTTGTATTTATTTAAATTAGTTGCAAGGTTATTATTTGAAAGAATAAGACTGCATTAGAATATATTCTGCTAATTTTTGGTATTTCCAATTTGCTAAATGACGAAAAACCAATCGCTCATCCTTGGTTATTATCCATTTACTATTTTCACTAATTTATTCAGTTTTCGAAAGGCGGGGAACTTTTTAAAAATTCGGAATAAAAATATTGTTCTCACCAATCGCGAAAAAACACGTCAGAATGATAATGTAAGCTGGTATGAACTTCATTTTTATTTTTATTCTAAAACAAAATCGAAATTGTATAAAATATAACCGACTTGCTTTCCAAATAGGCAAATTTTAGCTAACGTATAGGTCAACCGGTGCGATTTGGTTGAATTGCCGATTTATTGTTAGCCACTAGCTTGTTCTTAGGCTTTTCGCACGATAACTACCCCTGTTGGTGTCATTGACAATGCTTTTATATGTCAAGCCAACTGATAGTGGAAATAGATTGCGCCAAGTCACATTTTCAATACAAGTGATTGTTCATTTTCCACTCTGAACTTATTTTGTTTTGTTTTTATTTATCTCTGGAAATCGTTCGGAAATGCAATATAACTGATATTTATCTTTCTTTTTTGTATGCGAACCTTTTAGGCATATCCCAGCGCCCATAGCGCGATGCGTTATTTACGTATATACATACATAGATTGCAATTAATCATCATCACCTAAGCATGTTAGAACGGACCTCCGAAGGTTATAGTAAGCAAGTGCAGGTGTTCTGCACTCGAAATAAGCAAGTGCACTTCTCAAAAACCCGCAGATGGTTCACACTTGATTAGAAGAAGAAGCTAAAGAAGAACAGTGCGGGTGTCTTGCACTGGGAACATGTTTTTATTTAACACCTGTTTTTAATTTCGGTCTATAGTGCCAACCTTAATGGACTTTGCTTAGCTTTCGCCAGCTTAAGGAATTATCCAATTACATGTGAATAGTAGAGCACGAGCATAATGGGATTATGACAGCGTTCGTCAAGTTTTCGTTAACTTACGCTGGTTTACGGAAAGACTCAAGACCCAACCATAGTAGACTTAAGTGGGATTAACATATTTCTGTCAAAGGATTGGCTTGAGTTCATTATGGTTAAATCATAATTAACTCGAGCAAACTTAATCTCATTCGGTATATTCATTCGCCTGTCAAATTTCCGTACGGAATGCCCCATTTTAGTGAGGCTTTCCGTAATCCAACGTTAGTTAACGTATACTTGATGAAACCGAGTAAAATCCCATTATGGTCATGCTATACAATTTGTGGGTATCAAACATTTGTCTAAGCTGGCGTAAACTAAGCAAAGTCCATCATGGTTTGCCTTTCAGTTAAATGGGACATTCCGTTCGAAAATTTGACAGGCGAACGAATGCACCGAATGCAAAAAAAAACTAACGTAAATCATTAATTTGGCTCAGTTCATTATTGGTAACGAGGTCGTTTGACAGTAATGGAGTGGACTTTTCGTTCGATTTTGACATGAGCATAATCCCAGTCTATAATGGTTGGGTCTTAAGTCAAGATTGAAGTTAGCCATTAAGTTAGCCAATCTGGAGCTCTAACGATATAAATATATCGATTAGGGTATATAAAGAGTGTTGGATTTTTTTTTAGTATGGCAACACTCAGCCAGCTGATAGTTAATCTGACAGCTAACACCATTATTTTTCTTTAGGTACTGTGCAGCAAATCATCGTTGAAGGACTATCACCCCAACACAGTGACATTCCAGGCAACTGCAAGGCCGACGACCTAGCTAGACGTGGTACCACATTAGACCTCTCTAAAGTTATTATTATTAACATCATGTAAATTTCTTGGGTTTCTGGAAAGAAAATCAGCATTAAAATGTTCTTTTGTGATTCTGTGTTGGATCGTATATTTCAATCCTCAAAGGAATTAAGCGTAATGTAAAATTCGCTGTTATCTAACTGATAGTGTTTTTCGATGTGTGATTGTTATCGGTTATGAGTGTAAAATTCCCCGTAACAATAATTGAAAAACTTACTCATGCGACAGAAAATAGCGATTGCCTCCTTATGCATCCGGCTTTAGTTTGTTTCTACTATATTAAAGCTTCAGGATGCGTTAGCTTTTGGCCTCTCGCCTAGATAGTCAAATGAGATAATATCGCCAACAACTCATATGGCGAAGCATCCGTAGCCAGTAGGATATATCATATCGCTCTTGAGTACGTCAAATGCCTGCTGACACTCACAAGTCCAAACGACTTGTTGGTCTTTTCTGAGGATATGGTATAGGGGATGTAGTTTCGATGGCACATCTGGTATAAATCGGTGGTATTAATTTATCATACCAAGAAATTGGCGTAGTTCACTCAAACAATCTTCTCTTTGGTAGTATGTGCTGTGCAGTATCTTTATTGGTTAAATAACCCAAGTACCCAACACTCTACTCAAACAGGTAACAGTTCAATATATTATTATTAAATTGGATTGACGTAGGACGTTCAATAGTGAAAAACAATTTTGGAAAAGCTCTTACAGAGTTTTTGTCACCACTTTGACGTCATCATAAAACCAAGCCAAGTTAAGATCTTTGACTATCCTATCCATGATTCGTGTCCATATATTAGGAGCTGTTTTAACATTAACATTAGAGTGTTAACTTTGAACAACTACGTTGGGTTATTGTAATGGTTGTAATCAGAGCACTTAGCTCTGACATAATGGAGGTGCAAATATGCTGTAAAATGGCAAAAGTGCAAAAGTACTCTGTTTTCGAAATTGAGTAGTTACTCGTATTATTATTATTATACAGTTACTTAATGCAGCCTTCTCATTCGCACACAGCGGATCGATTTATCTGCCTTGATGACAGGTACGATTGGAGTTCCCCAATTGAACTGCTCAACTCTTTCCAATATCCATTGTTCTTCCAATCGTACGATTTACTCTTCTATTAGTGACCAAATTGTATAGGGTATTTTTCTCGCTTTTACGAAAATGGGCGATGTCCCTTGCTGCAATCTTAAAACACCCTTGAAGCCAGGGATAGTTCTCACTTTCCGCTCAAACACGTCGTTGAATTCATCGAAAATCGTCTGCTTCATTCGTACTACGTCTTCTTGTTCTGCACTTTTGTTGATATTTGATATTTTTATTAGATTTAAAACATTTACAAAGATTACAATAAGTATCTATAATGACGTAAATGTGTTCATTACCAAAATAATTATTACAATTTAATTCAATTCATTAAATTTAATATAATTTAATAAGTTGGGTACAAAATGCTTACATTAAAAAGGACAATTGAGAAAAAGAGGCAAATAGAATAGTTAGCAGCTTAAGTAAACAGCTTTACAAAATTATAGTATTGATATGTAGGTATTAAAAATAAAAGTTATAAAATAAAATATTTAACATTTAATTTCCATAAACCTACATTAAATTACCAGCCAAGTAAGAAAAAAGAGATACACTTAAACGGTCAACAAAATAAAGCCTTCTTACGCCAAGAGGGAGAGAGTTCCATAAGGGAATATCATGAACATAAAATTGTTGACTGAGTGTATTCCTAGTAAATTTAATGCATCTACCCACATTCGCCCCATTAACAAATCAAATTTTCCGTTTACTAAATATAAATGTGATGTAATCTTCCTTTAATCGCATTCAACGTCTACTTCGGACTTACCCACGGCTGGAAAAATATCATTTTGGAAGTTTTGAACATGATTTTAGTGGGTTTTATTTTGGTAATTTTTAAAAGTTCATTTCTGGGCGCATTGGCTCAGTGGATAGTGTGTTGATTACTAATCGAATGGTCCCCTGTTCAAATTCCGACGGCCGGCGCCAAGTAACATCTAAGGTTTTTTTTCCACTGCTCCACCTCTTGCGAACGTCTGACAAACATTCAACAGTATGTCATGAGACGCTCCTTACCGTTCGGATTCGGCTTAAAATTCTAGGACCCCTCCACTTCGAACAACTAAATGGTAGGAGAAGCTTGGTTTTAGGCCCTGTATGGTCGTTAATGCCGAATTTGTATTTTTATTTATTTTACTGTAATTCATTACTGATATTGCCATTGATTGTAAGGTTAATAAAAAACCAATACCTTCAGTGAATGTATACCACTCTCATCAATTGCTAATACAGTATGATTCGGATATAAGAAAGTTGTATATAAGAATAAATCGCTTATAAGAAACGTTGTCAAATACACCGTACACTTCTTAATAACAACTTCATATAAAAAAGAACGTGTATAAGAAAAATGCTTATAAGAAAAAAACGTATATAAGAAACAAATTATCTACATGTATTTAAAAACAACCGTTTAAAAGAAATTTTTGAACATGAGTGTACACTGTACATACACTACAAGTTCTTATGCCAACGAAGTTATCGTGAACAACCCCATGTAAATGACAGTGACATATATTTTGAAGTTGCAATTGACAGCAATAAAAAACCGCGAAGTTGTTTGGTTTTTCTTTGCATTCTGGTGTTCGCTGTTACTGTTAAAATGTCTACAAATAAAAGAAATACTTTAACAATAAAAACTAAAATAAAAATATTAGACGAAATAAAAAGTGGGAAAACAAAGAAGTATCCAAACATTACAAAATATCGGAAAGCACTCTTAGTAAGATATTGAAAAATACGGAAACGATTAACGAAAAAAAATTTACATGCAAGAATTTAAACATTAAAAGAAATCGGAAGCCTAAACATGAAATTCTAAATAAAACAGTGACGAAATGGTTTGAGCAAATGATGGAAAAAAATGCCATAATCACCGGTCAAGCTCTTATGGAAAAAGCTGAAATGTTTGCAACACAATTAGATATTCCTGACTTCAAACCTAACCCAGTATGGCTTCATAGGTGGAAGAAAAGTGAGAATATTCTTTTTAAAAAACTCCACGGAGAATCCTCTTCTGCTGATTCCGAAGCAGCAGATCGCTTCAAAGAAAATGTGCTTCCTACCATTCTACAGAATTACGAAATGGACAAAATTTGTAACGCTGACGAGACCGGCCTTATGTACAAAGCAATTCCTGGCGGAACATTTTCTCCAAAAGATAAGGCAGTTACAGGTCTCAAATTACGTAAAGACCGATTCACACTGCTCTTCATATGCAACGCAACCTGATAAGCATGTTTTTTCAATCGGAAAATACAAGCAACCCAGATGTTTCCGAGGAAAAAACCTTCCCCTTCCTTACAAATTTAATAGGAAAGCTTGGATGACCAGTACGATATGGTGTGAGGTGATTAAGGAGCTGGACGAGAACATGAAAAAGAAAAATAAAAAAATTCTTCTTCTGATTGACAACGCTTCTTGTCATAAACTCGATTTCACCCCCCAAAATATAGAAATTCTATTTTTACCGCCATGCACTACAAGCCTCATACAGCCATTGGACCAAGGTAAAAACTACTTTTACTTATTGTTCACATTTTGGTTACCATTATGTTTTTTTTATCTTTCGTGTAGGCATCATTCATTCCTTTAAGGCCCAGTACCGAAACTGTTTGATCAGAAAACAAATTTTAGCAGCTGAGGGCATTTATATGAACAGTTTCTTCAAAGAAATTACCATTTTAAAAGCCCTACATATCATCAAACGATCTTGGTGGCTTGTCGCACCTCAAACCATATCTAATTGCTTCAAAAAAGCCGGAATTTCAAGGGAAATTGAAATTCAGGGCGATACTGGCAACCAAGACTCAGATGTTATCGACTCTCGTATGGATGAAGAACATGAAGACTTTTTCAGAGCCATAACGGATGAGGAAGCCCAGGATTGTTATGGGGACATCGGCGAAAATGAATTAGTAGCTGTGATGTTGAGCAGTGAAACTGTCGAAGAGGTCCAGTCGGAATTTATGAATATGCCTGTAATGAAGCCAAGTAGAGAAGAAGCTGTTAAAGCGTTTTTTGTTTTGAAACAGTATTTAGCAAGTGATGAAGACTGCTTATCAAATATAGAAGAACTTCTCTTCAGACAACGGGATGAAATACTCGTTCAAAAAAAAATTGAAGATTATTTTCAAAATAATCAACCACATATTTCTTAATGTGCAAATATGTGCACATATTTGATATGTGCATATACGTATAGATACATATGTACTAGGATCTCTTTTTTTATATGAGCAAGGACTGGTAGATATTATCTATAAATGTAAAATGTGATAACATATAAGTACCTATACATATAACATGAAATTAATTGTATGAACTGAACATGTACCTTATTTTTTTTGTTTTCGTATAGTTTTTGTTTCTTGAAAATAAATAATTTATGTTTTTTTAATATTTTTTTTTCTTAACGGTTTTTTATAAGAAAGTTTTTTCTTGTATCCGTTGTTTGGATATAAGAAATTTTTTTCTTATATCCGTTTATTGCGTAAAAGCAAAAACGGATACAAGAAAGAAATTCTTGGTATTATTGGACTTTCTTATATCCGAATCATACTGTATCAGCGCATTAATTTTCTGTGGGTGATAATCATAATGTTTGTCATCTGTTAATACGCAAAAGTCATTTTCATCTCTCGGAGATGATCGCGACTTTATGCATACCGATCTTTTCCCACATCTGAAGCACAGTGCTCGCATGTGCTGCAGTGGCCGTTTCAATTCAAAACCCTGTGCTGATCATCGACATTTTCCCCTGATTTGCATCTGGGGAATATTATTCTTTCAGTTTTCGACTATTCTACTCCGATTGCAAATCGCTTTAGCCTGTGAGAGATCTTTCTCTTGTAGAAGTCTCTTTTTGTTATCCTTACAAGCGAAATTACAATAAAAACTCAATGTCTTTAGTTCTGCTAAAAAATTGGTACCCGTTTCGCTTTCATGCTGTAGCCTGAGTAAGAACTTGTGTTGTTCCGTGATCTCATTTGATCGACATGTCTGCTTTTGAGAGACAGATATAAATTCGTTTTTAACACTTCCTATATGCCAGCCCACTTTTTAGGGGCGTTTTTTTTTACAAAATGATTTTTTTTTCTTTAAAATCCTTTGAAAAACGTTTTAACAGTTAAGTATAACATTTTATGTAGGCCTTACAATTTTAACAATTCACCAATCGTCGCCTAAGAATTGTTTTGTTCCATATGCCATTGGCACTTTTTCGAGAAAAACGCATTTAAAGGTTTGCGTACTTGGTACTCTGAAACTATGTGATACGATTTTTATTATTTTTTTATTTTTTTTAATTTGAAGTTAGTCTTATAAAGAGTTCACCTACCAATTTCCAAAGTGTTTTGCCAAACCGTTAATAAGTCACGTTAAATAAGGTAAAAGCCTCCTTTTTTGACTTGTGTCCCACCTCCTACATTTTGAAACTGAATTTTTTTTTCATACACGTGGAACACAAAAAAATGGATATGGCACAAAGCAATTATTCTCATCCAAAATATCTGAAAGGCAAGAAAGCATGGAGTTGGATGCTAAAATTTGAAAAGGACAATCAATTTCATCTTTTTTGTTAACAAAGTTTTTATTCAAAAAATACAATAAAATAAGAAAATTATTCAAAGTGTTTAGCATTAAACCAGTAAGTGAAAAATGTCAGATCAAATAAGATCAGAAAAGTACAGCTTCGAGTCATAATGTTCTCCTCTCAGCTGCGAAATTTCAAATAGATAATCCTCTTTGTTTTCCTGTTGGCCTGATGTCGATTTGATCACAATTTGAACTCATTCCATGTTATTCTTTCGATTTTTTTTTCATATACTCGTATATGCGAATATTTGTAACATTAAACTAAGAAATACAATATCTCATGCCAAACAAATAAATCAATTGGCATCAGTACAATTTGAATTTTCAAATTTGACATATTTTACTCACTTGCCCTACCTCAAAACTAGGTACAGAAAAACTTGTGCTAAACTGATCTGCACAGCTTCATGGAACACAAATTGACAGAATGTAAAACACTTTGCGGCAAGTTTTTTACTCATGGAACACCAAATCTTGTACTTTTCTGATTTTTTCTGTACTTATCTGTGCAGCTAAGGTTCATTATCTGCCTAGTGAAAACACATCAAACATTTTTTTTGCCTTTTTTAATAAGGCTCAGCGATAAAAAGGTGCCAATAGGTGTAGTTATTTCATATGTAAAGTTTCATTGCATTATTTTAAGTTTTTTTTACCTCCGGATTGAGTTCGAAGAACGGTCACCGAACACCCAATCACCGCATGTCCACCAATAGATACCAAATACCTACAGGTCAACATATCTCCAGACAATTAACCCGACATATATGTAATTCTAAGAATTATTAACAAGCAATAATTATAAAATGCACATTTCCACAATCACCGAACACCCAATCACCGGATGTCCACCAATTAATACCAAATACCGACATATCAGCATATTTCCAGAAACCCGACCTATGTAATTCTAAGAACTAGTAATAAGCAATTATCATAAAATGTAATAGTCTAGGAAATACCTGATATATCATGTTCGATGGCACTTATCTCAGTTTTGAAAAGAATAATTTAGATCATTATTAAAACAGTTGTCAAAGGGAGTGGTTGTGGTTGGATTGTTCTTCCTTTATAAACTTAAGCTCCGACACGACGAACATAACTCGCATCATTCATCGAATCAGTGTCGCGAGTTGCGTAATAAAGTGCAGTCATTTGTTTTGCGTCATCAGAAGAATGGAACGCACTCGGAATAGTTGGAAGTGTCCTTTATTTGTTGCTTTATGTGATCTAAAAGACAACATATTGCCAACCTACGAAGATGTGATGAAATTTTATGAGTGGGTCCGACACAAGTTAAAATATGAGAGGGACACTAAAAAGGAGCCAGCATACAAAGAAATAGAAGCAGTTGTAATTGCAAAACTAATAGATATTTGGACAAAAGTTTCTATTCCTACGGTGGAACTAAAACGAATGAAGGTAATGTTGCAAACATATCATTTAAAGTGCAAAAACCTTCTCAAGTCTCACCCAAAAATACCCCCAAGCAAGTTGGAAGAAATTCGTCTTGGAAGTAAAGTTTTGTTCGATATTTCGTCTTGCAAGTGTCGAGATTTACTTAAATGCACTTGCGTTAAGAATAACAAAATACCTATAAGAGAACACAGCTTCATTACAGACCAACGAACAGCTAGGCAAATGGTGATAGGTATGGCATAGACGTTGGTACAACAAAACAGATTACAAGCGGACTGAAGGGAAAGCTGTTACAAAAAAAAACTGAGAGCAAACAACAGAAAGTAGCCGAAATATGTACTGAAAAGTTGAGTAGCACAAGTACATCTGAATCTGAATGTGTCCAGTCGGATTGTGAAGAACTAACCCAAATTCAGTTGCGGGCTTCAAGAACTGAATCGTAGAGCAATACTACAACAGCTGCAGTTGACTTTGTTTTACTGTCAAAAACCTGCGATAGATTTAGAGTGTCAGACAGGGCAGGAGCAGCTATTGCATCAGCAGTTCTGCATGCCTCTACTTCACAAGTAATAGACAAAAATAAGCTGCGCCGAGAACGAAAAAAAACTAGAGAAAATGTAACTTCACAACAAACTGTTTCACAAATACCCGCATTATATTTTGACGGAAGAAAAGACCAAACATTGACTATGTCTAAAGAAAAAGGAAAGAAATATAGGAGACGCATACTTGAAGAGCATATTTCTCTGATAAAAGAACCTGACTCGAAGTTTTTGGGTTACATTACACCTGCCTCAGGCACTGCGAAGTGTATAGAGCAAGAACTGTTCAACTTTTTCTTGAATGCGGATATTTCAACGGATTATTTGATTGCAATTGGATGTGATGGTACTAATGTAAATGTTGGTAAATACGGCGGTATTATACGGTTGCTAGAAAAAAGATTGGACAGACCCTTGCAGTGGATTATTTGCTTATTGCATATGAATGAACTGCCTTTCAGACATCTGTTTCAACACATTGATGGCATGACGTCTGGACCGCAGACATTTTCAGGGACAATTGGCAAAGCACTGGAAAACTGTGAAAAAAGACCAATAATTCAGTTTCAACCTATTCCGACGAACATACCCGAGCTTTCTGCTGAAGATATTAGTACAGACCAGAAATATTTGTACAGAATAGTTGAAGCCATTTCAACAGGCATATTTCCTAGCGATTTGGCAAACAAATCACCTGGCAAAATGTCCCATGCCCGATGGATAACTCGTGCTAACAGAGTTCTTCGTCTGTATGTTTCAGTAGAAACTGCCTCTGCAAATCTAGTCGCTCTTGCAACTTATGTTGTCAAGGCTTACGCTCCTGTATGGTTTTCTATTAAAACACACCCGAGCTGTAAAGACGGATCGCGACACTTATTTAAGCTCATCGATCTAACAAGATATTTACCAAAAACTATGAAAGCCGTTATCGACCCAGTGATTCAAAGAAATAGCTATTTCGCACACCCGGAAAACTTATTGCTTGCGATGCTGACAGATCCCCAGCCGCACATTCGTGAATTAGCAGCCCGTCGAATTTTGAAAGCTAGATCAGCAACAACAAAAGACGTGCGGCTGTTTCCGTTACCAGAGATAAACTTGAATGCGTCCACATACTATGACCTTTGAATTGATAGGAAAATATAACTGAGCCACCGATATTAAAGTCTGTAACAGAAGAAAATCTCCGATTGTTTGTTGACCAAAAAGGAGAGGGAGACCTGAATTTATTACGCCTTCCTTGTCACACATAGGCCGTAGAAAGAGCGGTCAAAGCTGTGACTCAAGCTTCAGATACTCTATGTAGTAAAACTGCAAGAAAAGGATTTATCAAAGCCCATATAGACTCCAGAAAAGCAATGCCGAAATTCGACAGCAAAAAGGATTTTGCCACAAACTAAACCCTTCACTATGGTGATTAATCTTCATAATTATTATTTGATAAAAATATTAGCAATGTTGCTTTTTCTTTAATAAATACGATTACTTTTGATTTACGACTTTTATTTATAAATAACGTTGATTAGTGTAACTTTGTATGCTATAATACTAAGGCCTCTTTTAACCACATTTTTTGTAAATTTCCACATCAAACCGGAGGCAGAAGATTAATTCCGATTGATACCAAACTTTATAATATATAAACACTCATCATTTGGCACCTTTTGATCACTGTGCCCGTAAGAAAAGAGTTTTTTTTTCTCCATACATAGGTGACCCAGCCTATTGTGTATTCGCCCTAAAGTCCTCCATCTTTGCCCAAAATCTCTGTTGCAAGCAACCAAGCCGACGCCCAGAGGGCGGCCCTTTACCTATCAAACACTGCAAGCGCCAACCTGGTGTAATAAATTCATAGCGTTGTGTACTTTGTCGCTATAGAGTCGTATTTGATATAACGTTCGCGTTTAATTAAGCAATTAGTGGTAAATAAGTAAAAGTTACTGTTAAATTAAGTTATTATGAGTTTGTCGCCGGAGAAATCGAAAAAGAGAGAGGATAGTCCTCGCCGTTCAAGGAGAAGTTCATCGTCGTCGAATTCTTCATCCACCGAGAACGAGGCTATTGCTTCTCTTCCACCCAATAAGCGGAAGAGAGAATCCAGATCTCGGGGCCAGCCATCTGTAGAGCAACGGCTCGGTGATCTAACAGATCAGGTTAGTTATTTGTCGCAGTGCATGAGCATGTTTATTCCAAGGGAGGAGGAAGATGAAGCTTTCGAGGGAATGCGGATTCAATCTCCTGAGAGTTTTCTCAATCATCCAGAATGTTCCAATAGGACACTAAATCTGGGTCAGTTACAGACTGAGAGTGAGGCGAGAGTCGTCCAGCCAGCAAAGAAAGAGCATCTTGAGTCGCTTGTCAGGCTGCAGCATTTTGGATTACCAACTTGGAAGACTGTAAGATATTCAAAGGCAATGAAGACGTTGGCTGCGATTCCAGGTTTTGTGGAGTTGCAAGTAAATGACGATCTTTGCGTGCTCAGTAGGACAAAGGATTATTTAGTTTCAACAGAGCAGGTTATGGCGGCCTTATCGAATTCTTTGTTGGAACAAAAGGCATTATTGAAATCGGGACTACAGTCAATTATTGATTGGGCTTTCAAGTCACCGGTTGACTTAAACCCAAATTCTCTGTTTAGGTTTAGGTTTAGGTGTAGGTGGCTGTCGGCAGAAGCCGACACACTTAGACCAATGTAGGTCCATTGTGATACCACGTACGTATTTATCTACCTCAACTCTGTAGATGGGACTGGCCAACGTCACGCGGTTGTTCTCAAACGGTCCCCCATCTACGTACTAACCGCGCCCAACGTAGTTTAATTGCGGTGATCTGACGAGAACCGATTAACTCGACGTGGTATGGTCGTTGGTTAGTCTCTGTTTGACAAAGTTACAAATTTGTTCGGATAGTCTTCTGATTCGTCTAAGAACACGGAACTGGCATTGCAGGTCATATGTGGTAAAAGAGCTGAGTGCATTGAGGTGAGGCGTGATAGATTGATTTCTGAGGTTTCTAACACGAACGTTCAGACAGCACATTCATCCAAGCTCTGAGCATCTTTTTAATAAGCAGGCACTTGAGGCGTTAGTGCAATCACTTGGTGGGGCTCAGTCTTGGCTTAGCGCTCCTTCTCATTCTATGGAGAGAATATCTTTTCAGAATCAGCGTCCAATTAACAGCGACAGAAGAACTAAGAGTGATGCTAGGTTTAATAATTATAAAAGATCTGCACACAAGAACAATTATAGAGAGAGACAGAGTAATAGGAAGCAAGACCAACGATTCAGGTCTTCCTTTCGTCCGAAAGCGAATACCAAAGAGAACAAATGACTCACAAACAATTTTCAGGGGAGGACAACTAAAGTTTTTCAAAGACAATTGACGCAATCTGGGAGTCAATTCCATCATTCTAAAAAGTATTTCTGGGGCGAGAATACCTTTCCGTTCCAGACCACCTCTCGTTTTCCCAACATTAGACATTTTGGAAAGTTTTTCAACAAGGCTATCTCAAGACATGGATCTTCAGGTACAAGAGATGCAAAGATTGAAAGTTCTAGAGCCCTCCCCATCAGCCAGCCCCAGTTTTATTTCAACAATGTTTCTCATAAATAAGACCAGCGGGGGAGTTCGCCCCATTTTCGGCCTCCGAGCATTAAACAATTATGTAATAAAAAAATCCTTCCTACTAATTTCTCACGCCTCGGTGCCAGACTTTTAAGAGGCAGACGATTGGATGGTAAAGATAGATACATACGAGTATATCACAGCCATACTTTCATGTCCCGATATCAGAGAGCCACCGGCCTTTTCTGAGGGTTGTATACAGAGGCAAACTCTTACAACTCACATGCCTACCATTTGGCCTATCATCAGCCCCCAGGTTATTTTCAGCCATCACTTGTTGGATTGCGGAGGTCCTTCGAAACAGGGGTATCAGGGTTTTGGTGTATCTGGACGATTTTCTCTTGCCTGCCCAAGATATTTCAAGACTTACAGTGCAGGTTGCGGAAACCATAGATCTTTTAAAGTCCCTTGATTGGATGATAAATTCCAAAAAATCAGTTTTAACACTAAAGCAGGTAATAGAGTTCCTGGGTATTCAGTGGGATTCAAGACGGAATCTTATAAGTATTCCGGAGGCAAAGAAAGAGAGGATCAGACTTTCTCTTCACCAGATGTCACAGAGACAGGTGTGCAACTTGCGACAACTGCAGAGGGTCCTGGGCCAGTTAAACTTTATTAGCTTCGTCATCCCAAGAGGACGATTGAATTGTCGTTGTCTTCAAATATTTCTTCGAAAGTTCAGCAGACGTGCAAGACAGAAACTTCTCGTCCCTCGGAGGGCTTAGAGGAGATCAATTGGCGCCTCGGAGCCACAGACAGGGTCATAACAATGCACAAGACGGCAATAACAAACTTCCTAGTCACAGATGCGTCAGCCTCAGGTTGGGGTGCTCAACTAAACGGACTAGCAATGCCTAGCCAGTGGTCAGGGAGGCAGATAGGACGGCACTCCAATATGAAGGAAATGTATGCGGTATACAGAGCTATAAGTTTTCGTGCGGACCATTTAAGGGGCGCACACGTCTTGCTCCAGACAGACAACCGCACTCTGGTGGCTTACATTCGCAAGGAGCGTGGAACCAGGTCCATTGGCCTATTAGATCAGATTCTTCACCTGGTCGATCAGTACAACATAACAATATCTGCATTCTATCTTCCGGGAAGGTACAACGCATAGCAGACAGACTTTCAAGGGGGCGACCCATACCCGAGTGGCACATTCTACCGGCAGCAAGGACTCGCATCTTCGAGAGGTGGGGCACGCCCGATATAGATCTGTTTGCTTCAAAAGAGACTGTTGTTGTCAGAAGATATGTGTCCATAGATTGCAAAGATCGTGCAGCAGAGTTCTTCGACGCCTTCAGTCGCGATTGGAATTATCAGCTAGGCTGGGTATTTCCTCCACCAAATCTTATCCCGAAGGTTTTGGCTCATATAAATCGTTGAAGGGGAACATAACTCATTGTAGCCCCCGAATGGACGCAAGTATCTTGGATGACCAACCTGAGAGATCGGGCCTTGGAGCCACCACATGCAACCAACAACCTGCAGAAGGTACTAATAGATATGACGACATGACGACCACCTCCACAAGTGGAAGATGGCCGTCATGCCTGAATGTATGGAGAGTTGGGGTTGGGGTAACCAAGTAGAAGAGTGGTCTAATGAAGAGAAAGAATTATTAAAGAAAGGATGGAGCGATTCCACGTTAAAGACATACTTGCCTGCTATCAGACCCTGGATATATTGGTGCAAAGTAAACAGTGTTAACTGCAGAGTTCCAACAGGTGCGACCGTGGCAAGATATCTGGCGCATTTATTTTTGAAAGAGAATTATTCATCAAATACAATTCTTGTCCACAAGTCCGCTATTGAGGCGTCAAGTCTCTTTGAGGCGTCAAGGAGAGCAGCGATAATCTTGTTGCTTGCACCTGGATGAAGAGTTCACGATTTAACGTTGCTGAGAATTTCCAACGACTGTTTAGAGGAAGGTGATGGGGAGATTTTGTTGCATCCAACTTTTGGTTCGAAGACCGACTCGTCAACGCATAGACAGTCGAGCTGGCAGTTAATCGAGCATCCAAACAAGAAGATATGCCCAGTGATTTGGATTAGGCGGTTAATTAGGATGTCTATGGTAGATAATCTTGATAGTCTATTCATAAGTACTCGTATAAAGGGGCCGGCGAAACTAGCGTCAAGAACGATAATCGGTGGTTGGATACGTTCAGTGTTGCGAGAGGCTGGAATAGATGCTACACCTGGTAGTGTGCGAGCAGCGGTTGCTTCCTTAGGCTGGCTACAGAATCAGCCTGTTGATGTGATTCTTTCAAGAGGAAACTGGAAGGCTGAGAATACTTTCAGACGACACTACTGTAAGAAGATAGATGCGAATTATTCCGTAGATAAGAATTTTAAATCAGGATAATTTTATGAAATTATAACATTCCTTATAAGAGGTTATTAATTTATTTTTGTTTTTTCCAATGCCGTAGAACGTATTTAATATACGGATGTGTTATCGACTAGTAGAGCTGCACATCTACATTTAAGTAGTCTTTTGTGTGGATCAAAAGTGTCAATAAATGTTGTGTTTACTAAATTATTTCATCATCATAGCGTTGTGTGCAAACACCAGCAGATAACAAACACGTCTTCAACAGCGACGCTGTGTTTTCACTAGGCAGATAATATGACGGTTTTACATTAGAATACAACCGATATTATTTGCCGACGAAAAACACAGCGTCGCAGTAAGTTCCTTACTGGTGAAGCCGCTATGAATTTATTACACCAGGTTGGCGCTTGCAGTGTTTGACAGGTAAAGGGCCGCCCTCTGGGCGTCGGCTTGGTTGCTTGCGACAGAGATTTTGGGCAAAGATGGAGGACTTTAGTGCGAATACACAATGGCTTCTTCAACAGCGACGCTGTGTTTTCCGTCAGCAAATAATATCGGTTTTATTCTAATGTAAAACCGTCATATTAAACACATCTATTGAAACCATATGTATTCAATGATTGACTGCTCGTACGTCTGCAACTAGGTTTTGCGTTTGCAGCACTAGGTCTGTTCGCGAACTAATATGCAAATATAAATTTATATAAACTTTCGTGCAAAACTACACAAACGCGTTCGCGTACTGAGAAAATGGTAAAAAGATGTACACAAGATATGTACGAGTACTTTCGTTAATTTTTCTTCACACAGAATTTCAGCTGGTAAAAAAATGAAAACTGTCAAATGATGAAATCCTATGAGTTTGCAGCAAAAAAACAGCGGTTGCTTCTTTTCAAGCCAAACTTTGACGTTTTTCATCTTTTCACACAAAAGCGTTCGCGTACTTTTCTTTGAAATGAGAGAATTCTCTCTCGATTTTGGAGATTTGACAGTTTTCATTTTTCTACACATAAAGAACGCGAACGGACCTATTATTCATCACCGCACCGAATTCATATCTTCATAATATCGAATATTATCTACACAACTGTAATGGAGGTGGAACAAACCAATACTAAAATTTTGTTTGCGATCAGTGTCCCACATTCTTTAACACGAGTGCACGTAGGACAAACCAATTTTCAACTTTGTTAATATTTTCTGTATCTCTTGTCGCCGTAACATGCACGTGGAACAAAACAATTCTCACAAAAAAATTGCGATAAATTACTCGTATATGGAAAATTTGTCCCAAACGCCAACAAATGGTTTATGGCACAAAACAATTCTACAAACTGTTGATTTTGGTGGATATGGGACAAAGTCGATGTTCGATATCTCGGCATTGGAAAGACTAAGAGCAAATCGAATCACAGATTTAAAAAGAGCATACAAAATTACCATAAAATCCGTTCCTAACTCAAAAACGACAAAAGTGGCGTATGGAACAAAACAATTCTCAGGCGACGCAATGCTTAGATTTTTGGGGATAGGAAAAGGTATAGAGTATCCAAGCGGATTATAGTTTCGGTAGTAAATTTTAATTATTTGTAAATGTTGTTCCTTCGTGTATTTCACCGTGATGAAATTCTTGACTTTAGTGAATATTTTGACAATGACAGTTCGGTAATTGGTTTAAGGGTGCGTTCACACTGAAAGTTTGAAGTTTTTAAGTATCTAATGATAGACCCTTTATTTGATAAATATTTTTTCGCTCATGAATCCTATCTTCATGTCAAATGACCGGAGTTGTAAATCAGAAAAGATCACAAAATTTTAAAGACATAAAAAAAACATAATATCGTGTATGTTAATGTTTTTCACACATATGGATCTCGTATGTTGTAGCTTTATTTGACGTCAGAGGTATGTGTATCTTACACGTGCGTAATCGTAAAAATCGACTTTTTATAAAATACATTTATAAAGTCGGCACATCGTACCCAACATAAATAGATGAGTTGCTTATGGACACTTAATAAAATAGTTTATTAAGTATTAAAACATAAATTATTTTAATAAGCGTTTTTCAGTTTTGGACGAAGCTCACATTTAACCATTTCATTGTTAATAACTGTTAGTTAAAATTTATTTTCTATCTCTAAACTTATCATACCATTACAATCTATTTACAGAGTACATCTTATCCGGATTTTAGATTATGATTAAATTTAATGTAATTCGAATTTGGTTCCTTCTCTTTCTTCCTTCCTTTCTCTCTCTCTCTCTCTCTCTCTCTCTCTCTTCCTCTCCTCCTCTCCTCCTCTCTTCCTCTCTCTTATCAGATGCGAGTAAGTGGCCCTATACCCTAAAAATCAAAGTAACCATTGCTACCATTAAAGCTGCTATTGAAGCTCCAATTGTTGCACTGCCATTGCACATGTTCGTGGAGCACGGCCTGCATTTCAGAATTTGATTGGAATTGGCGGCTTTCAACTCTCCGCATACTGACTGTTGAGTTTGGACCCCCATGCAGCCACGCTGTGTTCCGTAAATATTGTCATCTATAAAATAAAAATGGAAATTGTTAACAATGTTTGGGACTATATATGAAATAGCCAAAAATACTTACATTTCTTTTGAACTTTGAAGCAATGGTAGGTAATACCATTCTCTGGAATGTGACGCCTTGCCCTAACTAAAAGTGTGGATGGTGTTGTTTCATTTGAATCGATGCCCAACGATGGGAAAGTTGTAGCAGGTTCCTCTGGTGTCACGAACAACGTTGGTGTTTCCGATGTAAAATTATTCATAGTCGTCGAATTAACGGTTGGCGTATTGTTCAGCGTCAATTCTAAGTCAAATGGTACTACTGTTCCAACATTTGCAGGCGTTGGCACTTCAGTTGTGGATGGAAGTGGGCCAACTGTTGGAGGCGTTGGGATTCTGGTGCTAACCGTCGTTGGATCTTCTGGCGTAGTAGTTGTTGTTGTTGATGTTGATGTTGATGTTGATGTTGATGTTCTTTTGCTTGTTGACATTTCAGTTGTTGATGTTGTTTCTGATGGCGTTATCGCTGTTATGGTAGCAACTGCATCTGTACCACATGTCTGAAGTGGAGTGTTCTTATCGATCTTTGCGCAATTATCGCAGACATAGCACTGCAAATGACTATGGCCTAGAATTACAAAAAAAGAAAGATTACAAATTAGTCCAGTTAAGTTCTGTCCCCAAGGCAAGTCCCAAGTCAATTAAATGTAGACGAGGTATAAGTCAATATTAATATCGGGGAGTACAACTGATAACAGCGCTCGCTTGTTATATATGTGTGTTTATACCTTATATCTCTGGGCACTGTACTCAGCAAACAATTATTGTGTACATAATAGACGGTGGTTTTTGCTGGGATTTTTTTGTTCGTATACTAGGTTGAAGTACCTTAATTGTGAAGTTACAATTAAATGTATTAAAAAGATTCTAGTTTGATGTACAGACCATTTAAATGTAAAAAATGAAACTGATATTAATTTAATTCAACACTGAAAAAGCGAGTCTGACATCTAACTCAAGTGATTGACTTAAGTGTTTAACAAGAAGTTTAATTATACCAATTTGCTTTTACAACGACACCTCTGTATATTGTAGGACAGGTACGAACAATAACTTGACTCAAACAATGATTTTTGTTGATAAGCTTATTTGTAGATGTGAATGATCCACGTTGTTGATATCGAAAAAATGTGATGGTAAAAGCATTTAGATCATATCGATGTGAATAAGTATTTACAATATGGGTAAAATGTGCAAGTTGAGTGGAAAATAAATGGTTGACATAAGTAAATGAAAAATGCAGTCGCTCGCTTGGAAAAAGTCCTGTCTTTATGACCTAAACGAGAATGCGAGAATGTTGTAATTAAAGTCAATAAAGCTATAAACATTTTTTTCTGTAATATGTAATAACTCCCAAAACGTACCAATAGGGCGATGCCCAAAAATGGTGCCTTTTTTATGCTTTAAAGTACATCCGCCTAAAGTTATGCGCTCTAATCTAATAGGATCTACACACAGTTTTTCTAATTACATAAATACGTGTTATAAAGGGTCCGCCATCTAACGTTTTTTTTCAACTAGTGCTTATTTCGTGAATGGTAAAACTTAGCTCATGTCTGATTTGACAGATAATTAGTTTTATCCTTCCGCTGAACGAATATGGTTGTGTATACGCTTGAACCACGCTGGGAAATATTGCGACATTACTTTGAAAATCATGGTAATGTTGCAGAATGTGTGCGAAAATTGCATACGGATTTTGGAAGAAGAGAAGCACCGTCAGCTCCGTATGTTCGTTATATTGTGAAAAAAGTGAAAGAAACTGGCATCCTCATCGATAAACCAAAGCGTGAAAAGCCAAAAACAGTGTGTACACCCGAGAATATTGCTGCTGTGGCAGAAAGTGTGCGTGAAGCGCCATCAACATCAATTCACCGTCGTTCTCAACAATTGAACATTTCGGAGACATCATTGAGACGAATTTTGCATAAAGACCTTGGTATGACGATCGTGTAGGCTACTGCATGGCCAACCGAGGCAGCCATTTGAATGAAATTATTTTCCATTATTAACCGGAAGGATGGTTATTTCAAATAAAAAAAGAAATTTGAGAAAATATTCAGTAGTTTTTTTTTATAGCATTTTCAAAAAAAAAAAGTTATTTGGCGGACCCTTTAGATTAGGGCGCATAAATACGAGTAACTCAAGACGAATGTACTTTAGAAACCATTTTGCTGACGAAATCATTGTAAATGAAAGTAATATTCTTCGCAAATATGTTGATAGTCTTTTTTAACAATTCCTCTATATAAGGTTTTCTGCCATGCCCACTTATAATATTCGTTTTTTTCACAAAAAATTTGTTTTTCGATAAAATCCTTTGAATGTTGTATAACAAAATATGTAGAGCGTTCTTAACAATTCACCTATCCTTAGACTTTTGCCACGCCCACTTTATGAGGGATAAGAGTAGGAATAGGGTATCCAACATTTACTGTAGCCCTTCCCTATGTTGATATATCAAGAAAATACGTATATTTTCTGATTTATGATTTAATTTTGTATTTTATGAATAGAAGAGTTATTGATTTTTGTGCTGTTAACAACGACTGGACTGGGAAAATTAAAAAATTTGAGGTACAATACAAAACTTTTTCGGATCACATGCCAATCGTGGTTGAAGTTGATGGTGAAACACCCTCATATCACAAAAACCTGCCCCTGCTACCAAGACTTAAATGGAAATCCGAAACAACAAATACCTACCACAGGTTATTAGACAGCTTGCTCTCAGCAAATAATTCGATACCTGAAGAAACAGAAACACTCGCAAACCAAATAACTTGTTATATAAGAAGTGCTGCATCAAACAACATTTCAAATATAAGGTCACCATTTAAACAAAAATGGTTTGATAGAGAATGCATAAATGCTAGGAAGAAATCATTTGCCCTTTTGCGTGTCTGGAGAACTTGTAATGACCCTGATGTTAAAAAGTGGTATAACCAAGTGAATACCCACTACAAAAATCTATGCCTAGCTAAGAAAACTGACTTCGATAATCAGCAAGCTCTCAACCAAGTCTTCAAAGGACTTCTGGAGAATAGCAAGGGAGATTAATGGTACAGTTTATCAAATAGGTACAGGAGTATCTGCTGATGATCTATCCATATATTTTAAACATCTTCTATTGGATAACTCAAACCTTCCTTTCTCGTATGCGGACCCCCTCATTTTCGACGATTCCCTAGATGGTGAGGTAACAACTGACGAAATTAATGCTGTTATCATGAAATCCAAAAATGGAAAGGCGCCAGGCGAAGATGGGATTCCGTACGAATTCTACAAAAATGCTAGTCCAACCTTAATCAACTATTTGAAAGTTCTCTTCAACAGTGTGTTCTCGAGTGCAGCCATCCCTTCATCGTTTAAGAAGTCTGTAATATTCCCCATCCACAAAAAGGGTTCGCTGGAAAACGTAGAAAACTACAGGGGAATCTCATTCATGAATGTGTCAGCCAAGATATTTTGTGGCATACTTGTAGGACGATTAGAAAAATGGGTAGATGAAAAAAATATTCTGACAGAGCGTCAAGCTGGATTCAGAAAAAACTTTTCAACCGTTGACCAAATATTCACATTATCTGCGATTATAAGAGCCTTTCAAGCCAGAAACAAGAAAATGTATAGCTTTTTTGTAGATTTCAAGGCAGCTTTTGATCTTGTTAGCCGAAGTGCACTCTTCTATAAACTGTCTCAGTTGGGTATCTCTACAAAATTTCTTAAGACCATTAAAAAAATGTATGCCGAAACAAGTGCAGCAGTCTGGGATGGAAAGGATTTCTCAGAATGGTTTAAAACACAGACTGGTGTAAAGCAAGGATGTCCTCTTAGTGCCTTATTGTTTTCTCTATTTATAAACGACATAGAAAAAGATTTGCCTGGTGGAGTACGAATTGCTAATACCGTGGTCAATGTCTTGTTATATGCCGATGATCTTGTTCTACTCTCTGAATCTCCTGAAAATCTCCAATTGATGATAAATCGACTAGCCAGTTACTGCAAAAAATGGGGACTAACCATCAACACCGAAAAATCTAAAATTATGGTCTTTTCCCGTTCACCACGAGTGCAAAGTGGAAATAGATGGTTTTATAATGGAAGCCGATTAGAGATTGTGAAGGAACTCAAATATTTAGGAGTGAAACTGAACCCAAGCCTAGAATTTGGTAAACATCTAACGGATAAAGCCAAGTCTTCCCAAAGCTTAGTGAATCTATCATGGAAAAATGTTTTTGCAAACAAGCGGATTCTCCTCTCAACGAAATACAGAATATTTGATTCAGTTGTTAAATCAACTCTTTGTTACGCCTCTCAAGTTTGGGGATCAGACGAGTACGAAGTAATCGAGAAATTCCACAGGAACTTCTTGAAAAAATTATTCAACTTACCAATGAAATCGCCGAACAACACAATCTATTTGGAAACGGGTCTTCCAATGCTTTTTACAAGCACTCTCAAATCGCAAGCGGATTACATCATTAAAATAGGTTCGTATCCAGACTCCCGAATAACCAAAAAAATGCTATCTTATGAATTAAGAAACAAGGACTGGTGGGCGTTAAGATGGTTAAGAATTGGAAACGCGTGTGGAGAAACTATTTCATTCGATCTAAACAACCTGGACAACTTAAAGAACCAACTTTATCGAATAATAAATAAAAATGAAGATGCTATTCGTGTGCGATTTATAGAGAAAGCTCGTGAATCAGATAGCAGAGTATTGTATTCTCACCTGAACTTCAATCTAAAGGATAAGAACTATTTCAATGACTCACTCAACTATAGTGAAATATCTCTTATTTTCAAAACAAGGTGTGAGTTGATTGGTTTAAATGGCAGCCCATATAATGGAAGCTTCAACCAGTTTTGTAATATTTGCAACTTAAAAGCGAAAGAAGACTGCTTTCACATTATTAGTGTTTGTCCAATCTACAAACCACAGAGACTAGCTTACTTCGGAAAAAAATTCCTTACCATGCAGGAGACAATACAAATTCTGAACGAGTGTGATTGGAAAAAGTTATTTTATTATATTAAATCCATCTACAAATACAGGTCGCTATTAATAACAGAGTATTATGATTGATTAAGTTTATTAAAAAAATAACTATATTGTTAAAGTTACAAATGTAGGTACATGTATAAGCATTTTGCTAACCAAGCTGACGGCTAAGCCATAGCTTTAAAATTCATTCTATCTTGTAACTTATGTAATAAGAAAATATTAAATAAATGAATTTCTTACTTACTTACTTACTTACTTATAGGCAGTGCTTGAAGTGAGATTTGGCATTAGCGGTATCTTTCGCTCGGCCTCGAAAAAAAATCGCACGGTATTAAATCGCACGATCTTGAAGGTAAATTTGATTATTGTTTCGAGAAATGAATAGCCCAGCGAACTATTCTCGCAAGCGTGAAATTGTTTCGCTACTTATGCGGCATGTTCAAGTATTATAGTCCTGATGAAAGGAAATATCGCCCACAGCCGTACCTTAAAGTTTCGGCAAAAAAAGAGCCAGAAAATCGTCCACACAAAATCTGTCTTCTTTTCTTAGGAAAAAATGCCTGACTTTTTCTGGAAATATTTTTCAAATTTCCAGCTATTTTAAAGGCGCTTTTTCATTTTAAGAATTGGAAAAAAGCGCCAAAAAAATGTTAAGGAAATAGGGCCAGACGGTATAATTGTCCTTTCCGTACACTAAAGCTGATGCCCGCCTTATTCGAAGAACCAACGTGCGCCCATGGGTAACGACGGTTGCCGGCCGTTTGCAGAAACTACACCCTTCCATCCTGTGCGATACCAAGGGCTCTGCCATCCGCGGTGGCATGTAGGTTCGCTGTTCCTTAGGACTCGAAGGTTAACTTGGCTGGAGCATCATTCAATGTGGGTGAGGTAAGGTAGTCGACGTGTTTGGTCTTATGGACTATATTCATATGCTAATAGAATTCGCGGTTGTTTATCCTGCATGCACTCTATTCACACATGGGCCCAAATATCCGACAATGAATTTTGTTTAACTCTAGAAAGATAATCTTCGTCGATTTGAAGAGTCCTTTCGAAATAATTAGTTTTCTAGCTGAAACCGATACGCAGATCGTGTTGAACGTCTCAGAATTCTGATTTATCGCCCAGAGCTTGCATGAGCTTGTTGTTGCATTGAGGTGAGCCACGTTAAAATGGAGATATGTCGAGGAGCTTTATGCCACGAAGAAAACTGTTATGTTCGATCCAACTGCATATAATTTTGTTTTTGAATGGTTTTTTTATATTTAATATATATCTAAACCCATAAATTCAAATTTAAATAAAGTGAATTTTTTCATTTTGCAATATTTTTTGTTTTTTTTGATTACATGTAGAAAGATTTTTTTGAATTATCTTAATTGCTTTGTGGATGGGTAAACTAGAAAACATGTTGAAATTTAATTTTATATCTTTCAGCAGCGCCCTGCAATGGGTAATAAAAGTAAAGCCGTATTTTATAGGGATATGACGTATGAGTATGCACAATATGCATAATTGCGTGATGTTGCTTACTATATACTCGTATGTTAAAAAAATGTATGAAAGATAAGTGCTTTACATTGATCCAAATCTTATTAACTTGTAACGTGACGATGTCGATATTTTTCTTAACCTGACTTAAGTAAGGCGGATTCATAGACATTATGGTGGGTCGATTTTATATGAGAAAAAATAAAAGTTATTTGATCATATTGCAATAGTAATATTATGTTGTGTATGGTTCAAACAAATAATAATTGCCAAAAAAAGTGCAATTAAATCATATCTATAGCCCGCGCATGAGCTTTGAAGTTTCGGAGATTTTTGAAAAAACAACATTTGGTTAAATTTAAATATTTTATTAAAAAAAATAAAATATTAATGGAAAATTTTAAAATAATTCAAAAACAATAAAATAGAACACAAATTTGGTAATGGAAATCATAAATACAGTATAATACCGATAAATCGTAGTATCAAGGGACGTAGAGTTTATTGTGAATTATAGGGGTTTTCGAATTAGCGAGATTACGAATTATTGAAGGTTTAAAAAATAAAAATACGATTTAAAGGGATTTTATGTTTTAAATTCAAATTCAATATTTAACACAATATATTGGACACAAAAAACACAAAAAAACAATTTTTCTACATAGGTACTTATACATAAAATGTACCTACATATGTACAAAAAAAAAAAAAAAAAAAAAATTCACAAATGGACAGACACTTTTGTATACGGTTAGAAGTCTGCAATGTCATAGGAAATTTACTTTGGCATAACGGTAACCGTTTTTGCCAGAAAGTCTGTGAATGCACGTGCTTACATTGAAACAGAAATAGCTGCCGTTACCTGCAGCTTCACACATTTGCAAGGGTGACAAAATCCTTTTCGCCCCCGGATGTTGCTCCAAGTCCTTTCTTTGTGATTCTTATCATAAACATATTGTAACAAACGTGATTCAGAGTATTGAAGATAAGGAATGAGACTTTTTTTGAATAAACGGGGTTATCAACAGAGACTTACGAATTATAAGACGTTTTATATGACTTTGCATATGGAAATTATTGCGAATTATCGAGGGGACCGAAATGCACTGATTTTTTACGAATAACCGGGATTTTTTCAAGGGACCTGCAGTTTATTTCGAATAAGAGGGGGTTACGAATTAACGATTATACTGTATGATGTAAACAAGAAATCATTTTTTTTTATATTTTAGGCAAGGAATCGCGTTTACTCTCAAATCGAGGCATTACTTTTCTGGATGCAAGTTTCGCTTTGTTGCCAATCTTGTATGTCAATATAGCTTTCAGCATCGAAATTAATAAGCGGCACTTCAAACACATGAGGCTTCTTTTGGGAAACCAAAAGCCCTGAGCTTAAACTCGATTATTTCATGGTACAGCTGGTCGAAAGCCTTAGAGAAGTCAGTGTATATGCAATCCATTTCGTCCTTATTCTCCAAGGCATTAGAACAATCATGCAAGAAACTTAACAGATTAGTGACAGTGGATCTGTTTCTTACAAATCCATGCTGTTCACTACAAATTAAATTGCGACAAAGAAATATTAACTTTTCGCAAACAATTTGTTCAAAAAGCTTAGGGATACACGAAAGCTTTGAAATAGGCCTATAATTAGTGATATCACCACGTTCGCCTTTTTTTAAATACAGGTGTGATAAAAGCACTTTTCCATACATAAGGGAATTTACCAGTACTAATGGACAATTCAAACAGATATTTAAGATATGGAGCAATTGCATGACTACATTTTTTAAGAACGATCGGTGCAATGCCATCAGGACCTGATGAATAATCATTCTTCAGAGAAGAAATAAATTTTCAAATTGTTTCCAAGTCAAATGAGAAGCTACTAAAACTTATTTGGGAACAGCTAGTTAGATAACTAAAATATTGCTCATCTATGTGAAGAGGGGTCACCCGAAACGACTTACTGAAATAATCTGCAAACATATTGCTTGCATCTAGCGAATCAGCAGTTGTAGAGCTATTGTAAGTAAGTTTCAATGGATAACCATCGGTTTTTTCCTTAGAATTAACAGATCCCCAAAAAAGTTTGGGGTCCAATTTTAGAGAGCATTCCATTTTACTTATATAGTCAATATATAAGTTGCAGGAAAAAGATTTGAATTCGTTGAATAGTGTAAGATAGAGCTCAAGATCTGAATGGCGTAGACTTTTTAAATAGTTCTTCCAAGCCCTATTACGTCTGTTTCGTATTGATTTCAGCTCTTTAGTGTACCAAGGATGGGACGTTTTCAGATTCCTAGAGGATTTCACAGGAATCACTTTTTTCATGCAGTTATCCATCAAAGAATAAAAAGAACCTACTGCATCTTTAATATTAGATTAGGCAGTAAGGTTAAAATTAAAGCTGTTAATTACATCAGAAAGCCTTTGAAAATTTGCTTTCCGAAAGTCAAAAGATTGCGAACGGTCATACGAATTACTATTTTCATACAAATGTGCGCATAGTTCAATAAATACATCCAAGGGTGGATGATTGTTATCTATGTTAGTTATACTGAAGTGGGATTCTAGAACCATAGTACTAACAGAGTCAGAAGAAAAAACAAGATCGAGAGTTCGATTTTTTAAATTTTTTATACAGCTAGTTTGCTGTAAGTCAAAAGACAAGATGTTGTTCAGTAAAGCGAGCTCTTGTTGGGCAGAGTCAAAGGATCGGATGAGATAAGAATCATCCTCAGAAGGTACCCATCCAATATGTGGCAGATTGAAGTCGCCTATAAGTAAGACAGTGCTGTCACAACAAGATATGTCAAAAATATAGTCTAGTGCCATAGAAAGTTCCGAATACAAGGAACACAGACGATACGATGGAATGTACGCATTAACAACATATAAATGCTTGTTCTTAAGTGTAATTTTTACACAGATAATTTCGACGGTTAGTGGAAATGGAAAGTCAATCTTTCGTGACTCAAGGTTGGAACGAACAGCAATCAGGACACCTCCTCCAAGCGCTTTCAAGTCATTTTGATGACGATCGTTTTTGAATATGGAGAACTCATGATTGAAGAGTTCCGTGTCTAGGATTCCTGCATTAAGCCATGTTTCCGTCAAGGAGAAGATATCATGAGAGAGGGCTTGGGAGTTTAAATATAATTCAGCGGTTTTTGTGCGGAGTCCCCTTATATTTTGATAGTAGAGGGACAGCCTAGTGGGTTTTTTAACACTGACGGACAAACTTTCCTGCGACTTTTTGTCGACCGGGGAGTAAATTCTTTTACTAACGTATTTTGAGGCCATGTAGTACTATTGCACAGTATTTCGAAATATATTGGAGGGGCGACAATTTTGAAAGACGCAACAAACCCATCAGCCTTACTGATTTTGGTGCATTTAATTGAGTCATCTTTTGGAATCAAATTTCTCGAGACCAAATGGTTCAAGACATCGTCTGAAGAAGTGTTTGGTTTTAGTCGAGAAATAAAAATGAATTTTGGTCTGGGAATCGATTCAATAGATGCAGATTCCGTACCTATGGAATGATTGATGCATGTGGGACTAACCATTCCTAATAGGGGTATCGTTACAGTTTTTTCGCTGACTCCTAAGATTAAGCCTTTTTGCCTTTGGGTTTAGCGCAGAGGAAGGCACATCACGTTTCCTTTTTCCTGCGAGTAGAGTTGATGAAGATGATGGCAAATTAAGAATAAAGGAGAATGCTATCGCAATGAGCTTACTGGTAGCTTCATGATTCGTCGCGGACTTAAATTCAGCATGGCGCGAGGGCTTATGTCCAAATCGCGTGGGTCAGTACACGGCATCAATCGGTCGTTTCTTTTGGAACTTCACGAAATGCTCCGACTGCTGTTGTGAGACGTCTGTGGAAAATTAGTTTATATAACTTTTTGTCTAATGTTGTAATCCTTAAGGTTTGCATTACTCGTCAGAAAAACTGACTATTTTCAGAGGCTGTAATAAAAAGCTGTTAGACACTAATTAAAGCAAATATTTTCCCTATATTTTATTTAATACTTTTAAGCAAATCCATTAGTATTCATACAAATTTATTTTGACTAAGGCTTTCGTAAAAAAATAAGACAAATACACTCTAGAAATTTCGGTCCTAAGGACCGTGCGCGGTATATGTGCTATTATTTTTTGACGCGGGTATATAAGTTTAAAAAGATGTCTCAAAGGCAATTCGTTCAAATGTAGCATACAAATGATCCACTGTAAGGGACGCTGAAGGCAACTCCCGCTTTTTCGCACCGAGAGAAGATAGTGTTTGTGTTGTGTTTGATACATTGATACAAGTACATTAGGTAACTGTCACATTTGTTACATTATGTCTTTTTTGTCATTTTGTTTTTACTAACCTGCAAAAAATCTTAAAGCAATTGGGTGATGTGATTTTCTTTGGTTGACGAAAGCTAATATTAAATATTGCGACTAGAGGAATATTAATGTAGCGAATGATTGTCGCACTGAGGACAAAGTAGAACAATCGCTCATTGCGATAGCATATAATAATATATGATGGGAAAGGCTTAAAACAGATTTAAACTACCATCTCAAAACCTTACAAAAGAGACATTTTATTTAAGAATAGGGACATTAAAGCTCTATGCCACTTAAAAGCAACACAATGATATACGTTTAGCTTCCAAACTTATTGTTCTACTGGCTTAGGATGTCATTGCATACTATTTTACACGTTCTTATCAAAATAAAGTCGCGATGCGCGGGCTCCTACACTAAAAATAATTGAATAATATTTTACGTGTGTGCAAATTAGATAAAAACAAAACATAATTTCACTATTACAAATGGATTTGACGAAAAATAAAAATCGACCCACCTTAATAGACATACTATCTTCTACCTTTTTTTGATTGTGATCTTATGAACGGTTTTTGATTTGTCATAATAGCTTCGATCTTAATGTGTCTATTTGAAGCAAATAAATCACTGAGATATTGCTGTGTTTCGAAAGTGTCGTTGTTTAAATCTTTTGGTAAAAACTGAGTATGACATTTGCTGACCTATACTCCAAGTATTAAAAACGGGTTGGGGACATAATCCCGAAAACCAAAGCCCGAAAATCCAAAATCCCGAAAATCCAAAATCCCGAAAAAAGAATCCCGAAAACGAAATCCCGAAAAATTATATTAATTGAAAAATTTGCGCAAATTTTTCATTTTATATAATTTTTCGGGATTTCGTTTGCGGGATCCTTTATTTTATTTTGAATGAAATAGACAAGTGTTTGTCCATTCCATTCACCGTAATAATGTTTTGCAATGTTTGCGTTGTAATGTTTTGTAATTCGCAATGTGCATTCAGTTGAGATGATCTCAAATAGTGTGATAGCTGACCGACTAGATTTTTGTAAGACAGTGAACAACGTAATACAAACTGAGTATCGTGCATGCCTTTATAATTAAAAACTTTATATTATCAGTGACAAGAATGTGTCCATCGTGAAAACCAACAAACAGCGTGAGAAACTGCTTATTGACGGCTACAAAAAATACAAGGATACATTTTACTGGGAGTGTGAGCAGCGAAAGCGTTCTGAAATAAGTTATCTCAGATTAATTGCGTACAATATGAACTTGTAATAAATATTGTTTTGTCATATATCGTTTTTGATATGTTTTTGTAAGACTTGAACTGTTTTTGTTATGTTTAAAGTTTTTTTTATTATGTTTATTTTGTTAGTTAAATTTGCCAAATTTTTTTGTTGCTACAACAAAATTTTTAGTTTCATTTTCGGGATTTTGGTCTTTCGGAATTTTGGATTTTCGGGATTGCGGCTTTTCGGGATTGTGGGTTTTCGGGATTTTAGTTTTTCGGGATTGTGGCTTTTCGGGATTTTGGATTTTCGGGATTTTGGGATTTCGGGATTACGTCTTTCGGGATTCTGTCCGACTCCCATTGAAAACAAAAACAGAAATCAATATCGTTAAAGGCATTTTTGAGAAACGTGAAATTTAAAAAAAAAAATACAAACAGCCTTATTAATAAAAAAACACTATCAACTCCTTAACACACGAGTTAGCTGGCTGGATACGGATAGCGATCTCGTCCATATGATAACGTTTCTGATTAATACAAATATGGTTTCCCTGTGTTCGCTGTTTGCTCTTTATCACCTACAATACGGCAGCACTTTACCAAATTATACTCAAAAATGGAGTGTATCTGTCATATTTCACCAGTTGACTTGACATTCATTTCTGTGTATTCCATTCCAATACTATGGTACTACTCTCAACTCAACGCATTATGAAAGAGTAATATTCCCAAAAGGGAGACAGTCTTCTCTCTCATCCTCTCAATGTTTCCACACATGCATGCGCATCCTCTCAATTTGTGAATGCATGAACTACAATCTGAGAATGTGTGAAGTTATCCGCTCTTTATACGCCGAATTCGGCGAGTTAATATATCCACTCGTTATTACATGTCATTGAAAGCTAACACACGTTTATTAATCAGAATTATGAGTTAACAGATGTGCTAGTGCTAACTCGTCGCTATCCGTTGTTCATACGGGGGAAACAGTTTTAAAAAAAATTTCAGAATCTTATAGCGTTTTTCATTGAAAATCATCAGTTGATCAGTTGACTATTATAGTATTGGTGTGGGTGGCGGTTTCATACAGTATCTGTCCTACCTACTGAAATGATATCACAATAAATCAAAACTACGTTTTCCAAACTTTGACGTTCCTCGCAAGGCTTTTTGTATGTATTGGTATTATAAAGCAAATCGCTGAAAACTTTGAGATCGCGGCTTTCATGCTAGGGGCAATTCTTGAATTGCTCTTTTTCTTCAATGAAACATGCAAAACCGAAAAATATTTGCTCTTTAGAGCAAAACTAGTGAATATAAATGAAATGAAAATTGAATATATTTCATTTAGAAAAATATTAACCCATATTAAATCGGATACTATTGATTTAAAGTTAACACGTAATTTGACGCATTACCTTAAAGATTCACGTGCCTAAAAATATGATTATGTTTCTAGACAGATGGACCATAGTACCAGCGCTTCCTTCCTGTTTATCGCTCAGCAGCCCTTTACCACGGCACGCTCGTCTATCGTCTAGGCATCTAAGCGTTAGAGCTATGAGAAATTTTTATTAAAGCGACTTTTTTAAAATATTATTTTTATTGTAAAGGGGTTGTTTTCCACTTTTTACACAATTCATCACTCATATTATTATGTTTCAATTAACACAACTGCAGGGTTGATGAATTGAACAACTGTCCATTTAACCTCCTTAGGCATACCATTCGCTACATGTTACTCATTTTTAAGCTTGATACCATCAAGAAATATAACCATAGGTGTACAAAGGGTACAACTTGTCTAGCGACAAAGCAGAATCGGGCTAAGCTGAATGCGTTTGATTTCTCTTAACAGATTGGACATTGGTGCTTCAATTAGTTTCATCACTGGGCACTGTCTCATAGGCAAGCATTGCACAAGTCCTGGCATATACTTAAATGATTTTTGCAGATGCTGCTTGGACGAAGCCGAGAAGGAGCTTAAATAATCTCTACGCATGTCCTGGCCTCGGTTCGAAACCAACTCAACTGCAAAAGTAACAACACTGCCGATAACGTTCCACACAAACAAGATCAAATGGAAACACACCACTTTCGATAGGAAGGCATTAAAGTGATAAGTACACAGGTACACAGGTATCCAGGGTAATGAAAGAGCGGATGCTTTGGCCAGGAAGGGCTCTTCAAAAGCCTTCATTGGCCCACAACCATCCATAGGATGCTGCTCATCCGTCCACAAACGTGAAATGGCTGAGGCTCTACGCCAACAACATTCCGAATACTGGCATGACCTGGTCTCATGCAGATATTCGAAGAAGCTAGTGGACGGTCCAAAAACCAGCAGAGCTAAATTTTTGCTTGAACTAAATAGGAAAGACTTGAGATCATTGGTTGGTCTCGTCACTGGTTTCAGTCCTGTTAACGAGCACCTAAAGACCATCCACATTAAGAGCTCGGGCCTATATGAGTGCTGCTTAAAGGCGGATGAAACGGCATCTCACTTCATCTGTGAATGTCCTGCTTTCGCCAGAACCAGGATCAACAATATAGGTAAACAATTCGTCTACGAAGATGAGATGGGGGATTTAGAACTTGCTAATATCCTTCGCTTTGCCAAGGCCACTGGCAGGTTCTCTCTCACTGACTCTATCACTAATCGCCAATAATCAGCGAGAGGGCAGGAATGCTGAAGTACAATGGACCACTAGGTCTAAGTGTTTGTCATCTACTGATGACCCCACTGCACATACAATACAATACAATACTCATCTTCTAAGACCTGGAATTGGTATGATGAAAAACAAAGTTCCTGTAAGCCAGACCCGAGATTGAACGATTAAGACTGGCTTCTGCTTAAACAATTAAAAATGCAAGTAAAATGAAGAAAATTGCCATCAAATATAGCAGAAAAACATAGGGGCGGGCTACAGTCCGCTTGGGCGAACTGTTGGATACCCTATTCTTATTCCTATATCTCATAAGTGGGCGTGACAAAAATTTAAAGGATTTTATCGAAAAACTAAGCTTTTGTAAATAAAAACGCTCCCTAGCTCAAACTTTGGTTTTTCAATAAAATTGTTTTATTTAATTGTGGGCGTGTCAGTAGGCGGATTTAAAAAAAAATTAAGTATGAGCATAAAGGGCACCTAGAGAGTATATACTATAAATTTCAGCTCCCTAGCTCAAACTTTGGACTTTCAAAAATAAAAAAAAAATAATTGTGGGCGGATTTTGAAAATATTTACACATGAGCATAAAGGGCCCCTAGAGAGTATATATTAAAAATTTCAGCTCCCTAGCTCAAATTTTGGTTTTTCAAAAAAAATATTTTATTTAATTGTGGGCGTGTCAGTGGGCGGATTTTGAAAATTTTATGTCACAAGCAGTTTTATGGGCCAAAGATCATATATAAAAAATTTCAGCTTTCTAACTCAAAATTCAATTTTTCCCAAAATTTGTTTTATTTAATTGTGGGCGTGTCAGTGGGCGGATTTTGAAAATTTTGTGTCCCAATCAGTTTTATGGGCCATAGATCATATATAAAAAATTTCAGCTCTCTAGCTCAAAATTCGATTTTTTCCAAAATTTTGTTTTTTTGAGTTTGTGGGCGTGTCTGTGGGCGGATTCCGAAAATTCTTAAACTTGAATATTTCGGGACCCTAGAGAGTATATGGTTAAAATTTCAGCTCTCTAGGTCCAGTTTAAAGGCCTAATTTTTGCCGACGGACGGACGGACGGACGGACGGACGGACATGGCTAGATCGACATTACTATCGATGCTGATCATAAATATAGTAACTTTTAGGGGTCTACGGGCAATATTAATGTATGTTACAAACTATGCGTCAAAATTAATATACCCCTAGAATAGGGTATAAAAAGATACTTTAAACAGTTGTTGGTTGCAAATGACATACATTTTTGAGAGCTGCGTACTATACAATACTGTGGAATTGTACTCGAATTCAGCATGCACAAATGTTGACAATATGGAACTGGGGTGTTATGCCTAATATTTATCTTGTAGTTCAAGTCGTTCTTAGAAAAATGCTCTCTTTAACATACTAAACATTTTGTCAAAACCTTAGAGGGCGCCCTTTTTTCTGAATATTTACCCGATTGTTATACCCTATTCTAAGGGTATATTAATTTTGACGCATAGTTTTTAACATACCTTAATATTGCCCGTAGACCCCTAAAAGTTACTATATTTATGATCAACATCGATAGTAATGTCGATCTAGCCATGTCCGTCCGTCCGTCCGTCTGTTGGCAAAAATTAGGCCTTTAAACTGGGCCCAGAGAGCTGAAATTTTAACCATATACTCTCTAGGGTCCCGAAATAATCACGTTTACGAATTTTTAAAATCCGCCCACAGACACGCCCACAAACTCAAAAAAACAAATTTTTCGAAAAAATCGAATTTTGAGCTAGAAAGCTGAAATTTTGTATATATGATCTATGACTCCTAAAACTGCTCGGGGGATAAAAATTTCAAAATCCGCCCACTGACACGCCCACAATTAAATAAAACATTTTTTTTTAAATCCGCCTGCTGACACGCTCACAATTAAATAAAACAATTTTATTGAAAAACCAAAGTTTGAGCTAGGAAGCGTTTTTATTACAAAAGAATCGTTTTTATTTGATAAAATCCTGTAGAGCGTTCTTACCAATTCAACCATACTTAGACTTTTGTCACGCCTACTTATGAGGGATAGGAATAAGAATAGGGTATCCAACAGTTCGCCCAAGCGGACTGTAGCCCGTCCCTATATTTTTTTTAATTTCGAAGTCAGAAGTGGTTGCACCAAATTATTTATTACTCATATAAAATAAATTAAACATAAATTGAGTGACTTGATTTCGTTCTTCGCAAAGTAGGTGGGTTGTATTTGTATTTGTATTTGTACACCCACTTTTTGGGGTTCTTTACTTAAATATTGTTTTGTCGATAAAATCCTTAAAAAAACTCGCTCAAACAAAGTTTTTCGCCACATCCGTTTTTTGGGGGCGTATTTGACACAAACGTTAATTTTTCGAACAATTTCTTAAAATTATATAGCCAATGTCGTTCTTGAAAATCTGATAAAAAAAGTCTTTTGCCACATCCTCTTTTGGGCTGGTTTTAATTTAATTTAAATAGCAACTTTTTGCCTAAAGCTACTTGTTGCAACCTTTTGAAATTTTCCAGTTGTAACGCTGATCCAAGTTGCTGGATGGAAATTATAGAAATCCATATTAGTGCATTTTTTTTCCGATATCCGATGCAAGTTTGAAGTAGATTGGAAAAGCACATTGCACCACGTGTTGTTTTCGACGTCAAGCGATATGGCTGGATTAAATTTTCCGAGACCCCGAACTCGACCTTTGTCATATAGAGCTCTTGACGATATACATATTAGTATATGCAGCTTACAGAGTCGATGTCAAGATATTAGGTCTCGATTGGTTCGTTGGTATTTCCCAGGATTTTTCTCTAAATAAAAAATGTGTATATTTCGAAATGGCTTGAAACGCTTACCCAATACATTTCGATACTTTCTTAAATGCTGAAAGTTATTGCCAGACAAAAACATATTTTGCTTTCTGTTCTAAATCAAATCATTATTCAATTGTCACTTTCTTATTTTTCTTTAACGACAAGTTTATGATCTGGACTAAAGGGATCATAACATTCCCACTTCATTGCATCCATACTGGTCTGCCATTATTTAACGTTAACCGTTTATTTAATTTTATTATAGGTAACATTTGGATTACAAATCGTGACGAAAAAAACAGCTTCACTTGAAATGTTAATTAATTATCATAATTTCATTCGAAATTCATCCATATTCATAACAGGTCTGAGACTATTATAAAGTAGATACCCGTATCCATAGCCATAATATATGTTATTACAATTCGCGCTTCTATAATTATTCCCACAAGTATGGTAATTTCCTTGGGTAACGAAAGCAACTACGTCTTGTTAAATGGGTTTTCTCACTTCCAATATTTCTGTGAAGTAAAGTTTACCTTCATACAAATAATAAGAATTATGCAACTTTAGAAAATCCAATAGCATTTAAAAACAAGATTTTTTTAGAAAAAAAATATACAAAACTTATTTGCGCGTATTTCTGACGTCAATGTCAACCCACTTGTCAGTCTGGCATTGTACATAGTATATCATTGTTAAAAACCTCTGTCAAAATGATATTAACAGCCTGAAAACGATTATTCACCTGACACAATTGGTCAATATTTTGACAAGCATTATCTTTCGACACAATATTGAACAAATATTTGAACATTGTAAGTAATTGTCTCAACGATGAGACTGAGAATTTTTCATTTGTAGCATTGCGATTGAAGTAAGGAGTATCAATCATACTCGTATAATCGCAGTTGTTATCGTATTGTAATATTGTATGTTTCGCTGCGGGGCAGCGGCTGGCTCACGCGCTATATAAGAACGTTTGAATAGTAACCAAACATTTGTGATTTCATAGGTTTCAAAGGTTGACAATCATATGATTGATATGATTGAACCCAAGCATATAGTTAGGAATATGGTTATTCGAAATTGCATACTATTGAAAGTCATACATATTTTAGGTAAGGACTGGAAAAACAAAATGGTTTTAAAGAAATTTGTATTTACTATTTATTGGCCCTATAATGTCCCTATGAGCCATAATCTAAACCCTTTAAACAAATTTGCACAAGGTAAGCACACTTTGGAAGAACACCTCATCGTGGAAATGTACATCTTCCAACATCGCATCTGAGAAATCATTAGAATACAAAATTGAAGTTCAAACAACGCACCCAATTACGTTTGACGAATTCTATGAATTTAGCTGTAATAAAGTTAAAGCTATAAAATCCTTTATAATGCTGACAAATTCAATATATCAGCCAACTAATGGTATAGTTTAAAATGCCTAATCAAGAGGTAATTAATGACTTCGTTCTTAAAAATAGGCACAGTAGCACAATGGTGCCAAACGACATTTTTAGTCGCTTAAATCAGAACTTCGAAACTGATAATAATAGTTGAACTATTTATTTTGTTTCTAATAGTACGTTGTCGTTTATAGAAAAGAGTATATCGACGTGAAATTTCTGAGTCTAGCTAAGGTCAACACTTTGTTATGCGTATTTTTATTTTTTGTTTCGCAGTAAGAAGTTGTTGCAACAAATTATTTTAACTCCAATAAAATTTGATTAAACATGAATTGATTTCTGCTTTTTATACCCTATCTTAAGGGTTTTATAATTTTGACTCATCGTTTGTAACAGGACATAATATTGATAGGAGCTCTTCAAAGTAACTGTATTTGTGCTCCTGATCAGCATCAAAAGTTATTTCGTTCTAGAAAAGTCCGTCTATCCGTCACCATGTTACAGGCCCTGAAATTCGAGTTAAAAATAAATATTGGGCATTAACGGCCCATAGAGGGCCTAAAACCTAGCTTCTCCAACCACTTTCTTTGCGAAGTCGAAGGGACCTACAATTTTACGCCAAATCCAAACGGCAAATTTGAGAAGCTTCTCATAACAATTGATACTCTTGGATGTTTGTCAGACGTTCGCAAGATGTGGGGCAGTGGAAAAAAACTCAAGATGTTACTTGGTCCCGGCGGGAATTGAACCGGGGACCTTTCGATTAGTAATCCGACACACTTTTTTGACTTTTAAATTCATTTTTATTAATTATTAGCTTATATCAACTTACATACTAGACAAAAATGATTAAATCTAACTTAAAATTAACAGGATACTTATTCTAGATTATTGATCCTTATGCGGACGCCCTAAACTTAACTATATCTTATAATTATTGCCTTTCGGCCTAAAAACTATTTTACGAACTAATCTTACATATGTGTTCCTCGAGAAAATTAAATAAAACTCGGCATCATTATTTAAATTTTATATTTTTATATAAAACAAATTACAAACTACCTATTCTACTTACTTAAACTACCTAACATATTCCAACTATAATTAGGATTCTGAACACTCGTTGCCTTGCGCAACAAGTGGTCAAAATCCTAATTGCTTTCCGGGTGCCTGGCAGTCGTCAACGTTCACACGCGCCGCCGTGAGTCGACTGAGGCCTTACAGCGTCAGTCAACTCCCGGAAGCACCACCACACGTTGGCGAGCCCGGCCTCTCCCAAAAACGCCCTAGCTAACTTAATCTAACTTATAAGCTAAAAGGATGTTACCTAGAGTAACGCACCGTCCTGGGAGGGCATGTTGACCCCTCCCCCCTCAACAACCCACCAAAACTCGGCGAATTGCTTTTCCGTGTCGAATTGATCCCTTTCCGATATTGCGGTACTAAAACGGAGGAGCTCATGAGCATTGGCGATGCCCTCGCCGCGGATGAGCCGCTTATCTCTCGCGCTGCGGTAGCGGTGGTATAATACCGGGATACCATCCCTCGTCTGTAACAGCCCTTTTGCATCAATATGGATAAATGCCTCCGGCGGGATAAAGCCAGACCGGAGCGTACTCTCTATGTACATTTCATTGGGGTAGTAAGCCCCAAAGATAAGGCTATTGTCGCTGGCCATCGCCCTTGCAACGTGCCTTCGAGTCACCTTAATAAGGAAATTGTCAATCCTATTCAACTGAGCCCCATCGTATAGGACCTTGTTGGGATAGTATTTTATATAGTTGGATTCAGGCGTTCGGAACAACCGGAGACAGGTCCTAAGACATTGTCTCTCCAAAACCCGAATCTTTTCCATATAGCTAGGCGCTATATTGAACCACAATGGACAACCATAAGCGATAATCGGCCTTATAAGGGCCACGTAGCAAATGACCTTCACTCTGGAGTCAAGTTGACTGCTATGAAACAGTCTCCTTGTCAGAGCATAAGCCTTCTTGGCCCCAGCAAGACAAGCAGCTATATGTCTATCGAAATACAGATACTGATCAAGCCAGATACCCAGATATCTAACTACGCTTCTCACCGCCAATGGCTGCCCATTTTGTCCAATAATGGCCAATTTCTTCCAGTTTTTTCTGGTATCCCTAGAGGCCCCAGCCAATGGAGTTCTGAACAAGATTGTTTCCGTCTTCTGAAAGTTGATTTTCAACTTCCAGTCGTCGTAATATCGCTTAATTTGATCGAAGTCACGCTGCAAAAGGATATTAATGACCTCGATTTTAGGACCTGATCTGTATGCCACCAAATCGTCGGCATACGCTATAGCATGTCTGAGTGAACCCACCAGATCACTCGTGTAAATGTTAAACAGGATCGGAGAATTGACCGCCCCCTGCTGTAAACCGTTTTTAATTTCAAAGACTCTGCTCGAAGTCACGTTGCCACATTTGACAACGAACTTCTTTCCCATAAGCATATTATAAATTACATATAGCAAAGGTTTGTGCATTCCCCGCCTGGTCAACTTGTAGAAAAGTCCCTCTAACCATACGGTGTCGAAAGCCTTCTCAAAATCAACCAGACAAGCACCCGTGCATTGGCTCTTGCATTTATTCCACTGAATGTCGGAAACCAGTTTCGACGCGGCATGAATAGTGTCATGCCTCGCCCTGAAACCAAACTGGTTGTCCGGGATTATGTTATTGTCCTCGACCCACTTTAACAGGGCTCTATTGACAACCTTTTCAAAGACCTTGCTAATATTCGGAAGTAAGCTAATTGACCGGAGATTGGCAGGGTTCGTCCTATCTTTACATTTTTTCAGGATAGGGTGCACCACAGCTACCTTCCAATGCGCCGGATAATGTGCATTATTCAGCGCATTGTTAAACAGCGTGGTGAAAATATCTACAGCCTCCAAAGGCAGGTGTCTCAATACGACGTTTGGGACACCATCCATCCCCGCCGACTTTTTATTCTTTAGCGACTCGAAGATGCACAGAAGATCATCCTTCGACACGAACAAGTGCGATGCACCTCGGCCATTGGCGACAACTGCATTAGCATGGTTTTCATCAGTGAATACGGTGAATACGTTATTCTCAGATCGCCAATTCTCAAGTTCGGTGCGCAGATAGAAGTGGCTCAATAGAGCCCTATTCTCAATGTCGTGGTTACGGCGAACAGGATTGTTCACCGTATACACGGCCTCGAAACAAGCGCCCAGCAAATCCACTTTCTCCTGTGGGTCCTCGACCACGAAAAAATCGTCGTTTGAAGCGACACTTTCTGGACTTATTCCAGCAGTCAGTATTGTCTGTCTGTTCTCTGCTGTCTGGGAGATTCGAATACAAGGAATATCATTGTGATCTTTCCTCCTGAACAACTTATTTATCTGTGGGAACATATTCGGACTACAGGTTTTAAAAGCCCGAATTTTATTGCCCCAATACAGACTTACAGATTTTCTGTAATTTTCTTTTATCAGCTGTTTCAGGATTCGGATCTCTGACTTCAGCATCCTTACCTCCGGGTCGTCGCGATCAGTAAATTGCCTGTACAGCCGTTTAAGCCTCGAGAGCAGTCTACTTTTCTGTCGGTATAGTGCGTCGATTGTAGGGTTTCTGTACTTTTCTGTCTGGTCGTCGTCGGAACGTCCTACCCGAGGAATAGTTCGTTCCATAGTTCGTTTGATGGCGTCGTTCATTTGCAATAAATGCCGATCAATGTCATCATTTGTCATGTTACTGTTTGTCGGTGGGTCGATCCCACTCGAACGTATATCTCGCTTTAAAAATCTGGAGAAGCGCGACCATTGTGCCCTCCGATAATCGAATGAACACACTGCTTCGTACTCCTCCAGCAGCGTTTGCTCGTTCGGGATCCGTATTGCGGCGGCGAGTCCGTAGTGGTCACTATCGTACTCAAACGCACGCAAACAGTTCCGCGTGTATTGGTCTATATTGGTCAGTTGAAGTCTTGCGTCCGTTAAGGCCAAGTCCAGGAAAGCACCGCTTCTTGGGAAGGAAGGGATATCCGTCGCGTACAACTCGAGTTTGTACTCAATCATATTGAGGCGCCACCAGTCGTGAAACTGGTTGCCCCTGGGATTTGTAGTAACATTTCCCCATGCCGCATGTTTGGCATTAATATCTCCGGCCAAGAAGTAATAATTCTCCTCCGAGTTCAGCTGCAGACTACGAAAAAGTGTCTCGAGCTCTGTCATAAATTGGTTGGGTGGAGGTGCTGCAGGTGCGTAAAGCGACACCACATACACTCTCCTCCGGCTATGGAGAGGAATGCATATGATGCATGCTTCCAACAACTGGAACCTACGCACGTCCCCGCTATATATAACCCTATGGCGCAGGCCTTTTCGAATTAAGATTCCAACCCCACCTCCTTGAGTGGAGAGAGGCCGGTCTCTTCTTACTACATGATAATTTTTGTATCCCAATTTGTGCTTCTGATTTAGCTTAGTTTCGCTAACCAAAAGCACATCCGGGTTTTCGGTTTTCAACAAATTGGCAAGTGACGTTCTTTTCTCGATCCTGACTAGTGAATTAACATTCACAGCAAGGATCTTTAAGTTTCCCTCATCCAGCGCAGCCATTCGATTTATGGCACACCAGACCCCACAAACAGCTCCGAATAGATAAAGTCAATTCGGGCCGCTTGTTCGTTTAATTGTTTCTGGAACTTATCGATCTTTCCGTGCAGAGACAGAAGGATCGATTTTAAGTCCAGATCCACCTCTGGTGCCTTTTGGGCTACCTTTGGTTGGTTTGATGTCATGTGGGCTTGACCCGGTCCAGCTGCCATTTGGGCAAAGGACACGTTGGGTGCCACAAAATTCGAGAACGAGCGACTCTTTTGACGCCTATCGTCTTCCGACTGCTGTCTGCGGGCCTGGACTCGCTTTTTCAGCTCCTGGTACTTTGGGCAACCCCTGAAGTTGGCGGGATGCCCAGAGTCCCTGCAGAGCACACAAGAGAGGACACTCCGGTCTTCAACTCTCTCTTTGCCAAGAGAACATTCACCATGTTTGTGGTCCTTGTCGCACTTTACGCATCTGAACTGCATGTTGCAGTTAGCTGCGGCGTGCCCGAACCTTTGGCAGCGCATACATTGAAGTATGCGATCCGACCTTTTTATTTTCTCCCATCTTACAGCATGATAGTACAGGTAGCGGATATTTCGCAGCCTGTCAATTTTGCTGTCGGGAGTGAGCTGCACTAAAAAGAATGGTAAGTAACGGTTACCACCCCTTGCCACAGCTGAAGAAAACGGCTTGACCCCCACGAACTTGAGGTCATCGCTTTCAAAATTCTTAAGCTCTCTTTCAAGTTCCTCCGTTTTAATTGAGGGATCAATTCCCTTTAATACCACGGTTTTTAGCTTTTGCTCCCTTGGGGTGTACGTGAAGTACTCGGTCTTAACCTCTCCCAGGGCGGTGCGCACCCTATGGTACTCCTCTATTTTATCACATATAATTATGTGGTTGTTGGCAGATAGCCTTTTGACATGAAAGTCTTTTGTAATTAACTTACATAGCCTAATACTATCTATAATATCAAAGTTACTCACATTTATGGGTGGAATCCTTGACTTCCGCTGTTTTTTTTTTGTTGCTGTTGCTGTTGTTGCTGCACCTGTATCTGCGGTTGCTGCGGTTGCTGCTCTGATTGCAGGTTTTGTTGCTGATGTTGTCTTTGTTGTTGCTGCTGATGTTGTTGCTGTTGGTGTTGTTGTTGTGGCTGTTGTTGTTGTCTTTGTTGCTGCTTCAAATGCAGCTGTTGCTGCACCTGCTGCTTTAACATAGCTTGTTGTTGCTGCTGCTGCGTTTTCTTTAGGCGCAACTGGTTGCGCTTCTCCAGCAACTCTTTTATAAGCTTGTCCAGCTGCGCCTCCTCATCTTCTTCTTCGTCCATTTGGACGGTGACCTCATCATCGACCGGTAGGTCCTTGAAGGAGTTTCCCTCTCCGACATACCGGCCCCCTCCTCCTTCAGCCTCGTAAGAGCTCGAGTTCTCAGCGTCTTCATCGCTTCCAGCGGCCGATGAAGCCACGCTAGTGCCTGCCAAGTTCGCCCTTCTCTTGGCAGAAAGATTCGGCTTCGGTTTTAATTTCCGTCGCCTCTTCTCCACCCTCCTGAACTCCTCACTGACTACAGCTACTGCTGACACAGCTTCAGTAGCAACTTTCAGTTGCGGTATCGTAGCAGCTTTTTCAGCTGCTATTTTAGCTGTTGCTAATGATGTTGTTTTTGATGTCGTTGCTGGTATTGCCTGCGCGAAAACTCGCCTGGGCAACGACCGGCCCATTGTTGTTGTTGCCATTTTTGGGTTGCTTGCAGCTGTTGCCCTTGGCATACACCCTGCTGCTGTTATTGTTGCTGCTGCTAGTGTTGCTGCTGTTGTTGTTGTTGTCGTTCTTGTTGTTGGTGGTGTTGTTACTGAGGATGATTTTTTTGCCGGCTCACGTGTTTGCACCACGTGTCGCAACGGCACACCCACACCCGTACGTGGGACCACCGTTTTTCCGGGGTCCATCGCCTGTACAGAACTTTTTTTTTTTTTTTTTGCACTATATTAATAAATTGTCTCAATCACACTGAATGGAAATAAAAATTAGGACTCTGCTGGGAATCGAACCCACGCTTCTCGCGTCAAAGTCAGATGCTCAGACTACTGAGCCAAACAAATAATTAAATTTCGCTGACTAATTTACCACTACTTACCACTTTTTCTCTTTCGATATCTAACAAGCCGACCTATCTCTAAAAGAGTTGCGGAACGACTGAGCCAACACACTGTAATCCGACACACTAACCATTAGGCCACTGCGCCCGATGAAATTCGAGTTAGAAAGCTGAAATTTGGAACACATAATCCCTAGGGGCCCAAAATAATCAAGTACCTATAAAGATTTTTAAAATCGGCCCGCTGACATAAAAGTGTTATATCGACGAGTTCGATGGGAATGAAAGTCGCGTTCTTCGCCAGGTAGGTAGGTTGGTACAGACAATATCTCTCATAATAATTCGATCATGCAAAGTTGTTTACCTTGTAAGATATATCGTTGTTCATTCAAAGACAATATAAAGGAAATTGACGGAAAAAAACCGGGAAAAATTGTGTGCTATCACATTTAAAAAACCCATTAAATTACCTTACCCACTTTTTGGCGTTTTTCACACCAACGTTGTTTTGTCGATAAGATCCTTAAAAACGTTTTAGGTCACTTTTTCGATTATATTGGCTGATATCTCGCTAATAACAAGTGTAATGTTGTCTTCCAAGACTGCAATTAACTCTGGCATATCGGCATAATTATGAGATTTGACATATCCTCATAAAATGTATAAAGGCGTCAAATTGCATATCCGGCCAATTCACCGGTACAAAACGAGAGATAAACTGCTCACCGAACTCATTTGTTAATTTGTTCCATCGATTCGCTAACTGAATTGCATATATAGCTCCAAATTGGACTTTGCGAAGGGACCACCTAAAACGTAGTCATGGTAAAAGTTTTCATGAAATAAACCCAAAAATGTAAATGGCAAATATTGACTTCTCAACTCAAATAAAAATTTTATACAGTTTCACAATATTCCTTCGTTTTTTTTTGGCAATAGGAAACCAAACGCTTAAAAAATCACCCTTAAGACTATTAATGTTTTGTTTTGATGATAGAGGATAGTGTTGCGTTTAAGAAGCATTAAATTCCACTCGGTTTACTGCAACCCATGGTATGATATTGACATGGTCAGAAATCAATATGGGGGACCACCAACACAACTTGTATTGAACGTACAAAAAAATAATTTCTAGTCCATTGAATAAGAGATACGTCGACACTAAATATCCACGTCTTCGAGCAGAGAGCATGCTGCTAAGCTATGTTAAATGCCTTTGAAATACAAAGTTAAAAAATCTTCGTTTCAACAAATTTGTAGTGAGATTGGTTCCACTTTTCTCTGAGATAGACCATCAGATTACCAGTGGCCTTTTTACTCGAATGCTGTACCGCCGGTAATTAAATTTTCTTCGTTTAAGATATTTCACTAGCCTAATATTTATCGGCATATCTACAACCTTGGAAAGAAGAGACGTAAGTCCAGTTGGTTCGTTTGATGGAGCGGGGAATCACGTGAACTGATTAAAACGAGTTAGAAACCAGTGGTCATAAAGCGGACTTGTTATTAATTTATTTAAAGTATTTATTTGTTATAATTATTATGAATAATTCTGGAGGGTCATAACCTTTTTTTACCTTCGACTGCAATATTGACTTGGGATTGGAAATATTTAAATTCATTCTAATAATTTTTTTTTAATATCTAAATCTAAACATGGAAATCAATGTTCTGCACCTGTTGTTGAGGCACAACGCAATGTAAGTATACAAAATGAATAATTAATACCCTCGTGTCAATACGAAATTAATACACGGTTAGTCAGCGAGAAGGGTTCCCAGGTACCCCCATACATTTCGTATGGGCTGGGACAAAAAGAGGAATAAGTATATAGATAAGAATAGAAAATGTAAGTTCAACTCAGCTCAGAGGCTATATGTATTTAGAAAATGTATGTTTGAGTGATACACTGTACAGAATTAATCATGCATTATTTGAGCAGCAAGAATGACATTTGTTGATAGCTGTGTTATGCTGGTCGCAGATAGGCTTTTGACAAAAGTTGCAGCGTTTTCTGGGTTTGCGTTGCCATGAATTATGCATTTTGAGTCGTTCATCGGCCAGGTATATGCGAACCAAATATAGCGTCTAGCATTGTTGTGGTGCATGGTGGAAAATTATAACGGCCTTATCGTGTCAGAAAACGTAGGAAACGATGGCCTTGTTTCACATGAACCCAAATAGAAACGATTGGACTGGACCTGATCTATTTTCCAGCATTTCTTTTGAGTTCCAGGTTTTTTTTTTATATATTTGCTTAAGCTAAAGTGGGTTTGTTTTTCTGTATATATACAGTACCCTTATAGTGTTGGAAAACAGCGCGGGCATTTTTTGTTGAACTGTGAGCAGCACCTGCAATAAAGTATTCCATTGCATGATTTTAGGTGCTACTTACTATTCGAAAGAATAGAAGGATAGGAAAGACATTTTGTGCTTTTGTAGGGTTTTTTCTCCACGGGTGGCGGCTAAATTGCTTAGTGAGATCTGTTACTATGTGAGTATTCACTTAAAAAGCATGGCCCTGTCCGGGATTCAAACGCACGACCAGCCAATCAGTTAGTGAATACACTACAATCGCGCCATTGCCACCCGCAATGCAGCATTTAACGTAACGTTGCAATCAACGTTAGATTTTTAGTTTAATTACTCGTACTTTTATATATTTTCCCTTGTAGAGGATAGAAGGTTTTTGAAAAATCACAAGCCCACCACACTTTCATGCCATATTTGGATGGATTCGATGTACGGGGTGCGGCAACATAACTTAGTGTTTTTTTAAAATACGCGCCATTCAGGCTGTAAGTGCCGTAGGGACTTTCCGGTCGTTCAGTGAGGCAAATTCTTCACGATGACCTCCATTACCATCCTTAAAAGTTGGCAATTATGCAGGAACTCTCCGAACGGGACCTCAGTTATTCGAGGAACGCATGTGCGTTTTATTCTGTTTTGCAAAAAGGAAGTTATGTTACCGCACCCTGTATTGTGTGAATTGTATTCCCTTTCTCTTAAGCTGCTCATCGATTGTCATGTTTTCAGATGGTCTTAAGTTCTTATTTTTATCTTGTTATTGCGTTGGATTGACTGGGTGTTGAATCGCTCGAAATGCAAAACAAAAAAAATTTACATCGGCCGAAAACTTGTTGGCCGATTTGACAAAATATCAAAATGTTACTATGCACTTGGCGCGATTTTGGGTTTCGGCTAACAATTTTTAAAAATGATGCCAACAGCGGAAAATTTTTTTGTAATGAAAAATGGCCCACGTTTTAAAAAGGAAAGATCATTCCAAACCAAACAAAACAATTCCCAAAAATAAATTGAAAATCCGGAATGAAATGAATGTGTCGGGCACACCGCGCGCGAATTTAAGTTAAATCCGTTTGGGCAAACCGTTAAGTCCCCTTTCCGCATTCCTATCCAGTAAAGAAGGCGTGGCATTGGGTTGGAAGTCCTTGTACATCTAAGAACTCTTTTTGTTTCTAACCAAATAACGAACATTTTTGATTTTGATAAATATAAAATAAATATTAGGCATTGACGGCATACAGGACTTAAAACCTAGCTTCTCCAACCATTGCGGTTGTGCGAAGTGGAAGGGGTCTACAATTTTATGCCGAATCTAAACGGCGAATTTGACATACTTCTCATGTCAATTGAACTCTTGGATGTTTGTCAGACGGTCGCAAGAGGTGGGGCAGTGGAAACAGATTTTAGATGTTACTTGAGACCTTTAGGTAGGCATTCCAGCACACTAAGCGCTGTGCCACTGCTCCCACGAATTTGATAAAAACCAGCCCAAAAGAGGATGTGGCAAAAGACTTTTTTTATTCAGATTTTCAAGAAGGACATAATTTTAAGAAATTGTTCGAAAAATTAACGTTTGTGTCAAAACGGATGTGGCGAAAAACTTTGTTTGAGCGAGTTGTTAACTGCTAGGTTTTTAAGGATTTTATCGACAAAATAATATTTTAAGTAAAGAACGCCAAAAAGTGGGTGTGGCAAACAATTTGCATGGGTGAGTTATTATGAGGGATATTGTCTGTACCGACCCACCTACTTTGCGAAGAACAAAATCAAGTCACTCACTCACTTTATGTTTAATTTCATTTTATTGGGATAATACATAAATAATTTGGTGCAACCACTTCTGACTTCGATATTAAAAAAAAACAGGGATGGATTACAGTCCGCCTGGGCGAACTGTTGGATACTCTATTCTTATTCCTATCCCTCATAACTGGGCGTGACAAAAGTCTAAGTATGGTTGAATTGTTAAGAACGCTCTACATATTTTGTTAAATAACATTTAAAGGATACAATCGAAAAAACAAAGCTTTTGTAAAAAAAACGCTCCTAGCTCAAACTTTGACTTTTCAATAAAAAAAATTTATTTAATTGTGGGCGTGTCAGTGATTTTAGAAATTTTATTTCCCGAGCAGTTTTAGGAGGCAAAGATTGTTAAACTTGATTATTTCGGGCCTCTAGAGAGTATATGGTTAAAATTTCAGCTCTCTAGGTAAAGTTTAAAGGCCTAATTTTTCCCGACAGACGGACGGACGGACATATCTAGATCGACATTACTATCGATGCTGATGATAAATATAGTAACTTTTAGGGGTCTACGAGCAATATTAAGGTATGTTACCCTTAGAATAGGGTATACAAATACGCGTAACAAAGTGGTGACCTTAGCTGTCATATGAAGTTTCTTGTCGATATACTTCTCTTCTATATACGATAACGTACTTTAGGTACAAAATAAATTGTTCAATTAATATCATCAGTTTCTAAGTTCTGATTTGAGCGACTAAAAAAGTCGTTTGGCACCATTGTGCGACTGCGTGTATTGATAAGAACTAACTTATCACGAAGTTTTAGGAAAGATTCTAACATATTCTATAAGTTGACTGATATATTGATTTTGTCAGCACTATAAAGGATTTTATAGCTTCAACTTGCGATTACAGGTAAATTCATAGAATTTGTCAACTGTCATTGGGTGTGTTGTGTTAATATTTATGACATCTAATTGGATTCGATAAATTTTTAATTTCGTATTCTAATGAATTCTCAGATACGATGTGCGAAGATGTAGTAACATTTAAGGCCGTTATTTCTACAATGAGGTGTACTTGGAATTTGATGAGACTGATGCCAGCAAATTTTTTTTTTTCCAATTTCATTTCCATTTCACATTGAAATTTTATCAATATTATTTTTTACTTCCCTGCCTATATATTCAAGTTTTCATATACAAAACTTAATCATAAAATTCGCATGCATCATGCTCGTCCAATTCAGAAATCGAAAAGAGCTTATGGGTTATGATCTTTATAATCTTTAAATCATAAGCCACAAAGAGCTTATGAATGAAATATTTTGTTTAATTCACATTAACAAAAGAGCTTATGGCTTAAGGTTATTTATTTCATTAACTTGCAAACCTGGTTCAAAGTTTTTTTTTTAGAGATTTGCTTGGGACTCCCAAAATCCGAAAAATGTACATAAAATTAAAAACATATCGCGAACAACTGAGGCGGTCACGCTCCATTTTCTTAGAGAGAACTTCTTTGACGTGAAGGCTTCGTTTCCTTGGACCTCTACAAAAATTAAAAATCAAATTGTTGGAATTTTCCATTATGCACACCGGATACCACGTTGCACTTTAAACCAAAGCTAGTAATGAAAGGCGCTCACATTTATTTCTTCTAACTACCAATGGTCTCTCCTTGTCAATATTTATCAAAAAGCTCTCAAGTTATAGGTAGGAAATAATTTCACCCAATTTCACAAAAAAAAAGTAAAACCATTGCCCACTCGAGGTGAAGTTTTTTTCCATGTAAAGTTATTACTTGTGAAGTTATTACCCTGTACCTCTACAACCTAACCAATTCAATAAGTGGATACATTGCGATAGGTAGGCATGTCCAGAAATGTTGCATCTCCTACCAAGATTTCTGCTCAAGCTAGTTGAAATGGGAAAGAAGGATAGGCAGTCCTGCATTTCTTATGCACATGCCAATATTAGAAGTGCTACATTAGATCAATACCTTATCCACGATCTTAACGATCTCAACAATACCCGCACGGCTGACCTTAACTTAACTTCATAAAAAACCTATTCGCTCTATTAGCGGGCAGCTTGACCCACCAGCTCCTTCCAATTGAAACAATAAAGCTATCTATGGTCACCAAAAAACAGCCTGAACAATAGTGGCAGCTGAAGGTACGCAAAGAAGTAGGCTAACAACAACATTGCTAGCCGCGCGTTATAGAAAAAAATTCTCCGCTTTGTTCCCTACACGTTAAAGGTAGGTACAGTAAAAAACACAGAAATCCCTTTAGCAAGCGCTTAATAACAACTAGACTTCAGTTAATATTGATACTTTTGGCTTCCTTAAGGAGTAAGCTGTATCCGCCAACGCTTATCTAATTTAGCACTCCGACATCAACGCTGCCATTAAGTGACCACTAGTATTCGAATTCAAAATCTGTATAAAGATTAAACAAAAGACCATACCTCAAATGAGTCTGAATAAATGTGTGTGCAATGTCAACCGATTACATACCACCCAAAGCACGAGCCTACGCTCGCGCAGTGTTAAAGTTATCCGGTTTTGCCCAAACTAATCAATCACGTAAGCCTGCATGGTTTTAGTTTGTTACACTTATTCATATCGCGATGTATTTGGAATGATACGAAGGTCGTCGACTATTCGACAGCTGCAATCTGAACGCATTCAAGTCTAGAAAAACTGCAATCTTATTATGGCTTAAATAATTTTCAATGTTATTGATTACTTGAAAAGTTTTTTTGTTTTTTCTCAAGTAAGTTGAATAGCTTTTTGTTTATAAATTTGTTAAGCGTGAAATGAAACTCATCATTAAAGTGTAATTACTGAATTGCATTGAGCACTTTTTAATGCCATTTTCTATCCGGAAAGGTGTTTAATTAACAATCATTTAAAACAGGAAAAGGTATTGAGGTTATGTTTTGGAGAGATTTCCGGAATTTTGTTAAAAGTTGTCAGTAGTGATGGCCTTACGTTACGCAAATAAATGCCTAATTAGAAAGCAATTTATAAAAGAATTTAGCTAGCAATAATAGACAAAGGAACATGTTCCCTTACATAGTTGCCGAAAACTTAATGAATTTTAAAAAGGGAACATTTTAATGAACGTATAGGGTCATAGGGGTTATGGTTTCTCCCAGAGAGATTCGTCAGTTCCTATAGATTTATTTAAGAGTTTGCAGTTTCCTCAGAAGTTATAACACCAAATATAACCACAGTTCGAGATAAGTTGTGGGGGGGATAAATTTGGCGATTGGATTATCTCGAGAAGACGATTTGTGATTTGGAGGCCACGGTCATGCCATTTGACAACCCTAGATTATTTTCTTTGGGGCAACGTCAATTTTATGCGACAGCCCACAGACTTTGAATTATTTAAAAGCAAACATTCGGCTAGCTACGAGTATCAGCGGCATATAACAGCAAATTTTGGAAAAGTTGATCACAAATTAGAGCGATCAGGTTCTCAGTGCAAACAAAGCCGTTATTAACATAACGATATTTTGTTGCGATTAAATTATTTTTGAATAATCAATCGATATGTCAAACCGTTGTTGTTTGATTTAAATATAAAACCGTATCACTCTAAAGGCTTTGCGACACACAACGCGTTTTGACTTTTATACATAGCACTTTAGCACTTCAGCGTCAAGAAAATAATCTGAAATTTTAAACATATTCAACGCCGCAATGAACTCACCGCGACGTTGAAATGCAGTGTTGTATGAAATTTCAGATTATTTTCCTGACGCTGAAATGCTCGGAATATCCGACTCAATCAGGCTTCCCGACTACATATATTGTTAAGCATTGTATAAGCTGAGGTTCTGGTGGTGAAAACAGTTGCTAAACAAGTTAACATGATGGCAATAACACAGGCTAATATTCTTCATTGACAGCCAAGCGGCAATTAAAGCGATTCCCGCCACAGAAATAAAATTAAAGCTTTTACGTCGCTGTCGTAAAGAGCTACAGGTTCTTGGCGCGCTGCAGATTGTAAGACTCTATTGGATTCCAGGAAATGAAAGAGCCGGTGAAGTAGCGAGAAAGGGATCATTCCTTGAACTAACACAAGCTGACACTACACTCAAAATCACACCCTGTTACCTTAGACAAGTAAGTGGGGATGCAATACTGGTGGTAATAAATGAATAATGAAATATCGTCGATTCCATTGCTACTACCAGACAAATATGGCCACTCTATTACAGACAAAAGACAGAAATCCTTCAACTGGACGAAAAATCGTTGTCCCATCCTGATGAACTTTGCAGAGGATGTGGGAACGAGGATAATCGGATCTCTTCCGTCACTGCCCTGCACTCCACCATATAAGAAATAACATCCTTGAAAGACATTTCTTTTAGCATTTAAAAGAACTTTGTGGCAAAGCCTTAAACGGCGTTTCAAACGCTGCGTCGAACAAGTCAAACGGCTGCGTAAAATAATCTCACGGCGGCGTTTAAAACGCGTTCTGTGTGGCGGAGCCTTCAAAACCAATTTTGGTGCTTCGTTAACAAAAAAAGTTAAACCAGTCGTCCAATGGAATGGTAATTCTTATTGAAGAAGAGTATCGTCGATTCTGAATGCACACATTTTCGACAAGATATTTTGAAACCAAACTCTATAAAATGCATTTGAAATGTCAACAGCAACGATTTACTTCTCCACTGTGCTGAAAAGATTTGTTCGACATCTCGATTAGATAAGTTCTTAAATCAGCAGTAGACCTGTTGCGGCGAAAACCTTTTGCCGGTTATTAAGAGGTTTTCGCTAATCAATACATTTCATAATCTGACGACTTATCATCGTTTCCTTGAAATTGTGATGTTGGGACTTAAGTACAAATATTATGTAGGAGGGAGAAAAGAAGAAGGAATTTTTTGGGATGGGCTCAGCAAATTCAGTTTTCTGTCTGCTCGAAAAGAGCCCTGAAACATAAAACAAATAGAAAAGCTAATGTAGTGGGTTTGCTGAACATAACCTCTTCAGAAAGATAGGAAAAATACCATCTATAGCAGCGCATTGCTGTAAGTAAAGATATCTCGTTATTTTACCACTGTACTTCTACGAAAGTGAACTAATCACATGGAGTATTCAAGTTCAACGGACGATAATGCACAGCCTTGGAGCGTTGACCGTTTAAGTAAGTCAGCCAGCAGTTCTGCTTTGTCTAAATAGCTGACAGTTGGAAAGCCATTGTAAATGAGTGTCGGCCGATTCTTTTCAATTCATAACAAATGACCAAACGTTGTTACTACCCGTGGGATTTTGTTCTATTTTTGGCCTGAACTTTGTTTGCGGTTAGAATACAAGAAATTCGCTATTAACCTAGAGGCCATAATAGGTTAAAAATTTACTTTTCCAAGTAAAGTTCAGTGTGTTGGCGGTTTGACTAATACTGCCCGGTATTCGTGTCGGCTCATTTACAAGTTTTCACCTCAGCGAAGATATAAATATACCTTCTTCAGGCGGTGGTCTACCCAGAATATCCAAGCCAACTTGAATTTTGTGTATTAAAATCATCCGTAATAACAATTTAAACATAGGGACGGGCTACAGTCCGCTTGGGCGAACTGTTGCATACCCTATTCTTATTCCTATCCCTCATAAGTGGGTGTGACAAAAGTCTTAGTATGGTTGAATTGTTAAGAACGCTCTATATATTTTGTTATATAACATTTAAAGATTTCATCAAAAAAAAACGAAGCTTTTGTAAAAAAAACGCTCCCTAGCTCAAACTTTGGTTTTTCAATAAAATGTTTTATTTAATTGCGGGCGGGTCTGTAGGCGGATTTAAAAAAATTAACATATGAGCATAAAGGGCCCCTAGAGAGTATATATTATAAATTTCAACTCCCTAGCTCAAACTTTGAATTTTCAAAAAAAAAAAAAAAAAATTGTGGGCGTGTCAGTAGGGGGATTTTGAAAATATTAACACATCAGCATAAAGGGCCGCCTAGAGAGTATATATTATAAATGTCAGCTCCCTAGCTCAAATTTTGGCTTTTCAATTAAATTGTTTTATTTAATTGTGGGCGGATTTTGAAAATTTTATATCCCGAGCAGTTTTAGGAGTCATAGATCATTATATAAAAAATTTCAGCTTTCTAGCTCAAAATTCGATTTTTCCCAAAATTTTGTTTTTTTGAGTTTGTGGGCTTGTTGTGGGCGGATTTCAAAAATTCGTAAAGTTGATTATTTCGGGACCCTAGACAGTATATGGTTAAAATTTCAGCTCTCTAGGCCCAGTTTAAATGCCTAATTTTTGCCGACGGACGGACGGACGGACATGGCTAAATCGACATTACTATCGATGCTGATCATAAATACAGTAACTTTTAGGGGTCTACGGGCAATATTAAGGTATGTTACAAACTATGCGTCAAAATTAATATACCCTTAGAATAGGGTATAACAACGAGAAATGGTCACAATTCTTGTTATGGAGTATGAAACTGTCGCGAACCGGTTATTTGTTGAGTGTCTGTCCAAATATTGGCCTCCGTAAACAAAACATTAATGAATCAATTACCTTCTTCTGCCTTAAAAGCAATGAGGCTATGATCAGGATTATAGGGATTATAACCCTCCCACTTAACTGCCTGCAGGGTTCGCCGGTGGTTATTATAATGAATCAATTACCTAATTTATGTTAATGCTATTGTTTGGCAAGTTTTAATGTCAAATATTCGAATAGCTGAAAGAAGCAAAAACATACAAAATCAAATTGAAATGCTCTTGAGTCGGTTTAAATCGGCATTTTATTAAAGAAATATAACTATTCCTATCATTTCAAAATCTCGAACAGACCAACGAAAAACCACATTTTTTAAAGACATGGTGTGCTATGACTCAAGTAAAGAAGTATTTCCATTTTCCTCCTCTTTAACCCAAATATGACCTTCCCACAAAGTGGAGTCATTTGGTAACTCAAATTCACCCAAGATTGCGGTTTAAGTTTCGTTTTTGTTCGCAGACGCAGGGTTCGAGAATCAAATTCAAGGTAGACGATTGTTTTATTGCCACGATAATATCATTTCACATGCATTCAGCTGCGGCTTTTCTAAATTAAGTATGCTTGCAGAAGCTACACATTGAGTATGTGAGCTTTTGCAACGAACTCCTGTGGCCCTGCATTCAAAAATAATTCAAGCTTTAATCGTTTACTGTAGTCAACTGTAATACCAACATGAACATCATAGCACCAATGGGAATATTATTTGAACATAAGAAGAGATTTCTTAAAATGGAGCTTAACCACACAATTAGTTACAATATAAAACTTCGTCGGTCGAGGCAAAGTTAAAGTTTTTAAATCTTATTAATTTTTAAGACTCCAAGCGCACTCATTTGAGTTCAAAGACACAAACTTAATCACTTAGTTAAGGCATAAAAGTAACAAACTTCAAGAAATGAAAGATCAAAGATCAAAAAATTAAAGATCAGATGGTAATGGATTGGTACGAAGAGGGCGCCCCAACAAAGAACTTCAATTAATCACTTCAATCACATTCGGCTTGTCCACTTTAAATTCAGTTCAAGAACTTACTAAACTTTTAGTCACTTATATGTATACATCTCCGTTTTTAACTTTTTTTAGATTTAATCACCTTTTGCTACACAAACCAGTAACACTGCTAAAGATAATCCAAAATTAAGCTGCATTATTCCAGAGGAAACTATCCAAAAGCTAAACGACTTTGAAGAAAAAAAAATTCACCGAAGTTGAAAGAGATTTGTTGCGTGTGTAGTTGTCAGTGGCTGTTACAGAAAGACACTAACTGATCTTGTTAACTTGACTACCGATTTTGGTCACAAAAATTGAACTAAAAGGTCCGCGATTTAACATTAACATTTTATATGAGTCGCGTCGAATACATATTTGGCCAGCTGTTTCACTAGCTTTCAGTTGTGTATCTGTGTCGCTGACGTATCTCAGAAGTGGACTTAGATACACATTTTATTGTATTAATAACGAGTATTTTTAAGAAAAAAATCTACTCCTAAATTTATTGCTCTGCTCTAAGGTACCGAGTGTAATAAATTATACTTTATCTATTGCCCAAAACTATTTTTATAGTATTGATGAGCTTCATTTCAGCAGTTATACAATAGTTTTGCAAATTATAAATCCAATTTCGAATAATTTTTTTCGATAAGGCTGGTCTTGGAATTCGAAATCAGATTAACACGTTTGGGTAGTAGGGGTAGTAGGTAGCCATATCCTCCTCAAGATACATTTGTCAACCAATTGTACGTGAGATAATTGGTTGTGTTTCGTGCTTTGCGTAATTTGGCTTAGAAAAGATATGCGATAAAATGGCTCGCCATGGGCACAATCACATGGTAATGGATTGGTCGGGTGCAGGGTTCGATAAATGCCAAAAAATCAAGTTTTTTTTTTTTTTTGTTTGGTAGTCAATTAGCCGGTTGGTGCGAATGGAGAGTGGCAAGTTTATTTTTGCATTTAGCGGAATAACACTGTCGTTGTTGCTGGCTCTTACTGATACATAAGAATTGGGTGTATGGCAAAGAGAAGAATTGAATGTTTTTCAAGAAATTTTGAGTGTTATTTCGAGGGTTATAAATATCAAAAAAAAAATGCAAAAAGACACACAAGTTTTGAATTTTAATGAAAGTCGGGTTTGAGAAGAAGTGTTCGCCGACGTTGGAATAAGATAATAAAACGTGGGAGCATTAGTTTAGACCACTTTATGAGTCATGAAGTTCTTGTTATTTAGAGCCGGGATTTGTATTTTTAGCAGAAAGTATCGTCAATATACAGCTTACAGATCTTATTAATTAATTTACCTGATCAATGGGAAAACAAGTTTTATTTGATACCAAAACTTAAAATTTATTTGTTATTTTTGGGTAAAGAGACTTTCTGAGAATAAATATCATTTTAAAGGACGGACGAACTCTTGACAGAGATGTGATAGCGGAGTTCAAAATAACAATTCTTTTTTTGATTCAGTGTCATTTGTGTGATGTTAGGTTGGAGCTGATCAGATATCGGGATGCATAAAGATTCTGTTTTTTTTTTTACTAAAACGATGTCATTCCTCCATGCTCTTTTGATCTTCGCTTGTGATGGCTCCTTCATCAGCAACGAGTAACTTATGTGCCACTTATTCGATGCCATTGATCGGCACTTGTTGTGAAGGAATGATGTCATTAAACGAACTATGGAGCGAACTTTTGCTCGGTTAGGACACTTCGACGAAGACCAGTTTGAAAATACAGAAATCCAAGTTTATACGTAGGTATTATACAGACATAGATAAAGACTACTATCGAGCCTTAAACAGATGCTCTTTAGTGTAAACAAATTCACTTAACAATAACAAGGCGCTGTGGTGTCCCAAACATCGCATTGAGACTACAGCGGTAATATGCTGATATTTTTACCACCCCATCATGCGGTGCAATGGAACGAAGCTGATGATCAACTTGTCCTGGGCAATGAGCAAGATAGGACGAAAGCTGCTATTCTGCGTTCAATAAGATTGTTTCCCAATATTAGCTATGTCTTTGAGAAGGCTGTGGTGTCCCAAACATCGCATTGAGACTACAGCGGTAATATGCTGATATTTTTACCACCCCATCATGCGGTGCAATGGAACGAAGCTGATGATCAACTTGTCCTGGGCAATGAGCAAGATAGGACGAAAGCTGCTATTCTGCGTTCAATAAGATTGTTTCCCAATATTAGCTATGTCTTTGAGAAGGTTTTCAACAAGCCCGGAACTTAACACATGTCGTGCAACATCGAAACAAGTTCGTATAAGTTCGTATTATCAAATGTGACAAAGCGACTTCGGGCAGAGTCTTTGACATTAAAAACGGTTTACAGTAGAGTTCGGGTAACTTTCCGATCCTGTTTAACATCCACCAAGAAGATTATGTCTGGTATGTTTGACATAAAATTGTGTATGCCGACGATTTGATGGCCCTAAAATTGAGGTCAGCAACGTTTGAGCAAGAATTCGTTCAAATTGGATGAGAAATTACCTCTCGGATCGTTCAATTCAAGTTGTTTTGGACGGCTTCAACTCTGCAACCCACCAAAAAAATGCAGGTGTTCCCTAATGCTTGTTTTGTCTCCGATTCTCTTTCTCAATTTTCTAAATGATCTCCTGTCTGTTACTTCTAATCTAATTCATTCCTTCGCTAATGACAGTACCCTTAGCTTTTCATATGCGTTTTCAGGTTTACGTCCTTCATCTTATGGTGTGGAACTGGAATGACCATTTATTTATATTTTTATTTATTTATTTATTCAAATAATTTACAAAAAATTTATTTATAAACTATTTATAAAAAAGGCATCGGGGCAGCCAGGCCATATCTTTTAATTGACGATTGTTTTAAAAATCTAAAAAAAAAATCATATTACCATGTATGTCCATACATTTTTTTACTTTTTTTTATGGATATGAACTACGTGTTAATAATAAAGAAAAGAAAAATTTCAACGCCGCCAAGAACGCTGCGAAATATCTAGTCTTCCTTAAGGGATGCAAAAAATATTTAAGTCTTTAGTTATCTGAAAAACTATACCGTTGGCCCATTTATTGTACCCACATTTGACCATTCTATGGAGTGCGACAAACTTCTTCATCTCAATGATAAGTTTTTACTCGGCAATATTGATTGATTTTCTGTCTATCACATTTTCTGCATTAGAAAATGGCAATGAAGTGGAATTAATCGCTACTGACTTCAGTAAGGCTTTTGATAAAATGTCTCTTGGTTTGATTCTTTCCAAATTCTGCTTTCTGGGTTTCAATCTGTTACTATTGAATTGATTTTGATCTTACCTCGAGAACCGATCTTATAACTTTCGCTTTCGTTCATTGCCTTTAAAAGCCACCTCTGGTGTTCCCCAAGGTAGACAATTTGGCGCTCTGATTTTTACTCTCGCAGTAAATAATCTTGACAACATCGTTAAGTTCTCCTCCACCTTCTTCTATGCCGACGACGCTAAATTCTTTAAAATTATTTCTTCCCACACAGACTCCGATCTTCTTCAACAAGACATCAATAGTTTTTCGGTTTGGGGCCAAAACAAACTTTATGGGGCTGAATATTGCTAAATGTGAATTTCTTACTATTTCATGTAAGCGGACTCAGTCTCCGACTAGACTACACCTCTTGAACAACCAATCTATTAACCTATTGTTACCGTTCTAACCATCCGCGACCTTGTTCTGTGTGGCAGAGAAATTTACTTTCGGTCACATATTGACCAAATATTCAATGCCCTTGGTTTCGCCAATCGGTGGTCTAAAGAATTCACTAATCCCTACGTGACTAAATCACTTTACGATTTCTCCGTTTTGCTCTTCGTGGGCTTCCATGGAATAATCACCTTATCCTACTCACCTTTCACGAACGCCTTAATTTGAAATACTTTCAGACCGTAGAAAAAAGAAGAGATCCCTCCGACATTTTACTTATACATCGTCTTCTCACTGACTCCATCGATTGTTTTTCTCTTTTAAATTATATTGGTTTTTACCTTGATGGTTAAAAAAAATCACGCCCTTTTTTGAGTTAAATGTGGTGGGTTGACATGAATTCTTTCTGACAATGATAACCGAAAGAGTATCAGAAGAAAACTTATACAAAATCAACATTATCATGTCCAATTTGCAAAAGAACTGAAAACCATTTTCGAAAAGATGGGAGAAATTATTAATTTGTAATTTCACCATTTTACACTAGAACAAGATGTATTGAATTTGTTTATCTATTAATAATAGAATTGGAGAAGGAATGAAGGGGAAATGCGGGGGAAAGGGGAGCTATAGGGGCAGTTCTTGCCTGACGCTCCACAACGGCCTGTCTGCCATTGTTACCCTTCTGACAACAATAGTCTTCAACACCATCGAATGCAATTATGGTACATACGTCGAGGTGAGTGCCCTTTCGTACATATATTATAAACCAATCAGTAGTGGATTACCGTACTCAATGCCGGCTAATCTAAAGATTAATGCCGTCAAATGAGGTTCCTACTACCCCCTGAAATGTCAACATGTTTCTAGAACAATAACGAATTTATGACTTTTTCGAGTACCTACTCCAAAAATTAACTTATCGATTTTTCACAGGTACAGTCACAAACAAATTATCTAATTTAAGATATGTATAAGATAATCATGAGTTTAAACCACACCTAGCTATCAGCACTTTCAATCGTAGCCGAATATTTTTTATAGCTGAATTATAAATCGCAGTAGGTCCTTTTTTCATTCGGTAAAATGTATTTTTTTTTAATCGATATTTATTTTCATTTCACTATTTAGATTCATTTTATTTAACAATTTTATAGGATTAGCTATTTTCGATGTTCGTACAATGACATATATTTTTGAAAATACGGAAATGACAATACCATTAAATTTTTATGAAACCATTTTCTAATTGTTGATCGTTAATGCAAACTGAGTGACCTTATGCAATGGAGGAGCACTAAACCAATTATTGCATTTACTCAAATTTCACTTTTAGTCAACATCTCTCTTGAAAAAGCAACGTATTTTAAAATCAGCACAATGCCAGTAACTTCGTAACTGTACATAACTGTACGTAACATTGGCATTTTCAAATAAACCAAATTTGAAATAATGGGTTCGACTCAGTTCCAATTTGTCATCAAACAGCCTGTCCCCTTATTATTTTGAGCTTCGAAAACAACAACTTGTCGTGTTCAAAACTCCCACAATCCTCCCCAAAACGGTAATATCTCATTGAATCCGTCAACTGCACCTAAAATGTATTCCCATAAAACTTAACACTATAACGATTTCACAGAACTGGCAATTGAACTGTCAATGTCAATAATACTCGTATGCTCGTTGATTTATAAATATTTACGAGTCACAAAAAGATTTCCGTACTCAATGAGGGCTGATCCAAAAATCAAAGCTGTCAAATGAAGTACCTACTACCACCTAGAATGTGTGCATGATTGTAAAATAGTAACGAATTTATGACTTTTCCAAGTACCTGCTTCAAAATTGAGCTAATCGATTTTTGATACAGTCACTTTTAAACAAAAGAAAAAAAAACAGAGTTGAAAACACACCTAGGAAAGCAATTCTAATCGCAGTTATAGCTGCGGCAAAAAAAATTATTACAGCTGACATGCACAGATCCAACAACAATTTGCAGAAAAGGACTCTATTTGTGTCGTTGTGCTGAGGGTATGGTTGATTGGATGGTTGGAACCGACCCTCGATGAGGATGTACTTCGACCAGAAATATGTCCATTGTGTTGCCGATGTGTAAGCTGTGTGGGTCACCCTCTCACTCAAGGAACCATTTGCTCCTCTGAATGAAGGAGCTTATCTTTGCCGTGCAGGCGTTGTTGATATCATTTAGATCATTGAAAAGGTATTCACCCAGTGTAGCCTTCGTAATGTTGGCGAGCGCAGGACAGGTGCAAAGGAGGTGACTGATAGTCTTTTCTTCGTCTTCGTTCCTACACCTTCTACAGCAGTCACTGTAAGGAATGCCCAGTCTTTGAGCATATTTTCCTATAGCACAGTCAACGGTGAGGGTGTTTACTAATTTGGGGAGGGTTCCTCTCAGAAGTCCGATTTACTTGGATTTATTTAATATCGCATATAGTACAAACGAATCTTGGTCTTATTCACCGCATTGGTGTCGATTGGTTACGAGGGCGGGTCAATAAGTCCGTGACTTTTTGAATTTCTGACCTCTTTACTGAAACGGCAACACTGCTCCTGTCAACAGGCATCTGTCAGTTGACTCCTGTCAAAATTTAAACTTGCTGCGTCAGTTAGTTTGTGTTTGACAGCTATTTTTATCAGACTACTCACTAATTTGAGGAGAAAATGGAAAAAAGTGAATTTCGTGTGCTTATTAAGCATTATTTCTTGCGAAAAAAAACCATTACCGAGACCAAGGCTAAGCTTGAAAAATACTATGGGGACTCTGCACCATCGATTTCAATGGTAAAAAAGTGGTTTACTGAATTTCGTTGTGGCCGTACAAGCACTGAAGATGCCAAACGTCCTGGACGCCCAGTTGAGGTCTCTACACCCGAAACAATCGAAAAAATTCACAAAATTGACTTCCTTCAAAAGGGAAGAACAATCAATGGGGAATATTATGCCAACTTATTGGACCGATTCAATGACGATTTAAAAGAAAACCGACCTCATTTGGCCAAGAAAAAAGTTCTTTTCCACCAAGACAATGCAAGGGTGCACACATGTGCAGTTGCCATGGCAAAAAACCATGAATTGGGCTATGAATTGCTCCCTCATCCACCCTATTCTCCAGATTTGCCTCCAAGCGACTACTTCTTGTTCCCAAACCTGAAGAAATGGCTTGGTGGGAAAAGATTTGACTCCAATGATGAAGTCATCTCGCAAATAAAGGCCTATTTTGAGGACCTCGACAAATCATTTTTTTTTGGAAGGGATAAGAAAATTGGAGAAGCGTTGGACAAAGTTTATAGAGCTCAAGGGAGACTACGTTGAAAAATAAAAAAAAAATTTATCAAAAAATCTGTGTTTTATTCCAAAAGTCACGGACTTATTGACCCGCCCTCGTATTTAACATAAGACGTTGGCGCCTCGTAAAGAAATGAGCGGTATTCTTTCATAGTCTTGGATCTCGTTGTGCTGGACGCAAGTGATCGACTGACTGTCGATGTATGTTACAATATCTGATTTCGATACTGTATAAACGGACAACTTGGCGGATGGCGGTGACTTCGGCCTGAAAAACGCTGCAGTGGTCTTAAAGGAGAGGTGAATGTCCAGGTCTTAGGAGAAGACTCCAGTACCGACTCCGTCCTCGGTTCTGGACTCATCCGAAAAAATTGACAGCGATTCGTCGTAAAGGACATCACATTGTTTCCACTCGGTTTTGTCTGGAATTAAATGTTGGTAGCCCAAGTTGAAATTGTGTTCACTGGGTCGTGGTGATGTTGAGGCATGCAACTCTGAGTTTTTTCATTAAGATTAAGTTGGACTTCTTCTCCAAGGCGGGCCACCAGATCAGTACTCCATAATAGAGAATCGGTTTAACTACGACATTGCGCTGAGGATATACCCCTATTAAGGACTGCTATGAGCTGGCACATAACATCTCTCTGGGGTTAATAGGCTTTTTACACCGAATCAAAATCCGAGATATCGAAATCTCATCGAAGCGTTTGCTCCGCCCACTAACAAAATTTCGTTTAAAGTTTCAATCACTTTAAGATTTGCTCTGAAGTTTGTTTGTCTATTATAAACATCAATTTTATTTTATTATATATTATAAAATATTGCCCTGATTTAGTTTTCCATTAACCAATATTTTATTGCTGCTAAAAAATAAGGCAAAATAACAAAATAATAAAACGAAATTGTTTTGACATATTTTCAATCAGCTGCAGCCGCATTAAGCTTTAATGTTACCACAACGGCATATGAAGAGGAGTTACAGAAATAAGGACCCAAACCGCCCCCAAAATGTTAAAAAAATAGATAATATACTTAGGCCCATTGGTTTTGGTTTAAAAAAAGTCATCCACAGAGGATTAAAAGCCCATATAAATCAAAAAAAACAATGCTAATGACAATTATGAACGAGTTTAAAAACGTCCAACATAAAACCAAGTTCTAGATACGAGTACGTCCTGGGTGAAAAGTGATTGTTGTATCGGAAGATGTGTTTGCCTTAACACTCCGACATTTGCATGTACAAGCATGCAAAAGTTGTCAGGTGGCGCAAAAGTTGTCACCCGATGTTCTTTCGCTGTAATTTTTTTTATGACTGAAAAACTTTGGTTCTGCTTTTGGATTATGTTAATTGGTGTCTTAAGTTTTTTCTGTATAGTTAACTTCACAAATGTCAAAGTAGAATTTACATTTGCCGCCATTTGCAAAAATTATAGCTTCTTCCGATAGGATGATGACTTTTGCGCCACCTTGTAGATTTCGAAGTGATTTCATCGAAATATGCCAAAAGTGACAGATTCTGAAATCTTAAGAATCTATGCCAAGCACAGTACTTATATACAGTAAACTTAACCGCCGCTTAGGGGATGGAAATGAGTTTGATATTTTAAGCATAGAGATGTGACAGCTCAACTACAGACCGCTCAGAACTGACTTTACTTTTAAATTCATTTTTATTAATTATTAGCTTATATCAACTTATATACTAGACAAAAATGAGTAAATCTAACTTATTCTAGATTATTGATCCTTATGCGGACGCCCTAAACTTAACTCTATCTTATATTTATTGCCTTTCGGCCTAAAAACTATTTTACGAACTAATCTTACATATTATGTTTTCATCGAGAAAATTTTTAAGAAAACTCGGCATCTTTATCAAATTTTATATTTTTATATAAAAAAACAAATTACAAATTACAAACTACCTACTCTACTTACTTAAACTACTTAACATATTCTAACTATAATTAGGATTCTGAGCACTCGTTGCATTACGAAACAAGTGGTCAAATTCCCAATTGCTTTCCGAGCGCCTGGCAGTCGACAACGTGCACACGCGCCGCCGTGAGCTGACTGATGCCTTACAGAATCAATCACCTCCCGGAAGCACCACCACAAGTTGGCGAGCCCGGCCCCTCCCAGAAACGCCCTAGCTAACTTAATCTATCTTACAAACTAAGAGGATGTTACCTAGAGTAACGCACCGTCTTGGGAGGGCATGTTGAACCCTCCACCCTCAAAAAGCCACCAAAATTCGGCAAATTGCTTTTCTGTATCGAATTTATCCCTCTCCGCTATTGCGGTACTAAAACGGAGGACTCAGAACTGATATTCACTCCAACTGTACACTCTTAAACTGTACGCACTCAAATCGAAAACATCTGACGTAGTGACGTACTGCCCAATTTTACAGGAAATCCACCGATTACATTTTAATAAAAGTTATATAGAGGAATGTTTGAGTATTCTGATGGCATGTGTTATATGTGTTATATTAAAAAAATTATAAATTTTCCTGTTTAGCTAACTAAAAGCCTGTTTAAATTTCAGTTAAATTTTTTTTTAATTTTTTAATCACCGTATCTTTATAAAGTTTGTTCTAAACGAATATCCCCTGCTTTCTATTTTTCTGTAATTTATTTGTGTTTCATTGAAACATTTCATAGTGCCATTTGTATTTCTTATTTGTATTTTATTTTTTCATTATCTCGCAAACTCCAAAGAGTAAACAATTATCCGACAGATCCTACTATCACTAGGAATGTCTGCAGGTTCGTAAAATTATAACGAATACGGTGAAATAACTCATTGTATTTAATTAATAAATCGCAGTAGTTCCATAGAAAGAACCTTTTTCTATCGAACTAGATGGTCGTACAATGACGTTTGATCCGAACAGTAATCATCAGACAAAAAGTGATTTTGGATATTTTTGACAACAGCGAAATGACACATACCAATACGGGTACATTTATGCGATTCATTGAACTTGTGCGATGAAGGAGCACTGAACCACTAATTAGTAATTACGTTTGCTCAACTTAGACTTTTAGTCCACATCTCTCTTGATGAGGAAACGCACAGCACATTTGAGTGATCTAAATGGTATTGAACCTTTGTTTTGTGTCCCAAAAGGGGAAGCAGCAAAATTTTTATAAAATTAACTAATGGGTAAAGGAAGCATTTTACAAACTTGGTTTACACTGTGAGGTCTAACTAAAAATAAATAACTGGCAGATTACGAGTGTGTTTAAAATACTTTACAGATTAGCTGAAAAGTTCAAAGTTCAATATACCGGTTAATTCCGTATTTTAATAATAGCACGTGGGGTATTTCATGTTCGTCACATCTCAGGCCAATTTTTGTATTTTACTCGCTTATGATTGAGGTTGTTGTGCCGACACATTAATATCTCTGAATAGCAAATCGTGGTAAAGGTATTTTACTGGTGAGGTTATGATAATGAATTATATTTTACATCCGAGTTCCGTCATAGTAACTGCTCGAAACCAGGTGAGTATAAATGAACAGAATCGATGGCATTCATATTCGTAAATAAATATACCAATGGTAGATAGGAACTGTTATATTCTGTTATCAGAAAAATTTGAGTATAGCAAGTTTGCATGTTATCGAGTGCACTGTGCTATATTGACTTTTTATGCCCAATTCTAAGGGTATATTAATTTTGAGTCATAGTTTGTAACATACCTTAATATTGCCCGTAGACCCCTAAAAGTAACTATATTTATGATCAACATCGATAGTAATGTCGATCTAGCCATGTCCGTCGGCAAAAATTAGGCCATTAAACTGGGCCTAGAGAGCTGAAATTTTAACCATATACTCTCTAGGGTCCCGAAATAATCAAGTTTACTAATTTTTGAAATCCGCCCAATGACACGCCCACAAACTCAAAAAAAAAAATAAAAATTGGAAAAATCGAATTTTGAGATAGAAAGCTGAAATTTGTTATATATGATCTATGACTCCTAAAACTGCTCGGGATATAAAATTTTCAAAATCCGCCCACAAAAAAATAAAACAATTTTATTGAAAAACCAAAATTTATATAATATATACTCTCTAGAGGCCCTTTAAGCTCATGTGTAAATATTTTCAAAATCCGCCTATTGACACGCCCACAATTTACAAAAAAAACTTTTTTTGAAAATCCAAAGTTTGAGCTAGGGAGCTGAAATTTATAATATATACTCTCTAGGGGTCCTCTATGCTCATGTGTTAATTTTTTTTAAATCCGCTTCCTGACCCGCCCACAATTAAATAAAATTATTTTATTGAAAAACCAAAGTTTGAGCTAGGGAACGTTTTTTTTACAAAAGCTTCGTTTTTGTTTGATAAAATCTTTTAAATGTTATATAACAGAATATGTACAGCGTTCTTAACAATTCAACCATACTTAGACTTTTGTCACGCGCACTTATGAGGGATAGGAATAAGAATAGGGTATCCAACAGTTCGCCCAAGCGGACTGTAGCCTGTTTAAAATACAAATTCAAACAAGACTTTCGATTGGAACATTCAAAATGACTTACATTGGAAACTATCCAACCCATGATTTAGTGATCGTGGACTTCAAAATTATCGAAATTAATTAAAGTTTATAACAAGAATGCAGTTCCATTTTACTACGATTTTTGGGGAGAGTGCGATAACTCAGGCGACAAAGTTTAACGACAGATTTGTGTAGAACAGTTACAAGCATTTTTTAACTATGGGAGGGGCCATTTTCTAAAAACAACACTTCAAATGGGAGAACAAATTTAAAAATAACGGTAATACTTACAATTAAGTATTGCACATTTTTTTAAAGATAAAAGTCGGTTCTATAATCTTGTTTTTAAATCAAGTGATTTCCATGAATAGTTTTAAAAAAAAAAACTAATTTATTCGCCAGTCTGCCACTTCTCAAATTTAAAACAAAATACTTGCTGATAAGAACTGATACAGAAAACGAGAGTGTCCCTACTCATTATATGGATATACTCTGAGTGTGACTCCCTCTCAATCTCATTTACATTTCATACCCTGTCTTTCTCAATCCCATGGCCATGCGCCATAAAAAAACAACACAAACTCCAAAAGGTGCATAAAAAAAAGAATGAAAAAGCACATTGCACAAAAGTTACGGGTAGAGAAACAGATTTGTGCGGCACACACACACAAATTTTCCTCCACTGAACGCTGGGAAAATCCAACAATCTACCTTCAATCGAACATTTTACTTTTTTGAATTGTATAAAATGTATAGTTTAATGCTTATTGTTCAACTTCGGGATAACCTACAAAAATGATTGATATCTTAAAATCTTTGTACATAATTGAACTTTATTTTAAAAAAATGCTATTTCATTTGGATGAGTCATTCCAAAGCTAGGAGCTAGAAAGCATTCGAGAGTTACAACTTTTCTTAGATATCAGCTTAGATCTCCGCTTCTGGACAGCGGATGAAGCAATTTCCCGCGGTAAAAAGTAGCCTATGCCCATTCTCAGGCTCTAGACTATCTGTGTACCAAATTTCATTTAAATCGGCTCAGTAGTTTTGGCGTTAAATCGAGACAGACAGACAGACAGACAGAGTTACTTTCGCATTTATAATATTAATATGGATTAATAAATATATTTCGAAAGTTTTCAACGGAAAAGAGAGATGGCAACTGGCAGACGGTTACAAAACCAAGGCCATATATTTATTTATCATATGTTGAATTTGTAAAAAAAATTGTTTAAAGTCGAAAAATTAAAAAAGCTATTATTATTATATTACCGTTATTTTCCATTTGAAGTGTTTTTTTTAGAAATCGTCCTCCCGCCCAAATGGGGCCAGATAGACCCCCGTCCCATAGTAAAAAATGCTTGTAAATAACTGTTCTATACAAAACCGTTATTTTTTCTTATCGCCTGAGCTATCGTACTCTTGCCCGATTTGTAATACAAACAACACCTATAAGGCAAAGGGCCCGCATTGAGTGACTGAGAGATTAAGAGCCGCAAATATATGAAAACATAATATGAAATCTTATGGTGGTGCTGAGTCGCTGAGTGATGAGCGATTTCAGTAAGCTAAAATAGCGACACTGTGTTTTTTTAGTTTATCGATGATAACGAACGCAGTGTAAAGTTCTTCGAATATAAAGATGCGTTTCCCAATTTCTCTGTTTGGATGATATTTTGGTCGTTTCACACTTGCCTCCCAAAGCCCACCCTGATGCGGAGCCAATGGCGTGTTAAAATGCCATGTTATTTTGCGTTTCGCAATCTCATCATGAAGCTCATTGTTGTCTCATTGCACAGCCATTCGCTGCAGCTCTGTATTCGCGCCGACAAAATGTGTGCCATTGTCGCCGTAAATATGCTCCACCATGCCCCTTTTCGCGATAAGGCGGTTCAAGGCGGCCAATAACGCGTTCGCACTTAGGTCGCTGACCAGCTCTAAATGCACTGCTTTTGTCGGGAAATCAATGAAAACATACAGGTACGCATTTGATCCCACTGGAACGCCTCGGCCGGTGTATGCATGAATATGGTACGGTCCGGCGAAATTCAACACCGCAGTGCTTGAACGGTCGTGATGATTGCACCCGAGCGGCTGGTAGATTAGCCATCAGTTGTTCGGATACTCTTTGTCGATATCGTGTACATACCACACATCCGCTTACCATCTTGCGTATAGATGTACGGAGATTGGTAATTCAATATTTGTCGCACAGGTATTGCATGCACAATTGTGGGCCACCATTTTGTGTTACGGCATCAGAACAGATTTTGCCGATAGTATAATCGGATGCCTCTGATCATACGTGAGCTCAGCGTTAAGCCACATTATGCCATCGACGTCAATGAACGGTGTGAGTGATAGCGACCTGCTGTTGCTCGGTGTACTAAAATTTCTGGATGTGTCGGATCCAGAATGCTAATGCACGCGCATATTCTCTCGCTGACACGGCGTCAACCACTTCCTTCAACCGCTTTTGCTCCTCCGTTGTTTTTCGTAGATGACTTCGACACCTTTACCCGAATCTTTTTAGTAGGTTTCTGTAATTCCGCTTCTTACCCCGCCTTTCTCTTGTGTGTGAGAAGAACCTTTTCTCCCTGCCTGGTTTCGGGCTCTGCCCATTTGCCACTAAATAACCTCACAAAGCGATGTACGTAAGCTGTTAGGCATAACGACTTATTGATTGTTTAATGATACGCCCGGAATCTTGCATGACTGCCCACTTTGATTCGCCAGAGTCAAAAAAATTATTGGAGCGCTGAATAACTTGGCCTTTCGTAACTCTATGTCTGCTTCGGATTGCTGTTCACTTGGAAGTTTCTGCTTGGCCCAGTTTGGAGACTCTCCTTTGGACTTCGTCAAAAATGCTGGCCTACCACAACTTGGAACCTAGTGCGGTTAAAACCATGCTGCGTGAAAACAGTTCGGCAGGGCTCTCTTTGGATGGCCCGTGGTTTCATTTTCGCACGTCGCTTTATTCCTGGATATTTTTAATTCGATTACCCACAAATATCTTCGTGTCGCTTGGAAGTTTGCGCATCCATTGCAAGACAATTTCTGAATCGGACCAATAGTTTAAATACTCTCCCTGTACACCAAGGATGTTAGCCGCTTTCTTTGCCAAGACTGCTACCATTGCTGCTGCACACAATTCCAAGCGAGGAATCGTCGTCGTCTGCTTGGGTGCCAACTTGTTTTTCGATGTGACGATATTCACAATGACGGCTTCCCGATTCTTGCGTACACGATTGTCACGGCATGTCGGTATTAATGTCGATGAAGTTAGGAAGCACTCCAAAAAAAGCGGTTGAGCCGGACATGTTACCCTCTGAGTTCTAAAAAAAAATCGTATACGGCGGGTTAAAATGGCTCATGATTCTAAGGGTATATTAATTTTGACGCATAGTTTGTAAAACACCTTAATATTGCCCGTAGACCCCTAAAAGTTACTATATTTATGATCAGCATCGATAGTAATGTCGATCTAGCCATGTCTGTCCGTCCGTCCGTCCGTCCGTCCGTTCGTCTGTCGGCAAAAATTAGGCCTTTAAACTGGACCTAGAGAGCTGAAATTTTAACCATATACTCTCTAGGGTCCCGAAATAATCAGGTTTACGAATTTTTTAAATCCGCCCACAGACACGCCCACAAACTCAAAAAAAAACAAAATTTTGGAAAAAATCGAATTTTGAGCTAGAAAGCTGAAATTTTTTATATATGATCTACGACTCCTAAAACTGCTCGGGATAAAAAATTTTCCAAATCCGCCCACTGACACGCCCACAAATAAATAAAATAACTTTTGTATACCCTATTCTAAGGGTACCTACTCGTATATTAATTTTTGAAAATCCAAAGTTTGAGCTAGGGAGCTGAAATTTATAATATATACTCTCTATGGGCCCTTTATGCTCATGTGTAAATATTTTCAAAATCAGCACACTGACACGGCCACAATTATTTTTTTTTTTTTTTTTGAAAATTCAAAGTTTGAGCTAGGGAGCTGAAATTTATAATATATACTCTCTAGGGGCCCTTTATTCTCATGAGTTAATTTTTTTTAAATCCGCCTACTGACACGCACACAATTAAATAAAACAATTTTATTGAAACACCCAAGTTTGAGCCAGGGAGCGTTTTTTTTTTATAAAATCCTTTCTAGCTCAATATTCGATTTTTTCCAAAATTTTGTTTTTTTGGGTTTGTGGGCGTGTCTGTGGGCGGATTTCAAAAATTCGTAAACCTGATTATTTCGGGACCCTAGAGAGTATATGGTTAAAATTTCAGCTCTCTAGGTCCAGTTTAAAGGCCTAATTTTTGCGACAGACGAACGGACGGACGGACGGACGGACAGACATTGCTAGATCGACATTACTATCGATGCTGATCATAAATATAGTAACTTTTAGGGGTCTACGGGCAATATTAAGGTGTGTTACAAACTATGCGTCAAAATTAATATACCCTTAGAATAGGGTATAAAAACGACTATGGTAAATGAGAGACTGTTTTGTTAACAACAAAATATGAAATGTGTGTATAGGTGAGATTTAGCTAACGGAACTTTGAAGACAAATTGTAAAGTGAGTAAAGAATATGCGGAAATAAATCGAGTCATTAGATTAGAAGCACTGAACAAATCAACGTTTTTTGTGAAGTGAATATATTTTTTGTCGGTTTAAACGGTACATATTATAAAGTTATTGTTCTTGATTGAGTGTTAATAAAAATTAGAAGGAAAAAATGTTTAAGAGTGGAGGATAGGGCAAGAATAGATGTTTATTGCTCTGAAGGTCTTTTATGCCATGCTATACCCCGAAAAATAAAGCGAAGTGATCATTATGCCAGCAATTATTTAAAAAACCCTTCGTCTTACACAAAAAATTATAAAGGAAACACTTCTTCTGCTTTACCACTTCGCGAAACGCGAAGTATCCTTAGAATAGCGCGAAATTCAGCTTTATCGGCAGCTAAAAGTAGAGAGAAAGCTAATGTTAAGGCCAGCTTATCCACTGTTACCGCACCATTCGCCGAGCTAAACACTTAAAGCGCCTGAAACTTAAGAAAAAAACACCGCTTAATTTATGTATGTATGTATATTTATTTCTCTTAAATTATAATATAAAATACAAATTCATACGAGTATAAAAATTCAATATGTTAGGAATTACAAAGTTAAGTTAGAAAACAAAAATCTTGTGGCATTCGATATTTTATACAGAGTGAGTTCAAATGTTGAATGCCACTTCAAAAGGAACAATACAATCAGATGGGGTGGGGTGTTGAACAAAAAATATAGAAAAAACAATTTTCAGGCGATTTAATTCATTTAATCATGGTATCAATAAGTTATTACTTCATAAAGAATGCAAAATTAGGGGAATCTATATACTAAGATCAAAAGTTGAGACAAAAGTTAGATCAACATATTAGAAGTAAGAGAGTTTAAACTATAATAATCATGAGAAAACAGGCAATTTGAGTGAGTTATTACGTAGGTTGTAGTTTGCGATTATGCGGAAGTTTCGGTTACCAGACTTCATAAAGAACGCTTTTAGAACCTTAAAACAGTATAAGTGATGAACAGGAAGAATCCCTAATTGACAAAACAAAGGAAAACTAGGATGCCTACCAGGTTTACTAGAAATTTTCCGGACAACATTCTTTTGCAAGACTAGCAATGGCTGAATTTTGTTTTGATAGCCACCTCCCCAGCAATTTATACCGTATTGAAGCTTAGAATTGACGCAAGAAAGAGACAACGCTTGTGTTTCGCGAATGAAATTGATCCCCAGACCATAACGCCCCCCTCTCTGCTATGGTGACCGTTCAAAAACCGCTCCTTTCCTCAGGTCATGGAAATAATAATTATAACCATCCGGCCCATCTAGGTTAAACTTGTTTTCATCAAAGAAAAAACCTTCCGCCAATCATTTGTGCTCGTTCCATTTTGCACATCCCAGCTCATATGATCTTTCGCGAAACACAAGCGTTGTCTCTTTCTTGCGGCCTCGACCAACATATACCACTCCAGTTCCGTACGCCAAGTTGTTTGATGTCCCCTTTCACTGCCCACCCCACCTTGAGTACGGCCTTGCTTAACCCCGTTCTGCTCCCGTCGTTGGCGATGGAACTTGATCTTTATGACTTTTTTTCTCCACACTCCGTTGATATACGTACAAACGGATCCGCATATCAAACGCAGGATTATTCTATCAAAGAGCATCATAAAGTATTTTCACCTGGTCTTCAAAGAAGGATTAAGGAGGTCTTAAAACATCTCTTTTATAGCTTGAATGAGGGCTTTGTTGTAACTCAACTTGCCTTCTTAGCCCCGAAAAGCAGCGATTGATAAGAGAAATTCTACGCCTGGTATCTGTATTGATGTCATTAATCGAGATGTATACCTAGACTAAGTTTTTTATTACCCCCACGCCCAATATTGCAATTTAGCCCAAATACGTTTACAAAATATTATGAATACATTTTACACTTATTCACCATTAAATCCATATTCCGCTTCTTCCTTAGTACCAACATACACATACAAACCCAGCCAGCCCTCTGGGCTCTGACAATTATGTCAATGTCGCATAATGCGAGAAGTTGTAGAGGCATTTGAAACACTGGTATTGGCGTACAATTATATAAACTGTGATGTTAAAATAATCACAAGATAGCTCATCATCCTGTTGACATTTGTTGACGTTGAACAGGTCCAATCAGGTTGTTGGCTTGTATCAAGTTGAAGAGACTTACTCCTCTGCATTTTGCGCACTGCAGAGGGTATTTTTTTTTAAGGATCGAGGAAACTGTCCATTAAAAAATAAAAGACAGTAGCTCAAGTACACTTTCGTTTTATTTGAGTAAGCTTTTTCTGTTGTTTTCTATACTAGAATTAGTAACATTGAAGTACACCAGTACCGACTCTCTTTAGCTGTAAAACCGACGAATTATTCCGAAAAAAATTGAAACGTTCTTTAGGAGTATAGTGATTCATGCCTTCTTGACTTGTATTTTATTTCCATTTACTTCACAAATGTCAAAGCTCCTTTGGCGCCATTCGAAAAAATATAGCATCTTCCGATAGGGTGATAACTTTTGCGCCACCTAGTTTTAAAGGAGAATGGTATGGGGATGCTTGTAGCACACGACTTGAAAATACCTTACTTTATTTTACTGATTGGCCGTCGTGCATTTTTGACGTGCATAACTCATAAATAAAAATGCACTGATGGTAATGACTAGGGCAACCAAAAATATGCACGACCATATTTTGGCATATTTGTGCATATTTCATCGAAAATGCATATTTTTGCATATTTGCTTTCAAAATGCATATTATCGCCTTTTTTTTATATATATTTTTTCCAAAGGCACCTAAAAACATAGGGATGGGCTACAGTCCGCTTGGGCGAACTGTTGGATACCCTATTCTTATTCCTATCCCTCATAAGTGGGCGTGACAAAAGTCTAAGTATGGTTGAATTGTTAAGAACGCTCTACATATTTTGTTATATTTAAAGGATTTTATCAAAAAAAACGCTCCCTAGCTCAAACTTAGGTGTTTCAATAAAATTGTTTTATTTAATTGTGGGCGTGTCAGTAGGCGGATTTAAAAAAAAAGTAACACATGAGAATAAAGGGCCCCTAGAGAGTATATATTATAAATTTCAGCTCCCTAGCTCAAACTTTGAATTTTCAAAAAAAAAAAAAAAAAAATTGTGGGCGTGTCAGTGGGCGGATTTTAAAATATTTACACATGAACATAAAGGGCCCATAGAGAGTATATATTATAAATTTCAGCTCCCTAGCTCAAACTTTGGATTTTCAAAAATTAATATACCCTTAGAATAGGGTATAAAAAAATTGTTTTATTTATTTGTGGGCGTGTCAGTCGGCGGATTTTGAAATTTTTTTATCCCGAGCAGTTTTAGGAGTCATAGATCATATATACAAAATTTCAGCTTTCTAGCTCAAAATTCGATTTTTTCCAAAATTTTGTTTTTTTGAGTTTGTGGGCGTGTCTGTGGGCGGATTTCAAAAATTCGTAAACTTGATTATTTCGGGTTCCTAGAGAGTATATGGTTAAAATTTCAGCTCTCTAGGTCCAGTTTAAAGGCCTAATTTTTGGCGACAGACGGACGGACGGACATGGCTAGATCGACATTACTATCGATGCTGATTATAAATATACTAACTTTTAGGGGTCTACGGGCAATATTAAGGTATGTTACAAACTATGCGTCAAAATTAATATACCCTTAGAATAGGGTATAAAAACAAGTACCTAGAACGAGACAAAGCAAAAAATTACAAACAAGGCTATATATGCGGTGTTTATTTTCAATAAATACCTATACCTAACTTTTTCTTCGAGTAGGTACCTACGAGTACATTCATACATGGGAAATCAGTAAAAACAATAAAAATAGCACACATCCATTTAACCCAAAATCCATACATTGCATTTATTGGTTTTTCTGAATAAAATCAGCAACAACAACTTAACCACGTGGAAGGGTAAATAGCAAAACGCAATGTGCGAACACAAGGCACAATGCAACAAACGACCAACCGCGCGCCGCGCTGGCGCCATGCCGGTGGTTAATACAAAAACTGCCGATAGTAGGTACACATCCGTTAAACCCAAAATCTATATGTTGGGTCTTTTTGCATAAAATACAGCATCAAAACCTCAACCACGTAGAAGGGTTGTAGCACCAGGGTTTATTCAGTGTTTGTTCTTGGACGTCGCATAACGCTAAATACCTACAAGTAGTAAAAAGAATTGTGAATAGTAATTTTTCATTTTCATTGAGTGATTGATAAATTTTTACATTTTAAGAACATGCCGAAAATAAAACAAGCCGTTGCAAATCGATTAAAACAAATAGTGAGTGAATATCCCGAACTTAAAACTGATGGAAAAGTCCTCCTGTGCAAAACTTGCAATAAATCAGTATCTTGCGAAAAACTGTTTATGGTAAAACAGCACTTAAAAACCGCAATACATATTGAACTTTCGAAAAGAAATGCGGCTAAGAACGTAACACAACAGTTTTGTGCATCCTCTTCGAGTGATTCAAAATATGTTGAATTTGCAAAGGATTTGTGTAGTGCTTTTGTGGAGGCAGATATACCGTTGTTTAAAGTGCGCCATGAAAAGATTCGATCTTTTTTGGAGAAATATACAGAGCACAAAATTCCTTCAGAAACAACGTTCCGCGAAAAATATGTACACGATTTGTATAAAACAACAATCGATGACATAAAACACAAAATTAAAAATCGATTTTTATGGGTGTCTATCGACGAGACAACAGACGCATCAAATAGGTATGTCGCAAATGTCATCATTGGAATTTTGGATCCAGATGAGATGGTGGCTTCACAAAGATTTTTATTGAATGCAGCTCGAATGCAGAATTGACAAATCACTCAACGATCGCCCGGCTCTTCGATGACTCAATTAGAATTTTGAGTGAAGATTTCAACAAAGATTCGATCTTACTTTTTATATCAGATGCTGCTCCGTATATGGTTAAAGCGGCCCAAGCTATGCAAGTATTTTACCCAAAACTAATACATTTTACATGTCTCGCACATGGACTTCATCGAGTATGTGAAAAAATTAGATCTCAATATGCTGACATTGACCGCTTTATAGCAAATGCAAAAAAAGTATTTTTAAAGGCTCCATTCAGAGTGAAAACTTTCAAAGATACAGAACCTAGACTGGAGCTTCCTCCACAACCAGTCATAACGCGATGGGGGACTTGGATCGAAAGCGGTGAACTACTATGCCAAAAACTTTGAAAGGATTCTTCGAGTTTTCGATGCTTTGGATAACGAAGAGGCCGCTTCAATAAAAAATGCTACAGATCTACTAACAAAGCCACAATTAAAAGCTGACTTAATTTTCTTAGCATCAAGCTATGGGTTCCAGGTAACATCAATTACAAAACTGGAATCACGTGGCCTACCGCTTGATTCAAGCATCAAAATATTAAGTGAGGCGGTGGAGGCAATCGACAGCATTAATAGTAAGGCTGCCAAATCAGTGAAGGAAAAGGTTGAGAACGTCATCGGAAAAAATGTTTTCAAAAAGACTATTTCAATGGTCCTGTCTGGAGAGGAGTCCGTTGCAATTGAAAACTATACAATTGCCGAAGTGTTAGCATTTAAATTCGCACCAATTACTTCTGTTGACGTTGAACGGAGCTTTTCAATGTATAAAAATGTATTTCGGTCAAACAGACAAAGTTTCCTTTTCGAGAATTTAAAAGAAATGTTCGTTATTCACTGCAATAAGAATTTAAAATAAGTTTGTTTAAAATAGGTGCATAATATGAACCTACTTTACAAAAATGTATCGAATAACTTTTTTTTCTATTCATTATTTTTTTTTGTTAAATATGTGAAGTTGAATTGCCTTTTAAATAAATGTGTTTTGTGAACAAGGCTGTTGTGTCTATTTTGAATTTGTATTGTTCTTTCTATTTAATTTTATTAAAAAAGTAAAGCCTTTTTTAAAGCACATTTAACTTTATTTATTGAGCGTATTTTGAGGTCATATAATTGATTTTAAGGGCATATACCTGCATTTTTGGGGCATATACTTGAATTTTTGTGGCATATTATAAGCGCTTAAAACTGATTTTTTAGTGCATATTTTTGGTTGCCCTAGTAATGACCTATCTTGTCCAAATAACAACACCGCTGTACACATACGAGGGGCGTTCAATATATTCTCGGTATCGATATGAAAGAAAATGCGAATTCAATTTTATTTTTCAATATAATTTCCCCTAACATCAACGCATTTGTTACATCTTGAGATAAGCTTTTATAAACCCTCAAAAAAAAAAAATTTCCTATTTCTCTGCAAAATACCCATTTATTGCCGACTTGAGTTCTTCATCATCCGAAAATCTTTTTCCACGAAGACATTTTTTCAAATCCGGAAAAAGGAAATAATCACTAGGGGCAAGGTCTGGACTATACATAGGGTGGGTGTTGGATTTCTTCGAAACCACAATCTCGCGCAGCAGCCCTAGAAACTCGCGCCGTGTGAACAGGAGCGTTGTCATGAAGAAGCAACACACCCGCTGCGAGTTTACCCCGTCTTTTCTTTTTAATTTGCTCCCGCAAATTATGCGAAGTGGAAGCGTAGGATGTGGCGTTGATGGTTTCAACTTTTTTTTGTACTCAATGAGCAAGATTTCCTTTGCGTCCCAAAAAACTGTGGCCATGAGCTTCCCGGAAGACGGAGTGACTTTGAACTTCTTCGGGTGTTCTGTTCCTTTTGTATGCTACTGCATGGACTCTTGTTTGCTTTCAGGGTCATAGTGGTGGACCTATGTTTCGTCCCCAGTAACAATTCGATCCATAACACCGTCCGCGTTCTCACTACACATCTCCAAAAGCTCTCTACAGCATGCGATTCTCACTTTTTTCTGAGGCGCTGTGAGCATTCGTGGCACCCACCTTGCACTGACCTTTGAAAGGTTAAGATGGTCATGAAGAATGGTGTGAATGGTACCAATTGAAAGCTTGGTGATCTCTGCCATAATTTTCACCTTTATTCGGGCATCCTCAAGAACAAGTTTTTCGACTTCTTTGATGCTTTCTCCCGTACAAGCAGTAGCCGGGGCGCCGGAGCGGGGGTCGTCTTCAATGCTCTCTCTGCCTCTCTTGAACTCACTTGACCACTTTTGCACAGTTGATAATGAAGGTGCGGAACCCTGGTAAACAGCGACCATCTCTTCATGAATAGTTTTTTGACTTTTTCCTTGCTTAGTGAGACATTTAATTACAGCGCGATGCTCAATTTTCGCCATCATCGGCCATTATGATTCTGTTTAACTAGAGATAAAACGCGAATTAATAATCACATTTATATGAAATTTTACATGAATGCACTAAAATAATAATATTACTTGATAAATAAGTCAATTTATATATACAACCACAGCTTCACCCCAATACCGAGAATATATTGAACGCCCCTCGTATATTGAACGCATGTTACACCACACTTTGCATAAGTATTTTCGCCAAAACGAATTGCTAACCAAGAAAAGAAAGGCCGTTAATACGAGTACTTGCTGTATGTATCCATACATGTATGTATCCATACATACAGCAAGTACTCGTATTAACGGCCTTTCTTTTCTTGGTTAGCAATTCGTAGTGCACGCATGGTATGGTGTCAATCAGAAAGAAATTAAATTAATAAAATTGTGACTCCAAGTGGTAATTATGTGTTTTTATTTTTTTATAAATCAGTAATTTCCTTTTATTGAAATAAATTGATTCTCCTTTTTGATAATTTATCAGAAGCAATCAGTGGGTACTAAGTGCCAAAAGGATAAGATGAATCAATAGGCATCTAACAAAACTAAGCAATATCCTTAGTGGAGAGAGCTTGATCACGTGGATCAAATAAATCTAAAAAGATTCGATTCGGTGAGAATAATCCAACTAATTAAGTGGTATTAAACGTCTTAAGAGAAATTTTCTTCCCAATCGCAGGAATATTTCCATCGGAACATACACGAGTGACTTCCTTTAAATTGTTTTTGTATTAACCGTACACGAGGCAACTCGGTGCTCTGTACTATCAGACATCATTGGCCGCAACATCATTAAAAGGAAGTTCACATCGATCAGGCACTACGAGGTCTCAAAACTTCCAGCCCAACAGAAATCAGACTCCGGTCGAGAATTTTTTTTGATTGCACCTTTCATAGAATTGGCTGCACGAATTACCAATTAGCACACCGAAACCATTCGAGTTACTCGCTCAGTAAATTACCAACACTCGGAATTAGGCAGAGTAAGGACATCATCAAAAAAAAGGGCACATCATCAGGATTCAACAAAGATTCTTAATCAACTCGCATGCACCCGTGTTGCATGTAGTATTCAATATCTTGAACATTATATAAATTCCCAATATCTGATTAGAAACATTTTTTTTTATAAAGCTTCTCCTCGCGAATTCAGACACAAAGGCTGTAAGCATGGTAGATTTAATGATAAGTAGACAATTAAATGATTATCAATGTAAGAATCGCCAAAAGATTAACGTAAGATTGCATACCTATATCGTAAGTGTTATTTGCCTCTAAAATCGTTTATCTAAACAGTTACCTACATAGAACGAGAGATCCAGACCCAGATGTGCACATACATAGTCCGCAGACAACAGTACAACAACACCAAACAAGAATAAAAAACATATATATTTTAACTACAAGAAAATTCAAACAGTGAGTTTTGGCTACATTTTTATGACATTTTATTTTTTTTTACGAAGAAACATATATAAAAGTTAAATCTATCAGGCAATTTAATCTGGTTCTTATAATATCTTCAATTGAATTTGTTGTCCATAACTTAAAATTAACTACCATCATACTTACCTAAATTCGGTTAATTTGTTAGTTTCATAAATAATACTTACCTTCTAATTGTTTAATTTCTAATACTAAAAGTTCAAATCAGAATTAGTTTACCTTTATTTTTCTTGCATGGTCACCTGCAATGCCATTTAATTTTAGTTATAGAATATGTATATAATGAAATTGAACTTTAGATCCTAAATTATAAAACTCTCTTTTAATCTCTTTTAATTAAAATATTTATAAATCTCAACTAGGAGAGCGGAGAAATATTTAAATGAATTTACAAATAAACATAAATGTTTTATTTTTATTTAAGTGAATTAAACACGATCTCTTTTATTATGAGCAATTAAATTCTTTGCATTGGCGAGAGCGAGAGGTGAATGAGCGAAGGGTAATGGAGTGTAGGGTGTGAGTAATTATGGAGAACCAGATAGGGATTATCTCAAAATAACTAACAATAGGCTGAAGATAATCAAGGAGTTATGACTTCGGTTATACTTAAGGGTGGGCTAGCCTCATGTAGAAGTGTTTTCACTTTCTACTAAAGTCAACGACACCTGACTTCCTCTCTCTTCTTTTTATCGTTTTGTTCCTTTTTTCTTTCTTCCTGTAATTTCTCTTAAACTATTACTTCTTCTCATTATTTTCCTTCATTTAATTATCAATTACCTTGCTGCCACTTATGGGCATGTAATAGAAATCGGCGATCAAGGTCAATTAACAACTGGTGAGGCCATTCCATATCAAGTATTTAGTATACAACTATACAGGCACGATTATTTATTTTGTGGGTATGTTTGGTAGTACAAAGACCCCCCATCCGACGAGCTGTCGCCGTGCGACCACTAGCGTGCCACCGTACTACCCGGGAAAATAATCATCCGAAAACCCCCTGTCTTACATGCTACATGTCGTCACTGATTGAAAGTACTTAACTATTCCTGGCACATAAGCTCATTGATTGAAGGAATGTAATATACGACTCGGGGATGTTTTATTTAAGCCCCACGCCGCGCCTGCCGTCCATATTAATTTCCTCGAAATCATTTTAAATCAAATTTGTTATCAAGGTCGATTAAGCCATTAACAAAGACATATCCCACTGTTACTCTGTCAGTATCCTCAGATTTAGTATTGCATAGAATGTCGATTTTCCTTTGACAACTTTGGTTAGATGCTGATAGACGTCAGACGATAATGACATCATAGGAGAATCGTTTGCATGGCTTTCAAGGCATTTTCTTATATATGCAAAATAACCGGCAAATAAAAACAACCAGCATGTCATGAAATCCATAGAGTACTTCAAGACTTGTTCCGATAATTAAATACCAACCTACAATTTTTATGATCAACGTTAAAGCAACCATGCAAAAAATTCATTGTGTGGAAATTGGTTATTCCAAACCGGCTTTGAATGTAATTGTTTATTATCAAGTTGTTCCAAGAAGAAGATAAAGATGAAATGGAAAATAAGCTAATTATAAAAATAAACGAACGTTGGGAAAAAATCATGGTAGAACTCCCAACAAAGCCTTTCTTTTTAAAATGATGGAGCATTAGTCACACAGCTTCTTTGGGATTTTTGTTTTTATATTAACCGGGGGATTTAAGTCATTACGTACAAGCAACCCGTAACTACTCTAATATGTCTGAGGTATTTTATTTACAAAAATATGCACATAATAAAATCTCAATTCAAAAAAGGAAAAGTTAGCGTTCTTTTAGATTTATATATGTATTATCCCAGAGCACTAGAAACAATAAATTGGATCAAAAAGCATTGGAATTGATATTGCAATGCTTTTTTATACCCTATTCTAGGGGTATATTAATTTTGACGCATAGTTTGTAACATACCTTAATATTGCCCGTAGACCCCTAAAAGTTACTATATTTATGATCAGCATCGATAGTAATGTCGATCTAGCCATGTCCGTCCTTCCGTCCGTCCGTCCGTCGGCAAAAATTAGGCCTTTAAACTGGACCTAGAGAGCTGAAATTTTAACCATATACTCTCTAGGGTCCCGAAATAATCAAGTTTACGAATTTTTGAAATCCGCCCACAGACACGCCCACAAACTCAAAAAAACAAAATTTTGGAAAAAATCGAATTTTGAGCTAGGAAGCTGAAATTTTTTATATATGATCTATGACTCCTAAAACTGCTCGGGATATAACATTTTCAAAATCCGCCCACTGCCACGCCCACAAAAAAATAAAACAATTTTATTGAAAAACCAAAATTTGAGCTAGGGAGCTGAAATTTTGAATATATACTCTCTAGGGGCCTTTTAAGCTCATGTATAAATATTTTCAAAATCCGCCCACTTGCACGCCCACAAATAAATAAAACAATTTTTTTGAAAATCCAAAGTTTGAGCTAGGGATCTGAAATTTATAATATATACTCTCTAGGGGCCCTTTAAGCTCATGTATAAATATTTTCAAAATCCGCCCACTGACACGCCCACAAATAAATAAAACAATTTTTTTGAAAATCCAAAGTTTGAGCTAGGGAGCTGAAATTTATAATATATACTCTCTAGGGGCCCTTTATGCTCATGTGTTAATTTTTTTTTAAATCCGCCTACTGACACGCCCACAATTAAATAAAACAACTTTATTGAAACACCCAAGTTTGAGCTAGGGAGCGTTTTTTTTTTGATAAAATCCTTTAAATGTTATATAACAAAATATGTAGAGCGTTCTTAACAATTTAACCATACTTAGACTTTTGTCACGCCCAATTATGAGGGATAGGAATAAGAATAGGGTATCCAACAGTTCGCCCAAGCGGACTGTAGCCCGTCCCTATGTTTTTAATTTTATTTTTATCATGTTGACAGTGTAATAAAAGTCCCTTTGAAGGTACGCTTATCGGAAAGGTGTTTTAGAGTTTTCGACTTTACACAAGTTTACCAGGTCAAAGTCAGCCGGCGATTCACCCAATTGATAACGAAATTCGTATGTGTGTCATTCGATGGGCTTATATGAACTGAACGCTAAAGATAGCGATTTAATTGCATTGCTCTACTTTGTTCATTCAGTAACATAGATTGTACTTTCTTGTGCAGTGGAGTTTGTGACCGGGTGACAAGTGATGTTTTGCTGAAAAATAAACCCATTAGATATTAACGAACTACAGATTGCATTGAATGCTTCAAATGCCCTTAGATGTTTGTTAGACTTTTGCAAGAGCTGGGATACCTCATTCAGTAGTCCAACGCACTATCACTGAGCCACTGCACCCACTCTGTACCTAACCAGTAGGAACAATAATAAGCGCTGACGAAGTATACAGAAAAGAGGCCATAGTATTCGTAAATGTAGGAAGCTTTGTAGAATCACTTACTAACTATTATATCCAATGACGAACACTGTTTTCAAAGCGACTCTATTAGAAGTGTACAGAAAGCATATTGATACACTCTGTCTCACTTGGTAACGAACATGAGGTTTCTTAATTTGGAAATTGTGGGAAAATTCAAATGCAGTATGTATTTGGCTATATTATGTTTATGTTCTAAAAAAAATTGGGATTAAGTACATAAATTCAATTTTTATGATGCTTCTCCCAATAAGGTCATAAAATTAGTCCTTTTTTCATTTCACTTAATAACGAAGAGTAACTAAATCTACCTGTTATCATTTTTTAAATCAAATATAAAAGCATTTATGCCCATTTTATTCACTCGAAGTTGAACACAACTCGGGGATTTTTCTTCTCAACTAAAGAAATTGCTTTTATTCACTTAGAATTGACACGATGAACTTTGGATATTCCGAAGTTGAGAAAACTGAAAGTTGATCAACTTTGGATTTGATCAGCTCCCCGAAATAGTAGAAGTTGTAGAGCAAACTTGGGATTTTACGCCAAATGTCAGATTTTTTTTCTGATTTCTGTTTTTGATTGTGCGAACTTCAAATCAAGTGGCGTAAATAATCAAATATTAATTTTTTAAAACTTAAACAATGTATCGTTCAAATTATTTCTGGGAAGATTGACCATCGTCTGATTCGGGCAGCAAAGAAGACAAGCGCAATTTGGTCTGTGAAAGACGGCAATACAAGATGCTACCACGTATTGGACTCGAAAAATGGGACGAACGCGACTTCATATATCGTTTTCGTCTCTCAAAGCGGACGACAATGATGGTGCTCCAACTTATAATGAATTCGTTGCCGTACGACGAGAGAAGGTATTTTACGAAGAATAAGTTGGAATTTATTGTACATATTTTCCATTGTGGTTTTCTTCTTCGATAGATCGCGTGAATTACGACCAATAACCCAATTATTAGTCGTATTACCGTACTATGCACTCGGATCAATTCAATTGGCGGTGACCTATTTCCTTGGGGTAAGCATTGCCACCGTACATCATATGCTGAAACGAGTGTCGAAAGCGATTGCCAATCTTTCGCCACAATCCATTCGTATGCCGGAAACCCAATTGGAACTACTGCAAGCAGCACGTGACTTTTTTAAAAAAGCTAAATTCCCTCGGACTATTGGTGCGATTGATTGTACGCATATCCGAATTCAATCACCAGGTGGAACTGACGCAGAGAATTTTAGGAATCGTAAGGGATGGTTTTCCCTAAACGTTCAAACTGTTTGTGCTGTGAATTTGAAGATAAACGATATAGTTGCTCGTTGGCAGGTATAGCTCACATGAAAAATATACATTTCAAATCGATTTTTAATTTTGTATGTGCTCCTCAATAGGGCTCCACGCACGATCAGCGCATTTTCAATCTGTCTAGTTTGAAACAACGATTCGAAAGAGGCGAGTTCAAGCAATTTATTTATGTTGGTGATTCGGGTTACACTAATACAAGCTATATTACGACACCTTTTCTGAATATCACGAACCACATCGAAAATTTATATAATGAACGTAGAACGTAGCGTAGAACGTTCGTACGGCATTTGGAAAGGCGTTTTCCAGTGTTGGCACTGGCTTAAAGTGCAGAGTGGAGACTGTACAGTTAATTACAATTGCCTGTGCCGTTCTCCACAACGTAGCTATTGACGAGAATGAGTCGGAACCACCATCGGAAGTGTACGGATTTTCCGATATGCTAGCCGGCACATATGTTCCTTCGGGTACGCCTTTGCAAACAACATCAACAGTCACTGACAATGTCCGCTCTCGATTGGTTGGCACATTTTTTTGGAATTGTGTCTGCTGCGCTGCCGGTGCAGTTTTATCTGCACTGTGGGAATTATGTTGTCGTCCGATGTTGAAATTCCGGGAAACGCTTCCGCTTGGTGGAAATGTTGTTTACTTTCATATTGTGAATTTAATAATAATAATAATAATAAATAACAGTCAGCAAATCCAAAGTTGAGACTGACATATTATGTGTCATCTGTCAAAAATATCCCAGGGAATTTTTGTGAAACAGCAAGTTGGCCAACTTGCGTATGTCAACTTCCAAATCGAAAGTTGTAATAGTGAAAAAAAACATTTTTCAACTTGCAGTTCAACTCTCGAGTTGATATCAACTCCGAAGTTAGCAAACTTGGGAGTTATCAGCAAGTTGAACAATAATGAATAAAACGGACCTTAGAGTACTAGGGGACTTAGTTCAAAACATAACTTCATTGAAACAAAAGTTTTGGGGGAATTAGGAACAAGGCAAGAAAATCAACTCATAATTATTTTAAGAACCCTGAGAACCACAGAAAAAACTGGAGAGGAAGAGTAAGTAAAGCATCAACAAGTCACGATCGATGTGCGATACTGAAAGCTGTTTCAAATTCATCACTTTCATTATGTAAAATCAGCGCAACAACTGGAGTTGAAGCTAGTACATCAACTGTTCATCGGTGCAATACTTTTTAGCTCGACATCAGGTTCAGGAAATATAAAAACAAATTTATAAGAACAAAGCACCATTGAAAGTGTAAAACATTAAATTCAAAATATGTATTAAGATTTTTTGTTTGAGCTTCATATACATAAACATTCATCCATGTTACATGAAAAAAGGTATCTTGAAGAGTTTTAATTTTATTAATCAGCCAGCGCTTACATCTGCCTTCTACTGAAGGTATAAATTACCGCCTTATAGTAATAATTGCGTATCTATGCGCTTACATCTGGCTACCCCTGGAGCGATTAAATAGCGCTTCATAGTTAACTTTGCGTATTCGCGCTTACAGCTGCCTTTCCTTGAAGCGATTCAGTAGTACTTCATAGTAATTTGTCCGTAAGCGCTTACATCTGCAGATACCATATTGTTAAAGAGAAAGGAAGAGACATATAGTTACTAGACGCTCCGAGCGTCTTCGTTTGCGCTTATACTGTTCTTCTGAATGGCTTAAACTCTTGCTGGGCATATTTAAAATCGTAGACAAAACAAATACATACGAGTATATACTCGTAGTTAAAGATATCTACCTTATAAACCAACTGTAATAAATTCAACTACACCCCCTTTTATAGCCAATGACCGTTATCGAGTATATGTGCCCATAAATGTTAATTGATTTCCGCTTAGTACTAAATAATTCGGTCTGTATTAGAAAACAACAGTTTTATTAATTTTATGATTGTGGTGAGCGAGTGTGTAGGGAAGTGATTTGAAATAAGAATTGCGATTTTCGCAAGAAGTGATACCCAACGATTGAGGTAATATTTCACAGCTTAGTATGAAGAACTTATACCTTGTCAGGTGTATTGTATGTTTTAACACGATAAGAGACAATAAGTGTTTATCAAAAAGACAACCAGGAAGCGTAAATATTGCTAAACTTTACTTATGTCAACATACGCATGCTTAACTTATTGATTCCCGTATTTTCAGAACGCTGAATCAAACTATAGGTATACACTCCGTTTCACGTGTTTACGAACAGGTAGTTTCTTGATTTCATTTTTCGAAATTTTTTAAACCCTTCGATTATATGGGAAAACTAAATGCAATATTAAAGAATGCTATATCATGTTTATGCTGTAGAAACAAAATTGGGATTAGGTAGATAAATTCAATTTTTATGATGCTTTTCCCAATAAGCACATAAAATTAGTCCTTTTTTTGCTATCAGATTTTAAATAAAAATATTAAGGCAGTAAGAGTACAAGAGACCTTGGTTCAAAACATAATTTCATGGAAATAACAACTATGGGTAAAAAAAAAACCATTAACTAAGGACGAAATAGGCCAAATTCGAGTTTACAAGGAGCAAGGCAAATCTATCCGTTTTATAGCTGGTAAAATTGGAAGAGGACCAACTGTTGTTCACAGATATCTTAAGGACCCTACGAGCTATAAAAAAACCGAAAAGGAGGAATGATCAGAGCAACAAGTCAGGATTGACGGGCGATACTGAGAGCTGCGGCCCATCATATTAGACGCAAACAAATTAAAAAGGAACCACCATTTAACGCAGTACGCAAAAGTCAGCGACTTGATTTTGCAATGAGTCACATCAGGTGGAGTCGAGGGGAGCACACCGTTGTCTTTTCAGATGAAAAAAAGTTTAATTTGGATGAACCTGATGGATATAAATATAATTTGTGGAAGGATGAAATAACCTTGGATAGAAAACACAGCAGGGAAGCTGGAGAAATGGTATGTTGAGCAGTAAGCTTTTACGGGACTGCAAACCTTGATTTTCAAAGCTCAAGATTGACTGCAGTCACCTTCAATTCTATACCGGAAAGAGCTTTCCCTCATTTTTCCGAAATGTTTGGTGGACAACGATGAATTTTCCAACAGGACAATGCACCGATAGATACCGCAAGAATAACCAAAACTTGGATATTCCAAGCCATATTCACTGTACTTGAACTTCATGGAAAACGTGTGGGGATGGCTTTCAAAATATCTATGAAGGAGGAAAGCAATACTCCAACCCAGAAGAAATAATTGAAGTCATAAAACAAGCCTGGACCGAAATTTCACAAAATTACTTGGAAGAACTGTATAAATCTCTTCATAGCAGAGTTCTTGAAGTGATATACTCGTAGCAATGGTAGTACACATTATTTAAAACTATTGTTAAAATCGAATTTATCTACCTAATCCGATATTTTTTTTCTACAACATAAACATGATATAGCCTTTTTAGGGTTCTGTAGCCAAATGGCAAAAAACCGAACCCTAATAGATTCGTCATGTCTATCTTTCTGTCTATCTGTCTGTCTGTCTGTCTGTCCGGGGATGTCACAGACACTTTTCTCCGAAACCATAAGAGCTATAGGTACTGTTGAAACTTGGTAAGTAGATGTATTCCGTGAACCGCATTAAGATTTTCACACAAAAATAGAAAAAAAACAATAAACTAATAAACAATTTGGGGGTTTCCCATATTTAGAACTGAAGCTCAAATTTTTTTTCATCAATCTATGGATAGGTCTTCAAAAATAATATTGAGGTTTCTAATATCATTTTTTTCTAAACTGAATAGTTTGCGCGAGAGACACTTCCAAAGTGGTAAAATGTGTGTCCTCCCCCCCCCCCCCCCCCCTGTAACTTTTAAAATAAGGGAATGATAAAACTAAAAAATATATATGATGTACATTAACATGCAAACTTCCACCGAAAATTGGTTTGAACGAGATCTAGTAAGTAGTTTTTTTTTAATACGTCATAAATCGTAAACCGCAATTTACCTTTCATTCAATCAACTCAAATATAAAAAAAGAAACATTTAATTTCATAAACATAAACAATATGCGTAAACCGTCAACCATTATTTTCTAATAATAAATCTGTAATAGGTGCCTAAGTAAATAATAATTATAATTCACGCGAAACCGACTCACACTTGGCCGCTTTTTTTTATACCCTATTCTAAGGGTATATTAATTTTGACGCATAGTTTGTAACATACCTTAATATTGCCCGTAGACCCCTAAAAGTTACTATATTTATGATCAGCATCGATAGTAATGTCGATCTAGCCATGTCCGTCCGTCCGTCCGTCTGTAGCCAAAAATTAGGCCTTTAAACTGGACCTAGAGAGCTGAAATTTTAACCATATACTCTCTAGGGTCCCGAAATAATCAAGTTAACGAATTTTTGAAATCCGCCCACAGACACGCCCACAAACTCAAAAAAACCAAATTTTGGAAAAAATCGAATTTTGAGCTAGAAAGCTGAAATTTTTTATATATGATCTATGACTCCTAAAACTGCTCGGGATAAAAAAATTTCAAAATCCGCCCACTGACACGCCCACAAATAAATAAAATAATTTTTTTATACCCTATTCTAAGGGTATATTAATTTTTGAAAATCCAAAGTTTCAGCTAGGGAGCTGAAATTTATAGTATATACTCTCTATGGGCCCTTTATGCTCATGTGTAAATATTTTAAAAATCCGCCCACTGACACGCCCACAATTAATTTTTTTTTTTTTGAAAATTCAAAGTTTGAGCTAGGGAGCTGAAATTTATAATATATACTCTCTAGGAGCCCTTTATTCTCATGTGTTAATTTTTTTTAAATCCGCCTACTGACACGCCCACAATTAAATAAAACAATTTTATTGAAACACCCAAGTTTGAGCTAGGGAGCGTTTTTTTTTTGATAAAATCCTTTAAATGTTATATAATAAAATACTCGTATGTAGAGCGTTCTTAACAATTCAACCATACTTAGACTTTTGTCACGCCCACTTATGAGGGAGAGGAATAAGAATAGGGTATCCAACAGTTCGCCCAAGCGGACTGTAGCCCGTCCCTATGTTTTCATTAGCCAACCTGCAGATGTTATTCTCAGAACGTTCCACAGAATCATCAGTTAGAATACCTTACAACAATTATATAGCATATATTGTTTAAAAAATAAATGTTCAAATTTCTACAGCGTTTTTTATCTGGTAATCGCACCAGCCTTGACTGTTACCTAAGATGAAAAAACAAACATTTCAACCGCAACATCCGCCATGCAAGGAATGCACATCAATTCACTTTGAAGGACAAATTTAATTTACAAACGTTAAAGACCAACGTGCAACAGTTTCTCCGCTGTCCTTCTTATCCAAAGTTCCTTAATGTCCGTGGTTGTAAGGTTTTGTTTCCTTCCAGATCAGTCGCCACGCCATCTTGCGTTGAAATAATGAAGAGCGTGCGTTTGCCTTCGAGGCCTTCTTTTCAATCGGATTTTCTGTAATCGCGGCCAAGGGCGGCTTCCGAAATCGTATCAATATAGGCCAATTGGAACCTTTCCCGGACGGAAACTCAATTGTGACATGAGTCCCTACGTTTTGGCAATCCGCGATTGTGACCAGACGTAGAACTGGAGCCCCTTGGCACATCAGCTTCAATCTTGTGATCCCCGTGGCGTTCTGAGCGCAAACATTCATCTGCTCTTTCACTTTCCGATCGATCAGTGAGGCGAATTCGTCAAGATGACCTTATAAGTTGGCGATTGTGCAGGAACTTTCTAATCAATAGCTATTTTCAGAGAACACTTAACGGAGCGACCCTCAAAATAAAAATGAAATAAAGCCCCAAAAGTGGGGCTTATTTCACAACGACAAAAAGCCCCAACCCAATATTGAAAACATAGGGACGGGCAACAGTCCGCTTAGGCGAACTGTTGGATACCCTATTCTTATTCCTATCCCTTATAAGTGGGCGTGACAAAAGTCTAAGTATGGTCGAATTGTTAAGAATGCTCTACATATTTTGTTATATAACATTTTAAGGATTTATTCGAAAAAAACGAAGCTTTTGTAAAAAGCGCTCCCTAGCTCAAACTTTGACCTTTCAATGAAATTGTTTTATTTAATTGTGGGGGTGTCAGTGGGCGTATTTTAGAAATTGTATTTCCTTAGCAGTTTTAGGAGTCGAAGATCATATATAAAAATCTTCAGCTTTCTAGATAAAATTTTGATTTTTTCGATAAATTTGTTTTTTTGAGTTTGTGAGTGTGTCTGTGGGCGGATTTAAAAAACTCTTAAACTTGATGGTTAAAATTTCAGCTCTCTAGGTTCAGTTTAAAAGCCTAATTTTTGCCGACAGACGGACGGATGGACGGACGGACGGACAGGCTCGGGGCCTACGGGCAATATTAAGGTATGTTACAAACTACGAGTCAAAATTAATATACCCTGAGAATAGGGTATAATGACGGCGCTGCACAATTCGCAACAAATGAAAATATACCCAAAAACCGTAAAATCACACTTTCATTGTATCTTCTACAACTTTCAGGTATTTTAATAATATACCCAGCATTTCACCTACACCAACTTCACACCTATTCCAAATCCGACATGGATGTACGAATATCTTTTTCCCTACTTGTTAAACTCAGCTGGAGCTTCTTATGAAGCGCAGGAAACTTCCAATGTCAATGTTAGTTAGATCGTTAAGATCACTGTTGGCGCAGTGGTACAGAGTTAAGTGTGTTGGACTACTTATCTAAAGGTCTCAGGTTCAAATCCAGAAGGGGCGAAGTATGATCTACAAACTTTTTTCCACCTCTCCACCTGTTGCGAACGTCTGACAAACATGAAAAAGTACCCATTGTCGTGAGAAGTTTCTCAAATTTGCCGTTCGGATTAGGCTTTAAATATTTGGAGGAGCTAAATTTTAGGCCCTGTATTTTTTTTATAATTTGCGTGCGCTAAAGGGATTTCTTTTCTCTGTAGTAAAACAGTACCCTTATAGTGGAAACCGCAGCGCACGCGCAGGCATTTTTGTTTGTTGCTGTAAGTAGCTCCCAGCAAATGATTCATTGCCTATTTTTGGGTGCTACTTACTGCATGAAAGAATAGAAGGATAGAAAACAAGAAGAAGGCCCTGTATGGCCGTTAATGTCTATTTTTAGATCGTTAGCTTCTGCAAAAATCATTAGATTATACTCCAAGCCTCGTTTCATGCTTGCTTATGAGATATTGCGCAGTTAAAACGTATACAATGGTGGTAGTAGAGAGAGAGAGATAGATTCTTTATTTTGTCCGTCATAAAGTTTACAAATTGGTATACTTAAGAATGAGGACATGGCAATACTGCCGTCTGCCTGAGATGACATTTCATAATATGATTAAAAAAAAACGAAATAAAAGAAATAATAAAAAGCAAAAATTTTAAAATATAAAGAAAAGTAGAAAAAAAAATGTTTAACAAAAGATATGAAGAAATATTATTATATAAAACAATGATATCAATTTTAACGTGATTTGAAACACAAAATATTATACAATTTGGTTAATTTGATTAGCTGTTTATACAAAATTTTATCAATTTTAACATGATTTGAAACACAAAATAATACACAATTTGGTTAGAAATAGCTGTTTATACAATATTATCAATTTTAACGTGATTTGAAACACAAAAGAGATATTATCAAATTTAGTATGATCAGCAACAAAACAATAAATAGTTAGGTATAAAATTTGGTCAAAACTGCAATAAGAGGGTAATCGACTAAGTTTAATATGTGAAACTGTTACGGTAAGAAAGAGCATGCTGGCAATTTTTAAAGAGGCTGAGCCAGCCCATTGCTCCATAAATTTAAAATTCGTTGTGGCCGTACAAGCACTGAAGATGCCGAACGTCCTGGACGCCCAGTTGAGGTCTCTACACCCGAAACAATCGAAAAAATTCACGATATGGTGTTGGCCGACCGAAGATTGAAAGTGCGAGAGATTGTGGAAGCCGTAGGGATCTCGCATGGCTCAGTGGTTTCAATTTTGAATGATCACTTGGGCATGAGAAAGCTTTCCGCAAGATGGGTGCCGCGTTTGCTCACAGTCGACCACAAACGCAATCGTGTAACAACTTCACAGGAAGGTTTGGCGTTGTTTAATCGCAATATGGAGAAGTATTTGCGCCGTTTTGTAACCGTGGACGAAACATGGATCCATCACAACACACCAGAGACCAAACAACAGTCAAAACAGTGGGTTTCTAAGGGTGAATCGGCGCCAAAGAAGGCCAAGGTGGGTTTGTCAGCCAATAAAGTTATGGCGACTGTTTTTTGGGATGCACGCGGGATAATCCACATTGACTACCTTCAAAAGGGAAGAACAATCAATGGGGAATATTATGCCAACTTATTGGACCGATTCAATGACGATTTAAAAGAAAACCGACCTCATTTGGCCAAGAAAAAAGTTCTTTTCCACCAAGACAATGCAAGGGTGCACGCATGTGCAGTTGCCATGGCAAAAAACCATGAATTGGGCTATGAATTGCTCCCTCATCCACCCTATTCTCCAGATTTGCCTCCAAGCGACTACTTCTTGTTCCCAAACCTGAAGAAATGGCTTGGTGGGAAAAGATTTGACTCCAATGATGAAGTCATCTCGCAAATAAAGGCCTATTTTGAGGACCTCGACAAATCATTTTTTTTTGGAAGGGATAAAAAAATTGGAGAAGCGTTGGACAAAGTTTATAGAGCTCAAGGGAGACTACGTTGAAAAATAAAATTATTTTTTTATCAAAAAATCTGTGTTTTATTCCAAAAGTCACGGACTTATTGACCCGCCCTCGTATCTTCATTCGTTCTTCCGTTACATAGATCACATATCTTGGGCAAGTCTGATCGATGAGGTATAAAGTTCAAATTTAAAATTTCAACTCTTGCTCTAAAAATAATACTTATAACCGAGGCTGAAAATTCATTACTAAAGTAAGAGACTTCCGAGGGCAGTTTATGGTTTAAATGACTATAAATAGCTCTTGAAGTAGACGAAGATGCTCTGGAAAGGTTATCCAGAAACATTTTGTGATCCACCTTAGCAATCACATCAGAAAACTGAGCCTGCCAATCGGTCACATTAGTTTCTGTTAAGTTTAAACTTGTTTCGTAAGCTAAAGCTAGTTCGTTCCAGTTTTTAAACGGGGAAGCATTCACTCGAAGTAATTTTCTTAAGATGATTTTGTGAAGACAAGTTTCACTTCTTTTCATCACTCTAGTAATGAAGTTCGCACTTGCCTTCAAATTTTGTATATATATAGGGACTATTCCTGACTCTACATATATGGCGTAGTTGGGTGTTGAGTTAGGCAAACGAAATATCCTCTTAAAAAAGTTCCTTTGTACAGTTTCAAAAGCTTTGAAGTGTGTGTATCCGACGGGTTGGACGCCATATGCCATGCATGCATTTACTGTCGCGTTGAAAACTTTGTACTTGGACGTTAAATCAACATTTTGGTTCGAAAAAAACTTTGGCCACATTATATTAAGAGCCAATTTAGCTTCGTTGCTTTTTTCTTTGGAGTGCTTTAGATAGCTTAAATTGTAGGTCAAGAGGACACCCAAATATTTAAACTCCTGTACAACCTCAATGTGTGTATTGTTTAGAGACCATTTTTCTTCCGCTCGCCTTCTTGATTGTCTTTTTTAAAATATAACAATCTTAGTTTTTTGGGTATTAATTTGCAAGCCCCAAGACTCGCAAAATGAACATAGACGGTTTATTTGCAATTGAAGCGTGAAAGGATTATCAGCAAGCATAACTAGATCGTCCGCGTACAACAGGACTTTGATTATAATGTTAGCAAAATTAACTCCACCCGGAAGAAGCTCGCAGACATCATCTATGAACAGGGCAAATAATAATGGGCTGAGGATACAACCCTGAGGAACACCTGTAATTGTATCAAATCAATTTGAAAATGTGAAACCGTCCCATACCCTTGCATTTGTTGACGAAATAAGACTTGCATACACTTCGAGAAACTTTCTTGACAAACCAATGCAAGAAAGTTTGTATATTAAAGCTTGTCTATTGACTTTATCGAATGCAGCTTTAAAATCAACAAAGCAAGTGTATAGTTTCTTTTTTCTATCTATAAATTGTTGAGCAATGCTTGAAATGGCCAAGATATGATCCATGGTTGAAAAACCTGGGCGGAAACCGGCTTGAAAGGTGCTCAAAAGACTGTTATCCTCAATCCATTTTGAGGGCCTTTCATATAGGATTGCAGTGAAAGCTTTTCTTATTGAATTTAAAATTGAAATACCTCTATAATTTTCCGCAGCGTTGGCATCACCTTTTTTAAAAATGGCAAAAATCACAGATTTGTTGAAACTCTTAGGGACACATCCATCATTGTACAATTTGTTATAGAAAGACACGAGGTAGTTTTTAAAATCAATAGTGCTGTTTTTATAAAACTCGACTGGAATGCCGTCTAGGCCAGGAGCCTTGCAGTTTTTCAATTTTTGGAGCGTTACTTCCAATTCGGGCAATGAGAATTCTAAATCCAGCTCGTTGACTCTAGTATCAGGAAGCGCGTAATCAAAGGTATGAAGGTCTTCATTAGCTGAGAGTAGAGTTTTAAAATGAGCAGCTAACGTCTCAGCTTCTAAAGAGAACTTCGTACCCTGATTGCGCCCACCAAGATTGCACACTGTCTGCCAAAATATCTTTGAGTTTGTGCAGTTTTCCAATTTCTTAGCCACGTTTTTTAAATAAGTGATTTTCTTAACTGAGCACATTTTCTTAAAATCATTATTAACGCGAAGATAAATGTTTTTGAAAAATTGAGAATTGGTCGTTCTAAACAGTTTTAAGTAAACGAACGAAAGTTTACGGAGATTTCTGCAATCCTTATCAAACCATATATTTTTAGCTACAAAAGTGTGTGTACTCTTCAACGCAAAAGGGGCTGCGGTCTTTATAACCCGCTCTATACTTTCGCATACCACTTCAGACGAGACTGCGGATTGTTGGGGCAGAGATAGTAAGTGCCGAGAAAGGAGGCTTCTATAGAGGGTTGCATTGTTCTCCGACCACTTCAGCTTATTAAAACTGGAAGGTGTAGCTTGCTGGTATAACGCCTTTAGCTGAATTTTAATTACAATTGGAAAATGAGCCGAGTAGTTGACTAGTGCAATTTCAAAGTCATCGATAATGTTCAGCCAGTCCCCTGAAATCGCAGCAAAGTCAATCACGGATTGTCCCTGCCCGCTAACAAAAGTGAATTCGCCACATGCATCACTAATAGAAGACCCATTCAAAACAAATAGACCGAAAAGTTCAAAAAATTCTGTTAAACACCCCCCGTTGCGGTTATAAATTTTATCCCTAGAACATCTACTCTCGGCCAGTGCAACTCGTGCTCGTAAAATATTGGCGGTAGAGTATTGGTGGTAGTATGCAATCGGTTTAGAGAGATCAGACTCTCAGCTTTGGCTAAATTTTCTTTTTTGAAAGACATGTCCTACCACGTCCACCTGAGGTATGTTCTATCGATTGCATCTAGCGTAAGCACGAGTTTTCATGTAGCCAGTGGTATACCTATGGACCTTTTTACAGGTAGCATGGGATACCAACCCTCGTCTGTACCAGCCCTTTTGCATCCATATATTTAAATGCTTCCGGCGGTATAAAGCCAGATCGTAACGTACTTTCTATGTTTCATTGTAGTAGTTAGCCCCAAAGATCAGACCATTGTAGGGGGTCAGCGCCCTTGCAACGTACCTTCTAGTCCCCTTAATGAGTAAACTGTCAATCATATTCAACTGAACCCCATCGTATCGCATTGCGAGTGCATAAGCCGTCTTGGCCCCAAAAAAACAAACATCCATATGTCTATCGAAATACCAATATTTTTAGAGCTAGATACACAGATATCTAACTTGTCACCACAAACAGCTGCCGATTTTACCCAATAATTGCCAATTTCTTCCAGTTTTTTCTGGTATCCCTAGAAGCCACACCCAATATTGTTCTGAACACCTTTATATAATAAAAGATACGCTGCAAAAGAATGTTGATGACCCTGATTTGAGGACGTGATCTGTATGCCGAAAAATCATCGGCATACGCTAAAGCTTTTCTGAGTGAACCCACCAGTCCCAGATCACTTGTGTAAATGTTAAATAGGATAGGAGAATTCGCCGCCCCTTGCTGTTAATGTCAAAGACTCTGCTCCAAGTCACGTAACCACATTTGACTTTTTTCTCTTCCTAAATAATACTAAATGTAAATTACATATACGAGTAGCAAGGGTTTGTACAACCCCCGCCTGGTCAATTTATAGAAAAAACCCTCTTCCGGAATGATTTTATTCACCTCGATCCAAAAACTTTCCGAATATTCGGAAACAAAGAAATCGACCGGAGATTTGCAGGATTCGTCCTATCTTTACCAAAGCAACATCGTATGATGTGCATTATTCAGCGTATTTGTTGTTAGTGCGTTGGACTACTGAGCGAGACGTTCTAGATTCGAATCCCACTAGTAATACCTTAAAGTTAATTCACGATATCCATTTTCTTTCAAATTAGCTGTACAAAATTTGCTTTAAACGGTATTTCCCTTATAATGCCCCGGGGAAGCTAAGCTTTAGACGCCCTGATTGGTCTAGGAATGCCGAAATAGTTGTTTTATTTTGTGTAATAAAAATTTAGTGACAAGTTGGGTGCCACACCTTTTTCTACATAATATGTAAACTGTGAAAAATAACAAGAGCATAGCAATTGGCTTAGATAATCAAAGACTTAACAACGAAGTATCTGCAACGAATTAAATGTGTTGAGTCTTCCTCAACATAGCGATGACGAATATTTTTTGTAAAAGGAACAAAATCGAATCTTTCTCATTTAGTTTTGACGCTTTATTCTACCACCAGTAAACAGTAATCATCATTAAAACATACAATGTACCCATGACCCCTCTATTCATCCTCGCTCCACTCGCATTGCACATATCTCCCTCACATATACTGCACTCTGAGTAAGGCTGGCCTTTACTTAGAATTTTGCATGTCAGATTTCTATCGCCGACTGCTGATCCACATCCACGATTAGTAAACTCGATATCATCATCTGAAAATTGATGTTTCAAAATTGTTCATTCTTTCAATATACGTTATAATGTACTTACATTTCACTGTCAGAACGTAACACACTGGTCTAGTGCCTGGTAGTTGACGAACTTTTCTCGATTTTTTCGCATTAACCTCTTCACTTTCTTCCGATCTTAAGTTTACCAGATCACTATCTTGTATGGAAAGTGGAAACAATGACCAGGTGTCCGCCTTTTTCTTCTTCTCCTGATTTATTGGTTGCACTATTGCAACCGTACTATTAGTTTCGGCCTCTTCGCTCTCCTCGTCTTCCTCTTCTTCTGCTTCTTTTATGTTCTCCTCCTCATCCTCCTTTTCATTATATTCTTCTTCATCCAAAGCTAGGGTCGTTGGTGTCGTTGCTGTCGTTGGTGTCGTTGGTGTCGTTGGTGTCGTTGCTGTCGTTGGTGTCGTTGCTGTCGTTGGTGTCATTGCTGTCGTTGGTGTCGTGGCTGTCGTTGGTGTCGTTGGTGTCGTTGGTGTCGTTGGTGTCGTTGCTGTCGTTGGTGTAGTTGCTGTCGTTGGTGTAGTTGCTGTCGTTGGTGTCGTTTTTGTAGTTGTTTTTGTTAAACGATTTGGTATTTGGTTTTCTAGTAATACGCACTCTTTGAGGTATTTCCTTTCATTCTCACCAATTGTTGGGCAATTCTCACATTCGTAGCATTGAAATGAATCTGCAATCAATATAAAGATAAGATAAATGTTACTATTCAATGTAGTTGAGGATTTTCACTTTGAGTTGCCGTTTTATTGCCACTCAAGTTCAAGACATCTCGACTAGATAAGTAACTAAATTACGTGTTCATGAAAATGAACCAGTCTTATAAAAGTCATTTGTCTCTCAAGTCTCTATTTAAATGGCAATTAACTGCTTTTTTAATTCGAATAATAACCTTAATGGCGGCTAGTGTACACCACTCGAGTAAGCCTTTTTCTACTTCTTCTTCTTCCACAGTGACGGTGAGGCTATGATGAGGATTAAAGGGATCACCACTCGAATTAGTAATTTGTTAAAATGCAGAGACGATAGCCAATTGAGAAATCTTAAGTCTATAAAGTTAAACTGACTGTTTATTTGACTCATACCTACGTATCTGAAATCTCATTTTCACAATTTTATCGGTTCATAAAGTTTATTAGTTTACGAACTAGCGTAACATTAGTGATTGACCTTCCTATCGCTAGATAAATACACTTCCTAAACACCATAAGAAGAGAGGGGACTTAATAATAGATTTGTTACACATATTGCTCACGGTAAGGTCGAATGAAAAGAAATGTTTTATAATAATATCGCACCTAAAGTGCAACAATGACCTAAGTGTAAAGACTACATTTCCTGAGTTAAGTATGTCAAAAGTCTCAACAAATGTAATTCTCTCCACATAAACAAAGACCCGATTCAAATGTTTCTCCAGGGGGTATAAAGGTCTTTGTACCTTTACTCTATTTAACTATAAAAGATTGGAACAACATTGTCGTATCTGTTAGTTGCGTTTTAAATCTCCAAGTGACACCATTTCATTTTGTAATCCAACGACCTAATTGCGACGTTTTTTTTATTTAATTTTACTTGGTATTTGGTTAAACAAAGACGTAAGTGTTCGTTAGGGCAGTTGTATATTCAAATTTTATTAAAAATTACTCAACTTTTAGTGGAACATCGACACAAGTGCAACTCTTTAAGGCTATATACTATTACTTGCAACCTAATTATTATATTAATTATACTACAAAGAAATTACACTGTCAAAAACTAAAACCTTTGCTAAATTTAGTTTCCGTAAATATTTGCTACCATTTGAAAAGAAATGAATTGCTATGTTTATACCCTATTCTAAGGGTATATACGTTTTGACTCATAGTTTGTAATATACCCTAATACTGCCCGTAGACCCCTAAAAGTTACTATATTTATGATCAGCATCGATAGCAATGTTGATCTAGCTATATCCGTTCGTCCGTCCGTCCGTCTGTCGGCAAAAATTAGGCCTTAAAACTGGACTTTGAGAGACCATATACTCTCTAGGGACCCGAAATAATCAAGTTTAGGAATTTTTGAAATCCGCCCACAGATACGCCCACAAACTAGAGCTAGAAAGCTGACATTTTTTATATGTATATGATCGTTGACTCCGAAAACTGTTCGTGAAATAAAATTTCTAAAATGCGCTCACTGACACGCCTACAATTAAATAAAACAATTTTATTGAAAAGTTAAAGTTTGAGCTAGGAAACTGAAATTTATAATGTACACTCTCTAGGTGCCCTTTATACTTATGTATAAATATTTTTTAAATCCGCCTCCTGATACGTCCACAGTTAAATAAAACAATTTTATTGAAAAACCAAAGTTTGAGCTAGGGAGCGTTTTTTTACAAAAGCTTCGTCTTTTATACATAAGCTTCGTTTTTTTCGATTAAATCCTTTAAATGTTATATAACAAAATATGTAGAGCGTTCTTAACAATTCGACCATACTTAGACTTTTGTCTGCCCACTTATGAGGGATTTGAGAGAATAGGGTATCGTTCGCCCAAGCGTTCTGTAGCCCGTCCCTTTGTTTTTTTATAAAAAGCATTTAAACAATGTTTGATTGCGTTTTCCGAAAAATCAAAATGTTATTGTTAGGTATTACGTATGTTACCAACACACAAAATAAAGTTGCTTGTAAATGTAAACTATAAATTAAATTTCTCTATCTTCTGCAATACATTCGTAAACAATGATCATAGCGGTTTATGCTATGATTTTGAAAGCGGATATGAGCGACATCAGATGGAACGCTCATGTAGCAACTGTTTAAGTACTCAATGATATACAGGCTAGCGTTGGCTCCGATTTAACTTACAACTAAGCGTCATTATTCATTCCTACAGCGCGTCTTGCCGTCTATGTACGTAGTAACCCATTGCAGCTATAATATGTTCAATCCGGAATTTGATTTTACTTGGCGAACTACTGCTTTATTAATAGAAGGAGATTCCCGGACAGGAGCTCATCTTACATGAGTTCGGTACCATGACTAGAATTGTGACCCTTTTTCTTCGTACCGAAACCGTCATTGCAATCGCAATATACATCATTTAAACTGTCCTCGACATTCTGAATAGAGAACACCCGAAGGATGGCATGCCGAGATCTTTGATGATGTAAATAATCTGACTCAGCTTGTAAATGAGCCGACATGAATGAATACCTTGCATAAGCAGTCAAATCGCAAACACACTGGACTTGTTTCTTAACGTTCACCCTGACAAATATTCTATAAAAGTTTTATTGCATCTAAGTTTATCACACCAATGTGCCATATGGGTGAGGTGGAGTATCTAACTCCAAGTACTCATTAAAAGAACAAACTCATAAAAAAATGCGTACCGCAATACAGAAATGATAAATAGGAAGAACTAAACAGTTTCTTTGGACGTTTAACGGATCGTTATGCTTCCTGGAAAGCGATATGAACGCAGCTGTCGATGTGATAACAAATATAATTCACTTTAAATTGACTTATCTCTTACAGGACAAGGAGTATAAAACCAAAAGTGAGCTCGTGGTATGACTCCAGCTGCAAAGAGGCTTATTTACTTACTTAGGTGGCGCTACAGTCCCGGGGGGACCTGGGCCTCAACCAATACGCCTCTCCACTTAGTACGATCTTTGGCTAACAGCCTCCAGTTGCACACTCCAAGTTGGTTGAGGTCCCCTTCCACTTGCGCGAGTTAAATGAAAAATCAAGTGCTTGTTTGGAGTGTCTAGTTCTGACTACCTTTATTATTTGTGTTTTTCTTCAAGCTTAATTGCTGATTAATTATATACTCGTACCTGACGGTGCATTTATTACAATTTGGAGTGTTTAACGGAAATGCAATTGATATCTGCACCCGTTGTAATATACAAATTAATTCGCAAATATGATGATTTAAATGGAGCAACGACTTAAGGTTGTTGCTCTGCATGTATAATATGATTTATGTTGAGTCGGCTTATAGCAACAACTTAAGGTTGTTGCTCTACGTTTAATCATGGAGGTCACCATACAAACATGTAACTTCTCCATCCTTAGTTTTAAGATTCTCCTGAATCGTTGGAATCTCTATTTTTTTTTTTTCGTTCTGGCTTAGTAACATTATTAATTTTTATTTTTAGTTTACGATTTGTTTTAGCTATGCAAACAATTACAGTTACAACTACAATGAGTAATACAAACATTGTTATAATTCTATGATATTTTAATTTAATTAATAATTCTATGATATTTTAATTCTTCAATATGTTTTAAATTTTCAATCTTCTGTATTTCAGCAATTAGGTGGCGAAGGTTTTCTGTCGGATGGGTAGATGACTGACCAAGGAGGAAAGGCCATAGCCTCTCGCCTTGAGTTAGTCGTCACAGCCCGAGAATCCTGGAGATCCGGTGCCTGCACAGCTTAGGCTGGGCAGACACCGGGCTCAGAAAGGAAACCAGAGGAACAGATGTTTCTGGATAGGAACACTGTTTCTAAGACCGTCATACGTGGTGAAGAACCACATCCTGCACGAGGTGCCACTGCTTTCGACTAAATATGACGGATCTAGAGCGGAAAACTCGATAAAAACCCGTAATCCCGGGTAAGAACGACCGTGCCCATGGGATGTATGGCACAATGTCATGGTGTCTTCTAACGGTGAACTCTAGATACCTGGGGACCTCTAGTTTCAATTTAATTCCCCTTCTCTGTATACAGGGGGTGAGTACAGAGCGACATCTTCTTCCCCCTTACTCGTGGGTCCAAAATTAACAATAACAAACAAAAAACAAACAAAGGGACTGGTGCAAATGAATCGGGCACCATGAACTTCAATAAAACCGATTCTCAAACAACGACAACACCATTGACAAAAATGACGGAGGAGGAAGAAAATCTTCTACTCCAGGAACCGTCAACTAGTAGGGCAGTTTCGGCTGGGGGAAGCGTAGGAACGGTCGATCTCAACCTTGAGAAACTCTTCCTTGAAGAGGATGACAATCGTTCCATCGCCAGCTCATCCAAATTTTCAATTTCATCCACTGCATCGTTGAGGAAAAAACTCCTAAACTGTAAAAACACGATCAGTAAGCTGAGGAAAAAACATACCCTAGAGGACAGAGAGAAATGACGGCTTCAAAACGCTCTCGACTTTCTGGAAGGCCAGTCTTTGGACTGCGACAAGCCCCGTGCTGACTCGCCACCGAAGACAGCCTTCCCCGAAGCTTTGAGTGAGGGTGCACTCATGCGACAACCAATGCCTGTGATATGCCATAGCCTATCGGGGCACGGGTCTGTCGCATCTGAACCCGCCAAGGAAGCAGACGAGGTAAGGAACGTTTCACCGGGAGAGGCCAACTCGACGCTTGACAGTCTGTCTACGGTTGTCGATAAGCCAAATATACCTGTAACGGAGGTAAACCCGGCGATTGACAAAAAGCAGTCGGACCCGGCAAAGCAGCGCAAGAACGCGCGCCGACTGCTAACTAGGTTCAAAAACCGTGACCCTAGCTCCTTCACGGAAAGGGAAACGGTACAGCTAGCTAGGGCTCGGGAGACCATCAAGTCGACCGAGGCAACGTGGCGCAGCAGCCAACAAAACAGGACGCAGAACCGGACAGGTAAAGGGAGTCTGACTGGACCAAGGGAGAAATGCCACTCGCCTTTCGCCTTGAGTAGGTCGGAACCCGAAAAGCCGAGTGCCGACCCAGCAAAGGATACGTCCCAAACTGGAAAGGAACCTGGCGACTCCAAGAAGGTTCTGCAAAAAGGTAGGTCAGGGCCTAGCTTAACTAGGGCGCAGGCCTCTGGAGGGGTTGGCGTGAGACTGACTGCAGCGAGGACGAAATGCCAAACGCCTTTCACCTCGACTGCAGCTGGTCCAAAGTGCTCGGTAGCTGCCCCAGGCAAGGATTCGTCCGAACCTGAGGGGGCTCCTGGTTGCTCCAAAAGAGGTCGGCACGACATCACACTCTCCCCGGTTGTAGGCAGGCAGGCTAAAAAGCCAAAATATGCAGAAAAGGTCAAGGAAGGTCTTCGTGTCGCAATTATCGACCTTGGAAATCCAGAGCGAAGACTTACCGAAGACCAATGGAAACTGATTGAACTTCGAATCCTAGATGGTGTCAACGACGCTATTCTGAAGGCCGATGGCACAGTCCCTCTCTTTGGACAGCTAACCACCTTCAAGGGATTTAAGATTATGGAATGCGATAATAACAACACCCTACACTGGTTGAAGAATTTCGTCGTCAACACAGACGCACCGTGGTCAAACGCTGACCTACGCGTCGTTGACAGAAAAGAAATTCTGAACATAACAAGACCAAAAGGACGCATTCTTATTCAAGGACCGTACTTGCCCGTGGAAAGAATTGAACGCAACCTGCAGTTCCTTAACCCGGAATTACAAAGCAAGGAGTGGAAAGTTCTGGAAACGGGGGAACACACTGAGAACGGTATGGAAGTTACCGTACTCCTCAGCCACAAATCGTTGCCGCTACTACGTAACCAGCAGTTCAAGGTTCGCGTAGGCATAACGCGCTGTAAAATGCGGCTACTGGCGGCAACACACAAGAAGGACAGGAAAGAAGAAGCTGGTCGTCATGAAGATAGTACAAATCAATCTTCACCACAGTAAGGCGGCCAGCGCCAATCTTGTTCTTCTCATGAGAACAAAAAATATAGACGTCGCCCTGGTTCAAGAACCCTGGATCATCCGGGGTGAGATAAAAGGGCTGAACCATAAGGATCTGGTTGTCTACAACACCAACACACCAGATCACAGTAAGAAACGTACATGTATTGTCGCTAGAAAACAGATTAACCTATTTCTCTTATCTAGCTACAGCAATACTGACCAGACAGTAATCATATGGGAGCGAGCAGGCAGAAGCCCGCTGATACCACCGTCCGATCTAACCAGGCTGCTGGTTGTGAAAGCTGAGCGTGAAAAATGGGATTTCATCCTAGGATGCGACGCCAACTCCCATCATGCTCAATGGGGTAGCACCGACACAAACGTGAGAGGTGAGTCCCTTTTTATACCCTATTCTAGGGGTATATTAATTTTGACGCATAGTTTGTAACATACCTTAATATTGCCCGTAGACCCCTAAAAGTTACTATATTTATGATCAGCATCGATAGTAATGTCGATCTAGCCATGTCCGTCCTTCCGTCCGTCCGTCCGTCGGCAAAAATTAGGCCTTTAAACTGGACCTAGAGAGCTGAAATTTTAACCATATACTCTCTAGGGTCCCGAAATAATCAAGTTTACGAATTTTTGAAATCCGCCCACAGACACGCCCACAAACTCAAAAAAACAAAATTTTGGAAAAAATCGAATTTTGAGCTAGGAAGCTGAAATTTTTTATATATGATCTATGACTCCTAAAACTGCTCGGGATATAAAATTTTCAAAATCCGCCCACTGCCACGCCCACAAAAAAATAAAACAATTTTTTTGAAAATCCAAAGTTTGAGCTAGGGAGCTGAAATTTATAATATATACTCTCTAGGGGCCCTTTAAGCTCATGTATAAATATTTTCAAAATCCGCCCACTGACACGCCCACAAATAAATAAAACAATTTTTTTGAAAATCCAAAGTTTGAGCTAGGGATCTGAAATTTATAATATATACTCTCTAGGGGCCCTTTAAGCTCATGTATAAATATTTTCAAAATCCGCCCACTGACACGCCCACAAATAAATAAAACAATTTTTTTGAAAATCCAAAGTTTGAGCTAGGGAGCTGAAATTTATAATATATACTCTCTAGGGGCCCTTTATGCTCATGTGTTAATTTTTTTTTAAATCCGCCTACTGACACGCCCACAATTAAATAAAACAATTTTATTGAAACACCCAAGTTTGAGCTAGGGAGCGTTTTTTTTGATAAAATCCTTTAAATGTTATATAACAAAATATGTAGAGCGTTCTTAACAATTTAACCATACTTAGACTTTTGTCACGCCCACTTATGAGGGATAGGAATAAGAATAGGGTATCCAACAGTTCGCCCAAGCGGACTGTAGCCCTTCCCTATGTTTGAATTTATTATTGAACACAATATATTGATAGCCAATAGTGGCAATGAACCAACCTTCGTAACTAGGAATAGACGTGAGGTACTAGATGTTACACTTTGTAACAACTCACAAACTATGAATGTGCGAGAATGGAAAGTTTCTACAGAAGCATCCTTTTCAGACCACAGGATTATAGAGTTCCTAACTGACGAGAAAGCAGACCCGACAAAGAAATTTAGGAATCCCAGATTGACAAACTGGGATACATTCCTCAGAGAAGTAGGAAAGTATAGTAGGAAACTTCAACGACAAACACTGGTCACACCAGATGAGATCGACGCAGGTACAGAATAATTAAACAAAATTCTGACAAATGCGTACGTTAAAGCCTGTCCTTTACGGACAATAAAGAACACAAAGCACCCACCATGGTGGTCAAAGGAATTGTCTAAAATTAGGACAAAAACTAGAGCTCTATTTAATGCGGCGAAAGCCTCCAATCTCCCAACGGACTGGGACCTGTATAAGGCCAGTCATAGGAAATTCAAGAGCTCCATAGTAAGTGCTAAACGCACGGCTTGGCATACATTCTGTAGTGACGTTGAGAGCACAACGGAATCTTCCAGGCTTAGGAAAATTCTGTCCAAACAACCCTGTGTTCCAGGTTTTATTAAGGACAGTTGCGGAAACTGGACACAGTCCTGCACAGAAACCCTAGAGCTCTTGTTACGGACTCACTTTCCAGGGTGCGCCCCGAGTCCAGGTAACAACTTAGAGGCGGAAATTACTCCTACAACTGTTTCAGTGGTTCCAGAAGGAGTAATAACCGAAGAAAAGCTTAACTGGGCAATTGATACACTATCTCCCTTCAAATCACCTGGGAGAGATGGGATTTTCCCTATTATGCTCCAGAAGACAAAGACCGTTATCATACCGGTTCTCAAACGACTTTTCACACGAAGTCTGGAGTGCGGCTACATTCCTAAAGCCTGGCGGGAAGTGAAGGTAGTATTTATTCCCAAGGCAGGAAAATCTAGTCACATCCATGCCAAGGACTTCAGACCGATAAGCCTGACATCTTTCATCCTAAAAACGTTTGAAAAGCTAATGAACATTTATATTCGCAGTCGACTCGACTATAGCGCGATCTCCACCGCCCAACACGCTTACATTAAAGGCAAAGGAGTGGAAACTGCGCTACACGACGTCGTCAGCACTATAGAAAAGTCTCTCAAGGACAAAGAATACACACTTGCAGCGTTTTTAGACATTGAAGGAGCATTCAACAATGTGGAAACGCGAGCAGTGGAAAGAGCATTCCAGAACTCCAACGTCGATCAGTCTCTCACTAATGTGATAATGAGCCTGCTCAATGGAAGGTACATCAATGCAACACTAGGCGATAATGACCTAAGAGTCGTAGCGTCCAGAGGCACACCACAAGGTGGAGTCATATCACCCTTACTCTGGGTCCTTGTTGTAAATGAAATACTCCTAAAGTTCGAAAACAGAGGGGTCAAAGCAATTGCATACGCGGATGACGTAGTATTGCTTGCGACAGGAAAATTCCTTTCAACCCTGAGCGAACTGTTAGAAAACTCCCTGAGGACACTCACTGCGTGGACAAGACAATGCGGTCTTGGGATCAACCCACAAACGACTGAAATGGTGTTGTTCACTAATAAAAGAAGAATACCAGAATTCAAACCACCAGAAATTGAGGGAATACCCTTGAAGGTGATGGAGAGTGCGAAATATCTAGGAATTATCCTCGATAAAAAGCTGAGTTGGAAGCCAAACGTCGATGACAGAGTTAGGAAAGCGGCGAACTCTTTTTACGCATGCAACCGTATCTTCGGCAAAAAATGGGGTCCAAACCCAAAAATAATTCTGTGGATGTATACGGCAATTGTGCGACCAATACTCACATACGGCAGCTTAGTCTGGTGGCAAGCCACAGACAAGGCAACCAATCTCAAGGTGATGGCAAAAATACAAAGACTAGCATGTATAGGGACAACTAGTGCAATGAGAACAACCCCAACCGCTGGCTTGGAAGCCATTCTCAATCTGCCACCATTAGATCTATACATGCAGGAATCGGCTGCAAAAAGTGCCTTGAGGATCAGCCAAACAAACAGCTGGAACCCGAGTCATTTTGGACACGCACTGATTCTGAACATGTACGTAGGAAACAACATCATATCTGACTACATGTCTCCTTATTTAGATTTCGAAAAACCATTCTCTTGTTCATTTCCGAGCAAGGAGGAATGGTACGCAAACGAACCCATGAAAAGGAAATCGATTTCCATCTTTACAGACGGATCAAAGATGGACTGTGGAACGGGTGCTGGGCTATTCTCAGAGGAACTACACATTAACAGATCGATTAGATTACCTGATCACTGTAGTGTATTCCAAGCAGAAGTCTTAGCAATCACTGAAGTCGCAAGCATGATATCAATGATGGCGATACCACACAGTGATATTACCATTTTTATTGATAGTCAGGCGGCCATTAAAGCGGTGTCAGCCACAGAAATAAAGTCCTTACTTGTTCGCCGCTGCCGCGAGGAGCTCAAAACTCTTGGCACAAAGCACAAAACGAGTCTCTGCTGGGTCCCTGGACACAAGGACATATCCGGCAACGAGCGAGCTGACGAACTGGCAAGAAAGGGGTCTGCGATGGACCATGAACAGGCGCTTCAGTCGGTTAAACCACCACTCTGTAACCTCAGAGAAAGAGTGGAATACAAAACACGAATGAAAGCCAACAACAGGTGGTTGTCACTAACCACTTGTGACATATCACGCAAGCTGTGGCCAAAGTATGATAAGGGCCGAACCAACAAACTTTTACGTTACGACAGGGCATCGCTGTCAAAGTTGATCGGTACTCTTACTGGCCACAACCTGCTAAGGAATCACACAATGAAACTAAATCTCAAGGATGACGACATCTGTAGGGGCTGCGGTGATGAGGAAACTCATGAGGACACACCTCACTTTCTCTGTCACTGTCCAAGCCTGTGTCACCTGAGGAACAGAACACTTGGAAGATACTTCTTCCAAGACATTCAAGAACTTTCTGATATCTCACTAACAAATCTTTACAGGTTTATACGGACATCCAAATGGCTGGACAGACTGGAGTAAGAAGGAAACCAAGGAGGAAGGACCAAGGCCAGAACAGCGAGGCCAACACTCCCAACAAAGGGTATCACAATGGGACCACATGGACCTAAGTGTGATGTAGCAGATTTGCTCTGTTCCATCAGCCCGTTAACCTAACCTAACCTATTTCAGCAATTCTTTTAAAGTTTAATTTTTCCGTTACGGTTATTTTTTCTTCATCTTCATAATGAAATCTTTGAATAAAATCTATTTGGTAGTTAACAATAGTGACATTTAGTATATTAATAGAACAGTTGCTGATATTTATTATAGAGTTTCCAGTTAGTTTTAATTATCTATCGTCGCATTGATTAATTACAGTTTCTTTTTCCAAATTTTTGCATATTACAGTATTATCATCAATTTTAATTACTTGCAAATTTAGTTGGTCTTTTAATATTTGTGGGGTCTACATTTCTTAAGTTATGCTTTCTATAGTATGTTTCATTTTTGTGCCTTAAATGTTTATAGTTCCTTATATAGCCCTCATTACGTTTTTCTACATAATTTTCCCGTGAAGTATTTCTTTTATTTATTATTTTTTTCTTTTTCTCTTCTATTTTGTTCTTTAAGTTTACGGGATTTTTTCCCTCATCCTGATTTGGAGTCATACCTAATGTTGAGTTGAGTGGTATCTATCATTGTATATTTGAATAGCCTTATATATTTTCCTATTGGTTGGTCTTTTATGGTTAGTAAAATTTCAAGTAAGGTCGAGTGAAATCTTTCTATATCTGAATTACCTGTATGAGAGTTGGCCTTTGTCATATGCATTTCTATTCTCTCTTTCCTGAAGTGTTCTTTTATGTTTTCCGAATTGAATTCATTGTCACAATTTTTCTTGCTTTCCGAATTTCGTTAATTGTTCATCTATGCATTCTAACTTACTTGTCCAATTTTTACTAGTCAAACTATATCCGTAAGCTTTTTTGGTGAATTTGTCAATAAATGTCAGATATATTAACTTATTAAAGTGATGTCCATTAGGGTGGGTCAATTTTTCTTTTTTCGTCAAATCGATTTGTAATAGTGAAATTATGTTGTGTTTTTATCTCATTTGCACGCACGTAAAATACTATTCAATTATTTTCATTGTGTAAAATAGTATTTTAATGCAATGACATCCTAAGCCAGTAGAACAATAAGTTTGGAAGCTAAACGTTTATCATTGTGTTGCTTTTAAGTGGCATAGAGCTTTAATGTCCCTATTCTTAAATAAAATGTCTCTTTTGTAAGGTTTTGAGATGGTAGTTGAAAGCTGTTTTAAGCCTTTCCCATCATATAATATTGCGATTCTTCTACTTTGTCCTCAGTGCGACAATCATTCGCTACATTAAAATTTCTTTAGCCCCAATATATAATATTAGCTTTCGTCAACCAAAGAAAATCACATCACCCAATTGCTTTAAGATTTTTTGCAGCTTAGCTCAAACAAAATGACAAAAACAACATAATGTAACAAATGTGACAGTTACCTAATGTACTTGTATCAATGTATCAAACACAACACAAACACAATCTTCTCTCGGTGCAAAAAAGCGTGAGTTGCCTTCAGCGCCCCTTACAGAATTGCCTTTGAGACATCTGTTTAACCTTCCTATACCCGGGCCAAACAAATAACACATATACCCGAGCACGGTCACTGGGACCGAAATTTCTACAGTGCAAATTTTTAAAAAAAAATATCAAAAACCTTAAGGTTAGACCTTAACATTAGACAAAAAGTTATATAAACTAATTTTCCACAGACATTCGTAATTACATGTTAAAAAAGATACGACCGATTGATGCCGTGTACTGACCCACGCGATTTGGGCATAGGCGCTCGCGCCATGCTGAATTGAAGTACGCGACGAATAATGAAGCTACCAGTAAGCTCATTGCGATAGCATTCTAATTATTTGAACAAATTACGAAAATTTAACTTAGTGGTCTGACAGACCAACGCGCGGGTATAGGAAGGTTAAAAATTAGATGGGGTTACCACTGGTCCAATTGGCAAATTATTAGAAAATTTCGAGAAATTAAGAACAACAAATTATGAACAAATAGAAAGTGAACTGGCACAAATTCAGTTTGATGATCAAATACCGACCAGAAATACCTGTACGAAATAACAAAGTCAGTAATAAGTGGACAATGTTCTGATGATTCGGCTAACAGGCCAACCGGAAAGATTTCCCACTCCTGATGGTTGACAAAAGCTAATAGAATATTGCTGCTCTATATTTCTTCTTTAACTCCATCATATAACTTACAACTTTTAGCTGAATATTGTGTTAAAGTATACGCTCCAGAATTTGTGGATGTTAATTAAAAGTTCTCGATATCTGCCAGCAGAGTTGAAACTTATAATAGATCCCGTAATTCAACGAAATGCCTTTTTTGCTCATCCAGAGAATTTGCTTCTGTCGATGTTGTCTGATCAAAGTAAAACAGTCACGGAACTTGCTGCCAGAAGGATACTAAAAGCACGAAATTCACCTCATACAGGAAAGCAGCCTCGTGTATTTGAAGTGCCGCTTATTAATTTCGATGCTGAAAGCTATATTGACGTACAAGATTGGCAGTAAAAGTTTTACGATCCACCAATTCTTCGACACATCACTTATCAAGAAATAAACGATGTTATAAGTTCCCAGGGCGACGATAATCTAATTTTTTAAAGCTACCATGTCACACGCAGGCAGTCGAACGTTCTGTTAAAATAGTTACGGGAGCATCTATGACCTTATGCGATAAAAATTCAAGAGAAGCGAAACTTGCATCCAGAAAACTAATGCCTCGATTTGAGAGTAAACGCGATTTCTTGCCTAAAATATAAAAAAAAAATGATTTGTTGTTTAAATCGTATTTATGATTTCCATTACCAAATTTGTGTTCTATGTTAATTGTTTATGAGTTATTTTTAAATTTTCCATTAATATTTAATTTTTTTTAATAAAATATTTAAATTTAACCAAACGTTTTTTTTTTAATCTCCGAAACTTCAAAGCTAATGCGCGGGCTAAAGATATGATTTAATTGTACTTTTTTTGGCAATTATTATTTGTTTGGACCATACACAACATAATATTACTATTACAAAACGATCAAATAACTTTTATTTTTTCCCATATAAAATCGACCCACCCTAATGTCAATGTGCAATATTTCGTTTCCTCTGTTCGGAGTTTCAGTTAGCTTTAATTTAGTTCTAATCGGTTCCTGTCGTATTTCCCTTCCTGACAAGTCTGGCTTTCTTTCCTATTACTCTTGAAATTTCTGTTGTCAGTTTTGGAAAGTATATTTTACATTTTAATTGATAGTATGTTTCTATTACTCCTGAGTGGTTACTTTGTTCGGTGTGATAAAGAGATATTTGTCTATGAACATCTTCAACTTTTTCTAAATCTCTTGCCCTCTGTGTAAGCTTATAAAATTTAGCTTCATTATTATGTCCATACATTTCAATTAGTACTTTTTGTATTTTATTATATTCCCTATCTTCTACTTCGGAGTAAATACCTGTCGTCCCTGCCATAATTGTTCTACTAAACAGATCCCTCCAGTGTTTGCTACCTTTCGTCATGTCGACCTCAATAATTCTTTTACCGTGCAGCGTTTTTATTTCATTTTGGATTGAGTAGGTCAGTATTAACTGAGTCTGATATGTATTTACAATTCCCTCTTTGATTGATATATGATCTAACAATTGTTCGTCCACTGAGTGTGCAGTTTCTGATGTTTCGTTTATTTCGTTTGGAATTCTGCTTAGGAAATCTGCAATTTTATTCCCCTTGCCTTTTATATACTCAATGTCAAACTCGAATTCCTGCAATCTTAGTCTTTTCTTCACTGTCAGGTTTCTTGGCCACAACTACGATTGGTGAGGCGTATCGACTGTTTGATTTTCGAATTATGCCCTGCCTTTCCATATCGTTAATTTGTTTCCTGACCTCTTCCTCATGTTTTCGGGGGAGACGGTACAGTCTGGCATTTATTTGTTGATCTTTGGTTAATTTTATTTTATGTACTATGCTTTCTGAGTTCGTTAGTTGATCTCCATCTTGGTACAGGAGGCTTTTATATTTTTGCAACAGCTCTTGAATTTCCTGTTTTTCAAAAGATTTTAAATGGTCTAAATTCACTTCCTCGTGTCCACCGAATTCGTAGCAATCTATGTATGGTTCAACTTCGAAAATAATTGGAATTATTGTCTTATTTTGTAACAACACTTCTCTTTTTTTTATATTTATGCTCTCTACCAAATTACCTATGACATCCATACCTAACAAAAGACTGTATGATTTTTCTCCTAATGACTTGCCTTATGCTTGGATAAATACATTAGATCTGTATCCAAAATCCGTAGGGACTGGGACTTGATAGATCTTTAGTTTTTCTGCCGTCTGATTATTTACTGTCGAAAGTTTTATTGTGACTTCGTTAAGAGTTTTATATGCGCTACAATCTATTTTGCTTGTTATTCACTATAGTCATTGTATGTAGATCCTGTATCTATTAGACATATATGTTTTTCATTTCCTACAGAGAATACTATTTGGGTCTTTCTACCATTGAGGCTGGATTCAGAAAAAAACCGGAGCTTCTTTTGAATGAGATTCTTCTGGAATGTTAACCTGCTCCTCGGAATTATTCCGGTATTGTTCTGAGCTTATGTGAGCTATGTTATCGATATCCATTGGTTCATTGTTTTGCCTATTTTGTGATTGCCTGGGGTTACTATAACTATAGTTGTTAGTACCTCGTCGCTGCTGGTTTGTCTGTTCAGAGTTATTGGCGTTAGTAGTTAGTCGCTGTCCAGGGTTATTGTAATTACTATTTTGCCTTTCTTGGTTAGTTCGTCCAGGACTATTAAAATTCAAATTTTGCCGTTGTTGGTTTATCTGTCGTCGATAATTGTAGTTAGTGTATTGTCTTTCTCCATGGGCCTGTTCAGAATTATTGAAGTTAGTATTCCGTCGTAGTTGGTTATTAGGAATATCATTTCTTTCTTTATCTCTGTAATTTGTATATGCCCGATTAATGCTTCGGTCTGTAAGAATGTTCCCTTCATCAAACCCCACATATGAATACAATATTGTTTTTATTGTATGTAGTTCATATTCGTCCCTAAGTTCTCTGGCTAAATTTTCAGTTGCTACTTCTCTTATCTTACTCACTACTAGATTATACAAAAGAGACTTAAGACTATCCTGTTTGTTTTCATACATTACTAAAGTATGAATATCGGTTAGTACGAACTCAATTTTATTGTTTAGATCCAAAACTGAACTTACTTTTAAATTATTAATCCTTCTTAATCCTTCTTGTAACTTCCCCCTGGTCGATGACGGATCTGAAGGTCAACCCTAAAAGATTCCTTGCTTCATCCCATGTTTTAGCTGCGTTGCTCAGTAGCAGCTCCTTTGCTCTTCCAATGACTTTGCATTGGGCTATCGCGGTCCAGGTAGCGGCTCTTCTATCCTCCGGTGTAAGGTTGATGTGGTTGTCCACCACATTTATGAATTGAGTCAGGTCTTCTTTTTTTCCTGAGAATTCTTTTATGTAAGAAATCTCTCTCATTAGAACTAGGGCTCGGCTAATCGTGGAGTACTAGTCGCGAAATTTTGGCGTTTCTACATAGCACTTCTAACAGACACTATTTTTTCCGTATGTTGCGACAGATTTTTAGTCTGCAACAATCACTTCAATTCTATTTTGATTTTATGTTTTCACTAATGTTCTGTATGCAGCATACACTGACTGATTTTTAGTCTGCAATAATCACTTTGGTTCGTTGTCTTCTTTATTTTTTTTCTATCAAAAACAAAAAAACAAAATCCGTACGACTGCGCCAGTTAAATGAAAAATCAAGTGCTTGCTTGGAGTATCTAGTTCTGACTACCTTTATTATTTGTGTTTTTCTTCAAGCTTAATTGCTGATTAATTATATACTCGTACCTGACGGTGCATTTATTACAATTTGGAGTGTTTAACGGAAATGCAATTGGTATCTACATCCGTTGCAATATACAAATTAATTCGCAAATATGATGATTTAAATGGAGCAACGACTTAAGGTTGTTGCTCCGCATGTATAATATGATTTACGTTGAGTCGGCTTATAGCAACAACTTAAGGTTGCTGCTCTATGTTTATTAATGTAGGTCACCATACAAATATGTAACTCGAGCGCCACCTTCCTTCGAGGTCTTCCTCTACGTACTTTTTTGACCAGGTCGATGACGCTGAACAGCTCGTAGAGTTCGCTGTTAAATCTCCTCCTTTTATCCGGAACACTTTTTACTCCGGATAAGGTTAAATGGGCAATTAACTCATTTAAACCATTCAAGGCATCAGGAACAGACGGTATTTTTCCAGCCCTCATTCAAAATGGAATAGAATTTGAATTAACATCCATGATTGCCTTATTTAGGTTCAGCTTCAACTGGGGGTATATACTAGTTACCTGGAGGGAGGTAAACGTAGGATTTATACCTAAACCGGGAAACAAGCCGAGTGAATTACCTAAATCATATCGTCCGATAAGCTTGACATCGTTTTTTTCTGAAAACAATGGAAAGGATTATTGACATCCATATTAGAGAATGCATATCAAAAAGCATGCCTCTGCACCCTCACCAATATGCGTACCAATAGGGTAAATCCACGGAAGGCGCTCTGTTAAGACTAACTACAGAGATAAAAAACGCCTACCGTTGCAAAGAGATCGCACTTTGTGCCTTTCTGGATATAGAGGGTGCTATTGACAACACTGGATATGAATCCATATCAAATGCTTTGTATCATAGAAACATAGACAAACCAACTATTAAATGGATCAAAGCGATGCTGGAAAGTCGCAAAAAATAACTGCGTCATCAGGAATGACCTCTGTATCAGTAACAGGCGTAAGGGGCTGCCCACAAAGGGGAGTACTTTCACCCCTTTTGTGGTCATTGTTCATCGATGACCTGCTACACAAAGCAATTTGGGCTACACTACAATTGGGTACGCCGATGATATTGTCATCATAGTCAGGGGCAAAGACTCAATTAGAGTCACATCAAAAATAAAAAATGCTCTAAAGACAGCCATAGACTGGCGCATCAAGAAAAATCTTTCCATAAATCCCAGTGAAGCCGTCATCGTTCCTTTCACTGAAAGGAGGAAATTAGACCTAGGCCTAATCACAATAAACGACACGGTCATAGAGTATTCCGACGAAGTCAATTATCTTGAGTAATGCTAGACAAGAGACTTAACTGGAACTCTCACATTAATTACAAAATCACTAAAGCTAATAGAGCTTTATGGGCCTGTCGTCGCACATATGGCAGAACCTGGGGAATCTCTTCAAAGATCGTCCACTGGATCTACACAGTGATGATAAGACAAATTATAACATACGCCTCCATAGTATGGTGGACAAAATCCACACAAAAGGTCGCAATAGAGAAGCTCAAATAGGTACAACGGCTTGCGTGCCTTGGTATCTCCGTAGCCATACGAACCTCTCCAACAGCTGCCATAGAGGCAATAACATAGGAATTACACCTCTCCACGTATACATTCAATAAGTGGCGATCCGCAGTGCAATAAGTCTAATACAGTTAAACGAGATAAGTCTTATTGGTCATCCGGAACTAATGACCCTTCTCGATGAACTGCCAGAACTTAACATGAACTGCGCGGTCACAGACCGCATTCAAAAAACAATATGCTTCAACAAACGGTTCTCCACCGAGATCCCCAAGAGAGAAGCATGGGTTAGTAATAGCCCACCAAACAGCCACAACGGCATAAAGTGGTACACGGATGGTTCTAAAATGGAAACGGGGGTAGGAGCGGGAATATACGGACCACACAAACGCTTCACTATACCCATGGGAAAAAGTCCCAGCGTATTTCAAGCAGAGCTCCACGCCATTCAAGAATGCGCCAGCTACATAAATTTATGTTGCATAAAAGGTGCAACCATCCATATATTCACGGATAGTCAAGCAGCTATAAACGCCCCTAGCTCGTATACCATTGACTCCAAATCAGTCATGTACTGCTTCAATACCCTACAAACCCTCGGAATAAGAAACAAGACCGAATTATGGTGGGTTCCGGGTCATGTCGGGGTAGAAGGTAACGAAAAGGCCGACGAACTGGCCAGCAAAGGTTCAGAAACACCTTTCATTGGTCCCGAAACTTTCTGCTGCACTCCTAGAACAGCAGCAACGGCAGCAATAAAAAGCTGGGAACATAGAAAATTTATCTATCTTTGGGAAAGCATCCCAGGTCTAAGACAGGCCAAACAAGCCATTCGGCCCTTCAATCAAAATGCCAGCAAATGTCTAAACCTAAGCAGGAATGATATCAAAAACTTAGTAGGTTACCTTACTGGTCACCATGATTTAAGATATCAACTACACAAAATGAGAATAGCAGATTCTCCTGAGTGCCGACTCTGTCTTGAAGAGGACGAGTCAGCTGAACACATTTTATGTGAATGTCCAGCCCTTAATGAAATTAGAAAGAAGATCTTTTTCAGGGAACAAATGTGCCCCGAGGACATAAAGAATTCGTCTACTGCTAAAATTGTCCGCTTTACACGGAAAGTGGAAATTCTACTACTCGGAGAATTTTGCATTCCAAACGACCAAGAAGATCTGCAAAGAAGCAAGCAAGTTAAAAGAGGCAAGCTTTCGGTCATATAACCCCAGCCGATCTGAGGAAAGCCAGATAAGGTTCAAACGAAACAGAAATGACTGCAAATTCTCCTACGAATAAAAGTTTGAACCGAAAAATACGACATAGTCCGACGAGCAGTAAAAAATGTTGGTCATTTGTTAACAACGTAATGAATACGGACGTATTATCTAACGCGAAACAAATTTACAATGAAATTTCAGCTATCAGATAAAGCCAATATGATTGCTGCCCACTTTACAGCCAGCTCGACGAATCCAGATTGGGATTCACTTTCACCTGTACAAGACGCGTATAATACTCTGTTAAGCTTTTCTAGTTTCGCGCTGGTACACTCACAAGATGTATTATGTTAGACGCCCACAACGCTCATATCTGGGATGGTGTGCCAAAAATTTATTTGGAGCAACTTGACAAGATTCAAAAACGCGCGATTAAAATTCATCGGCGATTGTGACATTGCGAAATCATTTGACTCGTTTTTTTGACGGTATTTGCGCCATAAGTGCAACCAGAAAAGCGCATCAGAGAAATAAAAATAATCTCTCCATAGCCGTATAATTCTTCTCATGTTTCTTTACTGGAAGACTCTTGGAACGTCTGCGGGGTTCGTCGCAATATTGGCAGACCTCTTGGTTAAGAACCAACTCATAAATGAAGCCAATCAAATACTGTGACCGAAAAAACCAAATAAGCCAACCAGCAGGGATGCAGTGAAGTGGGAGGGGGTTGGTCTCTTTAGTCTAAATCATAGTTAAAGGCTCAGAAACCGTATTCTTAACCTAAGGTCAGAATCGTATTGCAGCGTCAACTGTACTACTGCTCTAGGTCTGATTATTGATTGGGAAATTAAGACAAGCATTACCTGTCGGGTTGGTTATCCACCAGGCGCGTCCCCAGGTGGTGGATAGGGGGACCTCGGTACGATACGTTCGTGATCCGAGGTTTTAGAGTCATAGCGGCGTTTTATACACCGTCAAAGCTCTATCGCGAACCAAACCAAAAAACAAGTATGCAGGAACAACTTAATGATTCAAATACTCCAGGTGGTACTCGCATGGGCGAAAATCCACCCGTGGTCTTTTCGACCACGGTCGGGGCACGGATTCTGGAGGCCCCAACCGACATACATATACCCCCCGCCTGTACAGGCGTTGACCTTCGAGTTGCGAAAAGGTTTGCTTCCGAAGATTCCTGCAGCTCTATCTCCGACACGTTCGGTAGACTGGGCTGGAAACATGAAGAAAGTGGCGGAGAGGTTCAACCTGATACGCTTAAGTAAGTAAGTAAGTAAGTAAGAAATTCATTTATTTAATATTTTCTTATTACATAAGTTACAAGATAGAATGAATTTTAAAGCTATGGCTTAGCCGTCAGCTTGGTTAGCAAAATGCTTATTGATGTACCTACATTTGTAACTTTAACAATATAGTTATTTTTTTAATAAACTTAATCAATCATAATACTCTGTTATTAATAGCGACCTGTATTTGTAGATGGATTTAATATAATAAAATAACTTTTTCCAATCACACTCGTTCAGAATTTGTATTGTCTCCTGCATGGTAAGGAATTTTTTTCCGAAGTAAGCTAGTCTCTGTGGTTTGTAGATTGGACAAACACTAATAATGTGAAAGCAGTCTTCTTTCGCTTTTAAGTTGCAAATATTACAAAACTGGTTGAAGCTTCCATTATATGGGCTGCCATTTAAACCAATCAGCTCACACCTTGTTTTGAAAATAAGAGATATTTCACTATAGTTGAGTGAGTCATTGAAATAGTTCTTATCCTTTAGATTGAAGTTCAGGTGAGAATACAATACTCTGCTATCTGATTCACGAGCTTTCTCTATAAATCGCACACGAATAGCATCTTCATTTTTATTTATTATTCGATAAAGTTGGTTCTTTAAGTTGTCCAGGTTGTTTAGATCGAATGAAATAGTTTCTCCACACGCGTTTCCAATTCTTAACCATCTTAACGCCCACCAGTCCTTGTTTCTTAATTCATAAGATAGCATTTTTTTGGTTATTCGGGAGTCTGGATACGAACCTATTTTAATGATGTAATCCGCTTGCGATTTGAGAGTGCTTGTAAAAAGCATTGGAAGACCCGTTTCCAAATAGATTGTGTAGTTCGGCGATTTCATTGGTAAGTTGAATAATTTTTTCAAGAAGTTCCTGTGGAATTTCTCGATTACTTCGTACTCGTCTGATCCCCAAACTTGAGAGGCGTAACAAAGAGTTGATTTAACAACTGAATCAAATATTCTGTATTTCGTTGAGAGGAGAATCCGCTTGTTTGCAAAAACATTTTTCCATGATAGATTCACTAAGCTTTGGGAAGACTTGGCTTTATCCGTTAGATGTTTACCAAATTCTAGGGTTGGGTTCAGTTTCACTCCTAAATATTTGAGTTCCTTCACAATCTCTAATCGGCTTCCATTATAAAACCATCTATTTCCATTTTGCACTCGTGGTGAACGGGAAAAGACCATAATTTTAGATTTTTCGGTGTTGATGGTTAGTCCCCATTTTTTGCAGTAACTGGCTAGTCGATTTATCATCAATTGGAGATTTTCAGGAGATTCAGAGAGTAGAACAAGATCATCGGCATATAACAAGACATTGACCACGGTATTAGCAATTCGTACTCCACCAGGCAAATCTTTTTCTATGTCGTTTATAAATAGAGAAAACAATAAGGCACTAAGAGGACATCCTTGCTTTACACCAGTCTGTGTTTTAAACCATTCTGAGAAATCCTTTCCATCCCAGACTGCTGCACTTGTTTCGGCATACATTTTTTTAATGGTCTTAAGAAATTTTGTAGAGATACCCAACTGAGACAGTTTATAGAAGAGTGCACTTCGGCTAACAAGATCAAAAGCTGCCTTGAAATCTACAAAAAAGCTATACATTTTCTTGTTTCTGGCTTGAAAGGCTCTTATAATCGCAGATAATGTGAATATTTGGTCAACGGTTGAAAAGTTTTTTCTGAATCCAGCTTGACGCTCTGTCAGAATATTTTTTTCATCTACCCATTTTTCTAATCGTCCTACAAGTATGCCACAAAATATCTTGGCTGACACATTCATGAATGAGATTCCCCTGTAGTTTTCTACGTTTTCCAGCGAACCCTTTTTGTGGATGGGGAATATTACAGACTTCTTAAACGATGAAGGGATGTCTGCACTCGAGAACACACTGTTGAAGAGAACTTTCAAATAGTTGATTAAGGTTGGACTAGCATTTTTGTAGAATTCGTACGGAATCCCATCTTCGCCTGGCGCCTTTCCATTTTTGGATTTCATGATAACAGCATTAATTTCGTCAGTTGTTACCTCACCATCTAGGGAATCGTCGAAAATGAGGGGGTCCGCATACGAGAAAGAAAGGTTTGAGTTATCCAGTAGAAGATGTTTAAAATATATGGATAGATCATCAGCAGATACTCCTGTACCTATTTGATAAACTGTACCATTAATCTCCCTTGCTATTCTCCAGAAGTCCTTTGAAGACTTGGTTTTACTAAGTAAGAGAGCTTGCTGATTATCGAAGTCAGATTTCTTAGCTAGGCATAGATTTTTGTAGTGGGTATTCACTTGGTTTTACCACTTTTTAACATCAGGGTCATTACAAGTTCTCCAGACACGCAAAAGGGCAAATGATTTCTTCCTAGCATTTATGCATTCTCTATCAAACCATTTTTGTTTAAATGGTGACCTTATATTTGAAATGTTGTTTGATGCAGCACTTCTTATATAACAAGTTATTTGGTTTGCGAGTGTTTCTGTTTCTTCAGGTATCGAATTATTTACTGAGAGCAAGCTATCTAATAACCTGTGGTAGGTATTTGTTGTTTTGGATTTCCATTTAAGTCTTGGTAGCAGGGGCAGGTTTTTGTGATATGAGGGTGTTTCACCATCAACTTCAACCACGATTGGCATGTGATCCGAAAAAGTTTTGTATTTGTAGTACTGTTTCACTAAATGATGACACGTCCGTTTGGTTTTAACGCGATCATAAAACTGACGCTCTCTTTATTATTTTCTTAATATTAATTATTACAAGTGTATGACTGTATGTGTATATATAAATATAATATAATAACTTAAGTAGGTATCTTATATGTGTATGACTGTATGTTTATATATATGATCACAGCTTATGAATGTAGGTACATGAATATAAATATGGTCTGACAATGTGAGTTGCATGCAAAACTCTTACAATAATTACTACAACTCGGCCATCCTGGCCATTAAGATCACCTGATCTTGCAAATTTACAATCAATCATTCGCTTTACTTTTGTTCAACCATGGTTTCATATTACCGACCGCCCATACTCCCTGGTAAGGTAGTCGCGACTGTTGAAAACCGTCAACATCCTTAAGTAGATATCTGTCGTTTCGTAGGACTTTTTCGATCTGGTAGGGTCCTCTAAATTTCGGTATCAGTTTTTTAGACGCCCCCGGGTGCGAGTCAAAATTTTTTTTCATAGCGTAGTCTCCTACATTATATTTCGTGGGCTTGCACCGTTTTTTATCTACGTATCGTTTGTTGTATGCCTGTGACTTCTTTTGTTCTAGAGCTGCTTTGCTACGTGTCTTTGCCAGGTCGCGTACGTCTCCTGACTCTAGTTCTGTCAAATTTTCCTTAAGTTCATCCGACCATTTGCCTTTTTGATTCACTCCAAACAACATTACACTAGGATGTTCTTTTGTAGTCCTGCCCACCGTGTTATTGAGTGTATGTTCGACTACCTCTAAAACGTGGTCCCAAAATACCCCTTCTTCTGGTTTAACTAACTTTGCTATCATTGGTCCCAAGCTCCTGTTTACTCTCTCTACTTGTCCGTTTGCTTGGGGTGAACCTGTCGCAATCTTTATGTGTTGAACACCTTCTTTGGACAAAAAGTCCTTGAACTCTGCCGAGGTAAAACAACTACCCCTATCTGATATAATGTACTTCGGTCTACTATACGCTCTAAAATAGTCCGTTAACGCTCGATTTACTTCCTTTGTATTTGTAGTCTTAGTTGGGTAGAGTCTCACGAACTTTGTAAAAGCATCTATTACTACCAGTATATATTTTTTAACCGTCCTTGAATTGTCTATTGGACCATAATGATCTACATGTACTACCACGAACGGTTTTTCTTTTTTAGGTATGTTGTGAATGAAACCCTCTTCACGTCCCTGTTTAGCCGAAAAAGCAATACACTTCAAACAGTTTTTTATGTGCGATCCTATCTTCTCTCTCATTTTGGGAAACCAGTAACTTTTTGACACCAACTCTAACACCTTATCTGTTCCTACATGACCTACTTCGTCATGATATTTATACAAAACGTGACTTTCCATTTCTGTTGGTACACAAAACACGACACTGCCATCATTTTTCTTTCTATATACCACTCCGTTTCTCATTTCATATAAATTATGGTTCGATCGTTCTAACAACTCTTTGATTTTAACTATATTTCCGTCTTTTCCTTGGCATACTATCAGGTTTTCCTCGAAAGTATTTGTTTCGACCGTCAGAATATTTGTCGATCTACTTAGCGCGTCGACGTGTTGCATGCGAGTACCTGGCCTGTGTGCTAGAGTGTAATCAAAATTTTGTAGCTCTAACGCCCATCTGGCTATTCTAGGGTTAAGTTCTTTCTTGTTTAGCGTTAGGGTCAACGAATTACAATCAGTTACGATCTTGAACTGTTAACCCTGTAAATATACCCTAAAACGTTTTAAAGCACTTATTATTGCCAGCGCCTCTAACTCAAAACTATGCAATTTTGCTTCGTAATCTGTCGTTCTCTTTGAAAAATAGAAAATCGGATGTAACTTTCCGTCTTGCTTTCTCTGTAGCGGAATCGCTCCAAATCCCTGTGCACTTGCGTCGCAATGAAGTTCTGTGTCGTCCTTTGGACTATACAGTGCCAAGACCGGAGCTTCTATCAACTTGTCTTTCAAGCTTTCAAAAGCCTTTAATTGTTCGTCACCGAACTTGAATTCTCTGTCTTTTTTGGTAAGGTCGTACAGTGGTTTTGCTATGGTTGAAAAATCTCTAACGAATCTACGGAAGTAAGAACACAATCCCAGAAAACTTTGTACTGCATGAGTTTTTTGTGGAATCGGAAATTTTTTTATAGCTTCGATACCCCTATCATCTGCCTGTATACCCTCCCCCGTAATCGTAAAACCTAAATATTTTATCTTCTTTTGTAAAAATTTGCACTTATCTATCCTTAGTTCCAATTTATTTTCTAGCATCCTCTTCCAAACTTCAGAGAGTATCCTAAAATGGTCTTCGTATGTCGTCGTAGCTATCATTATATCGTCTAGGTATACTATAACTTCATCGTTCCTAATCATGTCTGCAAATATCTTGTTAATGTGTCTTTGAAACGTTGACGGCGCGTTTTTCAAACCAAACGGCATTCGCAAGAATTCGTACTGCCCTAACGGCGTAATGAACGACGTATATTTTATCGCGTCTTCATGCATGTATACGTGAAAAAACCCGTTCTTGAGGTCTAGTTTAGAAAAAATCGTCTTGTCTACCAGTTTGTCTAGCAAATCGTCGATCACCGGTATCGGATAACTATCTTTTGCAGTGGCTTTATTTAACGTACGAAAATCTATACACATTCTAAGATCCCCTGTTTTCTTTTTCACCAACACTATCGGCGACACGTATTCAGATTCGCTTTCTCTAATATACCCTTTACTGATATATTCGTCTAGCAACGAACTAAGTTCATTTTTTCGGCATACGACAAACGACGCGGTCGACACTGAAACGGTTTTATGTCATTTAGCGTTAAATTCATTTTAGTTTTTATTACCGGTTCCGTAGGGCGATCGGCAAGCAAATAATTGGACCTATATAACATTTTAAGCTTTTCTTTATGACCATAACATACGTCTTCACCAACTTCTAAATCCAATTCTGAACTATCATTATTTTTACAGTCGATTAACAAGAGCTGTTTTTCAAAACGTTCACTATCATTTTCTATTTCATTTGAGCAAGTTGTATTATTCTCCAACTGTGAAACTAGTTTAAATTTTCCACTTTTTAGGAAATCCCTGCCCAAGATTGCCTCATAACTCGTCGATCCATCGTCTATTACCATAAAATTTACTTTAATTCCAACTTTTTTATAAAAAACGACGCACGACACCATTCCATATATTTTAAGCAAAGTTTTATTTAACCCGAAATATTTTTTCCGTGTGTTACATTTATATATGGATATATTAGTCGGTATACACGATCTTCTAACTATACTTATCGGACTTCCAGAGTCTATGAGGCAGTCAAAGAGGATACTATCACTATTAACAATAAACTTAAAATACAAACGTCTTACGTAATCATTGGCCTTGTCAGCTTCTGACAACTGATGTACTGCTGACTTCCTCTTTGGCTTAGAACACCCATTTGCGATGTGTCCCACCAAGTTGCAATTATAGCACCTGATTTCAACTCTTTGTCCTTCCACTTGTCTATCTTTTGCCGTTCTATCTGCTGTCAATCCCGTCTGTTTGTTGCTAAATGTATTAGCAGTCGATCTCGTTTGCACCTTCCGCTGAGTTACTTTGCCGAACGCTCGAAGTAGTCCTGCCTTTGTTGTATACCCCTGGACACGGGCATATAACCTTATGTTGTCATAAGAAAATTCCTCAATCGCGTATTCAATCCATTCTTCTTCGTCCATTTTCAATCCAGTCGCCAGTCTCACTTTGTCGTCAAAATATTCACTGAAAGTTTCGCTCACTTTCCACTTTCGGTTTTCAAATCTTTTTCTCATCTCCATCTTGTTTTGTTTTGTACCAAAAACTTCTTTCAACTCCTCTGTCAGGTTGTCTACGTCGTCGTCTAAAAAATTTGATTGTGCGTGCAGCCATTATTGTGCCTTGCCTTTCAATTTACTTACGAAAAGTGCGTGCAAATTTTTTTTCTCCACACCGTACACTTCTTCGACATTCCTTAGCTGTGCCAGCCACACATCAACACTTGCCGTTCCGCTAAATTCCGGCAACATTTCCTTCCACAATCCAATTTGTTTCGCCACGTTAAATTCCCCTGTCGTACCGTCCGATCGTTTTTCCCCACCTTCTGCTTCAGCTTCTGCTCTATCGTTTGATTTTGCTATCCGTTGCCACAGTTCATTTTCACTCATTATGACGTTGTTTTTTTTTTTTTTTTTCAGCTGCAGTGTCTAGCGGCTATTTCGATCTCTTCTTGTAGTCGTCCGTTACTTGGATGTTCTCCTCGCACATCTGCTGCTATGAATTCGTTTGAATTCAATACTGCTTGTTATTGCGAAGAGAATAAAAAAAATTTTCGCGGTGACTGAACAATCGGTGACAAAAAAAAATTTCGCGGCGACACAACCAACTTTGTTGTAAACACACAATCTGTAACGCCAATTTTATTTTTCACACAATTTCACTTGTGGCAAGCTATTATTTTGTTTGTTCTGTTTTTTGTGTAATCCCACTTCTGAGGAATTTGTAGTACTGTTTCACTAAATGATGACACGTCCGTTTGGTTTTAACGCGATCATAAAACTGACGCTCTCTTTATTATTTTCTTAATATTAATTATTACAAGTGTATGACTGTATGTGTATATATAAATATAATATAATAACTTAAGTAGGTATCTTATATGTGTATGACTGTATGTTTATATATATGATCACAGCTTATGAATGTAGGTACATGAATATAAATATGGTCTGACAATGTGAGTTGCATGCAAAACTCTTACAATAATTACTACATATTGTACCTCAAATTTTTTAATTTTCCCAGTCCAGTCGTTGTTAACAGCACAAAAATCAATAACTGAATTGCCTTGCCCTCCGACAAATGTGTAATGCCCTTCTCTATCACCTTCTGTACAGCCGTTTAACACAATAAGATCATACATTTGGAGCAGCTCTAGTACATCTGTTCCATTTTTATTGCAGACTATGTCTTTAGATACCCTATTGGTACAGCATATACTAGGGTTTGTTACAGTTTGCACTATAGTGGTTTGTGAGTCACTTATTCTCGAATTCCAATCTCCAATCAGCATAACGTTTTTGCTAGCTAAACATGACATTGTATTACACAGCCTCTCAAAGTCGTGAGTCCATTTGTTGCAGTTTATATATGATGGAACGATATATGTATTATTATTTTGTGTCACACATTTTACTACGGTAGTTCCTTCAAATTCATCAAAATCGTAAGTTTTTAAATGTGATTTTTTTATCCCGTACAGGCTTCCTCCACTTACACGCCCCTTTATGTAGGTTTTACTTGCTTCGCTCCAAATTAACTTAAAGCCATCGAAATATTTATTAAAATTACTTAAATTATCGCTTGTTAAATGTGTTTCAAATAAAAAGAAAATTTCAAAGTTCTTAACATAGTTAAAAAAATCTACAAATAATAATTTATTACTTAATCCAGACATATTGTAAGATAAAATATTTGCAGAGATAAATTTGTTTGAGCTGACGACGCTTAATTCTCAGTTTTGTATGACACTACTACCTTCCGGACCTTCGGTGTAAAGTGTCATCACTGGTGCATCTGGTTTGGGCCATTCACGCTGACGTGTGTTTGACAACATAGTTTCGTTGACAGCATTAAAATTGAGTTTTCCGTAGATATTCTGTAGTTCGTTTTCTCCGTTTGTGTTATTATATTTAAGTTTGTTATTACTATCTAAATAAAATGTTCTATTACCAATTAATAAATTGTTGTTTTTAATCAATATTGCTTCGCTTGGTTTAATTGTTTTGACGACTTTTCGATACCCGAGTAGAATTCGACGTTTGATTTGTGATTGTTTGCTAAGGTCTCGTTGGATATAGCAGCCTGTGCCTTTTAGCTTCAAGGAATTTTTTAACATTTGCATTGCAGTTTCATTGGAACCAGTGCTAAGTTTGAGTTTAATTATTTTCTTGTTTTCACTAAGTTTTACGGCTTGTGGCATTTGTTGTTCGTCTGCATCAGAGCCTAGCAAAAGTGTGGTTATGTTATGAATCCTTTCTTGGGGGTCAGATCGGTCGTTTGGAATCGTGAAAATAATATTTTTCCCTCTGATCTCTCTGCTCTGCAGTTCAAGCTCCTCTTCTAAAATGCAACATCGATTTTCAAAATGCTGCACTTTTTCAGATAATTCCTGGTTTTGTTGTCTTAGCGAGTGTATTTCATTGCTAAGTTTGTTGAGATCGTCTTTTGTTGCTAGATTGGCCGTCGCTTTGGAGAGTCCTGTATTGAGCGATGCCTCAATAATGGATTTGATTTTATCAAGGTCAGATTGGGAGATCGACATTGTCTGTTGAGATTTATAAACCTTTGATGGTCTGTTGATATTAAAAAGTGGGTAAATATTTTTTTCAGGTGACGTTTGATCGATTTTCCTTTTGTTGTCAGTCATGTGACTTAGGTGTCTACTTGGAAAGTTTATTTCACAGCTAATAAATTAGGATTACCTGCTTTTGCTGTTTTATTTATAGAAACAGACAGTCGACGCACCTGTTTATACACTTTTAATTATTAATTACGAACTTTGGCTAGTTATATTTAAGAATTTTACGAGAGCAAATTTTGTAATTGAACTATACACTTTGTACCAGAGTTGCCAACCGCTTAATCTTCAGACCAATAGACAGACAGCCGATAGGTGTGATGCTGCTGCCGACGAGGCCTGCGAAACCGAACAGGTGAAACGGGCCACAGAGGCGGCGTCCACTGGTCAGCGTCCATCTAAGAGCCAGCGAAAGAGGAAAAGGAGAAAGGCGGCTATCGTGCGGCGCGAAGAAACTGCACCGCCAGTTGAAGGCGCAAGCGCTGAGAACTGCCCTTCCCCGGCGGCGACGGAAAAGAGATGCAGGTCGGCAGAGGTTACCCCAACCGAAACCAGCCAGCTGACTGAAACCAACGCTGCCTCCCCTTCCAATAGCTCGAACAGGAACAAACGGAGGAAGAAGACCTCAAGCACTCCTGTCGGTGGAACTGCGCGCGCACCTTCTGCGTGCCCTTCCACTAGTATGACTGATGTATTTCCAATGATTGGATTTACTCAGATTAACCTTCAACACTCCAAGGCTGCTACTGCACTCATCAGTAAGAAGCTTTCTGTGTTGAATACAAAAGCCCACATAATATCCATACAGGAGCCATGGGTGTGGAAAAATCGCATCTGTGGCCTTGGAGTTGTCCGTGGCACTACGATACTCTGTGACGAGCGGTCCGAGAGACCAAGGGCTTGTCTTGCTGTGTCGAACCTTTTCTCAGCGACTAAGCTTGGACAATTTTGTGGCCAAGATTTGGTTGCTGCAGCCATTAGCTACGAAACGAATGGAAATTGGAAGGCCTTCATCGTGGCATCAGCTTATCTCCCCTATGATTCGGTAGTGCCTCCACCACCGAGGGCAATTGCTGAACTCATTGACTATTGCGACACCAGGAAGATGGGCCTAGTTATATGCTGTGATGCCAATGCTCAAAACACTGTTTGGGGCAGCAGCAAATGCAACATGCGAGGAAACCATCTCCTGGATTTCATTCTATCATCTGATCTTACTATCAACAATGTTGGCTCGCAACCAACTTTTGTGACGTCAAGAAGACAGGAAGTGATCGACCTAACTTTATCAAATAGGTACCTTAAAGCGGTTACTAACTGGAGGGTCTCTTCGGAGGTGTCCCTCTCAGACCATAGATATATCGAATTCCAAATCGAATGCGAAGCCATAACTTTGCAGGAGAGGAGGAATCCGAGAAAAACCAACTGGATACGCTTCAGGGAGGAATTAGGGAAAACTCTCAAAACTCCAACCAAACTCAGGACGAGACAAAAGGTAGAGGAAGCTGTTCAAGACCTGAATAGTGCCATTACTAGCTGTTTTGAACTGACGTGCCCAGTAAGCAAACCCCCTGGCAGAACACCGGTTCCCTAGTGGAGCTCGGAACTGCAAAGAATTCGTAGAGAAGCTAGAAAGCTTCTAAATAGGTCACTCAAGACTGATTTGGAGACAGACTGGAATCTCTACCGATCGAAGCAGAAGGAATATAAGAGGCTAATTCGGGTATCGAAAAGTGCTTCTTATAAGAATTTCTGCGAAAAGATTGAAAAGCTGCGTGAAACTAGTAGGTTGGTTAAAGTTCTGAAAAAGGGCAAACCAGCCAAACTGGACTCACTTAGAAAACTTGATGGCACCTTCACTGAGACGAAAGCGGAAACTCTTAGTTATCTGCTGGAGTCTCACTTTCTGGGTAACCAGATTACAATTGGTTCACAACCAGCCCCGATTACCGAGACTATGAGTGAGCCAAGACAAACAACTCGGCGTAGCTGGTATATTGCGAAGGCCGTGGTGACGGACGAGGCCATTAAATACGCATTTGCGTCTTTTGACGGCTTCAAGTCGCCTGGTACGGACGGAATATACCCAGCCATGCTGCAACAATGTACAAACCAGCTGCTACCGACTATGAAGAAAATCTTCACCGCTGTCCTAATACTGGCATACATTCCAACACCCTGGCGTACAGTTAGAGTGGCATTCATACCAAAAATTGGCAGAAGTGACTACTCGCTCGCCAAGAGCTTCAGACCAATCAGTCTGACCTCTTTCTTGCTGAAAAGCTTGGAAAGGCTGGTCGAGCTTCACGTGCGCAAAGGTGCTTTGCGATTGCACCCACTATCTCGGATGCAACATGCCTATCAACGCGGAAAATCCTGCGAGACTGCGCTCCAAAATCTAGTTGGTAGAATTGAAGGCGCGCTTGACAGAAAAGAATACGCGATGGGCATTTTCATCGATATTGAGGGTGCTTTTGACAATGCGACTTTTGATAGCATGTGCAGCTCCGCCAGACAACACGGAGTAGACGAACCATTGGCTGCCCGCAAGGCGGCGTCATGTCTCCACTGCTGTGGTGTATGCTGGTCGACTCTCTGTTGAACGCACTCAACAGTTCTAATATTTACGCTCAGGCGTACGCGGATGATGTTGCCGTGCTTTCTGTTGGATCATGCCTAGCGACTGTATGCGCCAAGGCGCAGGCGGCCCTTGACGTGATCGACGAATGGTGCACTAGGAATGGGCTCTCGGTCAATCCTCTTAAAACTGAGGTTGTTCTCTTTACGAGAAGGAGGAAGCTGGTCGGGTTGACTCAGCCAGTGCTAAAAGGCGTCACGATCCAACTCTCCAATGAAGTAAAGTATCTGGGAGTCATCCTGGATAGCAAACTTCTTTGGTCCAAACATGTTGAGCTGAAGACTGCCAAGGCGCTGTCTATTTTCTGGCAGTGCAAAGGCATTTTCGGCAAGACATGGGGCTTATCACCGAAAAGAGTCCTATGGATTTATACGGCTATGATAAGACCATTTATAGCATACGCATCGTTTGTTTGGTGGAATAAGCTTTCACGTAAATACGTCACTGCTGCTTTTGCCAAACTCCAAAGGCAGGTATGTCTCGGCTGCACGGGGGCCTTCCCCAGCACGCCTGGCTCCGGCCTAGATGCACTATTGAACCTTCCGCCCCTTGATGTTTACATCATGGGTTGTACAATCAAGGCTATCTCACGTCTTACAAGAGGTGGCTTTTGGTATAACTCGCACTGGAGTTTTGATGAACTTGCGCAACGGTTGTCCTTCGACTCCTGTCTTATGGATATGCCGTCTGATGCGATGACACCGGAACTTCGGCTAAAGCGCAAATACGAGGTCGACTTTGCTCGCGTCCAGGACTGGCTCTGGCCGGACTCTGAACCTGGAAGGGAATGCAGTCGAATCTTTACGGATGGCTCCAAAACCGATCAAGGATCTGGTGCTGGTGTCTTCGTGGAGAGCGATAGCGTTAGACTTTTCTTTCCGTTAGGCAAACATGCGTCAGTCTTCCAAACAGAGACTTATGATATCCTAATGGCCATGGACTATGTTACGAGGAACAGGTGGAGGGGGCGAAGTATCTGCGTCTGTAGCGACAGTCAGGCTGCGCTTAAGGCCTTACTCAAACCCTTAACTACCTCCAAAATAGTACGTGAATGCAAGATATCTCTGAATTCGGTCGGAAGGCTGAATTCACTTAAACTTGTCTGGGTCCCGGGTCATAACGGGATCACGGGAAATGAGATCTCCGATGAACTTGCTAGACAAGGCTCAGAGGGGGACCTCTCAGGACCTGAACCAGCGATCTGTCTGCCTGCGTCCTCGGTCAGGGCTTCCATTGACGGTTGGGTTTCCTATGAACACAATCGCCGTTGGCATGACTCTCCAGGGTGCAGACAGACTAAGCAAATGCTCCCCGACGTCTGTGGGAAATCCGCGGCATTCTTGTTGTCTCTCAACAGAAAAGACTGCAGACAGACTACTGGCGTTCTTACGGGACACTACGCTTTTGCCAAACACCTTAAGGTGCTAGGCCTAAGCGACACCACCAACTGCGAAGCCTGTGGAGAAAGCGACGACACTGCGGAACATTTCGTCTGTGATTGTCCTGCTTTTGCTCGTATCAGGTGGCAGGTATTTGGTGCGGATATGGTGAGTGCTGTAAACCTAAGCTCCTTATCATTGAAGCGCCTTCTCGTTTTTCTTAGAAAAACGAGTAAATTCCCACAGTAAAATGTGGTGTGTCTGCCTGGCAGTACAATGGACCAGTATTGAGTCTGAGTGCTCCAGTGCAGAAAGTTTCACACATCCCGACAAAAAAAAAAAAAGACAAGCATTAGGTAGCTGGTGATCTTTCTGTATGGCCATTGTTAGATACTTGAGGTGTGATCTTAACAAATTAAATTTCTGCTCAGATACAAAATGTAGGTTTTGTTCAGATGGAGGAATCCTGCAGCGGCTGCTATGTCTCTTTGAATAGTGTACCCTTTCGATACAAAAGATTTAAGTTCACAGTGTACACAGATCAAAATCGTTAAAGCCGTTTTTGAGAAAACTGAAGTTTTTGAAAATTTTAGAAACTGTTGAATGAATTCAAATCTGAGTATGCAAATTTATTCACGATAGTACTATTAGCATTATAGTTGAATTTCTTTGAAATTACTTCACCGGTTTTAGAGATATGTACTGCAGTTTTCCTAATGTGCCATTATTCGATCTTTTGCGAAAATCTGATTATACCATACTCTTACAATTACTCTAAGTATTGAAAACCCAAAAAATAATAAAAACCGTTAGACTGATGTTTTTTCAAATTGTTGGCATTATAAAAAATTTCAAAAAAGTATAAGAAAAAAGAGGTGTGAGCCACGCTGCACTCACGGTATAGTTGATATGTAAACATGTAGGCTCGTCAGTGTTGCATGTGGAAATATCACAGAGGTTGTGGTTTTGATAAACAAGAGATTTGGGTATTGTATTGAAATAAAACCATGATATATATTTAATGTCAACGACAAAATTTATTTAATGTTTGACCGAACAAATAATTGGTTTGTGAAAGCTGAAGTAGGAGACGTACACCGTCGACTCAAGTGTGTCGATGCACCGGGAAAATATAGCATCGATTGTCGTTTAAGTGACATTCTTAAATCGGCCATGGGTTACCGAAGTACAAATCGATAATTTTCCTCTTACCTTCAACTGATGTACAACAAACTACAGGCTATACAACCTCAATTATTCAAAACAAATCTACTTTCACACAACTTTCCGGTGTTTCGTAAGGACATAATAATCTCTAAAATTGAACATACATAATTAATAAAAAAAAAACAACGACACGCGGTTGTTCTCAAACGGTCATCCACCTACGTACTAACCGCGCATAACGTCGTTTAATTGCGGTGATAATTGAACATACATAATTAATAAAAAAAAAAACAACGACACGCGGTTGTTCTCAAACGGTCACCCATCTACGTACTAACCGCGCCAAACGTCGTTTAATTGCGGTGATCTGTCGAACAGCGATTAACTCACGTGGTATTGAAAATCTGACGATGACGAAATCTGACGAAATCTGACGATGACGGTGACGCTAGATATTTCCAACTAGCCCCTACCGAGAAAAAACTAAAAAAAATATATTTACACATCAACGAGAGCAAAAATGTTTACACATTAAAAAATATTTTGGGAATTTGAGTATGCAGATTTTTTCTAATTATTAATATTAGGTAACAATATAACATTTTCAACTTTCTCGTATACTTAAGCATAAGAGAAAGATATTGCAAGCGTGCTGAAATTTCGAACTTAAAGTCCAAAAAAATTTGTCCCGAATTTCCGTCCGTCGGTCAATTGGTCAGTCTGTCCGTCTGTCACCGAGGCTCCAACCACAATGGGTTATTGGCTCATAAATCTCGGAAATTTTTTGTTTCTATCATGGCATACCTGTAAAAAGTTGCTCTATTAACTCACAAATATACACCTAAAATTTTAGTTGGCGCACGATATGTTTAGAGGTGCCACCAACATCATTAAGTTTGAAGAAATTCATGAATTCGGTCAAAAAATCACAAATATCGTGTGAACGCTAAATGACATTCTCAGTGTTGGCCTGTTAGTATTATATAAAAAAAATATTGATCTTGAACCGTATGCATTAAATATTTTGGGGGTAGTGGGGTAAGTGAGGTAATATCACAATTCTCTTCAAACGTTGTTCGAACGCCATTCAGTCAATTCGCGAGTTTACTATTTCTTTTGTGAAACGCTTTGAATTTTTCGGCTAATATCAAAAATCAATCCTCTCCTCATGTAAGTAGTATATTTTCAATTTTCTCTTCACAGTTGAAGTAATTATTGTAATATTTTAGCACAGCACACATTTTTTCTTAAAAATGTCTCAAGTCAAAACCCGACAAACGACGACCTGTCCTGTGTTTGGTTTACCAGAGAATTTACCCGCCTCTCAATTACCTACTTATAATGAGGTTATGAAAAAGTATCTATTCATTAAATATTAACTAAAGCCTGAAAAATCAACAAAAGAGCCAACAGTTCATGAAATATCCGAAAGATTGGTTCAGGAAGTCTTGAAAATTTGGCAAAAAGCGTCGCTCCAAACTGTTGGTCTCAAGAAAATATATCAACTTATTCGTTCCTATCACGACAAATATAGGACCTTAATGAAACCTTATAAAGGCCTTCAAACAAACAAAAACTACCAAGAAAAAATAATAAGTTTGTAACTGAATTCCATAAATTATTTGATATTTGCAGTTGCAAATGCCAAGTTATATCAAATTGTAATTGTTGAAAAGACAGCCGTGTTCCCAAAGAAGAAATCAATTTTTTACTCGATCAAAGATCAACAAGGAAAATGATGATAGGCGATGTGGATGTAATTGCAACTGTAAAAAATAAAAAAAAAAAACAAGAAAGAAAAGAACAAAATTTGTTGCGTAACACACAAACAGCTGATTTTGACAAACCGTGTTGTTCTCGTTCTTTACGTGTTGACTCGACAATCGAAAGCAATAGTTCCAGTGATAGCGGAGCTTCTAATCTTTTCCCTGAAACGCCAAAACAAAAAGCTGCGCCGCCACCAACAAAAAAGAGATTAAATTTGCCATCATTAGCCCTTGCCTGCGATCGTACTGGAGTTTCTGACAGAGCCGGCGCTATTATAGCTCCTTCTGTCCTAAAAGATGTTGGCATTATTTCATCAGACGATCCAAGTGGTGTCATTGATCGCTCAAAGTTCCGTCGTGCAAGAACTATGGTCAGATCAGCTTTACAGGATGCAGATCGCAAGAAAATCCTATGCGGTATGTATTTTGATGGCAGAAAGCATAAAACATTGGTTAATATCAAAAAGAATTGTAAATTTTATAGGAAAAGAGTAGTAGAAGACCATTATGTGATTTTATCGGAGCCTGGAAGCGATTATTTTGGGCATGTCACGTGGGAACTGCTAAAGGAATTACAGATTCTATTCTCACTTAAAATCCAAATCAGTGAAACTGAGTGAAATAGCTGTTGTTGGTTGCGATGGAACAGTAGTGAATACAGGTTTTAAAGGTGGTATTGTTCGTCTGATGGAAGAAAAAATTAATAAACCATTAGGTTTACCAGTGGTTTATATGCCAGCTGCACTCTAATGAATTACCACTGCGACATCTGTTGCTACATTTGGATGGGAAAACTACTGGACCAAATTGCTTTTCAGGTGCCATTGGATCTGAATTACAAAAATGTGAGACAATGCCAACAGTCCAATTTGCCATCATTCCTACACAATTACCTGAAATTACCAACAACAATTTGAGTACCGACCAAAAATATCTCAACGATATAATGACCGCTATCAGCACTGGTGTTTTTTCTTCCGATTTTGCTAATATTGAACCTGGACCACTTAACCATTCTAAATGGCTTACAACAGCAAATCGAATTCTAAGGTTATATGCTACTAAAACGGATCCCGAAGAAAAATTAGTGATATTAGCCACATACATAATGAGAGTCTATGGTCCAATATGGTTTTCGATAAAGTGTAATCCCTTGTGTATAAACGGAGCTAAGCACCTGTGGCAAACCCTAACTCTAAGTCGCTATTTGGACACGAATTTGAAAAAAATCGTTGACAAGGTATCCAACGAAATGGATATTTCGGTCACCCAGAAAATCTTCTTATTGCTATGCTTGAAGATGAAAAAGAAATAATACGAGAGCTGGCATACCGAAGAATTTTGAAGGCAAGGACAGAAAATGCTCGAGAAATTCGAAAGTTTCAAGTGCCTACGTTTAATTTCGATGCAAAAAGTTATTTTGATCTTATTATGTGGCAAGACTGTGAGATAACTGAGCCTCCCCTGACCACAAATACAAGGTGGCGCAAAAATAACCTTCCGATGTTTTTGGCTGTAATTTAAATTATTGCCAATATATTAATATTGTTTATTAAAGTGTATTTCGCATGTGTTTCCTACACAAATGTCAAAACAGAACTGACATTAGGGGCCAATCGCAAAATTTATAGCATTTTTCTGATAGGAGGATTACTTTTGCGCCACCTTGTATATCAGATGAAAAGTTGAAAACTATTGTTAAAGATGGTCTCGCCACCTATCAGAACATTAAAGATTTCCCATGCCACACACAAGCCGTAGAGCGCTGCGTCAAGTTAGTGACAGAAGCTTCAAGTGCAGTTTTTGGGGAAAATAAACGAGATGGTTTTATTAGGGCAAGACTGCTTTCGCGTCAACAAATGCCTTCCTTTGATACAAAAAAACAATTTAATATTTAGTTACTGAATAATTTCATAATAAAAGCGTTTATACTGATTGTTTTAATTTATACGAAAATGGATTTTTTTTCTGATTTTCTTCTCTGTTGGGGCACCTCAAAACTTTTTGTGCGTTTCATGAACTCACTGAAAGGCAACTTTTTATCGCTATGCCGTCGAAAAAATCTTCATGTATTATCGCTCCACCCTAATACCTATATCTTAAAAAGCGGTGGAGTGATTCCAAAAAAAAACTGTTAATCAAGCTTATTCTATTATGTTGAACAAATTTGCATACTTATATTCTCAAAATTTATAAAGCATTAATTCATATAAAAGTTTCTAAATTATTTTAAAATTTCACTTCTCTCAAAAACATCTTTAACTATATCTGTGCTGGGGTTTGAAATACTTGGAGTAAGAAAATGGCATACTCAGTTTTTACCAAGAGGCTTAATCAACGGTAATTTCAAAACACATCAGTTGGTACTATCACCGTCAAGTGAGAGATCCTATTGTCAAAAAGACAATATCAATCAACGTTCCAATACAAACGTGAAAGAGAGGCAACAAAATCAGCATTTGATTGGCGTCAGCGATGAACTGATTCAAAATCGGGGCCTGCGGTTGTTTTCTGTGGTCGAACCAGCGAATCTCACAGGCGGACCAATAAGGATGCAGGTAAGTTGGAGGGTTATGATCCGTCACCGTCATTGAAAGAGAAGAAGAAGAACATGCGTTGCCATTCTATTTCCACCGCCGAAAAGCAGGGATGAGAGTTCTGAAACAAAAATTTGAAGCTGGGGGTACTCTCATCAGGAATGAATTGGATTCAAAGTAACATACAGGAGATCATTTATAAGAATGAAAAAGTTAGTCGGGAACAAACCGGAGCCTTGGGGAACATCAGAATTTAAAAGGTAAATGTCAGACATAAAGCCATCCAAAACAATTTGCACTGAATGCTCATAAAGGTATTTTCTTATCCATTGAATGAGAGAGACGTCGATCAAGTGCAAGAATCTTCGTTGCACAAAACTGGTAGTGAGATTGGTTCCACTTCTCGGTGAGATATACCAACAGATCGAAAGCAATTCTTTTGCTACGAAAGCCGTGCTGTCATTCATTTAATAGAATTTGTGATTCGACGTGTTTTATGAGCTGCCTATTTACCAGCGTTTCCATGAGCTTTGAAATAAGGGACGTAAGTGCATTGGGTCGGTGGTTAGACTACTACCATAATAAGTTATTATTTTATTTAAGAATAATTAATATCTCCTTATCGTTCCTCTTAAGAAGAACTTATTTTTTTAGAAAAAAATCGTAATTACTCAAGCAGCAACTAAATTTTTACCTGCTTTCTTTAGATGTTGAATTGACAGCAAAAATAGTGTAATCCCAAGTAAATTATTTAAATCCATTTGATTCAGATATCTTAAACGCAAGAAAAAGTAAAAAAAAAAAATCCGAGTTCACTCCCAATCGACACTTATTTATTTAAGCTCTAAATTTTGACTAGTTTGCATGATCAATTTATTTCGTTCATTTACTCTGCGCACTGGTAAATTATGTTCCTCCATATCTGTATCTTGGGAAACAAAACGGTAAATTATCTTCTTGTAGAAGAACTGAGGAATGCTTTTAACAAGGTGTCAAACGTCGATGAGTTATCAATGCGTTTCGGCAGTATTCCAAAATATCTACAAAATGCGCTGAAATGATAGATACTTTTGGAGCAATACCAATTTCCATTTATTTTCTTCACTTTTTATACCCTATTCTAGGGGTATATTAATTTTGACGCATAGTTTGTAACATACCTTAATATTGCCCGTAGACCCCTAAAAGTTACTATATTTATGATCAGCATCGATAGTAATGTCGATCTAGCCATGTCCGTCCGTCCGTCCGTCCGTCCGTCCGTCCGTCCGTCCGTCCGTCCGTCCGTCCGTCGGCAAAAATTAGGCCTTTAAACTGGACCTAGAGAGCTGAAATTTTAACCATATACTCTCTAGGGTCCCGAAATAATCAAGTTTAAGAATTTTTGAAATCCGCCCACAGACACGCCCACAAACTCAAAAAAACAAAATTTTGGAAAAAATCGAATTTTGAGCTAGAGAGCTGAAATTTTTTATATATGATCTATGGCCCATAAAACTGATTGGGACATAAAATTTTCAAAATCCGCCCACTGACACGCCCACAATTAAATAAAACAAATTTTGGGAAAAATTGAATTTTGAGCTAGAAAGCTGAAATTTTTTATATATGATCTATGGCCCATAAAACAGATTGGGACATAAAATTTTCAAAATCCGCCCACTGACACGCCCACAATTAAATAAAATATTTTTTTTGAAAAACCAAAATTTGAGCTAGGGAGCTGAAATTTTAAATATATACTCTCTAGGGGTCCTTTATGCTAATGTGGAAATATTTTCAAAATCCGCCTACTGACACGCCCACAATTATTTTTTTTTTATTTTTGAAAGTCCAAAGTTTGAGCTAGTGAGCTGAAATTTATAGTATATACTCTCTAGGTGCCCTTTATGCTCATACTTAAATTTTTTTTAAATCCGCCTACTGACACGCCCACAATTAAATAAAACAATTTTATTGAAAAACCAAAGTTTGAGCTAGGGAGCGTTTTTATTTACAAAAGCTTAGTTTTTTCGATAAAATCCTTTAAATTTTTGTCACGCCCACTTATGAGATATAGGAATAAGAATAGGGTATCCAACAGTTCGCCCAAGCGGACTGTAGCCCGCCCCTATGTTTTAAAGATAAGGTTTCTCGAATGTAATATGATTGCTCTACTTATTAAAAATAATATGCCTGGAGCTGAAGTTTCCTACCTAATGAGAGTGTTGTACAAATGCTTAAATGGGTAATTATTAGGCATCTGTTTTAAAGACATGCAATTTTATTTAATTGTTCAATAGAGGAAAGCAAGACCTCGCAAGTTCATTCGAAAGGCTGCTGCCTATTAAAAATATAGCCCTGATCTGATCTGTTTGCATCGTCACAGAGAAAAATAACTGTTTTCTTATATATTTATTAGAATCCAACCCACACAAACTACAGCCTTGCTCAAAAGTGTGTCATCAAACTATAGGAAGGTACTCTAATTTTGCGAATGTCATTTTAAGTAACTTTGCCATGCCAGAGTGGCGGAAAATGTGAAATAAAGTTTCCTTTGAGATAATATAAATAGAATAGACTATCTTATCGTATGCATTTGTCCCGTTTGAGACAAATAGTACCTGCAGTATCTATGTCTTATACACTGATTATTGCACAAGCAAACCAAAGTTAAAAACCACTGTGACTACGTATTTGCTTCGCGAAATTTTTTACTTTCCACTTCTTAACTGTCGTCAATACCTAATTATTTCATTATAGAAAATCGGAAAAAGGTATCCAAAACTTTGTCTAATTGGCAGCGGACGTCGTTATTTTTAAACCAGCTTATTCAACCTACGAAACATATATAAATAGGTACTACTCTTAAAACTAAATTTTACTATACAATTATTATGTATTCTCTTACCTATTATAAGAAATAAAATTTACACTATTGAAATCTATAAACTAAATGATAATTATATCTTATTATATATCTGTTTTATAATATACAAATCTAATATATAAAAATCAATGTTTGTGCGTTGGTCTTCTGCTCACGCAGCGTTTACCCGAATGAGGTGAAACTTAGTACACTTGTTGTGGGCACTTGCATCAAGGTTTTCGGCATAGAACCATCAACGTACAATACACCATCAACATACAATAAGTAACATGCGAGTAAGAAGAAAACTTCGAAGACAATTTAAAATATCAACCTATGCAGTTGGGCAAGAAGTTAAAAACAAGTCTAATATGTTAGTAGTGCAGCAGTTTGGCTTACAACAAATAAACAAAAGAAAAGAAAACTCTGGAAGACCTTCGAAAAGGCAGAAAATCAGTTGGTGAAAGTGAGAATTTTTTTTTAATTTTATCTTTTTTATCTTTAAGGACGAGATTATGATCTGGACTATATGGATCATAACTCTCCCACTTCACTGCATCCCTACTGGTCAACCTGTGGTGTTCCCCGGTTTGACATCAAAAAATAACTGCAGGGGTCCCGATTTTGAATCACATTGTCACTTTTTTTTTATAATAAACACGCACTAAAGGGATTCATTAGGACCATTATAATGTAATAGTTACACAGCGCGGGTGTTAAGGAAATAAGGGTGAAAAGAAAAGGAGAAATGCCGATGCACGTTGGTATTGAATGTTTGTAGGCTATAATGTGAAGGAAAAACAATGCGCGGAAGAGTATTCCACATTCGTGTTGTACGGCTGAGGAAAGATTCTTTGAACTTCACTGTACGTTCGAACACAGGTTTGAGGGTGAACTGATGAGCATTCCTTGCATGACGGGTATTGCGGTTGAAATATTCAAGGGGAGGAACGCAACTGGCTATTTCGTTTGAGTCACTGAGTGAATCAAATGCTAATATTGCTGAATTTTTGTGATCCAGGAGTTTTTAGGACTGCCTCTTTTTCACGATTGTATGGTAGCGTTTTTGACAGGGTTCAAAAGATCTCTCCTTTGAGCATGGCAGTACCAACTGAGCCGATTGTGCTCCATTTTCTTTGAGATAGAATCTTGGAACTTCTTATTCGATCAATCTTTGTTACTCCTGCTGTCATGCAAATCATCTTCAACGCTGCTGGCGAGTATTTGCCCATATAGTTATTGTACGCTGTATAGCATTGTGAATCGTTTGTGAGTGCCGGTCGCTAAACTGCGTTGCAAAGCCTTCCTTGCAGCTTGGGAGGAATTTTTCGGTCACAGAATATGGTTAAGTTTTGCAGCCGCAATCGTCATCACATCCCTGGTATTTACACTTTTCATACTTGAGAATCACTCTTCCATTCATATAAGTGACTGGAATAGGACGGAGTGGATCAGAGAACGGGCAGCACAAGTATTCTGTTGTTTTTTTTTTGGATTTATACAATACCCTATCGTTCACCCATACAAAAGTGTCCGTTGCAGTAACGTTCGTCAGCAAACAATAACTGATGAACTTTGGAGTCCGTCACTTTTCTTTCAAGTAGTTTATTAGTCCATATTAATAATAAACATAGGGACGGGCTACAGTCCGCTTGGGCGAACTGTTGGATACCCTATTCTTAATAAGGCTTGTCATCGGCTAGATATCACTCTCGTCTGGGTTCCCGTCCATAGGAACATTGAAGGAAATGAGAGAGCCGATGAACTCGCCAGACGTGGCTCTGCTCTGTTCGTATCACATGCGGAGGAAGTTTTCCCTCCGCTGGGATATGTAAAGAGAGAAATCCTCCTGCACTTCATCTCAAGGGCTGAGACTAGATGGACGAATAGTTCGAACTGTGTCATTTCAAGAAAGATCTGGCAAACCAACGATGATGCCAGAACAAACAACCTCTTAGCCAGAACGCGTGTAGATGTCGCCAGACTAACGGCAATCAGTACGGGCCATTGGCCTTTAGGCACTCACGCAGCCAAGCTTGGCATCCCTCATAACATCCACTGCCGCAGCTGCTCTGACACAGAAAAGAGTGAAACAGTGTTCCATCTTCTCTGTAAGTGAGAAGATGACCTTTCGGCCATTCATACCATCCAGTTCAATAACATCATCAAATTCCTCAACTCCACAGGATGGTTTTGAGCCCCCTTAATATCCATCTTGCCCTTTAATTTTAGTTTCCGTTAGTTGTGGTATCAAAGCCGCGCTCAATTCGCTATTTATGTATTCCCACGTCAGATGACGGGAATTACAGCCACTTAAACCAACCAACCAACCCTATTCTTATTCCTATCTATGGTCCAATATGGTTTTCGATAAAGTGTAATCCCTTGTGTATAAACGGAGCTAAGCACCTGTGGCAAACCCTAACTCTAAGTCGCTATTTGGACACGAATTTGAAAAAAATCGTTGACAAGGTATCCAACGAAATGGATATTTCGGTCACCCAGAAAATCTTCTTATTGCTATGCTTGAAGATGAAAAAGAAATAATACGAGAGCTGGCATACCGAAGAATTTTGAAGGCAAGGACAGAAAATGCTCGAGAAATTCGAAAGTTTCAAGTGCCTACGTTTAATTTCGATGCAAAAAGTTATTTTGATCTTATTATGTGGCAAGACTGTGAGATAACTGAGCCTCCCCTGACCACAAATACAAGGTGGCGCAAAAATAACCTTTCGATGTTTTTGGCTGTAATTTAAATTATTGCCAATATATTAATATTGTTTATTAACGTGTATTTCGCATGTGTTTCCTACACAAATGTCAAAACAGAACTGACATTAGGGGCCAATCTTTTCCCCGCGAAGGTCAGTCACCTTGACGTGTGTACCATCATTGCCTTCGATGGTGCCGGTGCGGCGGCTTACGGCGCAAAGATTCAACGGGCTATGCTGTCGACGACTTCTGTCGTCAGAAGGGTCACCCATGGCAGACAGACCGACTGATGAGCGCTAACCAAGAGCTGGCCAGGACATTCCGTCCGATCCCATGCCCCCCCTCGCCATTCCCAATATCCTTACTCCCCCCCAATGCCCCCCTACCCCTGTTCCTATCCCTACCCAAACCTAACTCCAGTGGTGGTGTGAGCGAATTAGTAAACCGTGCCCAGGGATGAAAGGTTGGGGGTTAAACCAACCGTTAACTGAGCTCCCTCAGGCGCCTTGGCGCGGGCCTGTTGTATATAGCCTTACCCAGGTATGGCGGCGCTGCCTGGGCTGACCTTGTTTTTTCCGGCCTTACTCGTGGGAATCTAAACTAAAAACTAAAAATGGAACAAACAAAACAAAATCAAAATCAAAAAAAACAAAAAAAAATTATAAAAAAACAAAATGCAATTCCTGTCAAGGGGGAGAAGGAGATGTGTGAGGACGATTTATCATCTTCATCTATCTCTCTTCTAGCACAGGAATTGGATGAAACGGCGCTTTTGGCTAGCGACAGTGAGGAGTCGGTAAAAACCCTCACTAGCGACAGCGAAGTCACCGGTGAGCAGGCTGGAACTCTCATCGGTGACATAGACACACAGGGCAAGAAGGCAGCCGAAGAGATGCCCGGGACAGCAGGATCATCCGCTGTTCCTGGGACCATCTTGGAAGCAGCGTCAACAAAGACAGGAAGAATAGAGGGAAAAGTAGACACAGCTGGCTCAGCCGCTGCGTCTGCAGTTTCCTCTAATATAACAACGAAGAGTGCGAAACAGAGCGCACAAAAAAGGGCTAAGGCTTTGCTACGTAATGCAAATCGCAAGGTAGCCAAGTATGGGAGCTGTGAACCCAGCACCCTCAGTGACTGGGAAAAGGCAGCTTTTGCGAGGGCCAAGACTTTTCTGGCCGACCTGAAAAAAGCAAAGGAGGGGAAAAAGCTGGCCAATGAGGAGGTGGAGGTTGAACTGACTGCACCCTCCACCTCCTACGCAGCAAAAGCTAAGGAAGGGAAAAATGACTCGGGAAGGAAGACGAGTTTCAACAGCAAGAGAGGCAGATCCGACGATGCCGCCGAGTCCAACGCAGCGAAAAAGGTGAAGGCTGCGACCACACCGGCAATGCGTCGCGGACACAGCGACCCGAAGGACGAGCATCTCGTTGCTGTGATAAACGAGCTGGAGCCTTGCGGTCGTCTCACAATCGACCAGTGGAAAAACGTCGAGGAGAGGTTCCAAGACGCCCTGTGGAAGGAACTATCCGCCGCAGGAAACGGGGAGCTTCAATTTGATGGCGCTGGTTGGGAAGGCGGGCGCAAAGTTGTTGCTTGTGGAAACAAGCTTTCGGTAGTTTTCCTCAGACACTTCGTCACGGAGGTATCCGATGCATGGGAAGGTATTAAGCTAAAATGCTTAACGGTTGCCGAGTTGGCAAAGTACAATCCGCCAACAGCCTGGGTTTGGGTACCTAGTCCCTACACATACCCGGAGAAGCTCCTAGGGCTCCTACATGTTCAAAATCGGGAACTTAAAGCCGATACATGGAGGGTCCTAAAGACGGGGCCTAGACGGCAATACGGCCAACACTTCCTACTGGCCCTAAATAAGGAATGTCTTCCATACCTGGAGAAATCCAATGGGATGGTAAGATACAGCATGGGGAGGTTGATGGTCAAAACATCGACCAAGGGCAGAGATGAGGAGGAGCCCCCCCATGATGATGATGGAAGTGCTGCAGATAAACCTGCACCACAGTAGGGCTGCGACGGCCTGTCTGATGGAGTACGTCATTAGGCAGGACATTGCAGCCGTACTCATACAGGAGCCCTGGATCAATAAGAACGTGATTCAGGGGCTCCGGCAAAAGAACTATACATTGTTCTACAAGGCGGAAGGTAAAATCAGGACTTGTATCCTTATTAAAAACCACATAAAGGCATTTCTTTTGAATAATTACAGCTCTGGCGACTTGACGGCGGTCATCTGCGAGAGGGAAGATGGAAAATCTCTGTGTCTGACCTCGGCCTATCTTCCCTACGACTCTGCGGTCGTAATAGCGGAAGATCTAAAGGACTTGGCTGGTCAAAACTGGATGCACGTACTGGGCTGTGATGCAAACGCCCATCATACCCAATGGGGTAGTGGAGACACAAATTCAAGGGGTGAGTGTCTTTATGATTTTATTATATTGTCCAACCTTACGGTATGTAATAGAGGGAATTCACCTACTTTTGTTACACGTAACAGACAGGAGGTTTTAGACGTTACACTTGTCTCCAACACAGACAAAATGGAAATCAGGGAGTGGAGGGTAGTTGATGAGGCATCTCTGTCTGACCACAGATGGATACGCTTCAAAATTAATTTTCAGCATAGGGCGTGTAATTTCTATAGAAACCCAAGAAAGGCAGACTGGGATAAATACATAGATTTCATTAATCTACGTTTAGATACCCAGCCGATCACCGGCGAAAATATGGTGGACTTAGATAGGGCAGTAGAAGCCGTGAGCAGAACCCTAAACACAGCGTTCGAAAAGGCATGCCCGGCAAACAAAAAGCCAAAAAGGGCTCAACCGAAGTGGTGGAATAAGGAAATCGGCCTTAAAAGAAGGGAGGTAAGAAAACTTTATAATAGGGCAAAACTCATTAAAAACGATACCACATGGGACGAGTATAGCGAAAGCAAGAGGGAATTTAAATACTTAGTGAGGAAATCCAAGAGATCTTCATGGAAAAAGTTCTGTGAATCTATTGAGTCAACTGAAGAGGCGTCGAGACTGCGTAAAATGCTCTCAAAGGAGGCTAGCGTACCTAGCTACCTAAAAAATAGCAACGGGACATGGGCCGTGAGTAGTCAGGAGGTTCTGGCTACCCTGGTGGAAACCCATTTCCCCGGTTCCACAACCACAACGGACCTAGGCCTACAGGGGCAGGAGGAAGTCGACTGTCCCTCTTTCGAGTGGGAAGAAATTGACAATATCATCAACCGAAAAAAGTTACGGTGGGCCATGCATACATTCAAACCGTATAAATCTCCAGGGCCGGATGGTATTCTACCGATCATGCTCCAAAAAGCGCCAGAGCATGCAAAACAAAAGATTTTGGATATACTGAGATTCAGCCTAAGAACAGGGCATATTCCAACAGCCTGGAGAGAAGTCCGGGTTGTTTTTATACCCAAAGCCGGCAAGCAGGGTCACACGACGGCTAAGGACTTCAGACCAATCAGTTTGTCGTCCTTTTTGCTCAAAACCCTTGAGCGTCTGGTGGAAGCTCACATTAGAAATAAATGTAGCACTGGTTTCTTATGCGAGTCACAGCACGCATACTTAAAGGGTAGATCAGTAGAAACTGCTCTACACAACGTAGTGGGTAAAATTGAAAATAGTCTACACTGCGGCGAATTTGCTTTGGCCTCTTTTCTCGATATAGAAGGAGCCTTCAATAACGTTGAGTGTAGTGCTATAAAAAGCGCATTAACAGGCGCTAACATAGAACAGGGAATCATAAATTGGGTATGCAACATGCTCGCCAACAGGAACATAAACTGCTCCCTTGGTCAAAGCTCCATAAGGATGTCTGCAACCAGAGGAACCCCGCAGGGGGGAGTCATATCGCCACTGCTGTGGGTACTGGTCATTGACAACGTCCTAAAGGAAATTAAGTCAATGGGTATAAGTGCCACAGCGTATGCCGACGACGTGGTCATAGTAGTGCAGGGAAAATATTTGAATACCTTAAGTGAGATCACAGAGACCGCCTTAAGGAAAATTAGTAATTGGGCCAAGGGCTGCGGACTAAATGTCAATCCCTCGAAAACAGAGTTAGTCCTGTTCACGAGACGACACAAATTACCGCACTTCAATCTCCCGAAACTTGACGGAGAGGAACTGCTCCTCAAGGACAGTGCGAAGTATCTGGGCGTAATCCTAGATAGAAAATTAAATTGGAATCTTAACATAAGGGAACGAATGAAGAAAGCGTATAATGCCCTCTTTATTTGTAAGAGAACAATAGGCAAAACATGGGGCCTGAAACCCGCCATGGTACACTGGATATATACAGTAGTGGTGATACCCATACTTACATATGGCTCACTTGTGTGGTGGAGGGCAACAAATAAAAGAACCATAATTGGAAAACTAGCAACGGTGCAGAGAACGGCAAGCATAGCCATTACTGGTGCAATCCGTACCACTCCTACGGCAGCACTGGATGCCTTCCTGCACTTTATCCCGCTAGATTTAAAAATAAAGCAACTTGCTGGCAACAGCGCTTTGCGCCTAAAAAATTTAGGCCAGTTTAAGGACTGTAGTTTTGGGCATTGCACGATCTTAGCTGATGTGCTACCCGGAAATCCTATACGGACTGATGAGATTTGCCCCTTGGTGGACCATGACATCCCCTATGAGGTGTCATACCCGCGAAGGGAGGAGTGGCAAAGAGATGCAGTCATAATAGCAAACGAGGTTGCTATTTACACTGACGGCTCTAAGACGGGGGAGAGAACGGGTTCTGGCATTTTTTCTGCTGATCCAGACCTGAGAGAGTCTATACGACTCCCGGACACAAGCAGTGTCTTCCAATCGGAAGTTCTTGCTGTTCTAAGGGCGGCAGAGATAGTGCAGATGAGATCATTGTCGGGAAGAGACATTGCCATCTATATTGACAGTCAGGCGACACTTATGGCACTTGAATCTGCTAACATTAACTCTGAGATAGTCAGAAACTGTCGCACAATGCTTAAAGCAGCATGTAGACGGAATCGAGTAAGACTGTGCTGGGTACCGGGACACTGCGGTATAGAGGGAAATGAGCAAGCCGATGAGCTAGCAAGAAAGGGAGGGGAGCTGGAAAACAGCGGAGGTGTGAACATTAAACCACCCCTGGGCGTCTTTAAGGGAAAAATCAATGAAAAGATCTTAAAAATGGCTGACCTCAGATGGCAGAACATAGTGGGACATAGGGTGTCTAGAGCCCTTTGGCCCCATTTGGATAAGAAAAGATCTAAGGAAATTCTAAAATTGAGCAGGGAACAGCTTAGAACAGTAATTGGGATTATGTCAGGGCACTGTCTTCTAAGAAAGCATGCTAGGCGACTTGGTCTGGTGGATGTGGACACGTGCAGGTTCTGTGGTGATCTACAAGCCGAGGAAGACATAACACACATATTGTGTGAGTGCGAGGGTATAGCACGGAATCGTAGGAGGATTCTAGGAGAATACTTCTTCGAGGAACTAGGGGAGCTGAGCGGCATAGACCATAGGAAGCTGGTTAAGTTCTGCAGGAGGATTGGGCTCTGTCTAGGAAAAGTTTTTTAGGTTTTTAGGTTTTTCTCCAATTGAAGTTTTTTCAAGTGGTTCCCTAGGGATCGCGATGGGCCCTTCTGGTGCCTAGTGCTGTGTGCAAATTGCATACCCCTTTTTAACCTATGACCTATGACCTAGGGGCCAATCGCAAAATTTATAGCATTTTTCTGATAGGAGGATTACTTTTGCGCCACCTTGTATATCAGATGAAAAGTTGAAAACTATTGTTAAAGATGGTCTCGCCACCTATCAGAACATTAAAGATTTCCCATGCCACACACAAGCCGTAGAGCGCTGCGTCAAGTTAGTGACAGAAGCTTCAAGTGCAGTTTTTGGGGAAAATAAACGAGATGGTTTTATTAGGGCAAGACTGCTTTCGCGTCAACAAATGCCTTCCTTTGATACAAAAAAACAATTTAATATTTAGTTACTGAATAATTTCATAATAAAAGCGTTTATACTGATTGCTTTAATTTATACGAAAATGGATTTTTTTTCTGATTTTCTTCTCTGTTGGGGCACCTCAAAACTTTTTGTGCGTTTCATGAACTCACTGAAAGGCAACTTTTTATCGCTATGCCGTCGAAAAAATCTTCATGTATTATCGCTCCACCCTAATACCTATATCTTAAAAAGCGGTGGAGTGATTCCAAAAAAAAACTGTTAATCAAGCTTATTCTATTATGTTGAACAAATTTGCATACTTATATTCTCAAAATTTATAAAGCATTAATTCATATAAAAGTTTCTAAATTATTTTAAAATTTCACTTCTCTCAAAAACATCTTTAACTATATCTGTGCTGGGGTTTGAAATACTTGGAGTAAGAAAATGGCATACTCAGTTTTTACCAAGAGGCTTAATCAACGGTAATTTCAAAACACATCAGTTGGTACTATCACCGTCAAGTGAGAGATCCTATTGTCAAAAAGACAATATCAATCAACGTTCCAATACAAACGTGAAAGAGAGGCAACAAAATCAGCATTTGATTGGCGTCAGCGATGAACTGATTCAAAATCGGGGCCTGCGGTTGTTTTCTGTGGTCGAACCAGCGAATCTCACAGGCGGACCAATAAGGATGCAGGTAAGTTGGAGGGTTATGATCCGTCACCGTCATTGAAAGAGAAGAAGAAGAACATGCGTTGCCGTTCTATTTCCACCGCCGAAAAGCAGGGATGAGAGTTCTGAAACAAAAATTTGAAGCTGGGGGTACTCTCATCAGGAATGAATTGGATTCAAAGTAACATACAGGAGATCATTTATAAGAATGAAAAAGTTAGTCGGGAACAAACCGGAGCCTTGGGGAACACCAGAATTTAAAAGGTAAATGTCAGACATAAAGCCATCCAAAACAATTTGCACTGAATGCTCATAAAGGTATTTTCTTATCCATTGAATGAGAGAGACGTCGATCAAGTGCAAGAATCTTCGTTGCACAAAACTGGTAGTGAGATTGGTTCCACTTCTCGGTGAGATATACCAACAGATCGAAAGCAATTCTTTTGCTACGAAAGCCGTGCTGTCATTCATTTAATAGAATTTGTGATTCGACGTGTTTTATGAGCTGCCTATTTACCAGCGTTTCCATGAGCTTTGAAATAAGGGACGTAAGTGCATTGGGTCGGTGGTTAGACTACTACCATAATAAGTTATTATTTTATTTAAGAATAATTAATATCTCCTTATCGTTCCTCTTAAGAAGAACTTATTTTTTTAGAAAAAAATCGTAATTACTCAAGCAGCAACTAAATTTTTACCTGCTTTCTTTAGATGTTGAATTGACAGCAAAAATAGTGTAATCCCAAGTAAATAATTTAAATCCATTTGATTCAGATATCTTAAACGCAAGAAAAAGTAAAAAAAAAAAATCCGAGTTCACTCCCAATCGACACTTATTTATTTAAGCTCTAAATTTTGACTAGTTTGCATGATCAATTTATTTCGTTCATTTACTCTGCGCACTGGTAAATTATGTTCCTCCATATCTGTATCTTGGGAAACAAAACGGTAAATTATCTTCTTGTAGAAGAACTGAGGAATGCTTTTAACAAGGTGTCAAACGTCGATGAGTTATCAATGCGTTTCGGCAGTATTCCAAAATATCTACAAAATGCGCTGAAATGATAGATACTTTTGGAGCAATACCAATTTCCATTTATTTTCTTCACTTTTTTAAAGATAAGGTTTCTCGAATGTAATATGATTGCTCTACTTATTAAAAATAATATGCCTGGAGCTGAAGTTTCCTACCTAATGAGAGTGTTGTACAAATGCTTAAATGGGTAATTATTAGGCATCTGTTTTAAAGACATGCAATTTTATTTAATTGTTCAATAGAGGAAAGCAAGACCTCGCAAGTTCATTCGAAAGGCTGCTGCCTATTAAAAATATAGCCCTGATCTGATCTGTTTGCATCGTCACAGAGAAAAATAACTGTTTTCTTATATATTTATTAGAATCCAACCCACACAAACTACAGCCTTGCTCAAAAGTGTGTCATCAAACTATAGGAAGGTACTCTAATTTTGCGAATGTCATTTTAAGTAACTTTGCCATGCCAGAGTGGCGGAAAATGTGAAATAAAGTTTCCTTTGAGATAATATAAATAGAATAGACTATCTTATCGTATGCATTTGTCCCGTTTGAGACAAATAGTACCTGCAGTATCTATGTCTTATACACTGATTATTGCACAAGCAAACCAAAGTTAAAAACCACTGTGACTACGTATTTGCTTCGCGAAATTTTTTACTTTCCACTTCTTAACTGTCGTCAATACCTAATTATTTCATTATAGAAAATCGGAAAAAGGTATCCAAAACTTTGTCTAATTGGCAGCGGACGTCGTTATTTTTAAACCAGCTTATTCAACCTACGAAACATATATAAATAGGTACTACTCTTAAAACTAAATTTTACTATACAATTATTATGTATTCTCTTACCTATTATAAGAAATAAAATTTACACTATTGAAATCTATAAACTAAATGATAATTATATCTTATTATATATCTGTTTTATAATATACAAATCTAATATATAAAAATCAATGTTTGTGCGTTGGTCTTCTGCTCACGCAGCGTTTACCCGAATGAGGTGAAACTTAGTACACTTGTTGTGGGCACTTGCATCAAGGTTTTCGGCATAGAACCATCAACGTACAATACACCATCAACATACAATAAGTAACATGCGAGTAAGAAGAAAACTTCGAAGACAATTTAAAATATCAACCTATGCAGTTGGGCAAGAAGTTAAAAACAAGTCTAATATGTTAGTAGTGCAGCAGTTTGGCTTACAACAAATAAACAAAAGAAAAGAAAACTCTGGAAGACCTTCGAAAAGGCAGAAAATCAGTTGGTGAAAGTGAGCATTTTTTTTTAATTTTATCTTTTTTATCTTTAAGGACGAGATTATGATCTGGACTATATGGATCATAACTCTCCCACTTCACTGCATCCCTACTGGTCAACCTGTGGTGTTCCCCGGTTTGACATCAAAAAATAACTGCAGGGGTCCCGATTTTGAATCACATTGTCACTTTTTTTTTATAATAAACACGCACTAAAGGGATTCATTAGGACCATTATAATGTAATAGTTACACAGCGCGGGTGTTAAGGAAATAAGGGTGAAAAGAAAAGGAGAAATGCCGATGCACGTTGTTATTGAATGTTTGTAGGCTATAATGTGAAGGAAAAACAATGCGCGGAAGAGTATTCCACATTCGTGTTGTACGGCTGAGGAAAGATTCTTTGAACTTCACTGTACGTTCGAACACAGGTTTGAGGGTGAACTGATGAGCATTCCTTGCATGACGGGTATTGCGGTTGAAATATTCAAGGGGAGGAACGCAACTGGCTATTTCGTTTGAGTCACTGAGTGAATCAAATGCTAATATTGCTGAATTTTTGTGATCCAGGAGTTTTTAGGACTGCCTCTTTTTCACGATTGTATGGTAGCGTTTTTGACAGGGTTCAAAAGATCTCTCCTTTGAGCATGGCAGTACCAACTGAGCCGATTGTGCTCCATTTTCTTTGAGATAGAATCTTGGAACTTCTTATTCGATCAATCTTTGTTACTCCTGCTGTCATGCAAATCATCTTCAACGCTGCTGGCGAGTATTTGCCCATATAGTTATTGTACGCTGTATAGCATTGTGAATCGTTTCTGAGTGCCGGTCGCTAAACTGCGTTGCAAAGCCTTCCTTGCAGCTTGGGAGGAATTTTTCGGTCACAGAATATGGTTAAGTTTTGCAGCCGCAATCGTCATCACATCCCTGGTATTTACACTTTTCATACTTGAGAATCACTCTTCCATTCATATAAGTGACTGGAATAGGACGGAGTGGATCAGAGAACGGGCAGCACAAGTATTCTGTTGTTTATACCCTATTCTAGGGGTATATTAATTTTGACGCATAGTTTGTAACATACCTTAATATTGCCCGTAGACCCCTAAAAGTTACTATATTTATGATCAGCATCGATAGTAATATCGATCTAGCCATGTCCGTCCGTCCGTCCGTCCGTCCGTCCGTCCGTCCGTCCGTCGGCAAAAATTAGGCCTTTAAACTGGACCTAGAGAGCTGAAATTTTAACCATATACTCTCTAGGGTCCCGAAATAATCAAGTTTACGAATTTTTGAAATCCGCCCACAGACACGCCCACAAACTCAAAAAAACAAAATTTTGGAAAAAATCGAATTTTGAGCTAGGAAGCTGAAATTTTTTATATATGATCTATGACTCCTAAAACTGCTCGGGATATAAAATTTTCAAAATCCGCCCACTGCCACGCCCACAAAAAAATAAAACAATTTTTTTGAAAATCCAAAGTTTGAGCTAGGGAGCTGAAATTTATAATATATACTCTCTAGGGGCCCTTTAAGCTCATGTATAAATATTTTCAAAATCCGCCCACTGACACGCCCACAAATAAATAAATTTTTTTTTTTTGAAAATCCAAAGTTTGAGCTAGGGAGCTGAAATTTATAATATATACTCTCTAGGGGCCCTTTAAGCTCATGTATAAATATTTTCAAAATCCGCCCACTGACACGCCCACAAATAAATAAAACAATTTTTTTGAAAATCCAAAGTTTGAGCTAGGGAGCTGAAATTTATAATATATACTCTCTAGGGGCCCTTTATGCTCATGTGTTAATTTTTTTTTAAATCCGCCTACTGACACGCCCACAATTAAATAAAACAATTTTATTGAAACACCCAAGTTTGAGCTAGGGAGCGTTTTTTTTGATAAAATCCTTTAAATGTTATATAACAAAATATGTAGAGCGTTCTTAACAATTTAACCATACTTAGACTTTTGTCACGCCCACTTATGAGGGATAGGAATAAGAATAGGGTATCCAACAGTTCGCCCAAGCGGACTGTAGCCCGTCCCTATGTTTTTTTTTTGGATTTATACAATACCCTATCGTTCACCCATACAAAAGTGTCCGTTGCAGTAACGTTCGTCAGCAAACAATAACTGATGAACTTTGGAGTCCGTCACTTTTCTTTCAAGTAGTTTATTAGTCCATATTAATAATAAACATAGGGACGGGCTACAGTCCGCTTGGGCGAACTGTTGGATACCCTATTCTTAATAAGGCTTGTCATCGGCTAGATATCACTCTCGTCTGGGTTCCCGTCCATAGGAACATTGAAGGAAATGAGAGAGCCGATGAACTCGCCAGACGTGGCTCTGCTCTGTTCGTATCACATGCGGAGGAAGTTTTCCCTCCGCTGGGATATGTAAAGAGAGAAATCCTCCTGCACTTCATCTCAAGGGCTGAGACTAGATGGACGAATAGTTCGAACTGTGTCATTTCAAGAAAGATCTGGCAAACCAACGATGATGCCAGAACAAACAACCTCTTAGCCAGAACGCGTGTAGATGTCGCCAGACTAACGGCAATCAGTACGGGCCATTGGCCTTTAGGCACTCACGCAGCCAAGCTTGGCATCCCTCATAACATCCACTGCCGCAGCTGCTCTGACACAGAAAAGAGTGAAACAGTGTTCCATCTTCTCTGTAAGTGAGAAGATGACCTTTCGGCCATTCATACCATCCAGTTCAATAACATCATCAAATTCCTCAACTCCACAGGATGGTTTTGAGCCCCCTTAATATCCATCTTGCCCTTTAATTTTAGTTTCCGTTAGTTGTGGTATCAAAGCCGCGCTCAATTCGCTATTTATGTATTCCCACGTCAGATGACGGGAATTACAGCCACTTAAACCAACCAACCAACCCTATTCTTATTCCTATCTATGGTCCAATATGGTTTTCGATAAAGTGTAATCCCTTGTGTATAAACGGAGCTAAGCACCTGTGGCAAACCCTAACTCTAAGTCGCTATTTGGACACGAATTTGAAAAAAATCGTTGACAAGGTATCCAACGAAATGGATATTTCGGTCACCCAGAAAATCTTCTTATTGCTATGCTTGAAGATGAAAAAGAAATAATACGAGAGCTGGCATACCGAAGAATTTTGAAGGCAAGGACAGAAAATGCTCGAGAAATTCGAAAGTTTCAAGTGCCTACGTTTAATTTCGATGCAAAAAGTTATTTTGATCTTATTATGTGGCAAGACTGTGAGATAACTGAGCCTCCCCTGACCACAAATACAAGGTGGCGCAAAAATAACCTTCCGATGTTTTTGGCTGTAATTTAAATTATTGCCAATACATTAATATTGTTTATTAACGTGTATTTCGCATGTGTTTCCTACACAAATGTCAAAACAGAACTGACATTAGGGGCCAATCGCAAAATTTATAGCATTTTTCTGATAGGAGGATTACTTTTGCGCCACCTTGTATATCAGATGAAAAGTTGAAAACTATTGTTAAAGATGGTCTCGCCACCTATCAGAACATTAAAGATTTCCCATGCCACACACAAGCCGTAGAGCGCTGCGTCAAGTTAGTGACAGAAGCTTCAAGTGCAGTTTTTGGGGAAAATAAACGAGATGGTTTTATTAGGGCAAGACTGCTTTCGCGTCAACAAATGCCTTCCTTTGATACAAAAAAACAATTTAATATTTAGTTACTGAATAATTTCATAATAAAAGCGTTTATACTGATTGTTTTAATTTATACGAAAATGGATTTTTTTTCTGATTTTCTTCTCTGTTGGGGCACCTCAAAACTTTTTGTGCGTTTCATGAACTCACTGAAAGGCAACTTTTTATCGCTATGCCGTCGAAAAAATCTTCATGTATTATCGCTCCACCCTAATACCTATATCTTAAAAAGCGGTGGAGTGATTCCAAAAAAAAACTGTTAATCAAGCTTATTCTATTATGTTGAACAAATTTGCATACTTATATTCTCAAAATTTATAAAGCATTAATTCATATAAAAGTTTCTAAATTATTTTAAAATTTCACTTCTCTCAAAAACATCTTTAACTATATCTGTGCTGGGGTTTGAAATACTTGGAGTAAGAAAATGGCATACTCAGTTTTTACCAAGAGGCTTAATCAACGGTAATTTCAAAACACATCAGTTGGTACTATCACCGTCAAGTGAGAGATCCTATTGTCAAAAAGACAATATCAATCAACGTTCCAATACAAACGTGAAAGAGAGGCAACAAAATCAGCATTTGATTGGCGTCAGCGATGAACTGATTCAAAATCGGGGCCTGCGGTTGTTTTCTGTGGTCGAACCAGCGAATCTCACAGGCGGACCAATAAGGATGCAGGTAAGTTGGAGGGTTATGATCCGTCACCGTCATTGAAAGAGAAGAAGAAGAACATGCGTTGCCATTCTATTTCCACCGCCGAAAAGCAGGGATGAGAGTTCTGAAACAAAAATTTGAAGCTGGGGGTACTCTCATCAGGAATGAATTGGATTCAAAGTAACATACAGGAGATCATTTATAAGAATGAAAAAGTTAGTCGGGAACAAACCGGAGCCTTGGGGAACACCAGAATTTAAAAGGTAAATGTCAGACATAAAGCCATCCAAAACAATTTGCACTGAATGCTCATAAAGGTATTTTCTTATCCATTGAATGAGAGAGACGTCGATCAAGTGCAAGAATCTTCGTTGCACAAAACTGGTAGTGAGATTGGTTCCACTTCTCGGTGAGATATACCAACAGATCGAAAGCAATTCTTTTGCTACGAAAGCCGTGCTGTCATTCATTTAATAGAATTTGTGATTCGACGTGTTTTATGAGCTGCCTATTTACCAGCGTTTCCATGAGCTTTGAAATAAGGGACGTAAGTGCATTGGGTCGGTGGTTAGACTACTACCATAATAAGTTATTATTTTATTTAAGAATAATTAATATCTCCTTATCGTTCCTCTTAAGAAGAACTTATTTTTTTAGAAAAAAATCGTAATTACTCAAGCAGCAACTAAATTTTTACCTGCTTTCTTTAGATGTTGAATTGACAGCAAAAATAGTGTAATCCCAAGTAAATTATTTAAATCCATTTGATTCAGATATCTTAAACGCAAGAAAAAGTAAAAAAAAAAAATCCGAGTTCACTCCCAATCGACACTTATTTATTTAAGCTCTAAATTTTGACTAGTTTGCATGATCAATTTATTTCGTTCATTTACTCTGCGCACTGGTAAATTATGTTCCTCCATATCTGTATCTTGGGAAACAAAACGGTAAATTATCTTCTTGTAGAAGAACTGAGGAATGCTTTTAACAAGGTGTCAAACGTCGATGAGTTATCAATGCGTTTCGGCAGTATTCCAAAATATCTACAAAATGCGCTGAAATGATAGATACTTTTGGAGCAATACCAATTTCCATTTATTTTCTTCACTTTTTTAAAGATAAGGTTTCTCGAATGTAATATGATTGCTCTACTTATTAAAAATAATATGCCTGGAGCTGAAGTTTCCTACCTAATGAGAGTGTTGTACAAATGCTTAAATGGGTAATTATTAGGCATCTGTTTTAAAGACATGCAATTTTATTTAATTGTTCAATAGAGGAAAGCAAGACCTCGCAAGTTCATTCGAAAGGCTGCTGCCTATTAAAAATATAGCCCTGATCTGATCTGTTTGCATCGTCACAGAGAAAAATAACTGTTTTCTTATATATTTATTAGAATCCAACCCACACAAACTACAGCCTTGCTCAAAAGTGTGTCATCAAACTATAGGAAGGTACTCTAATTTTGCGAATGTCATTTTAAGTAACTTTGCCATGCCAGAGTGGCGGAAAATGTGAAATAAAGTTTCCTTTGAGATAATATAAATAGAATAGACTATCTTATCGTATGCATTTGTCCCGTTTGAGACAAATAGTACCTGCAGTATCTATGTCTTATACACTGATTATTGCACAAGCAAACCAAAGTTAAAAACCACTGTGACTACGTATTTGCTTCGCGAAATTTTTTACTTTCCACTTCTTAACTGTCGTCAATACCTAATTATTTCATTATAGAAAATCGGAAAAAGGTATCCAAAACTTTGTCTAATTGGCAGCGGACGTCGTTATTTTTAAACCAGCTTATTCAACCTACGAAACATATATAAATAGGTACTACTCTTAAAACTAAATTTTACTATACAATTATTATGTATTCTCTTACCTATTATAAGAAATAAAATTTACACTATTGAAATCTATAAACTAAATGATAATTATATCTTATTATATATCTGTTTTATAATATACAAATCTAATATATAAAAATCAATGTTTGTGCGTTGGTCTTCTGCTCACGCAGCGTTTACCCGAATGAGGTGAAACTTAGTACACTTGTTGTGGGCACTTGCATCAAGGTTTTCGGCATAGAACCATCAACGTACAATACACCATCAACATACAATAAGTAACATGCGAGTAAGAAGAAAACTTCGAAGACAATTTAAAATATCAACCTATGCAGTTGGGCAAGAAGTTAAAAACAAGTCTAATATGTTAGTAGTGCAGCAGTTTGGCTTACAACAAATAAACAAAAGAAAAGAAAACTCTGGAAGACCTTCGAAAAGGCAGAAAATCAGTTGGTGAAAGTGAGAATTTTTTTTTAATTTTATCTTTTTTATCTTTAAGGACGAGATTATGATCTGGACTATATGGATCATAACTCTCCCACTTCACTGCATCCCTACTGGTCAACCTGTGGTGTTCCCCGGTTTGACATCAAAAAATAACTGCAGGGGTCCCGATTTTGAATCACATTGTCACTTTTTTTTTATAATAAACACGCACTAAAGGGATTCATTAGGACCATTATAATGTAATAGTTACACAGCGCGGGTGTTAAGGAAATAAGGGTGAAAAGAAAAGGAGAAATGCCGATGCACGTTGGTATTGAATGTTTGTAGGCTATAATGTGAAGGAAAAACAATGCGCGGAAGAGTATTCCACATTCGTGTTGTACGGCTGAGGAAAGATTCTTTGAACTTCACTGTACGTTCGAACACAGGTTTGAGGGTGAACTGATGAGCATTCCTTGCATGACGGGTATTGCGGTTGAAATATTCAAGGGGAGGAACGCAACTGGCTATTTCGTTTGAGTCACTGAGTGAATCAAATGCTAATATTGCTGAATTTTTGTGATCCAGGAGTTTTTAGGACTGCCTCTTTTTCACGATTGTATGGTAGCGTTTTTGACAGGGTTCAAAAGATCTCTCCTTTGAGCATGGCAGTACCAACTGAGCCGATTGTGCTCCATTTTCTTTGAGATAGAATCTTGGAACTTCTTATTCGATCAATCTTTGTTACTCCTGCTGTCATGCAAATCATCTTCAACGCTGCTGGCGAGTATTTGCCCATATAGTTATTGTACGCTGTATAGCATTGTGAATCGTTTGTGAGTGCCGGTCGCTAAACTGCGTTGCAAAGCCTTCCTTGCAGCTTGGGAGGAATTTTTCGGTCACAGAATATGGTTAAGTTTTGCAGCCGCAATCGTCATCACATCCCTGGTATTTACACTTTTCATACTTGAGAATCACTCTTCCATTCATATAAGTGACTGGAATAGGACGGAGTGGATCAGAGAACGGGCAGCACAAGTATTCTGTTGTTTTTTTTTTGGATTTATACAATACCCTATCGTTCACCCATACAAAAGTGTCCGTTGCAGTAACGTTCGTCAGCAAACAATAACTGATGAACTTTGGAGTCCGTCACTTTTCTTTCAAGTAGTTTATTAGTCCATATTAATAATAAACATAGGGACGGGCTACAGTCCGCTTGGGCGAACTGTTGGATACCCTATTCTTAATAAGGCTTGTCATCGGCTAGATATCACTCTCGTCTGGGTTCCCGTCCATAGGAACATTGAAGGAAATGAGAGAGCCGATGAACTCGCCAGACGTGGCTCTGCTCTGTTCGTATCACATGCGGAGGAAGTTTTCCCTCCGCTGGGATATGTAAAGAGAGAAATCCTCCTGCACTTCATCTCAAGGGCTGAGACTAGATGGACGAATAGTTCGAACTGTGTCATTTCAAGAAAGATCTGGCAAACCAACGATGATGCCAGAACAAACAACCTCTTAGCCAGAACGCGTGTAGATGTCGCCAGACTAACGGCAATCAGTACGGGCCATTGGCCTTTAGGCACTCACGCAGCCAAGCTTGGCATCCCTCATAACATCCACTGCCGCAGCTGCTCTGACACAGAAAAGAGTGAAACAGTGTTCCATCTTCTCTGTAAGTGAGAAGATGACCTTTCGGCCATTCATACCATCCAGTTCAATAACATCATCAAATTCCTCAACTCCACAGGATGGTTTTGAGCCCCCTTAATATCCATCTTGCCCTTTAATTTTAGTTTCCGTTAGTTGTGGTATCAAAGCCGCGCTCAATTCGCTATTTATGTATTCCCACGTCAGATGACGGGAATTACAGCCACTTAAACCAACCAACCAACCCTATTCTTATTCCTATCTATGGTCCAATATGGTTTTCGATAAAGTGTAATCCCTTGTGTATAAACGGAGCTAAGCACCTGTGGCAAACCCTAACTCTAAGTCGCTATTTGGACACGAATTTGAAAAAAATCGTTGACAAGGTATCCAACGAAATGGATATTTCGGTCACCCAGAAAATCTTCTTATTGCTATGCTTGAAGATGAAAAAGAAATAATACGAGAGCTGGCATACCGAAGAATTTTGAAGGCAAGGACAGAAAATGCTCGAGAAATTCGAAAGTTTCAAGTGCCTACGTTTAATTTCGATGCAAAAAGTTATTTTGATCTTATTATGTGGCAAGACTGTGAGATAACTGAGCCTCCCCTGACCACAAATACAAGGTAGCGCAAAAATAACCTTCCGATGTTTTTGGCTGTAATTTAAATTATTGCCAATATATTAATATTGTTTATTAACGTGTATTTCGCATGTGTTTCCTACACAAATGTCAAAACAGAACTGACATTAGGGGCCAATCGCAAAATTTATAGCATTTTTCTGATAGGAGGATTACTTTTGCGCCACCTTGTATATCAGATGAAAAGTTGAAAACTATTGTTAAAGATGGTCTCGCCACCTATCAGAACATTAAAGATTTCCCATGCCACACACAAGCCGTAGAGCGCTGCGTCAAGTTAGTGACAGAAGCTTCAAGTGCAGTTTTTGGGGAAAATAAACGAGATGGTTTTATTAGGGCAAGACTGCTTTCGCGTCAACAAATGCCTTCCTTTGATACAAAAAAACAATTTAATATTTAGTTACTGAATAATTTCATAATAAAAGCGTTTATACTGATTGTTTTAATTTATACGAAAATGGATTTTTTTTCTGATTTTCTTCTCTGTTGGGGCACCTCAAAACTTTTTGTGCGTTTCATGAACTCACTGAAAGGCAACTTTTTATCGCTATGCCGTCGAAAAAATCTTCATGTATTATCGCTCCACCCTAATACCTATATCTTAAAAAGCGGTGGAGTGATTCCAAAAAAAAACTGTTAATCAAGCTTATTCTATTATGTTGAACAAATTTGCATACTTATATTCTCAAAATTTATAAAGCATTAATTCATATAAAAGTTTCTAAATTATTTTAAAATTTCACTTCTCTCAAAAACATCTTTAACTATATCTGTGCTGGGGTTTGAAATACTTGGAGTAAGAAAATGGCATACTCAGTTTTTACCAAGAGGCTTAATCAACGGTAATTTCAAAACACATCAGTTGGTACTATCACCGTCAAGTGAGAGATCCTATTGTCAAAAAGACAATATCAATCAACGTTCCAATACAAACGTGAAAGAGAGGCAACAAAATCAGCATTTGATTGGCGTCAGCGATGAACTGATTCAAAATCGGGGCCTGCGGTTGTTTTCTGTGGTCGAACCAGCGAATCTCACAGGCGGACCAATAAGGATGCAGGTAAGTTGGAGGGTTATGATCCGTCACCGTCATTGAAAGAGAAGAAGAAGAACATGCGTTGCCATTCTATTTCCACCGCCGAAAAGCAGGGATGAGAGTTCTGAAACAAAAATTTGAAGCTGGGGGTACTCTCATCAGGAATGAATTGGATTCAAAGTAACATACAGGAGATCATTTATAAGAATGAAAAAGTTAGTCGGGAACAAACCGGAGCCTTGGGGAACACCAGAATTTAAAAGGTAAATGTCAGACATAAAGCCATCCAAAACAATTTGCACTGAATGCTCATAAAGGTATTTTCTTATCCATTGAATGAGAGAGACGTCGATCAAGTGCAAGAATCTTCGTTGCACAAAACTGGTAGTGAGATTGGTTCCACTTCTCGGTGAGATATACCAACAGATCGAAAGCAATTCTTTTGCTACGAAAGCCGTGCTGTCATTCATTTAATAGAATTTGTGATTCGACGTGTTTTATGAGCTGCCTATTTACCAGCGTTTCCATGAGCTTTGAAATAAGGGACGTAAGTGCATTGGGTCGGTGGTTAGACTACTACCATAATAAGTTATTATTTTATTTAAGAATAATTAATATCTCCTTATCGTTCCTCTTAAGAAGAACTTATTTTTTTAGAAAAAAATCGTAATTACTCAAGCAGCAACTAAATTTTTACCTGCTTTCTTTAGATGTTGAATTGACAGCAAAAATAGTGTAATCCCAAGTAAATAATTTAAATCCATTTGATTCAGATATCTTAAACGCAAGAAAAAGTAAAAAAAAAAAATCCGAGTTCACTCCCAATCGACACTTATTTATTTAAGCTCTAAATTTTGACTAGTTTGCATGATCAATTTATTTCGTTCATTTACTCTGCGCACTGGTAAATTATGTTCCTCCATATCTGTATCTTGGGAAACAAAACGGTAAATTATCTTCTTGTAGAAGAACTGAGGAATGCTTTTAACAAGGTGTCAAACGTCGATGAGTTATCAATGCGTTTCGGCAGTATTCCAAAATATCTACAAAATGCGCTGAAATGATAGATACTTTTGGAGCAATACCAATTTCCATTTATTTTCTTCACTTTTTTAAAGATAAGGTTTCTCGAATGTAATATGATTGCTCTACTTATTAAAAATAATATGCCTGGAGCTGAAGTTTCCTACCTAATGAGAGTGTTGTACAAATGCTTAAATGGGTAATTATTAGGCATCTGTTTTAAAGACATGCAATTTTATTTAATTGTTCAATAGAGGAAAGCAAGACCTCGCAAGTTCATTCGAAAGGCTGCTGCCTATTAAAAATATAGCCCTGATCTGATCTGTTTGCATCGTCACAGAGAAAAATAACTGTTTTCTTATATATTTATTAGAATCCAACCCACACAAACTACAGCCTTGCTCAAAAGTGTGTCATCAAACTATAGGAAGGTACTCTAATTTTGCGAATGTCATTTTAAGTAACTTTGCCATGCCAGAGTGGCGGAAAATGTGAAATAAAGTTTCCTTTGAGATAATATAAATAGAATAGACTATCTTATCGTATGCATTTGTCCCGTTTGAGACAAATAGTACCTGCAGTATCTATGTCTTATACACTGATTATTGCACAAGCAAACCAAAGTTAAAAACCACTGTGACTACGTATTTGCTTCGCGAAATTTTTTACTTTCCACTTCTTAACTGTCGTCAATACCTAATTATTTCATTATAGAAAATCGGAAAAAGGTATCCAAAACTTTGTCTAATTGGCAGCGGACGTCGTTATTTTTAAACCAGCTTATTCAACCTACGAAACATATATAAATAGGTACTACTCTTAAAACTAAATTTTACTATACAATTATTATGTATTCTCTTACCTATTATAAGAAATAAAATGTACACTATTGAAATCTATAAACTAAATGATAATTATATCTTATTATATATCTGTTTTATAATATACAAATCTAATATATAAAAATCAATGTTTGTGCGTTGGTCTTCTGCTCACGCAGCGTTTACCCGAATGAGGTGAAACTTAGTACACTTGTTGTGGGCACTTGCATCAAGGTTTTCGGCATAGAACCATCAACGTACAATACACCATCAACATACAATAAGTAACATGCGAGTAAGAAGAAAACTTCGAAGACAATTTAAAATATCAACCTATGCAGTTGGGCAAGAAGTTAAAAACAAGTCTAATATGTTAGTAGTGCAGCAGTTTGGCTTACAACAAATAAACAAAAGAAAAGAAAACTCTGGAAGACCTTCGAAAAGGCAGAAAATCAGTTGGTGAAAGTGAGAATTTTTTTTTAATTTTATCTTTTTTATCTTTAAGGACGAGATTATGATCTGGACTATATGGATCATAACTCTCCCACTTCACTGCATCCCTACTGGTCAACCTGTGGTGTTCCCCGGTTTGACATCAAAAAATAACTGCAGGGGTCCCGATTTTGAATCACATTGTCACTTTTTTTTTATAATAAACACGCACTAAAGGGATTCATTAGGACCATTATAATGTAATAGTTACACAGCGCGGGTGTTAAGGAAATAAGGGTGAAAAGAAAAGGAGAAATGCCGATGCACGTTGGTATTGAATGTTTGTAGGCTATAATGTGAAGGAAAAACAATGCGCGGAAGAGTATTCCACATTCGTGTTGTACGGCTGAGGAAAGATTCTTTGAACTTCACTGTACGTTCGAACACAGGTTTGAGGGTGAACTGATGAGCATTCCTTGCATGACGGGTATTGCGGTTGAAATATTCAAGGGGAGGAACGCAACTGGCTATTTCGTTTGAGTCACTGAGTGAATCAAATGCTAATATTGCTGAATTTTTGTGATCCAGGAGTTTTTAGGACTGCCTCTTTTTCACGATTGTATGGTAGCGTTTTTGACAGGGTTCAAAAGATCTCTCCTTTGAGCATGGCAGTACCAACTGAGCCGATTGTGCTCCATTTTCTTTGAGATAGAATCTTGGAACTTCTTATTCGATCAATCTTTGTTACTCCTGCTGTCATGCAAATCATCTTCAACGCTGCTGGCGAGTATTTGCCCATATAGTTATTGTACGCTGTATAGCATTGTGAATCGTTTGTGAGTGCCGGTCGCTAAACTGCGTTGCAAAGCCTTCCTTGCAGCTTGGGAGGAATTTTTCGGTCACAGAATATGGTTAAGTTTTGCAGCCGCAATCGTCATCACATCCCTGGTATTTACACTTTTCATACTTGAGAATCACTCTTCCATTCATATAAGTGACTGGAATAGGACGGAGTGGATCAGAGAACGGGCAGCACAGGTTAGGTTAGGTTACTGGGCTGACGGGGCAAGAGAATCCTGCGCCCGTCACACTTAGGTCAATGTAGACCCTTTGTGATACCCTGGAGGTTACGCTTCCCTTATCTGGAATCAATGAAAAACCTATGAAAAACTTAGCGGGTTTACAAACCATCCCGATGCGTTGATGAACTTGCGCAAGTCATTCACAGACTTGCCGGAGAGTTCTTCTAAATCCTGGAAGAAATATCTGCCCAGGATATTGTTTCTGATATGACAGAGTGCAGGGCAGTGACAGAGGAAATGCGGGGTATCCTCATTCACCTCCTCGTCCCCACATCCTCTGCAGAGTTCATCTGTGCTGAGTTTTAATTTCTTTGCATGGTAGCCCAGCATGTTGTGTCCGGTGATAACACCTGTGAGAGAGGACAAAGAATTTTTGTTCATTTGAAGGATTCTCTTGGTCTTTTGTTTGTCATATAGTGGCCACATTTTCCTTGTAATAACACAGGAATCAAGGGCACTCCATCTTTCGTTTGCTGCCATCAGTGTTTTATTTCCAATCACCTGTTTAAGGTAACAGGGTGGGGTTTTTACTGTGGTGTCAGCATCCCTTGATTCAAGGGAAGATCCTTTTCTTGCCAGCTCATCGGCTCTTTCATTTCCTGGGACACCACTGTGTCCGGGGACCCAGCAGAGTCTTACAGTGTGCTGCACGCCAAGAGCCCGCAGCTCTTCGCGACAGCTTCTTACAAGCCTTGATTTTATTTCTGTGGCGGAAATCGATTTTATTGCCGCTTGGCTGTCAATGAAGAAGGTAATATCAGCATGTGGTATTGCCGTCATTGCAGCCTGCTTAGCGGCTGTTGTCACCGCCAGAACCTCAGCTTGGAAGACGCTGCTGTAGTCGGGGAGTCTGATCGAGCCAGATATTCCGAGCGTTTCTGAGTAGAAACCTGCACCAACGCCGGTATCCATCTTGGAGCCATCTGTATAGATGGGGATCGTTGTTGCATGGATTGGTACTTGATTATCCTGCCATTCTTCCCTACAGGGAAAAGAGACAGTAAATGGTCTTATAAAATCTAGTTTGGGAGTAATGTAGTCTGTGCATACATTTCTACCCGTAAATTTCTCTAGAATCTGTGCATGCCCTGTTGTACTGGGCTTCCAGTTTTTTGTTTGGTTTAGCCGCAAGGCACTGTTTGCTGCAGATTCTTGTACGAAAAGATCTAGGGGTTTAAGATTGAGAATTACCTCCAACCCCGCTGTAGGGGTGGTTCTCATAGCCCCAGTAGTGCCAATACAGGCAATTCTTTGGACTCTAGTCATAGTCTTAAGGTTGGTGGCCTTACACAACCCCTGCCACCAGACTAAATTACCGTATGTGAGTATCGGTCTAACTACCGCCGTATACAACCACATGATAATTTTGGGACTAGGTCCCCAGGTTTTGCCGAAGATTCTATTGCAGGCGTATAAGGCTACCGTTGCCTTCTTTGCTCGTTCTTTTATGTTGAGGCTCCAGTTTAATTTTCTATCCAGAATCACGCCAAGATACTTTGCGTATTCTGATGTTTGTAGTGGAGTACCCTCAATAGTTGGCGGATTAAATTGCGGTATAATCCTTTTATTGGTGAAGAGGACCAGTTCTGTCTTTTGTGGGTTAACCGCAAGTCCGCAGCTACTGGTCCAGTTACCAACCATAGATAAGGCGTTCTGTATTTGTTCACTTAGAGTGGATGGGAATTTTCCTGTCGCTAGCAGTGCTAAGTCGTCAGCATATGCTACTGCCTTGACTCCACTAAGTCTGAGTTCAATCAGAATCTCGTTTAAAACGAGTACCCAAAGAAGGGGTGATAGGACTCCGCCTTGAGGGGTTCCTCTAGATGCTGACACCTTAATTATTTCACCACCTAACTCTGAGTAGATGCATCTTCTTTTAAGCATGCACATTATCCATTTAATTATGGTATTCTCCACATTTAGGTTGACTAGGGCTCTTTCTACCGCTTCCCCTTGGACGTTGTTGAAGGCACCTTCAATGTCCAAGAAGGCGGCTAGAGTATATTCCTTGTCCCTTAGTGTCTTTTCTATGGTGCTGACGACACTGTGGAGTGCTGTCTCTACACCTTTGCCTTTCGTATATGCATGCTGAGCTGGGGATAAGACCTCTGGACTCAGTTTGCTACGGATATAAATGTCCATCAGTCTCTCAAAAGTTTTTAAAACAAAAGAGGTTAAACTGATTGGCCTAAAGTCTTTGGCGGTAGTGTGACTAGGTTTCCCAGCTTTGGGTATGAAAACCACTTTAACTTCTCGCCAAACTTTGGGTACATATCCCCATTTTAGGCTACTTAGGAAGAGGTTCCTCAGATGTGGGGTTATATGTTCTTCACATCTTTGTAGCATCATAGGGAAAATGCCGTCAATACCCGGAGATTTATATGGGGAGAAGGAATTAATGGCCCATTTTATCCTTTCTTCCGTTATAATCTCCGCTGTTGTTATGTGCTCCGTGTAGTGCTCTTCTTCCGGATTATTATGCTCATTAATGCATCCCGGAAAGTGAGTCTCAAGGAGGAGCTTGAGTGTTTCATTGCAGGATTCTGTCCAGTTGCCGTTGGGGCCCTTGAGAGATCCCAAGGCTACTGGTTCCTTAGCAAGTAGTTTCCTGAGCCTAGCTGATTCCGCGGTGCTTTCCATTTTACTACAGAAGGATTTCCACGAAGATCGCTTTGCTTGTTGCGTTACTGCTTTGAATTTTCTTTGACTGGATTTGTATGTTTCCCAGTCATGGTCAGATCTTGTACGTTTTGCTACATTAAAAAGTTTTCTAGTTTCTTTCTTAATGTCGTACAGTTCTTTTGTCCACCATGGAGGAGTCGATTTTCTTTTACTCCTCGTTTGTAGGGGACATGATTTTTCGAGCGCTTTACCTAGGATTTTTCCCAGATTCTCGGCATTCGTGTCTGTACTCTCTGGTGCATACGCAGCATCTGTCTGGAGAGTTCTTAAGTTCTTTCCCACTTCCATATTGAAAAGGTCCCAGTTAGTTTTTCTATGGTTCCTATATGATATTGGGGGATCGTTTGTGTCTGGTATCAGGAATTCAATGATTTTGTGGTCAGAGAATGTTTCCTCCTTTAATACCTTCCACTGATCTATTGTGATTGTATTCGAGTTACTTAATATTGTAACATCGATTACTTCTTGCCTATTTCTAATAACAAAAGTTGGTTCTGAACCCCTATTAGCTATAAGTAAGTTATGATCTATAAGAAATTCAAAAAGTGACTCACCCCTTGTATTTGTATTTGAGCTACTCCATAGGGCATGGTGGGAGTTAGCATCACATCCCATCACCAGGTCCCATTTTTCCCGTGTAGCACGTTGAACAAGAAGGTGGGTCAGATCTGACGGTGGTCCTTCCGTTGCATCATAGGGCATATAGCATGATGTAAGAATCAGCGGAGGGAGCCCGTTGCGCTCAAGTTTTACCGTCACGACGGGCAGCACAAGTATTCTGTTTTTTTTTTTTTGGATTTATACAATACCCTATCGTTCACCCATACAAAAGTGTCCGTTGCAGTAACGTTCGTCAGCAAACAATAACTGATGAACTTTGGAGTCCGTCACTTTTCTTTCAAGTAGTTTATTAGTCCATATTAATAATAAACATAGGGACGGGCTACAGTCCGCTTGGGCGAACTGTTGGATACCCTATTCTTAATAAGGCTTGTCATCGGCTAGATATCACTCTCGTCTGGGTTCCCGTCCATAGGAACATTGAAGGAAATGAGAGAGCCGATGAACTCGCCAGACGTGGCTCTGCTCTGTTCGTATCACATGCGGAGGAAGTTTTCCCTCCGCTGGGATATGTAAAGAGAGAAATCCTCCTGCACTTCATCTCAAGGGCTGAGACTAGATGGACGAATAGTTCGAACTGTGTCATTTCAAGAAAGATCTGGCAAACCAACGATGATGCCAGAACAAACAACCTCTTAGCCAGAACGCGTGTAGATGTCGCCAGACTAACGGCAATCAGTACGGGCCATTGGCCTTTAGGCACTCACGCAGCCAAGCTTGGCATCCCTCATAACATCCACTGCCGCAGCTGCTCTGACACAGAAAAGAGTGAAACAGTGTTCCATCTTCTCTGTAAGTGAGAAGATGACCTTTCGGCCATTCATACCATCCAGTTCAATAACATCATCAAATTCCTCAACTCCACAGGATGGTTTTGAGCCCCCTTAATATCCATCTTGCCCTTTAATTTTAGTTTCCGTTAGTTGTGGTATCAAAGCCGCGCTCAATTCGCTATTTATGTATTCCCACGTCAGATGACGGGAATTACAGCCACTTAAACCAACCAACCAACCCTATTCTTATTCCTATCTATGGTCCAATATGGTTTTCGATAAAGTGTAATCCCTTGTGTATAAACGGAGCTAAGCACCTGTGGCAAACCCTAACTCTAAGTCGCTATTTGGACACGAATTTGAAAAAAATCGTTGACAAGGTATCCAACGAAATGGATATTTCGGTCACCCAGAAAATCTTCTTATTGCTATGCTTGAAGATGAAAAAGAAATAATACGAGAGCTGGCATACCGAAGAATTTTGAAGGCAAGGACAGAAAATGCTCGAGAAATTCGAAAGTTTCAAGTGCCTACGTTTAATTTCGATGCAAAAAGTTATTTTGATCTTATTATGTGGCAAGACTGTGAGATAACTGAGCCTCCCCTGACCACAAATACAAGGTGGCGCAAAAATAACCTTCCGATGTTTTTGGCTGTAATTTAAATTATTGCCAATATATTAATATTGTTTATTAACGTGTATTTCGCATGTGTTTCCTACACAAATGTCAAAACAGAACTGACATTAGGGGCCAATCGCAAAATTTATAGCATTTTTCTGATAGGAGGATTACTTTTGCGCCACCTTGTATATCAGATGAAAAGTTGAAAACTATTGTTAAAGATGGTCTCGCCACCTATCAGAACATTAAAGATTTCCCATGCCACACACAAGCCGTAGAGCGCTGCGTCAAGTTAGTGACAGAAGCTTCAAGTGCAGTTTTTGGGGAAAATAAACGAGATGGTTTTATTAGGGCAAGACTGCTTTCGCGTCAACAAATGCCTTCCTTTGATACAAAAAAACAATTTAATATTTAGTTACTGAATAATTTCATAATAAAAGCGTTTATACTGATTGTTTTAATTTATACGAAAATGGATTTTTTTTCTGATTTTCTTCTCTGTTGGGGCACCTCAAAACTTTTTGTGCGTTTCATGAACTCACTGAAAGGCAACTTTTTATCGCTATGCCGTCGAAAAAATCTTCATGTATTATCGCTCCACCCTAATACCTATATCTTAAAAAGCGGTGGAGTGATTCCAAAAAAAAACTGTTAATCAAGCTTATTCTATTATGTTGAACAAATTTGCATACTTATATTCTCAAAATTTATAAAGCATTAATTCATATAAAAGTTTCTAAATTATTTTAAAATTTCACTTCTCTCAAAAACATCTTTAACTATATCTGTGCTGGGGTTTGAAATACTTGGAGTAAGAAAATGGCATACTCAGTTTTTACCAAGAGGCTTAATCAACGGTAATTTCAAAACACATCAGTTGGTACTATCACCGTCAAGTGAGAGATCCTATTGTCAAAAAGACAATATCAATCAACGTTCCAATACAAACGTGAAAGAGAGGCAACAAAATCAGCATTTGATTGGCGTCAGCGATGAACTGATTCAAAATCGGGGCCTGCGGTTGTTTTCTGTGGTCGAACCAGCGAATCTCACAGGCGGACCAATAAGGATGCAGGTAAGTTGGAGGGTTATGATCCGTCACCGTCATTGAAAGAGAAGAAGAAGAACATGCGTTGCCATTCTATTTCCACCGCCGAAAAGCAGGGATGAGAGTTCTGAAACAAAAATTTGAAGCTGGGGGTACTCTCATCAGGAATGAATTGGATTCAAAGTAACATACAGGAGATCATTTATAAGAATGAAAAAGTTAGTCGGGAACAAACCGGAGCCTTGGGGAACACCAGAATTTAAAAGGTAAATGTCAGACATAAAGCCATCCAAAACAATTTGCACTGAATGCTCATAAAGGTATTTTCTTATCCATTGAATGAGAGAGACGTCGATCAAGTGCAAGAATCTTCGTTGCACAAAACTGGTAGTGAGATTGGTTCCACTTCTCGGTGAGATATACCAACAGATCGAAAGCAATTCTTTTGCTACGAAAGCCGTGCTGTCATTCATTTAATAGAATTTGTGATTCGACGTGTTTTATGAGCTGCCTATTTACCAGCGTTTCCATGAGCTTTGAAATAAGGGACGTAAGTGCATTGGGTCGGTGGTTAGACTACTACCATAATAAGTTATTATTTTATTTAAGAATAATTAATATCTCCTTATCGTTCCTCTTAAGAAGAACTTATTTTTTTAGAAAAAAATCGTAATTACTCAAGCAGCAACTAAATTTTTACCTGCTTTCTTTAGATGTTGAATTGACAGCAAAAATAGTGTAATCCCAAGTAAATTATTTAAATCCATTTGATTCAGATATCTTAAACGCAAGAAAAAGTAAAAAAAAAAAATCCGAGTTCACTCCCAATCGACACTTATTTATTTAAGCTCTAAATTTTGACTAGTTTGCATGATCAATTTATTTCGTTCATTTACTCTGCGCACTGGTAAATTATGTTCCTCCATATCTGTATCTTGGGAAACAAAACGGTAAATTATCTTCTTGTAGAAGAACTGAGGAATGCTTTTAACAAGGTGTCAAACGTCGATGAGTTATCAATGCGTTTCGGCAGTATTCCAAAATATCTACAAAATGCGCTGAAATGATAGATACTTTTGGAGCAATACCAATTTCCATTTATTTTCTTCACTTTTTTAAAGATAAGGTTTCTCGAATGTAATATGATTGCTCTACTTATTAAAAATAATATGCCTGGAGCTGAAGTTTCCTACCTAATGAGAGTGTTGTACAAATGCTTAAATGGGTAATTATTAGGCATCTGTTTTAAAGACATGCAATTTTATTTAATTGTTCAATAGAGGAAAGCAAGACCTCGCAAGTTCATTCGAAAGGCTGCTGCCTATTAAAAATATAGCCCTGATCTGATCTGTTTGCATCGTCACAGAGAAAAATATTTATAAATCTTCAATGAAGGTATTCATATTTCAAAGCACCAAAGCAATTCCATATGAAAATATTTAAATTTATTTCAGATTCCTAAATCAAAATGCATTTAACGACCTTCATTTCTCATTAGCTTTCGTGGAAGTTTAACTAATAAAAAAAAGTGAATATGGTAAATTTTTTGTATTCCTCACAAGTTTTAAAAAAGGTTTTGCCCGTGATGAATTAGCATAATAATAAGACAACATTTGGAAAGAAATGCTTATGAAAAAGTCCAGTATCTACCCAAACGCTTTAGTGAATCATAATTGTTTTGTCCAACAACAAATTAACTAAATGGAAGTTTTATTGAAAGCAATCTAGTTTAGATAACCGAATGATTAATCATAGCGACTATGTTTACTCTGTGTTCTTGCTCTTGATTTCTTTCATTGAATAAAAAAAAGTCACCTTCACTCACAAAGTCGGCTCATTTTGTGGTCAATGAATTCTCCCAAGATTTTTGCATTCATCGCATCGTTCGCGATTTATCTAAACAAGTTGAGCATTTTGAAGCGATATGCAGGGTGTTTCCAGTAAATTTGTAAAGGCAAATACTTGAATCCCAAGTAATTATAACTGTTTTCTTATATATTTATTAGAATCCAACCCACACAAACTACAGCCTTGCTCAAAAGTGTGTCATCAAACTATAGGAAGGTACTCTAATTTTGCGAATGTCATTTTAAGTAACTTTGCCATGCCAGAGTGGTGGAAAATGTGAAATAAAGTTTCCTTTGAGATAATATAAATAGAATAGACTATCTTATCGTATGCATTTGTCCCGTTTGAGACAAATAGTACCTGCAGTATCTATGTCTTATACACTGATTATTGCACAAGCAAACCAAAGTTAAACATAGGGGCGGGCTACAGTCCGCTTGGGCGAACTGTTGGATACCCTATTCTTATTCCTATATCTCATAAGTGGGCGTGACAAAAATTTAAAGGATTTTATCGAAAAAACTAAGCTTTTGTAAATAAAAACGCTCCCTAGCTCAAACTTTGGTTTTTCAATAAAATTGTTTTATTTAATTGTGGGCGTGTCAGTAGGCGGATTTAAAAAAAATTTAAGTATGAGCATAAAGGGCACCTAGAGAGTATATACTATAAATTTCAGCTCACTAGCTCAAACTTTGGACTTTCAAAAATAAAAAAAAAATAATTGTGGGCGTGTCAGTAGGCGGATTTTGAAAATATTTCCACATTAGCATAAAGGACCCCTAGAGAGTATATATTTAAAATTTCAGCTCCCTAGCTCAAATTTTGGTTTTTCAAAAAAAATATTTTATTTAATTGTGGGCGTGTCAGTGGGCGGATTTTGAAAATTTTATGTCCCAATCTGTTTTATGGGCCATAGATCATATATAAAAAATTTCAGCTTTCTAGCTCAAAATTCAATTTTTCCCAAAATTTGTTTTATTTAATTGTGGGCGTGTCAGTGGGCGGATTTTGAAAATTTTATGTCCCAATCAGTTTTATGGGCCATAGATCATATATAAAAAATTTCAGCTCTCTAGCTCAAAATTCGATTTTTTCCAAAATTTTGTTTTTTTGAGTTTGTGGGCGTGTCTGTGGGCGGATTTCAAAAATTCTTAAACTTGATTATTTCGGGACCCTAGAGAGTATATGGTTAAAATTTCAGCTCTCTAGGTCCAGTTTAAAGGCCTAATTTTTGCCGACGGACGGACGGACGGACGGACGGACGGACGGACGGACGGACGGACGGACGGACATGGCTAGATCGACATTACTATCGATGCTGATCATAAATATAGTAACTTTTAGGGGTCTACGGGCAATATTAAGGTATGTTACAAACTATGCGTCAAAATTAATATACCCCTAGAATAGGGTATAAAAACCACTGTGACTACGTATTTGCTTCGCGAAATTTTTTACTTTCCACTTCTTAACTGTCGTCAATACCTAATTATTTCATTATAGAAAATCGGAAAAAGGTATCCAAAACTTTGTCTAATTGGCAGCGGACGTCGTTATTTTTAAACCAGCTTATTCAACCTACAAAACATATATAAATAGGTACTACTCTTAAAACTAAATTTTACTATACAATTATTATGTATTCTCTTACCTATTGTTAAGTAACACATCGAGTGCAACAAACTCCGCACCTTGTGACCTACTCAGTCACAAACAGAAACAACCAACAAAAAAGAAACCTCAGCAAACCAGAAACAACAATCGCGTGCTGTGCTGACGCACCATATATAGTTAAGCAAGTAGCATTAAGAACTATGTCGTCTAGGTTAGCACTTTTCCTGATTCCATTTGTGCCTATATTGTAGTTCATTCAAGTACTCCGTTGACCATCGTTTCCAGAATTCGTATTTTAAATGATTAATCGCCTTCCAGTGGGTTAGCAGAGATGCCTTTGCTGGTGCGGTATCACTATCGACTTGAGCAACCAAAGGCTCGCCAATAAGAAAGTGCCCAGGTGTTAGTGCAGATAGGTCGTTTGGATTTGATGACAGTGGGGTGAGTGGTCTTGAATTCAAAATGCCTTCAATTTCGACGACTATTGTTTCCAATTCTTCGTGTGTCAATGAGGCCGGTGAAACTGTTTTTACCAGGAGGTGTTTTGCGGATTTCACTGCCGCTTCCCATAGGCCGCCAAAATGAGGAGCTCGAGGTGGGATGAACTTGAATGTTATGCCTTTGTCGCTGCTGGCCTTGATTATGGCCTCTTTTGCTTCTGGGACATGGAGAACGTCGAGCAGCTGATTTCTTGCTCCCACAAAGTTGGTTGCATTGTCACAGTAAAGTGTTTGAATGCGTCCGCGTCGGCTAATAAACCTTCGAAGGGCTCCAATAAAGGCTTCTGTTGTTAGGTCAGTGACAATCTCTAAGTGTACGGCCTTGGTTGTAAAGCAACAAAAGACTGCTAGGTACACCTTGTGCGGCTTTTTCCCTCGGATTTTGTAGTGCACCCACAGCGGTCCACAAAAGTCAACACCGGAAATCATGAATGGTCTGTTTGGTGAGACGCGATCCGCTGGGAGGTTTCCCATTACTTGATTCATTAGTTGTGGTTTAGTTTTGGTGCACTTAACGCAGTTGTGAACTGTGTGACGAGCCATGATCTTTCCCTTGATAGGCCAGAATTGTTGTCTCAGGATCGACAGGAGCGTCTGTGGTCCACAATGGTTGTGCTCGTCATGTTTCATTTTGAACAGCATTTTTGTTACTGATTCATTGTATGGCATCAGTATGGGATGTTTGGCATCGAAGGAAATGGGAGCGGCTTCTAGTCGACCTCCGACTCGTAAAATACCCCTTTCGTCTAAAATTGGTGCTAGGGTGATTAATGTATTAGATCTGCATAATCCCTTGTGGCTCTTGAGCTCTTGGATTTCCTTCCCGAATTCAGATCCTTGTACTTGCCTTATGATAGCCGTGAGAGCTTCGGTGAGTTCCATAGGTGATAGTGCTGTATGGGTTACCTTATTTGTGTCTATTTTTCTGGATCTCTTGATGAACCGAAGAACGTAGCCAATAGTGTGCTGAAGGAACTTGAAGGAATTTCGATGATTGATGTGGTAAATCATTTGATCTGTGCTGTTTTGTGTCAATGCTACCGCAACTGTATGCTTTCTCTTTCTTTCCAGGTCGGAATGTGGGTCTTGTTCCTTTACGAAAGGTTGGGGCCATGTTGATTCGTTCCCGTGCAAGAAGATTGGTCCGTAAAGCCACATACTGCATGACATAAAGCTGGCTGCTGATATTCCGCGAGATAGTAGATCTGCTGGATTTTCCTTTGATGGCACGTGGCGCCATTGGCGTGGAACGGATAATTCCTGAATTTTTGCCACTCGATTTGCCACAAAGGTGTGGAGCGATGAGGAAGTTGAATTAATCCACGATAATACAATTTGTGAATCGGTCCAGAAGACAATTGGAGTGTCTTGGAATCTTAAGTCTTCTCGGACTCTATTTGTGAGTTCAGCCCCTAGTACCGCAGCACACAATTCAAGTCGGGGTAGGGTTTGTTGTTTTACCGGAGCTATACGTGATTTTGCGCAGAGTAGTCTAACGAGACTTGTTCGATCTTTATAGGTTGACCGCAAATAAACTGCTGCTCCATAGGCTTGCTCTGATGCATCCACAAATGTATGTATTTGTACGGATGTTGGAGTCCCTTGATTAAACATGTGTCTTGAAACCTTGACCTGATTGAGTGTTGAAAGGTTGTTTCTAAACGCTATCCATTCTTGTCTTAGGTGTTCGGGCAACTCGTCGTCCCACGACAGTTTCAAGTGCCACAGTTGCTGCATAAATAGTTTTGCTTTAACAACCACAGGGTCAAAGAGTCCTAGTGGATCGAAGATGCGTGCAATGTCGGAGCTGACTGATCGCTTCGTGAGTATGGAAATGTCGGATAACTGGGCTCTTCCGCACAATTGGTCCGACTTTGGCTGCCAAATTAGACCCAGTGTTTTTATTGCGCAGTGAATTGATTCGCTGAAGTCAAGGCTGATTTCGTGGTCCTCCGCTGGGAGATCCTGAAGTAATGCTGGATGGTTTGCACACCATTTGCGTAGTTGGAATCCGGCGCTGTGAAGTAGTGCAGTGACTTGAGCTTGGGCTTCCTTTGCCAGTGGGATACTATCTGCTCCGCTGATGCAGTCGTCGACATAAAAATCATCTTGAAGTAGTCGTGCTCCAGCTGGATGTGTAATCTTATTTTGGAATGCTAGATATTGTAAGCATTTGGTGGCCAGGTAGGGTGCTGATGATGTTCCGTATGTTACGGTTTTTAGTTTGTAATACTTGATCTCATCAGTTGGTTGCCTTCTCCAAATAATGAGCTGGTACATTTGATCATCTTCCTGGATGAGGATCTGCCTGTACATCTTCTCGATGTCGGCTGTAAAAACGTACTTGTGGAGTCGGAATCGAAGGAGTATGGAGAATAGTTCACTTTGTATTGTGGGCCCTGTATGAAGAATGTCATTAAGCGATAACCCAGATGACGTTTTTGCGGATGCGTCGAACACCACCCGTAGTTTGGTTGTGCTGCTGTCTGGTTTCAAGACGCAATGGTGTGGTATGAAGAAGTGGGATCCTTGGATGACTTCCTGCTTGACCTCTTCCATATGCTTCAGGGATTCATATTCATCCATAAACTTAACGTACTCCTCCTTTAATTTTTGGTTTTTGCTGAGTCGTCTTTCAAGTGCTAGGAATCGATTGAAGGCTGTCCTTTTGGAGTCACCCAACGTTGTTCCATTTTCTCGAAAGGGTAGCCGTACGATGAAACGGTTGGTTTCAGATTTCGACACAGTTTGGGTGAAGTGTGTTTCGCAGTACCTTTCTGTTGCCGTCAATGGTCGCGAAGTGGTTTCGAAATCGTCGATCCTCCAGAATTTTTCGATTAATTCATTTGTAGAGTCGTCTTCGCAGAATATCCCACTTGTTGCTGTGTTGGGTGTGACGTCTCCAATTTTCCCAGCTACGATCCAACCTAAAACGGTGTTTTGGAGGATAGGCATCCTGTCTCCAATTTGTATCCTCTCTGGTCGCATCAGCTGATGGTAAAATTCTGCTCCCAGTAGAATATCGATCTTATCCGATCGGTGGAAGTTTGGATCAGCTAGCTTGATATTATCCGGTAGGCTCCAGGTGGTAGTATCCAGATTTTGAGTGGGTTGAGGTGAAACAATGCTTGGAAGTATGAATGCTTCTACCCTGCATTCAAAGTTTCCGCTTGTTGATCGTAGTCCAATATTTACTCGCTGATTTGAGCTTCGTGTTCTCCTGCCAATGCCTTCGATGCAGAGTGAAGATGGTGTTGGTGATAGAGAGAGACGTTTAATGAGTCTCTCCGTTATTAGATTTATCTGTGAGCCGGAATCCAGCATAGCTCGTACCTCACATCGTTGTCCGTTGTTTGCGATGATGGCCACCCTTGCAGTGGCTAGAAGTACGTAACCTTGTTTGTTATTTACTTGCTGGATCGTGGCTACAGTTGTCGGAGGTAGCCCTTCGTTAGGAGGTGTTGTGGTTGCCCGTTCAAGATGCAACAGGGTATTGTGCTTCCCTGAGCATTTGGTGCAACATCGTGCAGAGCATGTTTTAGCTGTGTGGTCGGTTTTGAAGCAGTTGACGCAACGACGTCGTTTTTGGGTCCATTTGAGCCGTTCTGCTGCTGACATCCTGAGGAATTTTTCGCAGTAGTACATAGGGTGGCCCTTGGTTCCACATACCTTGCATCCTTCGATATTGGAGGTGGCTACGGTTGTTATTGCTCTGGCCTTGTCCTTTCCTCCCACCGCTTCTAAGGCTTCGAACCGGGATTTCAAAAACCTTAAGAACTCATCTATTGTTTGCAGTTCTCGTGGGTTTCGCAGAGATTGTTCGTATAGAAGATGGGTAGATCGATCTAATTTTTTGATTAGTAGGTGTATGAGGAGTGGGTCCCAGGAGTCTGTCTCGATGCCCAGCGTTTTGAGTGCTGCTAGGCATTCATGAATGGCGTCATGAAACTCTCGGATTGCCTTCATCTCTGAGTTTATATTTGGTAAACCGGTAAGTCGTTGGATCAGTGCTGATGTGAGGGCCCTTTTGTTGCTGAATCGGTCCTGTAGCGTTTTCCAAGCTATCTGGTAATTATCCTCGGTTAACTCAAGGTGTCGCAATAACCGCTCTGCATCACCTGATAGGTTTGCCTTCAGATACCACATTTTTTGGATTGGTGGTAATGGCTGATCATGAATCATTTTCTGGAAGATGTCAGAAAATGTCTGCCATTACCGCACCAGCAAAGGCATCTCTGCTAACCCACTGGAAGGCGATTAATCATTTAAAATACGAATTCTGGAAACGATGGTCAACGGAGTACTTGAATGAACTACAATATAGGCACAAATGGAATCAGGAAAAGTGCTAACCTAGACGACATAGTTCTTAATGCTACTTGCTTAACTATATATGGTGCGTCAGCACAGCACGCGATTGTTGTTTCTGGTTTGCTGAGGTTTCTTTTTTGTTGGTTGTTTCTGTTTGTGACTGAGTAGGTCACAAGGTGCGGAGTTTGTTGCACTCGATGTAAATATAATGTACGAAATAAAATGTACACTATTGAAATCTATAAACTAAATGATAATTATATCTTATTATATATCTGTTTTATAATATACAAATCTAATATATAAAAATCAATGTTTGTGCGTTGGTCTTCTGCTCACGCAGCGTTTACCCGAATGAGGTGAAACTTAGTACACTTGTTGTGGGCACTTGCATCAAGGTTTTCGGCATAGAACCATCAACGTACAATACACCATCAACATACAATAAGTAACATAGGAGTAAGAAGAAAACTTCGAAGACAATTTAAAAGATCAACCTATGCAGTTGGGCAAGAAGTTAAAAACAAGTCTAATATGTTAGTAGTGCAGCAGTTTGGCTTACAACAAATAAACAAAAGAAAAGAAAACTCTGGAAGACCTTCGAAAAGGCAGAAAATCAGTTGGTGAAAGTGAGAATTTTTTTTTAATTTTATCTTTTTTATCTTTAAGGACGAGATTATGATCTGGACTATATGGATCATAACTCTCCCACTTCACTGCATCCCTACTGGTCAACCTGTGGTGTTCGCCGGTTTGACATCAAAAAATAACTGCAGGGGTCCCGATTTTGAATCACATTGTCACTTTTTTTTTATAATAAACACGCACTAAAGGGATTCATTAGGACCATTATAATGTAATAGTTACACAGCGCGGGTGTTAAGGAAATAAGGGTGAAAAGAAAAGGAGAAATGCCGATGCACGTTGGTATTGAATGTTTGTAGGCTATAATGTGAAGGAAAAACAATGCGCGGAAGAGTATTCCACATTCGTGTTGTACGGCTGAGGAAAGATTCTTTGAACTTCACTGTACGTTCGAACACAGGTTTGAGGGTGAACTGATGAGCATTCCTTGCATGACGGGTATTGCGGTTGAAATATTCAAGGGGAGGAACGCAACTGGCTATTTCGTTTGAGTCACTGAGTTAATCAAATGCTAATATTGCTGAATTTTTGTGATCCAGGAGTTTTTAGGACTGCCTCTTTTTCACGATTGTATGCTAGCGTTTTTGACAGGGTTCAAAGGATCTCTCCTTTGAGCATGGCAGTACCAACTGAGCCGATTGTGCTCCATTTTCTTTGAGATAGAATCTTGGAACTTCTTATTCGATCAATCTTTGTTACTCCTGCTGTCATGCAAATCATCTTCAACGCTGCTGGCGAGTATTTGCCCATATAGTTATTGTACGCTGTATAGCATTGTGAATCGTTTGTGAGTGCCGGTCGCTAAACTGCGTTGCAAAGCCTTCCTTGCAGCTTGGGAGGAATTTTTCGGTCACAGAATATGGTTAAGTTTTGCAGCCGCAATCGTCATCACATCCCTGGTATTTACACTTTTCATACTTGAGAATCACTCTTCCATTCATATAAGTGACTGGAATAGGACGGAGTGGATCAGAGAACGGGCAGCACAAGTATTCTGTTTTTTTTTTTTTGGATTTATACAATACCCTATCGTTCACCCATACAAAAGTGTCCGTTGCAGTAACGTTCGTCAGCAAACAATAACTGATGAACTTTGGAGTCCGTCACTTTTCTTTCAAGTAGTTTATTAGTCCATATTAATAATAAACATAGGGACGGGCTACAGTCCGCTTGGGCGAACTGTTGGATACCCTATTCTTAATAAGGCTTGTCATCGGCTAGATATCACTCTCGTCTGGGTTCCCGTCCATAGGAACATTGAAGGAAATGAGAGAGCCGATGAACTCGCCAGACGTGGCTCTGCTCTGTTCGTATCACATGCGGAGGAAGTTTTCCCTCCGCTGGGATATGTAAAGAGAGAAATCCTCCTGCACTTCATCTCAAGGGCTGAGACTAGATGGACGAATAGTTCGAACTGTGTCATTTCAAGAAAGATCTGGCAAACCAACGATGATGCCAGAACAAACAACCTCTTAGCCAGAACGCGTGTAGATGTCGCCAGACTAACGGCAATCAGTACGGGCCATTGGCCTTTAGGCACTCACGCAGCCAAGCTTGGCATCCCTCATAACATCCACTGCCGCAGCTGCTCTGACACAGAAAAGAGTGAAACAGTGTTCCATCTTCTCTGTAAGTGAGAAGATGACCTTTCGGCCATTCATACCATCCAGTTCAATAACATCATCAAATTCCTCAACTCCACAGGATGGTTTTGAGCCCCCTTAATATCCATCTTGCCCTTTAATTTTAGGTTCCGTTAGTTGTGGTATCACAGCCGCGCTCAATTCGCTATTTATGTATTCCCACGTCAGATGACGGGAATTACAGCCACTTAAACCAACCAACCAACCCTATTCTTATTCCTATCCCTCATAAGTGGGCGTGACAAAAGTCTAAGTATAGTTGAATTGTTAAGAACGCTCTACATATTTTGTTATATAACATTTAAAGGATTTTATCAAAAAAAAACGAAGCCTTTGTAAAAAAAAATGCTCACGAGCTCAAACTTTGGTTTTTTAATAAAATGGTTTTATTTAATTGTGGGCGTGTCAGTAGACGGATTTAAAAAAATTAACACATGAGCATAAAGGGCTTCTAGAGAGTTATACAAGGTGGCGCAAAAGTTGTCACCCGATGTTCTTTCGCGCCACCTTGTATTATAAATTTGAGCTCCTTAGCTCAAATTTTGGATTTTCAAAAAAAGGGTTTTTTTTTTAATTCTGGGCGTGTCAGTAGGCGCATTTTTAAAATATTTACACATGAGCGTGAAGGGCCCCCTATAGAGTATATATAATAAATTGCAGCTCCCTAGCTCAAACTTTGGATTTTCAAAAAAAAGGTTTTTTTTTTAAATTGTGGGCGTGTCAGTAGGCGGATTTTGAAAATATTTACACATTTGCTTGAAAGGCGCCTAGAGAGTATATATTATAAATTTCAGCTCCCTAGCTCAAATTTTGGTTTTTCAAAAAAATTGTTCTATTTAATTGTGGGCAGATTTTGAAAATGTTCTCTCCCGAGCAGTTTTAGGAGTCATAGATTATGTATAAAAATTTCAGCTTTCTAGCTCAAAATTCGTAAACTTGATTATTTCGTTACCCTGGAGAGTATATGGTTAAAGTTTCAGCTCTCTAGGCCCAGTTTAAAGGCCTAATTTTTGCCGACAGACGGACGGACGGGCTGACGGACATGGCTAGATCGACATCGATGCTGATCATAAATATAGTTACTTTTAGGGATCTACGGGCAATATTAAGGTATTTTACAAACTATGCGTCAAAATTAATATACCCTTAGAAAAGGGTATAAAAACATAAGGAAGGGATACAGTCCCTATTCATATTCCTATTCGTCATGAAGTCCCCGTGACAAAAGTCTATGTACCTATTATGTCATATTTTGTTCTAAAACAAGGATATTATCGAAAAGTTAATTTTTTGTAAAAAAAAAACGTCACCTTAAAAGGGGCATGGAAGAATAATGTTTTTTTATATAAAGGAATTGTTCAAAACGACTTTATCTACATACTTTGTGAAGAACTTTTTAAATAAGGGGCGTGTCAGTGGGCGGATTTTAAAAATCTTCCTAGCTTCAATTGTGACTTTTCGGTAAAACTGTTTCAGTGGGCGGACTTCAAAGAATTTTAAACTTGGTTATTTGTTATTTTGGGCCCCTAGAGAGTAATTGGTTAAAATTTCAGCTTTCTAGCTCAAGTTTAAAGGCCAAATTTTTGCTCACAGTTTTGTATTTTAATACAAACGAACCCTTGACGTTTTTTGTATGATCTGTCAATGTCCAAACGTCAGTGAAAGATGACATTTTTTAGTACGGTGAAGTTCACGAGCGAGCAACGTTTGGAAATTTTAAAAAACTGCTACCGAAATTCTAAGCCGGTCATCGCAACTACACGAGCGCTAACTTCAATATTCAGTCATAAAAATCGCACCACCAGACAGCTAACAGCCGATTTCTTCACCGAGTACTAGCACTAGTACTAGTATTAGACCCAAAAATTGATATTCAAATAAGTATTAAGTCATTTCTTCACCAAGTACTAACGCGAATTTGGTACGGAGTACTAGTTAGTACTCGGTATTACCTAGACCCTCAAAATCGGCAGTCTAGCATCGTTAGTACCTAAATTAGGTCAATTTTATTTCTTCACTTCCTGCCTATTCTTGTCAAAAAAGTAAATACTCGTACGTATTCCGTTCGATTTTAGTTTTAATAAATTTTATTCTTTTTTTGTTGTCTTTTTTCTGTGATGATATTTTAAATTGTTGTTTAGCAAATGGATTTGATTTTTGGTATGGACAACTTATTCAACAACTTCGAGGACGACCTTGAGAACGAGAATGGTGAAGAAGGGGTGGCAATTCGTCGATCTGAGCGCCGCATCTACCATATGCCACAACGGAATACGGTAAATACTTGGGACGATGTGGAGTTTTACGCGCTATTAATTTGTATATCTTGTTTTTCCATTGTTCTGTGACACCAAACATGAAATAAAAATGTTCGTAATATAAACAATATAACCAAAATATTACTGAAAACTTGCACTTACGAATAAAATATCCTGCAAAATGATTTAAATTGCTAGAAAATACTAAAAAACTATCTTCATATGAATTTACGCAAAAAAACAAATAAAACTTTATCAGTTTGACGCTGTTATGACATTTGATATGTACAAATGGGTACCAGACCAGTTTTAGACGTATTAGTGGCCAGTACGGCTTGGCGCATTTAGCTCCTGTACTACCGATGTGAAGAAATGAGCAGGTACTAACTTTTCGTTGGTACCGAGTATTAGATCTAGTACCTGGGCTAGCTAATCTGCGTACTAGAGAGCTTAATACTCATGAAAAGAAATTGGCAGTAAGCATGCCAAAGTGGATAAATTCGAGTCAAGTTATTCACTATTAGGTGTGTTTTTTTTACTCTAGCGTATATAGGCTTACATGAAAAGAATAAAAAAACATATTGACGGGCTACAGTCCGCTTGGGCGAACTGTTGGATACCCTATTCTTATTCATATCCCTCATAAGTGGGCGTGACAAAAGTCTAAGTATGGTTGAATTGTTAAGAACGCTCTACATTTTTTGTTATATAACATTTAAAGGATTTTATCAAAAAAAAAAAAAGCTCCCTAGCTCAAACTTGGGTGTTTCAATAAAATTGTTTTATTTAATTGTCGTCGTCGACACGTCGTCAGTAGGCGGATTTAAAAAAAATTAACACATGAGAATAAAGGGCCCCTAGAGAGTATATATTATAAATTTCAGCTCCCTAGCTCAAACTTTGAACTTTCAAAAAAAAAAAAAAATTAATTGTGGGCGTGTCAGTGGGCGGATTTTGAAAATATTTACACATGAGCATAAAGGGCCCATAGAGAGTATATACTATATACTTTGGATTTTCAAAAATTAATATACCCTTAGCATAGGGTATAAAAAAATTATTTTATTTATTTGTGGGCGTGTCAGTGGGCGGATTTTGAAAATTTTTTATCCCGAGCAGTTTTAGGAGTCATAGATCATATATAAAAAATTTCAGCTTTCTAGCTCAAAATTCGATTTTTTCCAAAATTTGTTTTTTTTGATTTTGTGGGCGTGTCTGTGGGTGGATTTCAAAAATTCTTAAACTTGATTATTTCGGGAACCTAGAGAGTATATGGTTAAAATTTCAGCTCTCTAGGTCCAGTTTAAAGGCCTAATTTTTGGCTACAGACGGACGGACGGACGGACGGACATGGCTAGATCGACATTACTATCGATGCTGATCATAAATATAGTAACTTTTAGGGGTCTACGGGCAATATTAAGGTATGTTACAAACTATGCGCCAAAATTAATATACCCTTAGAATAGGGTATAAAAAGCGGCCAAATGCGAGTCGGACTCGCCTATGAAGGGTTCCGCGCGAATTATAATTATTATTTACTTAGGCACCTATTACAGATTTATTATTACAAAATAATGGCTCACGGTTTACGCATAAGGTTAATGTTTATGTTTATGAAATTAATTTTTTTTATATTTGAGTTGATTGAATGGAAGGTAAATTGCGGTTTACGATTTATGACGTATTAAAAAAAAACTACTTACTAGATCTCGTTTAAACCAATTTTCGGTGGAAGTTTGCATGGTACGAGTAATGTACATCATATATTTTTTTTAGTTTTATCATTCCCTTATTTTTAAAAGTTACAGGGGGGGGGGGGGGGGGGGCGGGGAAACACATTTTACCACTTTGTAAGTGTCTCTCGCGCAAACTATTCAGTTTAGAAAAAAATGATATTAGAAACCTCAATATCATTTTTGAAGACTTATCCATAGATACCCCACACGTATGGGTTTGATGAAAAAAAAAATTTGAGTTTCCGTTCTAAGTATGGGGAACCCCCAAAATTGTTTGTTGTTTTTTCTATTTTGGTGTGAGAATCTTAATACGGTTCACAGAATACATCTCTTTACCAAGTTTCAACAGTATAGTTCTTATAGTTTCGAAAAAAAAGTGGCTGTGACATAAGGACGGACAAACAGACAGACAGACATGACGAAGAGTTCCGTTTTTTTGCCATTTGGCTGCGGAAATCTAAAAACGATCGACTGTGACTTGGCAGCACTATGCTGGCTGTCATTTGACATTTCGGCTGTTTTCTCCAGACGAAGTAGAGTATGTTGATCCTGAAAATGAAATTCCAAAACACTTTTCTGATTAGAAATCAAATTATACCGCAAGAAATTAGCGATATAGAATTAAATGTTGACCTCGATAGGACAAGTGGTTCAGAAATAGCACGGGCTTTATTAACCGATTTTTGGTATTTTCAGTAAAACAAGTGTACACTGAACCTAGAATTTAAATTCCAAAATACTGCTCCGAACAAAAAAATAATTATATAATATTTGATGTCCACACCTCCACTACTCTCCAGTTCCCCTCCCTTTCTCGCCAGCTCATCCGCTTGCTCATTCCCCTCTATACCGCTGTGTCCCGGTGCCGGTACTCAGCACAGACTTACTTGATTCTGCCTGGATACTGGTTTTAGCATTGTGCGACAGTTTCTGACTGTCTCAGAATGGATGTTCAAACATTCTAGTGCCTTAAGTGTCGATATCCCTTCCGGACATCGATCCCCACAGCTACTCAGACAATTGATCTATTGAAGGGGACCTTGGGTAATCGTGGAATCGAGAAATGGCCCGGTTGAATGGCCGTTGTGTTTCTTTTTATAGGGTTGTGTTAAGGCGTTGATTTATGCCAATAACGTAGGAGGAGCTCAAGAACAATATCAAGTGCGAAATTGCTAGCGTTCCGGCCGATATGTGTGGAGGAGTGGTGCAAAATTGGCTCCAAAGAATCCAGATCCCTGCAAACGTGCTCTCTGTGGTCATATGAACGAGATCGAATTTCATAGGTAGTTTAAATTAAACATGTGTACTACAGCTGTCTGAAAATATATCAATTATTTTATGTATTGCAAACTTTTATATTTTTTTTATTTATTTTTTCAGTCAAAAACTCTTCAGTGTCTGAATAACCAGTGTAGTAGTTTCAAGTGATTTCAACTGACTGATTGGAACACATTTTCATAGCCATGCCTATAATAATAAATAATTTCTTATGATGCGATTGCACAATGCTTCTAATAAAATCGACAAGGTTTCGTAGGACCCGATCGTGCACTTAATTTTTCTTAAATTTTAAACAATTTAAGAAGGATGCAATGGCTCAGTGGATAGTGTTTTGCTTCAGGCACAACTTGCTAAGGTAATAACAACATCTTCCCGCTGACCCACCTCTTGTGAAAGTCCATGAAAAGCTTTTCAAATTGTCCCTCGTATTCGCGCCAAAAATATAATTTCTCAGTTTTCACACACAAAAGGTTATAGAAGCTTGATTTCCAGCCCCGTATGGGCTGTATACGTTGCAATTCATTTTACATCAATTAACTTATTTTAGAAGCTAAGAAGAAAGTGAACGGAAACAAAAATGGCAGCGAAATAAAGGAAAAGGTAATTTAAGTTAAAACGGTGGAGTGAAATAATGACAAACGAAATAAGGCCAAATTTGTGCATTTGGCCTTATTTCGTGAAATAAGGCCAAATTCTTACGTTGGACTTTTTTTTAATTAAACCACCGTGTTGGGCTAGAAAATTACAACTTAAAAGTTTATAGTTGAAACCAATTGTCCTGGCTTGGAAACGAATTGCTATCTTCAACAGTTTGCTCACAAAATTGACATATAGTACCTACCCCAACCTCGCACCTACTCAAAATCCAAGAATGACTCTAAGTAGGGGGATTGCAATGGGGCACCATGCCGACCGATACATATAACAATCTTTATGGGATCTACTTCTGATATTCATGGCAACGCAAAAAAAAAAAAAAAAAAACAGAGTTGGGCAATCACAAGTAGATCCCATAAACAGTCGAATGCATATTTGCGGCATGCTGTCCCCCTGCATGGTGTGAGGTTGGGTATATTGTTAAAAAATTCCCGAAAAAAGAATTCGGAACTAATATCCCAGGGATTGATGTCCCTGCTCCGTTAATTTGACATTATTTCAGCATTTGACCTTATTGCTCTTTGGGTTAGTAAATTCCCCTGGGCTTATTTTACTTTGACAAAGTGAAATAAGGCCAATCGTTCAAATTTGAGCTTATTTCGTTTGGCGGTATTTCACAGTCTCTGGATCAATTTGACACTAGCCCACTGTGTTATTGTAAGTTAATAAGTTGATTCCTGATAAGGATATAAGTTGAATAATAAAATGCATACATAATAGTTGCAATACCAAAGGTAAACAATAAAAGTAAAATCAACCTAATTGAAATAACAATTTTATTTTTTAAGGTGTCACATTAAGACAAATAAATATCAAGTGTTAGATCAGTATACACTTTAGAAAATATAGTAAATATTTACAAAAATGTTCTTTAACATAATGATAAGTTTTATTTATGGATAAATTTGCAGTTTTATTTATTTAAAAACATTTAACAATCAAATAGAGAATTTGAATTATTTAAAATCGACATATAGTTAGTCCTCGTTATTTAAAACATAATCACACCTAAAATTAATTCTGCTTTAGTTCTAACACAGATGCGTTGCGTTTTATATTTTTTACTTCTCGATTGTTTACTGCAAAAACTTTTTTATTTTTCCAAGCTAGAATTTTAAATCTACACATTCGCATATTTTATGAATACATATATTTTATTTAATTAATTTAATTCTCCCATCTACGTAATTGCTACAATTATATATTATTATTTTCTGTGTCTCAAATAAAGGCAACCGGTGAATATTTAAATGCTTTCCAAATATTTATATAAAATGTCCTTTCATTTTCGGTATATTTGTATTATTATTTAACATCTACAATGTAGTGAGAATATTGTTAGTGCACAAATGGCTCAATTTAGTATTTATGGATTTAATTTAAAGCATTATTTTGGAACTATTACCATGACTTACCGGCGAACACTTAAAATATATTAAGGCAATAAAAATGTCAAGTAATAGAATCGAAACCTATTTGTCATTTATTATACTATGACAATATTAAATTACATCGAGATACATTGTTAGCCTTAAAATAAATAAAATGTTTTGACATTGCATTCGTTTTAAAATTTGCAAATCGTTATTTTCGATTGATTCTTCTCCTGCTGGTGGAATGTAAATTCGGTGTATCTTCTTAAAGGTTAATATGACATATATATTCGAATAATATATACAAATTAAAAACGTTCTAAAAATATTAAAAAATATATTTCTTATATTAAAATTTACAGTTCTCAGTATCCGAATACTTTAAGGAGACCAACTGAGATCAATATGCACAACAATGTTGATAGCATGTGAATACGTTCACTGCCATTACAGTTATCTGTTGAACATATTGAACAGTGAAGAAGATTATCTTCTCCGTCTCGCCTCGGTGGACCATCAGCCAAAAGATGATCCTTTAGTATTGAACAAGCATTCGTTTCTCGGGTATCCAACTGACAGAATCTGGCGGTGATTGGTTCACTCTTGGGATCTGCAATGAATTTTTAATATCAGGTTATTAGTTAATAGTTCCCTTTAATCAGTGATTTAACCAAATTATATATTATTAATTATTTATGGATGATTTCCTGGCGAACCTCACAGGCGGACCAGTAGGGAGGCAGTAAAATGTGAGGGTTATGATCTCTTCCCTCCTGATAAAAACTTCCTTCAGCTATTTCGGTCACTGGAATTGGCTATTTAACAATGTTACGTTAGGTAAGGTTAAGTTGAAGTGGCAGTGGACTGAGACCGATACATTTAGACCAATAAACGTTCCATTGTGATACCGCGTGCATGATTATTATAAAAGAAAGTTCCAATATGGAGTTTTCGTCTTTGAAAGAGAGCAGGACATGCACAGAGAAGGTCTGAAATAGTCTCCTCCTACTAGTCGTCCATATAGCTTCTGATGAAATCAGTAGATTAGCATTGGTGCGTGCTTGCCTATTAGACAGTGTCCAGTGATGACAACAATGTGTAGTCTATTGAGAGAGACCTAACGCTTTGGCCAAATCTGTTTTCTTGCTAGACAAGGTTACCACTTGTCCACCTAGGATTAATTTTCATCAGATCTCGAATTCCCTTGAATGCGTCCATGCCCCGGTCCCAACACAGGTGAATGTTGAACTGCTCCGCCATCTGCGGAAGGGATGATCGACAATCTAGGACTGTTAGGGAATTTATAGATTTGTTTTAAAATGTTTCCACAGGGATTACTGTGCTTTTCAGGGGATCGTTAATAAATATATCATACACCCCTATCGTGGAATCCGTCGGGGGAAACGATCCGCTAATAGTAAACTATTTGCATCGTGCAATCCGCAGACGTGAACCATCCACATGTCGGTAACGTGAATGAGATAATTTTTAAAAAACAAATGTGTTTGAAATGAGCTGTCAATGTTGAAAAATTGAATTACCTAATCACCAATATTGGTCGGTAAGGGAGAGTATCCGACGGATCCCACAATAGCAATTTTCTGTTCACGTGAATCGAATAAGTGAAGTGAATCTCAGATCCGACGGGTGATAGCTAGGGGTGATTGAACATCAATTTATAATAACAACAACAACAAAATTATAAAAACCATGGCAAATGTCGTGTACCTTACGTTTAAATAACTGAAAGAAAAAAATCAATTTACATTGAGCACTTCTATTGACGAACTACTGTCCAGTAGAATCGTTTTTTAACGTTATTGCAGGAAGGGAGAGAGCAGTGCACGTCTGAAATGTTTTGGACGTCTTGCTCCCAATTAATCGTGTTGCAGATGTTTTAACTTTTTACGGCATTGTGGCCTTTTATTACACTGTGTGTAATAAGTACCACTCTTGCTGAGTTTATGTTTCAAAAACAGTTAATTTTCTGTTTAACTTGTGAATGTTGTTTGTATCTCAAAATAATTTGTTTGGAGCTTACGACAACCTTAGAAACCAAGCCTTTATGTATACCTTTGTCAACCGCAGCTTCTGTATCTCTAGGGCTTGTGTTTTTGTCAAAGTGTAAGACCCATTATGAGCCATCCCGGGTAACTATTTTAATTTCACACGCTTGTCGCTCAACTATATTTTTGTTTCATGTAATGTTACTTTGTTTTATTGCTACGACCAGTGACTAAAAAAGTCTTAATGTGAACTATGATCTTATCCATCAATAATTAGTTGAGGCTGTTGTTTAATCGAATTTTTATCAAATAGTTTCGATAACCGTTCCTAACAATGAACAAATACACGACATTACTGTCGAAGAAGTTAGAAGGACGGTCAAAGACTACAAAAAATGAAAAGCAGTTGGGCCGGACGAGATGCCCTCTGAGATCTGAAAAAAGATGGGAGACATCGGGTCCAAATGGCTCATGATTTTCATCTCCAAATTGATGAGAGTCGATCCAATGCCACATCAGGGGAGGGAACGTTTTATTCTTCCTTTGTACAAAGGAAAAAGCGAAACGCGAGACTGCGACAATTACCGTTCAATCAAGCTGATATCACATACCATGAAGATCGTTGATTTTAGATAGCCGGATGCGGAAAATAATACGGCTATCTGAAGAAAGTATAAGGATCATGATGGAAAAACATTGATCCCTTAAAGGATTTGCATATGGTGTTATTTGATTTTAAAAAGACCTTTGATGGACAAACGACGTACAAACGATCATGGACATGTATGAGGGAGTAAAGGCAAGAGTGAGATGTCAAAGTAGGTGTACACCAGGGAGGCGTCTTAAGTCCTTGATATCTATTACAGTCCTTGATTATCTGCTTGAAGGAAAAGTGACAGACCCTACAGTGCATCAGTTATTCTTTGCTGACTATGGACTATGGAGCCATAATAAGCCAGGATCAAACGTCCCTGCAACGAGCACTTGATATATGGGTGGAAGTTTTGGACGGAAATGTATATCGTATTAATCCGAAAAAAGCCAAAAACTTCTGCTGCCCGTGCTGATCTACTCCGACCTATTTAAGACATTTGTAGAAAAGTTCAAATATCTGCAATCTTAGATCAAGCTGTGGTAGGGACATAAAGCATCGCGTAAGCGTAGGGTGGATGAACCGGCGGAACAACTCAGCCATCTCCTGTTATCGAAAAATGTACCCCAAGCTGAAAGGAAGGCTCAACACCGCAGTTGTACGCCCGGCGCTCACATACGGTTCATAATGCTGGACAGCGTACAAAAAGTATAAGCGCAAATTAAGGGCAGCTGAGATGAAGATCCTTCGAATGACAGCAGGAGTAACAAAGATTGATTGAATAAAAAGTTCCAAGATCCGAGGAAGACTTAACGTCAAGGAACCTATCTCAAAGAAAATGGAGTGCGACCGGCTCAGTTGGTACTGTCATGTTCCAAGGAAATATCCTACCAACCCTGTCAAAAAGGCAATATCAATCAACGTTCCAATACAAACGCGAAAGAAAGGCAGACATAAAAACTCCTGGATCACACAAATTCAGATGCACCAGCATTGGCCTCAGCGACGAAGTGATTCAAAACGGAAGGCATACCGTTATTATCTTAGGTCGAACCGGCGAACCCCACAGTCGGACCAGAAGGGATATAGTTAAGTGGAATGTGATACAGGAGTTTTAGGGCCTGATTATTGTTTGATCGTCGTTAACAATGCCAGTGATCTCCAGGCAACCCACGGATTCGCATGCACACTTGTGGGTTTGTTTCAATATGTAACATACGAGTATTTCGCTAGGCTCATCTGAATGTTAAAATTGCCTAGAAGCGCTTTCTCTCACTGCACTAACTGTTTATACCACTAAAATAAAATTTAGAAGAAATTTAAAAAAAACTATGTGAAACTTTTTCAATGAACTAGAAAAAGTACAGTAAAAGCTCGCTGCGATAAACTATTCGAAAATATGGAATAGAAGAAATTTAAAAAAAGCTATGTGAAACTTTTTCAATGAACTAGAAAAAGTACAGTAAAAGCTCGCTGCGATAAACTATTCGAAAATATGGAATCTCGGAAAGAGTACCGCAATTATGTTACCATTATAGGGTTCCAACAGATGAGCGGGTCAAATTCAATGGTTCGAAAAGATGAACGCTTCTTATTGTTGTGCTTTTGTTATCCTTCATTTCAACTATACTCCGTCAACAGTGGGTAAAGTAAAAGGGTCTTAGTTGACAGTGGTTTTGATTGATGTTTACGTTCCTTATTTGCGTTCGTTGTATTCCCTTTACGTTCAAAAATAGTTTTCATGCGGCTAAAATGCCACCGGTCAAATGTAGAATGAGGCCTTAATCAAACGTGTGAAGTTCTTCAAGAACTAAAAACTGTCAGAACGCATCAGTGCTTCGCGTACGATGAGCTCCGTAGGGATAGAAAAACACTTAAAAAAGCGAGATGCTATAAATGGTGGCTGCTTTATTCGGGGGGTTTTGAAGCAACTATACCGACATGTGCTAATATGGGGGAATGATTAGAGCAAGCATTTCCTATAAGAAATAGATCTCGTAACAATGAAAGCTTTGGAAAAGATATCTCAGCTTCGTTTGTAATGCGTTTACCTTTTTGAGCTTCTACTGTACCTACATTTTCAGAATAAATTCAAAAACCTAAGGATTTTGCTCCACATATACATTACTCGTTGGCACCTGTTTCATTTTTATATCAAATCCCACCAATTATTGATAAATTTGGTATCGGACATTTAAAATTTTTTTAAGAGCTTTTTTCGTTCTTACTACGAACTTACTTTGTTTTGGGTTGACAGTCTGTATTATTTTCCGTAGTTTCAGGCTCTATTTTAACCACAAAAAATTATATAAATCAGGGGCCTTTATTTAAAATATGGCATCTGCCTCCTGGAATCATTTTCAAATTAAAAATAAAACAATCGAACGTAAGCCCAAATCTATAGGTATAAATTAATTTGTAGTCCCATTCTTCTTCTTCCTAAACGGAGCGGCTATGATCTGTGTTGAGGCCGAAGCATTCAACAGTCATCATTAAACAAAATTGTAAAAATTGTAGAACAGATGATTAACTAAATGAACTTTGAAATTCTTACTTTGAAATTCATTTTTTTATTCATTGATAAATATCTACTTACATACTAGACAAAAATGATTAAACCTAACTTAAAATTAACAGGATACTTATTCTTATTTATTGGTCCTTATGCGAACGCTCTAAACTTAACTATATCTTAGAATTATTGCCTTTCGGCCTACGAACTATTTTACGAACTAATCTTACATATATATTCCTCGAGAAAATTTATTAAAACTCGGTTTCATTATTGAGATTTTATATAAAACAAATTACAAACTACCTATTCTACTTACTTAAACTACTTAACGTATTCTAACTATAATTAGGATTCTGAGCACTCGTTGCCTTGCGCAACAAGTGGTCAAAATCCCAATTGCTTTCCGAGCGCCTGGCAGTGGTCAAGGTGCACACGCGCCGCCGTGAGCCGACTGAAGCCTTACAGCGTCAGTCAACTCCCAGAAGCACCACCACACGTTGGCGAGCCCGGCCTCTCCCAAAAACGCCCTAGCTGACTTAATCTAACTTATAAGCTAAGAGGAAGTTACCTAGAGTAACGCACCGTCCTGGGAGGGCATGTTGACCCCTCCCCCCTCAACAAGCCACCAAAATTCGGCGAATTGCTTTTCCGTGTCGAATCTATCCCTCTCCGATATTGCGGTACTAAAACGGAGGAGCTCATGAGCATTGGCGACGTCCCCGTCATGGAGGAGCCGCTTATCTCTCGCGCTGCGGTAGCGATGGTATAAGACCGGAATACCATCCCTCGTCTGTACCAGCCCTTTTGCATCAATATGGATAAATGCCTCTGGCGGGATAAAGCCAGACCGGAGTGTACTCTCAATGTACATTTCGTTGGGGTAGTAAGCCCCAAATATCAGACTATTGTCGCTGGCCATCGCCCTTGCAACGTGCCTTCGAGTGACCTTAATGAGGAAATTGTCAATCCTATTCAACTGAGCCCCATCGTATAGGACCTTGTTGCGATAGTATTTTATATAGTTGGATTCAGGCGTTCGGAACAATCGGAGACAGGTCCTAAGACATTGTCTCTCCAAAACCCGAATCTTTTCCATATAACTAGGCGCTATATTAAACCACAATGGACAGCCATAAGCGATGATCGGCCTTATAAGGGCCACGTAGCAAATGACCTTCACTCTGGAGTCAAGTTGACTGCTATGAAACAGTCTCCTTGTCAGAGCATAAGCCCTCTTGGCCTCAGCAAGACAAGCAACTATATGTCTATCGAAATATAGATACTGGTCAAGCCAGATACCTAGATATCTAACTACGCTTCTCACCGCCAATGGCTGCCCATCCTGTCCAATAATGGCCAATTTCTTCCAGTTTTTTCTGGTATCCCTAGAGGCCCCAGCCAATGGAGTTCTGAACAAGATTGTTTCCGTCTTCTGAAAGTTGATTTTCAACTTCCAGTCGTCGCAATATCGCTTAATTTGATCGAAGTCACGCTGCAAAAGGATATTAATGACCTCGATTTTAGAACCTGATCTGTATGCCACCAAATCGTCGGCATACGCTATAGCATGTCTGAGTGAACCCACCAGATCACTCGTGTAAATGTTAAACAGGATCGGAGAATTGACCGCCCCCTGCTGTAAACCGTTTTTAATTTGAAAGACTCTGCTCGAAGTCACGTTGCCACATTTGACTACGAACTTCTTTCCCATAAGCATATTATAAATTACATATAGCAAAGGTTTGTGCATCCCCCGCCTGGTCAACTTGTAGAAAAGTCCCTCTAACCATGCGGTGTCGAAAGCCTTCTCAAAATCAACCAGACAAGCACCCGTGCATTGGTTCTTGCATTTATGAATATGAATATGAATAGTGTCATGCCTCGCCCTGAAACCAAACTGGTTGTCCGGGATTATGTTATTGTCCTCGACACACTTTAACAGGGCTCTATTGACAACCTTTTCAAAGACCTTGCTAATATTCGGAAGTAAGCTAATTGACCGGAGATTGGCAGGGTTCGTCCTATCTTTACATTTTTTCGGGATAGGGTGTACCACAGCTACCTTCCAATGCGCCGGATAATGTGCATTATTCAGCGCATTGTTAAACAGCGTGGTGAAAATATCTACAGCCTCCAAAGGCAGGTGTCTCAATACGACGTTTGGGACACCATCCATCCCCGCCGACTTTTTATTCTTTAGTGACTCGAAGATGCACAGAAGATCATTCTTCGACACGAACAAGTGCGATGCATCTCGGCCATTGGCGACAACTGCATTAGCATGGTTTTCATCAGTGAACACGGTGAAACCGTTATTCTCAGATCGCCAATTCTCAAGTTCGGTGCGCAGATAGAAATGGCTCACCAGAGCCCTATTCTCAATGTCGTGGTTACGGCGAACAGGATTGTTCACCGTATACACGGCCTCGAAACAAGCGCCCAGCAAATCCACTTTCTCCTGTGGGTCCTCGACCACGAAAAAATCATCGTTTGAAGCGACACTTTCTGGACTTATTCCAGCAGTCAGTACTGTCTGTCTGTTCTCTGCTGTCTGGGAGATTCGAACACAAGGAATATCATTGTGATCTTTCCTCCTGAACAACTTATTTATCTGTATTAACTAAATGAAAATAAATAGATCATACACATTAACTTCACATTCAAAATTGGCGCCACAATGTTAGGGTAGCCATATTTTTTGTAATAAATAAACGGTTGTATCCCTTACTTGGTCTCAGAACCGAGGTATCATTAAGCCTAAAGTGAAATAAAGAAAATAGTCATAATCGTCTAGTCGATTTGCAAGGAATCTTTCGTTTCGTACTCGCTCCGCTCATTTCGCTCGTTTTTCGCGGCACTCATTGCAGTTGCACTCTACACCACCGTATTCACGTTTCGGATCGAGGAATATTGCTATTGGGCGTAGCATACGGCGTGCCCACTTCCCTTGATCACGATAGGAAAAATCTCCTATTGTTCATTTTGGCGCCAACACGTGGGACAAACCTTTTTGTCAGTCAATAAGTAGATTTTGAATATTGTTTAATATCAATCGAAAAAGTGCATAGTGCAATAGTGCAATATACTCCAAACAAATACTTTGGACATATAAAACTTTGGAGATTCGCGTGAGTTATGTTAAATCAACATAAGCAGTCCACTCAGCAAGAACCAGATTCAACCATAAACAATGTTGTGTTAAATCAACATCAGCAGTCCACACAGGAAGATATTAATACTAACGACGACGCAACAAAGAAGTCACCTAATAAAAACAAACATCACTTCAAACAAGAGGATGATGAAACAATCGACATCAACAATATTAACGACGTTGCAACAAAGAAGCCACCCAAAGAAAACAAGCAGCACTCCACAGAAGTAATAAACATATTTGACAACGAATCCAAGCGACCAGTCGGAGCCACGATCTTCAGTTAGATTTAATCCAGACCTCGATTGTAAAAGACGTGATCAATATATTCGTTTAAATAAAAAGTACACATTGGTTCAGATTGTTTTTTTTTATTTTTCCACTCAGTTGATATTTAAACATATTTGGCGCAGTCGGTAGGATAACGCTAAGAAGATCACGCAAAGATCCGATAGATGTTATCCAGTGTTCGAACAAGTTCCGAAACATAAATTAATAATAATATTAAGTGAGTTCGTGAGTGAATAGTGAAAAGTGGTGCTCAAGAAAATTTATTCCAAAGGAACATATTTCAATGCACAAAATTCTCTAGGAGAAACATTTGACATTCAACTCAAAAAGAATACACATAAAAAAAAAAAAATAAAAATAAAATAATAAATATGGCTAATGCAGAACAAACAGCAATCATCACCAGACTAGAAAAGGTCCCCACATTCGATGGATCCAACGATGATGTCATAAATTTCAGTAACCATGTGGACTATTTATACAATTTACTTGAGGTGGCCTATATGCCCTTGGCAAACCTCATTATCACAAATAAACTACAAGGAGAAGCAGCCAACTCGGCAAGAAGAGCCTCAGAAACAACATGGGATTCGATTAAACCCTGCCTGTTCCAGGACTTTGGAGTGAAGGAAACGTACGAGCAGCTACTTCAGGATCTTCATGCTGTCCACGCAAGGGATCTAAATTCCCTCTACCAGCAGCTAAACAACATCCTACAAAAATTAAATAAAAAATGTAAGTTAGAACCTAGTCTTATATATAATCCAATCAATAATGAAAATATTGTGCTTAATAAATTCATAAACAATTTAAACGCCCCTCAGGCAAGCATTATAATTGCTCAAAATATAAATAGTTTAAGTAATGCATATCATACATTAAGTAGATACAAACAATTGAATGATAATCATAAACCACAACAATTCCTTAAACCCAATCCTCCCCAAAATCATGGCAATAATCATAGTAATCAGAGACATAACCAAAACTTTCAGTTCAGGCAAAATTCACCTCAATTTAATAACCATATGCAGTATAGGTCTAATCAGAATCACAATGATTATAGACCGAGGGTAGATATAAATAATTCTGCTCAGGTAAGAGCTAACAATGATCGAATTTTAGGACATAGAAATCCTAACACTAGGTTTGGATTTGGTAATTCTCATCAACATAGAAATATTCCTCGACCTATGGAAACAAATAATTTGGATCATACTAATGAACCAGTTGTAAATTTTACTATCCCCGGGAGGTCGAGACACTTCCCATAATATTAGCTCATATAGATAATCAAGAGCTTAGACTCCTAGTAGATACTGGAGCCTCCATATCACTTTTAAATAAAAATAAATTTCCATATTATAAAAGAATTAAATTAAATAAACCTTTATCTATTAGTACGATAAACACGCAAACACAAATATCTGAGGAAATAATAACTCGATTACCCGTGGAATTCAAAGAAGATGACTCCACAATGGGATGGAAATTATTAGATTTTCAGAATAAGAAATTTGATGGGATTCTAGGCACCAATGTGCTAAAACCTATCAATGCTGTTATAAATTTTAAGGAAGAGTATTTAGAAATAAATAAAAATAAAATTTCATTTATTAATAGTAAACAGGGTTTGCAATGCCCTTATGTTTTTGTGTGGAATGAATGAAACACTAATAACTTTGGAAATATAATTATAAAGATTTATTGAAAATGAAATATTCTAGGAAAAACTAACTAATGAAATAATGAAAAAAAGAACACGATGTCAACGGAGACGAATGACTGAACGAGATGAAATCTGAATGTGAACTGACATGAGTAATGAGTATTGACTATTGAGTAGAGAAAAAAGGAGAGCACGTATGTATGTACGTGTATGAATACATATGCAAAAATACCGCAACATTCCGCCCACCTTGGAACGAATTACAAAATTTGTTCAAAAAAACATTGTTACAAATTACGAAATTACAAGATATGTTAAAAAAAATTACTGTTACAAGTGACGAAATCATAAAACTTGTTGAAAAATAACTATGTTAGCTGCTCAGAACTTTCATCATCGATGGACATCAGCGGTGATATCTTGACAACAGGTCGAACAAGCATCCCATCAGCTGTTTTTAGCGTAACCACTCGTACTTTGCCATCAGCTCCAGGGTGAATACAGGTTATCCTTCCCAATTTCCATTTAGCTGCAGGTAACAAGTCGTCTCGAATTAAGACTAAGTCATCCATTCGAAAATTTGGGCTAGACCGAGTCCATTTAGCACGTTGTTGAAGTTGTACTACATACTCCGTACTCCATCTTCTCCAGAAATGCTGCTTTAAATTTGATATAAGTTGCCATCTGTTTACTAAACTTCCCTGGAAGTGTATCGTGTCGGGTTCAGGTATCATTTTAAGAGGCTCCCCAATCAAAAAATGACCAGGAGTAAGCGCGACGAGATCGTTTACATCGGTTGACATTGAGCAGAGTGGTCTGGAGTTAACGCAAGCCTCGATTTCCGCCAAGAGCGTAGTAAACTCCTCGTATGTTAGTAGGATGTCTCCTAGCGTACGGCGTAGATGAAATTTAACACGTTTTACTGCTGCTTCCCAGTACCCACCCATGTGTGGGGCAGCTGGGGGGTTAAAGTGCCAGGCCGTACCATCGGCAGATAGATGCTTGGCCAATTGCCCGTCTTTAACTGCTACTTCCAGCATTCTCTTCAGTTCTCTTTCAGCCCCCACGAAGTTGGTACCGTTATCACTATACAGCTCTCCACATTGACCACGACGAGAAACAAAACGCTTGAAGACGGCGATGAACGATGCTGTTGACAGATCGCTTGAAAGCTCCAAATGCATTGCTCCAGTAGACATGCATATAAACACAGCTATGTAACCTTTGACAGATTTCGTACCGCGTCCTTTTGATAAACGGAGTCGTAATGGCCCAGCGAAATCTACTCCGCTTCGATAAAAAGCTCTCGATGCTTCCACTCGTGGTTTCGGCAGATTTCCCATAATTTGCCGTTGAACTGCTCGTGAGTACCGAAGGCATTTAACGCACGTTCTTGAAATTTGCCTAAGCACCTGGCGAGCTCCGATGACCCAAAATCGACCTTGTAACACTGCCTGCATTGTTTGTGGACCGGCATGTAATGTTAGTTTGTGAATCTCTTCACAGATGAGTTTGGTGAATTTTGCTTTTGCCGGAAGCAGAATTGGGTACTTCTTATCAGAACGAACTTGAGCGTTACTCAACCGGCCTCCCACTCTGAGAAGTCCTTTTTCGTCCAAGAACGGGTGTAATCGAAGGACTTTACTCTGGCGACTGACGTGCTTTTGAGATCGGATGCGCTGAATATCTTCGGAGAAGAAATGCTGTTGAGTAAGCCGTATCCAGAGAGTAGTAGCTTCCTCGAGATCGTGGATGGACAAATGGATGTCGTTTCGACGAGTTAATTCATGACGGTTCCTCTTCATTTCGACGGCAGCTCTAACGTTATGCAGGAATCGCAGTACATATGCTGTAACACGTTTCAAATGAGACAACGATGAATATTTGTCGATGATTTCCCATATAGGCGGTGGCTGGAGTTCACTTGTTAAATATATTGGCTCTGATTTTTGATCGAGGTTTGTTGTGAAAAGTTGCTGTGGTGGCCATGAAGTCTCGGGCTGGTTCAACCATGGTGGACCATCCCACCAGATTGAATGGTTGATTAAATGCTGTGGAAATACGCCTCTTGTGGCGCAGTCTGCTGGGTTGTCCGAAGATTGTACGTGGAACCAGTTCGCGGAAGGTATTACTTCTTGAATCTGTGATACGCGATTCGCGACAAAAGTGCACCACTTTCCGGGAGGTTGGCGAATCCAGGCCAGAGCAATGCTTGAATCGGTCCACCCATACACGTTTCGAACGTGGGGCTGTAAGGATGGTTGTATGTGTGCAATAAGTTGAGCCAGTAACGCAGCAGCACATAATTCCAGGCGAGGTAGAGATATCGTGGCGAATTTCAGCGGAGCTACCCTTGTTTTTGCTGTAAGCAGGCAAACGTTGATTTTACCATCGGGAGAGACTGTACGTGCGTATACGACTGCTGCGTATGCGGATTGTGAAGCATCAGCAAATCCATATAGATCGGTGTCGACGTTTGGGATACCCATACCAACCCACCTCGGCACCTTGATTGCTGCGAGGTTAGTGATATGTTCCCTGTATTGATACCACTGTTGTTTGACATCTAGCGGCACAGCCTCATCCCAGTCCACCTTCGGTCTCCATAAACGTTGGAACAACATTTTGGGTATGATTGTGCTGGGCGATAATATTCCAAGCGGATCAAAAAGTCTTGAGGCATCTGCAAGAAGTAGTCTCTTAGTTAAATTTGCGAAGTCAATTTCATGAACCTGAACAGTGAATGATAGTTTGTCCGAGGAAGGTTCCCATTGAAGACCCAATGTACGAACGCTGTCTTCTTCTGAAAGATCTTTCGGTTGTGTTACTTCAACTAGATCTTCTGGTATGGAGTTGATTACGAGCGGAGAGTTTGATGACCACTTCCTTAGATGAAATCCGCCACGGCTTAAGATGGTGGATATCTCTACCTGTAAACGATGTAAGTCGGTTTCTTCATGACAGCCAGTAAGCAAATCGTCCATATAAAAATCACGCAATATGATTTGAGTTGCTGATGGATGATTTTGCCCCTCGTTGATAGCAGTTTGCTGAAGAGTTTTAACAGCAAGATGAGAAGCCGATGCAACGCCATAAGTCACGGTCAGCAAACGATAATCCTTTATGTCTTCATTTGGAGAATCTCGCCATACGATCCGTTGGTAGTCAACATGTTCTGCGTCGACTCTAACTTGGCGATACATTTTTGCTACATCCGCGCACATAGCAAAACGATGAGTGCGTAGACGTAGCAGTGTCGAAAATAAATCGGGTTGAAGTTGGGGCCCGATCATTTGGGAGTCATTCAGCGAAAATCCGGTGGTTGTGCGGCATGACGCGTTGAAAACAACTCTCAACTTCGTTGTTGTGCTCGTTTCCTTCACGACGGCTCTATGAGGCATGTAATAGTGTTTCGTGGCTTCCGAAATCGGATGTGTTTCTTCCATATGCCCCAGGTCGATGAACTCATGGATGAATTCTCTGTACTGGATTCGAAGGTCTTCATCTTTGGTGAAATGCTTTTCCATACGAAGTAGAGAGCGAACAGCTGCTCGACGCGAGTCACCTAGAGGACAGTCAGGTTTGAACGGAAGTTTAACAACGTACCTGCCATCCTGTTGCCGATAGTGAGTTTGTTGAAAATGTTTCTCGCAAAGCTCTTCTTCGATGGTCAGGTGTTTTACCTCGGGTATGGATTCTACTTGCCAGAATTTAGACACAGCCTTTGTTAGAGTGGTGTCAGCATGCAGACACAGCGTAGTATTTGGATGAATTGAGTCCACAGCCTTTCCGAAAAGAACCCAACCAAGAGTTGATAGTTGCGCGCAAGGAGTACCGTCAGGTCCTTTGATCAAACCTGCGCGAAGGAATTGACCCAACTCGTCGGCTCCTATTAGGATGTCAACTGCTGCTGGTGTATGGAATTGCGGATCTGCCAATTGAAGTCTCTCAATATGAGGCCAACGAACTTCGTTCAGTGGAGCGGATGGTATGTTGTTGGTTATTTTGGTGAGTATTTGAGCACGAACAGACGTTGTAAAACTTTCATCGGTAGATGATATGTTGAGTCTTATTTCACCTTTAGATTTCCCTGCTGCTGTGCCACCTATTCCTTCGATCATCGTTGAGCTGGAGCTTCTCTTCAATTTCAACCGTTGTACACAGCTTTCGGAGACGAATGTTAGATGTGAACCATTATCGAAAAGCAACCTGGCTATTTGAAATGATCCACCTTGGTCCATAACTTTGACGATGGCTGTACCGAGGAGAATGTGATGATTACTTGAATGGCGATCAAATGGTACTGAACTGTTGATTGCGGTAGCTGTGGTCGATATTTGCACCTCTCGATGTAATAAGGTGTGATGACGTGCTTGGCAAACGCGACAGTAGTTTTCACTACGACAATTTAAATAATCATGACCAGCTGTGAGGCAATTTGTACACAACTTCTTCTTCTGCACGAACGAGAGTCGTCCCTCAACGTCGAGTTTCCGAAAATTTTCGCAGATGTGAAGTCTATGCGAGCTGGAACAATATGTGCATACATGCTTTTGAAATCTGGAAGATTTGCTGGATTCTGATTGACTTGGTGTTGCGCTGTGAAAAACTCCCGTACCGGGTTTGCCCTTACTCTTGGGTTGACTAGAGTGAACTTTGACAATTGTTTTATTTTGTTGATGAGAAGTAATAGCGTCCAAAGAACGACATCTCTTTTCCAAGAAAGACACCAGTGTATCAAAGGCGGCAACCTTGTCATTTGCCTGTGAGAGCTCCCATTGTTTATAGGTTTCCGCGTCGAGCTTGGATGTGGTGAGATGTAGAAGCCAATCGTCCCAATTTTCCACCGGTCTTCCAAGCGCTTTGAGTGACTGGTAATGCTCTTGAGTGTTGTCGAGGAGTGCTTTTAACTCAGCCGAAGATTCGTTGTTGACTTTTTTGATGGAAAAAAGAGCTCGAAAATGTGAGTCGACGATAACACGCTCAACGTCATAACGTTTTCGTAACAATTCCCATGCTTCACTGTAGTTTTCGTCAGTTATTGGGAATGCTTTTACTACGTTAAGAGCCTCGCCTTGCAGACTGCTTCGCAGGTAATGTAGTTTGAGTGCACCAGAAATATTTGCTTCGTTGTGGATGAATGACGTGAACGCGTCTCGGAATGGTCTCCAATCTTTCGGATCGCCGGAAAAGTGTGGCAAGTCCATTGGTGGGAGCTTGATATCTGCACGAGAAGAATGTTTGGTGTTACCTGATTTCGATGCGTTGCTGTTGGCCTTGCATGCATTTGCAGCGCGCTTGAAATTTGCAAATGCCTGCCTATACCAATCTTCGCCCTGTTGCCTTTCAGCTTCCTGAGCCTGTATGGTCTCGCTGCCGCAGGAAAGTTCGACTGCATCTTGTGCTGTGCAAAAAGCGTTCCATTGCTGCTCCAAGAGAACGAAGAATGATTCCAGCGCTGCCTCGTCATGTTGCTCAGATTTCTTGCTTGAAGTTAAACTGCGTTTAAGTCCATTTCGCGCACTATCACGTTTTATTATCGCCGACATTATGCGAAAAGTGTTTTTAAAGTTTTAAATTATCTTTTATTAATGTTAATAGTTTTTTTTTTAATTTAATTAATCGAGCGTCATATCACCGAGCGATTACTTGAAAAAGACGCGCAGCCTCTGCTTCGTACTGTTCCGATGGCTAACGATGATAATGAGAAACGGTTATTCGCGACGCTTGTTGCGAGCAAAATAACGGCGTGCATATACTATAAATAATTGAAAACACGCGCTAATTCTTTTATTTTAATGTGGCTACGAAGGACCATGTTTTTGTGTGGAATGAATGAAACACTAATAACTTTGGAAATATAATTATAAAGATTTATTGAAAATGAAATATTCTAGGAAAAACTAACTAATGAAATAATGAAAAAAAGAACACGATGTCAACGGAGACGAATGACTGAACGAGATGAAATCTGAATGTGAACTGACATGAGTAATGAGTATTGACTATTGAGTAGAGAAAAAAGGAGAGCACGTATGTATGTACGTGTATGAATACATATGCAAAAATACCGCAACACCTTATGACTATGAAAATATCACTCAGTTGAGCGTAAATCACATGAGTATAAATCAATTAATTCCCGAAGACTTAAACTTCGAGGAACGGAGGGAACTCCAGCAGTTCCTTCACGAAAATAGAGATCTATTCTACCGTGAAAATGATACTCTTAGTTCTACTACGCAGACCATGCACAAAATCCGAACGACGGATGACATACCAGTTTACACAAGAATATACAGATACCCAAAAATTCATGAAGATGAAATTAACAGGCAAATCTCTCAAATGTTACGAGACGGTATTATAAGAAAGAGTATATCGCCATATGCCTCCCCAATATGGGTTGTGCCTAAAAAGCAAGATAATTCTGGTCAAGAAAAATGGCGTATTGTCGTTGATTATCGGAAGCTCAACGAAAAGACAATTGAGTATAAGCACCCAATTCCCAATATAGATGAATTACTTGATAAACTTGGCAGATGCCAATACTTTTCTACTTTGGACTTAGCCAAAGGCTTCCACCAAATAAGAAACGATCCTAAGGATATAGAGAAGACCGCCTTCTCAACACCTTCAGGACACTACGAATTTTTACGCATGCCCTTCGGACTCAAAAATGCACCGGCGACATTCCAGTGCATGATGAACGAAGTATTGACAGATTACATTGGCAAAATTTGTGTCGTTTACCTTGATGATATATTAATATTCTCAACTTCTCTTAAAGAACATATGACAAACCTTCATTTGATTTTCAAAAAACTACGACAATATAATTTGAAAATTCAAATTAATAAGTGTAACTTTTTAAGAAAAGAAACACAATTTTTGGGACATACTATTACTTCTTATGGTGTAAAGCCCAATGCAGACAAAATTACTGCAATTCAAAAAATAGAGGTAGCAAGGACTACTAAACAAATCAAAAGTTTCTTAGGACCGACAGGGTACTATAGAAAATTTATTAAGGATTATGCAAAAATTGCATTACCTTTGACCAAATGCCTAAAGAAAAATTCTAAAATCAACGTAAATGATGGAGAATATCTCAAAGCTTTTGAGGATCTTAAAGAATACCTAACAACAGAACCTATATTAGCGTATCCGGATTTCAAAAAGAAATTCACTTTGACAACTGATGCTAGCAACCACGCTATCGGAGCTGTCCTATCCCAAGATAGTCATCCTGTAAGTTATATATCTCGAACATTGAATGAACATGAGCGAAACTACTCCACAACGGAAAAAGAGTTATTAGCTATTGTATGGGCAATACGGTACCTAAGACCATATCTGTATGGTAAAACATTCGATCTCAAGACAGATCATCAGCCACTGAAATGGCTTCAAGCTAAAAATCTAGGAAAGGATATTTCTCCTCGCCTACAGCGATGGATTCTCCAATTAGGAGAATATGATTTTCAGATAGATTACCTTAAAGGAAAAAATAATACTGTAGCTGATTTTCTCTCCAGAGAAATAAATATAGCCAAGGCCAATCACAGTATGATACCCACAATACATTCCCAAGTTGAAAACAGTAATGATCATTTTCCAATAAAAGACACTGCTGTCAATGCATATTCGCAACAAATCATACTTGTGTCCGGCAAGAAAATAAAAATTAAAACTTTAAAAGTCAAAACAAGAATTATTCTAGGAATAGAAATTTTAAATGGTAATGATTTTGAAAACTTAATAAAGACCTATATAGAAAATAAACCCACAGGCATTTTTACAGACTTTGATGAATCTCAATATAATATTCTGCAACAGAAACTAATAAATCTTTATGGAACTAGAATAAAGTTCTACAAATGCTCCTACTTATGCAAAGACATAATCTCAGAAGAGGAAGCAGTAAAACAAATACGCCTTTATCATGAACACGAAAATAACCATGCAGGTATTGAGGAAAATTGGCAAGGATTACGAAAGAAAATCTACTTCAAAAACCTTCGTCAATTAATTACCGAAATAATCAACTCTTGCAATATTTGTAGCATGTATAAATATGATAGGCATCCTATAAAAGATAAATTTCATATTACTGAAACCCCAAAAGATATACGAGAAATTATGTCCATGGATATATACGAAACAGCTAAAACAAAATTTCTCACATGTATAGATAGATTCAGCAAATTCGTAGAATTTAGATACCTTCCTAATGTTTCGCATATTACTCTAGAAGAGAATATAGCTGAACTAATCTCTCATCCAAAGAAACCTGAAAAACTTATCCTTGACAATGAATTTAATGCTCCTAGATTAATCTCATTTCTAAAAGAACAAAATATTAATTTTCATTTTACAAAAGTAAATTCTCATACAGGGAACTCGGACATAGAGTCATTCCATAGAGCACTAAAACAAAAAATTCGAATACAAACTCAAGGAAAAACCAACCCCAATACTAATGAAATAAGAAAAATTGTAGCGAAAGCTATCAGACTGTACAATACCTCTGTACATAGCGTTACTAAAGACACACCATTTAATATACACTACGGTCAATGCGATAAGATAAAGATTCGCGAGCTCATCATTAAGAACAAAGCTTGCATCATATCTAAAATAAACAAAGATCGCGAAAGTTATCTTGAAAATAGAAGCCAAGCATTCATTCGAAACCCACGGGCTGATCGAAACAAACTGGAACCAGTATTCAGATACGGTCCAACCGAAGAACAGCATAGTCGCAATATACAACGTGTAAGAAAATAAGAAAAACTCGTGATAATTTTAAAAACAAAAACAATCTGAAATACGCGAATAAAACTCGAAGTGAATACGCAAAAGTTAGAGAGTTGCGGTCTATAGGAACAATTTCTGAAGAAGACGACCACTGTACATCTAAATTCGCTCTACAAAAGTATAAGCTTAGGAAGTGAAAATGAAAGTATTTCTGTTTCTTATAATAATAAAAGTAATACATAGTAGTAAAATAAATATTGAAAATATAGATACTGAAAATGGTTATACAATAATTAAACACGGATATACAAATTTAGTTGACGGTTACAATAATATAGTTCACATAATAAATACCACTGATATTGAAGCACTTATTGACAAATTAGAAGGAATAGTGATGAAGACAAATCAAGTGAAAACAAAATTTATTCCCCCTGATATTTTTCAAAGATTAGACAACCTTAGAACAGAATTAAAGACAATAACACAATATAAGAAAACTAAACACCATATAATCAAAAGAGGACTATTCAATTTTGGAGGTAGCATTCTGCAATTTATTTTTGGAACCATGGATGAAGAAGACAGAATAGCTATAGAAAAAAGAATAAGGAAACTTAATGACGTAACCGAGAAACTGATAGACAATAATAATAAGCAAGTGAAAATTAACCTGCAACTACAATCAAGTATACAACAAATTTATAATCGATTGCCTAATAATTCATGGGAATCACCAACAACGAACGTAGCTAAAGATCTTATAATTCTACAAATAGAAAATAGGCTCGAACACATAGACAATATCATTGAAACTATCCAGAACAATCTCCTTAGCAGCAGATTAGGTATTTTAGTTAGCAACATGCTTACAGTTGGAGAAATTGAAGAAAATGAAATAGGATTTATGAAACTTAAACAAATTAAAGTTAGCAGCGCTACTTATGGAAAAAATCAAATAGTTTTTATCATACAAATTCCAAATAACATTCTCCCTTTCCAACAAGCCATAATCCTACCAATTACCAACTCTATAAAAGAAGAAATAAAATTTGAACCTACTGAATTGTTAATTAATTCTAAAATGTATTATGAAGAAGGAAAAAATTAAATAAAGCATTTAAGAGAATTTAGAACCCTTGTACTAAAGTAAGAAATGTAAACAGAAACATTGTAACAGAAATAAAGGAAGGATTAATTTTAATCAAAAACGCTAATGTAACACTACAGAGTACTTGTGATGAAAGGAATAATTTAAAAATTAAAAACAATGTATTAATAAAATTTCAAAATTGCGAAATCTCTGTTCTTAATATAAGCTATAAAAACTATGTAAACTTTAGATGCCAACCCATAAATTTAGATGTAAAAATATCAAATATAAGCATGAATGATATAAACTTGGACATTGATAATATAGATGTAATTTTAAAAGATTTAGATACTCATAAGGTATTTAATTTTAGTTTCACAACCATATTTGTAATAGCATTAGTTATTATACTTTCCTACAAAACATATAATTTCGTCAGGAGGCGAAAAACTAGGGGAAGAGGAGTTATGTTAAATCAACATAAGCAGTCCACTCAGCAAGAACCAGATTCAACCATAAACAATGTTGTGTTAAATCAACATCAGCAGTCCACACAGGAAGATATTAATACTAACGACGACGCAACAAAGAAGTCACCTAATAAAAACAAACATCACTTCAAACAAGAGGATGATGAAACAATCGACATCAACAATATTAACGACGTTGCAACAAAGAAGCCACCCAAAGAAAACAAGCAGCACTCCACAGAAGTAATAAACATATTTGACAACGAATCCAAGCGACCAGTCGGAGCCACGATCTTCAGTTAGATTTAATCCAGACCTCGATTGTAAAAGACATGTTCAATATATTCGTTTAAATAAAAAGTACACATTGGTTCAGATTGTTTTTTTTTTATTTTTCCACTCAGTTGATATTTAAACATATTTCGTGTCGGTATTCGGTAGTCGGTTTCGGTTGTGTGGACTGTGAATCCTGGACCATCACCTCAATAAACCACCAGTGAAGGAGGAGCAGAGGACATCCATCAAGAAAGAAGAAGCCATTGAAGACAAATAAAGAGTTGATAAGTATACATCTTCTCGAAAGGTGCGTGTGCATTAATTTAAAGCGAATGTGCGTCGCTACTTAATCGCATAATCCTCGCCATGCGCGTATTCTCGATTCAGCAAAATCACCTTAAATTAATAACGCACATTGGTCTTAAATTTGCTTTATTCATGCATGTGTAGAAAAAGTTACACTATATTAATTGATACACATACAATAAAATCGATTAAATCAATTCGAAGAGCTTTGTTTTGGACTTTGATTTTTGCTAATTCACGCCATCAACCAACGTTAAAATTTGTAGTTGTTGCATTGGCGAAAGTCGTACCACCCACAACGTCATCTTCATTTCTTCTTTGGTCACTCATCCGTTTCGTACCATAGTTTCACTGGCTCAGTGCATGTACCTACTGTACTTGATCTGGGACTGCACCAAAACTGTTATCGAATCGATGAGAATTTCGATAAGAGATTGAATAGTTCAAAACGCTTTAACTACGCCGAAAAATCACATCGTCAATTAAGTTTGAATAGTACGGATTAATCGCTTAAACGTTATACCTCAGACATACATACTTGGAAGTTTAGGCAGATTGTGAACATCACCATAATGCTGGTCAAAGCATAATTCACGATCACATCAGCAACTCGTAGCATGACTTTCATTGGATAATCAAAGGGATTGGGATAATTAGTCGGTTAATAAATTCTTTCGTACATTTACACAAATTTGAATATTGGATTTAGTTTGAGGTTGAATAGTTCGAAATTGGTTTTTACGTCGAACAAGTTTGCTTGGTGTTCAAAGTTGGATCATCGTTGATAGTTGGGGTAACTGTCGTTAATTCTGTTGTGTTGCTGGTCGCTGGATATCTGCATTTGAGAAAGCGGCAGTCATAATAAGCTTGGATTATCAATATCGAAAGTAGCCTTGATTGTTTTTGTTGGGCAGTTGGCGGTTAGATTATTGTCGTCGAGTCAAGCTTGAAGGATAGTTTAAGCTTTCAGGTGATCTTATAACCCACCCTTCTCAGCATCATCGTTGGCTTCGAATTCATTCTTCACCATGCCAGATGAGGAAGAGTTAAAACAACAACGCGCGACGACAAAGAGCAGCATCACCCGCATTAAGACATTCATCGATAAAACACCAAATCTGTCACTTGTAGAGCTAGAATGTAGGCTAGGTATTTTGGAGTCCTACTTCAAGCAAGGGTTATCTTTCCAAATTCAAATAGAACGTTTGCAGCCAACGGATACTGGGAGATGTGAATTGGAGGAGTTGTATATAACGACGAAAACAAAAATCGTCACTCTTATGGGGCCAGGAAGACGAAGCAGTACATTCGATACGTCGTTTTCGATACCACCACCTTAACATAATCGCTTGCCACATCTTCATTTGCCGAAGTTTGACGGAAGGTACTCGGAATATAAAAACTTTATCAATTCGTTCGAAACTTTAGTTAATTCAGATCTCACCTTAACTAAAATTGAAAAGTTTAACCATTTGTTATCGTGTCTGTCGGGTCCGGCGTTGGGTACCATCCGTGCATTTCAAGTTACGGAAGACAATTATTCCAAGGCTTTGGATAAATTGAAAGAGCGATACGACAACAACACTTTAATATTTCTTGAAAGTATTGCTGCTTTGTTCGAGCTTCCTCAGTGTTCAAAAACGTCATCTTCACAACTCAGGAATCTGGTAGACAATATATCAGCCATTTATAGTTCGCTTTTATCCATCGGGAAGGAAAGCGATGTGTGCAATGCCATAATTATTTACATTGCCATGTCGAAAGTTGATAAGGAGACGCAAGCCAAATGGGATGAGCAACTTGATTATTCCAAGTTGCCAACTTGGGATGAATGTGCAAAGATGATCGGCAAACGATGCCAGTACCTGGAGGCTCGGGACTCTAAACCATTTCATTTAGAACGCGTTGACCATCAAAATCGGTCAAGCTCAACAAAAACGCACAGGTCTGCAGCACGACCACAAACTTCTTTGGCTCTTTTACAAAAATCGTGTACATTTTGCAAGGATTGTAGTCATTTTATTTCAGCTTGTCCCAGCTTTATTAGGCTTTCAATCCCGGAGAGGTTCTCTAATACAAAGAAACTAGGACTGTGTTTGAATTGCCTAGCTAAAGGACATAACATGTCCAAATGCCCTTCAGCACATCGGTGCAAAACTTGCAAACAACCTCATCACACGTTGCTTCACCGGCAGCAACAAGAAGTCGCTTCAAGTAGTAGTGAAGAAACATCCTCGGCGGCAGTTAATACTGCGAGGAATACACCGAGTCAAGTTATTTTGGCCACAGCGCTAGAACTTGTACAAGACTCAACAGGAGATTACCAAATAGGTAGAGCACTGCTGGATTCAGGATCACAAATTAGCTTGATGAGCGATAAGTTTGTGCGTATCCTTAACCTTAACAGAACCAAAAAGCATTTAGAAATTGTTGGAGTAGGCTCGACACAAACCCACTCAACCTATCAAACCCAGAGCATCATTAGATCTCGATATAGTAACTTCGAGATGTCGCTGGAGTTCGTAGTAACTCAAAATATCACTGGGCATCAGCCGGACAAATCTATTGTAGTCTCGGATTGGAAGCTGCCAAGTAATGTTGAGCTGGCCGACGAAGGCTTCAACGAAGCTTCAGACATCGACTTACTATTAGGCGCAGAGGCCTTTTTATACCCTATTCTAAGGGTATATTAATTTTGACGCATAGTTTGTAACATACCTTAATATTGCCCGTAGACCCCTAAAAGTTACTATATTTATGATCAGCATCGATAGTAATGTCGATCTAGCCATGTCCGTCCGTCCGTCCGTCCGTCCGTCCGTCTGTAGCCAAAAATTAGGCCTTTAAACTGGACCTAGAGAGCTGAAATTTTAACCATATACTCTCTAGGGTCCCGAAATAATCAAGTTTACGAATTTTTGAAATCCGCCCACAGACACGCCCACAAACTCAAAAAAACAAAATTTTGGAAAAAATCGAATTTTGAGCTAGAAAGCTGAAATTTTTTATATATGATCTATGACTCCTAAAACTGCTCGGGATAAAAAAATTTCAAAATCCGCCCACTGACACGCCCACAAATAAATAAAATAATTTTTGTTTACCCTATTCTAAGGGTATATTAATTTTTGAAAATCCAAAGTTTCAGCTAGGGAGCTGAAATTTATAGTATATACTCTCTATGGGCCCTTTATGCTCATGTGTAAATATTTTCAAAATCCGCCCACTGACACGCCCACAATTAATTTTTTTTTTTTTGAAAATTCAAAGTTTGAGCTAGGGAGCTGAAATTTATAATATATACTCTCTAGTAGCCCTTTATTCTCATGTCTTAATTTTTTTTAAATCCGCCTACTGACACGCCCACAATTAAATAAAACAATTTTATTGAAACACCCAAGTTTGAGCTAGGGAGCGTTTTTTTTTTGATAAAATCCTTTAAATGTTATATAACAAAATATGTAGAGCGTTCTTAACAATTCAACCATACTTAGACTTTTGTCACGCCCACTTATGAGGGATAGGAATAAGAATAGGGTATCCAACAGTTCGCCCAAGCGGACTGTAGCCCGTCCCTATGTTTTGATATGCTTTCAATAGGCCAGATAAAAATCGGACCAGGACTACCAACATTGCAAAAAACCAGGCTCGGATGGATAGTGTCAGGAAGATGCAAAATCCCAGGAAATACTACAACTTTTCTATGTTGTCACACACCAGAAGATGATTTCCTTCACTCGTACGTCGAAAAGTTTTGGGAATTAGAGGAAACAAATAGTCAAAAACAGAAATGGACCGAAGAACAGATTCAGTGCGAAAGTCGTTTCCTGGAAACAGTAGAAGTTCTTCCCAGTGGTCGCCTTTCAGTCCAGTTACCTTTCAAAAAGGATCCAGAAAGCCTAGGAGGTTCCAATGATATCGTGTTAAGAAGGTTTCTGTCTCTCGAACGCAAGTTAAACAAACAACCCAATCTGAGAACGGAATATACCAAATTCCTTAAAGAATATAAAGACTTAGGCCATATGTCAATCGTAAAGAGCCCGAACTTGCAATTACCTCATTATTTTATTCCTCATCAGTGCGTATTGAAGCCTAATAGTATTTCTACAAAGTTGAGGGTGGTTTTCGATGCTTCATGTCGCACATCCTCGCAAATATCACTTAACGGAATTTTGATGATTGGCCCTAAGATTCAAGATGACCTCTTCATTATTTTGCTTCGCTTCCGACTGTTTAGATTCGCTTTGACGGCAGATATCGTAAAGATGTATCGGCAGATTCTAATCCATCAATCTCACCGCCGATTCCAATACATTCTTTGGCACGAAAATGTTCTAGATCCGATACAAACGTACCAGTTAAACACTGTCACATATGGAACATCCGCTGCACTATTTTTAGCTATTCGTTGTCTTCGGTTTCTAGCGAACAAGTTCAAGGACACTTACAGTAGTGGCTCTAAGGTTCTTAGGTCAGACTTCTATGTTGATGACATGATTACAGGAGCCGACGATTTAGGGTCGCTACTTCAGATTAAGGAGCAGGTCACCACAATCTTAGCGTCTGCCGGATTCGAGCTGTCAAAGTGGCACAGCAACCATAAGATGGTATCCGAAGCGCTAATGGACAACCAAACAAAGCATTTAAAAATTGTCGATGATTGTCTAACGAGTACTTTAGGAATCAATTGGAACTCAGAAGACGACCAGTTCCAATTTTCGTACAAGCCAAACCGAACTTTTTCGAAAAATACAAAACGATCGATACTTTCAATGGCATCATCGCTCTTTGATCCCATGGGGCTGCTGAGCCCTATCATCATACGGGCAAAGATCATCCTTCAAAGGTTATGGGTCGAAAAGCTCGATTGGGATGAGTCAATTCCACAGAATATCAATACGGAGTCGGAACAGTTTCTTGCTGACCTGAATTCTCTCCAGAACCTGCCCGTCCCGAGGTATGTGTTAGCGGAGAACAAGACAGAAGTGCAGATACATGGTTTCTGCGACGCATCCATGAGTGCGTACGGATGCTGCATATACACGAGGACATCAATGCCAAACGGAAAGGTGACAACAAGGTTGCTAGTTGCTAAGTCTAGGGTCGCTCCAGCTAAACGTAAACAGCTTCCAAGTTTAGAACTGTGTGGGGCACACTTATTGGCAAGACTTTGGGCGAAAATCAACGATATTTTTGGAAATTCTTACGCTCAAGTATTCTTTTGGACCGATTCGGAGATCGTGCTTCACTGGATAGGGACTCATTCATCCAAACTTAGTGTGTTCGTCGGAAATAGGGTAGCGGAAATTCAGGAGAAGTCCGCTAAAGTGACCTGGAGGCATGTTCCGAGTGAACATAATCCGGCAGACAAGGTATCTAGAGGAAGCACGGTGAATGAGTTGCGACAGTCAATTTGGTTTTCGGGTCCTAAGTTTCTGCAGCTGTGCCCAGACAAATGGCCACACTCATCGAAGAAGGGAATAGCACAGGCGGAATTGTGTCTGGAAATGCGCAAAACGGCACTTCTTTGTCAGGAGAAGCAGTCTCCAGATTATATTTTAGGTATCATAACAAAGTATAGTTCCTATATGAAACCCATTCGAATCATCGCATACATCCTGAGATTCTGCAACAGAGCGAGGAAGCAGAAAATTGGAAAGGATCACATTCTTTCAGCGAATGAGCTGAAATCATCATTAAATCGAATAGTATGGATTATCCAGAAGACATTCTTCGGCGACGAGTTGAAGTCCTTACGATCAAATCGACATCTAACAGGATCAATCAAGTGGCTTACCCCATTCATAGATACAAGCACAGGGTTTGAGCTATTAAGAGTAGGTGGTCGTCTGAAGCATGCCTATTTACCGATTGAACAAAAGTATCCACTACTATTACCAAAAAACTGCAGTTTCGTTTCGTCTTTGGTTAGGCATTTACACTTGACAAATTACCATGCCGGTCCAAAAATGCTAGTTTGCTTAATTCGGAGACAGTTTTGGGTAGTAAATGCAAGAGAAATCGCACGTCAAGTAGTTAGGAGATGCATACACTGCGTCAGATACAGGCCAAAACTACTTGAGCAAATCATGGGCAATTTACCACCGGAGAGATTAAGAGTATCTCGCCCATTTTCATGCTGCGGGGTAGACTTTTGCGGGCCCGTGATGACATATTTAAACATTCGTGGCAAAAGACCATACAAAGCATATATTGCCGTTTTTGTGTGCTTTGCGTCAAAAGCTGTACATTTGGAGGCAGTAACAGATCTTTCTTCAGAAGCTTTTATAGCGGCCTTAAAAAGGTTGATAGGTCGCCGGGGACTTCCGTCAGATATTTATTCTGATAACGCTACCAATTTTGTAGGCGCACAAACAAAGCTCTTAGAATTTAGTCAAAAGTTCTTTGAAAAATCGTCAAAGGAAACAATTTCGAATTTTTGCACTAATAAAGGTATAAATTTTCATTTCATTCCTCCCAGGGCTCCTCATTTTGGTGGATTGTGGGAAGCTGCGGTTAAGGTGGCAAAGGGCCATTTGACAAGAACTCTTGGCAATTCGAAGCTGACATACGAGGAACTTGCTACATCACTGGTGGAAATCGAGGGAATTATGAATTCTCGACCAATAACTCCACTTTTGTCAGATCCCAATGATTACGAGGCTCTTACACCGGCCCATCTCCTCATCGGCACGTCATTGAAGGCAGTTTCAGAGGCACCTGAAGATAATCCTAACATAAGCTACCTACAGAGATGGAGACGTATCAACGCAGTGAAATCGCACTTCTGGAGAACTTGGTCGGCGGAGTATCTGAGTGAGCTCCAACAACGCACAAAATGGTCCTCAGAGCTGGAAAATCTTCATGTCAACGCTATGGTGCTAATTCATGAAGACAACCTACCACCACAAAGATGGCTCATGGGAAGAGTCGTTCAAGTCGTCAAGGGCAGTGACGGAAAGGTCCGAGTTGCTGAAGTAAGAACGCCAAGAGGAATCTTCAAACGGCCGATTCGAAAACTGGCACTGTTACCTGCTTGAAAGCAGAGTGCTTCCAAAGGGGGCGGAATGTTGAGGCCGAAGCATTCAACAGTCATCATTAAACAAAATTGTAAAAATTGTAGAACAGATGATTAACTAAATGAAAATAAATAGATCATACACATTAACTTCACATTCAAAATTGGTGCCACAATGTTAGGGTAGCCATATTTTTTGTAATAAATAAACGGTTGTATCCCTTACTTGGTCTCAGAACCGAGGTATCATTAAGCCTAAAGTGAAATAAAGAAAATAGTCATAATCGTCTAGTCGATTTGCAAGGAATCTTTCGTTTCGTACTCGCTCCGCTCATTTCGCTCGTTTTTCGCGGCACTCATTGCAGTTGCACTCTACACCACCGTATTCACGTTTCGGATCGAGGAATATTGCTATTGGGCGTAGCATACGGCGTGCCCACTTCCGTTGATCACGATAGGAAAAATCTCCTATTGTTCAATCTGGATTAGATATATTTTATACTCCCACTGCATTGCAGCCATGCCTGGCCACCTGTGGGCTTTGTGGTTTGACCTCAAAGAATGTGGAGAAGCCTCCTGCTTTCAGATCCGTCCCTCAGTGATGCCAATGCTGACATTTGCTTTCCAAACGGGATTCGTAGGAAATCCCCGTTGAACATTAAGATACCGTTCCATTTTTGTTTCTTCTATATTTCATCCTATTATATAATATTTCAAACCGGCGAACCGCACAGGCGCACAGTGAAGTTGGAGGGTTATGAAAGAAGAATTATCAAATTACTATAATTATTATTACTCACGCTGTTTCGCAACAATTTTCTGACAATTCATTGGTGGTACATTCTTAAGATCTGTTTTAAAGTAGGCTATCGCATTCAATTCAAAAAGCCATGTATTGATTGTTTTCATTTTTTCTAAGGTACACGTCTGAAATGAATAAATAGAAATATAGAAGATTAAATTCGATGATATTTTTAAAGCAATACAATCACAAAATTCAAATAATACTGAATTGCACTAAATGGTAATGTAATGTATTTGATACTCACTTGGCAGTACAATAATTTAACTGACCTTGTGAGAATCGAAAAATGCAGGTACTTCAACATGTGAAAAATAATATAACATATTTTGCTCAGATCAAATATCAAAAACAAAATTCGGATGTTGAATTCGATTAACAAGTTTTTATGAATAAGTATTTGCTATGACTGGATTGGTAAAGGTTATAAATTGATAAGTGGTATACGAAATCTAACTCTTACTTTCATACCTACATATCTGAAGCTATAAACAATTTGTTGTTGTTTTTTCGAATTTAATTAACATATTAATGATATAAAAGAAACAAGCAGATTAAATACAAATGTAGATCACAACACAAACAATGACTAAACGAACTATTGATCGAGTGGAAAAATTAACGATACACTCGCGTGATTCTAGAATGACTTATTATTATATTAAATGCAAATTAATTGAAATTCAAAGCAAACACGTTTTCGATAAAGTCGTCACAGAGTAACACTAATCCAACAGGATTTTCAAATAACAAAATAAACTGTTCTGAAAATTAGGTAACAGTTCCGAAGAGGGTAGGGTAGAAGAGTTATGTTGAGCACATAATCTGGCGTTGCTTTCGTATCGTTCACTTTGACCTTTGGGCTCAAAATGAAAATTTAATTCAAACCAACGACATGAATCCCAAATTAAGAAATAGTTTGACAGTTCATATATTCTAAAGAATTATTTGAAAAAGCTATGCGAAAACTATTACGTATAATTAATGCATATTATAACGCCCATCCTTAATCCTTATTATTATCTAAATCGGGATAGTTAAACGCCAATAGACGCGCAATAAGAAAAATAAAGTAAATTTAAATAACTTTGGGACTAGCCATTGGGCTATATCCCACCAATCGTCCATAAATACACTAAAGTAGAATTCGCTAAATGAGTCTAAGTCAGTCGTAAATAAAAAGGAAGGTGGTTTTAGTGGGTGGCGGGCCAGACACTACTAGCTTCACTAGTGTCTTTCAAGATTTCCACCTACCCTCGGAAAAAAAAAATCGCGTTGAGGCTGGATTGACACTAAGGTCGGTTGCCACGAAGCAATCCTAAACTCCAAAACATCAAACCAATGACCATACCACGTCGAGTTAATCGGTTCTCGTCAGATCACCGTAATTAAACGACGTTGGGCGCGGTTAGTACGTAGATTGGGGACCGTTTGAGAACAACCGCGTGTCGTTGGCCAGTCCCATCTACAGAGTTGAGGTAGATAATACATACGTGGTATCACAATGGACCTAAATTGATCTAAGTGTGTAGGCTTCTGCCGACAGCCACCTAAACCTAACCTAACCTAGCTAAATGCATGTAATGTGAACATGAACCGCTTATTCGATGTTGAGGTCTTTGCATCGAAGGTTTAACTGAATCTTTTACCTGCTTGATTTAATCCCTTTAATTCCCCTTAGTACGATTCCTTATTTTGTTGCTACATTTCGTGCCCCGACTTCTTATCACATTCGCAGCTTTTGGATGATCAGTATAGCCCGTAGATAATAATACAAAAGGCAAGCCATCCAACGCCGTCATTCGGACGTTCGTCGTTTCGACGCTCGGTGAAAAACATTCAGTAAATTTTCGTTTCGTTGGTGAATTTGAGAGTAGTTCTGCCACTGCCCTTTGTCTTGATGATTGTTCCGTTTTTTTACTATGTCTCTGGAGGGTGTCCTATCAAAATTTCCACCTTAAGTGCGAGGCGTTCCGAAGGGGTGTCATTTGCGAAAAATCTTATTTTCACTCTATATCAATGATATAGGTACAAGCTGTTATTCTAAAATCATCAAAACACTTTTACGCCGATGATATTCAATTTTAAAAAAATTGGGCCCTTAGTCTTATAGCTGCGCCAATGAATAAACCGATTCAAAGGATATCGGGCACACTGCTAGTCGTTGGAGAATAGCGTGGCACTCAATCCAGGTAAATGTTAATGTTGAAACAAAAAAAATATAAGGCATTAACAGCCTTTACGGGGCCCAAAACCCAGCTTCTCCGATCATTTGCTTGTGCGAAGTAGATTTGCATATACAATGTTACCGCCGAATGAATAATGGCAAACTAAGGAAGAATTGTCTTTAATCAATGAATTAAATGAGAAATCTTAATAACAAACTTTTTCACCAAAGTAGGTGAATTAACGAGAAATCAAGTTAAGACAGCGAATTTTTGAACCAAATGTGATGTTGGATGTGGTATCTCCATACAACTTATTACTTAACGACAATTAGCTAATGCATTGACATGACTTTTAATTAATAAGCCGTGAACTAACTTTTAATGCACATTGTAGTTAATTTGTGAATTAGAGGCTACTTAAGTAATTTTTATTCATTCGGCTGTAAATGTTTAGTTATTTAAAAGAAAGAGCTATCCTCCTTTACATCTATTATGTTGAACGGCTCAGCAATAGCATTTTGGAAACATCAAACAAACTAGGCATTGTGTTCAATAGAACACATATATGGAATAACTATATAAATGCGATTGTGGGTAAGCTGCACGGCGTTCTTCGAACTCTTTGGTCTGCTCAAAAGTTCACACCACTGAAGACAATGTAAGCTCTTAAGCTCTGGTTATTCATGCGCTTATTCAAGGATGGAAAATAAACTGCGATTACATTTAAAAGGATGCTTCAAGTACCATTAAACAGCACTATCTGTTATGGCGTCTAGCCTTAGAAGGTTTGACCACATCTCACATTTGGCAAAGCACTTGCTGGATAGGTCTTTTCAGTACTACATAAAGTTTCTTTCTCTTGTTTTTCTTTTGAGCGTTATGTTGCATGCATTTCAAGTCGAGACTCACCACCTTTTCATCGACTTTAAAGAACCATATGATAGCATTCATCGTCCGGAGATCAACGTGGCGATGGCCGGATTCGGGATTCAAGCAAAACTGATCCAGTTGGGTCGCGTGACACTTGAAAAATACGCAGTGTAATGTGCAGTTTGGAAGCAGCTCTTCGGAATTATTCCAAACTTGTACTGGATTACTGGATACTTCTTCAACCTTGTTCCGGAGAAAATAGTGCGAAGGGCAGGTGTCAACACGGAAGGCACTATCTTCAATGGATCCGTCCAGCTACTGGCGTATGCGGACGATATTGACATCATCAGCTATTCCCAGCGTTCCGTTTTAGAGGCTTTCACGGAGATTGAAGAACAGGTGAAATGTTGGTATTGAAGTAAATGAGAACAAGACCAAGTGCGTGCTATCAACAAACAAACAAACATCTGTCCACCGCATAGGACAAAACGTCACTATTGGTAGCAATAACTTCAAGGTAGCTAAGTCGTTCATCTAACTAGGAGTAAACATCAACTCCATGAATGACACGAATGACATAGTGGAGATCCGGCTGCATTGTCACAAGCAGAGAATCTTCACGGGTCGGGAGCTACAGTCCACTTGGGCGAACAGTTGGATACCCTATTCTTATTCTCGTCCTTCATAAGTGGGCGTGACAAAAGTTTAGGTATTGTTGAATTATTAACAACGCTCTACATATTTTGTTATATAACATTTAAAGGATTTAATCGAAAAAACGAAGCTTTTGTAAAAAAGCGCTCCCTAACTCAAACTTTGGTTTTTCAATAAAATTGTTTTATTTAATTGAGGGCGTGTCAGTAGGCGGATTTAAAAACTATTTAAACATAAGTATAAAGGGCACCTAGAGAGTCTATATGTATTATAAATTTCAGCTTTCCAGCTCAAACGTTGGTTTTTTTATCTCCCGAGCAGTTTTACGAGTCAAAGATCATATATAAAAAATTTCAGCTTTCTAGCTCAAAATTCGATTTTTTTGATAATTTTTTTTTTTTTGAGTTTGTGGGCGTGTCTGTGGGCGGATTTCAAAAATTCTTAAACTTCATTATTTCGGGACTCTAAAGAATAAATGGTTAAAATTTTAGGTCTCTAGGTCTAATTTAAAGGCCTAATTTTTTGCCGACAGACGGACAGACATGGCTATATCTACAATACTATCGATGCTGATCATAAATATAGTAACTTTTAGGGGTCTACGGGCAATATTAAGGTATGTTACAAACTATGAGTCAAAATTAATATACCCTTAGAATAGGGTATAAACAAAACAACCGATATAGCTATATAATAAAATTCAGTTTTCGGCATCCAACAGATCAGCATGCTTGATTCTTCAACTATTTTCTTGCCTTACATCTGAGACACTAGTTTTTGTTATAGCTTTTGGAACTCTGGAGATCTGGATGACACACATCGATTTAAAGCACATAGCTGTTTTTCTTTTAACATAAATTATAAACTTTTAAACATACAGAAATTATATAAATATTGATGTTGTAATCGTGTGCATTTTAAATTACTCTGTCGATTCTTGTTACTGTTTTAAATTTGTAGTGTTATCGCATTTGTCAAATTTTCAATATTTCGGGTTTTCGGGATTCTTTTCGACTCCCCAGACTTGCATCTTCCCATTTTTACAGAATAATAGAGGACGTATCCGATTCCTTTTTGTAACTACAGTTTAATCTCGATAATTCGTACCCCGTTAATTCGTAAACCCCTCTTATTCTAAATAAACTGCAGGTCCCTTGAAAAAACCCCGGTTATTCCTAAAAAAAAAACAGTGCATTTCGGTCCCCTTGGTAATTCGCAATAATTTTCATATGCAAACGTCATATAAAACGTCTTATAATTCGTAAGTCTCTGTTGATAATCCCGTTTATTCGAAAAACAGTCTCATTCCCCATCTTCAATACTCTGAATCACGTTTCTTACAATATGTTTATGTTTAATCACAAAGAAAGGACTTGGAGTAACATCCGGTTGCGAAAGGGGATTTTCTCACCCTTGCAAATGTGGGCAGTTGTTGTTTTTGTTTCAATGTAAGCAAGTGCATTCACAGACTGTCTGGCAAAAACGGTTACCGTTATGCTAACGTTAATTTCCTATGACATTGGAGACTTTTAAACGTATCCATAAGTGTTTGTCCATTTGTGAAAAAAATGTTTTTTTTATGTTTTTTTTACATTATGTGCATAAATAATGTAAGTGCCTATGTAGAAAAATTGGTATTAAATTTGGAGTTGTCTGTTATTTATTTTATGTTTTTTGTGCATAATATATGCATTGTATTAAATATTGAATTTGAATTTAAAACCTAAAATCCCGTTAAATCGTATTTTTTTTTAAACCTTCAATAATTCGTAATCTCGCTATTTCGAAAACCCCTATAATTCGCAATAAACTCTAGGTCCATTGACACTACGATTTATCGGGGTTATATGCATCAAATATTGAATTGTATTTGGCAACACTCACATTGATTTAGCATGTAACTAAACATAATCACCCTGTATTTTCATTTGTCAGAATTTCTTCCCTACCATTGTCATATTATTATAAAAACGCTCTTTTCTTACTGAGTGTATTGTTTTCTTTTCCCTCTTAAATCGTTTCCCATCTGCATATTTCGCAACGCCTTTCTACAGTGACTGACAAAAAATGCATTGTCTCATGACATTGTAGTAGATTATAGATAGGTACTGCAAATAGGAGGCATAAAACATTACTTATTTTAGAATTAAGAGTATTTAAATCGAGTTTCTTAAAAAAGAAAATTGGTATTAGAAATGTACTATCCATTTACATTAAGTTTTCAATTTCACCTAAACAAAACCTACTTAAAAAAACAACCTCCAAATTTGGTAACTGTGGCTACTGTATAGTCTAGTCTAGGATAGTATATGTGGCTAATAATAGTCGGTACAGCGCTTATGGGAAGAGAGAAATATTGTCAGTGCGGTCGCTACGTTCTCTAAGTATGCCACCATTTGGTGGTCTCTTTGATTTGTGACGGTCAATATTGGACGCTATGGCAACCCTGAGAGAGCTTTAAAGAGCGAAAAGTTTATGTAAAGCATTATAGCCAGAGGGAGAAGCAAACGTCCTATCTTCACTTTACTGACTATTAATTCCGGACTGAGTATAGTTACAAAGCAGGCTTAGCAGACATCGGTATGAGTGAATAAAAACAGAACAAAGCACGTACCAAATGAAATGGATTGGTATCCCATACTCTACAATATATTTAACTCAGTGGTTGGGCTAAATGTTGCGAAATATTATTATTACAGGGTCTTTCATTAGGGACCTGACAATTTCTTTTATAAATAAAATACAAACTACTTCAGATATCTCAAAAAATGTATTCCCATGAATTACTATCAAAACATTTATGAATGGAATTCGTTCATATGTACACCACGGGAGCGTATGCAGCGGTCGTTACGTTGAACCCAATTTTCGATGACTCGGTGGCACATTTCGACCGATACGATGAGCTTCTCTAACGTCGCCGGCTTGTTGGCATAGACCAACCATTTAATGTAGCCCCATTAAAAAAGTCTAGAGTCGTTAAATAACACGATCTCGGCGGACAATGGACGGCTCCGTTTCTCGAGATAAAACTTTCACCGAACTGAGACTTAAATAACTCGATTGTGGCACCGTCTTGTTGGAACCACATATCACTGATGTTCAATTCATGCAATTGCTTAAAGAAATAACGTTTCAACATGTCTTTGTAGCGAATACCATTTACCGTAACGTAACGGTCTCTTCATCGGCGAAAAAACGGCCACATGACGCCACCGGCATGAAAACCGCACCAAACAGTCATAAGGTGCTGTTTCATGAAGCACATGAGTGTTCTCACCTGTCCAGTAACCCATATTTTGCTTATTAATGAAGCCGTCCAACCAAAAATGCGCTTCATAGCTGACCATGATTTTGCGATAAAATTCTTCATTTTCTTCCATCGTTTCCAGAGCCCAATTCGAGAACGTACGACGCTTCATATGATCAAGTGGCTTTAGTTCTTGATTCAGTTTGATTTTGTACGGGTGTGCAAGATCTTTACGCAAAATTCGTCATAATGTGGTCTGGAAGAGGAGCAAATCTTGAGAACGCCGTGAAATTTATTGATTTGGCTACTTTGCGACGGACGCCTCTACGGCAGCAATATTTTCCACACTTCGGGCAAAATGTAGTCTAACTGCACAGCAGCATCAAGCAGCGAATATTTTGAATCAATTTTATTTACTAGACACTAGACTATGAATTGCTTGTCTACTGGGACGAGAGTTACGGTCGAAAATTTGCGTTAACGCTCTTACAGTTGCGACCACCGACTCGGAGTTTTGGTAGTAAATTTTAATTATTTGTAAACGTTGTTCCTTCGTGTACTACTTTAATATGATAAAAATGTTGATTTCACTGAATATTTTGACATTGACAGTTCGGTAATCGGTTTAAGGGTGCGTTCACACTGAAAGTTTGAAGTTGTCAAGTCGCTAATAAAAGACAATTTATAGATTTGCTTTCCACGTTCATTCGTGTGATTGATTTTGTCAAGTCTTGTATGTTATCACTTTAATCTTAATATTTGGTCGTCGTTCTAATGGCCCGAGGTGCTGTGTCTACATCATGTTCAATTGTCTCTTCCGCCAAACATATTTGCATAGCTACTCCAACAACAATGCATTAGCTGTGAGAATATGAGTTGAAGAAAGAGATCAATTCTTAGCGCTGACATTAGCGATTACAAATGGTCTCGGTCGCTTGGATCGTGAAAGCAGTGAACACCACACCTTTGGTCAAGGATGAGGTACGAGTATCTTGGTTACATAAAATGTATTCTTTTTCTTAACTTTGCCATTTTCTTTCCGATTGGTAATTAGGACTAGAATTTTTATGATTGCGGTTTCATCCAAAACACCGGGATTGCAATATCTACTCCCTGCTCATTTGCGCACATTTGTGTGCATATTCTAGTTTCTAGAAACTCCCTAATGAACGTGTGCGGTAATGGAAACACCAAACGACTTACGCACGCGATCATGATTTGTTCAAAGCCGCAAATGCCCTCCTTTTTCTTCTTCTTTAAAGCCCCTTATGCACATAAGTCGAAAAGGAGCAGAGAGCCTGATTATGAGCGCTCGTGAATGTGCGCTTCCTTACCCTGGTTGTAATGCAATCCCTGCAGCCTTGCAGCGTATCAGATGAGTACCTGCCTCAGAGTTATTGTAAACGTGTCGGCACTTAAAATTAACGTTCAACAATGATAAAATATAATTTATAATCGATAAGGTTATTTATCTTGGCTGCAATGAGTCAATCGCATAAAATACGAGTATTTCGTCATTTATATTTTTATACCCTATTCTAGGGGTATATTAATTTTGACGCATAGTTTGTAACATACCTTAATATTGCCCGTAGACCCCTAAAAGTTACTATATTTATGATCAGCATCGATAGTAATGTCGATCTAGCCATGTCCGTCCGTCCGTCCGTCCGTCCGTCCGTCCGTCCGTCCGTCCGTCCGTCGGCAAAAATTAGGCCTTTAAACTGGACCTAGAGAGCTGAAATTTTAACCATATACTCTCTAGGGTCCCGAAATAATCAAGTTTAAGAATTTTTGAAATCCGCCCACAGACACGCCCACAAACTCAAAAAAACAAAATTTTGGAAAAAATCGAATTTTGAGCTAGAGAGCTGAAATTTTTTATATATGATCTATGGCCCATAAAACTGATTGGGACATAAAATTTTCAAAATCCGCCCACTGACACGCCCACAATTAAATAAAACAAATTTTGGGAAAAATTGAATTTTGAGCTAGAAAGCTGAAATTTTTTATATATGATCTATGGCCCATAAAACAGATTGGGACATAAAATTTTCAAAATCCGCCCACTGACACGCCCACAATTAAATAAAATATTTTTTTTGAAAAACCAAAATTTGAGCTAGGGAGCTGAAATTTTAAATATATACTCTCTAGGGGTCCTTTATGCTAATGTGGAAATATTTTCAAAATCCGCCTACTGACACGCCCACAATTATTTTTTTTTTATTTTTGAAAGTCCAAAGTTTGAGCTAGTGAGCTGAAATTTATAGTATATACTCTCTAGGTGCCCTTTATGCTCATACTTAAATTTTTTTTAAATCCGCCTACTGACACGCCCACAATTAAATAAAACAATTTTATTGAAAAACCAAAGTTTGAGCTAGGGAGCGTTTTTATTTACAAAAGCTTAGTTTTTTCGATAAAATCCTTTAAATTTTTGTCACGCCCACTTATGAGATATAGGAATAAGAATAGGGTATCCAACAGTTCGCCCAAGCGGACTGTAGCCCGCCCCTATGTTTTAATACTAAAATTAATTGCGGATGTGTGTGTATGTATTTCGATCGTATCAATAGAACATACACTACATGCTTGTGCTCGTACATACGAGCTGATAAGCGATTGGTTTTCGCACGTTTCTTTTGCAATCGGAGTCGAATAAATAAATTTTTATTTCTACATTATACAGCGCATATATTGCGAAGGAGTTGTTGCAAACCTTCTGCCAACTCTCTCAAATTCCTAATATTTTTTCCTCTTCAGCAATGGAACATTTCTAATGACTCCTCCTGGTACTCTGCTGTAGCATATTGCGCGCCATCGGCGAATTTGTTCAAAGTGTATGCTACAAAATTGATGGATCAATGCAACTATAAATTTTAGCGCTTTGCTCCATTTTTTGTGAATGCGAAGTTCGTCCAAAAGTAAAATGCGTACCACGACCAATTTATTAGAAAATGTATTAGTAAAAGAAATGCAATATTTTAAATACCACCACAATATTAATTATAACATTTTGGACAACAGAATTCTTTTTGAATTTTTCTATAGTGTGGGGACGAGCTTAGAATATCACTGCAGCGCATGTCGTTAAAGGCGACTAAAGGAAGAAATCACATCTAGGCAATTTTAACATCTAGTTGAGCCTAGCGACACATTTTACATCTTAAAGGTGTCCCGCAAGTGTGCATGCAAACCCATGAGTAGACACGAATGGAGATTATCGGTGTCGTAAACGGTCGATCAAATAAAAATCAATAGAGGGTGCATGCTTCGTTGCCAGACGTCCCGGTTTGCGGTTTCTTTATTTTCCGGATAAGGAATAGAAAAGAAAGCATTTTTGAATTTTGTATCTGGAATATCCGAAATAGAATGAATAATGAAACAGAATTGGACGGAATAGAATGGCAATCATTTGCCTTATGGTTATGACCAACATTGTCACTTAAATCGAGAGCAGATGTAGTAGATAAGCCAACAAAATGTATTACCTGAAATTAATATTTATTTTCTATTTATTCAACTCACAGGTAATACTCAGTTAACACCATCAGACATGCGCATACCTAAACCCAGACGAACAGTTTTAGATTCATCAGCACTTCCCACGATATGCAGTTTGAAATAACAACAACGATCGGGTGCAACAACTGAATTCCGGATACACGCGCTGCGTGTATTTAGGCGACTCAGCGCATTGGTCATCGGATATGCGGCTACCTGACGCATACTGTTTATACACTATTCTAAGGGTACCTATATTAATTTTGACGCATAGTTTGTAACATACCTTAATATTGCCCGTAGACCCCTAAAAGTTACTATATTTATGATCAGCATCGATAGTAATGTCGATCTAGCCATGTCCGTCCGTCCGTCGGCAAAAATTAGGCCTTTAAACTAGGCCTAGAGTGCTGAAATTTTAACCATATACTCTCTAGGGTCCCGAAATAATCAAGTTTACGAATTTTTGAAATCCGCCCACAGACACGCCCACAAACTCAAAAAAACAAAATTTTGGAAAAAATCGAATTTTGAGCTAGAAAGCTGAAATTTTGTATATATGATCTATGACTCCTAAAGCTGCTCGGGATATAAAATTTTCAAAATCCGCCCAATGACACGCCCACAAATAAATACATTTTTTTATTGAAAAATAAAAGTCTGAGCTAGGGAGCTGAGATTTATAATATATACTCTCTAGGGGCCCTTTAAGCTCATGTGTAAATATTTTCAAAATCCGCCTAGTGGACACGCCCACAATTTAAAAAAAACTTTTTTTGAAAATCCAAAGTTTGAGCTAGGGAGCTGAAATTTATAATATATACTCTCTTGGGGATCTTTATGCTCATGTGTTAATTTTTTTTTAAATCCGCCTAGTAACACGCCCACAATTAAATAAAACAATTTTATTGAAACATCCGAGTTTGAGCTAGGGAGCGTTTTTTTCGATAAAATCCTTTAAATGTTATATAACAAAATATGTAGAGCGTTCTTAACAATTCAACCATACTTAGACTTTTGTCACGTCCACTTATGAGGGATAAGAATAAGAATAGGGTATCCAACAGTTCGCCCAAGAGGACTGTAGCCCGTCCCTATGTTTTAGAATAAGTTTAGTTTAAATTTTATATTGTACGAGTTCAGAACTAGGAATTAAAATAAATATTATAACGTGGTAACGAATCTTTGATTTAATATACGAACAAGTTGGGCCAACTATAAGTTGGCGTTCGGTTTTTTTCATATCCTGAAAAAAGGATTATTTTAACTTACTCCAGTTAAGCATTAACAAAACAAAAACAATAATAATAACGATATATTAGTAGTAAACAAAAATACATTGAGCTTTTTCTAAGCGGAAGTCTTACACCCTTAGTATGGTTGTCTTTTATCAATTATTGATAAACGACACAATTTTTCAATCGATCGACATTGTGGTATTATGAGTGTCAATTGACCAATCATACATCTATTGTGGACACTGAGATGCAAAATGGAATTATGAAGAGGTATTTCATTTGACGTTTATGTTATTTCAATCTGTTTTCTCTGGTTCGTTCATTTTGGTTTAGTAAAAATTTTAACTTAATTTTATTTTGGTTGTTAATGAGTTAAAAAAACGAAAGTGGTTATGTTTACGAACTTTTTGACCAGTTTTTGCTAAAGCTCATTTAACTCATGAAAAACTTTCAGTGTGAACGCACCTTTAAACCAATTACCGAACTGTCAATGTCAAAATTTCAGTAAAATCAACACGTTCATCATGATGAAGTACACGTTTACAAATTTTTAAAATTTACTACCGAAATTCCAAGTCGGTGTTCGCCACTTTTAAAGCCTTAACGCCAGTTTTCGTCCGTAATTCTCGTCCCAGTAGACCACCAATTCATAGTCTAGTGAAAAAAATATCAGAATATTCGCTGATTGATGCTGCCGTACCAGTGAGACTACGTTTTGCCCAAAGTGTGAAGAATATTGCTGCCGTAGAGGCGTCTCTCCCAGACCACATTATGGCTAAGTTTGCGAAAGGATCTTCGCCTACACCCTTACAAGATCAAGCTGACTCAAGAACTAAAGCCACTTGATCATATGAAGGGACGTGGTCTCTGTACATGATTGAAGAAAATGAAGAATTTCATTGCAATTTTTTTTCATAGAATCTATCGTGAGCAATGTTTGGATAGTAAAAGATAACATTTTAAGTTTATGAAACATCGATTTAATCATCTTTATCACTATAAATCGTATGTTTAGTTAATTTTTGATAAAACTAACAATTTTGTTTACCTTAATTAATAACATTTTTTATTTCTTATTTGATAACACTTTTTTTCAATAACGTGTATTTCCTCCTCGAGCTCTAATAACTTCTTGGAGCCTATTTGGAAGTCCATCCATTATATCCTGTATATCTGTTTGGGGGATGTTGTCCCATTCCTCCGCTACAGCTGTCTTGAACTCCCTTATGTTGGTTGGCGCTGGTATTCTTGCCCGAACCCGTCGTTTTAGATTTTCCCATATGTGCTCAATAGGATTCAGGTCCGGGCTGCGCGCTGGCCATGGTAACGTTTGAATACCGACTTCTTCAAGGTATTCAGTGACCGATCTTGCGACATGACAACGTGCGTTATCTTGCATTAAGATAAAATGTTCTCCAATAAATGATACGAAAACGATGACATATTCTTGGAGAACTCCCTCCACGTACCTCTGAGCATTTACAGCTCCTCTATCGAAGATCACGAGCTTGGTGCGAGCCTCGTAACTGATACCTCCCCATACCATTATCGACCCCCATGATATCCCACTGTTGCGGCTATGGTACATGGAGCAATTCTCTCATTTCATCGCCTGTACACTCGCATAAGACCATCTGGTCCTCGTAGGGCTATTCTGCTCTCATCTGAGAATAGTACGTTCTTCCACTGATTACTGGTCCAGTTCGCATATTCTTGAGCAAAACGAAGTCGAGCGATGTTGTGGGAGCAATTCGGGTGCTCGGGCTGTACGAAACGATCCTTCATCTCTTTCTGCCAGTCTTCATCTTATTGTTCTTTCACTTAAACTTACGTTTCGCACTTCGAGGAGACGAGTACGAGCTTGAGCAGCTATGCTAAAGCGATCTCTTAGCACATTGCTTACAATAAAGCGATCATCTCGAGCGGATGTGCATCGATGTCTGCCTTGGCCTGGTCTCCTATTGTAAGAACTAGTCTCCCGAAATCTTCTGATGGCGTCCCGGACGCGTATTGCCAAACTGTATATCAGCACAGACACCCAAAGTCTGTACTGAACTATTTTGTGCTCAACAATTTCACCATCATTGTAGAGTAAACTGTATGCGGTCTGTAGAGCGGTCTGTGGTAAGCATATAATTTGCTTGTAATTTGAAGAAAAAAGTTGAGCAAAATATATGCTACTACAGATCATTGCGTGGGCATACAACTATTCGTTGTTTATCAGGCTGCTTTGTGGTCATAGAGTTCTTCTATAGAATTGAAATAAAACAGCGTTTAGTAATGAAAATTAAAATTATTTCAATTCATATCAGCTAATTTCCGTTTTTGATATGTGACATAAACAACATTAAATTAATAAGGAATGGACATAAAATAAATAACCCAATGAAAACGAAGTAAAATAAGCGAATGAGAAGATAGATAAATTTAGTGCTGGCGCAGGGTGCTAAAATAAAACCTCGCACCTACTCCAAATCAAATCAGAGACCCCTGGCAGGGGGGGTTGCAGGGGGGCAGCATGCCTCCCCCATCATGGGCAATGCACTGTTTATGGAATCTACTTGAGATTTCGCAACTAATCCCATAAACAGTGCAATGCATATCAAAGTACGAAAATAACAGTATAATAACGGCAAACGCACTGGAATAATACATACATACATATAGAAAACATAAATATAAAACGCGTGTGTAGATACGTGAAAATCTCTCGAATCTCACTGAAGTGTCTGTAATAACAGGTACCTACTCGTACTTTGCTCTTGTAAATGTAGAGCGAAATGTATACCGTGTCAGAGCAAATGTAGTGTAAATTCAGAAACGTCAAACATTTGCGCAGTGATGCGGCATCACTGCTTATTTGCGATGCTGATGCGATGCACAGTTTAAGCTGATGCATTGCTGATTGAATATGGTGTTTGAGTTTTAGAACGCATTGTTTAAATCAAACATTTGAAATGGAAGTTTTGCTAATCAAAGTTTTAGTCGATAACTTTGATCGTAAAGACGATAAATTTAGTTTTAATATGTGTGAAGCAAGAAGAAAGAGGGACTATTAGGGATTAGGGACTATTTCAAAGTTCTAGAAGAATATCCAGACGATGTATTTCAAAATCATTTTCCATTCAAAATCATTTCAAAATCATCTCCACCTTCGATGTAAGTTCTCTAATGATTTAACTTTTCTAAATGAAAACCGAACCATGTTTCTAGGATTTGCGAAAATCATTAAATCCTTTTTGGACACCTTATAGTATCTATCAATTAAAATGTTTGTTTACTTACTTTTCTTTCTCTTGCGACATTTTTCTTGCTTTTTTGCGCATCAGGTATTTCTGTGATGCTTTTTTTTCGTTATGTTTGCGCATCAGTTTGATCAACTTTGCAATAATGAACATTTGACGTTGAAAGTGATGCCAATAGTTGCGTTAATGAACATTTTGCAAAGCATAATGAGCATCATGATGCCAGTGATGCGTTACTGAATTTACACGTAGTTTTCTCTGAGTCGGTATACATTTTGCTCTACATTTGCATGAGCACATTGTTGTATGTTGCAGAGCGCACGATGTATGTACTGGTATACAGTTTGGCAATACGCGTCCCGGACGGTAGTTCGAGGCACATTAAGTGTCCGCGCAATCCAGCGTTGGCTGTACCCACTATCCGCAAAAACCACAGCCCTCGCTACTTCAGTGGTGTCTAACGGCATTTTTTGTTTGTGGGTTTGAATAATAAAAGTTCACAAACACTAATTCTACACTTTGCAATATCCACTAGTAAAAAGTTGAGAAATAAGAACCACATTACTCAGATCTTCAAGAATGCCAAAATGCAACTGGATCACAAAAGTGCATACAATGCAAAGATAGGAGATAAAAATAAATTTAGTAACTGTTTAATTCATGCTCAAAGAACCCAATAGACAAAATGAAATCATTATGATGACCGTTACTTTTCAACAACACACATAGTGAGACTAAACATAGGTGGGCTATTAATTGTGCCTATGAGTGTATGCAGTATGGTCTACATAGTGCTTATGACATCGTCTCCCATACAAATCTATTCATTTCATTTCAAAAATCTATTTGATCCTGGAAATCGATCGAAAATAAAAATAAACAAATAAAAAACTTTAAATAAAACACATTAAAAATATAAAAAAGACAAAAAATGTGCAATAAATACTCAACCATTCGATTGCTTGCAGTGTTGCTTAATTCTTTTTTTGATCTAGTGCATCTGCCAAACGAGAGAATATTCCTTTTATTTCACCTTTCTCTAGGAGCAAAAATAATACATTTCAAGTATTCCAGAATGAATAAAGAAACAACAATATGGATTTTCCGGAATATTCCATTGAATAAAGAAACGCAAATGAATCAATGGGAATATTCCGAATATTTCAAATGAATAAAGAAACACAAGTTATGACCAGAAAATTAAGTTATGCGAACATTAGAATCGTTGAATAAAATTTCGTTTGCAAATAAATATTTTATGTTTTTATCTGACAACACTGATTCTTGATAATCTTCAACTATTATAAACATTCACAATAGAAGCTGTAGCCTAGGGAGAAATAGCTGAATTAATTTTAAGATCAGAAAAATTGATCTTGATATAAACAACCAGTATCTCGTATTGTTGTAGTTTTGCAATCAAACCAATCCATACTAATATTATAAATGCGAAAGTAACTCTGTCTGTCTCGATTTAACGCCAAAACTATCTACTGAACCGATTTAAATGAAATTTGGTACACAGATAGTCTAGAGCCTGAGAATTGAGATAGGCTACTTTTTACCGCGGAAAATGCTTCATCCGTTGTCCAGAAGCGGAGATCTAAGCTGATATCTAAGAAAAGTTGTAACTCTCGAATGCTTTCTAGCTCCTAGCTTTGGAATGACTCATCCATATGAAATAGGATTTTTTTAATATAAAGTTCAATTATGTACAAAGATTTTAAGATATAAATCATCTTTGTAGGTTATCCTGAAGTTGAACAATAAGCATTAAACTATAAATTTTATACAATTCAAAAAAGTAAAATGTTCGATTGAAGCTAGATCGTTGGTTTTTCCCAGCGTTCAGTGGAGGAAAATTTGTGTGTGTGTGCGGCACAAATCTGTTTCTCTACCTGTACCTTTTGTGCAATGTGCTTCTTCTTTCTTTTTTTATGCACCTTTTGCAGTTTGTGTTGTTTTTTTATGGCGCATGGCCATGGGATTGAGAAAGATAGGGTATTAAATGTAAATGAGATTGAGAGGGATTCACACTCAGAGTATATCCATATAATGAGTAGCGACACTCTCGACGTTTTCTTTATCAGTTCTTATCAGCAAGTATTTTGTTTTAAATTTGAGAATTGGCAGACTGGCGAAGCAAGGCGAGCACGGGACAGCTAGTGATCTATATATACGGCTATTCTATGGGCTATTTTTGGTCTCGAATGAAAATGTTGTGTTAAGCGGATGCAACATATGTGCACAAACAAGTTTCGCACGAATGTACATACAACATTTTGAAAGATATGTCGTGACAAACAAGATGTATACTAGGACATCCAGTGCGAACAGTACAGATGAACTAATTGTGTGTCGTATAACGTATGAGCTGTTTTTGGATGCGGTATGCGGTTGATTCTAGGGTCTTTGTACAATATTTAAAAACGTATGTCATGCGAGTGATGATGCATACTAAGAAAACCAGTACAAATATTGTCGATGAACTTATTGTGGCAATCATACTCTTGGTTTAGAAAAACAGTAATATTTAGTCTATAATATCGCGTCTTTACGAGCAAAATTTCACAGTTTACCATCTGTCACTTGTCAACGAAAGAAAATAGAATGCTATAACATGCTTGCTCAAAAATGGATGTAGGTACCTACAGGAGCAGGAGTTTTTTGCGAGCCCCTAGACATAAAGGACTCGTACAGACTCCCCAATGAATGCAGCGTCTTTCAAGCTGAAATTGTAGCCATCGACAAGGCAGCAGAAACAATCTCCGCAAAGAATCTGGATCCTTCCAAGATCACAATCTTCGTAGACAGTCAGCCTGCATCAAAGCACTATAGACAGCGAAACCATAAAGTCAAAAACAGTCAGGAATTGCCAAAAATCCCTTAACAAAATAGGAACGACACAGGATCACTCTCTGCTGGGTCCCCGGTCATAGCGACATTGTTGGGAATGAAAAAGCAGACGAGCTAGCAAGAATCGGGTCAGGACTTGACGCAATGGACGCTATTACATTAATAGATATCCCAATTAGTGCAGCAAAAAGAAACATTGACCAAAAACTGAGGTAACAAATTAACACCACCTGGTATCAAAGGCACGACTGTGTTATATCTCGCAGTCTATGGCCAAGAATTGACAAAAACAAACAAAATACATTCTGGAAATAAATAAGCAAGAAATACGTATCTTAACCGGCGTACTGACAGGCCACTGCACCATAGGTGTAATGGCAAGCAGACTGGGCATCAGCTCACCAGAGTATTGCAGGAGCTGTCAAAATATAGAAGAAATCGAGACCATCAAACACCTGCTCTGCGAGTGTCCAAACCTTCAGACATCTCGACTTCGCTATCTGGGCAACAGATTCTTCGAAGACCTATAGGACGTAGCGCAGGTACCACTGACGGACACAATGAGGTTTGTCAAGAACACAGGTTGGTTCCAATAGGCCAACCAGCAAGATTAACCTAAACTGAGTACGGTAAGTGTTTTTATTGTAAAGGTAGTTATACCACATAAAACAACAAGGGATCACAATGGACCAATAGGCCCCCGTCAAAGCACAGCATATCCCTGCTGTCCCTCCCCCTTCTAACCTAACCTAACCTAACCTAACATGCTTGGTACATACGCAGAGTGGAGTGGCCCGGTTATTGCGTTGGACAACTAAGCTTGGGTTCGAGGTTCGATGTTTAAACCAAGAGTATAAACTGGCATGTGAATTTTCTTTTGAAAATATGCTTCATTCGGAATAGGCGGCAATAGTAGTTCATTCCATTTGTTAAAAATACAGCTTCGCACATACGGTTTTAGATGCTAAGATTTTATGTATTTGGAAAAGCTAGGAAGGTACCGCAGAGCCTCTTTTTTGGGATAAATAGATATAGCACATTCCAATGACAAGAAATTTATGTAAACGTTTGGAGCTCATCCCAGTTTCTTGAAAACAAAAATCTTGAAAAATAAAATTAACCAAAAAAAAAAACAATTTCAAAATCAACGGATAACAAACCTCGAAAAACTCCAATTAGTATATATTTGTGAAAAATTATTACAATCACATGACCGATTTCAATTATCTGTATACTTAAAATTCACAAATTATACCCCACCTCATGTCAACAGATTTGCACCAAACAAAATTGTAAAGGGGAAAGGACCTAACCATACCACATGGAGAAGACTATCCATTATGTCAGAGCAAGCGCTGATTTACTGGGTTGGAATATATTTTGCTCAAAAAAGTAAGAGCAAGGTATAGTCCATCCAATATCAAGAGACAACTTTTTCCATGTTTCTATGGTTGTGTCTTTTAATATTGGATGGCCTACAGCTAACTGCTACCATAGACACTGCACTGCTATTCGCGTGTTCACGATCATATACTCGTACATACTGTTTGTCTAACGAAAGCAAACTGCTTACGAGTTTAATCAAATAAAATCGACTGCTGTTCTTAGTATTAAGTCTCCCATTCGGATGTCAGGGGGAACTATCACAGTCCGTACAATATAGAAATACAAACAAAGATTGTACTTCATACAATTTACACAAAAAACATAACGCTACACAATCTCACACTAAGCAGTCAATCAATGTAAACAATTTTAAGAGTTTTAATAAATAATAAGACTTAGGATTTAATAAAGTAAGTGTTAGACACAGTTTACCAATATCTTCGCGACAAGAAACTTCAAACCCTTGACCATAACCCAAGTCAACACATTGACATACTCGACGTATTTTCGATGTCCTAGCGATACATATGAATTTAAAGGTTTCCAGCGAAACATTTTCAAGTTTAATATTAATAAAAAAAATAGTACAGCGTTAGTCTCGTATCTAATTCATACAAAATTGGGTTGCCGGCTATTCCTCTCAACACACTCAATCGCAATCTTAAATTTTTGAACACGCGAGATCAATGCGTTAGTTCAATGGTTGCAACTTCACGGCAAATATTTTCTTTTAGGGTCTGAGTTCTGCAGGAATTGTTGCTATAAACCTTCCACTTAAGGTATCCCTATAAAAAAAGTCTACGGTGTAAGTTTCAGTGCCGTAGGTTCAAAGGGTATGTCTCCAAACTTGCTGATTAAATTATTTGAAAAAATTACGCACACCTTCACCACTGAAGCTGTAGCTGTGTGTGGAGTAGCCCCGTCATATTGACGGACAATAGCTGCATCTACCAAACCAAAAACTAGATGATAATTTGGCAATACAAGCAGAGTCCCTTCTTGTGTTAACTTTCGAGCCCACGACTACTTGCACGGCACAAAACTTACTCGTCGAATATTGAAGTGAGCGCAATTTGAATATTGCTCAACCGGCGAATCCGCAAATTACGAGCGTCGAACAATAACCCCTACATGAAATAAATACCCCTCTGACAAGTACAAAATCGCTGTACTCTTACTCAGCTTTTTAATAAGTCAAGCCCGCTATTTTCAGAAAATTCAGCTCTTTATTCCGGGCAAATGAAACCATCCATAATTCCCCAAGTGCAACCGTCAATGAGAAACATGACACTGGTACAATGCGCAAATCGAACGCATTTTCAAAAAAATATATTGCAAAAATGCAATGAGACTGGACGGAATACCTGTCATATTACTTACGAGTTGTGCACCAGATTTTGCGCCTATTTTATGCAAGCTTTTTCATATCCCAAAAATGGAAAAAGTGCCTGCCGAAAAATTATCATCCAAAGCTTTACTGTCCATGTTGGCAAAGGTCATTGAAAAATCAATAAATGTGTTTCGCATTCAATGCGAAGAAAATGCAATTGACAACTTTTTCACGAATCCGTTTGTTTCTCGGATTCAAATGAATGCCTAGCGTATCATTCCCCGCCATGCATCTTCTTGGTGTTACAGTGAACTCGCACGTCGCTTGGTAGAATCAGTTTTCTAATATTGCAGTCGCCTTCCCTAAACTTGAGTTTCCTTTTCAGAGCAAGGAGGTACTCCACGCCGGAGAAACTCTTTCTCCTTAGCATCTCCTCCTCCTCCAAACCAAGAGGATCTTCGGCTTCCAGCCCCATTACTGCCCATTTGTTCAATGTGGCCCAGCCAATGAAGTCGACGTGATTTAACTTTTTGGACTACATCCACATCATAGAGTTCGCGGTTGTATCTTCTACTGCAGTCACTATTTATTGTCCAGCACTCGGCACCGTAAAGCAGGACTGGCAGGATTAAGGTTCGTATTTTGTCGTTCGGGTGAAAAGTTTTGAAGCCATTTGTTTTGATGAACTCCTTTACAACCTCAAAGTTATTGCTATCAACATGGACATTTTTTCCTAGGCGGTGGAGAGATGATTGTTTAGCATGCACTTGTTTTTGTCCTCATTAACTTCAAGACCAACAAATTTCGCCTGTTCTGACTTCTAACGGCAAATTGTAAAACTTCTCGTGAAAAAAAAACGACAGTGGAGAAAAGGCTTAAAGTGTAACAGTGCGCCGGCATGATTTGAACCTGATACCCGTTGTGAAGTAGAGAGCAGAGCAATCAGTCTCCGTTCCATATGTTTACGGACATGTAGTTTCTTGATTTAATTTTACAAAATTTTTTAAATCCTTCAATTATATGGGAAAACTAAATGCAATATTAAAAAAAAAAAAAAAAGCGGCCAAGTGCGAGTCGGTTTCGCGTGAATTATAATTATTATTTACTTAGGCACCTATTACAGATTTATTATTAGAAAATAATGGTTGACGGTTTACGCATATTGTTTATGTTTATGAAATTAAATGTTTCTTTTTTTATATTTGAGTTGATTGAATGAAAGGTAAATTGCGGTTTACGATTTATGACGTATTAAAATAAAAACTACTTACTAGATCTCGTTCAAACCAATTTTCGGTGGAAGTTTGCATGGTAATGTACATCATATATATTTTTTAGTTTTATCATTCCCTTATTTTAAAAGTTACAGGGGGGGGGGGACTGTGAAGGGATCACATCAGCGATCATTTATCGTTCATTCATAAATGTTCTCATTTATCTTTCATTCATAAATGTTCTCATTTATCTTTCAATTATAAATGTTCTCGTTCTGAGCTTTGATACTTGAAACCCGCGAGACATGCATCAAGCGTCGTATAACATGTCTAGCGCGATGGTAATTCATGTCCATCTGACCATTACCAATGGTACACCATGTGTATACCGACACCTTCGGTATCTGTCCGAAGTGACGACCATGCTCAGCGACATAATCAAATCACATAGATAAGTATGTATCTTGTGAATGCATTTGCCTCACCACTAAGCACCATAGCAAATACTATGACGGGTTCGGGTTGCACTATGCATTCCTTTGCCCACGTCCGGTGCATGGGATAATAATAATGCTGATAGTGTGATATGCACCGGCAAGGTATGAAATGATTGGGGTTCAAGTATCGAGGGCCAGAATCTGAGTGGATTGGAATGTGAACCAAATCCAAAGAAGTATTTTGTATAAATAGCATAAGATTTAGTAAATAAAATGTTCTTCTCCTAAAAGCAACCAACGAGTCAAGACTGTTTTATTTTACGAGCAACTCGCTCAACTTGAATTCTCTTGTACCTCGGCCCGCTCTATGAACATAGCGTTCGTCGCTAATAGAGGTAAACGACAGCATAATAGCTAACGTTTTGGGTCGAGGAATATTACACAATAAGACCCAACCTAACACAGTACGTTGCCGCCAGGACCAGGCAACGTCACATGGCGATCCTGCCAGGAGAAAAACTCTGTCTTGCTAAATAGCTCTGTTTTAAAAAAAGAACTCTGCCTGCTGTTAAACAGATTTAAGCGCAAGTGCGTTAACTTCGATACGTACCAAAGTGTTTCTTCTTTGGTCGCAATGCTGAAAATCATGATGCATGAGTTTCGTACACGTACGCCAACTACACCAACCGAGGATGTACAAAACTTTACAGGAGCAATAAAAACCAAGTTTAAAAGTAGAGAACACTTTAAAGAACATCCCCGAGTTGGTTGTCTACCGGTTCAGAATGTGATTGAAGGTGATTCATGGGAAAGCGCACCAATCACACCCAGTCCTCAGCATACTACCCACACACTTCAAAACAATATGCATTCGAAGCTGAAAACGTATGCTTTCGTTATGCTCAGGTCTAATATGGGACCGGGCCTCGTTCAACGCCTGATGGCGGTGATGGACTTCAACTTAGTTGCCTGTATTGTCGGGCACTGCCACCAAATGGGAGTGGACCAAAATCTCCCTTTCCTGTTATGGCTGCTACGGACGCGGAACAACGGGGAGCTAGAAGCTCAACTGCACATTTTGGAAGATCACCACAAGCATTAGCAGCTCAGCTGCAGTAAACAATTTTTATACAAGTTTTTTTTTTCAATTTTTAAATAACCTCTTTTGTTTAAGTCCCAAATATGTATTTACTTCCAAATAGTTGGTTAATGTTTAATTAAATATGACTTATGCATTATGCACCTACTACCAACTTATAAATAGTTTTCAAAAACTGCTGTTTTAAAATAAAAATAATGATAAAAATAATTGGTATTCCTTTGTATACCCAATTTTTTTTGTTAAATACTTAGCAACTAAGGATGACTGTAAATTCATATTAAATAACCTAATCTATATTATATTTAAGTTTTACTATCTACGTCGTATCTTAATTTTATTTAGTGCCTACTTATTTTATTACTATAGTCAGAGGATTCGTAGCTATTTCTATTTATTTCGCAAACTACCTACTATCATTCATTCCTAATTTCGCAACTATTACCATCCCGTTAAATCAGCTACTTGTCGTATTCAGTTTAAATAAGGATTGTGGGAAGTATACCTTTTCTCCCTAAAAGAACCTTCCAGTACACTAACTAAATTTAGACTACTACTAGAAGAATATAACTTCTACATCGAATACACACCCGGAAAAGATAATTGAACAGCTGACGCACTAAGTCGCATAATATTTGACTCTGATCAACTTAAGCAACTCCACATATGTGTCATCACACGGTCAAAATCAAAGCAGGAAAATTTAGATAACGTACCAGAAACAGAAATCGAAGAAAATAATCGAGTTATCACAGAACTACTCAAACCTCCAGAGCATGGGAATAAAATTATTGAGCTAAAAATATGTAACAGTTTCGAGGACGAAGAGTATCAAGTAAAAGATACTAATATAATCCTGGGATCTAACAAAGTTTTGGCATATTTGTATTTTGTATTTATTTATATCAATAATTTGCTGTGCAATAAGAACAACATTCTTTAAGAGTGCACAGTTAACATATGGATATACAAGGCGACATATTTTACGTTTATAGAAAAAAAAATAATAATAATAATAATAAAGACAAATATGGGAACATTTTAAGTAAAACTAAAAATAAAATAAATAATATGGACATTCGCATTAAAAAGAAAAATTAAGCTACGTTAAACGGGAAAAACATCAATGAAGAGTACTAAGATAAGAAAAGACTAAAGACAAAAAACTCCTGTGCTTGACCTTGGTTCTTATATAAAGGGGAAGTTGATTAAAAAGGCGAATGGCATGAATGAAAAATTGCCTACGTGAAATCGTACAAGTGTAAACATTAGGTCTGATACCACTAGAACGAAGAGACTGAGAGAAAACGATTTTACTATACAGATAAGCCGGTTGTTTTTCGTTTAAAATTTTGAATACCATTGCGCAAGCTCTAAAATTTAAAAATTGGTCAAGACTGCATCCTAATATTTGTCGAGAGTGGCTCGATACATGATCGTATCTACGTAGATTGAATACAAATCGTGCGATTGAGTTGAAAGCAACGTTTAGCCTACGCCTAGAGTTAGCATCTGTGCTAACAAACAACTCACAGCCATACATGATTAGTGGTACGATCAAAGCCTTTACCAATTTGAGTTTGACAGTAGTAGGTAAGTTGTCCCGACAAACTGATAGACCCCGCACAGCACCATAAATTTTCGATATCACAGAGTTAATGTGGTCACTCCAAGTTAGATTATTGTTGAAAATAATGCCAAGGTTTTTAATCTTAGATACCATTTCTACCTGAATACCATTTAATAAAATTGGGGGTAGTCGAGACGAAAGTAAATGCTTGTAAATTTGGATAGACTTTGTTTTCGAGGGATTTAGGAGAAGCCTGTTATCAGAAGACCACTTGACTATAGAAGCGTTGTATACTCCTAAGATGGTCCAAGGAAGGCACTACAGACCGATCGGCATCATTTGGCAAAATGTTGTCGCGGGACGTGCATAGACTCTGCGGACCTCTTTCCATTAATAAATTATACATTACCAAAGAAGAAATTAAGAAACTCGCAGACGGCCGTCGAGAATATACAATTCACGAGTTAAAAAATATCTTAGGAGAATTATTTAAAGAATGTAATGTAAAGGTGCACCTAATTGATAAATGTATTAAAATTACCGATCCTCACAAAATAAAAATATTGCTCAACGATTATCACTTGTTACCAACCAGTGGACATGCAGGAATAAACCGCATGCTTAAATCAATTAAAAGAAAATATTTCTGGACAGGGATGCGAAACGACATAGCCACCTATGTTAAGCATTGCCCTTCTTGCCAGAAAAATAAACATATTACGCCTAAAAAGCAGCCCATGGAGATAACTTCAACAGCCGAATCAAGCTTCGACAAGATCTACCTAGACTTAGTAGGTCCACTAGACGAGTCTGCAAATGGATATAAATACATCCTCACATTGCAAGACGAACTAACTAAATTCACCGAAGCTATTCCAATAGCGAACAAAGAAGCTAGCACCGTAGCCAAAGGACTAGTAGAATGCTTTATCCTTAGATATGGAGTTCCCAAAACAATAGCATCTGACCAAGGATCCGAATTTATCAACAAAATCTTTAAGGATATGTGCAAGCTACTAAAAATAGAACAAATGCAGTCCACGGCCTATCATCACGAAAGTATAGGAGCATTAGAAAACTCCCATAAAGTTCTCGGAGCATACCTCAGAAGCTACGTATCTGAAAAACATACAGATTGGTGTACTTGGTTACCCTATTATGTGTTTTGCTATAACACCTCAGTACACGCAGAAACAGGGTATACCCCATTTGAATTGGTATTCGGACGACAATGTACGTTACCATCAAATCTGACAAAAAAGGTAGACCCCAGATACAATTATGAAGATTACGTAATTGAGCTGAGACAACGACTACAAATCGCTCATAGGGATGCTAGAGACATACTCGTAGAAAGGAAAAATGATAGAAAAGCCAGTTACGATAGAAAAGCGAGAAGTAAAAAAACTAGTTTCGAAGTAGGTAGTTTAGTTTTGTTAAGAAATGAAAATAGAAGAAAGTTAGATCCTATTTACATAGGACCGTTTGAAGTATTGTCTGAGGAAGGAGTAAATTGTATAATAAAGTAAAAAAAAAGCATTTGCATATATATAAGAAAAAAAATCCGCGGTAGCATTAAGACAAATATCCAATAAGGAATATATTAAATAAATATAGCATTAAGAAAAATATCCAATAAGGAATTTTTAAATATTAAATAAATATAGCATTAAGAAAAATACCCAATAAGGAATATATCCAATAAATATAGCATTAAGAAAAATAACCAATAAGGATCAATAAAGAATATAGCATTAAGAAAAATATCCAATAAGGAATATATTAAATAAATATAGCATTAAGAAAAATATCCAATAAGGAATATATTAAATAAATATAGCATTAAGAAACCAATAAACATGGTATATCAAATAATCATAACATAAGAAACTTCGTAATAAGAAATGTTGTATACGAAATAGTAAACTAAGAAATGTTTCACACCAATTTGTTAATTTAAGTACGAATAAGCAAGACTTAGAAAATGTTAACTCCAATCCCTAAATGTACAACTGACGCAGAAAAAAAAAGAACGCCATGAGTTAATTTTTTTCTCCCCAGGAGGGTGGTGTGAAGGGATCACATCAGCGATCATTTATCGTTCATTCATAAATGTTCTCATTTATCTTTCATTCATAAATGTTCTCATTTATCTTTCAATTATAAATGTTCTCGTTCTGAGCTTCGATACTTGAAACCCGCGAGACATGCATCAAGCGTCGTATAACATGTCTAGCGCGATGGTAATTCATGTCCATCTGACTATTACCTATGGTACACCATGTGTATACCGACACCTTCGGTATCCGTCCGAAGTGACGACCATGCTCAGTGACATAATCAAATCACATAGATAAGTATGTATCTTGTGAATGCATTTGCCTCACCACTAAGCACCATAGCAAATACTATGACGGGTTCGGGTTGCACTATGCATTCCTTTGCCCACGTCCGGTGCATGGGATAATAATAATGCTGATAGTGTGATATGCACCGGCAAGGTATGAAATGATTGGGGTTCAAGTATCGAGGGCCAGAATCTGAGTGGATTGGAATGTGAAACAAATCCAAAGAAGTATTTTGTATAAATAGCATAAGATTTAGTAAATAAAATGTTCTTCTCCTAAAAGCAACCAACGAGTCAAGACTATTTTATTTTACGAGCAACTCGCTCAACTTGAATTCTCTTGTACCTCGGCCCGCTCTATGAACATAGCGTTCGTCGCTAATAGAGGTAAACGACAGCATAATAGCTAACGTTTTGGGTCGAGGAATATTACACAATAAGACCCAACCTAACACAGTACGTTGCCGCCAGGACCAGGCAACGTCACACATTTTACCACTTTGGAAGTGTCTCTCGCGCAAAACTATTCAGTTTAGAAAAAAATGATATTAGAAACCTCAATATTATTTTTGAAGACCTATCCATAGATTGATGAAAAAAATTTTGAGCTTCAGTTCTAAATATGGGAAACCCCCAAATTGTTTATTTGTTTATTGTTTTTTTTTTCTATTTTTGTGTGAAAATCTTAATGCGGTTCAGAGAATGCATCTACTTACTAAGTTTCAACAGTACCTATAGCTCTTATGGTTTCGGAGAAAAGTGGCTGTGACATCACCTGGCAGACAGACAGACAGACAGATAGACAGAAAGATAGACATGACGAATCTATTAGGGTTCGGTTTTTTGCCATTTGGCTACAGAACCCTAAAAAGGCTATATCATGTTTATGTTGTATAGAAAAAAAAAATCGGATTAGGTAGATAAATTCGATTTTAACAATAGTTTTAAATAATGTGTACTACCATTGCTACGAGTATATCACTTCAAGAACTCTGCTATGAAGAGATTTATACAGTTCTTCCAAGTAATTTTGTGAAATTTCGGTCCAGGCTTGTTTTATGACTTCAATTATTTCTTCTGGGTTGGAGTATTGCTTTCCTCCTTCTTAGATATTTTGAAAGCCATCCCCACACGTTTTCCATGAAGTTCAAGTACAGTGAATATGGCTTGGAATATCCAAGTTTTGGTTATTCTTGCGGTATCTATCGGTGCAATGTCCTGTTGGAAAATTCATCGTTGTCCACCAAACATTTCGGAAGAATGAGGGAAAGCTCTTTCCGGTATAGAATTGAAGGTGACTGCAGTCAATCTTGAGCTTTGAAAATCAAGGTTTGCAGTCCCGTAAAAGCTTACTGCTCTCCATACTATTTCTCCAGCTTCCTTGCTGTGTTTTCTATCCAAGGTTATTTCATCCTTCCACAAATTATATTTATATCCATCAGGTTCATCCAAATTAAACTTTTTTTCATCTGAAAAGACAACGGTGTGCTCCCCTCGACTCCACCTGATGTGACTCATTGCAAAATCAAGTCGCTGACTTTTGCGTACTGCGTTCAATGGTGGTTCCTTTTTAATTTGTTTGCGTCTAATATGGTTGGACCGTAGCTCTCAGTATCGCCCGTCAACCCTGACTTGTTGCTCTGATCATTCCTCCTTTTCGGTTTTTTTATAGCTCGTAGGGTCCTTAAGATATCTGTGAACAACAGTTGGTCCTCTTCCAATTTTACCAGCTATAAAACGGATAGATTTGCCTTGCTCCTTGTAAACTCGAATTTGGCCTATTTCGTCCTTAGTTAATGGTTTTTTTTTTACCCATAGTTGTTATTTCCATGAAATTATGTTTTGAACCAAGGTCTCTGGTACTCTTACTGCCTTAATATTTTTATTTAAAATCTGATAGCAAAAAAAGGACTAATTTTATATGCTTATTGGGAAAAGCATCATAAAAATTGAATTTATCTACCTAATCCCAATTTTTTTTCTACAACATAAACATGATATAGCCTTCTTTAATATTGCATTTAGTTTTCCCATATAATCGAAGGGTTTAAAAAATTTCGAAAAATGAAATCAAGAAACTACCTGTTCGTAAACACGTGAAACGGAGTGTATACCTATAGTTTGATTCAGCGTTCTGAAAATACGGGAATCAATAAGTTAAGCGTGCGTATGTTGACATAAGTAAAGTTTAGCAATATTTACGCTTCCTGGTTATCTTTTTGATAAACACTTATTGTCTCTTATCGTGTTAAAACATACAATACACCTGACAAGGTATAAGTTCTTCATACTAAGCTGTGAAATATTACCTCAATCGTTGGGTATCACTTCTTGCGAAAATCGCAATTCTTATTTCAAATCACTTCCCTACACACTCGCTTACCACAATCATAAAATTAATAAAACTGTTGTTTTCTAATACAGACCGAATTATTTAGTACTAAGCGGAAATCAATTAACATTTATGGGCACATATACTCGATAACGGTCATTGGCTATAAAAGGGGGTGTAGTTGAATTTATTACAGTTGGTTTATAAGGTAGATATGTTTAACTACGAGTATATAGTCGTATGTATTTGTTTTGTCTACGATTTTAAATATGCCCAACAAGAGTTTAAGCCATTCAGAAGAACAGTATAAGCGCAAACGAAGACGCTCGGAGCGTCTACTAACTATATGTCTCTTCCTTTCTCTTTAACAATATGATATCCGCAAATGTAAGCGCTTACGAAAAAATTACTATGAAGTACTACTGAATCACTTCAAGGAAAGGCAGCTGTAAGCGCGAATACGCTATGAAGCGCTACTTAATCGCTCCAGGGGTAGCCAGATGTAAGCGCATAGATACGCAATTATTACTATAAGGCGGTAATGTTACCTTCAGTAGAAGGTAGATGTAAGCGCTGGCTGATTAATAAAATTAAAACTCTTCAAGATACCTTTTTTCATATAGGTACCATGAATGATTGTTTATGTATATGAAGCTCAAACAAAAAATCTTAATACATATTTTGAATTTAATATTTTACACTTTCAATGGTGCTTTGTTCTTATAAATTTGTTTTTATATTTCCTGAACCTGATGTCGAGCTAAAAAGTATTGCACCGATGAACAGTTGATGTACTAGCTTCAACTCCAGTTGTTGCGCTGATTTTACATAATGAAAGTGATGAATTTGAAACAGCTTTCAGTATCGCACATCGATCTTGACTTGTTGATGCTTTACTTACTCTTCCTCTCCAGTTTTTTCTGTGGTTCTCAGGGTTCTTAAAATAATTATGAGTTGATTTTCTTGCCTTGTTCCTTGTTAGCCCGAATTCGGCCTATTTCTTAATTTCCCCAAAGCTTTTGTTTCAATGAAGTTATGTTTTGAACTAAGTCCCCTAGTACTCTAAGGTCCGTTTTATTCATTATTGTTCAACTTGCTGATAACTCCCAAGTTTGCTAACTTCGGAGTTTATATCAACTCGAGATTTGAACTGCAAGTTGAAAAATGTTTTTTTTTCACTATTACAACTTTCGGTTTGGAAGTTGACATACGCAAGTTGGCCAACTTGCTGTTTCACAAAAATTCCCTGGGATATTTTTGACAGATGACACATAATATGTCAGTCTCAACTTTGGATTTGCTGACTGTTATTTATTATTATTATTATTATTAAATTCACAATATGAAAGTAAACAACATTCCCACCAAGCGGAAGCGTTTCCCGGAATTTCAACATCGAACGACAACATAATTCCCACAGTGCAGATAAAACTGCACCGGCAGCGCAGCAGACACAATTCCAAAAAAATGTGCCAACCAATCGAGAGCGGACATTGTCAGTGACTGTTGATGTTGTTTGCAAAGGCGTACCCGAAGGAACATATGTGCCGGCTAGCATATCGGAAAATCCGTACACTTCCGATGGTGGTTCCGACTCATTCTCGTCAATAGCTACGTTGTGGAGAACGGCACAAGCAATTGTAATTAACTGTACAGTCTCCACTCTGCACTTTAAGCCAGTGGCCAACACTGGAAAACGCCTTTCCAAATGCTGTACGAACGTTCTACACTACGTTCTACGTTCATTATATAAATTTTCGATGTGGTTCGTGATATTCAGAAAAGGTGGCGCAATATAGCTTATATTAGTGTAACCCGAATCACCAACATAAATAAATTGCTTGAACTCGCCTCTTTCGAATCGTTGTTTCAAACTAGACAGATTGAAAATGCTCTGATCGTGCGTGGAGCCCTATTGAGGAGCACATAAAAAATTAAAAACCGATTTGAAATGTATATTTTTCATGTGAGCTATACCTGCCAACGAGCAACGATATCGTTTATCTTCAAATTCACAGGACAAACCGTTTGAACGTTTAGGGAAAACCATCCCTTACGATTCCTAAAATTCTCTGCGTCAGTGATTGAATTCGGATATGCGTACAATCAATCGCACCAATAGTCCGAGGGAATGTTGCTTTTGTAAAAAAGTCACGTGCTGCTTGCAGTAGTTCCAATTGGGTTTCCGGCATACGAATGAATTGTGGCGAAAGATTGGCAATCGCTCTCGACACTCGTTTCAGCATATGATGTACGGTGGCAATGCTTACCCCAAGGAAATAGGCCACCGCCAATTGAATTGATCCGAGTGCATAGTACGGTAATACGACTAATAATTGGGTTATTGGTCGTAATTCACGCGATCTATCGAAGAAGAAAACCACAATGGAAAATATGTACAATAAATTCCAACTTATTCTTCGTAAAATACCTTCTCTCGTCGTACGGCAACGAATTCATTATAAGTTTGAGCACCATCATTGTCGTCCGCTTTGAGAGACGAAAACGATATATGAAGTCGCGGTCGTCCCATTTTTCGAGTCCAATACGTGGTAGGATCTTGTATTGCCGTCTTTCACAGACCAAATTGCGCTCGTCTTCCTTGCTGCCCGAATCAGACGATGGCCAATCTTCCCAGAAATAATTTGAACGATACATTGTTTAAGTTTTAAAAAATTAATATTTGATTATTTACGCCACTTGATTTGAAGTTCGCACAATCAAAAACAGAAATCAGAAAAAAAATCTGACTTTTGACGTAAAATCCCAAGTTTGCTCTACAACTTCTACTATTTCGGGGAGTTGAGCAAATCCAAAGTTGATCAACTTTCAGTTTTCTCAATTTCGGAATATCCAAAGTTCAGCGTGTCAATTCTAAGTGAATAAAAGCAATTTCTTAAGTTGAGAAGAAAAATCCCCGAGTTGTGTTCAACTTCGAGTGAATAAAATGGGCATAAATGCTTTTATATTTGATTTAAAAAATGATAACAGGTAGATTTAGTTACTCTTCGTTATTAAGTGAAATGAAAAAAGGACTAATTTTATGACCTTATTGGGAGAAGCATCATAAAAATTGAATTTATCTACTTAATCCCAATTTTTTTAGAACATAAACATAATATAGCCAAATACATACTGCATTTGAATTTTCCCACAATTTCCAAATTAAGAAACCTCATGTTCGTTACCAAGTGAGACAGAGTGTATCAATATGCTTTCTGTACACTTCTAATAGAGTCGCTTTGAAAACAGTGTTCGTCATTCGATATAATAGTTAGTAAGTGATTCTACAAAGCTTCCTACATTTAGGAATACTATGGGCCTCTTTTCTGTATACTTCGTCAGCGCTTATTATTGTTTCCACTGGTTAGGTACAGAGTGGGTGCAGTGGCTCAGTGATAGTGCGTTGGACTACTGAATGAGGTATCCCAGCTCTTGCGAAAGTCTAACAAACATCTAAGGGCATGTGGAAGCATTCAATGCAATCTGTAGTTCGTTAATATCTAATGGGTTTATTTTTTAGCAAAACATCACTTGTCACCCGGTGCATTTTCGAAGACCTCGTGCCGTCACAAACTCCACTGCACATGAAAGTACAATCTATGTTACTGAATGAACAAAGTAGAGCAATGCAATTAAATCGCTATCTTTAGTGTTCAGTTCATATAAGCCCATCGAATGACACACATACGAATTTCGTTATCAATTGGGTGAATCACCGGCTGACTTTGACCTGGTAAACTTGTGTAAAGTCGAAAACTCTAAAACACTTTTCCGATAAGCGTACCTTCAAAGGGACTTTTATTACACTGTCAACATGATAAAAATAAAACAAAATCCATTAAAAAAGTAGATAAGTTGCTGTTGTACATACAATTCTTGCTCCCGGATCTACGTGTTTAAGAATGTCGAGTAATTCTTTAAATAGGCACTCACAATGGCAGCACATCAAAATTAATTGCTTTACAAGTTTTATTTTATCGGAATGATTTTGTCAGATTCCAAAGATTCCAACCAGTTTAAGGGTGGCTCACGTTTAGTAGTAAGTTGTTTTAGTTTTGATGAAAATTAACAAAATATGACTCAGTCGACATTCGACTCGGATGTATTATGCCTTTTTAGTTAGTCACTGGCACTAGTACCAACTCGAACATGTATCAGAGTCACAATTTAAAAGAATTCGGAAAACCTTCATACACAGTCCATCATTGGTAATTTCAATAAAATTCGCTTGACATCCTTCGAAGTAGAAGTAAAGTACACTTCGCTTCAACTGAATAAGCACAAACATTTTCTCAGCTACGTTTTCCATTTCAGTTTTATTATTATTATTAAACTTTATTGAACAATAATATAATTACAATTCAATACATATTTGCAGAGCACTAGCTACCAGGGCCTTCAGCTCGGTTAGAGAGAACTTAAGTTAAATACGTATATTAAGTCTTGTTATAATTTTATTCACAAATTGTATATTACTTGGTGATATTACGGTTAGTAGTTCTTTGAGAGGTTTGTTTGCTATGGATGAGGAGGTTGAGTTGATATGCGGGCATTGAAGGATATGGGAAATGTTCAAAGTTGGGGACTGATCGCAGAAATTACAAAGGGGTGCTGCTTCTTTGGTGATCAGGTGTTTGTGGGTGGCATTTGTATGACCCATTCTAAGCCGTATGTATTTTGTTACCATACTTCTGGGAAGTTCGATGGGGAAAGTCGCCTTCGCAGCATCAGCATTGATTGTTGAATAGTGGTGCGAGTATTCCAGCCAGTTAGTCTTATATTTTTTCTCATGGAAGTTTTTTAAATGGTTTAACGTGTCCTTTTTGTTAAATTGTATAAAAGAGATGAGAGGCTGTCTGAGAGCTAGTTTGGCTTCTGCGTCGGCAATTTCATTTCCAACTATCCCTGCATGCCCAGGAACCCATGCTAGCTTGATAGTGTTTCCTTTCGTGATTAGTTTATCCCGGATGTCAGCTATTATGTCAGAGGAGTTGTTTATCTTTTGGATTGCTTCTAAAGATGAAAGGCTATCGGTGAATATTATGGTTTTTTTATTTTTTGCAGCGTTAATAGCTTTGAGTATGGCATAAGCCTCGGCTGTAAATGTTGACGACGTAAAATAGAGCAGTCCTTTGCTGATGACGCGGCCGTCTTTCGTTACTACAGCGTATGCGGTACCGTCAATTGATTTAGAAGCATCTGTAAACAAAAAATTCCAACCGAATCTCTTATAATTGTCCTCGATTTCATTAAACAATGTTTTGTATATATCATTGTTTGTGTTTGATTTATTATAGCTCGACAGATTTGTCAAAATGGTTTGTTTTGGGAGATGCCACGGAGGAAGGTTAACGTTGTTTTTGTTTTTTATTTCAATTGGAATTTTCAGCTCTTTCGCCGATTCCAAAGCTTTATACAAAGCGGATTGGTATTTCGGGTTTTTCTTTCTCTTCAACAGCTTTTTTGTATCCTCATGTATGGGTGATTTGAATGATGAGTTCATTTTTAGTGTGATTTTCCAGGTTAGGGAATCGATTCGGTCACTTAGGTTAGGGAGTCCTGCTTCAGTAAGAATGTTCTTGATAGGTGTTGAGTAGAAAGCGCCCAGGCAGGTTCTTACCGCGGCGTGGTACGGCGTAGAAATTAGTTGCAGAGATGATTTGGAACACTTCCCATAGATTGGTAGACCGTAATCAATTTTTGATAAAATAATGGACTGAATAACGTTAATTATAGTATTTACATTACCGTTACTTTGTTTACATGAAAGGTATTTGATAATATTTACCCTGGTAGTAAGGCTTTTTCTTAAGCTAATACAGTGTTGCTTAAAACTATAGTTAGATTCGAATATAATGCCTAGAATTTTTGAAAAATTTACGTTTTTTATACAAGTGTTATTATATGATACATTTTGAATTAGTTTTGAACATTTGTGTTTTTTACAGATATGTAATATTTCGCATTTAGAGAAAGATATTTTTCCCCCTGAGGTTTCACCCCATTCGGTCAAATCTTTAATGATCGTTGAAAAAAGATGTGATACCTCTTCTAGGTCTTTCAGTTTGGTGAACAAAATAAGATCGTCCGCGTAAAGGATGTGATTTGCTTAAGGATGTACCCGAGATATTTTGCTTATTTCATTAAATGCAATTTTGAATAGCATGACCGAAAGGGGAGAACCTTGGGGAATGCCATTCATGAGTTTATGAATTTGTGAGTAAATTTTATTATTAGTTTTAATGCGAAATTTCCTGTTGGTAAGGAAGGCTTTTATTAAGTTGAACATTTTTGTACCGACCTTCCATAGTTTTAACTGGTTTAAAATAACGTGAGGTCCTATTCTGTCGAATGCTTGTTCAAAATCAATTGATAGCATCGAGATATGATTTTTTTCGGAGAGTGCTGAGGTGATGTTTGTGTCTAAGTGAAGGAGCGCATCTTGTGCCCCGCAACCGGGTTTGAACGCTGTTTGGTTGATGTCGATAAATTTATTTTTTTCCAACCACCAGGATAGGCGTTTGGAAACGATTTTTTCAAAGACTTTTGAAAGGCAGGGCAGAAGTGAGATTGGGCGGTAGCCTTCGATACGCGTGTGGTCTTTATTCGCTTTGGGGATGGGCACGATGGTAGCCACTTTCCATGTTTGGGGAAGTACTCCCTTGTCGAATATGTGATTGTAAAAGGACAGTAATCTAGTTTTTAAAAAGGGAGGACTATTTTTGATCATTGAATAATTTATTCTGTCGTATCCGGGGGTGTTCCCTTTTACAGAGCGCAAGCTGGTTTCAAACTCTATCATCTTAATTGGGGATTCTATTGATTTTGTTGAGTAAGTGATGGTATAATTTGGAGTGACTTCGTTCAAGGATTTGTATTTTTCTTCAACGTATTTTGGCTGGAAATTAGAGTCGCTATGGATACTTTCCCAAAATTTGGCAAAGTATTCGTTGATCTTTAAAGGACATGTAATATTTTTAGAGTCGTTTTTGATAAGTTTAATTGTGGGAGGTGTAAAATTTCCTGTAAGGCTTTTAATGTCAGCCCACATTTTTTTGGGGGTTGAGTTACGGTTGATTCCCTCAGTAAATTTCATGAAAGAAGACACTTTCGCGGTTTTAGCTGCTCGTTTGAATTGAGCGTTGGCTTTCCTATAAGCGATTAAATTAATCCCATTCGGATGTTGTTTGAATATCTTCCACGAGTCTTGTTTTTTATTCCGCAAAGTGCTGAGATTTGGGTCCCACCAGGGGACTGTTTTGTAGTGGATCTTATTAGTGGTTTGGGGGATTGCCACATTTGCGGCAGACCGAATTGTCTTTGTAATGAAGGCGGATTCTTTATTGGTATTGTTATTGGTTGGAGGTGGTTGGGCAGAGATTCGGGTTGAGATTTCGGATTGGAAGAGATGCCAGTTGGCAAGGTCGGTGAGGAATTTTGGTTGGGGTTTCGGTAGAGTTAGAATGTTTTCTAAAGAAATCTTGGTAAGGATCGGAAAGTGATCGCTTCCATGTAAGCCATCGGAGACATCCCAAGAAGATTTTTGTGTGAGGTGGGGAGATATTAGAGAAAGGTCAATGTGGGAGTATGTGCCATGGGTTGAGAAGTGGGTTGGTCGTCCGTCATTTAAAATTGCCAGCCCAGAATTTGCGATGAAGTTTTCGACTAGCTTTCCGCGCCTGTTGATTCTAGAAGAACCCCATGCAGGGGACCATGAGTTGAAGTCTCCGGTTAGAAGACAAGGGGTTGTTATGTTGGTAAAAATGTTTTCAAGATCGTGGTAATTGAATGGTTGGTCTGGTGGGATATAAATTGAGATGATGGTAATTTTGTATTTTAATTCAATTTCAACCGCTATAGCAGATATGTTGGAGTTGATCGAGATGAACTTGTGTGGAAGTGTTTTGTGTACCAGAAGTCCTGTGCCTTGTTTAGAGTTTGTGTTGTGGGGTAGGTTGTGAAATTTTGACGAGTATTCTTTTGGTGGGAGTGGTTGGAAGTTATGTTTGATATGTGATTCTTGAATCGAGACGATACATGGTTGAATTTCTTTGATAAGCAATTGGAGCTCATGATAGTTATTAAAATAACCATTCATGTTCCATTGCAATATTTTTAAATTGTTGTAGGCGGTGGATGGCAACTTTTTCCCAGTACAATTTAATGTACTCGTCAAAGGTGCGCTCCCACCTGTTGATAAAGTATTGCCGCGCCGCCACTGGCGACGAGTGCCCCCTCCAAGGTGGTTGGGGCGATCGTCATCAACGGAGGCGCGGGTTGAGTGGGGACAATTTATTACACTAAGAGCTGTCATTTTCGTCTATGATCATTGCGCTTCGTGTGGGAGTATGGGGTTTTTGAAGAGAGATTTTGCTTTGGGTGTAATTGTTGTTATTGATAAATGATGTAGGTGTTGAAATCTTGTTTAGGAGATATTCTTGTTGTGATTGTGGTAAAATGAGAGAAGATTTAGATTTGATTTCGTTGGAGATCGGAGCGGACGTTACTGAAAGTTTTTCTCTCGTGAGAGAGGAGGATTCAGCAATTTGTGTTTGGGTATTAGTATTTTGTGTTGTTTGGCTATGCAGGTTTGCTGAGGTGGATGGTGTTGTGGAATTTTCTCTTGTGAGAGAGGTGAGTTCATTGATTTGTTTATCGATGTCTGTATTTTGTGTTAAATGTTTATGTATATTATATGTTAAGTTTTTCTCCTGTGGAGAAGAACCGGTTTTGGTGGAAGTTGTTTTTTCTTTGTCACTAGAGTGGGGCAAGGTAGAAGAAGACGTGGATGGAACGGGAACATTTCTTTTAAGCGTTGCATTTTGGAGTTTTGTGGAGTAAAGATCGGAGGAGAAAGAAGGAGTTATGGGGTTGCGTTCTGAGTGGAAGCGCCTAGCTTCTGCCAAGGTGCATTTGTTTTTTGTTTTTATTTCGATTCCATTTCAGTTTTATTTTGCGTCAACTGAATAGACACAAATATTGAAATTGGAAATAAAAGTTATTGGGATTTAATGAAACAAGTTTTTCTTAAAATAGGTTTTCATTGGTTAATTTTAGTAGTGGGCACTGCCGAATTTATTCATAATAGTTTCGTAAATTCCATCAGGCATGGAACCCTTACAGCCTCTTTATGTAGTCCAACGAAATTTCCCCCACGCCAATTTAATGGCTGCAATAAGGGATTCTCTGTCTTCAAACAGACGGCCGGACTCATAAACTTTTTGTACTAACCATCCCCAAACGTTTTCTATAAGGTTCAGGTCCGGTGAGTCATTTGCCGCAATTCCACATTCTGCTCCTCTATCCAATTTTTAACTATGCGCGCCGTGTGGATGGGGGCGTTGTCCTGATGAAAAGTTCAGTTTATGGGTTCAAAAACGCCTGCAAATTTAGGGAAATATCTTTTCAAATTTCCTTTATAACTTAATGCAGTCATTTTTGAGGTTTGTAACTCAAGCTCAACAGTGTCATAGTAGCTAACTGCTCCCCATACCATAACACCACCTTCTCGACTATGATGTAGCGCTAAAAATCGCTCTTCTTTAATCACATCGTGGAAGTAATAATTAAACCCATCAGGGCCATCAAAATTAAACTTCTTCTAATCCGAAAAAGCTACGTGACGAAATTCATTTTTAAAACTCATATGGAGTCTAGAGAATTCTAAGCGCATACACTTCCGTTTCTCGTTAAGTGGTGGTTCCTTTTGAATTTTTAACCGTTTTAGATGTTTGGCATTATTGATAACCCTTCGCACTGTTGAAACGCTTGCAGTAACACCGGCTTTCTGCTTTATTTTTGCGGCAGAGTCGCAGGAATTGGAAGCACATCTTAAAATAGCTCTTCGATCAACCGCTGTTGTTGCTGCTTTTTGACCTCCTTTCATGTTTTTTCCGTGCGAATCTTTGTTTCTTAAATAAGAATAGACCACACTAGAACTTCGTCCAATTTTGTCAGCGATAGAACGCCCGGTTAGTCCTTGGTCGTTTAGTAAATCGATTTGAGCTTTTTCAACACTATTTAGAGACTTTGATCTAACTGTTTTTCTTAGAAATACAATTAATCAAATAAAATTCACTTAAAGCACTTCAACTGTTGATCTAATGTGTCAATCTCCACAGAATACTCATAAGCAGTGAAAATAATGACCTTGTGTCTATTCAGTTGACGCAAAATAAAACTGCATTTTTCCATATTGAATGCTTTGCAAGGGAACCAGGGGAAAAATAGCGGTACTTTTTGAATTATTCTTTCCGATTTATTTTCTCAACATCATACGCAAACAGTTTGCATCATCAAATGATATATTACGGCACAAGGTTTTGAAAAAATGGACAACGTAGCTTAGAAAATGTTTGTGCTTATTCAGTTGAAGCGGAGTGTATTTAGTATTTTTGATATAAAAAATAAATATTAAGCATTAAAAGCATTAATACAGGGCCACTTTCCACCACTTTCTCTTTCGATCAGTAGACCGACACACTAACCATTGAGCCACTGCGCCCGACATATGCCATACGTAACCTGAAGTAAAAAATACTTTTATCGAGAATGCAAGGCAGTGCATTTGAGGATTGTTTCCTTTTTTATACTTTTTTTTGGACAGCTCAGAACGTGGTTTTTTTGGCCCTAATTGGTCCTATCAAAACAATTTATTCTCATTGCCTGATACGACTCAGAAGGATTTAAGTTCCAAATATACAACATAATTCTACTTAATGCGTAGAAAGTACTTACACACAGGGTGGTCCAAATAAGACCTACCAATGTTAAACAAGTATAACTGTTGTAATAATCATGTGTTTGAATTACTTTTTGTTTCCCTTAATTTCCATAAAATGTATTTAATAAATACTAATTAATCAAAGCAAATGATTGATATAATATTATAGTTATACATATTTAACATTATTCGGTTTTATTTTACCCGGTTGGTCTTATTTGGTCCATCCTGTACTTGTATACGGGCTCCCGACCCGTGGAGAGAAGGGTACACCGCATCGAGTTGTTCAGACCAAGCGCTCTGGCATCCGCGATGGCTTGGTCTTTGAAGCGGTCGTTCGATTTTCCTTATCGTTTCGAACCTTGGGGCGCGGAGTCAAATTTCATCTTTGCTGCAGTATTATTGTCGATTCGCTCGATGTGGTCGAGCTTATGTGGTCGACATGTTTTAGCTATTCGGACTATAATAGCTTGAGTTACTATCCAAAGATTTATGAATGGAATTAGACTTCGTTCATGTGTCCACCACGGGAATGTTTGCAGCAACCGATACGTTGAACCCAATTTTCGATGACTCGGCCGCACATTTCGACCAATACGCTATTTCTCGTTTAATATTGGCTCTGAGCTCCTCTAACAACATCTTGGTACCGCTCATAGAATTCGCGGTTATATCTTCTTATCCATTCGTCCTTTCTGGTTTATCATCCAGCACTCGGAGCCATAAGGCAGAACTGGAATTATCAGTGTTTAGTAGAGCTTATATCTGGTCTTCCGGATGAGGACTTTTGAACCCATTTGTTTTGCCTAACCGAAGTAGCCATGGTTTCATAGGGTAATTCGTCGTCGGATCTCCACTAAGGTGTCATTCGTGGAGTTGATGTTTACTCCGAGGAGGCAGAAATTATATTTGGTAGAATGGTTATCGAAAACACACGCTAACAGATAATTTGCAGCAATTGCTTTATTTTATTATTATGTTTCCCAGACAGCAGATGTATCTGCTTTCACTCAATTAATTCATGAGATGAAGAAACGTTAACCACGTTAACCTCGTTGTTGCTCGCGTCTATAGATGTCTGCGTAAACTATGGCTTACAGCTAGTTTTACTCCATCCGAAACTCGTGAAAGACTAGTGCATACACTCATAATGCAGATTATATCATATCCTGAAGTTGTGTACCGCCATCCAGATTCTTTATCGCAACAGAAGCTACAGGTACCTTTTAATGATACCATTAGATACATTCATAAGCTGCGAAGATATGACAGGATATCTGTCTACTGTCGTAACTTTCTTGGTTGCACATTGACGCAATACGTGAATACGAGGAATTGCATATGCTTGCATAATATTATAAATACGAAAATGCCACCTTATTTATTCGCTAAATTGAGTTTCTCTCGCTCTCGTAGAACATTTAACATTCACAACCCTATTTTTCGCTATTTGAATTCCTCCCGATTGTTTTTCATCCATCCGATTAGGCTATGGAATTCACTGCCTTCACGTATTAAAAGCCTATCAAGGAGTGACCATTTTAAGGCAGCAGTTTTTGTTCAATTTTCGTCGCAGCAATAAAAAAGGAAAAAGAAAGAAAGAAAAGGAAAAAAAATATTAAATCGATCCTACTACCTCCCAAATATCTAGTCTTATATTTCCCACTTCTTTAGTTTTAAGTTTTTGTTTATAATATTGTAAATTTATTATATATTGTACCATAATTACTAAATGAGACCTAAGTTTCATTGTACAGCCCGCTTACATTTTAGATTAATAAATTGAATTGAATTGAATTGAATTGAACAACAAAAAAAAACATCCAAGAGTATCAATTGCCATGAGAAGCTTCTCAAATTGCCGTTCGGATTCGGCTTAAAACTGTAGGTCCCATCCACTTCACACAAATAAGTGGTTGGAGAAGCTAGGTTTTAAGCCTTGTATGGGCTATCCTTGGGGGACACAAGTTGAAGTTGCTAAAAATTCAGATGGGACATCCGATAAAGACTGCTTTCGTACGACCTGTAAGATGAATAAATTGTGCTGCAGAAGACGAGAGCCCAAATAGTGTCATAAGTTTTGCAATAAAAAGGCCGTAGTGAACAGAGTCAAATACCTTGGAAAAGTCAAGTAGAGTCAGAAAAAGTAAAGTAGTTTTTATCCATAGCTTTCCGTATATCATCTGTTACTTTTAGCAGTGCTGAAGTGCAACTGTGATGTGGCCAAAAGCCCGATTGATATATGTACGTAGAGAGGATTGTTTCGTCGAAGATAGGAGGATAACTGATAGCGAACACATTTTTCTAGGACTTTGGATAAATATGGTCGTATTCCGATGGGTCGATATTCTGCCGGGCCTCTACTTGTTGCTTTTTTTTAATTAATTGCAATAATCTTAGCAACTTTCCATGACATTGGAAAAGTTGATATTTTTAAATAAGTGTTAAATATAATGCGTCACTATTGGAGGAATATATGGCAGAATCATTTGTATGAAGTAAGGATGGATTCCATCAACATCAACAGCTTAAGATTTAATTGTAAGCACAGCTGTGAGTACATCTGTTTGTTAAAGTCTGGAAAATTCAAAGAAGCCATTCCATACGAATAATTGAGATGCGTTAGTGGTTGTCGATTGAATTGTGACGAAATCACGATTAATCTGGTTTGGATAAACTTTATCCATCCCTGACTCTATTTTACCACAAACACCTTTTCGCCTAGAGTTCTTCCATTGAAGTTTGCTAGGAAGTTGATGATTAAATTGCCCACGGAAATAATTTCGCTGGGCTTGCTTTTGTGAATATACAGTGCGCTCACTTGAATAGAACCCCCTCTTTGCTTCGACTTCCAAGTTCAATAACTTTTAAACTAATAAAGAAAACAACTTAATTTCTTTTTTTAATTCAAGTTAATTAAATTTTGTAAAACATAATAAAACATAGGGGCGGGCTACAGTCCGCTTGGGCGAACTGTTGGATACCCTATTCTTATTCCTATATCTCATAAGTGGGCGTGACAAAAATTTAAAGGATTTTATCGAAAAAACTAAGCTTTTGTAAATAAAAACGCTCCCTAGCTCAAACTTTGGTTTTTCAATAAAATTGTTTTATTTAATTGTGGGCGTGTCAGTAGGCGGATTTAAAAAAATTTAAGTATGAGCATAAAGGGCACCTAGAGAGTATATACTATAAATTTCAGCTCCCTAGCTCAAACTTTAGACTTTCAAAAATAAAAAAAAAAAAATTGTGGGCGTGTCAGTGGGCGGATTTTGAAAATATTTACACATGAGCATAAAGGGCCCCTAGAGAGTATATATTAAAAATTTCAGCTCCCTAGCTCAAATTTTGGTTTTTCAAAAAAAATATTTTATTTAATTGTGGGCGTGTCAGTGGGCGGATTTTGAAAATTTTATGTCCCAAGCAGTTTTATGGGCCAAAGATCATATATAAAAAATTTCAGCTTTCTAGCTCAAAATTCAATTTTTCCCAAAATTTGTTTTATTTAATTGTGGGCGTGTCAGTGGGCGGATTTTGAAAATTTTATGTCCCAATCAGTTTTATGGGCCATAGATCATATATAAAAAATTTCAGCTCTCTAGCTCAAAATTCGATTTTTTCCAAAATTTTGTTTTTTTTGAGTTTGTGGGCGTGTCTGTGGGCGGATTTCAAAAATTCTTAAACTTGATTATTTCGGGACCCTAGAGAGTATATGGTTAAAATTTCAGCTCTCTAGGTCCAGTTTAAAGGCCTAATTTTTGCCGACGGACGGACGGACGGACGGACGGACATGGCTAGATCGACATTACTATCGATGCTGATCATAAATATAGTAACTTTTAGGGGTCTACGGGCAATATTAAGGTATGTTACAAACTATGCGTCAAAATTAATATACCCCTAGAATAGGGTATAAAAATGGTGTCAATATTGAAAGTGATAATTTTACTATACATTTTAGAGTGATGGGACTCAAAGTATTTGTATTAAATTTTAGCTCACTTGAATAGAATCCTCCCTATATAATATTAGTTTTCACATGCCAAGGCAGGTAGTTATGCAAAAGTAGTTTTTTAATATATTTTAGTTATTTTTAAATGATTACAGTCAAAATGGGACGTGGTTAATCATTGGCCAGGGACGAGAAAACTAAAATCAAAGTTTACGCGAGTGTGACTTGTCTATTCACCAAATAGCTAAAAAAAATGCAGCGAAGCCGCAAGGTTATATCAACATTTCTACGCAATGACTCCAACTATGGTAAAAACATGAAAGGGCGAACTGTTTGTGCCGTTACCGCTGCTGACAAAAGAGCAATTTTGCGACTCGCGTCAAATTCGCACCATTCTGCAGTAAAAGGATTTTATTAGGTTTTCCTTTGCTGAGCTTGAGATAAGTTCCCAATAAAATATACCCAGTATTTGGAGGCAAGTAGACTCCTAACTTTTCGTGTGTTTCTTTATTCATTCTGAATATTCGGAATATTCCAAGTGAGCCATTTACGTTTCTTTATTCAATGGAATATTCCGGATTAGCCATTTCGGTGTTTCTTTATTCATTCTGGAATAAATGGAATGCATTCTTTTTATTCCTAGAGAAAGGTGGAATAAAAACAATATTCCCTCGTTTGACAGATGAAATTGATCAAAAAAAAATAAATACAATCAACAGCAAACAATCAAATGGGTGAGCATTTATTGCAAATTTATTGTCTTTTTTTTATATTTTTATGTGTGTTGTTTTAAGTTAATTATTTTTTTATTATATATTTTTAATTTCCTTCCAGAATCAAATATACATTTTTAAAATGGTCTTTTGTGGGCATGAAATGCCGCATAGATGTTGGTAGTTGGTGACAAGATGATTTCATGAGCAGTGTTGCCACTTATGCTGCATAAAAAGGTGCATGTTTTTTGAACTTGTACTAAATCCTTACTCGAAAGGACAACATATTTAATGTTTTACTTTTTTGCTTCGATTCAACATATTTAACATAATAAAAACACAAGAATATAATGTTATTCATAAAAATAATAACAATATCTTAGTAATAAATAATATATTATGCTTTATCTGAGCGAAAGTTGTATATTACTGTATTGGGTACTTCGTTAAGAAACGCAGCTGTGGAGACTTAAATAGGTACAAGTCGTTTTCCGCTATATATTGTATTGGTTGTCGAAAATATTGATAGCTTTAAAATGTTCAGTCAATCACAAATTCGTCACTGACAAATAAATTTAGAGAATTCATTCGCTGTTTTTGTTTGTAAAACAACATTTTTAAAACGAAATGTGACTAGAATTGCTTTTTTGGAAAATAAAATAATATGTATTGAATAGACATAATCACTGGAACCTCACTTCCACAAATCTTATGAACAAAAAGCAGTCACAAAAGCATGAGCTTAAACAAAACAACTAACAACAAAATAAAATTAATTTTTTTTTCCCAATAGTAGTACTCAGCTGATTAGTTGAATAATCAAATTATTAATTGAATAATCAAATTATTTGCGCTATAAAATTAAAAAGGAGTATCTAAACACTATTTTTGAACAGTAAAACGTAACAAATATTGTAGAATTGTGTACGAGAAATGAAAATGAACTTTTGGCAAAACTGTATTTTTTTTTTTGGAAACAAATTAGGTTGAACGAATTTGCTATATACATATTTTTAATACTACTAAGTACAAACGAACAAAAACAATTAATTAATAAAAAAAAATGAAAATGCCTTTAAATTGCTGCATCAGGAGCTGCACAAGACATTTTGGTCAACATGTTCACTGTTTTTATATATTTTTTTTGCCCTGACACACTTTCTCAGGTTTTTCCTCAATAAAGGAGAAAATTTCGCTTTGATTTCACCTAAATATACACTTTATTAACAATCGCAATAATTTTTCATACAATTTCTGCAAATTACTGAAATTGTATGCTTCAATTTTTTCTTGACGTTTAAGAAAGAAATGCGGCACTTCAGAAAGAGATGGTTAGGTTAGGTTAGGTTGGAAGGGAAGTGCACAGCAGAGCTGCTGTGCTTGCACGGGGGCCCATTGGTCCATTGTGATCCCTTATTGTTTTATGTGGTAAACCTACATTTACAATAAAACACTTACCATACTCAGTTTAGGTTAATCTTGCCGGTTGGCCTGTTGGAACCAACCTGTGTTCTTGACAAACCTGATAATGTCCGTCAGTAGTACCTGCGCTACGTCCTCTAAGTCTTCGAAGAATCTGTTGCCCAGATAGCGAAGTCGAGATGTCTGAAGGTTTGGACATTCGCAGAGCAGGTGTTTGATGGTCTCGGTTTCTTCAATATCTTGACAGCTCCTGCAATAGTCTGGTGAGCTGATGCCCAGCCTGCTTGCCATTACACCTATGGTGCAGTGGCCTGTCAGTACGCCAGTTAAGATACGTATTTCTAGCTTATTCATTTCCAGAATGCTTTTTGTTCTTTTTTCGTTAATTCTTTGCCATAGACTGCGAGATATAACACAGTCGTGCCTTTGGGACCAGGTGGTGTTAATTTGTTCCCTCAGTTTTTGGTCAATGTTTCTTTTTGCTGCACTAATTGGGATGTCTATTGACGTAATGGCGTCTATTGCGTCAAGTTCTGACCCGATTCTTGCTAGCTCGTCTGCCTTTTCATTCCCAACAATGTCGCTATGACCGGGGACCCAGCAGAGAGTGATCCTGTGTCGTTCGCCTATTTTGTTGAGGGATTTTTGGCAGTTTCTGACTGTTTTTGACTTTATAGTTTCGCTGTCTAGTGCTTTGATAGCCGCCTGACTGTCTACGAAGATTGTGATCGTGGAAGGATCCAGATTCTTCGCGGAGATAGTTTCTGCTGCCTTGTCGATGGCGACAATCTCAGCTTGAAAGACGCTGCATTCATTGGGAAGTCTGTACGAGTCCTTTATGTCTAGGGGCTCGCAAAAAACTCCCGCTCCTGTCCCCACGTCCATTTTCGACCCGTCCGTATAGATGTGGATTTCTTGCACGTTGACGTGCGTGTTCCAGTTCTCTCTTTGGGGTATGTATGTGGAGTAGTTTTTCTCAAAGTTTCGTTTGGGAATTAAGTAGTCCGTTTTCCAGGATAGATCGATACCCAAGTAGTTGTGAATTATAGAGCCGTGTCCATAGGAGCTGTGCCTCCAGATGTTTGCCTCCTTGAGGCGGAGGGCTCCTTTGGCTGCCATGCTGCGAATATATTCACCAAGCGGGGGTAGGTTTAAAATGACTTCCAGCCCGGCTTGGGGTGTTGATCTCATTGCTCCCGTTGTACCAATACATGCTAATCTCTGTACCTTTGAGAGGTTATGGAGATAGGTAGTCCTTTCTGTTGCCTTCCACCATACAATTGACCCGTATGTAAGTATGGGTCGTATGATCGCTGTGTACATCCAATGGGTTATGTAAGGGCGCATACCCCAACGTTTGCCAAAGGTCTTTTTGCATGCGTAGAAGGCGCATAGTGCTTTTTTTGCTCTTTCTTCTGTGTTACGTTTCCAAGTAAGCTTAGAGTCTAGGATGATGCCCAGATACTTTGCCTCCGGGGAAAGTTTCAGACGAGTTCCGTTTAGCTTCGGCATATCGAATTTCTCGATTTTTCTTTTCCTAGTGAACAGAACACATTCGGTTTTGACTGGATTGACTCCAAGGCCGTTCGGTCTTGCCCACGAGGATAGTTCTTTAGGGCATGAGTTCACTAATAGTGGGGAGATACTTGCCACTTATTAGAATTACAATATCGTCTGCGTATGCTACTATTTTCGTTCTTTTGGCCTTTAGAGTCGTTAGGATTTTGTTGACCACTATGAGCCACAGGAGGGGAGATAAGACGCCTCCCTGTGGGGTGCCCCTGGTCACTGTTTTCCTTATGTAACTCTCACCGATCTCTGAGTTAATTACTCTGCTGTTGAGCATTTCGTAAACCCAGTTCGTTATTTCTTTATTCGCTCCCAAGTCTTCGAGCGCTGTTTTTATGGCCGCTGTTTTAACATTGTTGAAGGCTCCCTCAATGTCCAAAAATGCAGCCATGGTGAATTCTTTGTGGTGTAGTCCTTTTTCTATTATTGACACAACTTCGTGCAGGGCTGTTTCAACGGACTTGCCTTTGAGGTAGGCGTGTTGAGTGCTGCATAGGTTGTTTTCGTTTAGAAGGTCCCTTGTGTATAAGTCGATTATTCTCTCCATTGTCTTTAGGAGAAAAGAGGAGAGACTTATCGGCCTATAATCTTTTGCTGTGCAGTGTATATGTCTCCCTGCTTTGGGAATGAATATCACTTTAACTTCTTTCCAGCTTTGCGGTATGTAGCAGAGTCTTATACAGCTTTGAAAATGACTTTTAGCCATGGCAGTATTACACTAAGAGCCTGTTGTATCATTGCTGGTATGACATTATCTGGTCCCGCCGATTTGTAGGGCTTGAATGATTTGACTGCCCAAGCAATTTTGTGCTCTGTTATAATGCTTTCCATTGCTATTTCCGTTTGTGTGTCTGGCGGAACAGGAGTGTAGTTGATCTCACACCCAGTGATTTCACTAGACTCCGGAAAGTGGGTATCCATTAATATGTGTAGAGTTTCTTGGCTAGACTCTGTCCAAGAGTCGTCAGCACGTTTAATATAGCCTGGGACCGTGGGGTCTTTGGACAATACTTTACGTAGTCTGGCGGCCTCGTTTGTACTCTCTATGGATTCTTATTTCTTTAGTGTATAGATTAAGTTCGGACCTATACTTAGTCCAGTCTTCATCTGCCTTACTCTGTCTTGCTTTGTTAAACAGTTGTCTTACCAATGTTCGCCGCTTTTGAAGCTCGCTGGTCCACCAAGTTGCCTTTTTGGGTTTGCGATTGCGAGAGATGGGACAATGTTTAACAAAGGCTTTGTGCATATTTTTGGTAATATAGTAGACTGCGTTGTCGATTGAGTGAGTGTCGACAAACTTGTCCTCTTTCGGATGCTGTGTGTACTCACTAACCGTTTTCGCATAGTCTGCCCAATTTGTTTTCCTAGGGTTCCTAAAACTTTTTGTACCATATAATGTAGATTGACTGCAAAGAGTATTCTACTATGGTCTGAGAATGAGTTCTCTCGACAAACTCTCCAGTCTTCTACCCTAACATGGTCATTGTTGCTTTTGAGAGTTATGTCTAGAATTTCTGCCCTGTTTCTGTTTTGGAAGGTGGGCTGGTTTCCCCTGTTACACAAAACTAGATTTGTGGAAAGAATTTATTCAAACAACGACTCACCTCTTTCATTTATTCCTGAACTACCCCACAGTGTGTGGTGAGCATTCGCATCGCAACCTACCACCAAGGATGTGTTCCAGAAAGAGATACGCACGTGCTCTATCGCATTTTGCTTGTCAGTGTTCACAATGGATGAATAATTTGTTAATTAACATTCAAAGTACCAAAATATCGATTGATTAATAAATTTTGTCGCTTATCAATAATTGACTTTTGACAACGATAATAAGGGTGTTTAATTAATTTAATATAATTTGTATTACTGAGATATCGTTATTATTATTGTTTTTGTGAACTTAAATTGTATTTCCTTAAGGTTTCTCTTCTCATATTTGTTTTATTATATATGTTTTTATTTTAGTGCTGCAGTGGAGTATTACCTCACATGTGAGTTCAGTAATAGAAAAAATATATTAATTGTAAGTAGTAAATGTTGTACTTGTTCTTGAACTAAGTGGCAGCGCTGGTCAATAGACAAATGGCTGTCATTCTATTCGGTCCATTTTTGTTTCTTTATTCATTCCATTCTGGATATTCCGGATAAAAAAATCGAATATTCTGTCTTTTCTATTCCTTATCCGGAAAAAATAAAGAAGCACACGGTTTATGCATACCAAATCAATTAATATATTGAAATCTGATATTCCTTATTCTTACTTTAAATAAATGCTCAGTTTTTATGCGTTTAATGCAAACTTATTCAATTTAAACCACAGGTAGATTTTACTCGTGAAGACGATATTATTTATGGAAGATTTGTTCATATGATTTATGCAGTATTTCATTTGATAAGCAAATCCACAAATTTCTTTAGTTTTGTTTAAAATAGAAGTGAATCATTGTTTCCACTCACTTCAAAAATTTTGTTTTTTATAACTTACTTATGTTAATAGGCGCTATATGGATCTAATTAGACTAGCTATTCATACAATTTTTACCAGCTTACGTAATGCGTATCATGCCGCGTACTACTTAATCGTTGATTGCATTGCAGCGAAACCTGTGGATTGTCACATGTTGGTGATTTTTTTCTTGTGATACTCGTAGCTATTTAATTATCACTTTTATGTTAATTATCGCTGGTTTTTTTGTTGGGGTTTTTGAAGGCAAATCGAACGTGTTTCGGTCTGTGGTATTGTTATTAGACTCTGAAATTCAAGAACATGAACTTAGAAATACAAATTACCATACGAATTGGTCGATGAAGCTATTTAGACAAACGGAAGAAGTTTAACACCAGTTACTTGAGTTGAGTATATAAGAGAAATTAGTTCAGTACCTTAGTCATACTTTTTTCTTTTCTTTTTTAATAAAATATAAGAAAACATGTATTTTCAGCTAACATAAAGTGTCATAATTTAGAGGTTTCTTTTTACAAAATTCACATTTATAACTTGAAAGATTTTGAAAGACTTTTTTAAATGTTGTTACTGACAATTAAATATGAAATATGAAAAATATTAAATATGAACTTATTATTCCCGTACAACTTATTTAATTTTTACATTGCAAACCAATTTTCCTTTCTACTAGGGGGTCTTTCATTAAGGACTTGACAACTTCTTTTTTAAATAAAATGCAAACTACTGGAGATATCTCAAAACAAAATTTTAGTGGCTTGAATTACTATCGAAACATTTATGGATTTCGACTTAGTTCATATGTCCACCACGGGAACGTATGCAGCGGTCGCAGTGGCGGATCCACGGGGGGGGGGGGGTCATCGCGTCCGTTGTCATGCATAATATTATTATTCAATTCATGTTACTACAACATATTAGCAATAGTGCGAAATCTAGAGAAAAATCGTTTTTAAAATTCCGCTATTTTTTGAAAAATTCTTGCAGAATTTCGTCTTCCGTTAGTCTAATTTCAGGATGGATACTCAAAGAAACGAGTCCGTTCAGGCGCTCCCGTCCCATTGTACTTCTAAGATAGTTTTTTATTCTTCTTAGGGTCGAAAATGATCGTTCTGGAGTTGCTGTTGTTACGGGTAGCACTGCCAACACTCGTAAGATCGTGTTCACGTTTCTGAAACATTTTTCATTGATAACCTAAAAAATAACGTAACCATTGAAAGTTAAGTAGGTATTCGATGGGTTATAGAAACTGATTCTGGAAGTAAAAGTTCCGATCTGAAGTTACTCACTGATAGTGCATCGAGCGGATTTTGAATATCTTGATGAAAAATGTATCAAAAGAATGAGAAAATGAGGTTAACTTAGATCATGACAGCATAAATTTTGTGGACCCCCCCCTCGTCGAGATCCTAGATCCGCCACTGAGCGGTCGATACGTTGAACCCAATTTTCGATAATACGGCCGCTATTTCTCGTTCAATATTGGCTCTGAGCTCCTCTAACGTCGCCGGCTTATTGGCATAGACCAATGATTTAATGTACCCCTATTAAAAAAATACAAGAGACGTTAAATGACATGATCTCGGCGGCCAATAGACGGGTCCGTTTCTCGAGATAACAAGTTCACCGAACTGATACTTAAATAACTCGATTGTTGCACCCGCTGTGTCGCTTGTGGTACCGTCCTGTTCGAAGCACATATCACTGATGTCAAATTCATTCAATTGCTCAAAGAAATGATGTTCCAACATGTCTCTTTAGCGAATACCATTTACCGTAATGTGACTGTCATTTTCATCGACGAAAAAAACGACCCAATGACGCCACCGGCACGAAAACCGCACCAAACAGTGACTTTTAGCGGATGAAGTGCTGTTTCATGAACCACATGAGGGTTCTGACCAGTAACGCATATTTTGCTTTTTGACGAAGCCGTTTAACCAAAAATGCGCTTCATCGCTGAAGATGAATTTGCGATAAAATTTTTCATTTTCTTCCATCATGTCCAGAGCCCAATTCATGAACGTACGTCGCTTCATATGATCAAGTGGCTTTAGTTCTTGAGTCAGCTTGACCTTGTAAGAGAGTAGGCCAAGATCCCTACGCAAAATTCAACAAAATGTGGTCTGGAAGAGGTCCAATTCTTGTGAACGCCGTGAAATGGACTGATTTGGCTGGTTTGCGACGGACGCCTCTACGGCAGCAATATTCTCTCCACTTCGGGCAAAACGTATTCTCAGTGGCACGGCAACATCAAGCAGCGAATATTCTGACTCAAATTTTTTCACTAGACTATGAATTGCTTGTCTTTGGGACGAGAATTACGGCCGAAAATTGGCGTTAACGCTTTTAAAGTTGAGACCACCGACTCGGAATTTCGGTAGTAGATTATTATTTGTAAATGTTGTTCCTTCGTGTACTTCACCACGATGAAAATATTGATTTTACTGAATATTTTGACATTGACAGTTCGGTAATCGTTTAAGGGTGCGTTCACACTGAAAGTTTGAAGTTGTCAAGTCGCTAATGAAAGACCCTTTATTTATCCACTAAGATCGAATAAGTGTAGATTGTTGCGGTTACTTGGATATCATTTTATTCCAGACATTCCAAGACTAGCTTAACTCTTTATGTTTACTCTTATGTTGTTCTTGATTAAGGCTTAAATTTTGCTGAGGTATATTTCAATTTATGTAATTTATTTACAAACTATTAAGTACATGTAAGACTTTGTCTTTAAAGAGTGAATTTATATATATACAATTTCCAACAAAAATTATCGGAAATTGGTAGTAAATACTAGACGGATGTGTTAAGGTGCGTTGGAAGCCACTGTAGCTCCTGTACATAAAGGAAAGCTGTTTTGAAAATCATTATTCTTCAATTCCGAAAGAAACTTTAATAATACAAGGTGGCGCAAAAGTTGTCATCTGTTTACTTCACAAATGTCAAAGTAAAATTGACATTTGCCGCCATTTGCAAAAATTATATCATCTTCCGATAGGGTTTTCAGCCCTTGGGTGGCTTTAGGCAATTCTGTGTGCCAATGTTCTAAATGATCCACGACGTTTGACATCTATCCTATGTAGTTTTCAGTCGGATTGGTGAACGCCACTGGGTGATGACTTTTGCGCCACCTTGTATAAGTTTTGCTACATAATACAAAGTTCGACAAACAGTACTCTGAGGCATGCCTAAGTCTTCGCCAACGCTAACTAGAAATCCTGGATATTCAAAATATCTCATAAAAATTCTCTTCTTTTTTCAGGCAAAGCTGCTCCTTTATTTCTTTAAGTTTTTGTACCCAAAAGTTCATATAAGGAAATAAAAAGCTTTATTTACCAAAAAATATCTTGATTTAAAAAAAAAACAATTAACGGCAAAAACAGGGCCTTAAACCTACTTCTCGAAACAAATTTAAAACCAAATCAACACAAATTCAAATCTATTCATAAACTTACCTCTGCGACGATGCTTGAATTTGATCGAAGATCCGCACATCCTGGATTGATACTCGAATCGCAAACAAAACACTTAATCGCGCATCCTATTTGGTAGTTGCAAAAGATCCAGAGGTGCAATTTATCCATCACAGCATTGAAGTTGCGTGAATCAAAAAAAAAAATTAACAAAAATTAATTGCAATTAAAACAGTAAATCGCACAAAACACATAAAGCAAACATACACACACACTAACCGGATTGAATGGACATCATCATCAAAACGAGCACAGCTTGCGAAAGTAACAATTTTCTCGCATGGAATTTCCACGACATTTTCAACTTCAAATCAAATCGCAGGATTGAAAGCAAATTCTAAATAATTATTTTGATTATAATTTTGTATTATTTTCCACTAAATCCCATCTAACGGATACTGTATAACATTTTCCACAAGTTCTCTAAAAAGTAAATCGTTTTGAATCGTTTCACTTTGCGTAACCAACTAATCTGCGAATCAAAACCCGACTGTTGTCCTGGATATTCAGCTGCGAGATTTGTTCAGTGCATATAGTTAGCTTTCCGAAATCCTTTGTTCTGTACACTCTGGAGCCACCAATACATAGGCAGCCCGGACCACATGCATGAGTCTCTTTCTCTCTGGCTTTAAATATTAGCGCTGGGGTGGGTGGGTTGAGTTCTCGCCGTAGAATGGTAAAGGTCCTTTTCCTTCAGCTTTAATGCCACTACTTATTTACACACAAATCAACACACACACGCACGCAATCCATAAGGGGAAAGTTTTCTTTTGCACGAAGAATTTTGTTGCAGTTTTCTTTTTTTTATTCCTCTTTAATTTTTGTTGATAGATATCGAGCATCGAGGAGGGTGATAGGGTTAGTGGCTCAGTTTGGATGAACTAAGAGAAGCGGATGGGTCAATTGCGTTTGTTGGTGAAAGTGTGGGTGGGTCGTGGGTGGCTCTACATATTTGAGGATGGATCATAATATAAACTTCAGCTGCACAATGGGATGGCATTGCTATTATTGTTGCAATCTTTTTTTTTCTCTGCGTTTTTATTGTGTATTTTTCATAAAACATTTGACAGGGACAAATATCATATTTTTATGGATTTTTCTGCAATTAAACAGAAATGATTACACATGATTGTTGTGCCAGTGAATGTCGCCAAATGTGGAGTTGTTGTTTATTTTTGCAGAATTCTGTTTATTTGCTTTCATTTTGCAAAATAATTAGCTAATTGAATGTATGTATCTACATATATTGAAGACATTTTTATAAGGCCGATCTCTACACGAAGTTTTGATCTTTACAACATCCAACTTGAATGTTCTTGATAAAGTTATATTATTAAACTTGTTAATGGTTAGGTTAGGTTAGGTTGTAAGCAAATTCTATTCACACGGATGTATCATCCTCCTACTCGTTGAACCAGTTGGAGCTTCTGATGAAGCTTGACAGACTTTTTATGTCGGTGTTAATGAGATCGTTAAGATCATTGTAAAAGAAGGATCATAAATGGAGTTTACGTCTTTGAGAAAGAGCAGGGCACGTGCAGAGAAGGTGGAGAACTGTCTCCTCCTCCTCCTCGTCCATACAGCTTCTGCAGAAGTCATTTGCGTGGACGCCAAGCCTTGTTGCATGTCTGCCTATGAGACAGTGTCCGGTGATCACACCAATTATAGCGCCAATGTGAAGTCTGTTTAGAGAAGTCAAACACTTAGAGCGTTTCAGATCCAGCTTTGGCCAAATCTGCTTTGTCGCTAGACAAGTGTTGCCACTTGTCCACCTAAGGTTACAGTTCTCAATGGTCTGTCTCATAAACATGAGTTTGCATGTAGCGATTGGGATGCCTAGTGAGCCTTTATCAGGTAAAAGGGGCAGTGTGGTTCCTTTTCTGGCGAGTTCATCCGCCCTACAGTTCCCTGGAATGTCTGTATGTCCTGGCACCCAGCATAGGTGGATGTTAAAATGCTTCGCCATCTCCACTAGAGATGATCGACAGTCACGGACTACGATAGAGTTTGTGGACCCAGAATCCAGGGATTTTAATGCAGCTTGACTATCTGAGAAGATCCAGATATCCGTAATGGATATCACGTTCTTCTTCAGCCACGACAGGACTTCCTTAATAGCCAAGATTTCTGCCTGGAACACACTGCAGTGATCAGGGAGTCGAAAGGAGAGGCTGAGATTCAGCCTGTCAGAGAACACACCACCTCCTACCCCCACGTCGGTTTTGGATCCATCGGTATAAAAATGGATTGATTTATTTTCGACGGGTGGCCCTTCCCAGAATGTTCTGGGAGGGATCTTGACCTTGAAGTTTTTGTCAAAAAGGGTTTGAGGGGTGATGTAGTCTATGTTACTGGGGAGGATTCTAAATTTTTTCAGAATAGATGCGTGGCCGATTTCATTCTCGGACCATTGGAACGTTGTTTTGAGGCGGATAGCCGCACTAGCAGCCACTTGCTTGCTAAAGATGTCCAGGGGTGTCAGGTGAAACAGAATGTCCATTGCAGCAGAGGGGGTAGTGCGTAGTGCACCACTCATGCAGAGACAAGCTGTACGTTGAACTTTGCCTAGCTTATCGCGATTTATCGCTTTATCAAGGGCAGTCCACCAAACAACCACCCCGTACATAAGTATCGGTCTAATTACCGAGATGTATAGCCAGTTGGTAATGCGGGGTTGGAGCCCCCATTTGTTACCAATAGCTTTTTTGCAGGAGAAGAGTGCTGCTGTGGCTTTACGAACTCTTTCCTGAATGTTAGGTTTCCAGCTAAGCTTTCTATCCAGAATGAGACCCAAGTATTTTGCCTCGTCTGAAAAGACTAGACTTATGCCCCTGATAGAGGGGGGATCAATGTATGGAACTTTATGTTTCCTAGTGAATAGAACAAGTTCGATTTTGTGGGGGTTAACACCCAACCCACAACGATCTGCCCATGTAGTTAGCTTATTAAGAGCGTTTTGGAGAAGTTCTTTCAAGGTGTTTAGGTGCTTCCCTGAGGCGGAAATTGCAACGTCATCTGCATAGGCAATCACCCTGCAACCCTCCTTTTCTAGGCACATCAGCAGCTTGTTCATACACTTGTTAATACACTTATTTGCATTTTTTTTCTGGCTCATTCCTCTTCTTGTAACAAGCTCAGCATTAACTTGTGACTAATAAAGAATTATGTCTAGGAAACTGGGGCTTAGTAAAGTATGACACGCACCAAATTATCCACCAAGTATGGGTGGAAGAAAGCATGCCCGATGACTGAACTATCAGCGTCATATGTACCATCTACAAGAAAGACGACCCTATGTCTTGTAAGAACTATCGAGGCATATCCCTGCCAAATCTCGCATATACAATCTTACCCAACGTCCTGTGTGAACGCCTAAAGCCGTTCTGCAACACAATTAGCGGCACGAACCAGTTTGACTTTCGTCCCGCAGAAAATAGACCAAATTTTCACAAAGTCAAGTCGAGACCTATCCTCTATATCGACTTTAAAGCCGCATATGAAAGCACTCATTGTCAAGAGCTCTACGTGGCATTGGCCGAATCCGGGATCCCGACAAAACTGATTCACAGTGGATATACAGTTCTTCCGAACTACTTCAAACCTGTATCGGATTACGGCAAGAAGATGCGCTGTCATGTGACAATCTTGCTCTGGAGCAGAAAGTGTGCAGGGCAGGTGTTATTATGGAAGGCACTATCTTCAACAGACCCGTCCAACTACTGGGATACGCGGACGATATCGACATCATCGGCCGATCTCAGCGTGCCTTGATACTGCAAATTCTGCCTTACGGCGCCGACTGCTGGACGATAAGTATGAAAGGAGCCCTAATTTTGGGGTCTTTGGAAAGAATACTACGTCGGATAGTTTGTCCTGTGTGCGAGGAGGACGAATGTGGGAGTAGATTTAACAGCGAACTCTATGAGCTGTACCAAGATGTGGATGTAGTTCAAAGAGCTAAATTACGTCAACTACATTAGCTCGGCCACATCGACCGAATGGAAAATAATGCTCCAGCGAAGAGTATCTTCGACTCCCAGCCACCAGGATCAAGACGACAAGGAAGACTCAACCTACGTTTTAAAGACCAAGCCATCGCGGATGCCAGAGCGGTTGGTCTAGACAACTGGCGTGAATTTGGCCTTACTTCACTTTGAGAAAGTGCTTTATTTCACTTTGTGATACTTGGGAGTCACTCTTTCATTCATATAAATGTCTAGAATAGGTCGGAATGGATCAGAGCACGGGCAACAGAAGGCTTCTCTTTTTTTCGGACTAATACGATAAATATTCCCCTCCAAAACTTTCACCCATACATCGAGTGCTCATTGCAGGGACGTTTCATCGTCGCTAATAATGCCTCCATCGTCAGCAAAGAACTACAGATGCACTTTATAGTCAGTCGCTTTACCTTCAAGCAGATAGTCAAGGACTGTAATAAATATCAACGGACTTAAGACGCTTCGCTGTCGTGCACCGACTTTGATTGCGAAATCCTCGGTGACGCCACCGGGGCATCTAACTCTCGTCCTTACTCCCGGAAAAATGTTCATAATCTGGACGTAGGTTTCTGGAACTCCTTGTTATCTTAGCGTCGTGGGTGTCTATCAAAGGCCTTTTAAAAACGAACCATCAGCATATGCAAATGCTTTTAGGAATCACGATGTTTTTCCACCATGATCCTTATGCTTTGGATTGCCTCTGTGGTGTCGATTTACATGCGACACACGACACACCCGGACTGGTCTGCAGATCGCCTCTCATCAGCTTGGACAAGAGAATCATGATACATTTGGACCCGATGTCTCCTATCTTTTTCCTGAATTCAGAGGGTATCTCATCCGGCCTAACTGCTTTTCGATTTTCGGAGTTTTCCTAACTTCTTCGACAGTAATGTTGTTTACTTCTTCATTGTTAGAAACGGCTCACGGAAAATAAATCCGAGGAAATTGTTCATTTAAAAGTCCTTCACAATATTGTTTAAACCTGTGAAGCATTTTTTCGTCATCAACAAGAAGCAGAGAGCTTGAACTTGAGTGCACTTTCTCTTCGCGAGCCTTTTGCAAAGTCTGAATTGCAATTCGAGGCGAGCTTTTTCATCTTTATTATTAGAGAGCACTTTGTCCATGCTTCGAATGCCGCTTTCTTATCCCTTAGCACTGCTTTAGCTTTATCTGTCCACCACAATATTTGTTTGCCTTGTTCAAAAAGTCCTTTTGAAGCCCTTAGCAGTGCTTTGACAGCAAGGTCCTTACAGAGAATTCACATATCTTGTGCTCTGCACTCTGCATCCTCAACTTCGTTGATATTGTACTATTTGATTTGTCTACCATTAAATTTTCGCAGACACTTTTGTTCGTTTAGTACTGTTCGTCCATGGTTAGGTTAGGTTGTAGTGGCAGTCGGCTGAGGCCGACACACTTAGGCCAGTGACAGGCCCATTGTGATACCACACGAATGTATCATCCTCCTACTCGTTGAACCAGTTGGAGCTTCTGATGAAGCTTGACAGACTTTTTATGTCGGTGTTAATGAGATCGTTAAGATCATTGTAAAAGAAGGATCCTAAATGGAGTTTACGCCTTTGAGAAAGAGCAGGGCACGTGCAGAGAAGGTGGAGAACTGTCTCCTCCTCCTCCTCCTCGTCCATACAGCTTCTGCAGAAGTCATTTGCGTGGACGCTAAGCCTTGTTGCATGTCTGCCTATGAGACAGTGTCCGGTGATCACACCAATTATAGCACCGATGTGAAGTCTGTTTAGAGATATCAAACACTTAGAGCGTTTCAGATCCAGCTTTGGCCAAATCTGCTTTGTCGCTACAAGTGTTGCCACTTGTCCGCCTAAGGTTACAGTTCTCAATGGCCTGTCTCATAAACATGAGTTTGCATGTAGCGATTGGGATGCCTAGTGAACCTTTATCAGGTAAAAGGGGCAGTGTGGTTCCTTTCCTGGCGAGTTCATCCGCCCTACAGTTCCCTGGAATGTCTGTATGTCCTGGCACCCAGCATAGGTGGATGTTAAAATGCTTCGCCATCTCCACTAGAGATGATCGACAGTCATGGACTACGATAGAGTTTGTGGACCCAGAATCCAGGGATTTTAATGCAGCTTGACTATCTGAGAAGATCCAGATATCCGTAACGGATATCACGTTCTTCTTCAGCCACGACAGGACTTCTTTAATAGCCAATATTTCTGCCTGGAACACACTGCAGTGATCAGGAAGTCGAAAGGAGAGGCTGAGATTCAGCCTGTCAGATAACACACCACCTCCTACCCCCGCGTCAGTTTTGGATCCATCGGTAAAAAAATGTATCAATTTATATTCGACGCGTGGCCCTTCCCAGAATGTTCTGGGAGGGATCTTGACCTTGAAGTTTTTGTCAAAAAGGGTCTGAGGGTTGGTGTAGTCTATGTTACTGGGGAGGATTCTAAATTTTTCCAGAATAGATGCGTGACCGATTTCATTCTCGGACCATTGGAACGTTGTTTTGAGGCGGATAGCCGCACTAGCAGCCACTTGCTTGCTAAAGATGTCCAGGGGTGTCAGGTGAAACAGAATGTCCATTACAGCAGAGGGGGTAGTGCGCAGTGCACCACTCATGCAGAGACAAGCTGTTCGTTGGACTTTGCCTAGCTTATCGCGATTTATCGCTTTATCTAGGGCAGTCCACCAAACAACCACCCCGTACATAAGCATCGGTTTTATTACCGAGATGTATAGCCAGTTGGTAATGCGGGGCTGGATTACCAATGGCTTTTTTGCAGGAGAAGAGTGCTGCTGTAGCTTTACGAACTCTTTCCTGAATGTTAGGTTTCCAGCTAAGCTTTCTATCCAGAATGAGACCCAAGAATTTTGCCTCGTCCGAAAAGACTAGACTTGTTCCCCTAATAGAGGGGGAATCAATGTATGGAATTTTGTGTTTCCTAGTGAATAGAACAAGTTCGGTTTTGTGGGGGTTAACACCCAACCCACAACGATCTGCCCATGTAGTTAGCTTATTAAGAGCGTTTTGGAGAAGTTCTTTCAGGGTGTATAGGTGCTTCCCTGAGGCGGCAATTGCAACGTCATCTGCATAGGCAATCACCCTGCAGCCCTCCTTTTCTAGGCACATCAGTAGCTTGTTCACCACTAAGTTCCAAAGGCGAGCAGTCTCTAGACTCACCACGGTTGCATCACGGTCGCTGAAATTGGGGAGTAAAAATACATTTAAGCTACTTTTTGCCAGTATGCAAGTTCTATTTTTACCTTTGTCTGTTGCATACAACAATTTGTATCCATGAGTCCGGAGTCCTCGAACCAGGTTGTTAACAATCCATGGCTCTTGGATCAGGACCATATCTTCTCCATCTTTAGAAAGACGGATAAGAAGGGAGGCCGAAGCCTTTTTGGAGTGGTGGAGGTTGATCTGTACTAATCGCAACATTGATCGTCGCCATCAGACAGAGGATCTATTTGAATCTGAGTCTGAGTCAGAGGACGAGCCTAAGAGCTCGTCCTCGCTAAGAAGGACTTTGCTGAGGAGGTCTTCCGTGTCCATACTAGAGTTGGTGTTAGCAGTGGACGTAGAGGGCTGAGTGGGAGCAGCCTCAGTTGGTTCATCATCTTCCATGGATGGTAGGGAGATTGATGCTCCAGGATCAGGGGTATTAAGTCCTGTGTCAGAGGGATACGGAGGCTTATTAGCTTCTGGGTCATCCTTTTTGTACAACCGAAGTGTAATCTTATATCAACCGAACTGGATTGTGCCGTTGGTCTTCGCCAAAGGAGCCAGGGATTCTTGATTGATCACTATAATAGCTGATCTGAAGGATCCCCTATGCTCTTCCAGCTTCGCAACTTTCCAGTCGTGGGTTGGGAGTGAGGGATTGCCCAGTCTGATAACCGCCAATACTTCTTCTGCAGAGGGGGTTCAGCAGGGATCCAAGCACGAGCCCTCGGTCTGCTCGGGATGTCCGCCTTCTCAACAACCTCAAACTTCGCTCCAGGCCAAACCTCCCCGAGTTTGCCTATGGCGATCTTATACAGATCCAACGATCTAATATTGTCACAGGCGACGAGCCGGATATGCCCTTGGTGTAGTCCGGCATCTTCAGTTACTGCAGCTGGTCCAGGGTGGTCCTTCATGAAGGCTAGATAGAGGCTAAGTAGCTTGTTCCTCAGCTTATGCCATCGTTCGGGGGGAATTCTTCCCTCCGGATCGCTGCGGTCGATCACTTCGACCACGATTTTGTCCTTTAGGACATCGCTGAAGGACTTTTGAGATTTGGGGGCAGAATGTGAGGTGGTGCTGATGTTATGCACCTTAGGTTCTTTTGGCAACCGAAGTGGTTTCTTCCACCGATCTCTGGCGCTTGGACGTGAAGTCCTTGTTAGCGCTCTTGTCCTTCTCTAGGAAGCCTTGTGCCCATTTTAATTTGGCGATCTGCTGTGGTGTTCTGTTGGTCTCCAGAATATCTCCAACGACCTTCAGAGTTCTTATGGCATTTCGCCTGTCCTTGTAGTACGCCCTCGAAGGAGTGCGTTGTCGCGAACATCCACTACGAGACGTACTAGGATTTGTACGGCTAGTAACGGAAGGGCCATGAAGTGCCTCAATCCTACCGCTACCAGGAATTGTTTTGCCTATATTAGGCTCACTGCTGCTGGCAGCAACTGGACCACGATTACTCACAGTCGCAGTGCTACTCTTCGTTGCAGGAGCCGCGTCAGTAGACAGCAAGGTCGTCGTACTACCGCCCGGTTTGGAAGAGATACCGGCAGGTAAGGCTGGTTAATCCGGAGGTCACCAGGTATCCGGATACACCGTGGGCGACTGAGCTATTTTTTAAACTGGGCCCTCAGCCTGGCCGACTATCGGCACGGGTCGTGTCACACCTTAAGTCCAGCCCAGCGGATAAGGAAAGGGCGAAGGAGTGAGAGAATCAGAGGGAGGAAATCAGGAGAGAGGAGGGGTAGGGGAGAAAAAGCGGAATGGGGCAGGACGGAATGGGATCAATTTGCATCTTTAACTTGAGGCTTCATGAAATGTTCTACCAATTAGGAATCACTCTGGGTTGCATTTCCGCCACTGCTGTATGGGAGGTGCCATGTGCCGGCTTTGTTTGACGGACATGGTATTAAGAACGATACGACCGTATGACTTGCACATGCTTAGGATATCTTCACCCGGAAAATTCCTAGTACCGTATCCCGGTCCTCCATATCAGTCTTCTTAGTCTTCGTTTGACTTCATCAACAAACAAAAGTTCCTTCTTTTTGGATGTTCTTTTTGCTTTGCTTGATCTAAAAAGCGTCTGTCCGAAAAGTGCCCCAAGCAATGAGGAAAGTGCCCCATGTTGGGTCATAAGAAAAATATTCTCATTTTGTCTTAGATGTTAAATATCAAAGTTTCATACAGTATTTAACGTTTTCTATATGTTGATAAATTTCGTAAATATGAAGCTTCGAACTGTTAGCACACAAGGTGCCCCAGTTTACCATACATCATATTTTTGTCGTCCGTACTCTTTCCACGATCTCGGGATTATATATACGTCATAATGTCTTCTTCTTGTGCTGACGGTTTAAACTGGTGGGTATATTGTAAGCGGTGTTCGAAACATGATACTGTCTGAAACTAATGTAGTTGTTCTATGTTTGGAAGTCTGGTGCTGCTAATGCTAATCGATATCATGCAAACTCTGTTTTGATCTATACACCAATGTCTTGTTTTGTTGTTGTGGTGCTTTTCCCCAGGCTCAAATGCCGCACCTCGGGTGCGATTCAACAATCCCAAAATAGCATTGTCGAAGAACATGTGGTGTGCATAAGTAACTAAGATGAATTAGCGCATAGCCCAGATTGCCGAAGTTTCACTAAAAGAGTCTGCATGTGCTGGCTCCATTTCAGATTATAGTTCATGATTACTCCACGGTATTTGTATACAATAATTCTCATTTTGTAGATTAAAATAAAATTGTTTTTAACAACTCCTCAATAAAAAGTTTTTCGTCACGCTCTGTTTTTGGGAGATAGGAATATAAATAAAGTACCTACCCAACAGTTCTCCCAAGCGGACTGTAGCCTTTCTTTATGTTTTTGGCCAAAAATTTACAATTTGATAAAAAGAAACACCCCCAAAAGTAGGCGTAGTAAAAACTTGGTATTGGCGCATTGTTGCCTTTCGTATTGATCGAGACATTTTTTAAAAAGTCGATACATTTATAAAATTTTTATTTCTATAAATGTACCCCGAAGCGGTGGGTATAGCTGCCATCTCACCCAAAGAGTTAGCCGTTTTATAACAAACTGATGCATCATGGATGAGCTTCTATATTAGATGATATCACAATTGATCCACTTGTGGCAGCGGTGATCCGGGTTCCTTCCCGCAAAATCTACTCTACAATCCACAATCTTTCTACAACTGTTGTATGTCTCACACTCATTTTCAACAGGTGTCGCCTGTCTTTTCCATTCGTTAATATGGCAACGCCGAATGGCGGTCTGATGATCGCTAGCGGTGTAACAGGGATGTTACTTCGGTCCCCGCTTCACGTGGTAGCAATCAAAAGTTTTTGTTGTTCATTCAACCATTCAAAGAAAAATTATTATTATTATTATTATTATTATCGTTTATTAACAGGTAATTGAAATTACAAGGTAGTATAAAAGATTGAAGAGCCTAGCTGCGGAGACTATTGGCTCTCAAAGGAAAAAAGAAAAAGAAATGGTTTCTTTTTTCACCCTTAACATTACGTCGCCCGAGAATTGGTTTGTTCAATAAGCCATTGGCACTTTTCCGAGAAAAACGCATTTAAACGTTTGCGTACTTGGTACTCCGAAACTGTATGATAGGATTTTTTTTATTTTTTTAACTTGAAGTTAATCTTATAAAGAGTTCACCTACCAGTTTTCAAAGTGCTTTGCCAAACCGTTAACAAGCTACGTTAATTAACTTAAAAGTCTCCTTTTTTGATTTGTGTCCCACCATTGTATATAAACTCTATAGTACTATCACGAAGACCATCGATGGTGTCGCCGCCTGGTTGTCTAGCTTGGCATGTTACCTTCCACATGCCAATGCACAAACCATTATATGGATTGCGAAACTGTATCGCAATCATGTTCCATCCAATTCCCCAAAAAAATGAAGATGAATGTTTGTTTACATTTGGAAATGGTTGGGTGGCTCTGGCTTTGTCGTTAAGAAAGGATGGATAATGATAGCTTTTTATATAGCAAGAAAGACACCAGTTTCGTGTTTTGTTTTCATAAATGCATGATTGCAGGTGTGTGTCTGTGTAGTGACTGCATTGCAAATTGTTCACCTATGTGTGTAAAAATAAAATTAAATTATGGATTATAACCGATATTGGTGGGAAATTGTATCAGATAAATTACTTTTTCTTGTTATTTCATTTTTGCGCTTTTTTTTAGCCAGAAATTAGCAGTTCTTTGTCATTCTTTACCGTCCCAACAGATTACAGAAGGGCAATCTGGTTGAAACATGGAAGTGTGTTTACTACAATAAAGCGTCCAATAATGTGTGAAAATCGTTTTTATATGAGAAGGAAGATGACACAGGTAGCGTTGGTGGTTGACGGTAGAGCGGAAAGGTGAAGGAATTATTATCGGGTAGACTTATGCCATATTATTTGTTTGTTTGTTTGTTTGTTTGTTTGTTGTTTATTATTCTTACTGCTGTCATATCAAAACCAAGAACCAATCCAAATTTATTTAACAAGCTAAATCGAAATCGTAACATCGATGCATGCGACAGACGGTGGGGCTTGCTATCACAAAAAAAGGCTATAGAGTTTATATACAATGGTCCCACCTCCTTTATTTTGAAACAGATTTTTTTTCCATACACGTGGAACACAAAAAAATGGATATGGCATAAAGCAATTCTCATCCAAAATATATGAAAGGCAAGAAAGCATGGAGTTGGATGCTAAAATTTGAAAAGAAAAATCGATTTCATCTTTTTTATTAACAAAGTTTTTATTCAAAAAATACAATAAAATAAGAAAATTATTCAAAGTGTGCAGCATTAAACCAGTGAGTGAAAAATGGCAGATCAAATCAGAACAGAAAAGTAGAGTTTCGAGTCATATGTTCTCCTCTCAGCTGCGAAATTTCAAATAAATAATCTTCTCTGTTTTCTAGTGAATTTCGAGTTTTGAGTGAGTATTGCACCGTCAATGTTTGGCCTGATGTCGATTTGATCCTAATTTGAACTCGTTCCATGTTAATCTTTCGATTTTTTTTATATATGTATACATATGCGAATATTTGTAACATTAAACTAAGAAATACGATATCTCATACAAAACAAATAAATCAGTAAGCATCAGTACATTTCACTCACTTGCCGTACCTCAAAACTAGGTACAGAAAATCTTGTTCTAAACTGATCTGCACAGCTTCATAGAACACAAATTGGGCAGAATGTAGAACACTTTGGGGCAAGATTTTTTTTACTTTTCTGATATTTTCTGTACTTCTCTGTGCAGCTAAGCTTCATTAAACACATCTATTGAACCCATACTTATGTATTCAATGATTGACAGCTCGTATTGTGCAGCACTATTGTGTTCAGCCAGTAACTGAATTCATATCTTCACAATATCGAATATCTTCACAACTGTAATGGAGGTGAAACAAACCAATACTAAAATTTTGTTTGCGATCAGTGTCCCACATACATAGCTTTTGCGAAAAATGATATGGAACATTTGTCCCAAACGCCAAAAAATGGTTTATAGCACAAAACAATTCTAAAAACTGTTGATTTTGGTGGATATGTGACAAAATCGATGTTCTATATCTCGGGATTGGAAAGACTAAGAGCAAATCGAATCGCAGATTTAAAAAAAGCACACAAAATTACCATAAAATCCGTTTCTAACTCAAAAACTACAAAAGTTGCGTTGGAACCAAACAATTCTCAGGCGACGTTTAGTGCTTTTAATGTTTGCACACCAGTGAATATGGGCATTCACTGCATTTATAGAATATCAATACTCCTGTCCTAATCGTTTAATCACTTTACCTTCTGTGTATTACTAAATTTACTTTCCAGGGCTTATCGATGAGACTGTAGAGTGCGGTTTTATTTGTCCAATAAAAATGCAAAGTTCATCCATTAGGTATTTTGTAAATCAGGTAAACCAAATGAATGCAAAATAACTTACTCCAATTCCAAATAAATTCCTATAGGAATCCAGCCGAGCAATGGTTGTAGATTCTCCTTGAATAAATTAAATTTCAAACAAAAAACTTTCAACGATGCATGAAACTCTGAACAGTCAGGTAGCTGAAATTTATACAAACAGAATGGAAGTGGAAGCACAATTCAAAATACACAATATCGTTCGTTCACCTACAATGAGAACAAGAAAAATGATGTCATCTGTGGATCGCATTTTTATTTAGCACAGATTCCGGAAATATTAAACTTTGGCGGAATACCACCCAACACCGTGAGTGAAAATTGAATCGCCTGGTTCGATACTTGTATTTGTTAATCTATCGGATGTAAGTGAGCTTTTAGGGGCACGATTTTTGAAAACTTTGTATTTTCCCGCTGTGAAGAGTCTAAGGCTGAGTGCTAATTAAATACGATCTTTGAATAGCCGAAGGGCGGCACAATAACTGTTAGCAAACGCCGGAACCGGAATAGAATTATATATTACTATACTTTTAGGTGCAAAAGCTGTTTTGTTTTTGCTTAAGAAAAACTTTATTGACCGTCACATTCTGTAGTTTCTTCTCGTCTGGTGTGGAAAGTTTTATATGCATCTTTTAGGAGCGCATGGTGATGGGAGACAAAGCTACAAATTCTCTAAATGGTTGTGTTTTAGCGTTCTATACGCTAAACGAAAGCGTAACTGCAGAATGCAGGCGTTTAACTTTAGAAATGAGTGAAACTCCACTTTGGAGTTTAAACGACCACTGTGCAAACGAAAAATTGTCCAATGAAAGCTTAAACCTAAACGAGAGGTCAACCTCTCACTGTACAACTAGGCATAATAGTTGTGTAACTACTCGTTCGTCAACAAGTCTAGACGATAATAAGCAGAATGTATAAGCACAGGAAGTCTCCAGATACTTTTACAACGTAAGGGTTACCATTATGAAACTCATCTATTAGTAATACGGAGTTACCTATAACATGTTTCCACCCATTTTTGCTATTATACGTCACACAGATATGCCAACACTATATATATTTGGGTAGGGGACAACACATACAAGTGCACAATACAATCCACCTATAACACACATTATGAATTACAGCGGGTGAAATGAAGCGAATTGGATGAAATTACAACAACAACAACATTGCTGTGTGAGGCAATAATCTGCCAATCGGAACGGAAAAATTTTATATCATGAAGTTACTTGAAAATGCCTGAAGTTACTTGAAAATGCTTGAAGTTACTTGAAAATGCTTGAAAATACTTGAAGTTACTTAAAGTTACCAACAACAACATTGCTGTGCATGTAATGCTTGAACATACTTGAAGTTACTTGGACATGCTTGAAGTTACTTGAAAATGCTTGAAGGTACTTGAAAATGCTTGAAAGTAATCCATCTATCAGAAAATGCTATAAATTTTGCGATTGGCCGCTAATGTCAGTTCTGTTTTGACATTTGTGTAGTAAACACATGCGAAATGCACGTTAATAAACAATGTTACGCTACACTGCTCCAGAACGCGGAATATTGGTGACTATTTATTTGAGCAATAATCGGTCGGTGACCAAAAAACATCGGAAGGTTATTTTTGCGCCACCTTGTAGAATAAATTGGTCGAATTTCGACCATGGGGCGACCCCTAGTAATACATAAATTACAATCAAATGACAACCTAGCCTTTGTGTGTTTCCCTTAAATAACAATTTCCAAACCCATATCATCGAAGGACATGTGACTTAATTCCCTTTCATTCTACCAACTCGTATTTCCATCACTTTTGATTTGGTTTCCTTTTTTATTAAAATAAAAAACATTTCTTGCTGAAATATCCGCTTTCACTTTGCGTGTCTTCGAATGTCCTTTTCCGTGGAATCGGATTTCTCCTCCATGATAAGAACTAATAAAATTTACGGATATTTTTAGACGCCATAGTGTGAGTTGTTGTGAGCGAGCCGACACCAAACTACTTCGATAAGCACGAAATGGTTGTTTGCACTTCGCGACTTAGCCGCACATATTAGCTTTGCTGCAAACGGATACTCATTCATTTGTCCATTGGATGAAGTCGACAGGATATCCTCCTTAGAAACAATCGTCACGTTTTGCTCTTACCCATTACTCAAATGTCAAGGAGTGTGTGGAATGCCTTCATTTACGTTACTGTAACTAAAGACAAATCACGTGGAACTCTCAACTCAACAGTTATTGACTTTTGCAACATTGAAATGAATTAGCTGCATGAATTCATCACCGAAGCCGGAACTGGGTTTGGTGAAAGTTGTCGTGGTCAAGTCAAGCATAGTGTGGAACAAAGAACAGCTCTGCCATTTATATTTGTTGACAACTACCTTATACTTCCAAATGAAGGAGATTGAAATCGGAGCAGTTTTAGCAAAGGACGAAATGAACGCAAAATGGAAATTTTTATCAACGACTTAATTGCGGGAATAACAATGCAATAGCAACTACAATAGAGTGGGTGAAATGTATTAATCAAAAATTCAATATGACTATAAGAACTTTTGCTGCGATAGAGAACAAGTTACATATATGTAGGATTTAGCTTAAATAATTCCACCTTCGAATCTCAAATTCAAGTACAATGTTTTATTATTCAATAAGTATCAAGTGGGTAGTATTTAAGTAATATAATGTTTAAGTTAAGTTAAGTTTTACACAGGGAATTTCAAGGTTAAAGTTAACGTCTTCGTCGTACAAGAGTTGATGTGGATCTGCCTAAAACAGATTCATTTTAGCTCAAGCTGCACAACGCTTGAATTTGAATGCAGATTGAGTATCTTTTTAATTCGCCGACTTCGCAGAAGTAGCCACAGTAGCGGCTCGTAAACAGTGCCCACAAATCGGCCATCTTGGTTGTTTCTCGACCTCGAGAAATCGTCTTCAGTTCCTGGATTTCGTCTTTGGGAACTCATCGTGATCATCTTTTTCGCATCGTGGAAAGTCTTGAGGAGCATCTTAAGAAGTATCGTCATCTGGTAATTTAGTTGTCCTCCTCACTTAACCCGTCGTTATCGTCTTCAACATCTTCGCCTTCAACATCTTCTCCTTCAACATCTTCGTCTTCAACATCTTCGTCTTCGGTCGTAATTTCGTGAGGAACACCCCATTGGTTCATGTTATCAGCACTTGTTGTTGTCGTTCGTGGGCCCTCGTGATTCCCCACCTTTCTCACCTCGTATCGGTCGTTAGGGGAGACCTTTGTGACAGTGTACGGACCTAGGAATTTAGAACAAATTTTTTGATTAGTACCGAATTGTGTTTTTCTTATAGCTACTAAATCGTTAGTTTTATATCTAATTGCTGGTTTTCTTTTTTCATTGTAGGTTCTACGATTCTCTTCCCTACGATTCTCTGTACGGCCCTAATTGCTTCTTTTGCACTTTCACGTGCAACATCTCTATCTTCTTCAAACGCGACTCTTATCTGCTCATTGATTGTTTCTGCAAGCTCAATGTTTTCGTTACGACGCATCTTAATACCGAAAAGCAGCTCAAACGGAGTTCGCTTTATGCTCCTACTCCAGGTAGAATTAAGACATTCTTGAAGTTGGCTTGTAAATCTATACCACTTCGTAGGATCATCCACACATAGCTTTGCAAGTGCGGGAATGATTATCCGGTTGATCCTTTCCAACTGACCATTTCCCCTAGGAACACCTGTAGTGATCAGAGTGTGTTGGATCCTTTCCTCTATCGGAAAGTATTCGATAAGGATTTCCAAAGCAACTTTTCTGCAACTTTAACTTGGCGATTACCTCTGCAGTTCCTGTGGACTTGACTGGATAAAGCCAAACGTATTTGGTAAAAGCATCTACCACACAAAAAATAAAAGCATACTGCTTTCCTGTTGTTGAAAGAGGACCAAGGTGGTCAATATGGTAGGTGTGCAATGGTTCTTCCTCCTTACATATCGGGTTTAAGAAACCTTCTTGCTTACCGGATTTCCGCTCGCTTACGATACATGGGATACAGTTCCTTCTACACGTTTCAATTTTTTGCTTCAGCTTAGGGATATAATAATCGCGTCGTATTACTTCTTCCATCTTTCGAACTCCAAAATGTCCTTCCTTGTGAACGGCCTTTATAATTTCGTCCTGCATTCCTTTTGGTATGCAAAGCAATTTATTTCCTTCATCGTTGGATTTGTAAAGAATACCCTGTTCCACAAAGAATTCTTCATACGGACCGCTTTCTAAGATCCTCTTAACTGCTCGTAAGAACTCATCCTTCTCTTGAGCGTTTCTTATCCTTGCTAAGAACTCGGAATCTATAATCATCGTGATTGGGTTTCGACTCAGGGCGACTGCGTGCTTCATATTGGCACCTGGTCGATGTTCGAGGGTGTAATCGAACTCTTGCAGAGTTAATGCCCAACCTGCAATTCTAGCGGATATATCCTTTCGTTCCATTGTTCCCTTAAACGCTGAACAGTCGGTCACAATTTTAAACGGTAACCCAAGAAGATAAACCCTGAACTTCTTTAGAGCTCTGACTATTGCTAGAACTTCTAGCTCATAGCTGCAGTACCTTTGTTCTGCACAAGATGTCTTTTTACTATAGTAGTAAACTGGATGGAATTTGGAATCTTCCCCCTTTTGTAAAAGTACGGCTCCGTAACCGAATTTACTGGCATCCGTGTAAACTTCAGTGTCGGCTTCCTGATCATAGAGCTTTAAGACTGGCTGGTTGACTAAGCTTTCTTTAAGTTTTTGAAATGCAACCTTCTCAGCTGCACCAAATTGAAAAGATGCATCTTTCTTCAAAAGAGCTGTCAATGGCCTGGCGATCAAGGAATAATTCGGGATAAACTTCCTAAAGTATCCTGTGAGACCCAGAAATCCTTGCACTTTCTTGATACTGCTTGGCTGTGGGAACTTCCAGACAGCTATGGTTTTCTGCTGGGACGCTTTTATGAACCCAAACGCTATGTCATATCCCAAATATTGAACTTTTTCGCAAAGAAATTGACACTTCTTCCATTTAATACGGAGGCCAAAGGCGGAGGATACCTCCAAAACTTTTCTTAAATTCGCAATTGCCTCGTCATTTGATTTTGCCAGAACTATAACGTCGTCCATATACAGCAAAACGATACCCTCTGCTATCAGAGTCTTAAAAACTTGGTTTATATACTTTTGAAAAATTGCAGGCGATGTACATAGACCAAAAGGAACTTTGGTGAACTCGTAATGACCGCTGGGAGTAACGAACGCCGTATATTTGCGACTTTCTTCTGCTACGTCGACATGGAAAAATCCATTCTCTAAATCAAGCGTGGAGAAAACCTTTGATTTGCTTAGAGAATCCACTTGATCTTCGATTAGAGGCAACGGATACCTATCGCGAACTATGACTTTGTTTAGCCGATGATAGTCCACGCAAAGTCTCTTAGTTCCATCCTTTTTATTGGCAAGAACTATCGGGCTCGCAAATTCTGAGGAACTTTGTCTGATTATGCCGCTTTTTAACCACTCACTGATCTGAGTATCTACAATCCGCTTCTCCAAAGGCGCCAGTCTCCTTGGATTTTGCCAGATAGGTTGTTCATCTCTGAGAACGATATTCATCTTTACGTTAGTTGACTTCTCGCATTTCGGTTCGTAGCTCTCAACTAAACCATTAACAACTGCTTTGTAAGCGGAAGCCCCTACATTCACCTTAATCAACATTGATATCGCTTGTGTTCAGAAAACAGGAAGGCTCCCAATCGATTTTGGTTATAGTTGCAACACCACTTGTGGAGAGCTTGATGTTTGTACCATTGAGAATGTCTCGGCCTACGATAAAAGGTACTCTCAGAACATCCCCCGACATTACAAAAACGGACGTTTTGAAAAGGCATCCGTCGATTTCTATTGTAGCCTCAAATGATCCTAAAGCTTCGACATGCGTTTTCGACAGACCCTGCACTTCCATCTTATATGCCTTCAGCTGTGGAGTACCCAATATGACATATTCTTCGCATCGAATAATTGACAAATCGCTTCCCGAGTCAATCAAAGCGAAAACGCATTGACCGTTGACTTTAATCATTTTTCTTGCGCTTCCCTCTCCCATCTTTGCACAATTCGCTGATCTTGGTTTGCTACATCCAGACGACTTGTGACCAAATTCGTTACATCGAAAACATTTAACGCCACTAGGACAGTTGGGACTTTTGTTTCCTCTCTTCCCACAATTATAACACCTGGATTGAGGTGGTTGGGTCCTCATTGAATTTGCCCCATATAAAATAACTTTGTTTGTGGTTGTGTCATCAATGCCGTTTATGGTGTATTGAATGATGGCACAATCATCAAGGCGTCCTAATGCACCGAGCTCCCTCATCTTCAATAAATAATCCAGATGATTTTCACCCTTCTCCTGCTTCCTCTTATTGAGCATTCGATGGATATCCACTGACGTTTCTTCATTGCCAAATTCGTCGATTAAAAACTCTTTCAATCTTTCGAATGAATATAGATTGGGTTTTGACCGTAGGGCTAATTTAGCGGACCCGACTAGTAGACGTTTAGCAAAAAGAAGTTTTTCTAAACCTGACCAATGCAAAGCAGTACCAGCTGCCTCAACATCCTCTATCCAGTTCCTAACATCATATGATCCATTACCGCTGAACTCTGGAACTATGTTCAATGCATCCTGGAACGATACAGCACACTTGTCCCTTCTGCCCAAAGCATCTAGCTCGCTCTTCAAATGAGTTATTTCCAACTCCTTCTTTAAATTGTCTTCCCTAGCCTTAACTAAACTTTCTCTCAACTCCAATTCTCTTGTGACATCTGCATTTGTTTGGCAACCCGTTTTTTTTATAAATTGATTTGCGTCAAACACACCTGCAGCTGAAGCTCCTGCAGCCGTCACACCTGCTGGCCTGAATGAGCTTTCCGTTGCCCCACTTGATATTGCACTGCCACCCATTGCATTCACCGCTGCCCTACCCAGAACACTATCCCTTCTTATTGGGTTATCCTTTAATCCATTAAGCACAATTTCCTCCTGTATTTCGATATCTCCCCAGTCTTTCTGCAACGTATTCTTCCTGTTGTCGAACCACGAAGCAATTGTGGAAAATCCTGATTCCATCATCTCCATTTGCCTTATTTCACGTGCGATATCCCTTGGCTTTTCACCAACAGCCGTACTGTTTGCAGGCTCGCGATCATTATTCATTGGATTAAACATTTTATTATTGAAAAAGATTTATTTCCGAAGTAAACAACAAAATGTGATATTTTTGACGTTCAAATCAAAAAGTCAAACTGACAGTAATAAAAAGCTCGAAGCTTAATCTGAGATCGTAATGTTGCTATCTGTTGAGATCGCGCAATGTTGCTAAGGTCGGTAAGGATGTTGAGAAACTGTTGATCACGATTATGTTGCCAAGATCAACTTGATGGTTGCCAAGGAGCTTATAAACTTTTTCGTGTTTGAACCTTGGTTTTAATAAAAGCGTAGATGAAGGAGATTTTTTTTTTTCTTAGCCTATTTTTACTTCTGTTTTTTCATGGATCGATCGACGTTAATGTGTGAAATGTGAGAAAATGCACTATTTTTGCAAGGTTTTCAGTGACTTTTTGTTAATGATGCTCTGCACTAGTATGTTAGTAGTAATTTCATTTGTACTCACAGTCTTCCAGGAAAATACTTATCGCCGGAGAAAAATTCTCGTCGTTGAATTTTTGACTGACTTCTTATCCTCTGGTGTGGTGGGGTGGGGCTCTTCTGTTCCAATAGTGAGTTCAGCGGGAGGTGGCTGGTAACGGGGTTTCTTAGCGGATTTTTTATATCCGAATAGTGGTATCCCACTTCTGACACCAATTTTGTAGGATTTAGCTTAAATAATTCCACCTTCGAATCTCAAATTCAAGTACAATGTTTTATTATTCAATAAGTATCAAGTGGGTAGTATTTAAGTAATATAATGTTTAAGTTAAGTTAAGTTTTACACAGGGAATTTTAAGGTTAAAGTTAACGTCTTCGTCGTACAAGAGTTGATGTGGATCTGCCTAAAACAGATTCATTTTAGCTCAAGCTGCACAACGCTTGAATTTGAATGCAGATTGAGTATCTTTTTAATTCGCCGACTTCGCAGAAGTAGCCACAGTAGCGGCTCGTAAACAGTGCCCACATATATTTGTGCAGTGTGTTTGGGAATTTAACAAATACGAGTTTGATGTAAGCGAATTTGAAGTTATAAGAAAAATTCTAAAACTGAAGCACGACTGCATATTATGTGTTAAGGAATAGCTTGGCTGCAATTATGCATTTAAATTATAAGTCAACGCCCCAACTCAATAATTCTAAGAACTCAACTGACTCAGTTTTGTTTGTCCGCGTCACGGTAAAGTCGAACCAAATCGTATCCCATCATGAACGAAAGGTCTCATATTCAATTACAACTGTAGGTCCCTTCCATTCGTGCCAAAAAAAATATAACTTCACACACACAAATGAGCCGGTTAGTGTGTTGGACTACTTGCGATTGGGCTTAAAATTGTAGGTCCACTTCGCACAAGCAAATGGTTGGAGACTTATGCCCCGAATTTAATGCCCAATATTTATTTATTTTACGCACAAAAGTGGTGGAGAAGTTCGGTTTTAAGATCTGTATGTTAATGTTAACAATTTATTCACTTTTTATCCCATCAATTCAACGGTTCTCATAAGATATTGCTTTAAGCGGCGCTTTCGGTGTGACTCTTACAAGTCTACCTACATTTCAATCAAGTAAATGAGTGTTTATTAATAAACTTTGAATGACAACAGAAGGAAAGGCTATTGCCTGCTCAGGCGAACTGTTGGATACTCCATCCATATTCATATCCCCTTAAATATGTGTGGTCTTAAATTCTTTTTCACTAAGTCATTATTACTATTAGTAGTGTTCGATTTAACAATGCTAAAAGTCCAAGTTATTTAATAAGTATAACTCTCGTATTGCAACCTATTTGAGTTAAACATTAATTGTCAAATCGGCAGACGCCGTTTTTTGTTGGCCATGACTTGTAAACTTTATTGTTAATCATTGTAATTTTTTAGAGAACTGTAAACAAAGAAATAATAATAAAAAAATTAAAATACTATAACACTAGAAACTCTTTATAGCTGTTTGAGACTGCAAACTTCAAATATATTTGTTATCATTCATTAATTTTTTTTCTTATTCAATTGTAAATTTAACGTACCGTATTTTCTTTGACGCACTGTACATAGCATTATATATTTATCATAAATAAACCTAAGCTCATAGCGGTGCACCTTTCGCTTTGTAATTAAACACAGAAACAGTTGAGCGCTCTTAGTTCAATATTTGCTAAAACAACAACTTAAACACATTCTCTTAAATTGTACGTACATAACGCAAAATAGTTTAAGCTTATACATACATAGCGCCCATTAGAGTCGGTGCAGCTTAGATTTGATTTCTTGTACTTGAGTACTTTGTTCCTGATCGCAGCTGAGGTAACATCAAAAAATAAACGCCTCTAATTAAACTTGACATTTTTTTATTTCCTCTAAGCACGGTTAACTAATTACCGTAGGTGAGTCTTTGCATAATTCGAATTTGGATTCAAAGGAATCTCAATAATTAAATGGTCCTTCGATAGCCGGATTAAAGAAAGTTAAAAAATAAATTACATAAATACCAAAAAAATACTGAATAATAAATCGCAACCACGTGCTAAAAATTGGAACACGTAATAGACAGTGTAGGATAGTGAAGTGCCCTTCCCAATAACATTCTGTTGCGTTTATGAAATTGTAACTTTGGTGTTGATTTGATTGAATCGTTTTCTAACACGTAGAGAATTATGCCGTCACTAAAGCTAAAATGCGGAAATGCTAAGGGTCGTCTAACTCGTGCTGCTAACTTTACGGATACGCTAGATGAAGGCACTCCAATAGAAATGCTCGAAATTCGGTTAAGAAAATTAGACGAAGCTTGGGCAGATTTCGGTTCGTTGCATCTTGGGCTTCTCCAAGAAGCTGGTACCAGTGATTTTGATGATTTGGAAGCAGAATTCGCCGATTACGAATGTCGGTATTTTAGCGCGCATTCTTCATTCGTAAGAGCGATTAAGGAAAGGTCTCCTATTGTATCCAATACCGAAAATGAAGCCAATGTGTCTGCAGTGGAAAAATTGATTAATCAGCAATCATCGTTTTTAGAAAGACTTAATTCCACCGCGAATGACTGTTCTTCGGGTAATCTTCCTAAAATAACTGTTCCATTTTTTTCCGGTAGTTATAAAGACTGGCCTTCGTTTCGCGATCTCTTTATGGGCTTAGTGGATAATAAGCCAAATCTAACACGCACACAAAAATTCCACTACCTGAAATCGTTTTTACGTGATGAATCGGCGAATCTAATAAAGCATATTCCTATATCAGACACTAATTACATTGAAGCGTGGGAACGGTTAGAAAATATATACGACCGGGTACATTTAATAGTGCACGCATACATTCAAACCTTCTTGTCCCTTCCCTCAATAAACACGTGCAATGTGCAATTACTCCGAAAGCTAACCGATGATGCGCATGAAGTCATTCGGGGACTACATGCTGTTGAACAAACCGGGCGCGATCCATGGGTAATTTATTTATTGCTGAATAAGTTCGACAACGATACGAAACAAGCTTAGGCGGAACACATCGGATCTCGAGACGACGGCCTAATTGGAGAACTTCTGTCGTTTTTCCAATCTAGGTGTGACGCACTTGAATCGTGTCAATCGATGGACGGCTTTATCAAGGGCCAGGCCACTAGTTCAATTTAAAGCTCACTTTGCCGAGTCATCTAACAGTAAAACACAGTGTCCCAAGTGCGCTAGTGACCACCTTTTATCGCAGTGTACGCAATTCGTTTCTTTAGACAACGGTTCGCGGCGAAAATTTGTGAAAGACAAATCCCTGTGTTACAATTATCTTCGGATCGGTCATTTATCCAACAAATGCCGATCGACCTTTCGCTGTCGCGTGTGCAAATCGCGGCACCACTCTTTAGTTCATCCAGCGGAGTCAGAATCCGTAGTTCCCCCTCCCGTCGAACATTCAAGGAATCTAGCTTCGACATCCAATGACAATATCCCCTCTTCGAGTACCTTAATTCCGCCGATCGTGAACAATCATTCGCTTGAACTTAGTCATCGTAAACAAACCATTCTTCCCACTCTATTGGCTAACGTTCAGGACAACCAAGGAAAATTTGTGACTTTTAGGGTTTTACTCGATTCCGGCTCCCAGGTGTCTTTCGTCGTTGAACGCTTTGCGCAGAGACTCGGTCTTAGTCGTAAACATGTTCGTATACCAATTCTTGGATTGTCTACCAATGAGGCAGGTTATACAAAAGGATGCATCACATTAAAAATGTATTCGCGGTATGACTCCTCCTTTTTGATATTTGATGCATTCGTCTTACACAAGCTGACATCAAATCTACCCTCTCAATCAATCAATATATCTTCTTGGCCTCAAATTTCGAATCTGCAGTTGGCAGACCCTACCCTTAATGTGCCAGGTACAATTGATGTTTTATTAGGAGCGGATAAACTGTGGAGTGTTATAAAAGGGGATCAAGTACGAGGTTCACTAGGCACACCAATAGGCCAAAACACGACATTCGGTTGGGTTATAACCGGAGAAGTTTTTGATCCCAGCTTATCCACAACATATTGGTTACCATCGTATCACGCTACTATTGATATCGATGTTCTATTGCAAAGATTTTGGGAACTCGAAGACGTGTCTCCCTTGAAAAAACACACTGCTAGTGATGACCCTGCGGAAGTTCATTTTTGCAAAACCTTTTCCCGTTCGTCGGAGGGAAAGTATGTAGTCCAACTACCATTTTCGTCGCTTTACTAATCCAAAATTGAGGCAGGCATACTCAAAGTTCATGCAAGAATATATTGCTCTCGGACACATATCGCGAATTCCTCCGGAGGAATTGGAAAAGGCTCCTGGGAAGTGTTTCTATTTACCCCATCACGCAGTTTTTAAACCGGACAGCACTTCAACGAAATTACGCGTTGTCTTTGACGGTTCTGTCAAAGATTCTCTGGGGCAGTCATTGAATAGTAAACTACTCGTCGGTCCACCAATTCAGCGCGATTTACTGGGTGTTTTTTACTGCGGATATCGTCAAAATGCTTCGGCAGATCTGGGTTGCAGATAAGGACACCGATTTTCAACGCATCGTTTGGCGCGACTCTTCAACTGATGAAATTCAACATTATTGGCTCCGTACCGTCACTTATGGTTTTGCTTCTGCTTCTTTTCTCTCTGTTCGGGTCCTTAAATAACTCGCGGAAGATTACCAATCTTAGTATCCTAATGCTTCTCTCGTGCTGTTGCATGACGTATATGTGGATGACGTCATGACGGGTACCAACTCGGTTGAAACTCTAATCGCTTTGCAGGGTGAACTAGTCGAGCTGCTGTCGCAGGCCAAATTCCAACTTCGTAAATGGACTTCGAACTGCTGGCCTCTGTTAACCCACCTACCAAGAGATGATTGTGAGTTTTCTTGGACCGATCCTGAACAATCGCAATCGTGTATGAAAGTCCTTGGCATGTTCTGGAGTCCGGCAAACGATAACTTTTCTTTCCAAATTATTCAGCCGCCAAAGATGGTATCACCGACAAGAAGAAATTTGCTATCCGAAATAGCTAAAATCTTCGACCCATTGGGATTTCTGGCACCATCAGTGATTCTCTTCAAAACTCTTTTCCAGGAACTCTGGTTGCCTGAGTTAAAACTGGGTTGGGATGATCCGCTTCCTTCCCACTTGGCTCAAAAATGGGAAACCTATCGACAGGAATTACCCTTTTTTGAACATATTCGAGTTTTCAGAAACATTACGTCGATACAATTCCAGAATGTTGAGCTGCATGGGTTCTGCGATGCTTCCTCGGTAGCTTATGCAGCCGTTATCTACGCCCGTTGCCAAACAGGTATCAGCGAATTCAGAACTACCCATATTGCAGCAAAAACAAAAGTCGCTCCCCTCAAAACCGTGTCGATACCACGACTCGAGCTATGCGGAGCTTTTCTGTTATCCAGATTGTGCATACTCGTTATGTCTTCGATCACAATGAAAATTACAGGAATCCGTGCGTGGTGTGACTCGGAGATAGTGTTACATTGGCTGCCGTCTTCCCCGCGCCGATGGAATACATTTGTTGACAACCGCACATCAACCATTCTCGAGACTATTCCGTTACAATGCTGGGACCATATCGCATCGAAGTATAACCCTGCAGACTGTGCATCAAGAGGGTTACTACCATCGATTCTTTTGAACCACGAACTTTGGTGGAGCGGCCCATGTTGGCTTTCAGCCCCTGAGCAATCCTGGCCGAAAAATCTGCATTTTCTCCTCGATCAACTATAAATGAAGCAGCAACCAAAGAAGAGAAACGGCAACCGAAGGTAACACTTGCCGTAACTTCGGAAACCAATGCTTTGCAAGGCCTCATCGATAAAATCTCATCCTGGAATCGATTGCAAAGAATCATCGCGTACTGCCTTCGGTTTATTTCCAATTGCCGTTCATCTAAATCGTACAGATCCGTTTCAGGGCTTAGTGTAAGTGACCTACACAAAGCCAAAACCCTGGTTCTCAAATTTATTCAACACCAAACATTTGGTGAAGAGATTCGCTATATAATACGCAACAAAAATCGACCACCCAAATCGCAATTAATAAGGTATTCACCATTTGTGGACCAGGATGGACTTCTTCGCGTTGGAGGAAGGATAAAACATGCTAATGTCGCCTATAATACTAAACATCCTATCATTTTAACTAATAATAATCATGTTTCTTTTATTATAGTAACAGGTATTCATATAAATCATCTACATACAGCGGTATCTGAGACATTTGTAATCCTTCGACAACAATATTGGATACTAGGAAGTTGAAACTTGATTCGGAAGATAATTCACGCTTGCAAGGCATGCTTTATGCAGCGAAAGCAAACAAGCACTCAGTTGATGGGTGATTTACCATTGCACCGAACTCAGTCAAGCCGACCGTTCTCTAATTCTGGATGCGACTATGCTGGCCCGCTCGTCATTAAACTATCTCGTGGATGTAAACCAAAACTTTCAAAGGCATACATCGCATTATTCGTGTGTATGTCCACAAAGGTCATTCATTTGGAGGTGGTGAGTGATTTGCCCACCGATGCATTTCTGGCGCCGTTGAGAAGGTTTGTTTCTCGCCGTGGAAGATGCTTCAACATTTATAGCGGCAACGGTAGTAATTTTCAAGGTGCACGCCGTTGCTTGAATGAAATGCAGAAGGTTGTACTATCTCAGGTACATAACGACGATGTCGCAGCAGCTCTTGCGAAAGAAGGTATCGCTTGGCATTTCATCCCCCCATCCGCACCGCATTTTGGCGGATTGTGGGAAACTGGAGTGCGGTCTGTCAAACTGCATTTACGACGGGTTGTCGGTAGTAATATTTTGACCTTTGGGTAATTATATACGGTGTTGACTCAAATTGAGGCAATATTAAATTCCCGTCCTCTGTGTGTATTATCTGACGATGACATAAATCCGCTAACACCTGCACATTTTCTCGTAGGTGAGCCGTTAACAGCAATTCCAGAGCCCAACCACCTCGATACACCGCCGAATCGATTGTCACACTGGAAGTACATCCAAAGCATGGTCCAAGGTTTCTGGAAAAGATGGCAGATGGAGTACATTACAACACTTCAGGAGCGTCCTAAGTGGCAGCACAAAACAACAGACTTTAAACCAGGCGATGTTGTGATCATCAAGGAGCCCAATCTACCTGCAACCAAATGGCTTCTCGGAAAAATTCAAACCGTGGCACCAGGCGAAGATAAGCTTGTACGTGTTGCCACCATCGTCACCAGTCGGGGTACATTTGTGCGCCCAATAGCGAAGCTGGCAATGCTCCCTAGGTCCTGAAATTATATTCCAGGGGGCCCGGGATGTTTGAGACTGTAAACTTCAAATATATTTGTTATCATTCATTAATTTTTTTTCTTATTCAATTGTAAATTTAACGTACCGTATTTTCTTTGACGCACTGTACATAGCATTATATATGTATATTTATCACAATTAAACCTAAGCTCATAGCGGTGCACCTTTCGCTTTGTAATCAAACACCGAAACAGTTGAGCGCTCTTAGTTCAATATTTGCTAAAACAACAACTTAAACACATTCTCTTAAATTGTACGCACATAACGCAAAATAGTTTAAGCTTATTGACATTTTGTATTTCCTCTAAGCACGGTTAAATAATTACCGTAGGTGAGTCTTTGCATAATTCGAATTTGGATTCAAAGGAATCTCAATCAATAGCCACTTAAACCAATTTTATCAATCATTTGTTCAGTTCTTCCTACCAACCACAATAGTATCCTTCTTCGTTGATGTCGCTATCTGTACTCTCCACAATAATTGATCGTTTTTATACCCTATTCTAAGGGTATATTAATTTTGACGCATAGTTTGTAACATACCTTAATATTGCCCGTAGACCCCTAAAAGTTACTATATTTATGATCAGCATCGATAGTAATGTCGATCTAGCCATGTCCGTCCGTCCGTCCGTCTGTAGCCAAAAATTAGGCCTTTAAACTGGACCTAGAGAGCTGAAATTTTAACCATATACTCTCTAGGGTCCCGAAATAATCAAGTTTACGAATTTTTGAAATCCGCCCACAGACACGCCCACAAACTCAAAAAAACCAAATTTTGGAAAAAATCGAATTTTGAGCTAGAAAGCTGAAATTTTTTATATATGATCTATGACTCCTAAAACTGCTCGGGATAAACAATTTTCAAAATCCGCCCACTGACACACCCACAAATAAATAAAATAATTTTTTTATACCCTATTCTAAGGGTATACTAATTTTTGAAAATCTAAAGTTTCAGCTAGGGAGCTGAAATTTATAGTATATACTCTCTATGGGCCCTTTATGCTCATGTGTAAATATTTTCAAAATCCGCCCACTGACACGCCCACAATTAATTTTTTTTTTTCAAAATTCAAAGTTTGAGCTAGGGAGCTGAAATTTATAATATATACTCTCTAGGGGCCCTTTATTCTCATGTGTTAATTTTTTTTAAATCCGCCTACTGACACGCCCACAATTAAATAAAACAATTTTATTGAAACACCCAAGTTTGAGCTAGGGAGCGTTGTTTTTTTGATAAAATCCTTTAAATGTTATATAACAAAATATGTAGAGCGTTCTTAACAATTCAACCATACTTAGACTTTTGTCACGCCCACTTATGAGGGATAGGAATAAGAATAGGGTATCCAACAGTTCGCCCAAGCGGACTGTAGCCCGTCCCTGTTTCTTTTTAATTACCTGAACGATGTTCCAGAAAGGTTTACTCCTTTTTTCCAAACCTTGAAGCTTATAATTCCCGGCCTGGTTTCTGAAATTCAATATTTAAATTTTGATGCGAGTAGATGCGATAGTTTCTAGTTCTAATTCAGTTCGACCAAAGAATGTTTCTAATCTTAATCAGTTGTCAGTTTTTTGGGCACTGATTGATCAATTTGAGAACGATCAGTAATACACTCTGTTCCAACTGAATAGGTACAAGCTTTTTCAAATCTATATGGCTCATTATTTCCACATAATGTACATGAATCTATAATTTGATGCTGCTAACTATTTGCCTATAATGTTGCCAAAAGAAATGAGAAAGAATAATTCAAAAAGCACCGTTACTTTTTCTCTGGCTCTCTCGCAAAGCATTTCATACGGAAAAATGCAGTTTTTTTTTTGCGTCAACTGAATAGGTACATAGTCATTGTCTTCATTGTTCGTGTGTGTTCCGAGAAGATTAACCCGTTTAAACAACTTTTAAAGTTTTCTGAGTGAATTAATTTATTTAATTGTCATTTGTTTGTAAATTTGGAGAACGATGGGTGGAAAAAAATCACTTAGCAGTGTTGAGAAGGCTAAGATCGATTTACTTAAGGAACAAGGATTAACCGGGCGTGCTATAGCTACCAACATTGGACGAAGCTTTAACTTGATCTATTCGTACTTGAGAAATAAAGAGTTGTACGGGAAAAATATGAAAGGAGGTTATAAAACGGCCACAACAGCGGCTGATAGAAGAGCAATTTTGCGAGGAGCGTCCAATTCCTGAGACTCAGCTGCGAAAATAAAGCAAAAAGCGGGCGTTAGTGCTAGTGTTTCGACGGTAAGAAGAGTGATCAACAGTGCCAATCATTTAAAACGGCTTAAAATTCAGAAAAAAAACACCGTTAAACCATCAGCGGAAGTGTATGCGTTTGGATTTTTCTAGGCACCATATGACTTGGCAAAAAGAATGGCGTTACGTTGTTTTTTCAAATGAAAAAAAGTTTAATTTTGAGGGCCTAATGGCTTCAATTACTACTTTCACGATGTGAGAAAGGAGGAACATTTCTTAGCCCGGCATCATAGTCGAGAGGGTGGTGTTATGGTGTGGGAAGCAGTTACCTACTATGGATACAACGCATACACTTCCGCTGATGGTTTAACGGTGTTTTTTTCTGAATTTTAAGCCGTTTTAAATGATTGGCACTGTTGATCACTCTTCTTACCGTCGAAACACTAGCACTAACGCCCGCTTTTTGCTTTATTTTCGCAGCTGAGTCTCAGGAATTGGACGCTCCTCGCAAAATTGCTCTTCTATCAGCCGCTGTTGTGGCCGTTTTATAACCTCCTTTCATATTTTTCCCGTACAACTCTTTATTTCTCAAGTACGAATAGATCAAGTTAAAGCTTCGTCCAATTTTAGTAGCTATAGCACGCCCGTTTAATCCTTGTTCCTTAAGTAAATCGATCTTAGCCTTCTCAACACTGCTAAGTGATTTTTTTCCACCCATCGTTCTCCAAATTTACAAACAAATGACAATTAAATAAATTAATTCACTCAGAAAACTTGAAAAGTTGTTTCAACGGGTTAATCTTCTCGGAACATACACGAACAATGAAGATAATGACTATGTACCTATTCAGTTGACGCAAAAAAAAATTCATTTTTCCGTATGAAATGCTTTGCGAGAGAGCCAGGGAAAAAGTAACGGTGCTTTTTGAATTATTCTTTCTCATTTCTTTTGACAACATTATAGACAAATAGTTAGCAGCATCAAATTATAGATTCATGTACATTGGGTGGTGTGAATAAAAACTGAGGGAACACTCCGAGTAAACCCTCTTGAGTTAAGTGTTTTCCTAAAAGGGAACACTCAGTTCGGTGTGAATAAAAATTTCCCTCAAGTGGGTTCATCCCCTCAAGTTCAAGTTTTAAAAATTGAGTGTAGGACTGTTAAATTGAACTGTGAAGTTGCTTATAATTTGCCAAGTGAAAGTGAAATATAAATATGTTTTTAAACGTACAAACGCGAAAAATAAAAAATTATAGTTCTCGGCGTTTCGGTCGCGCGGGTGATAACTTTAAGAGCCTGTATAGATTCGAATTCCACAATGTAGAGTGGTTAAGCACTCATTTCCTTTCCGGGATTGCTGAGGAAACCCGTGGTGGTGCCATACCAAACTTTGAAAAAATAAAAATCTTTTTAAGATACATTGGAGACCCGGGTTTCCAAGTTGAAGTTGGTGAGGATATTGGAATCCATAGATCCACCGTATCGAAGATAGTGTGGCAGGTGTGTTGCGCAGTTGCGCTATATGTGCAAAAACACATTTATGGATCAAATTTCCATCGTCGATGGAGGAAATGAGAGAAGCAAAATAAGAATGGCAATCCAAATACTGTTTTCCTAGTGCAATTGGCGCTCTAGATTGCACTCATATAGAGATTGTAAAGCCTCATTTGCATGGCGATGAGTACCTAAATCGTAAGGGCTATTTTTCTCTTAATGTGCAGACAACGTGTAATGTTAAAGAGTGTTTCACAAACATTGATGCCCAATGGCCAGGATCTGTCCATGATTCACGAATTTGGCGAAATTCAGCTGTGTTTGCTGTAATTAATGATAATTCAGCTGGAGCTATCCTCCTTGCAGATGAAGGCTATGGTCTGACACCATGGATCATGACACCTTTTAAAAATCCAACCACAGAAGCTGAAAATAAATATAATAAGTTGCATACTCGTGAAAGAGTAACTATTGAACGCATGTTTGGACAAGTGAAACGAAGATTCCCTTTACTGGCTTCACGAGTTAGACTAGCTACAGTTAGCGTGCCAAAAATTATAACAGCTTGTTTTGTTTTACATAACATAGCAAAATATCTCTACGACGAAGACTTCCCAACGAGTGAGATCTCAACGTTCCAAGAAGCGCCTATACCGGAACCTTCTCAAGAAAATAATACTATTTATAAAAGAGGAAAATCCAGAAGAAACGAAATTACTTCAATTATTCAAGGTTTTATTATTTGATGTTTTTTATCTTCCTTTTTTCTTGATAATGGTTTATGTATTTGTTCCTTTATGTAATACTTTGTTCGTTCATGAAGTTATATTTTTTTGAGTAATAATAAATTAATTTAGTTTTTATCTCAAAAAGTAATATATGCCTTTTGATTAATTTTGTTTATTCTTCAGTAAGTCTATTTCTAATAACAGTTTTTCTTTTTGTAAGATAAATATTTCCTTCTGTTGATTGTTCAGTTCTTTTTTTTGCTGGTTTAACTCCTTTTGTTGAGTAAGCACTTCTTTTTGGAGCTTAAGTACCGAATATTGGTTAACTGAGCATTGATTGTTCTGACTTCTTTTTTTAGGTGTTGGCGTAACTTGCAGCAATTGCGGAATACTCCTTGAAGGCCCTGGTAGTTCTTTCCCTTGAAGCAGGGTGTCCTCAGCTAAAATACAATCTTTGCTGGTACCCGGCAACCCACATTGTACTGCAGCTGTAATTCAATTAAATGTTTTAAATTATATTTAATAATTGTACATTTTCACCATTCAAAAACAAAAAAATGCTCACCAGGTATTTTGTTCAGAATAGGATTAGTTTTGTAATCCATGAGATTTAGCAGCTGCTCTTCATGCGATTTCAATATTATTGGAACATTTCCTGTCTCTTTTTTATCTCCTTTTGCTTTGATGCATCCCTTCATATTTTCATTTTTTTTTGTCTTATTTGGGAGCTGTTCAACTGAATGGCATACATTTGTCTAACTTTTTCTTCCACAGCTTGAAGCGCATCTAGCTTTTTCATTTTCATCGCTGGAGTTTGGCTTTTTTCAAAAAGACATGGATAAAATTGAATAATTTGTACAAAATCTTCTTCCTCCATGCCAAATCTCTTTTTTTTGTTGGTTTTTCTCTAACTTCGTCTAAGTACTCTTCGTCCGAATAATTGTCCATTCTGTAGTTTAAAAAAGTTCCTCTCAAGCACCCTCAACTTTTACGAGTGTTCCCTCAATGAAATGCAATTTTATTCACACCAAAATCAAGGGAACCCTCAACTGTCAAAATGTGTGAGTTGAGTGTTTTCGTTAAGTTTAACGAAAAACATTTTTATTCACCTCAAATCGAGTGTTCCCTCTAAAAACTTGAGGGAACACTCACACTCAGTTTTTATTCACACCACCCATTATGTGGAAATAATGAGCCAAATAGATTTGAAAAAGCTTGAACCTATTCAGTTGGAACGTAGTGTACCTTCATTAAAGTCCATCAATTTTTGTCTCAAGTTGTACTTAAACCTATTCTAGTTGGCATTTTTTAAATCAAAGACAAAATTTTTGTTTTGCGCCGGTTCTAAGAGAAAAAAAAAAAAAAAAAGAAGCAACAACTCTCAAATTTCTTTAAATTTCTTCTACTCTTTTTCTTCTACTCCTTTTCCCCTTTCTTCCTTCCTGCAATAGTGTTTTCTTTATAATTTTTATTTATTTTTTTTTTTCTTATTTTCTTATTGTTAGGTATAGTGTAGGTCTAACCATGAAATGTTATCCTCTATTGTTAAGTACTATAAAAGACTAAGTCTTACTTGTACATGATGTTCAATAAATGAAATGAAATGAAAACGCTACACAACACTGTTAAATGGTCTGAACTGAGTTCAGTTATAACAGAGGGCTGGATGAAAAGATCTGGCGTCTTATTCAAAAAAAAGGTCTAGTGTTGATGGATTTGCCCTACTATTCGACGGTATGTATGTGAGATGTGGAGGGTAAATGTTATGAAACGGGTGTCTAGAGCTAAGATCCGCCAGAACATTGCGCCATGCATTTGCCCTCAGCCATCCCCAATTCCTGTGCCTACAATTCAAATCTCCACCTAACAAGAAGGACTCGTTAATACAACCAATCTACGCAGGTCCTTATTTAGATCATGGCGTTTTCTCACTGATGCCGCACCACCCGGAAAATAAACAGAAAATATTTTCAAAGAACAACAATGGGTTAAAGATATTTCAACACCAATGTTTTCAATCAGTTTTGTTCTGATCACAGGAAACTTTATGTTTAATAGTTCTTTTAATAATAATAATAATTAAAATAGTCGATAACATTTATAATCTTTATTAGACAAATTTACATTCCTACTCAACCAAGTCTCAGTAACTAGGCTAATGTCGGCATTATATTTGCTTAAGAAGGCAAAAATTCTAAAGCTTTACTGCGAATACCTCTATAGCATTCCAACGATCGATCGGCCACTAGTGCCGTTGTTGTGAATCCATGCAATGGAAATGTTGGTGCGGCTGGTTACTGCAGGTATCACGGTGCTGCTCTTATGATGCGGTTTGAGGGCGGGAAAGTCGTTGATGTTCGCTGTGAACGTTTGATGCTGATGTTGTACAACTGTCTTCAACGACTGTGTTTTGTTTCTCGCTGAGAGCCTATTTCTGATGTCAAACAAGGACGACTGATGCAAGATGGGTAGATGCATTTATGTGTTCCCTTGCAGTTTGCACATTTTATGTTGATTGATTTGCATGATATAGGTTTATGGTTCTCGGAGCAAATGGCGCAGTAAGTTTTGACGTGACAATTTTCCCCGTGGCCGGTCGGTTGTGGAGCACAGATCGAGAAAATTTTGGATGTTTTATTGGAAGTTGGAGGTATAATAACTTTATCACAATCGATTTTGTTGAATCCGGCAAACATTGCAAAGGTGCAAAATAGTTTGCTCCAGAGTTTTTATCATTCAAACTCATTTTCGGAAGTTTTTTAATGGAAGGCAAAAGATTGTCTTCAATATTGGGGGAACGACCTACTGGACAGAATAGAACGTCATACGAGTCAAAGCGCCGATTCGTAGTGAAAGGACTCGATAAAGAACATGAATTCTTCTTCAAGATTATTGTGATAATTTCTCTCCCAATTTACTGCATCCCCACTGGTGCGCTTGTGGGTTTCGCCGTAACGACCTCAACGAATATTGGCAGGCTTCCCGATTTCGGATCACTTCATCACTTATGCCAATCAAATGCCGGAGTTGTTGCATTTGTCTTATCCAAAAGTTCTTGGCATCACATTTACAATTTCAACACGTGCATTGCAAGCCCCCATTATTGATTATTGCTTGATCGACCTTTTTCCACACCGGTGATCTCCAGTCGACTCAAGCCACAGATTTGCATGCGGGAGAGTTTTAAGATGTTAAACATGTCGCTAGGCTCGCATGAATGGTAATATTGCCTTGATGTGATTTCTCCAACTTAGTATTTTACGAAAAGCGCTGTTTTTTTGGGGGGCGCTGCTGTGATATTCTTAGCCCGTTTTTTCAGACAGAAAACAGCTTCGACTAGCCTTATTTTTTACCTCGGATACTAACTCAAGTTCTTTTTATACTAACGGACGCGCAATACATAAATGATTGTTATTTCATATCTGAAATACGCTTATTTCTTTTTAAAAATCGACATAGTGCCCGGATACTAACACTGTCCGGATACCAGTGCCCTAACCTACCTATCCCAATTTGGCAAGTAGGTAATGTATGTTTATTTTCAGGCGAACACTCTTTCTTTCTTTATAATGTAAACTCTCTCCGGCACACATACCAGCATGTCCCATCCGCTTGAATAAACAACTTGTACGATTTTCATTGCTCGAAATTGAATCCTTTCTCGGAGCTCTGAGATTTTTTTTGTATGTTGTACATCTCGTACCACATTTTGCAATTCTTCGTATTTTTCTTGCTAAAAGGACAACGACATCCTTTTTATTGTTATTCGAGTCCTTGCTTGTGAATGTGGGTGGTGTTTGCGTGTTATCCTAATTTCTGTACAATTTTTCAGATTTTATAACTGGGAAATTCCTTTAGCAGAGTTTTTCTGTTACTGCCGTCGTCGGTCGGTCATCGTTTGTCGTCAGGAAAATGTTGTTAGGGATGCTGTATCGATTTGATTGTGGCGCCAGCATGACCGATAAACTTTCTCTGTGGCAAATTTGTAGTCTAGTTGACGCCAATCGAACTTGTAGGCAAACAGGCAGAGCGCGTTACCACCCATACATTCAGTAATAAACACTTATCTTATAGGTGGTAGTATATTACGAACACACACGGAGGTATCCTGTTGTTTATACATAGTATGGCGAAAAAGAACAGACAAAATTGCCATTTATGCTCTTTGTTATTTTTGGTCGCCTTTGTATTTGATTAATTCACATAGTGACAAACTATTATTTACTTGAAGTAGGTAGGCACCATTTGGAGAGAAAATGTATCTGGATCATAAATTTGAAGGAGAAATCATTTATTATTTCGAGAAAAAAATACATACAAAGTGTGTGTTTGGTGGAGTATTGCTACTTGTTTTAGAAGATGGTAAGTCTGCCGGTAAGTGCCGAAGAATAATGAATGAATGGCCGAGGACCTGCTTATCGTGATTTTGGATGTGTGTACCGTTTGAAGGACAAATAATGAGGTTTCTTTTTTTGGGCGATTTCTTTCACTTTCAATGAAACTGTAGGAACGGCTAAGAATTTTTTTTATTGCTGCTGTTAAGGTAGGTTTCACTAGAGTGGAACTATAAATCAATAGCCTCATTGCGAATAGGTATCTAGCATCTTTCACGTAAAGTTGTGGGGATAAAGAAAAGAAGTTCCACTAGTTGGTATGGGATAAGCTGAGGATTACATCTCAGCTAAGTGATAGATACAGTATGGTTGTGGGGGAAATAAGTCAATAAGCCAGTAATAACAACAACACCCAAGGAAATAGCGCCCAATTTGAATTGAAAATAACACCGCCAGCATATTCTTAGGTTTGATGGAAGCCAGAACTCCTCTGATAAAATGTAAGAAATAGCTAACATAGTCTAAGACCTTTTGTATAATTTTAGACATTAATATTGTAGCATGCATGCTCGAGCAGTGAAACTTATGGCCATCTCGTCGAGAGTTAAGTAACGATATTTGAAAGCTCAGTTTGAAGCTATAAACAATACAATTATACCATTCCCTATTCTCGAACCTTCTAATACACGAAACGTCGGGAATATTCTTGCACTTTCCTGATAATTTCGAAGAAAGTGGAGCTTAAAACAGGAACTGGTTGTCCGCGTTTACTATTCTGGTGAGGATTCCGAAGTTTACAGTGCTTAAAAAAGGACCAGGTTGTCCGCGTTTATTTTTCAGGTGAGAATGTCTAAGCAAGCAGAGCTAAAGAAAGGAACTGGATGTCCGCGTCAACTATTCTGGTGAGATTGTGGAAGGTAGTGGAGCTTAAAACAGGATTTGATTGTCTCCGTTTATTATTCTGGTGAGGATGCTGAAGTTAGCAGTAGTTGAAAGAGGACCTTGATGTCCACGTTAACTATTCTGGTGAGAATGTGAAAGCTAGTGGAGCTTAAACTGGACCTGGTAGTTTGCTGTATTTATTCTGGTGAGAATGTTAAAGCTTATGGAGTTTAAAATGGGACCTGGTAGTTCGCGTCAACTATTCTGGTGCGAATGTCATATCTAGTACAGCTTAAAACAGGACCTGGTTGTCCGCGTCGACTCTTGAAGGTCATTCCGTAACTTCGACGATGATAATCCTATTGACTTTTTTCTGACTTTGGAATTTATTTTTTATTCATTATAAGATATCTACTTACATACTAGATACATAGAAAAAAATTAAATCTAGCTTAAAATTAAGAGGATACTTATTCTTATTTTATTAGTCCTTATGCGGACGCTCTTAACTTAATTATAATCTTGTAATTATTGCCTTTCGGCCTAAAAACTATTCTACGAACTATTCTTACATATATTATTCATCGAGAACATTTTAAAACTCGGCATCTTTATTTAAATTTTATATATTTTATAAAACAAATTAAAAAATAAAAAAACTACCTATTCTACTTACTTAACATATTCTAGCTATAATTAGGATTCTGAGCACTCGTTGCCCTGCGCAACAAGTGGTCAAAATCCCAATTGCTTTCCGAGAGCCTGGCAGTCGTCAACGTGCACACAACGCACTGCCGTGAGCTAACTGAAGCCTTACAGGGTCAATCTTCTCCCGGAAGCACTACTACAAGTCGACGAGCCCAGCTTCTCCCAGAAACGCCCTAGCTATCTTAGTCTATCTTATAAACTAAGAGAATGTTACCTAGAGTAACGCACCATTTGGGAGGGCATGTTGACCCCTCTCCCTCAAAAAGCCAAACAAATTTGGCAAATTGCTTTTTAAAATGACGTATATTCACGATAGCAAGTCTCAAATTTATTATTCCAGTACAAATATGAGCAAACGACTGTGTAAATGGTTCCGGGGTATTTTTTCCAATTTTATTTGCAATTTTATTGTTCGGTTTAACTTAAGGAATCTCTCTTTATAGGATTATACTGCTTAACTGGGACACCCTGTATACACACATGGTTTTTTTTTTTTTAGTCTCTTCTTGCAAAACTGCGTTAAGTCTGACAAGCAACAAATACATACATAAATTGTTATTTGAACTTTCGTAAATGTCAAAAAATGATGCTAAACATGGGTGGGTGGTGGTAGAGGGAGATGCCCCTCCTAACTGCCCAGCATAGATGTCTCCACTACGGTAGCGACAGTTTAAGCTGACTTTGCCGTCCGAACTTCAGTTCAACAATGGCCCAAAGTTTGATATGACACCTCTTGTTTGATGACCCCATATATTTCGAGGCAAATGGAACAGTTATGAGTAACGATGAGTAACGATGCGCCCAAATGAATGTAGTCAACATGAGTTTTAGCTTCTTGGAATACATCAACAACTTGTAAAAGCTAATGGAGTCTTTGTATCTTCTCCTTAATTCGGCCTCCTTGTGTTTTTCGTCCTTTAGCAAAAAAAAAAAGAGACGATTGAAAATACTCAACCAACATAAATAACACACACATAATTATGTCATGACGTGAAAGTTAAGCACCCGACTTTTTACATTTTTTTAATAATTTTTCCCACGCACGGTCTCCGCAAAAAAAAAAAAAACGTCCAAATCACAAATCGATGAAGGAGAGTGCGTAGGTTATTTCTACGATTATTTCTTCGCAGGATCTGCTCTTCCCTTTTCCTCTTCCCTCTCTACTTGTTTTAGGCTGCAGCGTTTTCACATTTATACATCTGTTTTTTTATCTTTTTCGGGTATACGCATATTACTCCAGCGCCTTTTTTTCATATCGGGTAATGTACACCGGTAACTACCAACGTTTGTTGCCGTCTGTAGTAGGTAGTAGGTGAATAAGTGAACAGTTTCTGGTTAAGGTGATCTGTATAGACTCGGAATACTCCAGATGTGCTTCCTAAGGCGTCCAACGACGAAATCCTTTCGGTTGGCTTCTCAGATCTATCTTGTTGGAGCTCTTAATTTAGTCGCATCTGTGTTTACACATCCCTTCAGAATTTGTGCTTATGTAAGGTCATGGATTAGAAAATGGACCGCAATTTGTTAATCAGTGCCGGGCGATTTTATATCAGTGCCAAGGCCTATTGAATAGATATAGAGAAAATCAGAAAGCAGGGCAATGCCCTCAACGCAATTTCTCGGTTTATTACTGCCTTTTTTATTGCATCTGAATGTGGTAAATATTGCATGTGTCAAATGTCAATTTTGGGATATCGTTTTGTTTTGCAATATTATAGTAACACATAAAAAGTGCATCCCGCTACCTTTAATAGCTCAGCGACTAAGCCAAGAGCCCCCATTTTTTATTGATTTAAAGCTCTTTTCAAGGACCAGTGGACACAAATATTGACACGCACTGGGTTAAGGTTTTGAAACGATCAATGATGTTTCAATGTTTCATTACCCCATTATTTAAACAAATGCAGCATGACATTGATGGCTGCAAGTGAACATAGAATAAATTGAAAACCAAAATTCGTATAAATACGAGAACAGCTTCTCACTGGCAATCGAAGTAGTTCAATTCACATTCATTTGTTACAAGTTTCACATTAAAAATGATTTCGTTATTCAATATATTATTAATCGTTGTATTCGTGATATTTGTAATTCAACTGTCTGAAGAATCCTTTTTTGGAAATGGAAATGGAAATAGATTCAACAGAATTCTACAGAAGCTTTGTTTGCTGAACTCATCCTATTGTAGCGCCACAGGATAGTTAAGTTGATGGAATTTTGACTCACCGGAAACGTTAACATGTACAATAAAAAAATATTTTTTACAGAAGTGGTGTGTTTTCGCAATTAATGTTTAATGTGTTTACAAAAATAAAATCGTTGATAATGCCTCTGTAGCGTAACGGACGCCATTGACGGTGACATATAGACTTTGTTCAAACAGGACATTTTGTTGGGGTGCATTGGTAACTGATTGATCGGTCACTTTTGGATTTTCATCTCTCCTAATACACAATTTTGCTGAGACATAAGTGAGCCAACAGGAAATCTACAAGCAAATCCTAACGATATTCAGATTTTTAGCTTAAGCTCGAACATTTTTTTAAGTCGTCGGTAGGTGGAACGCGACGAAATGTTGTGAATTGTGACTAATCGTTTGTTCGCACAAGTCCCGCTCATGGCGCTCAAATGAAAAGTCCTGTAGGATTATTCTCAATATTTGAGTTCAGTGGGTTGGCGTCAAAAAACCGAGTAGCACTCAATTCATATTTAGTACTGAACACCCCATTCGCGGATGAACACTGCTCCCAGTTGTCCAAACCAAGTGCTCTCGCATCCGCGATGGTTTCATCTTTAAAAAGGAAGTTCGGTCTTGATGAAGTATAAAGCCTTGGTGCTGGAAGCCCCTCTTCTCGATGTGGCCGAGCCAATATAGTCAAATTGATTTACCTTTTTGGATTTCATCCAGATTTCTTACCGTTCATATATAGTTCGCCATTCGCCCTTCTCCCACACAGGACAAAATATCCGACGGAGTATTCTTCATTTAAAATAACCCAATATTAGCTCCCCTTTCCTACTTATCGCCCAGCACCATAAAACAGGACTGATAGGATTAGGCTTTGATAGAACATGCATTTTTTCTTTCAAGTGAGGAGTTTTGAACCCATTCGTTTTGCCAAACCAAAGTGGGAACAAGTTCCTATGGTAATTCTTTGGCGAATCTCCACTACGGCGTCATTTGTAGAGTCGATGTTTACTCCGAGGTATGTGAACTCCAATAGGATGCTGCTCATCCGTCCACAAACGTGATATGGCTGAGGCTCTATGCCAACAACATTCCGAATACTGGCATGACCTGGTCTCATGCAGGTATTCGAAGAAGCTAGTGGACGGTCCAAAAAGCAGCAGAGCTAAATTTTGGCTTGTACTAAATAGGAAAGACTTGAGATCCTTGGTTGGTCTCGTCACTGGTTTCAGTCCTCTTAACTAGCACCTAAAGACCGTCCACATTAGGAGCTCGGGCCTATGTGAGTGCTGCCTAGAGGCGGTAGAAACGGCATCTCACTTCATCTGTGAATGTCCTGCTTTCGCCAGAACCAGGCTCAATATTATAGGTAGGTAAACAATTCGTCAACGAAGATAAGATGGGGGATATAGAACTTGCTAATATCCTTCGCTTTGATAAGACCACTGGCAGGTTCTCTCTCACTGACTCTATTACTAATCGCCAATAAGCAGCGAGCGGGCAGCTATGCTGAAGTACAATGGACCACTAGGTCTAAGTGCTTGTCATCTACTGATGACCCCACTGCAAATACATTACAATACAATGCCAACCAATTTTGCCTGTTCTTCAATCGCCAGGAAAGTCTCTAACGATGTCGATATCGGTTGTGTACCCCAGTAGTTGGTTGGATCTGTTGAAGAAAGTGCCTTCCGTGTTATCACCTGCCCTGCGAAATATCCTCCAGTTATACTCCAGAACAAGAATGAAGCAGTCACATGATAGCGAATTTTCTTGCCGGAATCCGATGCAGGTTTGGAATAGTTCGGAAGGGGTGATTCCATACTACAGATTGCACCGCGTGTTTTCCAGAATCACGCGTCGGAACTATATCTGTTTTGTCGGGATCCCGAGTTCGGCCAACTCCACGTAGAGCTCCTGACAATGAATACTTTCATATCGATGGAAAGATGGTGGGTCTTGACTTGAAATACATTCGTCTTGCAGGATTTGCCTAAGCGTGATGATTTGGTCTATTGTCGATTCACCGGGCCTGGGCCACACTGGTACCTGCCGATAAGTGTGTTGTAGAACGGCTTCAGACGTTCACGCAGTACGTTGGGTAGGATTTTACATGCAACATTTAGCAGGGATATGTTTCGATAGTTCTTGCATATCATTGGATCGCATTTCCTGTAGATGAGTCATATGGAGCTGATAGTTCAGTCATCGAGCATGCTTTCTTCTACCCATACTTGGTAGATGATTTGGTGAATGTCATACCTTTTACAGTTTGTACACTACATTAATATAAACTCAACATTGCAGAGTGTAGGAACGCGGCGCGCGGAACAGAATTGAAAATCCAACACAATAATTAATTAAAATTATTTAATTTATTAAAAATAAAGAAGAAACATTCGAAATAATAAAATGCAATATAGAGTGCAGAGAATGTAATAAAAACAAACAAAAATATTATAAACATTGACACACCTACTAATAATGGCTTTTGAATGAGCTCTAAAACGGACCCAGAACTATAACGCCCTTAACTGCGTCTCACAGCTGTAACTGCGAGCATGAAAATCCCTGCTCCGAGCGCCACTCCAATATTCACCCGATCACTCATTGGTGCTGAATTGCATGCATCAGAGAAGCAGGCACAGATTGTCTCAAAGAAACCTTCATTGTCAGCTATAATGCAGGTACCATTGCGTCCACGCAAGTCCTGCTTGTTCCAACCGCATCCTCGGACAATTCGATGCTCTTCATTCATCTCAATCTTGGTAACTGTCTTTCTACAGAACACACTTTCGTTGTCATCTCTTGGTAAACAATCATCCAAGTATTGATCGTCGCGCACACCGCGAGGTGCGGTAAGTCTCAATGTGTTGCAATCTTCATCCAGATGAGAATTACACTGATGGCATCGGATGGCGTCAGCTGGAAATAAAAAAGAAAACGGGAGTGGGTGAGTTATGTTATGTAAACTTATGGCTAAAATACAAGTAAATAAGTCAACTAACACGCACACATAAATACGCATTCGGGGTGTGTACAGCAAAGAGATACAATGATGTAAAGTTTATTGCAACTTTTGGTCATCATTATTTATGGTTAAGTTGCCATGTGAAAGCTAAGTGTTTGTTATTATGTCAGAGTTAGCGGAAAAGGAGCCATCAAACGATATTGACAGCGGTAATTTATGGAGCTATATTTTTGGGGAAAATTAATAATAGCGTGAACATTTTATCTGATATAATAATATTCGCAATAATTTAACTATTATATATTTGTGAGGTAGCTAAGCTAGGTTAGTGTAAGCAACTATCAAAGGCTATAAGGAATATATTCTTATGGAATCTGTTCTTATGTTATCTGTTCCTTTATTCAATATATATATATATATGTGTGTATATATGTGTATATATGTATATATATTTATATAAATCAATTGCCGTGTATTAGTCTTGCAAACACTCGAGAGCGGCTAAACCGATTTGGATGATCCTTTTTCTGTTTTGTTCAAAAAATTCGGAAAAACCCAAGGAAAAAGCCAGAAATCGAAAAATTTAAATTTGCGTTTTGTATAGGAATTTCGTATTGAGAATGATTGGAATGATAAAGGAATGATGACGTTGCGAGATAAAATTATAAACAGCTGTGACATTTGCTTCTTTAGTAGGTACTCATCGTCTTTGCTCTGCGGTTGTATCTTTTTTCACTAATCGAACATCGGAAAGTTGTTTTTCTCACCACGAATCGATTGTTGTGAAAGTGAATGAAAAGTGTTTCTACGAGGTTTAATTCTTTCGTTTTGCTGTTTGATTCGAAAAGTAAGATGGGAATAGTTTAACGGGCAAATATATTCGTGAAAGGCTTATTGTACAATGTTCACCAGAAAGTGAAAAAAAAACCCCATTGGGGTAGTGAGTTGGATTAGAGCGCATGTGGTATACGTGACTTAACCTATTCGGATCCGTTAGGGAACGCTTTTGAATCTGATAGAAATATCTTTGCCAGAAGTGTTATACCGATTCGAATTCCCTTCCTCCCTGCCGCTTCTGCAAAAGTTATTCGTAAAGATGCCTAACTTTTAATGCAGTCAGTCATAATTTTACATAATGATGCAGTGTTTCAGGTTACCTGAAGTTTTTTCACCGCACCGCCAAATACCGAAGGGTATCAATTGCCATGAAAAGCACCATAAATTTGCCCGTTTGGAGTCGGCGCAAACTTGTAGGTCCTTTAAAACTAACTTAGATTTTGAACAAATGACATAAATTTCATATAATAGCCATTTATTAATGTTCAATCGAGCCAAAATATTCTGCAATTAGTTAGTAAGTTTTTAAACACACTTGTGAGAAAACGGTCAAAAAAGCGGCAAATAACGGTCTCAGATAGTCGATTATGTCACGGGTTCTATCGTTGTCGAAATGTGCTAAAATGCTAGGTCAACCAAACCCTTTTTTTACACAGCGCGGGCAATATGGAAACTAGGATTAGAAGAAAAGGAGAGATGCACGTAAGTTTTAAATGTTATAATGTGAAGGAAAAATAGAGCGTGGAAGAGTATTCCACATTCGTGTTGTACGGCTGAGGAAAGATTCTTTGAACTTCACTGTACGTCTGCATACAGCCTTGAGGGTGAACTGATGAGCATTCCTTGCATGGCGGGTATTGCGGTTGAAATGTTAAAGGTATGGAATGAAACTGGCTATTTCGTTTGAGCTCTTATGGTGGAAGTAACGATAAAATAACAAAAGACAGGAGACTTTACGACGATCACTAGTAGAGTCAATGGATCTCGCGATGTCTCGGTAGTCAATGAGTTTTATAGCTCGTTTTTAGATCCTGTCAAGTAGCTTCAAATAAGTTATTGGTGCACCAGATCAGATAAGAGCGTTGTACTCGAGTTTCGGGCGGATAAACGCCTTATAAATTGTAGCCAGATGAGAAGGCTTACACATTTCGCAGCGTTCTTAGCGACATCGAATATGTGGCCATTCCAACGGAGGTTGTCATTAACACACATACCGAGAATGGAAAGTCTTTCAGTTTCAGCGATGCAAGTGTTATTTATGGATAATGGCAGTGTGTGTAGGTTTTGCTTTAAAGACAGAAGACAGTATTGCGTTTTAGAAGCATTCAATTCTACTCTATTGGTTGTACCCCACTGAGTTTTGCTGTTAAGATCGAAATTTTAAGAGCTTAACATACGTTAATGTTCCAGTTCCACACCCGAAGAAGAGGCGCGTGACCCAAGAAACGAATATGAGAAGCTGAGGGTGCAGTAGAGCATTTATAAAAATGAGAAACATAGTCGGGGACAGAACAGAGCCTTGGGGAACACCAGCATTTATTTGGTGAGTTGCAGACTTTCAACCGTCCAAAACAACTTGAATTAAACGGTCCGAAAGGTAATTTCTAATCCATTGAAGAAGATTATCATCGATTCTAAATAATCCGCAAGAGAGCTTGACTCCAAACTCTGTCAAATACCTTTCAAATATCAAGCGCAACGATCTTACTTTCATCACCTTGGGGAACAGATTGGTTCCACTATTCGGTTAGATAAGTCATCAAATCTCCAGTGAACCTGTTGCTGTGAAAACCATACTGCCGGTCAATAAGAAGTTTTCGGGATTCAAGATATTTCAGACAGCGCATCCAACTTAATATAAGTTAAATGTCTGTCCAAATTGGGGCTTCTGTGGATAAACAGTACTGGATAATTGCCTACGGACATGAAATTTGAGCCAAATGAAATAAAATTCCGGATTGGAACATTGACCATATTGAGGGTGAAGTTGGTAGGCTAAGTCACTACGTATATAACCGTGAGACCGTGATGGCGGAAGACTAATGGCACTAAGTTGTGCCCAGGTAAACCAAACTCTGTTAAATCAGAGCCAACGCTAATCTGGGTTTCATTAAGTGCCAAAACAGCTGGTTTGTAGTGGAAAGCATGGGCGTATAATGAAAAAAAAATCCTCAAGCCACGAATGTAACTGACATCCACCACAAAATTCCTACACATTTTAAAATACAAACATAAATGAAAACACGAACTCCGACGCTACCTAAGCAAAAGCCATGAATTGAAGATCTGCTTTTGATTTCGAAAACAACATTTTCGACAACCGCAGGTGTTATGCCCGTAGGGTAATTTGTTTGGTAAACCCACAAAATCAACAGTTCATGACCCGCTATCCGTCTGATGCTGCCTCTACCCAACCATTACAAGTGCACAAGTGAAAATCGTACGGCATTTGCAATAGCCAACCCAATGCAGCAACGATAGAGTGGAATGGGCCACGGAGGGATACTCAACGCTGTGGCTTTTTTTGCTTTTTTTATTTCTTTGTCACTGACACCGGAACCTTTTATTATGTTTGCCTTTTTATTTGTAACACACCTGAATTTAGCAAACGATGTTGCGTACATTTATTTGGGTTATGGTTTCGCAAATAGGACTTCGAATTTCGATAAACTGTTGATGTGGAAATATTTGTTATAATTGTAGAATATGTTCTGCATCAATTTTTACTTAAGGAAACTAATATTTGCAAATTAAGGTTTTTCCATACAAATTCATTTAATTCATCACTGGTCAAAATGGTTGCATGGGTGGGTTGGGTGTATATGTTATGTATATGATAGGTGAAGTTGATAACAAACTATTTGAGTGGAAGCGTTCACACTTGAGCATGAAATGTTATGTTTATTACATATGTATGTATAATTATACATATATAGTATATTATATCTATATATATATATATAATTGATAACAAAAATGTAAGTGGGGTTTGTTATTGATTATTATGTTTTGGGATCTATTTGTAATTTCACAATGGACCTCGCACCGATCCCAAGCAGGGGGTTGCAGTGGGGCAGCATGCCTCCTAAAACACATTGTACTGTTTATGGGATATTCTTGTGATTTCACAATGTAACTAAACGCATTCTCAATCTAGAAAAGGAAAACCCAAAAGAAACACGATTGCCTTTAAAGGATAGTATCCTTAATGCGAATTCTAATGTTCACAACATTTTTTTATACAATATTTCCCAAGATTACATTAAGTCAGACCTGGTTCGATTCGATTTGCATTTTAATTCGAATTGAATCCACATTTAATCTCTCATAGTCTAGTTAATACATGAACCCACAATTAATAGCACTGAAGGCTGCTTTTTTCTGAATGTCTTCTCAATGGAATTTATTGACAGATTGAGATTAAAAACGTATACTTTAAACATTTTTTTTCGGATTTTTACGCGTTTTCTTAAGCTATAATTTGTGCAAACGTTGTTTTTAGGCCTTCCTCTACCTACAAAAATCCTATTTGGCAAATCAGTTCCTTTATTTGTCATTTCGTACCGAAAAACAAATAAAAGAAGCGGCCAAGTGCGAGTCGAGCTCGCCTATGAAGGGTTCCGCGCGAATTATAATTATTATTTACTTAGCACCTATTACAGATTTATTATTAGAAAATAATGGTTCACGGTTTACGCATAAGGTTTATGTTTATGAAATTAAATGTTTTTTTTTTTTATTTGAGTTGATTGAATGAAAGGTAAATTGCGGTTTACTATTTATGACGTATTAAAAAAAACTACTTACTAGATCTCGTTCAAACCAATTTTCGGTGGAAGTTTGCATGGTAATGTACATCATATATTTTTTTTAGTTTTATCATTCCCTTATTTTAGAAGTTGCAAGGGGGACACATTTTACCACTTTGGAAGTGTCTCTCGCGCAAACTATTGCCCCTATTGTATACCACAACTCAACTTAACTGAGTTGTCTTCAATACAACTCATCTTTCACACAACCAAACTATTTTTTCGTATTATGCAAGACAACCTTTTTCAGTTGTAATTGTGAAAGCAGTTGCATACACACAGACAACCACCGCCATCTTGGTTGTCTGTTGACAATCAACTTTTCGCTTAAGGCTGTGTTTGGCAATACCAAATTTTCAATTACAACCAAGAGACAACTCAACTGTCTTACACAATAGGGGCATATGTATTCAGTTTAGAAAAAAATGATATTAGAATCCTCAATATCATTTTTGAAGACCTATCCATAGATACACCACACGCATGGGTTTGATGAAAAAAAAAATTAAATTTCATTTCTAAGTATGGGGAATCCCCAAAATTTATTGTTTTTTTTCTATTTTTGTGTGAAAATCTTAATGCGGTTCACAGAATACATCTACTTACCAAGTTTCAACAGTATAGTTCGTATAGTTTCGGAAAAAAGTGGCTGTGACATACGGACGATAGACATGACGAATCCATAAGGGTTCCGTTTTTTGCCATTTGGCAACGGAACCCTAAAAAGAAGAGAAACGGATAACACCTTTTTACCGCAAACTCTACACCAAAAAGAGGATTTCTGCCTGGTAGTACAATGGACCGTTACCGAGTCTATATTTCCTTTCTTTCCAAAAAAATAAAATAAAATAAAAAAAACAATGTATATCCTAAAATATTTGTAAATGTGTTAATTGTGATACCGTGGGTTAGACCATTAATGTCCAATAACTGTTTTTATTAGATATCAACTTGAAAAACAATATCTAATCTGCTTATACTCAATGCTGCTGAGAAAACTTGCTTCCGTTCCTTTCCCCTTCTTTGAGCCATTTTTGAAGGAAAATTCCAGTCCTAATTACCAGGTATAATGATTCGAAGTTCTTTTCGAGTTCAACAAAATCCAGAAAACCAATGAATTCCGAAATTTCCCAAAATCAATTATTATTGCCCAATATTTAATTGATTATTGAGTCGGGTTGAAAAAAAAATTTTTTTAGTGCACGATAACTTTCTCGCTTTCATAAGAATTGGTTTCGAATCAAAATAGCTATTTTCTATACTTCTAAGATAAGGAAAAAATGCATCCGAAAGTGTGTATTAAACTAAACTTTTTTTTTTAAATAAAAATTAAAACTTGATCATTTCGAGCCTCTAGAGCAGCGGTTCCCAATCTTTTTTAGTCGCGGAGCACTTTTTAGGTGACAAATTCCTCGCGAAGCACTTCGTTGCACTTATGCTATTTTTCGCAGTTATGTATGTGTAGAAAACGCAATAACTGTTCCTTTATATTTTATTAAATTCCAGTAAAACAAGTAACTTCAACGAAAAAACAAGAACAATGTTAATTTAAGGATATAAGGAATTCAATAATATTATAAAATTATATATACATAATGGTATTTAAATAAAAAGCTCAGAAAGTTTCTTTTAGTGGGAATAGTTTGGTTTTGCATAATGCTGGTATATCTGGTTGAATTAGGGACAACTGCAACCGAATATCTGGCTCTGTATCGAGACGGGATCTACATTTTGTTTTGGTTCCAACGTAGGCGGAGAATCCTGATTTGCACCCATTTCATCGCACAATACTTTGAATAGCCTTGTATTCTTAGGTCGTAATTTAATAAAGTTAATTATTTTCACTAACGCAGTGGCTACTGCTGCATTCCTTGGCATTTTGTTTTACTATTGAAACGGCACCGGACGTTTTTCCAGTCATGGCCTTGGCACCGCCTGTGCACATATCCACGCAGTTAACCCAATGGGATATCATTGACAATGAAGAAATTGTCTATTAATCTAAAAATTTCAGCACCAGTTGTTGTAGTTTTCAACGGATTGTAGAAAAGCATATCTTCTTGAAAGGACTGTAGGTATTGGTAGAGCACAAATACTATTAAAATGGCCAACCCTGCAACATCCGTTGATTCATCCATTTGCAGCGCAAATTTTGTGACTTTTATTCGCGAAAGCTTTGATATTCTCTGCTAAGTCTCCGATTCTTCGTGATATTGTGTTATTTGACAAAGGAACGGTGTCAACTAATTGTTTGGCCTTTTCACCCAACATACACTCAACAATGTCCTTAACGCTTGATTAAGTTTTCAGCGATTGTATGGGCTTCGCCAGTTTGCGCAACTCGTAAACTCACTAAGCAGGACGCCATCAACGCGTTTTCATTCGTGGGATGAAGTCTTTCTGGTTAGCAGAAATATTTCCGCTGACCACAGAAACGTCATCGCAGTACGAATTTCAGTTAGCGTTAGCGGATATGGTTGTCTCTGGAAACGTCTCTTTCATAATTTTCATTTGTCGGGGATTCCCATAATGTTGATATTACATCCCATACCACATCTTTTTACACGAATTACTTTTTAGTTTGTTTGTATGTATTGATTTCTTAAATAAGCATTTCAAATTCGATTGCTGTGATCAAAATGAGAAGTTGAGAAGCACAAAATTAACTAGTCACTAGTGTAATGGAATTTTGTTATTTCTTTCTTTTTATTTTTCCGCGGAGCACTTGAATATCCTTTGCGGAGCACCAAATGCTCCGCGGAGCACAGTTTGGGAATGCTGACTCTAGAGGGTTAAGTTCCAAATTTCAGCTTTCTATTCCGAATTTCGGGACCTCAAAATTGGTGACTGACTAAATTGACATAACTTTCGATGCTGATCACAAATATGTATAGTAATTTTAAAGGGTCTATCAATATCTAGGCATGTTACAAACTCTTCGCTAAAATTATATTAGCCTAAGGGAAGGGTTTAGTTTTCATCTTACGGAGATGAAGAAGTTCTCAAATGTGCCGGTCTAAGTTTGCGTAGGACCCTTCTACTTCGCATACTCAAATGGTTGGATAATTGACAATATCCATTGTTTAGATTTTTCTCAATTTTCTAACATTCCATCGTTGTAACTGATGACAACAATTAATTTCTTTTTCGAAAGTCGGTGATGGTTTAATCCAACTCATATACGACGACGTTATAACCGACGGTAAAGACAGCTCATTTTTCACAGAAACCAAACGCTGCTAGATACTTTTGACTGTAGTTCAGCCTTGAACATTTTCCTTTTATATTATAAATACATATATTCAAATATTAACACACGTAAATGCGCAAATATGGGGCTTTCTAAGGTTATTTCCTTTTCAATTAAAATTTTTTGACAATCAATTTATATTGTAACTATGTAATATGTAGATACATTTATACTCATCGACATTCACTTGCTTTAGTTCGCTTGCACTTAAACGAAAGAAAAGCGCATGTACGCAAATGCATTTCTAGTGCTAACACAAATTGTTATCTACCCACTGTGCTCAACACGCGATACTCTTGATCTAAATGTCGGATTGTCTAAATGTTGACAGTCATATATGGCATACAAATTTTGCTGTCTAGCAAATGTTTAAAAAAGGGACGTACCAAACAACATTTGCCTTGACATTTGAAACGCCATGCACTTGGTATCCTCGCTATTGATCGTAAATATAATATTATAATTACCGTGGTGCATTGCATATTTAAGTTTTAAAATGTTCATATAAATTGTATAGTGATTCGAAGATAGATTAATTTAATACATACTTTGTTTGCATGAAGAAAGAAATGTCAAAAGTTAGCTAAAAATACATATTATTCCATTTATTTACTTAAACTTTATTTCATGCAAGAGCTTAATCTCCCATCGGGAGCTTACCATAAACATCTAGACATGAACTAATCCCAGTTTTTTTTTATGTTAACTCGAAAGCTCTTATAAAAATAATATTCATTGGAATTAAAACACTCACTTTTAGGTTGTTTTTGAATTGTAGTGAACATTATAATGTTAATACGAATGATTGACATCAAATCAATCCTAAATAATCAAATCAAAACTTAAATCATCTGTGAGTATATCTGCAGTACTCTGGTTATATAAATAGGATATAAAAGTAGCATAATGCAAGTAATGCTTACACCATAGTTAAATCTGGAAGGAAATCCGCCCTCGACAGTCTTCAGCATTCAAAAATTGAAAAAACAGATCAAAACCGCCAGAACTTCAATAACCAACTGAAGTTTTCGTATGGGTTAAGAATGCGAAATTGTGAAGCTAATGTGATATTGTAAATACATATTTTTGTTGAAGGTACCAAAACATCAAGTAATGCTAACAAAGTTTATGTTTTGGTTAAAATATTAAGAAGATTATTCCAAAAAAACTATGGTTTTCTACATAAAATTACTATCTATCTAGTATCTTATTTACTCATTTCAATAAAAAAAAACAATGTTTTCATAGGTTTAAAACTGTGGTGTAATATATAAAATCAATAGTTGTATCTTTTTGATGCAGTTTAATAGTAATACATTTAAGTTCGGGGGTTAATTCTGATCGCAACCTCGTCGCAAAGAAAAAGAGGAGATCAGAAAGCGCTTAAATTTCAGTGAAATCGTTAATAATTTATTAAATCATTTTTAAAACCTGACGTTTCGGTGTGCCGATTTAGACACGCCTTGTATTATTAGGTACCATAAGTTTTAAGAAAAAACTTGCCATAGATGCAACACTAACATGTTCCAGGCAGCACCATTTCCAAGCACAGAGTTATTCTTTCAACTATCTACATTCAAGATTGCGATAGTATAGTCTTTCTGGTCATCTCATCAGCACTGATCCGCAATCCACGCTTTTGTTTTGCGAAGAACGTTGCCATATTGGCAACATAAAAATAACTTTATCTTTAAATCGATTAATTTGTTTGTAGGGGACAGACAAATAGACAATATGGCAATGCTGTTTCGCAAAGCATGACTGTATGTGTACCCCATGCACGAACACATCAAATGTTTGTTCTTGAATTAATTTGTTCTACTTCACCAAACACTGTTTGTTATTTTACGTCGTAAGATTGCTTTCCGTTTCGCTTCAAAGGAGAAAAAACTATACATACAGTATTATATTGGATGTTTTTCGATGTGCTATTGGGCGCACCCCGAAACCGAGCAACGATTGCGAGCAATCGTTTTTGAAAATTTTCGCGTTTGATAAAAAAAAATCTGTCTTAGAATGATGACTTCAAATACTGGCAAAAATATTGCCTAGAAACGACTTTAGCCTTTTTGGTATTAAATAAGTTTTGTTATTGGAATGACAAGTTAAAAGAAGTGAAGTAAAAAAAAACTTCTTCTTTTCCAACTCCTAAAGGACAAATTTTAAAAAAATTCCGTCTCTTCTAACGTCGTAACCTTATAGATACCTGCCCTGCTGAATTTCAAGTTTCTAGCTTTTAAGTTTTAAGCTGGGCAGTTTTGATTTTTAACTTCCCAGTGGAAGTTGTTGTAATCGGGTCGATTTTGTGAATCGCGGATTTTGATATATCTCGACGTTTCAAGGTCACCAGAATCCAAGTAAGTAAGTAAGGCGCTGCTGCTTTATTCATTACTGCTAAAGTTGCATAATCAATATTTCCAAAAAATAGCAAAATAACACATTATTATACTTGAATTCTAACCAAAATGAATTAAACTTTTTCCTATGTTAGCTTAAATCAATTTTTAAAGGCTCACTAAAATTAGCGTCTATCTGCGAATTGCTTATAAAATATCGTTAATTATTATGATGATGTACTCATTTAATAACGATGAGGTTATGATTATCACGGCAATATTGAATAGATATAAGTTGAGTAAATATTTATGTTTGTCATAATAAAAAAATCAAATATAATTCGCATTCTATACTACTTGATACAGGCGGTGACAATTGTTCAACCGGCGATTCCTGTTTTAAAGATTTCAGGCGATAATTTGTAAGGCACGACTTAAAAATATTTATCGTTAATAAAAGTTAAATCTAGAGTATCCATATTCAAATATTTTAAATATTAAACGAACATAATTGATGTGCTTGCTTTTTTTTGAGCTTTAATTTGGAAAAGATGAGTTCAGTGATTTTCGAAATATTGTAATTTATTCGACTCTGTAAAAAAAATGAAGAAGAAAGGAATATGCCCATTTTCTTACTTCAGGTACTTAAAAGACTGAAAAAGAGTATCTCTGATGAAGACTGTGGGGATAAGGAATAACGATGAGATCGGAGAAACCGTGGCAAGTTCGTTTTAAATGATTGTGAGCAGATGGGCCTTCCTGGCATGGTGGGTAATGCGGTTTAAATGTTCTAAGAGAGGAATGAAGCTGGCTAGAAATAATCAGGGGAAATTACGAGTACGACGTTGACTAAGAGAGTGAATCTATTTCGTGATATCTCGATGGTCAATGAGTTTTACCAAGCTTTTTTGTATTCTGTCAAGTAGCTCTGGACTTAAAAAGCACCCTTTTTTGTATTCTGTCAAGTAGCTCCTTTCTTAGAATGGACTTAAAAATGGCATAATAGAGTAAATGACTTAAAATCAGAGCTGTGAAGTAATGAAGTACATTTGGACTACAGGACTGTGTAAGTACCCAGTACCTTTAACTTGAACCTTTACTTGTATTTCATTAACTTGTACTTGGTAAATTTAAAACACCTACATTAGTTTTGGAAGCACAAATATATGCAAGTTAGGTACTGGGACTTGTACTGGTACTTGAAAGTTTGCAAATCTGCTTGATTTCAATATTAATTTTACGTATGAGCCAGACATTTCTATTTATTATTTATTTATGGTACTTTATTCAATTATTAATACAAATTATAAAGATATAATATTGTATACAGTGTACATTTAAGCATGGCTTAGCCGTCTGCCAAGAATTGACAACAAATTATAACAATTATTTTACAAACAAACAAAGAGAAAGATTAGGCTCCATCAATATTTAAAAGTCTTCATCTAATATTCTGGTTCTATACCTTAAAGCAGTCTGGCAATAAGAAGCAAGTGTACTCCAATATCTCTTATCATTAAGCACGCGTTTGATATCATCAATCCCCATTAGGTCGACTCCATAGTGATTACGCCTTATTTGCTTCATGGGACAGAATCCAAGAAAATGCCTCACGTCTTCGTTCTCTCCAGTGTTACAAAGGCTACAGCGTTGAAGAAGATCATCGCGATGGGGCATATAATTAAGTTTGAGTAGTTCTCCTCTCACTCGTATTACCATTGAAATTTGCGCATTACTAAGGTCAGTGTTCCAGTAGTTAATCTGTTGATGGTTGAGTTGCCGGTATATAAAGCGTGACCGTGCTTCCATTTTGATTGCCTGTTCTACTTCCAGGACAAATCTTGTAGTAATGTTTCTCCATTCTGCAATATTATTTTCTTCTAGAGCTAGTTCGATATTGTATCTTGTCGAAATAGTCTCCCAATCCTTGAACAAAAGGGTTTTCGTCCTCAGTGCTTTTCTGGCAACAACTTTGGTTAGGCGCGTATCATCTTCCTCATTTAAAACTCTTGTCATATAGCTCATATTTAACTTGAGTGTGTACACAAAAAGAGGGGACATGCCACTTTCAATTTCAAGAAGATAGTTGGGCGTGGTCGACGGAAGCCGAAAAAGCTTTTTCCAAAAGAAACGCAACAGTTTTTCTACGTCTTCATGGTATTGGCCTCCCCAAACTTGTGCACCGTAGCACATTACTGAACGCATGACAGCTTCAAAAACCTTTATTTTTGTTTCTATTCTAATCCTGAAATTGGACCTGAGGTTTCTCCATGTTGCATTTATAGCCTTTTTCAACTCAGCAAGTTTCAGTGCGAAGTGTTTTTTCATGGAAAGGTCGTGATTTATTGTAACCCCAAGATACTTGAACGACTTAACGACTTCCAAGTAATCTCCATCATACTTAATTTTTCATATGCCGCTAAGCGACCTGTTCCTTTCCTAAATATAAGTACTTTTGATTTCGCTGTGTTAATGTGTAAGCAATTGTACTTGCAGTAATCCTCTAACTTATTGATCATATCAGACATTTCTATGTACATAAATAACAATGTAGCCAAATATCTCCGAACAAATCTATACGCTAAACTGGAAAAAAAACATTTGCATAAAGAAAAAAAAAGAAGAATTGAGCACGCGCTACAGTAAAATATATTTGCTTAGTGGTATATACGAGTACTTTTGGCGTCATCGATTCATGTTCTTTACAATTTAGTTCTCACAGAACAAACCGATAACTATAGGCTCAATCGATACCTTCGCCTATCCACTCACCTTCGCAGTTCGATTAGAATCAAATGGAATTGAATGCATATAATTAACTATCTAATAATCAATATTTATACCTGCCCAACTATTATTAGTTGTTTTTATATGAGCAAGTTTTAAAACTAGTATGCGCATGCAAGCCAAATTTACAGAAAATTTAAACCTGACAAAATAAAGTACTACAGCATATAGTTGATTCACCTTGATATAGGCAAAAGTTGCTCATCGACATAGAGTTTAGTTTCTGAATCAAGTTAATTGAGAAATAACACAACTTTTAGATACTGAGAGTGTAATCAGGAGATACAGAGAGGTAAAACTTCATGATCTATGGAAGTTTGCTCAGATATAGATCAAATAGATACAATGCATCTCAAGAAATAAATACGAGTACGTTCAAACAAAAAAAAATTCAGAAAACCGACAATCGACAGCTTTTAATTTCGTTTAGATTGGGTTAAAGTGACTTACTATTGCAAAAGGTCCCTCCCGTATATGCCTCTGCAATGTCTTTCGATCATTTTTCCTTCCAGCTAACCTAAAACTCTCCGATCCAAGATCGGCATGCTTATGATATCAACTAACACAACTCATTTCATTTTAAAGCTAAGGTGTCGTTGAAAATAAACTTTTTTGGAGGGCAAGTCAACTCGCAGGCAAAAAATGCAGCTCCTAAATATATTGAGTATATTAACAAATAAATTTTTAAAATTCATTTTTATTGTCGAAGTTACACAATTTTATATGACTCAACAAACATTTAATTCTTGTCAAATTTGAGGTTTAATTGTTTTTTTAACTTCCCAGTGGAAGTTCTTGTAATGGGGCCGATTTTGTGAATCGCGGATTTTGACATATCTCCACGTTTCAAGGTCACCAGAATCCAAATTCAACGTTTTTATAGAAATGTCTGTCCGTGTGTATGTACATATGTGCGTATGTACGTATGTGCGTTCGGAATTATCTTTCGCCATGATTATCTAGAGAACCAAAGATGATATTGACATGGGACCGGGTTTATTCGAAGCGTAATTACGTAACTCAGAACTGATTTCGTTTTCAGCGAAATCGGTCCGGCCGTTTTTTGTTAGTAAATAAATAACTAAAATAATTTGCCTTTATTTGTACTATTTATTGTCATCTGTCATTGAGCAAATCATTATTACATTGTGCTCCGTTATTTCGTATACATTTTACAGGTCTCCGTGTTCATAACAATGGTTGCATTAATATATATCACACTTCGCTGTTATTAACAACAATTAATTTCCATGAACAATATTAAAGAGCATTTTTTAATATTAAATAATTCTTAACCATATCTTATGGTTAACCACATTTCGAACTTTCCCACTAATCGCATAAACCATATTGATGCCACTGGGAAGTTAGTCGTGTGGACCTTGCGGGTCGCACCCAGACCACTTTTTTTATATAATTTTCGCGCAATAAAGGGATTTTTATACCCTTTTGATGTTTATTAAGTAACATAGTGCGGGCACTAGGAATATGGGGATTGGTACGTGAGTGGAGAAACGTTTTAAACGCTTGTAAACAGAGTGAACATAATGAAATATAATATTCCACTTGTGGAATATTTTAGAGCTGCAGAAAATATATTTTTTTCGAAAAATAATTGCATATAAAAGTGGAATATTTTCTTTTGCAAATAGTATATGTATTTAGGTTAAAATATTATATTCTCCTTAAACAAGAATTAAATGTTTTACTTTAGTCAATTTTATTACTTCGAAATCGCAAAATTCACGAAGCTGTGAGCTTTGGTAACCGATAGATCAGTTACAGGTTTTTGTTTCTAAAAAAAGGAAAGAAAAAAGTAAGATCAAGTGGAATACATATTTAAACACTGAAATATGCCACTTTTCGGTGAACGTGGAGTGTTTTTGAGATACTCTGATTGTAAATTAAAATGGGAAGAAAATCATGTTATACGAACGATTCTATATACTATATCGTACGTCCGAATCTAAGCTTAATGGTGAACTAGTAAGCATTCCTGGCATGGCAGGTATAGCAGTTGAAATATTCCGGCTATTTCGTTTGAACACTTATGGTGGAAATATCGATAAACTAAAAAAAATCGAATAAGAAAAGCAGGAGACATTGTAATTATACTTTTCCACTTTGTATATGTTACCGGCGATGTATGAAATTTGGCATTCCAAAAAATGCCTAAAACGGCCAGGATGTAAGAAATGATTTTGAATTCATATTAGAAAAAGTGTAAAATCTATATATATAAAAGAAAGTGTCCAAGCGATGTAACCGCATAACTCGAGATTGGCCGAACCGATTTTGATGATTTATACTTTGTTGGAAAGGTATATTCTCAGCACGGGTTTTAGAAGAAAAAAAAAATCTAAATTTCAAAATGGCTTATTTTGACCACCCAGCGTGTTACAACAGGTTTTTTTCGATTTTTTTTACATTTTTTTTTTTTTCATTTTGTATTTATTTATTTTGGCAACAACCAAATAAAGAATCACATTTGAATGTAACATATCGTATCACATTTGAACTGTCAGATAGACACGCAAGGTAACGCCATCTATTATCGATCAATGGAGAAGCCAATTTTGTTTCATGTTTGGTGGGGCTGTCGGATTCGGATTTCTTCATTGCGATTTTGTGAGTTTTTGTGAATTAAAATTGATATGAGAATATATCTATATCTATTTATATATATATGTATATAAAAATCAATACATATTTGCGTTTGTTGCCGGTGTTTGGCCAAACGCGTTAACCGATTCCAATGAAAAATTTTTTTTAAAGAAAGGTGACGTCTATACGAAGGATGTTATGTATGTGCGATGTCTGTATCTGCATCGGTGTGTAAATTATGTGTTTCTTAAAAAAAAAAAAAAAATTGACAATGTATTTATACACTGTGTGTTTCATATGTAGGTATCATGTGCTTTGAAAAAAAAAAAAACCAATTTAAGTGAAATAATAAAAAGTTTTTTTGTGTAATATTTTCTATATATAAAAATCAATCCATATTTGTGTTTGTTGCCGGTGTTTGGCCAAACGCGTTAACCGATTCCAATGAAATTTTTTTCCATGAAAGGCGACGTCTGCACGAAGGTTGTTATGTTTGGCTATATCTGCATCGGTGTGTGAGATATGGGCATTTGAGTGAGTACACATGCATATGTGCGTATGCGTGTAAATTACGACGCAGATACAGAGATCGTACAGACGTCACTTATTTTGTTATCCGAACAAGCATATGAAAGAGGGAGACCACACGAACCTTTCAAGCTTATTGTGGAATTTGTGCGCACTTTCATTCTTGAGATATCGTGTGTTCAATATTTTATTCAAATAACTCTTATTGAAATTTTTTGCATTTTTTTGTGAATCGGACATCGGAAAGTTGCTTTTCCAACATTGATAACAATCGGTGTGGAAGTGAAACGGAACGGAACAACGAAGTTGTGTGAGCGGCCTAAGCCATGCAGAGAAAAACGTGCAGTCCCTTTCACCGGTTGAGCTCAAATCAGGCAATCTTCGGTATTGGCCTGAGAGTGTTTCTGTGAACTTTGATCAAAATCGGTCTTCTTTTTTTAGGCGCAGCAACATACGCCGGATACCCGCTATAGACAATTATAAGGAAGTCTACTCGAACATATTGGCCAATAGAATTCTCGGGCACGGGCAAAGCCGGGCAGGTGCAGCTAGTAGAATGATATTTTAAAATCTAATAGATTATTAATGTAAGCCTTTGGACTTTGTTTGTTGACTTCAACTTCGCACCAAACTGTCAACCTGCATACGCAATGAATATGAAGTGTAAAAAATGCAGATATTTCTTACATTGCTTGTAATATATACAAAAGACATATCACTCTGCCAAACTTCAAGTATCTAAATAAGAATTTGTAGATCTTTTGGAGTATATAAGAGCGTTTCTTACGCCCCCTTTTTCAAAATATATATTTTTTGTATTTTGTTCCTATTGTTTGTTCCTTTAAAAACAACCTGCATGTAAAATTTCAAAATTATATGTCGTTCGGGGACTGAGTTAGAAGAGGAGACTATGAATCCCTCCAAATGGAAAATTACAAATCTTTGATTTATACACAACAGTTCTATGACAGTTTTTAATTTAAAGATTCTGCGATGATTGTGGCGTGTCCTTAGCAGGGCTACCACTTTACTGCAATTGAAGTAGATCTACTGCATTTTGCGCAAAAAATAATTCTACAGCCTTAAAATCAAATCCGCTTCACATTTTCAGAACGCTCTCGAACCAACATTAAAAAGTCATTCGCAATCAAAATTGTAAAAATATATATCTTTCGCGAATACGGCAACTTTTCTCCAAACGCACCCGACGCAATTGAAGTCAGCTGGATGCAGCCACAAACACTGCTTTGTGTATTTTTAAACTGACACATAGATACCTCTTTTTGTTGTTTTGTCTGTTAACGCCGAAATATTATAATCAATAAGTTTTGAATGAGAACTATATAGAACTATTTAATAGTGAGTCGTACAAAAGGACAACAACTGACCCAGTGGCTATAAGAGCAACACTGGAGAAATACCAGTCTAGCCGAGACCAGTCAGCTAAGGATGTTATATTCATATGTGCCGCTTTGCTAACCAGAGGAAGCTCGAAATTTAACAGCCATGATAAAATTAAAACAGAGGCAAACAATCTATTGGTTAAGCTTGTAGCTACGTACCATATTAAAAACATAGCTCACCAAAAACTCCACATGAACGACGATCACTTTGTCTAGAGTCTTGAATGCAGACGCGCTTATGATTAAGAAGCCACAGATGAATAGGCTAGACTCGGTACACCGATTTTTCACCTGATGCTAGAGTTCGTTTCGTATTAAGTTATTTTGTTAAAGATGGTGGCATGGCATTACTGGTAAAAGCAGTCCACCACTATAAAGTTGAGGAGTGTAAAGTTCTCAACTCCAAGAAGATGGAAAATCATCTTGATACAGACGTGTATTTGCTGCCACTTCTTTTTCAAAGTCGCCATTCACCGTTGAGAAAAAAACTCAAATGTTGGATTCATACAGATTTCCTGCAGCCACTCTTAGCGGCTGTACTCAGATTTACGATACGAACGTATTATATGAGTAAGCTGACTGTTGCCGTCCCTTAAGTTTTGTTCCTCAAGTGTTTTTTCCCAGCATTAAAAAACAGAAAACTCGATGAAATCTTTAATATCTTAAAATGTTGTTTTCTTAAAATTTTAAGTTTAAAAAACTGTTCTTCTGAAAAAAAAATTTACTTCAAACTACATACTACACTTTTGTTAAGATATACCGCGCACAATTTTCTTGGGGTGGTAGCCCTGCTCCTTGGATTAGATGATATGTCAGTGAGTAAGTAGTAGTGAGTAGTACTTTTTGCTATTTTGCACTGGAGTTGATAAGCGTGTTTTTTTTTTTTGCTCTGACTTGCTCTTCCGGCATTTTACTCCCACTCTCTTTTCCACAATAACCGCAGAGTGTGACTGAAGAGCAGGTGAATTAACCAAAAAGTTATCTCAATCCCCTGGTTAATTAAATTGGAGTTATATAACCATACAAATAATTGCGAAGGATTTTATACATTTCAAAGGTGAGCGTAAATTTGAACATAAATTCAAGCCAAAAAGTGCAATATGACTTTTTCCTCTCAGGCACGTCAAGACTTCAATCCGGAGACATCCACAAGAATAAGCTCCAGTCTTATTAAGTGGAGTCTGTGAATTCTTCTCGGAGCCACAAAAAAAACAATTTCACGGAGGTATTTTGTGGAAATTGTGGTTAGAAGCTTGCCCGGCGTGTATAGAAGACGGCGCCTTGGAGAGACAATCGTAAGCAGATGGCTAGCAACGGCAGTCGCCACGAGTTGCCAAGTAGATCGCTCCATCAACCAAAACGCTCGGTCCAAGCAATACAAAATTCCGGCGGATTCAATCCCAATTAAAACCCAGATTAAACAACAGAAAAAAAAATAACATTTTTATAGTTTAAAAGTACCTAACTCAGAAAATTACTTGCCTTAAATCTAATATAAAAAAAAAACAAAAGAAAAAAAAGGAAAAAAAAACGTGTGCTAAAATATATAGGTTCAATTTTGGCATAAAATTTCCTAGTCTTAGCTGAACCAGTGAAAAGTGCCAAGTGTTAAGAAGTAATACAAAAAAAATATATAAAGCTCAATTTACTTCAAAATATATAAAAAAAAAAACAGGAGAAAATATAATAATAATAGGTGTAGCAGAACATCTCATCAGCGATCCAGAGTGCACTCCAGATTTGCGGTTGATTAAGGTAAGGCATTAATCATTTTACATACCTTGGCACAGTTCTTTGGTGAATACCAATTTAGTGAACATAACTATCTTAACTTTTCCGATTGGAACTGTGTATGTATATCGATACATACCGAAATAAGATCAAGCCTATATATTTTAAATTATAAAACAAAACAGATATTCTTACTCACATACTTAAAATTAGTTACATACTTAAACCTAATTACAACTTATCTAAACCATAAAAATATCTAACTACCTATTTCTAAATTCTAAGCAAATCCTTTTTTTCTCGAGAATATTGTTTTCCTTATTTCATGCAGTTGAAGATGTCATTGCATGTTATGGATTTTAAATCTTTTGAAATTCGACAATGAATAAAACAGTTTTCTTGATGCAATCGCTTCTAAAAATAATTTGTCTTTAAATAAATCTTACTATGGTGTGACGTGGTTATAAGGTGTAGTATTGGGTTGAGGCGCGAGAAATAAAGGGGGTTGCTTATAGTATACACAGGCAAAGTACCTATGGTGTACTTTCACCGGTTCATTAAAGGGCGGGAAAGACCTGTTTCGAAGTCTCGGTCTTCGTCTGTCAAAACACCCGACAGTGCAGAGTTGGTTGCGATTGTGTGTGTGGCTCTTCCTTCAGGCACGATATTTATTTTGGTAGCAGGTTAGTGACAACAAGTTTCCCCCCCATCCGACGAGCTACTGCCGTGCATATCCAGCGTGCCACCAGTTGTCACAAGGGTAGTTCCACCATAACCCTGCCTGCCACATGTTATATAACAAAATATGTAGAGCGTTCTTAACAATTCAACCATACTTAGACTTTTGTCACGCCCACTTATGAGGGATAGGAATAACAATAGGGTATCCAACAGTTCGCCCAAGCGGACTGTAGCCCGTCCCTATGTTTTTATATGTTTTACTATTTGTACGTCCTTACTAACACCTGCACTAAATTATGAGCGAGTGAGAGCACTTTATGTGATTATTGCTTGCTTTAAGCACTGCACGACAGAAATCTGATAGTGTTACAAAAAAACACCCCTCAAGCACATATTATTACTGTGCCAATCGTGACTGATCCGATCTTTCTGATTCGTTCCTTGGAAAGTATTGGCGATTATAATCCACACAATACCATATCAATCTATCAAAGTCCCAATACTTCTGCTTTAAACGAGACCGAAAAACAATGGAAAGATCACATCCAATAAGGGGCAGTCAATTGACCATTGTTAACTGACTAGTATTATTGACGATTTTTTTTTTTTTTGTGTAGCATTGATCAAAATTAGCCACCGCACGTCTCAAAGAATATTGACAATATTTTTCGCTGAAATCTTCTGCCGCGATAAATAAACGCCAATGAGGATACACAATTCGATGTATTTGACTGCATTCTCATTACACAAATGACAACATTGACAAGTTATATTGATGCATCCAAATCACAATCACTTCACTGTCAATTTGCAAGGAACATTGTTTGATGGTAGGGCCCTTAAATCCCAACACTTTGGCCGAAACCGAATACAATTACGAAACCAATTATTTAAGGCATATAGCCATACGTTTAATGAAAACGTAAAAATTGGGTAGGGTGATGGCACCAGTAGTCGGCCACTTAACTTTAATTTTTGGTTTGACTTGCTTTTAAAAATCCGTTATTCAAAAAGTTAATAGACTATTTGGCTTAAGTAAATATTTGAAATGTGTAAATTAGGTATTTCCAGGTTGTTTAAGTATAATTGTTACCCAATTTAAACTATTTACAAAAATGTAAATGAAAACCACATTCTTCAGTAGTCGGCCCGCCTAACTGTAGTAGTCGGCCACATAAGTACTCAGTAGTCGGCCCCCATTTTTACTTCTGTATTTTCAATGTTTTGACCAAGTTAGGAAAGCAGATTTTTTTTAATTTTTAATACATATTTATAAAAACAATAATAATACAAACTCATTTAAAAAAAGAAATGTTTATTACATTAAATATCATTTGAAATAAATTGCACAAGGTATGCCATTTCCTGAACTTATAAAAAAACGAAAAACACGAAAATTAAAAGAAATTGCTCTTTCAGACATTATTATATGAAAAAAAAACAAGTTGGAGTTCTCCTGTACTGGCTATCGGATAGGTGCCGGTAATGGTTCCATCTAGCTCAGATGGGCCCGATGGTGTTGATGTAGATGGCAAGGAAGCCGCAATATCCGTAGGAAGCTCAATCGTACCATCTATGGCCGTCATGTTGTCATTTGTCTCAGATTGACTAAGGTGACTATGCTCCATCTCTTCTACTATCTTCATCACAACTTCATAGTCAAGGTTGTTTTTAAGAAATCCTTCCTTTGTAAAAGCTAGAACTTTCTTCGTTTCATCAAAACAATGAGCTGTGACTACTATGTTTTCCGTATTTAGGTGCAGCCTCTCCAGTACGTTTCGCACGCATTTCGAGAAGCCGATGGCATCAGGTTTTTTGATTATTTCACTTCTATCCGAGCTTTCCAACACTAGCTTCAGAACTTCGCAAATGTTTACTTTGATGAAGGCTTCCCCTGCATTGCCAGGTATGCTTTGATATTTGTGAACTGTGGTCTTATATTCCTGCTTAAGCCCTTTGAATGGCCTACATCGTCTCGCTGGGTAATGTGTGTCGTGTTTGACAAAAGGGCATATAAGATAATACCATTATTCCGGCAAAAATCACTCAGCTCCATGGTGAGATATAATTTGTGACCATCGACAAGAAACAACCGCCTTTTTGATGCTGTTTTCTCATACTCACCCATTAAAACTGTTCGCCACGTACTCATAAAATGTCTCAGAACGCATCCTGCCACTTTCTGATCTATCTAAAATCCATGTTGGGGGCATGCTTTTTATTAGCGCTTTCGGGGGACGCACATATCGAAACAGGATCAACAACAGAACGGTCACTGTTTCCTTTTCGTTTCCGTAGCTTACTTTGTAAAGGTTTTTCCAACCCTTTGGCGCTAAGATAATACCAGTTTTCGGAGATAGGCAAAACGATGTTTCATCCCCATTGAAAATTCTGGAAGGGTCTTCCAGAATATCTAGAGCATATATTTCATGAAGATAATTCCTTAAATCTTCAAACCACTTCCTTACTGACTCCTAGGTAACGATTGGCCGGCCTTTTGATAGACCGTCTGGTGTTCTGAGCGACAGTTCGGGATGGCGCTTGAAAAAGCCGTAATACCACCCCTTACCTGGAAATTCATTATCGTTAGGTTTTGGAAAAAGCCACATTTCGCCAAATTCACTAGCCAGCCTACAAGACTTTTTTCGTCGGCCGTACTCAGCACAGTATCCGTCCCCATTTGCCTCGGTTTTTCGGCAGCCCTGCCATGAATACGGTCTTGTATTGTTGTCCTTGGTACTCCGAATTCTTTACTGGCTTTCCTAATTGACCAATTTTCCTCCCGAATCTTCTTTAATGCTTCTGTAAGCGCTTCTTCCGGATACTTATGGAAATCGCGTTTAGCCCCTTCTTTTGAATTTTAAATTTTTTATAATGCTTAAATAAATAATAATAATTTCTTCATTTCTAAATTTAAACCTGTTTTGTAACTCTAAATATAAAAAAAACTCAGAAATTTAATGTAAAACATAGGGACGGGCTACAGTCCGCTTGGGCGAACTGTTGGATACCCTATTCTTATTCCTATCCCTCATAAGTGGGCGTGACAAAAGTCTAAGTATGGTTGAATTGTTAAGAACGCTCTACATATTTTGTTATATAACATTTAAAGGATTTTATCAAAAAAAAAACCCTCCCTAGCTCAAACTTGGGTGTTTCAATAAAATTGTTTTATTTAATTGTGGGCGTGTCAGTAGGCGAATTTAAAAAAAAAATAGCACATGAGAATAAAGGGCCCCTAGAGATTATATATTATAAATATCACCTCCCTAGCTCAAACTTTGAATTTTCAAAAAAAAAAAAAATTTATTGTGGGCGTGTCAGTACGCGGATTTTGAAAATATTTACACATGAGCATAAAGGGCCCATAGAGAGTATATATTATAAATTTCAACTCCCTAGCTCAAACTTTGGATTTTCAAAAATTAATATACCCTTAGAATAGGGTATAAAAAAATTATTTTATTTATTTGTGGGCGTGTCAGTGGGCGGATTTTGAAAATTGTTTATCCCGAGCAGTTTTAGGGGTCATAGATGATATATAAAAAAATTCAGCTTTCTAGCTCAAAATTCGATTTTTTCCAAAATTTTGTTTTTTGAGTTTGTGGGGTTGTCTGTGGGCGGATTTCAAAAATTCGTAAACTTGATTATTTCGGTACCCTAGAGAGTATATGGTTAAAATTTCAGCTCTCTAGGTCCAGTTTAAAGGCCTAATTTTTGCCGACAGACGGACGGACGGACGGACGGACATGGCTAGATCGACATTACTATCGATGCTGATCATAAATATAGTAACTTTTAGGGGTCTACGGGCAATATTAAGGTATGTTACAAACTATGCGTCAAAATTAATATACCCTTAGAATAGGGTATAAAAATGAGCGGCCGACCTAACAATATCTGTCTTCCGAGGTCGGCCACCCATTTTTTCAATGCGATGACAGGGGGCCGACTACTGATACCAAGCAAAAAAACATGGATGCTTTATCAAAAATTAATGTAGGATGAGGTAAACCTTCAATCTGCATAGTAGGTAACTTAAGCATAAACAAAAAAAACATAGTCTTCTATAGTCGGCCGGGGGGGGGGGGGGGGCCTAGAAGAACCATGCAAAAAATGTCTCCTTAGGTCGGCCCCCTCTGTATTTATTTTAAATTATTTAAAATTATATTAAATTATTTTTTTTTCTTCACTTACGCGCAAACAACAATGAAAAGAAACTGTAGACAACTCAAATAAAATCATAAAATGCCTTTACCGATAGTATTTTACTAGTTATGGAGGGTTTCTGACATTCACTTGCACTATTTTTTTTTTAACTAAAAATGACAAATTTACCACTTCCAAGAACTTGAATCAAACAAACAATTATCAAGGAGAAACTAGCAGCTGCATGGCATCCTGACTTTGCTCACAGACAGGAAAACTGTTAGCCTTTTGGGGAAAAAAATTTCTGTGTGTATTTAACAAACGCATTTGCTATTACGCATCATTTTATGGCGCGCCGGCCGACTACTGAAGACGGCCGACCTGCCATGCCATCACCCTGTCTTCTTTTGGTCTTCTTTTCTGGTCTTCTTAAAAATGTATAGATCGATGCATTATGTGTCTTTAAATGTTGCTTATGAACTATTAAACAAACATATCACAAAAATTGAGAATTTGAATATAAAATTGGGTGGAAAACAAATAAATTTATTTGTCCTTACACAAAAGCTTTTCCTGTTCAGCTTCTTCGCTAATTCACAAAAATTAAACAATTTTTATTGTTCCATCAGCCAGCAGTTTTTTTCTGATGAAATTGCACTAGTAAATCTTCCATTTCGGATTGGATGCAGTGGTGCCGGATTGTCGATATTGTGTGACAGCCCGATTTTCTCTGTTTGCTATGGTTTATCGTAATAGTTTATGAACGAACCAATCACTAACCTACCACAATCAGAATCTCCATTTTTTTTTACAAACCTCCAAACTCTCAACGCCTCAACTTATACATGACAATACTCTCATACCATTTTCAATTCAATCAACTCTTCAACTCAGACAACAATGATTGGAAATGGAACAGAACATGAAATTAAAACATAGGGACAGGCTACAGTCCGCTTGGGCGAACTGTTGGATACCCTATTCTTATTAATATCCCTCATAAGTGGGCGTGACAAAAGCCTAAGTATGGTTGAATTGTTAAGAACGCTCTACATATTTTGTTATACAACATTTAAAGGATTTTATCAAAAAAAACGCTCCCTAGCTCAAACTTGGGTGTTTCAATAAAATTGTTTTATTTAATTGTGGGCGTGTCGGTAGCCGGATTTAAAAAAAATTAACACATGAGCATAAAGGGCCCCTAGAGGGTATATATTATAAATTTCAGTTCCCTAGCTCACTTTGAATTTTCAAAAAAAAAAAATAATAATAATTGTGGGCGTGCCAGTGGGCGGATTTTGAAAATATTTACACATGAGCATAAAGGGCCCATAGAGAGTATATATTATAAATTTCAGCTCCCTAGCTCAAACTTTGGATTTTCAAAAAAATTGTTTTATTTATTTGTGGGCGTGTCAGTGGGCGGATTTTGAAAAAAATGTATCCCGAGCAGTTTTAGGAGTCATAGATCATATATAAAAAATTTCAGCTTTTTAGCTCAAAATTCGATTTTTTCCAAAATTTTGATTTTTTTGAGTTTGTGGGCGTGTCTGTGGGCGGATTTCAAAAATTAGTAAGCTTGATTATTTCGGGACCCTAGAGAGTATATGGTTAAAATTTCAGCTCTCTAGGTCCAGTTTAAAGGCCTAATTTTTGCCGACGGACGGACGGACATGGCTAGATCGACATTGCTATCGATGCTGATCATAAATATAGTAACTTTTAGGGGTTTACGGGAAATATTAAGGTATGTTACAAACTATGCGTCAAAATTAATATACCCATAGAATAGGGTATAAAAAACGTGCTTTAACGAGTTCAGTAGAGTGCGCAATTTCTGCAGTCATCTGCAGCGGCCAGTTCAAATATTCAGGTTTTGATTGAAGGTCTGCGCATTTTCTGCAACTATATTTTGTTAGCTGACGACTTTATTGCACACCATAAACGTCAAAACCAAATGTCACTTTGAAAGAAAAAAATCATGAGCGATGTACAAGCTGAATTCTCGAAAGCACGGATAAAATTAGAATCTATCACTGTATGTATCTACATGTCCTGGTCAGTACTGCTTACGTTTTTAAATAGCCGATTAACTGTCAGTCCGGGTAAACTTCAGCGCAGTCGGCAATTTCTTATCATTCTCTTTGACATTTTTATACCCTATTCTAAGGGTATATTAATTTTGACGCATAGCTTGTAACATACCTTAATTTGGCTGAGTTGTTGAATTTTGTATATAACTTAATTTCTCGCAGTGTAATTAACTTAACGAAACTCTTTTACATTTCTTACACTTGCATTCAACTTATATAACTTTCTCTCTCTACTCTATTATTCCTGTATACTATTGTAGTCAAAGCATAGTAAAACAAATTAATGTTCTTTAACTTAACTTGTGATTGAACCGCCATTCGAGTAAGTTATCATCCTAATACAATTAAAATACATCTTGCATTGTTAATCAAATACTCGTAGACCTTGGGGTTTCATTAAATTGAAAGGAATTATTTCATGGTGCCGAAACCCGGGAGCAATCAAGATAAAAAGGAACGATTAGGTTTAAAGTTGATTTAACATCGCCGAGATGGAGAATCCAAGTCGCGCAGCATATAGAGGACAAGTAACTCGTGTAGTCAATAGTGCCAATGATTACTTACGGACTCCTGAGTCGAATCCCAATTCCGCGAATAAGGAAAATTGGGAAATTATAGAAGAAGAACTTTTAGTGTTTCTTAACCGATTAAAGGTTGCTCATGAAAGCTAATCAAAGCTAATACTGAATTTGTTGCAAGTGGTAGTCCTGAAAATGTTTTAAAAGACATGGAGTTAACTGTCGAATATGAGGATAAAGCCACTTCCGTTAACGCGAGACTAAATCAACGTTTACAACGGTTATATCGTATGAGAGATCCGCCCAGCTCGTCACCGCATAACGCAAATAACGCTACTAACGCCACATTCTCATGCGATCATGTTAATGGGGTTCGGCTGGCTAAGCTGCCTCTCAAAACATTTTCGGGGGATTTTAAAGAATGGCTTTCGTTCTGGGAGCAGTTCAGGACGGCGGTACACGAAAGCGATTCCTTGTCTGGGGCTGATAAATTCAATTACCTTCAGTCTGCTCTAAAGGGGAAGGCCGCCGATATAATCGCCGGATTTACCCCGAGTGGTAATTGTTATGATGGTGCCCTAGCCTTAGTTCAAGAAGAATTCGGGAACGCTGACAAATTAATCGATAAAAATTTGAATGCACTTATGTCCATTTCGCTCTTAAGCTCCAAAAACGATATTCGGGGCTTAAGAAATATTTATAATACCGTAACATGTGCCATACGATCGCTGACCGCGCTCGGTATTACTTCGGGTAATTATTCGATTATGCTGACATCTAAATTATTGAGCAGCCTCCCAAACGAACTACGCGCTAATTATTTCCGGTATCATAGTGAAGATTCTCGTGAAAATATACGTGATTCAGCTACAGAAACGGGTAATAATGTTTCATCAGAAAGCGAGTGCTCCTTTGTTCTAGACGGCGATAAACAGCTTACGGGTCTTCTTAAATTTATTAAGAGAGAAATTGTAGCTCTCGAAAACTCGGCAGAAGAAAAGGTGACCAGCAATAATAGAAAGCAAACGAAATTAATTTCAACTGCAGCTGGACTACTGACAACATCTAAGCCGCAACCGTCATGTTTTTTTTTTGTAAGTCAGTTTCGCATTTCACAAAAGAGTGTGATAATGAATTTACACAGCGTCGCACAGCGAAAGAACCTGCTCAAACGAGATGGTCGATGCTTTCGATGCACTTCTAAAGGGCACTCAGCAAACAAATGTTTTATGAGACAAATCAAGTGCAGCGCGTGCGGGGGATGGCATGCCTGCCAAGTCGATGTACGATCCAGACTATCGCCAACAACAATTAGCAAACGCGAACCGTGGTTCAAATGGTAACACTTCCAAAGCTGTTAATTTATACGCAGCTATAAAAAAAGAGAATCCAACTAATGTTTTTTTGCAAACGGTTTCGGTTTTCGCTTTAAATATGTATGAAGGGTTGAGCATTTATATACATACTACTAATTATAGATGGCGGGAGTCAAATGACTTTCATTACGGAATCACTCGCGAAAAAACTTTCGCTACCCGTTGTTGGCTCGCGAAATATTTGTGTCGTTCCCTTTGGTAGTGATAAAACCCTATCTACGCCGGATAAGAATTATAATATTGTAGAATTGTACTTAAAAAGTCAATATAGCGAAAAAATGTTAAAATTAAACGCTATCGTTGTGCCGACAATTTGCTTAGATGTCTGAAGCGTGCCTATGGAAAAATGTGTAGAAAACTATAACCTCATCTTAGCCGACGGACGTCCGTTTGATTGTCAACTAGATGAGGGCATTTCAGTTTTAATAGGTGCAGATAATTACTGGCGCGTTGTTTCGGAAAACACTATTCGCATTGACGAGGGCTTAAGGGCATTTGAAACATTGTTCGGTTGAATTTTGCAAGGACCCGCTCATAATAGTTTTTCCAGCGTTCCGTCATCGTATGCTAATATGTTACAAGTTAGCGCTTAAGAGGAAAAAACATTTTGGGATCTTGAATTGATTGGTATAAAACCCATCACAAGTGAATTAGACTGCTTCACGGAGGAGTACATTAACAAATGCATTGTCAAAAGTTCCACGCGGTATGAGATCAGTCTGCCCTGGAAGGACGAATACAGTGTTTTGGAAAATAATCACACAGGTGCATTCTTACGATTTCAAAATTTGGTCAAACGACTCTCGAGAACGCCTGCAGATCTCTTAAGTTATGACAGAGCAATAAGGGAACTTCTTCAATGTGGAGTAGCTGAGTTGATGCAAAACAACGGCGACGACGAAAACTTTCGAACGTATTACATGCCTCATCGCGGTGTATATCGAGAAGACAAGGAGACTTCAAAGCTTCGAATAGTTTTCGACGCTTCAGCCCATGCTGAAAATTGCGCATCGCTTAACGATTGTTTGAAATCTGGTTCTAGTTTACTACCGGACTTATTAATGATTCTTCTTAATTTCAGAATGGGTTTGATCGCCTTGGTAGCAGACATCGAAAAGGCGTTTCTCCAAATATCTCTGAAGGAGGAAGAATGCCAGAGTCATCGCTTCTTTTGGTTCAAAGAAGAGATTACGGACACCTGTAATCTTCCTGAACCGGTAGTTTTAAGAATGAATCGTTTGAGGTTTGGGGTAACATCGAGTCCATTTATACTTGCCGCTACCTTGAAAAAGCATTTGCAGTCTGAACGTCACAAGAATCCAGAGGTGTGCCAAGTTTTAGAGAAAAGCTATTACGTCGATGATTTTGTGATGAGTGTCGACGAAGAGAACTTTGCAAGTAAAGTATATTCCCAATCAAAAAGCATAATGGACGGAGCTTCGATGAAATTGCGAAAGTGGAATACTAATCACCAGAATCTTAGAGATTCTTTTAGCGAAGTACCACCTGATCGTCAGACGGTATTGGGTGTTTTGTGGTACACTTACGCTGATGAAATTGGTGTGGATATAGATCCTGTGCTTAACTCAAACGTTTCTTTGAAAACGAAATCATCAAAAAGAAATATATTACAGGTAATTTCTCGATTTTATGATCCTTTGGGGCTTTTAAGCCCATTTCTCATAAATTTTAAAATATTATTCCAAATGATTTGGACTCGAAAACTAACGTGGGACGAGGAGCTGCCTGCTGATCTTTTGAAGAACTTCTATTCCTTTTACGATGGCATTCCATTAGTAAGCCAATTATCCATGCGAATGTGTGTTTTCGGTGGAAAAAATATTCAAACCAAGGAGCTCCATATCTTTGCAGATGCCAGTAAAAGTGGTTACGGTGCGGTGGCATATGTAAATGCTACGAACGATAAGAATAAAACAACCGTCCGATTTCTTTGCGCGAAAAATAGGGTCTCCATTCTAAAAGCATTGGAGAACTCTTCAGAGCTAACTCTTCCGAAATTAGAGCTGACCGCAGCGCTTATTGCAGCAAGGATTTGTTCTTACTTGTTAAAGAATCTGAAGGTTTCCTTCAATCGTGTTTGCCTTTGGACAGATTCAAAGATAACGCTTTGTTGGATCATCAACCATTCAAAAAAAAAAGTGGAAGCCCTTTGTTGAAACCAGAGTAGATGAAATTTTGAAGCTGACGGCTGGGTTGGAGTGCTTTCACTGTCCTGGCAAGGACAACCCCGCTGATTTGCTGACTCGTGGTGTGACATCATCAGCGTTAGTATGTTCCGAATCGTGGCTGCGTGGACCTCCAAGGGTGAGCTGCAAATCAGAAAATTGGCCTATTGAAAATTGTTCATATGATATTCCTAACGTTTTGCTTTCTTTACATGTAACCGTTGACCACCTGGATGGAAACGATGATTTACCTGCTGAACTGTGTGAGGCAATACTGCCGGCTGAAAACTTTAGTAGCTGGAAAAGGCTTCTGAGGGTGACATCAATATGTAATAAAAAAATGTGAAGGTAGTGCTCAAGCTGACTATTCGCCGAGCTGTGTTGAATTTCGAAGAACTCCGGACACTACTCATTGAAGTCGAAGCTGTTATTAATGGCAGACCTTTGACTTATATTTCAGACGATCCTAATGACCTTTGTCCTCTTATTCCATCACATTTTTTAACTGGTTTTAATTTTTCTTTAGATGCATCACATTTTGATGAACAGAAAACAGGCAAGAGTTCCGTGTCAAATGGGATTCAAGATTGAAAACTCTACAATTTTTTTGGAAACGCTGGCGACTTGAATATCTTCAACAACTTCGTTCTCTACACTATTACAAGACTGGAGGTTCTACCAAAATTCAAACCAACGATGTCGTTATTGTACATGAACCATCTATACCAAGGATGTTTTGGAAATTAGCAGTGGTTGAAGAAGTATTTCCTGGACGTGATGGAAAGGTTCGTGCCTGCCAAATCCGCTTAGCCAATGGAACGAGGCTACGACACGGCCAGTACAGTTACTGTATTCTCTTGAAATTGTATAACTTTATATATGCGGTGCGGAGGATGTTGAATTTTGTATATAACTTAATTTCTCGCAGTGTAATTAACTTAACGAAACTCTTTTACATTTCTTACTTGCATTCAACTTATATAACATTCTCTCTCTACTCTATTATTCCTGTATATGATTGTAGTCAAAGCATAGTAAAACAAATTAATGTTCTTTAACTTAACTTGTGATTGAACCGCCATTCGAGTAAGTTATCATCCTAATACAATTAAAATAAATCTTGCATTGTTAATCAAATAGACCTTGGGGTTTCATTAAATTGAAAGGAATTATTTCAGAGTAAAAGCAAAAAGCTTATGGACGACCAAACGAAAACACCATAAGTGTCGCATTTACTGCGAAGTATTTTTAGATTATCGCGCTGTAGTGTATATAGGTACGAACATGAGAATCCAGACACTCTGTCGCCTTCTGTTGTTTTCTGTGTTGAACCTCTGAGAGCGAAGTAAAATTACACCATACTTTGTATCGCTATCAAAAAATGCTATTGTTTGCCTTTGTAAATTCTGTAAACCTTGCACATAAAAACTCTGTCTGGCATATGAAAGCAGGAATTGATTAAAATTAGCTTATTTCGCTTTATCGATAAATCAGAGTGAAGAGTGATTGACTCTTTAAATTATATTAATTTGCATTTTCGAAATAATATCAATAATTAAATATTGAATTCAAGATTATGTATTATCGCAAGGGCTTTTTTAATTATAATTGTTTTTACATTTCGTTCATTGATTGGATTTATTTACATAGTCACCGATTTGGTACCGCTTACTTCATTCAAATTTTTGAATAGAAAAAGTAGAATTGTGTTTCAAAGTTTAAGTAAATTATTTTAATCACTCCCGAAAGGAATTTTAGGATGGGCAAGTGGTGTTTTTTCGCGACCCCAAAGAAAAGAGAAAACAGCGCCACTTCTTGGTTGGATCTGTTCTTGAAAATTGTGTCAGATGTGCAATTAGCAAAGACCCAGATTAGGGGTGTAAAATGAACCTGAGCTGAACAGGAAAGATCAGAAAAGTGCAGGATTCGGTGTTCCATGAGTAAAAATTTTGCCTCAAAGTGTTCTACATTCTATCACCTTCTGTTCCATAAAGATGTTCAGATCAGTTTAGCACAAGATTTTTTTCGCCTAGTTTTGGGCTAGAGCACGTGAGTGCAAAGTGTGAAATTCGAAAATTCATATTTCTTCGGCATGAGATATCGTATTTTTTGGTTTACCAACCATTCGCATATTTATAAAAAAAAAACAAAGAATAACATGGAGCATGTTCAATTTGTAATCAAATTGACATCAGGCCAAATATTCACCTTACAATATTCACTCAAAACCCGAAGTTCACTAGAAAACACTGAGGATCATCTTTTTAAAATTTCACAGACGAAAAGATGTGAAAGAAGCAACGCCCCTTTGGATGAAGGAATTGTTAAAAACGAGGTTATCTACATTACTTTGCGGGGAATAGGACTTTCATTAAAAATAGTTTATTCAATTAAATGTTTTTTTCTAAATAGTGTCAGTGGGTAGATCTTAAATTTTTTTAGACGTCAGCTCAAACTTTGATTTTTCGATAAAGCGTTTTTTTTTCAATCGTGGGTGTGTCACTGGGGGATTTTAAAAGTCTACACATAAGCATTTCGGCCCCTGGAGAATATCCATTCCAATTTTCAGCTTCCTGGCTCAAACTTGGATTTTTCGATACCTGCCTTTTTTTAATTATTCGCGTATCAGCGGGCGGATTTTAAAAATCCTAACACATAAACATTTCAGCATAAAGGGTCTAAAAATTGCCAACGGACGTACGAGGAAGAAGTGCATGCAAATTTCTATTTCAAACCTATTCATCCCTTTACTCCTAATTTTAATTATTGATATCATATTTATATAACGCATGCGTCGCTCTTACCCCAATTGTTGTAATTGAACCAAAAATGAAAATCGTGATTTACAACATATTTAGAAATTTAAAGGAACACAATGGGCCTTAGTAATAATCACACGCAAAAGTCGACTACAAGTTAGTGACAGAGTTAAGTTTTAGTACCGAGCTTTAACAGAATTCTACCAATAAACAATTTTACCTCTTTCCTAGGTTAGGTTAGGTTAGGGTAAGGTGGCTGTTAGCTAAAAGCCAACCCACTTAAAGCAAAGTTGTGATACCACGTGGATCCGGAGCTTCGATCTCTAATCGCTAAACCATTTGGAGCTCCTAATGAAGCGCGATGGACTTCTAACATCTGTGTTAGCTAAGTCACTGAGTTTATTACGGAAGAAGGCTCCTAGATAGAGATTTCTTTTATGGGTGAGTGCAGGAGATATACCTCCTCCTCGTCCCTGCAGCTTCTACAGAATTCATTTGAATAGACGCCAAGCCTTGATGCGTGCTTGCCTATTAGACAGTGTCCTGTAATGACACCTATAGCAGAGCCAATGAGCATTCGGTTAAGTGATATCAAACCCAAAGAGCGTAGCAGATCCAGCTTTGGCCAGATATGCTTGGTCGCTAGACTCGTATTACTACCTGTCCACCTAAGGTTTGTACTCTCTACTGCGGATAGCTTAGACATAAGTTTACAATTATCGATAGGCATACCTAGAAAACCTTTATCAGGTAGAAGAGGTAATGCGGTTCCATTTTTTGCGAGTTCATCTGCCCTAGAGTTCCCTGGGATGTCTCTATGCTCCGGCACCCAATAGAGATGAATATTGACCTGCTCTGACATCTCCTCGAGAGATGAACGTCAGTGTATGGCTACGATTGTTGAAGAGACTGAGTCCAGGGACTTTAGCGCAGCTTGACTATCCGAGAATATACGGTTGTCCTTGGCGGATATCACATTTCTCTTCAGCCACGACAAGATTCCCTAAATCGCCATGATTCCCGCCTGGAACACGCTACAATGATCAGGAAGACGGAAAGAGAGACTAATATTTAGTCTTTCAGAGAAAACACCCCCACCTACCCCATCACTAGTTTTTGATCCATCGGTGTAGTAGTGGATTGAATTAATCCTCCGTGAATGATAGTGATTTGGAAATTCTTCTAGAACTGTAATTGGGGTATAGTATAGTCGATGAGTCCAGATTGATAGAGTGGCCAAGTATTAAAAAAAAACTATTTAAACTTCCAAACTTTTGAATTTCTGTACAATACATTTGCAATGCGTATTAAACTAAGACTACATTTATATCAAGTTGATCCATCACTTTACCCACGTAGAGTTAAATCACCCCCTATCGCTTCTAAGACACGAGATTCACTTGTTACTGTTCCTATAATAACATATATATGTATTTTAATCGCATAAGCCGACGATTATAATAAGCAAGGATTTAAAGTAAGTAAGGTTAAGTAACACACTTTACATTAACCGCAGCTCAATACGATAAAAATGAAGAAAGCTTTAGTCAGCTTTTGATAATTCATTTGGCTCTCAATTGCGAAACCAATGTTATATCAAAATTTAACGTTTTAAAACTAATTTTTTTTAACCTAAAAAGTTTAAATTCATAAAAACTTGGTAACGTAGCTTAGGAAAATGCTAATTCATTCGGACATATACGCACACTGTCTTTAACCATAATAGGACCATTATTGCCTTGCCTCCTTCTGTCTTTAACTAACGCATTTCTCTTTTTCATTTATTTTAATATAAAAAGAAGATGCATAATACTAAAAAGAACTTTAAATTCAATCTTCTTCTTCCTCGAGAGCGAAGCGATGATCAGTATTAAGGGAATCATAACCTTTTTTAGCCCGCCTTGCACGTACAGGACTTTGAACTGAGTAAATAGTGTTAAGAGCATACCTAATACTCTGAAGTATCTTGGTAATATAAATTCACAGCATGTAGATACTTGGGATAAATAAAAAAATTAACTTTGTTTATGATGCGATAAATATACTAGATGCCTAACTCTAATTAAAGTCTTTTTTTATGTTATATCCTAATATTTATATATTCCTTTGAAAATGTAATTTCAATAAATAAGAGAAAATACCTTTCTACATCAAGGTACTAAAATAGCTTTTATAGATATAGTCGTTTCGTACAACGGCAACACTGTCTTTGAAATATCTATTATTGAGTGCATAGTAAGCCAATCCCATACAGTGCTGGATTTACGCCTAGGCCCGTAAGGCCCGGGCCTGGGGCGGCATGATTTTAGGGGCGGCAAAATTTTGATAACCCTGAAATCAAGAAAGCTCGACTTATCAAGACTTCGATTTATCCAAATTGTTCCTCAAAATTAAAATAATCAAACAATTCAATATGTATCTGAAATACATATGCACACACATTTTGTGCTTTTATTAAGTCTAACACATTTTACATTAATGTAGTACATAAGTATTTACAACATACATAAAATTATTGCCTGTCTGTACATATATGTATGTACTTACAACTTCCAACCAGCAACGAAACATGTCGGTAATAAAAAAGTCAAATTTCTTAAACCTACATAATTATTTTTGTGTGTATGTAGGTAAGTATCTCGATTTCTTTTCAAATGAAAATTCGCTTCAAAAATTCGAATTTAAAATGCATACGTGATGCTGTTATTTCTTCTCACTAAATGAGAATTCCCCTAAAAAAGTTCGACTTGCTTGATGCATATGCGATTTTTTTGTTCGAGTTATCAGGGAAAAAAATGTATGGGATTTGAACTCTAAACGTTGTTGCCACATAATTTTGTTCGAGTTATAAAAAAATAAGGTTGTCCAAGTTTGACTGTAATTTGAAATTGATAATTTTTGTGGATTAATTTACCTTTATATCTATGAAAAATTTTGAATATAGGTAATTCCGACTTTACCCTTTAATTTGCCGGTGCAATACAATTTTTGTTTAGATCAATATTATTGGCCGTTGAAAATAATACACTAAAAAATCGGCAGTGAATTTCTCAGTTTTTTTCAGTGAAGTGATTGCGGAATGCAAAATTTTTGTTCATCAGTTTAAAACAAATTCAAATTTACAAGTAAAATTGTCGCAATTCTGATATAAATTTATAATCAAATATGAGTGCATATCGAAATAAACTCAGTGGTGCTGAATATCGTAAAAGAAAGGCAGAAGAATCTACGAAAAAATGTAATTTACTAAAGAAAATCCCAAAAATATCTAATTTTTTAACAAGTTCGTCAAAAACTTCTAATAATGATCAACAGCCATTATGTTCATATACTGTAAGTATTTTACTATGATTATCATCATTTTTTTTAAATTGAATGTAACGTTGTTCTTAATCTAAGGGCGGAATCACATTTGTAACGTGTGGTTTGTTGCTATCAGTCCAATGAATTTCATATGCGTAGAAACATGTTTTTGTCGTGTGGTGCAGTGTGGCGCGTTGAGTCGATATCGCTCCTATTACGACTGCGCCACACCACAATGATCTATGGAGCAATAAAACGAGACAAATATACTATCTGAAATTGGGTATGTGAAAGATCTAGAAATCAGAATTCATTTAAATAAAAACCACAGCACACAATCCAAGTGTGCACAGAACGCGACAGGACACACCACACGTTACCTTTCAAGCGTGGTTCCGGCTTAAGAAAATAAGAGAATAAGAAAAAGAGTTATCAGTTGTTTAAAAATAATGTATTTTTCTTCAGCAGAAAATAGACGAGATTTCAACACCAAATATCGAAGACAGACAGTTAAGCCTTCCTTCACCAAAAGATACTGAAGAAATACAGTCAAGTTCTCCTTCAACTAATTTATTAGGTGACAGTTCAATTGCAGGTAATGTTTTAGGAATCAGTAGTGATCCCTTCTTATGGAATTTAAACGAAGAAACTCAAGAATATATCATTTTAAACGGTGCACCACAAAATAATATTCATATTATTGATTTTAAAAATTCTAAAAATGTTTATAGTGATAAAACAAGATATTGCTCGAAAAATTTATTTCAACGAACTTTGAAGAATGGAGAGATTCAACGCCGTGAGTGGTTGATGTATTCAGAAACTAAAGGATCCGTATTTTGTATTCCATGCTTACTATTTAGTAGATGTGGTGAAACAAATGCTTTCACCTGCGAAGGGTTCCGAGACTGGAAAAACTCAAAAGCACGCGTTGAAGGTCACGAAAACTCTGACGTTCATAAAACTAATGTTAGTAACTTAAAAGCTTGAGCGGTAGCTCAAGGACGTGTTGATCAACATTTATTAAAACAGCTCGACGAAGAAATTTCGTACTGGAAACAAATATTGTATCGGATAATTGCAATCGTTAAATCACTTGCAATAAGAGGACTGCCGTTTCGAGGGCATTCAGAGAGAATTGGAGATCCCCGTAATGGAAACTTCTTAGCATCAGTAGAACTTGTTGCTGAATTCGATCCATTTCTATCTCAACATTTAAAGTCGTGTGCGCATCCTGGTAGTGGCAACATATCGTACTTATCAAAAACAATCTACGAAGAAATTATATTACTGATTCAAAGTCAAGTATTAAAGCACATTTCTACTGAAGTGCAATCCGCTAAGTACTTTGGTATTATTGTAGATTCTACGCCTGATATTGCTCATGTCGACCAGCTAACTATAATTATTAGATATGTACGTGCAAATGGTGAACCCGTTGAAAGATTTTTAGAATTTATACCTAGTACTGGTCATAAAGCAAAGGATATTGAAGATGCTGTATTAAACTCATTAAAAAAAATGGTTTGGACATTATGAACTGTCGTGGTCAATCGTACGACAATGCAAGTAATATGTCAGGGATATATTCAGGAGTTCAAGCACGAATGAAAACAATCAATCCATTAGCAGATTACGTTCCTTGCGCTGCCCATTCGCTAAATTTAGTAGGCATTTCTGCAGCTGAATCTGTACCTGAAGCAGTTGATTTTTTTCTACTTTGCAAGAACTGTATAATTTTTTTACGATATCTACACATCGTTGGGAGGTCCTGGCGCAACAGACAAATTTAAGACTCAAAAGCCTTTCTCAAACTCGATGGTCTGCTCGACATGATGCATGCTATGCTTTAGAAAAAGAGTGGTGTGCAATAATTGAAGCATTGGACTTTATTGGAGAAAGCAATGACGAGAAACCGAGTACACGATCTGAAGCTATTGGATTAAAACAGAAATTACAGCATTTAGAAACAGCAATACTAGTCATAGTTTGGAATGTAATTTTAGATCGTTTTAATGCTGTTAGTAAGAAACTTCAGGGTTCCCAAATTGATTTATCATCCGTAGTCCGACTCTACGGTTCGTTGGCCTCTTTTCTTCAGGATATGAGACATAAACAATTTTTAGAATATGAAGAAAAAGCTAAAGCGCTGTCTGGAGTTCAAGATTATTATCGCTATGGTACTCGCCGCAGAAAAATCAGAAAACTTCAGCCAGACGAGTCACGGGTAAATGAAAGAGCACCTATTTCTGGCGAAGAAAATTTTCGTACAAATATTTACTACCCTATTTTGGATACTCTAAGTACACAATTAGCTGAACGTAAAAATGTATATGATAAGCTTTATGCACAGTTCAATTTATTTGATAATCTATCTGAAATTGATACGAATGAGTTGAAAAATGAATCAAATAAACTAGTCAATAAGTATCCTGACGATTTAGAAGAAACATTAGGAAATGAATGTATTCACTTTCATTATCAACTTAAAGATTCATTGGCAAATTCTGAAAATATAAGTTCTGCGAAAAATATATGCAATATATTGCATTCACAAAATCTTTGTGATGTTTACCCTAATTTAGATATTGCTCTACGAATTTTTTTGAGCATCCCAGCAACAAATTGTTCTGGAGAAAGATCTTTTTCAACTCTGAAAAGGGTAAAAAATTATTTACGTGCAAGTATAGGCCAAGACCGACTTAATGCCCTTGCATTATTATCTATTGAAGCTCAGTTGGTACAAGAACTGGATTACGATGATATAATTGACGTTTTCGCACGAACTAAAGCCAGAAAGAAGAAAATGTGAACTCAAAAAAGCTATATTCAAATTAATAATTTATATTTAAGACTTTATACGAAAAGTTGTACCTATGTTAACTAATTAAATGTTGTATTGAAGTTAATAAATTTGAATTCATAATAATTTAAATATTTAAAAATTGTATATTTATTGTTAATAATTTTTTCTCCATACAGCAAAAAGGGCGGCATATCTCACGGGGCCTAGGGCGACATCGAACATAAATCCGCCACTGATCCCATATGCATTAAGATGTATCCTCTCGGTTGTGAGATTATTTGATTAAAGTGAGCAGATTTAAATGTTTACAATGACAAATGATGCCAAATATCGTCACCTGATTTCAATAACTATATAACTCGATTTCTTTGGTTTTTTTAAATATTTGAAGCACAATAATTGCAAGATTCCTTGTTTGTAACACAAGAAGGAAAATCTTTCGGTTGTTGTCGGAATAAACTTTAGAAAAAATCTGGAAACTTATACGTGGAGCTGTTTTTGTCGATATAATTTTTTGAAAATTTAGTTAATAAGTTCGCGAATTCAGGTGACGATATGTTTTCAAATATTTTTAAGAAGATCCATTTGTGTGTTCGAGTGTAAGTGTGGTGGTACGTTCATGAGCAATTTATCGTTCACGGTATCTCCCGTATAAAAAATTAATATCGGCGCGTATTGACGTAAATATGATCTGAAAAAAATTACACTGGATTCGGTCCAGCCGTTGTTTGTTTCAACAAACAGACTGATTAACCTCCGAGCATTGGAAAAATTATTGCAATACGCCCGAAAAAGAAAATCGTAATTCTCAAGATATCATGAAATTTGAAGGTTACAATATATTTGTTTGTAATGATTTCCTTGCACTGTGCCATTGAAGCCACGAGGTCGTCCAGTTTTTATTTTGATTTTCTTGGACAGACTTGCTCCTGTAAGTACAAGGTGGCGCAAAAGTTGTCATCTGTTTACTTCACAAATGTCAAAGTAAAATTGACATTTGCCGCTATTTGCAAAAATTATAGCATCTTCCGATAGGGTTTTCAGCCCTTGGGTGTCCTTAGGCAATTCTGTGTGCCAATGTTCTAAATGATCCACGACGTTTGACATCTATCCTATGTAGTTTTCAGTCGGATTGGTGAACGCCACTGGGTGATGACTTTTGTGCCACCTTGTATATTATGTTATTCATTCTGGATTTTTCTTTCTAGGTTTTCTCTAATTTTATTCCATTTCGACAAGCATAGTTGGACTGAAATGGGTGTCTGTCCAAGAAAATCAAAATAAAAACTGGACGAACTCGTGGCTTCAATGGCACAGTGCATGAGTGCTTGCCTGAAAAGACGCTGGTCTAGGTTCGAATCCCAGTGGAAAAAATGGATTTTCGGGATAAAATGAAGGAAAAAAGAGAGACCAGCACCACAGAAGGAGTCTGATGATCGGTTGTGGCGAACCGTGAAACAGCGCTGTAACTCCAGCCGTCCACTTCACGTGGTAACGAATTTAAGGTTATTCATTCAAAAAACAACATATGTATATCTATTTATATATGTGTGTTCGGTTTTTTTTCTTTTTTGCACCAATAAATGTGGTAATATTTTAACGATGCGGTAGCCAACGCTACCTTCATTCACGATTAACAAACCCGCATAACCGATGCCAGGAGTGTGCCTTCGTACTAATCTACAGAACTACTTCCACAAACCACTCTCCCCGCGGGACTGCGTTTGTGTATGGTTCTATTTAATTGATCGCATTCATCATCTAGCAATATCTATATCTGTATAACATTTGGAAAAACGTAACTGGTTGGGGTAATTGCCTTTTGCCAACCACTAAACAAAAGTGGAAACTTTTCTGGAATACTTTCCATTATGTGCCAAATATTCAAATTCCTAGATATTTACTTATACGCCATGTTATAATTGATATAATATTCGCCATATTTTAACGATTGGCCTCATTTCACTTTGTGAGAATCAAATAAGGCCAAACGAATTCATTTACGCAAAGTGCAATAAGGCCAAATACTAAAATAAGGTCTAATAAACTGCACAGGGACATCCGTCCTTAGGACATAAGTTTAAAATTTTTTTTTCGGGACTATTTAATAGTATACCCACTCTAGCACTTACTCCAAGTCCAAAAGTGACCCGAAGTAGCGGGTGTCTCCAAAGAGGCATTGCACTGTTCATGGGATCTACTTGTGATTTCGCAACTCTACGTCGCCATGAATTCCAGAAGTAGATCCCATAATCAGTGTAATATTTATGGGGCATGCTGGCTCTCTGCAACCCCCTGCTTGGAGTCACTGTTGGATTTGGAGTAGCTCTGTGTCTAAATTGTAAGCAAATTGTTCAAAATAGCACCAATGGGAAGTAAAATAATGCCAAACCGTCCTTCTTTCTCTTTGTGAAAGTTATAAGTTGGACTAATTTCACTTTCTCAAAGTGAAATAAGGCCAAGTGCGCACATTCGAATCTACACTGACCAACAAAATGTCAACAGAAAATAATTTCTAGAAATTTCGCATTTTAACATTCCTTTTTTCAACACAGCCTTTGTTATGTTAAGAGTTTATTTTGACCCCAAACTGGATTCCACAAAGCATGACGTTATATTTCATTCAATATTGATTTGAAAGCATCACTCTCATAATTTGAAATTGGTCGCACTTTATTCCCGAGTCAAAGGGTTGAACAAAAAATATTATTTCAACTAGCGCAATAGCAACCTAAGTAACACTTGGGTTTTTTTCCATTGCCCCACCTCTTACGATCGTCTGAGAAACATCCAAGGGTATCATGAGAGTCATCAGAAGCTTCTCAAATTTTCCGTTCGGATTCGGCTTAAAATTGAAGATCCCTTCCACTTCGCACAAGCAAGTGGCTGGAGCAGCTAGGTTTAAGGCCTTGTATGGAACGTTAATGATTTATATTTATTTATTTTTTACAACTTAACTAAGGGGATAAAGTTTTCCACTAAATTTCCTAACAATGAACACATTCTTCCGTGACAATTTAATGCGTGTTTGGTGACACTTTATAACTCAGACATGGCATGCAAAACAACTGATGAAGTGTAAAGATATTACACACTTCAATGATTTTGTTTCAAACATGCGATTTCGGATGGTTCTGGCTGCGATTAGACTAACACCAATAGTTCAATGTTTCATCGAATTTAATTAAATTGACTAATTTCTGTCAATTTGTAACCTGATGTGAGATATAATAACAATTTACACAAAGGGTAATTCATTGCTACCCTGTGCCTGTATACAAGGTCAGTTGGAAATCATTCTAAAGCGGAGATTCCTTAACAAAGTTGAAACTTTGGGTTTGGTTGTTAACTCAACTGTCAAAATGAGACGCAGCTTAGAAGTAGATCTAACCAACGACCATACCACGTCGAGTTAATCGGTTCTCGTCAGATCACCGTAATTAAACGACGTTGGGCGCGGTTAGTACGTAGATGGGGGACCGTTTGAGAACAACCGCGTGTCGTTGGCCAGTCCCATCTATAGAGTTAAGGTAGATAATATACGTGGTATCACAGTGGACCTAAATTGGTCTAAGTGTGTCGGCTTCTGCCGACAGCCACATAAACCTAACCTAACCTAACCTAACCTAGAAGTAGATCTGTAAATTAAAACAATTAGAACAATAGAAGCAGTGATTAGTGAATGAAAACTGAATCCGAGCGGAACAGGAAAGCACAATTGAGTTAAAGCTATCAGATAAAGTTAGAACAGAAAAGTACAGTTTCATATTCTATGAGGTTCACAGTTCTCCTGTCACGTTGTTGCTCTTCTTCTACTGAGCTGAAGAGCTTTATTAAACAGAAAATTATAGACTATTCAACAGTTAGGGTCAAGGATTTTACTCATGGGGCAAATCCTGTACTTTTCTGAAGTATTCTGTGCATTACAGGTTCATAATACACAGTGGCGCCGATTTATAGTCCTTTTAAGTACACTTTTCAATAATATTTGCTGGTGACAAAGTTCAAATTAGTTTTTTGGTATTTTAAGTCAACATAAAGCGACCTTTATCGTTTTCAACTCGTAAAAAAGTTTCGGTCCCGGAAGCTTCATCCTTAAATATTTAACGTGGAGTTTGATCATCGTAACGACTTAAGTCTCTTGTTAACTTCCCAGTGGAAGTTGTTGTAATAGGGGCCGATTTTGTGAATCGCGGATTTTGACATATCTCCACGTGTCAAGGTCACCAGAATCCAAATCCAACTTTTTTATAGAGATGTCTGTGTTTGTGTATGTACGTATGTGCGTATGTTCGTATGTGCATTCGGAATTATCTTTTGCCACGATTATCTCGAGAACCAAAGATGATATTGACATGGGACCCGGTTTACTCGAAGCGTAATTATGTAACTCAGAACTGATTAAGTTTCCAGCAAAATCGGTCCAGCCGTTTTTTGTTAGTAAATAAATAACTAAAATAAAGGCAAAAAAGCTGAATTTTGAAATTAATGATTTGTGCTATTTATTATTATTGTTATTATTATCATTATTATTATTATTGCAGAAGAAGGAAGAAATGGTGGTAGCCACCACACCCCTAAAAGTGATAAAAAATATAGGGACGGGCTACAGTCCGCTTGGGCGAACTGTTGGATACCCTATTCTTATTCCTATCCCTCATAAGTGGGCGTGACAAAAGTCTTAGTATGGTTGAATTGTTAAGAATGCTCTACATATTTTGTTATATAACATTTAAAGGATTTTATCGAAAAAACGAAGCTTTTGTAAGAAAAAACGCTCCCTAGCTCAAACTCGGGTTTTTCAATAAAATTGTTTTATTTAATTGTGGGCGTGTCAGTATTCAAATTTAAAAAAAAAATTAACGCATGAGCATTAAGGGCCCCTAGAGAGTATATATTATGTATTAATTTCAGCTCCCTAGCTTAAACTTTGGGTTTTCAAAAAAGTTTTTTTTTAAATTGTGGGCGTGTCAGTAGGCGGATTTGAAAAAATATTTACACATGAGCATAAAGGGCCCCTAGAGTGTATATATTATATATTAATTTCAGCTCCCTAGCGCAAACTTTGTTTTTTTTTTTTTAAAATGTTTTATTTAATTGTGTTCGTGTCAGTGGGCGGATTTAAAAAATTGTATCTCCCGAGCAGTTTTAGGAGTCATAGATTATATATAAAAAATTTCAGCTGTCTAGCTCAAAATTCGATTTTTTCGAAAATTTAGTTTTTTTGAGTTTGTGGGCGTGTCTGTGGGCGGATTTCAAAAATTCGTAAACTTGATTATTGCGGGACCCTAGAGAGTATATGGTTAAAATTTCAGCTCTCTAGGTCCAGTTTAAAGGCCTAATTTTTGCCGACAGACGGACGGACGGACGGACATGGCTAGATCAACATTACTATCGATGCTGATCATAAATATAGTAACTTTTAGGGGTCAACGGGCAATATTAAGGTATGTTACAAACTATGCGTCAAAACTAATATACCCTTAGAATAGGGTATAAAAAGAGGCCCCGGAAGTAGGGCCACTTCTAAAAAAAGATGTACCCAGGGGCGGAAGTGGTGGCTGGGTAAAAAAGACTGGTAGAGGTGAATAAGAGGAAAAGAAGGAAGAAGAGGAAGAGGAAGAGGAGGTGGAAAAGGACGACGAGTTAGGGGGGATGCCGTCTTCTACCGTAACTTCTATTACGGATAATAATAATCATAATAATAATAATAATTAAATAAATAAAAATAATTAATTAAAAAATAAATATTGTTTTTTTATTTCTTCCCTCTGGGAAGTTAGTCTTGTGGACCTTGCGGGTCACACCCAGACCACTGTTTTTACCTTATTCTATGGGGCCTCTCTCATGATATCTTCTCCTTGACGGAAACATGGCTTAATGCCGGACTTTTAGACACGGAACTCTTCAATCATGAGTTCTCCGTATTCAGAAACGACCGTCATAAAAATGACTTGAAAGCGCTTGGAGGAGGTTTCCTGATTACTGTTCGTTCCAACTTTGAGTCACGAAAGATTGACTTTCCATTTCCACTAAATGTCGAAATTATCTGTGTAAAAATTACACTTAAGTACAAACATTTATATGTTGTTAATGCGTACATTCCATCGTCTCGTCTATGTTCTTTGTATTCTGAACTTTCTATGGCACTTGACCATATTTTTGACATATCTTGTTGTGACAGCACTGTTTTACTTATAGGCGATTTCAATCTGCCACATATTGGATGGGTGCCTTCTGAGGATGATTCTCATCTCATTCCATCCTTTGACTCTGCCCAAGAAGACCTCACTTTGTTAGACAACATTTTGTCTCTTGACTTACAGCAAACAGCTGTATAAAAAATTTAAAAAATCGAACTCTCGATCTTGTTTGCTCTTCTGACTCTGTTAGTACTGTGGTTCTGGAATTCCACTTCAGTATAACTAACTTAGATGACAATCATCCACCCTTGGATGTATTTATTGAACTGGGCACACATCTGTACGAAAACAGTAATTCCAATTATTACTAATTCGTATGACCATTCGCAATCTTTTGACTTTCAGAAAGCAAATTTTCAAAGGCTTTCTGATGAAATTAATAGCTTTAATTTTAATCTTACTGCGTTATCTAATATTGAAGATGCAGTAGGTGCTTTTTACTCTTTGATGGATAACTGCATGAAAAAAGTGATTCCTGTCAAATCCTCTAGGAATATGAAAACGTCCCATCCGTGGTATACTAAAGAGCTCAAATCGATACGAAACAGACGTAATAGGGCTTGGAAGAACTATTTAAAAAGTCTCTGCCATTCAGATCTTGAACTCTATCTCACATTATTCAATGAGTTCAAATCTTTATCCTGCAACTTATATTGACTACATAAGTAAAATGGCATGCTCTCTAAAATTGGACCTCAAACTTTTTTGGGGATTTGTTAATTCTAAGAAAAAAACCGATGTGAAAAGTTAATATTTCTTTGTCGCAATTTAATTTGTAATGACCAGCATGGATTTGTAAGAAACAGATCCACTGTCACTAATCTGTTAAGTTTCTTGCATGATTGTTCTAATGCCTTAGAGAATAAGGACGAAATGGATTGCATATACACTGACTTCTCTAAAGCTTTCGACCAGCTGTCCCATGAAATAATCGAGTTTAAGCTCAGGGCTTTTGGTTTCCCACGAAGTTTCATAAAATGGGTTAATTCATACCTTAGATCAAGGGTTTATCAAGTCAAATTTAGAGAATCGCTATCTGTATCTTTTACAGCTGAGTCTGGAATTCCCCAAGGTAGTCACCTCGGACCAATTCTATTTATACTAGCCATTAATGATGTTAAAGCATGTATAAATCACAGTAATATCCTGATCTACGCTGATGATATGAAAATATTTAAATCTATCACTAGTCAGCAAGATAGAATTTTTCTTCAATCTGACATTAATAGCTTCGCCAATTGGTGTGATAAAAACGGTTTATCCCTGAACCCTACTAAATGTTAACATATGACATTCTCTAGAAAGAATATACCTTCCACCTTTCAATATTCTTTGTCTCAACATATTCTTTGTAATGTTGATAACTTTAAGGATCTTGGGGTTTATTTCGATCCCAAACTGGTTTTTGCTAAGCATATAAATTTTATTGTTAATAAATCTAATTCTATGCTGGGCTTCGTAAAAAGGTGGGCCAAAGAATTTAATGACCCTTACGTTTCTATGTCATTGTACAATTGTTTTGTCCGTCCGATTCTAGAGTATGCTTCACAAGTTTGGACGCCGTTCTACAACATTCATTCAAATCGAATAGAGGCCATTCAACGTAAATTTATTCGATTTGCACTTAGAGGACTTCCATGGGGTGATCCATTTAACCTTCCTCCCTACAGTCAACGTATTAAGCTTCTTCAAATGTTACCACTTTCTCAACGAAGGCTTAATAGCGATATCATTTTTTTGCAGCAGCTTATATCCGGTTAACTAGATGCACCTGAGTTGCTGTCATCTATTGCCTTTAATTTTCGGTGTGGTGCCCATAATTTACGTAGTGTTGATTTATTGTTTAGCCCCCATCATAGAACGAATTATGGGAGGCATAAGCCTATTTTTTTTAAATTCTGGCTCGCCAAGGCGATTTATAAGGGGGGGTACTTCGACCTAAAAGATCTTTTGTACCGTATGGGCCAGAAAAGTATAAACTAGTAGAATTTCCACTTTCCGTGTAAAGCGGACAATTTTACCAGTAGAAGAATTCTTTATGTCCTCGGGACTCATTTGCTCCCTGGAAAAGATCTTCTTTCTAATTCCATTAAGGGCTGGACATTCACATAAAATGTGTTCAGCTGACTCGTCCTCTTCAAGACAGAGTCGGCACTCAGGAGAGTCTGAGGGAGTAAACCCTAGCTAAATCCCACTTTTAAGCCAAGGTGTCGACCCGTGCCGAGGGCTGCATGGTCAGATAGTGGCTAAAGAGAACTGGCCGTTTATGGTCCCCTCCGGCGCCCAGGCAAGGCCGGTTGTATTTAAGTGCCTTATCCCGGTAAGTCGGCTCTACCGGGACGGACCAACCCTTCCGGACATACTCGTGGGACCAAAAAAAAAACAATGAACAACCAAAAAACAACGGAAAAAAAAATAAAAAAAAATAAAAAAACAAAGACCTAAGCACTTCATCAGAAGATGAACTGCTCGCCTCCAGTCAGGAGACAATCGTGGGAAGCGGGGACTCTGAGCGGAGCTCAACTCAAAGAACACCTGCTACCCACAAACCATCTATCTCCTCTACACCCGCTGCGCAGGACACTCGACCTAGTGCCCAAAAGCGTGCGGCAAACACCCACAAATCAGCTAGTAATCGCAGAAAGAGCGCGTACCAGAGGGCCATCTTCATTTTGGGTAAGATTACCAAGAAGGAAGAGGCCGGCACGGCTACTCCGCAGGACCTAGCTGATAAACCCAAGCACCAGCAGATTATTGATGAGTTCATCAAGAATCGCAGGGAGCCACCACCACGCAAGACGGAAGCAACTAAACGCAACCGCTCACAGGAGGAGGTCAAGTCTGACCCTCAAAGAAGCAAAGTTGCTAAGTTGGCTACCGCCAAGCACCACAACCCAATCTCAGCACCCCAGATGACACGTACAGTCAGTGAGGTTTTCAGAGACGACCTACAAGTCGCCTTGGTGGATGAACTCTGCACCAGCGGCAAGAGAGTGGCCGACGTTTGGGGCGCCATTGAAAATAAACTTTCCGAGATGGTGATGGACCACCTCTTAAATAACCAAGGCGGACCCCTCCCCTGCTTTGACTCAGCTGAAGTCATAAGAGGTTACAGGGTAATCAAGTGTGAAGACGCTTTCTCCAAGGAATTCCTAAGCGGCTGCGTTCACAAGATCCGTGACGACTGGAACGGCTTAAGGCTTAAGCTGATCCTGGCCAGAGAGATTCCGAGGAGACCGAGAATTCGCATTTGGCTGCCAAATATGACCATCGACAGTGATAAGTTGATCAACTGTCTTAAGCTCCACAACCCTGCGGTTCCTATGGATGACTGGAAAGTCATCAAGGCCGAGGAACCTCACAACAACACCCTATCTTTCCTTATAATGGTGACGGAAGAGAGCGTAGATCACACTGAAAAGATCGACTGCAAGCTCCGCTTTGGCATAAGGCATGCCAAAGTTAAAATATTCAGGTCCCCGTGTCAGGTTGACGACTTAGATGAAGTCGACGATGCCAACAAACTGTTGGAGGACATGAGGATCGAGGCGAACCGTACAACCACCCTAACCGAACAAACACCCGAAACCAATCAATGCTGAAAGTCGTACAGATTAATCTGAAGCAATCAGTCTGTGCGTCAGATAACCTGATGATTTTCCTCAGAACGGCTAAGACACAGTCGTGGATAGAGTACTGCCAATCCATCGAAACCCTCAAGGACTCCGCAAGACTCAGCAAAATATTGTCCAAAGAACACTCCAACCCATCTCTTCTGAGAAAGGAGGACGGAGAATGAGCTGAGTCAACTGCAGAATCCCTAGAACTATTAATAAACACCCATTTTCCCGGATGCAATGATTACGGTGCAGAGCCATCCGGCTCACAACGCACACAACCCGACGACTGGGAAAATATAACATCCATTATTACCGAGGAAAAAATTTCCTGGGCAATAAACAGCTTCGCTCCCTTTAAATCGCCTGGCCTGGACGGCATTCTGCCCATCATGCTCCAGAAATCTCTGGAACTGGCAATTCCATGGCTCACATCGATTTACAGGAACTGTATACTCTAGAATCATGTACCCTATTCATGGAGACGAGTGCGAGTTGTTTTCATTCCAAAAGCGGGTAGACGCGGTCGTGAAACTGCGAAAGATTTCAGACCAATTAGTTTGACCTCCTTCGTACTGAAGACGCTCGAACGTCTCCTAGACAACCACCTGAGAGGGGCAATAGAAGCTTCACTCCTCTCCAAATCTCAACACGCCTACCTCAAGGGAAGATCTACAGAAACAGCTCTTCACGAGGTAGTGCGTACGATAGAAAAATCCCTACACTACAAAGAATACACCTTGGCTACCTTCCTAGACATAGAAGGAGCCTTCAACAATGTACACACTGAAGCAATTCTAGAGCCCCTGAGGGAGCTGGGAATAGCAAACTATCTAAGTCAATGGATTGTTTCCATGCTCAGCACTAGAATCATTCAAGCAGCTTTAGGAAATAGCAATATAACCAAATATGCCAGGAGGGGAACACCTCAAGGAGGAGTCATCTCACCCCTACTCTGGCTCCAAGTAATGAACAAAATCCTCATAAGTTTAGACAGAGTAGGAATCAAAGTAGTCGGGTATGCGGACGATATGGTGATATTGGTGTCAGGAATGTTTCCCTCCGTGATTAGTGAAATCATGGAGAATGCTCTAAGCAAAGTTAGCACTTGCGCAAAAAAGTGCGGTCTGGGAGTCAACCCGGGGAAAACTGTGCTGATGCTCTTCACCACCAAAACCAACATACCCGACTTTACGCCTCCTCGCCTAAACGGCACACCCCTACCCCTTTCAACCAGTGCCAGGTATTTAGGAGTTATCCTAGATACTAAACTCAACTGGAAAATAAACATAGAACAACGGGTAAAGAAGGCATGTATAGCCTTCTATGCCTGCAGCAAAATCTTCGGAAAAAAGTGGGGCCTGCAACCAAAATTGACCCTGTGGATGTACGAGGGCGGGTCAATAAGTCCGTGACTTTTGAAATAAAACACAGATTTTTTGATAACAAAATAATTTTATTTTTCAACGTAGTCTCCCTTGAGCTCTATAAACTTTGTCCAACGCTTCTCCAATTTTTTTATCCCTTCCAAAAAAAATGATTTGTCGAGGTCCTCAAAAAAGATAAAGAAGTACGGTAAAGATAGTATAGAAAATGAAAAATGAAAGCAGAAAATGAATGTACTCTAGAGATTATTCCAGAGGAGAACTGCATGTACAAACAACTGCCGACTGCTGACCAAAGAAATTTAATGTTCTTTAGGAACTATTAAATTTAATGTTTGTATAAAGATAATTTGGTAACTTAGTCGTAATAATGTTATGTAATGCAAGGACTGTTCTGTATTTTAGTAGGGCATTAAAGGAGGCACCCATTTATTCGCTTCGTATATATTGAAATATGGTCGTATCGCCTGAGATTAAAAACATACCTTGCACAATTATTAAACGCAGCATTTAATTTCCTAAACGATTCAGAATCTTAGTTTAAGAACATTTCACAGCCATATATGATAATAGGCAACACTTCGGACTTGATCAACTTAAGTTTTACAATCACAGGTAGGTACATTTTAGGAGGACTCAAGCCACGAAGAATACAATTAACCTTTGGAACCAAATGATTAATATGATCTTTCCAATTAAGGTTCTGATTGAAGTTTATCCCAAAATGCTTTACTTTGCTGACGAGCTCTATAGTTGAGTTATTTATTTTCAACGGTGGAAGAGTAATGTTGTTGAGTGGTGTCCTGCATAATGTAATAGCTTTGTTTTTGGATGCGTTTAATAATAGGGGGCCTAATACAGAACCTTGAGGCACCCCAGTTGGTACATGTAGCAGTGCTGAATTATTATGGTTATGATAGACCGCCTGTGTTCTATTAAACAAATATGATGCCATAAGATCGCAAGCAGCATCTTCAAAAGCAAATTGACTCTTTAGTTTGTGGATTAAAAAAAAATCCAGGAGCACCATTAATGACATCAAGACATCATTGAACGAATATTATCACTTACTTTCAAGAGTGCAGTAATACAACTATGTTTGGATCTAAATCCAGATGGATACTCCGTCAGAAACTTTTGTTCTTCCAGGTAGGATTTCATTTGACGACTGATAACTTTTTTAACAACTTTGCTTAAAAAGGGAAGAATAGCAATTGGTCTATAATCATTATTATTAGGTGAAGGTGATTTCGGAATAGACAATACTTTGGCACTTTTCCATCCTTCAGGGAAGACACTAGTTGTTATTATGGTATTATATATGTGGGTTACGTGCTTGCCTATTAGAGGGAGGAGAATTTTTATTAGATTAGAGTGAACTACATCTTTTGCCGCAGACTTAATAGAAAGTATGACATTTCCCACGTGTATTGGATCCACACATTGCAGTGAAAATGACCGTTTCGTATTTACAAAAAATGAGTCAAATTGATCCTGCGACGTCAGAAATGACCCAAACTAATTTGATTTACCTCATCAAGTTTAATTTTTATATTTCCGGATGTTTTGGTATGACAGATACCGGCTTGGCATATTGTTTTGCAAAAAGCTGCACTTGATTTGTCAGCAATGAATTTGTTTTGATAAGTGCTTTTGTTCTTACGCATAAAGTGCGTTACCTCATTTCGGACATGCCTGAACGCTGAACTCTTCAACTCGACAATGATATTTTCGCCATCTATAAAAAAGGAAGTCCCATTCATTAATCTTGTTCTGAATTTGCTGGTTGAACCTGTGGCGGCACGACCGACGCTACCGACCACACCACACACCGACGAACTCCGAGACACAACACCAAACGGACACACCCGACAGAAGGAAAATGCCCAGTGACAAGGACGACAGCTGAATGGGGCTGCGAGAGCGAGAAAAAGAACACTCGCTGTCATTCCAAAAAAAGGCACGTTCCCCGTTTCTTTCGGTTTCGGAAAAAAGACATTCTTCGTCCAACTCTTAACCAGATGGCGGTGACCTGCAACTTCGACGTAAAATTAGTAACCAATTTCTGTTAAATTAACATAGTATAATAAAGTAGTAAAAATCAATTACTTTGCATTATCGTTGTGGTACAGTACACCACAATTGGTGACCCCGACGTGATTTCAAAATATATCTGTTGTCTCCACACGCTCCAGCAGAAGCAAGCATTTTTTTCCCCCGTCACCACCGTCTCGGCAACAGCACGAGTGTGCAAATTTAAGAGAACGCATAGTTCACAGACTCCGGCAGCCAATCGTACCGAATTGCGCACAATATCCGCTTACAAAAGGTGCGGAAGATTCCCATGAGAATCTCGCCGAGGAGCACGCGGCACCAGAATCTTGGACGCTGAATTTCACCACCGGCACCACCATACCGAAACGTACGACAGCACCGTTACATCAAGAGTTCCGTAAAGGAAATTACCGTATACGTTTAACCTTGGGCGAAGGGCAAGCAACAGCACCCGCATACATACCCAGTACTCAGTACTACAGCTATTTCAACGAGGGACTCACACCAACTTAACGTATTTTTGTATCTGCGTATCAATTGAATATGTTGTATTTTCGTGTAAACTATTGTATGCTAAATATTCGTTTTATTTTGTAATTGTCAACAGATAAACCCATCTTTGTAAACGTTCAGGCATAGCATCTCACCACCATCAACACATCAAGTAGTATGCCAAGGAACAGCAACGACACAGCAACGCAGCGCCCCAATCAGCTCGAGGAACAACAGAACAGCAACTCCTCCACCAGCGAAATGGAAAGTGGCATCGGAACCGCGTCAACAAGTAACAATGTAAGTGCTTTAACCTTTAAGAATTTGCCCTTCTGGCCGGAAAATCCGGATGTGTGGTTCGCGGTGTTAGAGGGTCAATTCGCGGTAGCCCAAATTAGGTCGGACAATTCAAAGTATTTTACAGCTCTCGGGTTATTGGACGCGAGAACAGTTAACACGTGTAGGGATATTATTTTGAATCCACCCGCAAGTGGGTTGTACGATAACCTTAAGAAAGTAGTGCTTTCGCGATTAACGGAGTCGGATGACGTGCGTTTACACAAGCTTTTACACGACGCGGCATTAGGCGATAAAAAACCGAGCGAATTATTGCGGGAAATGCGCGCACTTGCGGGAAATCAGTTTTCTGATTCGGTTTTGCGAAATTTATGGGTTCAGCGTCTGCCTTCTACGGCACAAGCTATTTTAACGTGTGCTGAGGGAAATCTAGACACACTCGCTCAGACAGCAGATATAGTCGTAGCTGCCTTGCCTTTCTCATCAGCAATCGCTACTTTAACTAGCATAAATCCCCCTTCACAACCAGAACACAACAGCAACAACACATCCGATCCTGACTTACGAGTTCTAGCGCAGGAGATAGCTGAATTACGACGACACGTATACCAGCGTCCGAGGGAAAAAGCAAGGACTCCAACATTTAGACCTTCGGGTAATTCCAGGTCACAACCCGACATCCTTCTGTGCTGGTATCACCGTCGTTTTGGTGCTCAGGCCAGGCAGTGCGTAGCACCTTGCAGTTTCAGAAACCGTCGCAACAACAATGTTTCGGAAAACTAAAGGCCCAATCGTTGGCGACTTGCGATTCGGGCATGCTTATTTCAAACTGTCGTTTGTTTACTTATGATCGGGTAAATGGCATAACGTTTTTGGTAGATTCGGGCGCTGATATTTCAGTAATGCCCGTCCAGTCATGTATGACGGGCATCGCACCCAGCACTAATTCATTGTTTGCAGCCAATGGTTCACCTGTCCCTACATACGGTCGAACCAAGGTAATTCTCGACTTGGGTCTTAAACGGAACTTTGCTTGGGTATTTACATTCTCGAAAGTCAGTAAACCGATATTAGGCGCTGATTTTGTACGCGCTTTCGGATTACTCGTGGACATCAGAAACAAATGCCTGATCGACCCTCATACCAACTCACAGGCCGTTGGGGATATCGCACGAGGTTCCACCCCTAAGCTATCAATGCTAGCCATAGGCGCGATTGATGATGACATACATCGCCTTATTAAAGGTTTTAACATAATGTCAAGCCAAAACCTCCTAATGCGACCAATTCAGCACAATATCACGCATCAAATTATCACAGGAAAGTCCCGCCCTGTCGCAAATAGACCTCGCCGTCTGTCGCCCGAGAAACTCAAAGCAGCCAAAGAGGAATTCGATTTTTTAATAACTTAAGGTATTTGTCGACCGAGCAACAGTCCTTGGGCTACACCCTTGCACCTGGTTCGGAAAAAGAACGGCGAATGGAGACCGTGTGGGGATTATCGTCCACTAAATGCAATCACGTTACCAGATAGCTATCCGATACCCCACATACAAGACTTTGCGCATGCATTGCATGGCACTACCATCTTTTCCACCATCGATCTCGTACGTGCGTACCACCAAATACCCATAGAGGCAGCTGATATTCCCAAAACTGCCATTGCGACACCTTTCGGCCTGTTTGAATTCGTCAGGATGACTTTCGGGTTGCGTAATGCAGCTTAGACTTTTCAGCGCTTCATGCACATGATCTTAAGGGATCTGCCTTTCGTGTTTGTCTATATAGACGACATCCTGGTAGCATCGAAAGATCGGTCGGAGCACTTATTCCATCTCAAAACATTATTACAGCGCCTAGAGCAAAACGGCTTGGTCATAAATGTCGACAAATGTAAATTCGCGCAAACCAACGTCTCGTTTCTTGGACATCTCATATCAAGAGAAGGGTTAAGACCCTCACCAGAAAGAGTTCAGACGATCGCCGAATTCAAGCGTCCGCAGAACGTTTGTGAGCTCAGACGATTTCTGGGAATGCTCAATTTTTACAGGCGTTTCATTCCAAGAGCGGCGGAAGCTCAGCTTCCCCTCACAGAGTTGCTGAAAGGGAGGAAAAAGAAAAGTGATAAGACACCTGTCATCTGGTCAACGGATACCATCCTCGCGTTTCAAAAGTGTAAGGAAGAACTTTGTCAAGCCACACTGCTGGCTTTTCCATCCCCAAGCGCAAAACTGTCTCTCTGCGTTGACGCTTCTGATTTTGCAATCGGAGCGGCCCTGCAACAGTGGCACCAAGGCGGTTGGCAGCCGTTGTCTTTCTATTCAATCAAACTCAGCCCCTCGCAACGCAATTACAGCGCATACGACAGAGAATTGTTGGCCATTTATCTGGCCGTCAAACACTTTCGTTATTTTGTAGAAGGACAGACGTTCACCATTTTCACAGATCACAAACCTTTAACGTTCGCATTCCGACAGAAACCGTCGAAAGCATCGCCCCGCCAACTAAGACAGTTAGACTATATTGGGCAGTTTTCTACCGATATTCAGTACATACCAGGCAAAGAGAATATCGTGGCAGATACTCTTTCTCGGCTAGAAGAAATTTCACTCCCATCAGGGATTGATTTCACTGCGATTGCTAAGGCCCAGCTCAATGACCCGGAGTTGCGAAATCTTCACTCAATGGAAACATCACTACAATTTGAAAGCCGAGTAATATCCGATATACGGCAAGCTATCGTTTGTGACGTCTCCACAAACATTATTCGTCCATACATTCCCAAAAATTTCCGGCGTACGGTTTTCGACTCCATTCATAGTTTAGCACATCCAGGGATCCGCGCAACCGTCAAATTAATAACCAAAAAGGTAATGTGGCCGGGTATTGGAAAAGACTGTCGCGATTGGGCACGGGCCTGTACGGCTTGCCAAAGGTCAAAGGTATCACGACATGTGAGGAGTCCACTAGGGAACTTTCTACCAATTTCTAAGCGTTTTGACGAAATACACATAGACCTAGTGGGACCTCTCGCACCATCGGAGGGATATAGATACTTGCTCACTGTAATAGACAGATATACTAGATGGCCTGAAGCCATTCCAATTAGCGATATCACGGCCGAGACAGTGGCAAACACTTTGTTCTCACAATGGTTCTCCCGTTTTGGTGTACCATCGATCGTGATATCTGACCAGGGATCCCAGTTCGAATCCGCGTTATGTAACGAGCTCTGTAAGCGTTTAGGAATCCAACACCATCGCACCACGGCGTACAACCCAAAAGCGAACGGATTCCTGGAACGATGGCATCGTACACTCAAATCCGCATTGAAATGCCACGACAACGTTCAATGGACCAGGAAACTTCCCTTAGTCTTAATGGGTCTCAGGGCTGCTTACCGCGAAGAGTTTGAGGCTAGCGCAGCAGAGTTAGTCGTCGGACAGAACATTCGTCTACCTTCAGACTTCCTAACGCGCAGCCATAGCGAAGTTCCCCAAACAGAGTTCGTTAAAGAAATCAAACGACATTTTGAAAGCGTACGCCCGGTCGCTCCATCGCGTCACTCTAGCTTAGAACCTTTCGTATTTAAGGAGCTAGATAAATGCTCACACGTTTTTACCCGGGTCGATTCCGTGCGCAGACCCTTACAGCGACCGTATGACGGACCATACAAAGTAATAAATCGCGACGCGAAAAAGTTCGAAATAATAGTAAATGGCCGAAAAACTGTCGTAGGCATCGATCGATTAAAACCGTGTTTCATAGAGGCAGAAGACAAACCAGTTAACAAACCAACTGTCGAAAGCAAGCCTAAATTAACCGCAACTCTCACCGCGACCCACACACCAGTTAGCCACATCAACCGTTCCGGGCGAACTGTCATTCGCCCAAGCAGATATCGTTGAATCAAAACCCTTACATTCAACTGGCGGGGGAGTATTGTGGCGGCACGACCGACGCTACCGACCACACCACACACCGACGAACTCCGAGACACAACACCAAACGGACACACCCGACAGAAGGAAAATGCCCAGTGACAAGGACGACAGCTGAATGGGGCTGCGAGAGCGAGAAAAAGAACACTCGCTGTCATTCCAAAAAAGGCACGTTCCCCGTTTCTTTCGGTTTCGGAAAAAAGACATTATTCGTCCAACTCTTAACCAGATGGTGGTGACCTGCAACTTCGACGTAAAATTAGTAACCAATTTTTGTTAAATTAACATAGTATAATAAAGTAGTAAAAATCAATTACTTTGCATTATCGTTGTGGTACAGTACACCACAAACCAAAGTACATCGGAATTTTGTATTCTCTTGGTTTTTAAGGGAACATGTTTATCAAATAAATACTCAATATTCCTATTAAGGACTAAAACATGAATGTTAACGTCGGATGAAATGTAAATGGGGGACCAGTCAAAACTAAAGCAATCATTAAAAAGAGAAGACACATCAACAGACGGAAAGTGACGATATTGCTTATAAACATTCGTTTCGCGAGTAGGAAATACGTTTAAAACCAGTATGATTATGTCGTGATGTGAGAACCCCGGACAGATGATCTGATCATAGTGAGTTATTAAATCATCAGTCCTAGGTACTAAAAAGACATCAATAAGCGATGGAGCTTTATTAGGGAGAAAATTTGTGGAATTCGACGTGTTTACAAATTTTAATCCAAGAGTTTGAATTGAATCTGAAAACTGTTTGTTTTTATTTCCTAAGATGTCCATATTTAGGTCTCCACTAACAATTATTTTTTGATAACTTGAGCCCAACTCTTTGAGGGTATCTCTTATTTCCACGTGGGGATTTTTTTTATAAATGTTTATACTGTTCTGCAGCATGAGTAAAATATTGTGAACAATAGCAATTATACGTTGTTAAACAAACGAGATGCATCGTGAGAAATTTTTTTTACAATCTTTAAATTTTTCCTTTAAAGCTCCGATCTGTCAAGTTAAGTTAAGGGCTTAAAACCTCACTTCTCCAACCATTTATTTGTGCGAAGTGGAAGGGATCTCATGACAATTGATACTCTTGGATGTTTGTCAGACGTTGACAAAACTTTTAGACGTTACTTGGTTCCGTTGGGATTTCAACCCGAAACCAAAAGATTAGTGAAAAACACTTACCTACCTCTGGGCTACTGCTCCCACCAAGTCAAGTCGAGTTAACGAATCTTACTTGAGAACAAATCTTTATTCACAGTTCCCACCAAATTGAGGGTTCACTTTAACGACAACACTTTACTCCATAAGATAATGCCCTAAGCAACTCGCTTATACAACTATTTTTGTAAAGCCCCCTTTTTTAAGGCACTTTAGCTCAAATATTAAATTGTTGGTCTTTTTCTAAGAAAACCAAAATATATTTTGTAACAAAATTGACAATTATTCTCAACGCAATGCTATACCTAAATTGAGGAAATTGAAATATGGGCTAACTGCAGCCATTTCATATCTTTGTAATTGCCCTTGAAATGCATTCCCACCAGTATGGCATAACAAAAAAAATAGTTATCTACAACGCAATCTAAAAGCAAAATACCTATTTGAAATGGAAAGTGCCTTAGATTAGATTTATATGATTTGTTTATTGCGTCAAGCAAGCTCCATAGCTCCATATACGAGTATAAAACTGTTTGACGTCATAATTTTATTCCTCAACAATAATTAAACTCTCGTATGCGATTAAATTGTAACAACAAATCTGACAGTTACTTATAGATAAAGTTGCATTGAGCTATGCTTATTTGAACATTCAAACAAATATTTAAACACATAAACTTTAATTTTACCTGATAACACAAAGCATCCTAATAATGCGACTATCACAGAGTAGCTCAATATAACTGCTGATAATGATGATCCTCGTGCAGAACCCATTTTTTTTTTCTTTTAAAATTGACGGAACTATTTTTTAAAAACAAAAGACTTAAAACAAGTTTTAAATTGTTAATTAAATAAAAATCACTTTAGGGCTTTATATGAATGAATTTGGTTTTGCAAGTTTAACCGATCACAACACTTTTTTTTGGAAATAATTTAAATTTAATTCAATGAATTTTACCGGGAATAAATTTATTTATTTTTGTCAGGCGATCGGGAGCCGAAGAACTGGGAGAGGACCGTTCGGATGACCGGTTTAGCTGTATCTGAATACGACAGAGAAATAGAAATTAATCTGAGGCAGCAACCAGAAAACAGGTTTTATCTACTTTAGTTGGACTCGGAGCAGGTACATTGGCAGTAAGTAGACAGAAGGTTCTGCTGGAGCTGCTTAAGTTCGGTTACTAACTAGTGTGGGCGATCCCGATCGCAGATCGTATTTACAAACACGACATAACAGCGAAACGTTTTGAAGTGGAACATTAATCACCTTTTTGTTCTTATGGAGACGCGCTATAAAGCTTACCAGTGCTCTCTAGCAGTAAACTGACTGAGGGCATAGAGAATACAAATGACCAAAGTGGAGTGTAAACGAATTGGAAAAATCGATCGCATGAAAGATAATGATTTGGTGTAGAGCAGATTACCGCATAATTCTCTGGGTTAATGTGGATTCAACTAGTGGACAAAATCGAAATATGTATGGCTACCAGCTTTTGTTTATTTTTGTGATTAAGCTATTATTGTTCTATTCAATCTGTACATCCAGCGAGCTGTTAATAAGTCGGGAATAATGCAAATAAGTTAAATTTGCTGATAAGCAATGCAAGGGTTATTTGTAAGAAGACGTTTATTTAGCTGACAAATCTTAGAGCTTACAATGATAGAACAGCTATGACACTTCTATTGCAAAGAAATTGGCATTTCCTGAGTAAAGAATTCAAACAAAAAAAAACTGTATGTAAATCGACTACCTATCAATTGTTCTTACTTTTACTGAAATTTTTTTGAACGGAATTGTGATCGATATTACTTAAAGTATACCTACTTAAATAAGAGGTGGACATCTAGTGTGTTTATTGGTTATATTAATTCCGAGTGTCTCCCGTATTTTGAATACAATTGAGAGTTTTAGAAACGCTATTTGCACTATCTGTTTCAAAAGTCCTTTTATAAAGTAGAAGGTATTCTGGTCTTTCTGTTTGTCACATAAACGCCCAGAGCTTAATCAAACACATCGATGAGAAAAACAGGAGCCAGAATATCTCTTCCAAAGGTTACATTTTGCATCTTCTTCCGTCAGAAGTTGAAGTTTTGTTCCGCCAGCACAAAAACAATTTTTTGTATACGCCGTAAGACTTTGGAATTCGCTTCCGGTTCATATCAGGAGATCTACAGGCATAAGCGATTTTCAAAGACAAATCAAACAACACTTTTGAATTTATTTTGAATTATTTAACTGATGTAGGGTTTTAGGGAATTTTAGCTTATTAGTTTTCTTTTTATTTATTTTTTTTCTCTCTATTTTAGGTAAAATATCAATATAAATATATATACATATTTGTCATTTAGAACAATATATAATTGTAAAATATACTTATACTTTAATGTACCAACCTTATCAATACTGTAACACACTTAAAAGATTGCATAGTATCTATGTGTTAACATGAATTTTAAATAAAATACAAATACAAATACAAAATGCAAATACAAATAAACTTTTATAAGGGTATAATAATTTTGACTCATAGTTTGTAAGATACCTTAATATTGCTCTTAGACCGCTCCAAGTAACTATTATTGCGATCAGGATCGAAGCTGTGTCGATTTAGCCTTATCCGTCCGTCCATTTTCAATTTCGAGGCCCTAAAATTCGGGCTATGAAGCTGAAATTTGGAACATATACACACTCTCTAGGGGCCCCAAGCTGTACGATTTTTTTTAAATATGCCCACATTAAAAAAACTTATTAAAAATCAAAATTCTAGTCAGAAAGCAAAGGGTGGCCCAAAGCAAAGACATTTTTAAAATCCGACCACAACATATCTGAACAAAATGTTTTATCAAAGAAATCAAAATTCGAGCAAGAATGTTGAAATTTGGAATATATATAATATGGTCTCTTGGGGCCCAAAATGCTCACGTGTAAGTATTTTTATAACTGTCGCCAGCCGGATTTTAAAACCCTCTGTTTGAAATGAAAACACTTAAAAATCAAGGGAAATGAAATTCCCCTTCTTCGCTAATTGTGTAGAAAAAGTCGTTCTTAACGATACCTTCGTATAAAGTTTTTGACACGCCCACTTTTAAGGGTGGTTTTTTATACCCTATTCTAAGGGTATATTAATTTTGACGCATAGTTTGTAACATACCTTAATATTGCCCGTAGACCCCTAAAAGTTACTATATTTATGATCAACATCGATAGTAATGTCGATCTAGCCATGTCCGTCCGTCCGTCGGCAAAAATTAGGCCTTTAAACTGGGCCTAGAGAGCTGAAATTTTAACCATATACTCTCTAGGGTTCCGAAATAATCAAGTAAACGAATTTTTGAAATACGCCCACAGACACGCCCACAAACTGAAAAAAAAAAAAAATTGGAAAAAATCGAATTTTGAGCTAGAAAGCTGAAATTTTTTATACATGATCTATGACTCCTAAAACTGCTCGGGATATACAATTTTCAAAATCCGCCCACTGACACGCCCACAAATAAATAAAACAATTTTATTGAAAAACCAAAATTTGAGCTAGGGAGCTGAAATTTATAATATATACTCTCTAGGAGGCCCTTTATGCTCATATTTAAATATTTTCAAAATGCGCCCACTGACGCGCCCACAATTTAAAAAAAAAAACTTTTTTGAAAACTCAAAGTTTGAGCTAGGGAGCTGAAATTTATAATATATACTCTTTGAGGGATAGGAATAAGAATAGGGTATCCAACAGTTTGCCCAAGCGGACTGTAGCCCGTCCCTATGTTTTTATCAAAAATACTGTGTTTTCTATATAATTCTTTAAAATCATAAAAAACAGTTATGTATAACAAAATATATAATCATTATCCTAACACCTAAGGCAGGAAGGACAGGCGAAATACGAACAGAAGCAAACATACTTCAATCTGGAGCTAATCACTTGCGATGGAAACGGTCCCTGCAATCGGTGGTGCGGGAAATCAACTCTTTCATTTTGTTAGGCGTTTTTTTTTTTGAGCTGAGCACTGAGTAGAGCGTTAGCAAGTAGAGCATGCTCTGTATAAAATTGTATTACTTTCTACGCCAGAAAAACTACCCCCGACCGTGTTTATACCCTATTCTAGGGGTATATTAATTTTGACGCATAGTTTGTAACATACCTTAATATTGCCCGTAGACCCCTAAAAGTTACTATATTTATGATCAGCATCGATAGTAATGTCGATCTAGCCATGTCCGTCCGTCCGTCCGTCCGTCCGTCGGCAAAAATTAGGCCTTTAAACTGGACCTAGAGAGCTGAAATTTTAACCATATACTCTCTAGGTCCCGAAATAATCAAGTTTACGAATTTTTGAAATCCGCCCACAGACACGCCCACAAACTCAAAAAAAACAAAATTTTGGAAAAAATCGAATTTTGAGCTAGGAAGCTGAAATTTTTTATATATGATCTATGACCCCTAAAACTGCTCGGGATATAAAATTTTCAAAATCCGCCCACTGCCACGCCCACAAAAAAATGAAACAATTTTATTGAAAAACCAAAATTTGAGCTAGGGAGCTGACATTTTTAATATATACTCTCTAGGGGCGCTTTAAGCTCATGTATAAATATTTTCAACATCCGCCCACTGACACGCCCACAAATAAATAAAACAATTTTTTTGAAAATCCAAAGTTTGAGCTAGGGAGCTGAAATTTATAATATATGCTCTCTATGGGCCCTTTATGCTCATGTGTTAATTTTTTTTAAATCCGCCTACCGACACGCCCACAATTAAATAAAACAATTTTATTGAAACACCCAAGTTTGAGCTAGGGAGCGTTTTTTTTTGATAAAATCCTTTAAATGTTGTATAACAAAATATGTAGAGCGTTCTTAACAATTCAACCATACTTAGACTTTTGTCACGCCCACTTATGAGAGATAGGAAAAAGAATAGGGTATCCAACAGTTCGCCCAAGCGGACTGTAGCCCGTCCCTATGTTTTTAATTGTGTTTGATTTCGTTTTCCTTGTTTTCGTCCTCTCAGTCTACCCTTGACTGTGCTTTTTTTACTCAGAATGCTCAGTCAAATTATTTTGAACTAATAGAGCGCGCTCTGATCAAGCTCTGAACAAAAAAAGAAATACAGTTTGAACGCTCTGATGTGTCAGAGCTAAAAGCGAAACACTTTTTTCTGACAACTCAGGCTCTGCTCTGAAGTAAAAAAGAAAAAAAGCCTATTATTGTCTGTGTTTCCTTTATTGACATAAACAGATATTTATAATTTTTAACAAACACACGTGACGTACGTCAAAACAATTTTTACAAAAATATTTTTGCAAATTGTATGGCAAATTTGGCCTTTACGTCAAAACGATTATGTAATCTTTATGTTTTAGATTTGAGTTGCATTAGAATTATTAAACGAAATACAGTTTTTTTTTTTTAAATACACTATCAGCTCAGTGTCGTGGAGTGCTTAAAGCAAGCAACTATCACGAGCAGAAATTGCCGGCACTAAAAGTGCTCTCACTGGCTCATCATTTAGTGCAGGTGTTAGTAAGGACAAAACAATTAAAAATACAATAATTATGTACCTATAAAATACGAGTACTAACACAGACACAAAATAATGCAAACAATTAAGACATTAAAGCATTATTACGCAAAATATTTTTTAGCTTAATTTTACTAACATGCAAGTCAATCACATGATCATTTAGATTATAGATTCTACTCATGCGACTAACAATAATTCAACACTGCGTAAATTATGGGCACCACCACGAAAAATTAAAGCCAATAGACGACAGCAAGTCAGGTGCATCTATTTGACCGGATATAAGCTGCTGTAAAAAAATGATATCGCTATTAAGCCTTCGTTGAGAAAGGGGTAACATTTGAAGAAGCTTGATACGTTGACTGTAGGGAGGAAGGTTAAATGGATCATCCCATGGAAGTCCTCTAAGTGCAAATCGAATAAATTTACGTTGAATGGCCTCTATTCGATTTGAATGAATGTTGTAGAACGGTGTCCAAACTTGAGAGGCATACTCTAGAATCGGACGAACAAAACAATTGTACAATGACATAGAAACATAAGGGTCATTAAATTCTTTGGCCCACCGTTTTACGAAGCCCAACATAGAATTAGATTTATTAATAATAGAAATAATATGCTTAGCAAAATCCAGTTTGGGGTCGAAATAAACCCCAAGATCCTTAAAATTATCAACACTACAAAGAATATGTTGAGACAGAGAGTATTGAAAGGTGGAAGGGATATTCTTTCTAGAGAATGTCATATGTTGACATTTAGTTGGGTTCAGGGATAAACCGTTTTTATCACACCAATTGGCGAAGCTATTAATGTCAGATTGAAGAAACATTCTGTCTTGCTGACTAGTGATAGATTTATATATTTTCATATCATCAGCGTAGATCAGGATATTACTGTGATTTATACATGCCTTAACATCATTAATGGCAAGTATAAATAATATTGGTCCGAGGTGACTTCCTTGGTTAACTCCAGACTGCGCTGTGAAAGATACGGATAGCGATCCTCTAAATTTGACTTGATAAACCCTTGATCTAAGGTATGAATTAACCCATTTTATGAAACTTGGTGGGAAGCCAAAAGCCCTGAGCTTAAACTCGATTATTTCATGGGACAGCTGGTCGAAAGCTTTAGAGAAGTCAGTGTATATGCAATCCATTTCGTCCTTATTCTCTAAGGTATTAGAACAATCATGCAAGAAACTTAACAGATTAGTGACAGTGGATCTGTTTCTTACAAATTCATGCTGTTCATTACAAATTAAATTGCGACAAAGAAATATTAACTTTTCGCAAACAATTTGTTCAAAAAGCTTAGGGATACACGAAAGCTTTGAAATAGGCCCATAATTAGTGATATCACCACGTTCGCCTTTTTTAAATACAGGTGTGATAAAAGCACTTTTCCATAGATTAGGGAATTTACCAGTACTGATGGACAATTCAAACAGATACTTAAGATATGGAGCAATTGCATGACTACATTTTTTAAGAACGATCGGTGCAATGCCATCAGGACCTGATGAATAATCATTCTTGAGAGAAGAAATACATTTTAAAATTGTTTCCAAATCGAATGAGATACTACTAAAACTTATTTGGGAACAGCTAGTTAGATAACTAAAATATTGATCATCAATGTGAAGAGGGGTCCCCCTAAATGATTTACGTAAAGATCTGCAAACATATTGCTTGCATCTACTGAATCAGCAGTTGTAGAACTATTGTAAGTAAGCTTCAATGGATAACCATCGGTTTTTTTCTTAGAATTGACAAAACCCCAAAAAAGTTTGGGGTTCGATTTTAAAGAGCATTCCATTTTACTTATGTAGTCAATATATAAGTTGCAGGATAAAGATTTGAATTCATTGAATAATGTGAAATAGAGTTCAAGATCTGAATGGCAGAGACTTTTTAAATAGTTTTTCCAAGCCCTATTACGTCTGTTTCGTATCGATTTTAGCTCTTTAGTGTACCAGGGATGGGACGTTTTCAGATTCCTAGAGGATTTCACAGGAATCACTTTTTTCATGCAGTTATCCATCAAAGAATAAAAAGAACCTGCTGCATCTTCAATATTAGATAAGGCAGTAAGGTTAAAATTAAAGCTGTTAATTTCATCAGAAAGCCTTTGAAAATTTGCTTTCCGAAAGTCAAAAGATTGCGAACGGTCATACGAATTACTGTTTTCGTACAGATGTGCGCCCAGTTCAATAAATACATCCAAGGGTGGATGATTGTCATCTATGTTAGTTATACTGAGATGGGATTCCAGAACCACAGTACTAACAGAGTCAGAAGAGAAAACAAGATCGAGAGTTCGATTTCTGAAATTTTTTATACAGCTTGTTTGCTGTAAGTCAAAAGGCAAAATGTTGTCAAGTAAAGCGAGCTCTTGTTGGGCAGAGTCAAAGGATGGAATGAAATGAGAATCATCCTCAGAAGGTACCCATCCAATATGTGGCAGATTGAAGTCGCCTATAAGTAAGACAGTGCTGTCACAACAAGATATGTCAAAAATATGGTCTAGTGCCATAGAGAGTTCCGAATACAAAGAACATAGACGAGACGATGGAATGTACGCATTAACAACATATAAATGTTTGTTCTTAAGTGTAATTTTTACACAGATAACTTCGACATTAAGTTGAAATGGAAAGTCAATCTTGCGTGACTCAAGGTTGGAACGAACAGTTTTACTTGACAACGTCTTACAAATCAAGGTCCTATATTTAGGAACTATACTGTATCTAATGAAAACTATTGCTTCGGATCCACGGCATTTGCTTTTCAAAAGCAAGCAATATATCAATTGTAAAAACTTAATTCTTCAGGGCAGTTCGTAGACCGTCGAGTTCGAGTCAAACACATTGAAAACGCAACTTCGAGAGGGAAACAAAAAATGGTCGTAAACAAAAGAGAAACTGTTGTCAAAATGCAAACAAGACAACAAATTCGCTCAAAATACAAACATTTGCATGTTGGGAAAACTGAAAACATCACCCCAAGGTTGGTGGGATTTGCACTTCAACTTTGAATTTAGGAATTAGCTCTAACGTTGAAGTCGAAGTTGAGGTTGAGGTGCTAATGTGTTCCCATTAAAAAGCATTGGTTCTAAAACATGTGGTACGGTTTTCAAATTCGAAGTCGGAGTTGGAGTATTGATCTGTTTTTTACCATTAAGCTAATGATCCACCTAACATTATTCATTTACTAAGTGCCAGTGTGCATAATGTGAACTCAGGTATAAATGTAATCGATGGAATGTGAGTGTATGTGAATACTGTTTAAGGCAATGAATGTTTGGAGTTGCTCGCGGGATCTCCTTCAAATCTCTATAACGCTTTATTGTTAGGTCTAATGTTATGAAGAAAAATAATATCGCGACGATGGGCGATAGTTATGAATACGTGTGTGCGGATACGGACACGAAATTATATTGAAGTTAAAATCCATGTGATTAGAGTAGCTGTGTAATTCTGGCTATTCTTAGTAAATATCATTGCGAGCTACTTGAATCCATTCATATGCCTGTGAACGACCCATTCATATGTGAATCAACTGAATCAATGAGCTGTACGTGTGTGAGCCGATCATCCATTGGCATATTCACGAATGCAAACAACCCTTGCATTCGCATTATTTATGAATGATGCTCATAATGAGCGTTGCTATCGTTAATGACATGTTTCACACTTGTTGTTTTTTATATGCGTGGGGCTGTTTATTGCTCGTTTTAAGACAAATGATTTACAACTGCAAATGGGTGGATTCATTCGAATCTCTAGTGTAGACCACACTGATCATCCATTCCTATTAATTTATTTTAAATATAAAATATTTAAATTGGCGCCCGAGCAGAGACCTAAGAAAATACTATGAACTTCCAAAATCCTATTATTAATAGTTGCATCGAGTTAAGATACTTTAAGTGCTAACACTATGAATTTAAACGTTCATATTATATATCTCGTATTAAAACTAGAATAAAAAGCCCTGAAGCATTGCTGTTAGTGGTAGCATAATTCGTACTACATAATTTACTTAACGGGCAATCGACCCGTGAAGAGTTTCCTTAAATTATGTTTCCAAAATATGTTAATCCTTTATCATCGTTATAACCAATAGTGATGTTAATGCAAGCAGTGCCTTTGCATCACCTTGATGAGCCAGGAGTTTTAAAAAAAATTGCAGTGAAATGTCAACCTCGCTTTAGAAAAATCAAATATACAGAACGGCCTTGTAATGACCCTTGTTTCATTCACATTTTTCTAAGCTGTTATCAGCTCAACCTTACTTTTTATTGAATAACAAGCGAGTTATACAAAAGTCGCTATACTAATGAAAGCAACACAAAGATGATCTGATAAATGATGTGATTTTTTTCCAGAAACCCTGGTAAAATGTTTTTGTCTCAATTAATGACTTTATGGATTAGTCAGCTGCAATCTAATTTTGGTTAGCTTCAACTGGTTGAGTATCGCTGTGCCATACCAGTGACTAACCGGTAGACATCAGAAACATCTAAAAAAAAGCATTGAAAACGTGGTGGACGTTGGTTTCATGTTATCACTGTGACGAATGGTGAAATAAAATACACGCTTAACCGTATCAATGGACAGGTCAAAGTCAAGTCGTTTTCATGGGAAAAGTTGGCAAAATCTTGTTTGTCTATATTTAAAATATAAAATCACGACATTATTCGTAGATTCTCTAACACAACAACTATCGTGTGAAAATCGGCCTCGGAAAACGTTATGCGGAATTCTTCTCATTTTGATAAGGTTGAAGGCTTTGATCGTTTACCAGCCAAACTGTCCCTGATGCAACACACTAATCGGCACTACCCATTGTGGATTCCGGCCCGGCAGATTGACAATAGACTAACTTATTTAACTAAACCTGTTAAAGGAATTACAACGAAGGGCTCGGGTATACCGTCCGTCGTGAATCGAGGACCTGTCCATAGTTCTTTTTTCGCTCGTAGCAGGCTACCTATCCATCTTTTATTAAGCTAAACATAGTAAACTCTCTACCCGTGCGGTTGAAGGAATAAGGATCGCCATCGCCTGATTGGAGCCTAAATATGTGAGGGCTGGATTGGTGTGACTTTCGTGAATTCAGTACACATGACAAAGTTGGTGACGATATAATATTATCGAATTTTGATGGTTGTTCCTACACATGCACGCAAAGACAAAGCTTTAAACAGCAGATCATTTAGATTTCCGTCCTGGATGGGTCTATGGCATACTTTATCGTCCTCGTCTAACTCGGCAACATTGTTGATTAAATAAGCACCTTCCTTTGGAATGTTCTTGATAAGCTTGTGAAAATCAATCAAGGATGCAACTTTTTCTTGGGAAGCACATGCGCTCCACATCTCATCGTTCCATGTAAGGGTATATTTTTTTTTTTTGTGTACACCTTTAATCCTGATCACCTTTTTTTAGGAAGAAGAACAAAATCAAGGAATAGTCCTTCGAGTGAGCAAAGAAGGTGACACAAAAAGGAAGGCTTGCACAGGGCAAAAGCTGGGCTCAGGGCGCTGCTGGGACAGGAATATGGATGTAGTATCAATCAGTTTGCCCAAGCAGATTGCAGCCTTTCCCTATGCTCATAGGGTATAAGGGTATATCAATTTTGAATAATAGTTAGTAAAATACCATAATAATTCCCGTAGACCCCTTAAATTTTTCTTCTATATTGGTGATCAGCATCGATAGGAATTTCGATATAGCCATGTCCGTCCGTCCGTCCGTCCGCAAAAATTAGGCCTTTAAACTCGAGCTTGAAAGGTGAAATTTTAACTATGTACTCTCTAGGGGCCCAAAATTATCAAGTTTAACAATTTTATAAAACCGCCCAGTAAGACGCCCGCAATCTCGTAAAAAAAAAACAAATTTATCGAAAAAATCGATTAGAGCTGACATTTTTAATATATAGGTAGTCCTTAGGTCCTCAAAATACTCGGACTTAAGATTTTAGAAATCCGCCCACTGACACGCCCACAATTTATAAAAAAACAGTTTTATCTAAAAGTCAAAGTGTAACCGTCGAAGGTGTTGTCGGTCGGTCAGGGGTGTAGATGTGTGGGTAGGCTCTCGTTTTCTGAATGAAACCGTGCGGCTTTTAGCAAAATTGCAACAATATCTTGTTTCCCTCTCTATAATTGGTGTGATCACCGGACACTGTCTCATAGGCAGACATGCAACAAGGCTTGGCGTCCACGCAAATGACTTCTGCAGAAGCTGTATGGACGAGGAGGAGGATGAGACAGTTCTCCACCTTCTCTGCACGTGCCCTGCTCTTTCTCAAAGGCATAAACTCCATTTAGGATCCTTCTTTTACAATGATCTTAACGATCTCATTAACACCGACATAAAAAGTCTGTCAAGCTTCATCAGAAGCTCCAACTGGTTCAACGAGTAGGAGGATGATACATCCGTGTGGTATCACAATGGGCCTGTCACTGGCCTAAGTGTGTCGGTCTCAGCCGACTGCCACTGCAACCTAACCTAACCTAACCTTGTTTCTCCTCTCTACCACGAGTATGCGAAGCGCAGTACTCGTTGAATAGGCAGGTAAGCAAGCGTGTATGAGTGAAGCGGGAAAAATGATACCTCAAGACAAATTTAATTTTACAAAAACAATATTACTTTATTGGTATGTTCATAAAAGAAAAGATTATACAAATACAAAGTGTATTGATCGAAATATCGAGTAAGAGGATCTTAAGAAAAAAAAATTGGCTCAAGTGTGGTATTTTAGCTTGCGACGAAACGTCTACAAGAGGAAAATCTCAAACTCAAGTCAGCCTCATAAAATTATGTTCCTCCTTATATACTGGTTGACAGCTTTTTTTGTTACATAGAAATGCCAGTAAAAGAGCTTTTTGTTATACAGTTGTTGTAAATAATAATTTGGCAATGATCATAGTTTATGTGCTTTTTGGACACTAATGGTCAAAAGTTTGATTTTGTAAGTTTACAATTTTTTTGATGTCAAAGTTATATAATTCAATTCTTCTCTTTAATTAAGTTGCTTTATAAAATTAATATATTTTTCTTATAAATAATCCGTTGTTACAAAAGTCAAAATCCTATTCTTTGCAAAGTACAACGATAAAGTCGTTTTGAAAAATTTCTTTAAACAAAGTTGTCTGCCACGCCCACTTTTAAGTGGCGTTTTTTTCGATAAAATCCCTTAAATGTCGTTTAACAAAATATGTATAGCGTTCTTAACAATTCACCCATACTTAGACTTTTACCACGCCCACTTTATGAGTGATAGGAATATGAAAAGAGTATCTAACTGTTTGCCCAATCCCTTTCCTAAAATTAAATGTTTTTAAATTAATTTTGCCCGGTTACTTTTCAGTATAGTTTAACGGAGATTTTCAAGACTATTACTATCAAGATTCCATTGAATTTACTAGATATTGGATAACCCAATAATGATTTTTGAAGTGTATTGCTGATAAAATTCTTGACGTCGGACCTATAAAATTGATGGATAAAGCACCAGGCAATTGAATGAAACCATATTTTTTAATTCCCGTTGTTAAAAAATTTTGTGGAAAGCAAATAATAACAAAGACACTTAAATAAAACTGCGCCCACGTGTCTAAAATGTTTGAAGATGTATTTCATTTTACTGTAGTTGTTTCGCCAGTTCAACTAGTTCCAAGAGCTTCAAGCCTTATCTGTCCAAAGACATTAGATGTTGTACAATGAATAAACATATTAGATGAGGTACCTCATCCCAATGTCAATGTTTACTGTTTCCATAGTAATTATCTTAACACATATATATGTAACTGGGGGTAAGCGATGTTATATAGGTGCATGTCTGAGTGTTTTTTTAATAATGACGGCTTTGATAGATCAAATCAAACGCGGACTTGATTTTAAATTTTCCACTCCAGCCAAGGCTGAGCTACAGAAAAATGATAATTAACTCAAGATGAAAATAAGTTAACCATGTAAATATGGATGCTCTTAGCGTGTTATCAGTGAAAATTGATACTTTCGCTTAAATATTACAGATTCCTCTAATGAATCGGATGCTTGTTACATACATATATCTATATATAAAAAATTCTCGTGCCACAGTAACCAAACTCCTCCGAAACGGCTTGACCGATTTTGATGAAATTTTTTATGTTGGTTCGGTAGGTCTGAGAAAAGGTCGTTAACTCTTTGTTGTACCCCTAAGTGATAAGGGTGGCCCACCCCAAAAAAAAAATATTTTTTTAACAAAATTTTTTATTGTTATTTTTTTATAATTTGGCATTAAAAAATACATATAACCCTCAATTTTCACCCTTCTACTACTACCACCAATCCACATTTTTTAATAGCAATATTAGTACTGTAATAATCTTCAACTCTCAGTGGCCGATTTTTATTTATCATTTATAAGTTTATTTATTATTAAACGACAATTAAAAATACTATTATACTCAGTGCGCGCAAAATTTTGTGGGAATATTTTTTTCCAAAAAGAAGACTTGGAAATTTTCATAAGGCATAATATTCTACAGTGGCTACCACTCAATGCCCAGGGAGTCCATGTATTGGAAATTAGATGAGGATACTAGAACTGCTTTGGTAGCAAACAACATGTCGCGAAATCGTTTTTATGAAATCAAAAAATTCATTTTGCAGATAATAATCAATTAGATGCTCGAGACAAAATGGCAAAGCTCAGACCACTTATCTGAAGGTCACCATTTTCCAAAGAGAATTGAAAAGTCTCTTCGATGCAGAGTATGCCACATGCGAGTCAGATAAGTTTGTGAGTTCTGCGACATAGGTCTGTGTGTCGAAAAAAAATGCATTAAGAAATTTCATGTGAAATATTAGCAACCATATTTTCCCATTGTACCTGCTTCGGTACAGCTTAAAAATCACACTTCCTACTTTTTTTAAACAATTAAAAAAATATTTTTGTATTCCCTCGACACTAATAAAGTTATGTTACAAAAAATTTTTAATTTTAGTTTTAAATGTCTTTGGTTATAAATGGGTTAATGTATATATTAGATAAGTTAAAAAGACCAATGAATTAAAAAAATTAAAAGTTGCCGTTTTATTATTTTTATAGGCCGTCATCGCACACAGCGCTCCATCTCTCTTTCAGTCATTGACCACATCCCCACACACTTACAATAAGTTAGTTATTTTTCATTCCCCTACCAAAATATTCACTAAAAATAATTTATAGGGCAAAACAACGTTTGCCGGGTCAGCTAGTATATATCCATACTAATATTATAAATGCGAAAGTAACCTGTCTGTCTGTCTCGCTTTAACGCCAAAACTACTGAACCGATTTAAATGAAATTTGGTACACAGATAGTCTAGACTCTAGAACCTGAGAATGGACATAGGCTACTTTTGTCTGTCTGTCTGTCTGTCTGTCTGTCTGTCTCGCTTTAACGCCAAAACTACTGAACCAATTTAAATTAAATTTTTTTATTTATTAATAATTTTACCGCGGGAAAATGCTTCAACTGCTGTCCAGAAGCGGAGATCTAAGCTGATATCTAAGAAAAGTTGTAACTCTCGAATGCTTTCTAGCTCCTAGCTTTGGAATGACTCATCCAAATGAAATAGGATTTTTTTTAATATAAAGTTCAATTATGTACAAAGATTTTAAGTTATAAATCATCTTTGTAGGTTATCCTGAAGTTGAACAATTTCTAATTTTTCTAATTTCATTTCATTTTATTTATTGAACATCATGTACAAGTAAGACTTAGTCTTTTATAGTACTTAACAATAGAGGATAACATTTAATGGTTAGACCTACACTATACCTAACAATAAGAAAATAAGAAAAAAAAAATAAATAAAAATTATAAAGAAAACACTATTGCAGGAAGGAAGAAAGGGGAAAAGGAGTAGAAGAAAAAGAGTAGAAGAAATTTAAAGAAATTTGAGAGTTGTTGCTTCTTTTTTTTTTTTTTTGTTCTTTCAAGAAAAGTACTCCAACGCAGATTTTTTGAATTCAGTTGCTCCAGTTATTTGTTTTGTTGCATTGGGCAAAGAGTTCCAAAGTCTAGTGGCATAAACGAAGAAATGGCGAGACGTGGTTAAATAATTGGATGGGGGTGTAATTATATTAAAAGTTCTGGAAGAGCGGGCAAATTGAAGCTTTTCAAATAGATATGGTGGCGATTTATTGTGAATTACTTTGTGCAGAAAGACACAACATCTAACATCTAGAAACTGCTGAAGTGTACAACCGAGCACTCTTTTGTTATAGTTTGATATGTGATCATATCGTCGAAGGCCATAAACATACCTAACCATATCGTTGAAAGCAACGGTAAGTTTATGCAGCGATAAAGAATCAAGCTTGCAATAAACAGCGGAAGCATACTCAATGTAAGGCACAAGAAGGGATTTTATAAGCCTGAGCTTCGTTTCAAATGGAGTAAAGCTCGCAAATAACCATAGTTTACGTAAACCACCGTAAATTCTCCCTACTGTGCAGTTAATATGGTCAACTGGGGATAACGAACGATTGATGCGAAAACCTAGATTAGTTACAACTTCCATGAATTTCAAATGTACACTGTTAAGAACAATTGGAGGTAGTTCTTGAGTGTCATGAGGTTTTTTGGATATTAAGATTACTTGCGATTTTGATGGATTAAGCTGAAGACCATTACACCGCGACCATTCATCGATTTTTGATAGATCTTCATTCATCCTACAAACAAGGTCGTCTACTAGTCCTATTGGTCTGGACAAGTAAATTTGAGCATCATCTGCATAAAAATTAACGTTAGTGTTCAAACATACACCGGGCAACTCATTAACAAAAATGCAAAACAAAATAGGGCCTAGGATTGAACCTTGTGGTACTCCGGCAAGTATCTCTTTACTGTGAGAAGATTTGTCGCCAACCTCAACCCTTTGAAAACGATCACTCAAATAACTTGCTATAAAACGCACAGATCTGTGACTAAATCCAAAATAATCACTTAATTTTCTCGAAAGGATGACATGATTAACACTATCAAAGGCCTTAGAAAAATCAAGCATGCAAAGCACAGTAACATAGTCCATGTCATAACAAACCCGAATATAACAATATGCAAAATTTTATACAAATAAAAAAAAGTAAAATGTTCGATTGAAGCTAGATTTTTGGATTTTACCAGCGTTGAGTGGAGGAAAATGTGCGTGTGTGTGCGGCACAAATCTGTGTTGTTTTTTTTTTCTCTCTGTACCTTTTGTACTGTGTGCTTTTTCTTTCATTTTTGTATGCACCTTTTGTTGTTTTTTTGTAGCTGTAGGAATGGGATTGAGAAAGATAGGGTATGAAATGTAATTGAGATTGAGAGGGAGTCACACTGAGAGTATATCGATATAATGAAAAGGGACACTCTCGACGATTTCTTTATAAGTTCTTATCAGCAAGTATTTTGTTTTAAATTTGAGAAGTGGCAGACTGGCGAAGCAAGGCGAGCATGGGTCAGCTAGTATTTAGGTATATACTTCTTAAAAATGACGAGCTGCTGTTGATATCTGTGAAACAAACAATTGATTTCCGAGGCTGTGGTTACGTGCCTTATTGTAAAACTAAACTAGCAGTTTTTAGGTTGCATTTATTTAGACGAGGTCGTATTTATGTTTGCATTTATTAATTTTTTTATTTATTTATTTATTCAAGTACAAAGCTGTACATAATCAAGAATTAAATTCTTTTTGTTCTTGCACAGGTAATAAGAGGATTAAATTATTCATACTTAAAAAAAGTTGCATTAAACGTTTATACAGAGAAGAAAGTAATGAAGTAAACTAAGAAAATAAATAAGATAGATAATGAATTGCTCTTGAGCTTTACGCGCAGAAAAGACGATACGAACACGGCTTCTCAGGAGAAAAAAGGAAGAAGGGGGCGATCGAGGAAATAGAGGAAGCAGCAGGAATTAGGTTCGGAAGTTTTACCAAATGGTTAAAAGAACCTGCCAAGGCTACAGAGCCCGAACCAAAGCCCGCAAGGACGAACAAGGGAATATCATAGTAGAATCGCAGTCGATGCTGAGGATAGTGAAGATAGCCATATCTAAGCTTAAGTCCAACAAAGCCGCTGGAGCAGATGGCCTAACCGGCGAGCTATTCAAAGCGGCAGGCGATGACTTGGTTAGGAGGATGCACCAACTCATCTGTAAAATATGGTCGGAGGAAAGTATGCCCGATGAATGGAACCTCAGCATTGTTAGCCCGATCCTTAAAAAAGGAGACCCGCCGAACTGCGCCAACTACAGAGGTATTAGTCTTATTAACATCGCCTACAAGATCTTATCTGCCGTGCTGTGTGAACGCCTGAAGCCTTTCGTCAACAACCTGATTGGTCCCTATCAGTGTGGCTTCAGCCCAGGAAAGTCTGCCATCGACCAAATATTCACACTGCGGCAGATCTTGGAGAAAACCCAGGAAGTCCCAATCTATACCCACCACCTTTTCATCGATTTTAAAGCCGCCTATGACAGCATTTATAGAGACGAGCTATACAGAGCAATGTCTAGTTTTGGCATCCCTGCCAAACTCGTCGTCCGTTTGTGCAGGATGACAATGGAGACTGCACGCTGCTTCATCAAGGTCGGTAAAGAGCTCAATACGACCTTCGATGTCAAAAAAGGATTTAGATAAGGTGATGCGCTGTCATGTGACTTCTTCAACATCGTTCTTAAAAGAATAGTGCAAAACTCAAACCTTAATAATCCCAGTCCTTCTCTCTGGTGCAGAGGCATGGACTCTAGCAAAAGCGGATGAGGTCACTCTTGGTTGTTTTAAGAGGAAAATTCATCGGGTAATTTTTGGTCCCGTCTGCATAGACGGTCAATGGAGGAGGAGATACTACGACGAACTGTACGGGCTGTACAGCGACATCGACTTAGCCAGAAGAGTGGAGGTCAAACGACAGAGGTTTCTGGGTCATGTAGAGCAAATGGACGTGAATGCTCCGGCCCCGAAGATCTTCGAATCCATACCCGAGCGACGGCGCAGTAGAGGAAGACCGCGACTTAGGTGGCGCACGCAAGTGGAAGGGGACCTTAACCAAATTAGCGTGCGAAACTGTAGACAGCTGGCCAAAGATCGTGCTGGCTGGAGACGCTTGTTGTCACCCTAAGTTAGTAAGCAAGAATTCCATCCAATCTAATTACCTTGAACTTAATAGAAAGTACAAACTTTCCCATGTGAAAGAAGTATTTACGTTTATTTCATCAGCAATTTGTTGAGACCTTTTTGTATAATTCGCTTACGCGAAAGGGGCTTTATTGTTTCTGTATATATGTACAGTACCCTTATAGTGTTAAAACACAGCGCATGCATTTTTTGTTGAACAGTAAGCTGCACCTTGCAATGTAGTATTATATTGCATGATTTTAGGTGCTACCTACTATTCGAAAGAATAGGAGGATAGGAAAGAAGTTTTTGGTGTTTGGAATTTTTTTTCTCCACGGGTGGCGCCTAAATTGCTTAGGGAGATCTCTATTTATGTGAGTTCAATTCAAAATCAGTAAGTGAATACACTATACACATTTTTTGTTGAACAGTAAGCTGCACCTAGCAATGTAGTATTATATTGCATGATTTTAGTTGCTACCTACTATTCGAAAGAATAGGAGGATAGGAAAGAAGTTTTTGGTGTTTAGTATTTTTTTTTCTCCACGGGTGGCGCCTAAATTGCTTAGGGAGATCTCTATTTCTGTGAATTCAATTCAAAATCAGTAAGTGAATACACTACCATCGCACCAATGCCACCCACAAGTGAGACCTACTGAAGTGCCGTGTATTGTTGTTTTTCGAGATCTATTCGAAACTTTTTAGTCAGTGCCTAGATTGTGACCGGCATAGTCACCACATTTATTATTAAGGAGTGGGATTAATAGCGGAGGTGCTCAGCATTGTAGTTTGCCATGTGTAATCAACATTGGCTCTCTGTTTATTTTTATGGCACAGGCGCACAGGCCAAACTCATTAACTTTATAGACAAGCCAAAAACAATTTTTAATCTGCATTTACCATTCGCCAATATTTCCCCGCTTCTACCAACCTTTATAACTGCCTTTAAATATGATATCTCATCCTATCTACAAAAAGATAGGTACAACGTCAGCTCTACTTAACATTTCACAATTTATTGCCCCAAAGAAACCAACAACGATGTGTGGGTGGGCATACGTTTAATAATCGATTGCCATATTCAAAAAAAAAAAAATGAATCGCATTGCTGGTGAATTAATCGCTTGAACGTAGATCTAATAAGCATTTTAAATGAAAAAGTTGCCCTTCGTCGTCACAGGTTTTATAAGCAGATGTCTCTGACTCTCAGATTCGCGTGATCACTTCATTCGATTAAATGTGGTTTAGAATTCTTGTTCTGGAACACAACTCAGGCACCGGTCTCGATTTATGTGTACAGAAATTTAGATAAATGCCAGAATAAACTGGATGCCATTAAATACATTTAATGTTAAATATGTAGTCAAGTCTGGCGAGTCTGGCGAGTCTTAAGAAGTTGTGAGATCTCATGTAGAATCAAATCTTGTTCTCATACGAAGAAGATCGCATTCAATCTCGGACTACTCTCAGTCTGTACCTACAACTTTCTTTTACGATAAATCTTCTCTCAGGAAAAGCGAACTTATAACACTAGCTAGTAACCCGAGATGCTTGCCGATATGTGTTGTTTCTTATCTGTAATTGTTGTAAATTGTATTATTCCGGATTGATATATCTCGCAAGCGAGTTCCAAAGTTAGCTTGATCTAGGTATAATAAAAAAGTTGTTTGGTACACAGACGGCCTGGCAGTTGACCTGGCGTAGTAATACGAACAAATGATTATGGATGATTAAATTATTTCGTTGAATTCCCAAAACTATAAAAAATAAAAAAACAATAGCCCGTAGTAGTACCAATAAACTTTACAAGGTCTTCGTGTAGCAGTTATGGAGATTTTATATTAATTATAGGCCACCTGACAGACGAACTGCGCACCTTTGAATTTTTAAAGAATGTTTGGAAGCAGACGTCAGACTCTTCTTGGTCTTACGTTTGCTTTATAAAGGAAGTGGAGCTCTTTCAGGGTAAAGTACCTATGCTCTGGAAAAGTAACTCAAGAGTACGGAAGGAGGCTTTGCAATTTTAGAAAATCGATCACTCCTAGGTTGAATTTAAGGAACACTCGAACTATTCTTTTAAGAAAAAGTAATTGAATGCTGCCCGTGTAGGGACGGGCTTACAATATCACTACAGCACACCCCGATAAACAGCGACTAAGGGGGAAAATGGCATCTAGCCAACTAAACATCCAGGTTAGCTAGCGACAAAGTTAACATAACAATTTAGCCGGCAACTGGCAGCTTACAGCAGTGTCGGAAACATACCCCAGATTGATTACCATTTGGTAACACGTTTCATCAAGCCTCGGGTTAGAGAGTGCAAAGTGATCCTAGGAGAGGCAATCGCCCAGGGACACCACCTCTTCCTCACTTTTAAGGCGGCGTGGACAAACAGTATTAAACAAACAAAAGTGTCTGCGAAAATCAAATGGTACAATACCAACGAAGTTAAGGATGCAGAGTGCAGAGCACAAGATAAGTGGAATTCCATATAACGACATTGCTTGGATAGAGTCAAAGCATACTGTTGAGGCCTTCAAAAGGACAGTATCAACACGGCAAAGAAACATGGTGGTGGACAGATGAAGCGAAAGCAGTGACAAGAAAGCGGCATTCAAAGCTTGGTCAAAGTATACCCCACAAATAATGGAGATGAAAAAGTTAGCCTCGAATTGGAATACAGACTTTGCAAGAGGCTCGCGAAGAGAAACTGCGCTGAAATTGAAGCTAAGTGTAGGGCCTGTATCGAGAGTTAGAAGAAATTTCTTCTTTAGCTGCCGATAGAAACCAGGCCATCCACGAACTCCGACAAACCAGCTTGAACAGGGGCACAACCATTTTCAAAATAGCCGCTCAGAGAAGGAGAAATGCACAGGGAATCTGTTCGCCGAAGTTCCAAAAAATATTTCAACACTCCAAAAATCGAAAAGCAGTTTTGCCGGACGAGATACCTTCCGAGTTCTGGAAAAAGATGGGAGACACCGGGTCCAAATGGCTCATGATTCTCATTTCCAAACTAATGAGAGGCGATCCAATGCCTAACCGGGGGAGGGAAAGTTGTCTTCTTCCTTTCTTCAAAGGTAAAGGCGGTACTCGACACTCTGACAATTACCGATGTCACACACCATGAAGATCGTTGAGCGGGTATTCGATAGCCGAATACTTAAAATAATTCGGCTATCTGACGACTAGTGCGGGCTCGTCGTAGGTAAATCAACCACAGACGCAATCCAAAGTATAGGGATGATGGGAAAACACCGTGATACCTTAAAGGATTTGCATACTTTGAAAAGGCCTGGCGTAAAGACAACGAGGAATTAAAGAAACCTACGTACGGCTGATCATGGACTTATGTGGGGGACTAAACACAAGAGTAAGATGTCCTTGGCGTCACCGAGGAGTTTGCAATCAATTTCCGTGTACACCAGCGAAGCGTCTTAAGTCCCTTGATATTTATTACAGTCCTTGATTTCTGCTTAAAGGAAAAGTGACGGACCCCAAAGTACATCAGAGGAAGTAAAAACAATTGATCGAATAGGAAGGTCCAATATCCGAGGAAGCCTTCACGTCAAAGAACCTATCTTAAAGAAAATGGAGCACGACCGGCTCAGTTCGTACTGTCATGTTCAAAGGAGGGATCCTACGAACCCTGTCAAAAAGGCAATATCAATCAACGATCCAATACAAACGCGAAAGAGGGACAGGCCTAAAAACTGCAGAAACGCCAGCATTTGATTGGCCTAAGCGACGAAGTGATTCAAAATCGGGTCGCCTGCCGTTATTTTCTCAGGTCGGACCGGCGGACAAGTAGGATGCAGTTAAGTGGTAACGTAATGATCTCATAATTCCTGATCATAGCCTCGAAGAATGCATCACACATTTTTGTTTATCAAGATCTTAGTTTAGAGCATGTCGATCTGTTCGCATCTTAAACGATGAGCATATTCGAGAACGAATAAGGGTACCTACTTAAATTATCCAAACTTGGAGATAACAAAGTGTCGCTATAGTTACTGCTTTGATGAAATCAGGATTGCCCGTGGTAATCTAAACAAAAGAATTTGAAACCTACAATCAATCCTTTCAAGAAGATGTTTGCAATTGCTTTTTGTCTTATTCGGTTTCTTTTTTGAACCAATTTCAGGGCTTGAAATGTTTAACCCTATTCATTCATTGAATAACTCGAACTCTTGTGGCAGTGATGGTGTTTCTAACATTTTGCTAAAAAAAAAACGTGGCTTTTTATGTTATTGACATTTTGGCTCATCTGTTTTATTTGAGTATTGTACCTGAAAAATTTGGTGCCATTCATCTTTTTATACCATATTCTAAGGGTATATTAATTTTGATGCATAGTTTGTAACATACCTTAATATTGCCCGTAGACCCCTAAAAGTCACTATATTTATGATCAGCATCGATAGTAATATCGATCTAGCCATGTCCGTCGGCAAAAATTAGGCCTTTAAACTGGGCCTAGAGAGCTGAAATTTTAACCATATACTCTCTAGGGTCCCGAAATAATCAAGTTTACGAATTTTTGAAATCCGTCCACAGGCCCACAAACTCAAAAAAACTAAATTTTGGAAAAAATCGAATTTTGAGCTAGAAAGCTAAAATTTTGTTTATATGATCTATGACTCCTAAAACTGCTCGGGATATAAAATTTTCAAAATCCGCCCACTGACACGCCCACAAATAAATAAAACAATTTTATTGAAAAACCAAAATTTGAGCTAGGGAGCTGAAATTTATAATATATACTCTCTAGGGTCCCTTTAAGCTCATGTGTAAATTTTTCAAAATCCGCCTACTGACACGCCCACAATTTAAAAAAAAAACTTTTTTTGAAAATCCAAAGTTTGAGCTAGCGAGCTAAAATTTATAATATATATACTCTCTAGGGGCCCTTCATGATCATGTGCTATTTTTTTTTAAATCCGCCTGCTGACACGCCCACAATTAAATAAAACAATTTTATTGAAACACCAAAGTTTGAGCTAGGGAGCGTTTTTTTTCGATAAAAGCCTTTAAATGTTATATAACAAAATATGTAGAGCGTTCTTAACAATTCAACCATACTTAGACTTTTGTCACGCCCACTTATGAGGAATAGAAATAAGAATAGGGTATCCAACAGTTCGCCCAAACGGACTGTAGCCCGTCCCTATGTTTAAAAACGAAAAAGATACGAAATAAACAACTACAGACCGATCTCGTTGTTGTTTTCAGCCTGTAAAATCTTTGAGAAACGTATTTACGAGTAAAACAGAGTTTTTGAATATCTAAAAAATTAAGTTCTTTAGTCCACTGCAGTTGAATTTTAGATCAGGTCGTTTTTCCGAATATGCACTCTTAGATTTATGATCCATTCGATTTTTGGTCCTTAAAACGGAGGTTCGGTCTTCGTTGTCGTTTCGGACAACGATGCTCTTCGCTGGAGCATAATTGTCCATCCACTCGATTTGGCCGAGCCAATGAAGTCAACATGTTTTAGCTTTTCGGACTACATCCACATCTTGGTACAGCTCATAGAGTTTGCGATTGTAACTTCTCCTCCATTCGTCCTCCTCGCACACAGGACCAAATATCCAACGGAGTAGTTTTCTTCCGAAAGAATCAAATATGAGCTCTCCTTTCCTGCTTATCATCCAGCACTCGGCGCCATAAAGCACAATACTGACAATGGCACCGTCTGGTTGGAACCACATATCACTGATGTCCAATTCATGCAATTGCTCAAAGAAATAACGTTTTAACATGTCTCTGTAACGAATACCATTTACCGTAACGTGGCGGTCATTTTCATCGACAGCCGAATGACGCCAACGGCATGAAAATCGCACCAAACAGTGACTTTTTGCGGATGAAGTGGTGTTTCATGAAGCACATGAGGGTTCTTACCTGTCCAGTAACGCATATTTTGCTTATTGACGAAGCTGTTTAACCAAACATGCGCGTTATCGCTGAAGATGATTTTGCGATTAAATTCTTTATTTTCTTCCATCATGTCCAGAGCCCGATTCGAGAACGCACGTCGCTTCATATTATGATCAAGTATCTTTAGTTCTTGAGTCAGGGTGTAGGTCAAGATTCTTATGCAAAATTCGCCATAATGTGTTCTGCAAGAGGTCCAATTCTTGAAAACGCGATGAAATTGACTGATTTGGCTGGTTAGCGACGGACGCCTCTACTGCAGCAATCATTTTGTAAACTGCGGGCAAAACGTAGTCTCACTGGCACGGCAACATCAAGCAGCAGACGAGAATTACGGCCGAAAATTGGCGTTAACGATCTTAAAGTTGCGACCACCGACTCGGAATTTCGGTAGTAATTTTTAATTATTTGTAAATGTTGTTCCTTCGTGTACTTCACCATGATGAAAATGTTGATTTTACTGAATATTTTGAAATTGACAGTTTGGCAATCGGTTTAAGGATACGTTCACACTTAAAGTCTGAATTTGTCAAGTCGCTAATGAAAGACCCTTTACTTAGCCTTTCAAGTTGTTTTGCCAAAACGAAGTAGCAACGCGCTTCCTATGGTAATTCTTCGTCGGATTTCCGCCATTAGTGAAGTTGATGTTTACTCCGAGGTAGGTGAACTATCTTACTCGCTCAAAGTTGCTGCTTTCCACATTGGCGTTTTGTCCTTAGCGGTGGATAGATATTTCTTGGTAGCATGTACTTGGTTGAATAAGTCACATGACAGCGCATCTCCTTGCCGGAATCCGGAACAGGTTTGGAATTGTTCGGAAGAGCTTTTTCCATACTGAACATTACACCGCGTGGTTTCCGTGTCAAGCGACACAACTTTATTAGTTTTGACGGAATACTGAATTCGGCCACGCAGAACTCCTAGCGATGAATGCTTTCATATGCGCCTTTAAAGTCTATGAAAAGGTGGTTGGTCTCAACTTGAAATTAGTTGGTCTCTGTCGGACGTGTACATGCCATAGTGTGTTGCAGAACGGCTTCCGACATTCAAACACCCGAACAACGCTTACAAATTATTAAATTTTATTATCAAAATTCGTGCTCTGTGAAAAATGTTTTGCGCGCACTTCGACCATTTTACTTATCACAATTTATTTTTCATTTTCATTTCATTTTTCATTTCATCAAATTCTTTATTTATTTTAACAAAATTCATAGAATTTACATAGACATGGCGATTATGCCGTCTGTCGGGTGAAACATTTCAAAAATAAAGATAAAAAAACATACATATATATTATACATACATACAAGCAAAGTTAAGAGTTTGTTTTAAGTTAAATTTAATTAATTTGAAGAATGTGGAAGAACATAAGAAAAAGAAACTTTGCTGAATCAGTATATTCACAATATTTACTTTAGTTCAATAAAAGGAAAACTGTCTGTAACTATTAAAAATATTAAATTGATTACAAAGTTTCGAAACTATTTCGGTAAGAGAGAGCATGCTTGCAGTACTGAAGTAAAATAGACCAACCAAAAGAGCCATTCAAGATGTCTCTACACACACTAATAGAAAACGAGCTTACATTGAAATAAAACCTGCGGATTTCTTGCAAAAGAAGGCAAACAGCGAGAAAATGGCATATCCTCTCTCTCATTTCTGTTACAGAGGGTACACAGATCAGAGGTCGAGTTTCTATGGGGAACGAAATTGAGTGTGAGAATTTCAACCCTAGCCCTAAAAATGGTACTTATGGAAGAAGCGGAGTGACCATTAGAAAAGTAGCTATTATCCAAACGATGGCTTAAGTTTTTGTAAATATGTCTTGAGTTCGAGGAGGAAGCGCGGGCCAGGCATTGCAGATACTTCGTTTCATCAATTACATCATATATCACATCAGAGAACATTCCGTTCCATTCATCAACGTTAGAATCACTCAGATTTAGGCTTACTTCGTGGGAGAGCGCAAGTTGGTTCCATTCCTTGAACGGGGAAGCATTAGTTCGGAGGAGAGACGACAATATTGTCTTGTGTAAGTTGTTACCATTCCTCCTCATAACTCTGGTGATATATTCTGAGTGGGCTTTTAGATTCTGGATGTAAATCGGGGCCAATTTATTTTTCATGGGGATACTTTAAATCACTCGTCTATGCTGACAAGCCAGCCTCAATTCCACTCTTGGAAAACAAAATTACACGTGTTATTAGCGAGATATCAGCCCATATGCTAGAGAAAGTGACTCAAAAACGGATTCTCCGTATGGAACACTTAAAACGTGCTCGTGATCCACATTTACATGAAATAATCTATAGAAAGTAAATGGCAAGTTTTGATTTATCAACTCAAATGAACATTTTATACCCTTTTGCAATGTTCTTGTGTTTTTTTTTTTGGCAATTAAAAATCAAACGCTTAAAAATCACCCATTATAACGAAATCAAGTAAATGAAGGGAAAGTGATCGTTCCTACCAACTGTTCCTTATAAGCGAGTTCGCTGTATGATACTTCGACTGTTTATAAAAATTTCACATTCTAACTGCTTAATGGTAGTTTCACCAACATAAAAACAAAACGTCAAAACTGAATAGCAGCAATTTTGTCGTTCCATTGGGTTTCAGTGTTAGGGAATCCCCGAGTGGAACAAAATGTAAATGCGATCAATCTACATAAACAAAATTCGAGAGAACTTTGTGAATGCGTTTAAAATTTAATTACTTCTGAACTGATTAATTTACTCCTAGGAATTTTGGGATCTATTTTTTACCACGTTTCATAACAGTTTGATGATAACAATAATAAACCGAGCTCGGCTTAATTGTTGTTTAAAATGTTGTAACCAGTGCACGTTTTAATCGACTTTTAGCTAGTCCTAAACTGATTTTTCTAGTTTATCGATTTGTGAATTTTTAAATGCCCTCATCTATTGTGCTATGTACACGTAGTTCTATTCGCATATTCACTTCTCATGGTTGCTCAAATATTTCCGATAACAACAGAAAATAAAAATTTGCCTTACCTCAAAGCCCTTTGGGAAGCAATTTTCGATTCATTGTTCTGGAGTGGCATCGGCTTAGGTGATAGTTGATAGTTGACAATCAAAATCATCGCTTTGTTTCATGTGCATTATGATCTATTATCGAATTGACAATCGATTTTTGCGATCGATTTGATACGACAGCTATTTAAGTGTCTATTTCATTCATATGTGTTCTCTTCATATTGTTTAAATTTTACTATAAAGATTTTTAAATGTTTAACGTGAAAGAAGAACAAAATAATATAGTATACATATTTGTTTAAAGTTGACAGTGAATATATACAGCGATTTTGTTCAATTTATATTTACACAGTTAGTTGTTCCTTTTGTATGTGGGCAATATTTACTTAATTTTTTTTTTCTAATATTATTTACGCGAAATAAAGGGATGTTTAGTACTCCTATATATAAAGATATGTGTATAGATACATAGTGCGGGCATTAAGAAAATGGGGATAAGGATGCCAGAGAACGAATCGATGCACGTTGGTTTTAAATGTTTGAAAATTAGCATTGATAGGAAAAACAGAGCTGGGAAAGGAATTCCACGTTCGTGTTGTAAGGATTCTTTGTATTTCACTGTACGTCCGAAGGGCTTCAGGGCGAACGGATGCACATTCCTGGCATGGCAGGTATTGCTGGTAAAATTTTTTAAGGGTGGAATGCAGCTGTCTGTTTCGTCTGAGCATTTCTGGTGGAAATATTTATTGCAAGTTTTTGTATACTATGTTGTAGATCCAAATTGAATGAACCAATTCTGGTAAAAATAAATGTTTATAACTCTAAGTGCGGGGAAAACATTTTATGAATCCCCAAGAACGAATGAACATTTTAAGGACGGCTTAACTAACGAGCAGTAGACTAAGTTTAAGAAAGCCCAACAAACACTTACATTTATACTTATACATTGTCAAACAAGACACCAAGATCTTTAATTTCTTATGTTTCACATCTATAAGATAATTGTAGAAAAGTGGGTTAGCCGAGAAAATGTTGCATTGTCTTGTAGTTATCGTAATGATCGTAGTTTTATACACTTTGTTATTCGTCGTATTTGTTTTCATAAATTTGCGAACTTCGAAGCAGGGTTTGGACTTTACTTTTATCAGAGAAGATCCTACTTTACTTACTTAACGGGCGGCTTCCCATCGTCCGGCCTTCCCTGGCTCCGGGCTTTGGCGAGCGAACCTCCTGTACAGCTCGTTCGCTTTTGTATCTTCTCCTCCATTCGCCCTCCTCGCACACAGCACCAAAAATCCGACGGGGTATTCTTCATTCCAAATAATACGGCAACGGTCCATTATACTACCAGGAGAAATCCTCTTTTTTGTGTAGAGGTTATAGAAACAGGGTATTTTTCGTTTCTCTCCTTAAATGGGTGGCGTATGTTGTTGTTCCCAATTGGGATCGAACCTGCACCGCAAACATACTACCCTCTACATCATCGCCACAACTGCATCATAAAGCAGGACTTAGATTCCATAGAGCATGCATTTCCTAAGGTAATTCTGCATCGGATGTTATTCCAAGATAGATGAACTCCTTAACTACCTCAAAATTATTAGGTGCGTCTCGACATGACTGGTATTTTCCAGGTTTCGTCCAGGTCTATTGTCGAACTGCCATGCCGGGGCGGCAACTTCACTGGTACGAGCCGATTAGTTTGTTAGAAAACGACTTCAGACGTCTACACACAAAATGTATGATAGGATCTTATAAAGGGTCTTTCAATAAGGACTTGACAACTTCTTTTTTAAATGAAATGCAAACTACTTGAGATATCTCAAGAAAAATTTATTGGCATATGTCCACCACGGGAACATCTGCAGCGGTCGATACGTTGAACCCAATCTCCGATGACTCGGCAGCATATTTCGACAGATACGGCGCACACAGATATGGCTCTGAGCTCCTCTAACGTCGCCGGCTTGTTGGCATAAACCAATGATTTAATATAGCCCCATAAACAAATCTAGAATAGTTAAATCACACGATCTCGGCGGGTAATCGACTTCAATAATTTAACTATAGGTATCTTATAATTATTGCCTTTCGGCCTAAAAACTATTTTTACGAGTAATCTTACATTATGTTTTGTTTTCATCGCAAAAAGATACTTAAAAACTACCTAATCTACTTAACTTACCTGAAATCTATATATATATAAAAATCAATCCATATTTGTGTTTGTTGACGGTGTTTGGCCAAACGCGTTAACCGATTCCAATGAAAATTTGGTTCCATGAATGCGCATATGAAAGATTGAGACCACACGAACGTTGCAAGCCTATTGTGGTGTTTGTGCGCACTTTCATTCCTGAGATATCGTGTGTTCAATGTTTTATTCAAATAACTCTTATTGAATTATTTTGCATTTTTTTTTGTGAATCGGACATCGGAAAGTTGCCACATTGTGATACCACAATCGGTATGAAAGCGAATGAAAAATGATTCTATCGATGTTTCTTACTTTCGCTTTGATGTTTGATTCGCACAAGTAAGCTGACATAGGCGCCTGCCAGACAACAAGCAGCTACCCTAAGCGGAACAACGAAGTTGTGTGAGAGGCTTAAGCCATGTGCAGTCCCTTTCACCGGTTGAGCTCATATCAGGCAATCTTCAGTATTGGCCTGAGAGTGTTTCTGTGAAGTTTGGTCAAAATCGGTCTTCTTTTTTTAGGCGCAGCAACATACGCCGGATATCCGCTATAGACAATAATAAGGAAGTCTACTCAAACATATTGGACAATAGAATTCTCGGGCACGGGCAAATCCGGGCGGGTGCAGCTAGTAATAAATTTAATTATTATACGTTGGCAATGAGTACTCAGAATCTCAAATGCTTTTCGAGCGCCTGGCAGGCATCGAATTAATCTAACTTATAAACTAAGAGGATGCTACCTAGAGTAACGCACCGTACTGGGAGGGTATGTTGTAGGGGCGTCTGCGCATATTAGATCAATGTTTTGAAATATTGGTTTAATGGGGACCACTTATTGGCTTGAAGTCTATGATTTATCACGACGAATCCGCCCCCTTACATAAGCAATCTTTTGTGCCAGCTGTAATAAATGTCGCAATTTTTCCTTGCCATCATACCTGATCCTATCCATCGCATCTCCTGGATCGCGGTAATATCTGCCTGGACCGCTCGAGCACAGAAGGCGTCCGCACGTTCCAGGTACACACTCTCATATCGTAATCCGTTGACGTTCCGGGTCTGTTGGCCATATGACGGTATTCACTATCTGAGGCTTCTTGTGTCTCTCTCATAATGGTTGTTTGACATGGTCGGGAATTTACCCCGACAACAAAACTTTCCTTTGTTTTGTTTTTTAGACTGGCATTTTTGTTGCGTTTAAAACAAGGCAATACAAAATACATACATTTATTTAGTGGGAACAGTAACCTATCCATAGACCACTTTTTCCAAAAACCCCCACATGACCGAATCGAAAAATCGAATTTAAACTGAATTGAAATTCGAGGCAGATTTTCGCTCTGACCGAATTGAGAGATTGACTTGAAAAAGAATTGAGTGGTTATTGGATACGCTGGCCACATTTCCAAAGAAGAAAAAGAGGCCAAGGTTAAATAATGTAAAAAAGACATGCTAAACCTAATGACTACATTGTAGTATGTCCTACTGATGTTTTTCTGCAAATTGTATTTTATTTAGAAGATTACTGCTAATTGTTTACATTGCATTTATAGCCACATTGAAATTAAAATTCATTTTAGCTGAGCTTTCTTTGAGCCCAATGAAAATGAAAATAAAAGTAAGTACATAATTGCTTTTTGGGGAGTAGATAAATCTGGTGTTAAGCTACATCTCAGAGTTTCAGCTAACAAGCTTGAACCCACAAAACGTGGTTAAAGTCGGTTAACAATCAACAAATATCTTTACCATTTCGAACAGCTTCTAATTTCATAAACTTGACAAAATGACAAATTTTTCATTTTATATAATTTTCCGGGATTCGCTTTCGGGATTTTCAGGATTTTGGCTTTTCGGGATTCTGTCCGACTCCCGTTCCGGCAACGTTGACTTTCTGGCAACATATCGGTGAGAAAGCTTAAGCTAAGGTCATACTGCTGATCATGTGTGCAAAGTTTGCGCCCAGGCATTTTTAACCTTGTAAACTTATTCCAATTATTGTCTTTTTATACTAATAAAACGTGTCCTCGCTTTCTGCCTGTGAAATATGGTCACCGTAACCATATTACACTCCGAACGCAGTACAACTAACTTGAGTAATAACCTCCAGCTTATTATGACCACATTCCAGTGAGCATTCCTGAAATTTTTATACCTTCATAGATGCTTCAATACTTAGTACATTTATTTTAAAACAATTGAATTTATAATAAAAAACGCACCCTCTTAATAAAATAGTTTTTTGAGCGGCAACAAATTTCACAATTTCTGCTGTAGGTTCCTCCGCCACTGTCAATGTTCTTAGTGTCCAACAACTTTCCAAGCTACACATCACGTTCCAAGTTTGAAGAGCTGTACATATACATACATACCTACATAATATGAATGCAAACAAGTCTGTTCCCTCAGCAAGCTGAGTTTTTCTTATTCTTAAATTCTCAGTTTCTTGCATACTCTCATAATGGTTAGGTGACTCATATTTTTCGAATTTATTTCATCTTGGTGAAAATACTCGTATGTAACTCTTGAATTTGTAAATACTCGAGTGTATCGTTTCACTTTTGCATTTCTTTTATAAAAGTTTAAAAATAATTTACAAAACAATTCCTCATACTCGTGAATTGTGATTGCGTGAGAAACTTCAAGTTATAGTGTTACCGTGATACACTTTCAAAAGGCGTTATGAGTGACTATGACATTGCAAATGAACGCAATTCCATTGGAAATAATGAACATTTGTTATTCGTCACTTTGCTAGGAAAATATAAAATTCTCTTGGGAACAGGGAAATCTTACGAATTCAAGGAAAAAAAAGTAGAAGCAGCAACAGCTCTTATTAATGAATACAACATGAAATGTCATAGAAAATTTACTGTTGAGCAAGTTTTTAAAAAAGTATACAACATGAAAGGCCGACTGAGAATGAAGAATCTTAAGAACTTATCAAGAACTAAGAAACTTGATTTTTCCGACTGGGAGCGAAAGTTCATGGATATGTGGGATGCATATGAGATTGGAGACAAAGGTAAGCATATATAGGTTAAATGTTTGATGCACATTGGCGTATTAATTTTGTTTTTGGTTAAGGGGAAATGCTAATAGTAGAAACAGATCAACTTCACTTCGACTTCAACTTTGACAATATGTACTTTTTAATGGGATCAAACACATAAGCATCTCAACTTTGACTTCAACGTTAGACCTAAGTTCAAAGTTAAAGTGCAAATCCCACAAACCTTGAGGCGATGTTTTCAGTTTTCCCAGCATGCAAATGCTTGTATTTTGACATAATTGTTCCTTGTGTTTACAACCGTTTTTTGTTTCGCTCTCGAAGTTGCATTTTTCAATGTACTTTTATTTAAATGTAGGGTGACGTGGTCATAGATGCACCACCCTTTTTTTAAATGATCATAACATTTTGAAAAGTAACTATTTTTGGTTTGTTTTTTGATATCGTTTTGATGGATTAATTATGAAACTACGTACAAAGCTAATTTCTTGATACCACTTGAATATTTTTAGTAAGCATCAGTTGTTCGAAAAATGAGAAATGGTGCATAGTGCACCGTGGTATGTACTAAATGCACCAGTCGTGTGTGTACAATGCACCTGGAAGGTACTTAATGCACCACCAATTTGTTTAAAGAATTAAAACAAACATTTCAACTAATAAACGTATTTTTATTATAACAAAATAACAAAAGAAGCTAAAATAAAAATAAATAAAAAGACTTCATACTCAGAAAAAAATAAATTAATAATAACGCAGTAATTAACGAAAATAGATTATTCAAAGAAAAACAAAACAAAAACTTAAAACTAAATATTTAATTTACACAAAGATTCGGCAAATTTGTATAATGATTGCTGCCGCTTAGTGTTAAATATTAAAACAACCGGTTTCTTCAACAGCTAGTTTAATTCTCAACTCACAATATATTACATGTCTTAACAATAGGTTTACATAAATAAGGAACGGACCATACATCCGTTAACTATGTATAAACTATACTATGCAAGAACTTTACTTCGTAGTTTAGCTTTACTTAAATATGTATACATGACATCACCTCCTTTTTTTTGTTTTTGTTTGTATACTCATAACTTAGACTCTATACCTAAATATTCCGTAAAGACTCTTCAAAACAAAATAAAAGGTTTGCGTATAACCTTAAGAAAATACATTTTTTTCTTTTTCCTTCATGTTATAAATATGTACATACCTTCTTAAGTTTGTTTTGTTTTATTTCTTAGGTTTTCTTCCTCCACGAAGGGTCAGTCACCTTGTCGAGAGTACCATTCCTTCTGAATGGTGCCGGTGTGGAGGCTTAAGGATGCGGATTCAACGGGCTACAATGTCGACGACCTCCGTCGTCAGAAGGGTCACCCATGGCAGGCTGGCCGTTGAATCAGCATCTACTAAGAACTGCCCATAGGACATTCCGTCCGATCCCACTCCCCCTACCCCCATCCTTTCCCTCCCCTAGCTCCCTCTCACTCTCCTTTCTTGTTCCTCTCACTCTCATTTCCTCTCAATCTCCCCTCCTTTATCCACTGGGCTGGACTTAAGGTGTCACTCGACCCGTGCCGATGGTCAGCCTGGCTGAGGGCCCAGTTAAATAAATAGCTCAGTCGCGAACGGAGTATCCGGATACCTGGCGACCTCCGGATCAGCTAGCCTTATCTGTACAATGCGGATCTCTGTACAGACGGACCTTTCTTTCTCCGCTACTCGTGGGAACATAATAATGAACAAAAAACAACAAAAACAAAAACAAAATATTAAGGCCGGTATCCCTTTAAAACCGGACGGTAGTACGGCGACGAAGCTGTCTACCGGATATGCTCATATGGCAGCTGATAGCGGAACTGTGGATAATCGTGGTTCCTCCGTCAGTACTTGCGAGCAAAACAAAAATCTTTCCAGCAGAAGCAGGACTGTGCATAATGGTCCCACCTCTGCTGGCAGCACCCCCCCAGGCAGTGCTCCTAAGCTGCCCCCTGGTATCACCCCTGTTACACTTGTCAGGGGCAAGACTGTGGAAATGCATGGTCCTTCCACTGGCAGTATACGCACGGATGCTACCAAACATAAACACCTTCCTAGTGTTAGTGGGACTGTGCAACATGGTCCGGCTTCCACTGGCGCGTCTTGCAGTAGAGGAGCTCCTCACCGCAACCCCTCCAAGTTGCATTACAAAAACAGACGCAATGCCAATCGTATAATTGGCTCCATCGGCGCTATCCCTGAGATAGATAGATCCCCTGCACAGATCAGCAGACTAGCCTGGGCACAAAACATCATTTCAGGTGACGACAAGACCAGCGGAGACATTGCGTCAAAGCGACAGAGATCGGTGGAGGAGGTCGCTTCGGCCTCCAAGCGCCTGAGGATGCACAACACCAGCATTCCTCCTAACGCGTCCATCGTTAAACCTCACAAGTCTTTTAGCGATGTCCTCAAAAAAGGAATTGTGGTTGCAGTCATCGACCGCAGTGACGCCGACGGCAGGATCTCACTTGAACGGTGGGATCTCATCATGCTCACCCTACTCGAAAACTTCGCCGACTTTTATAAGGACATCCCCGGACCACCGCCAATAATTCACGATGGCGGTTGGTATCAGGGCCGCGTAAAACTCATCGCCTGCGATGATCAACGATCACTGGATCTTTACAAGCTCGAGATCAATAAGCTTGGTGAGCTATGGCCAGGGGCCAAGCTGGTGGTTGTTGCGAGAGAGGATATCCCCTGCCGACCTAGATCGCGTGCCTGGATCCCAGTGAGCCCTTCATCCCCTGAAAGAATTCTCCATCTGATCAAAATCAGCAATCCATCCCTTCCGACTCATGATTGGAAGGTCGCTAAACTGGAGGAACAAAGGGGTTCCTACCGATGTGCTGTCATTGTCATCAATCAGGAATCCCTTGCTCTTCTGGCGGCGACTGCGGGCGTGATTCGGTTCGGATGGAACGACATCACGCTGAGAGTTTACAAGAAGGACGATGTAGACGCTGACAAGCGACCTCATCATCCCTCGGAAACTGTTGTGTCGGGTGTTAGCGCACCTGTCGCCTTCCCCCCCTTAGAGGTTGACATTCCCGAGCCCTCTACAGAACCTACCACGTCTTCAATCCCTGTGATCGACTCTCTGTCGGTCATGGAGACGGACGAAACTCCTGACAAGGATCTTCTGAGGGAAGACGAGCTCCTGAGTTCGTCCTCTGTATTGGAAGACATGTCCAGCAAGGATCTTCTGAGTGAGGATGAGCTTCTCAGCTCGTCCTCTGAATTGGAGGACCTCAACAACACAGTGGTGGGGGTTTCTCTGCAAGATTGTAGCAACAATGCTGCAGATCATACAGATTAACCTCCAACACTCCATTAAGGCTTCGGCCGCCCTTATTCTCCGGTTAACAAAAACTGGAGAAGACTTAGTCTTGGTCCAAGAGCCCTGGGTTGTCAACAACCTGGTTCGTGGACTTAAGACCCCTGGATACTACCCACTATATGTGTCCGACAAAGGTAAACCTAGATCGTGCATATTGGTGAAGAGTACTCTTAATGCATATTTGCTCCCTAATTTCAGCGATCGAGATACGACGGCTGTCAAACTAGAGACTGCTGGTGGTATATACTGGTTGGCATCAGCGTATCTTTCCCACGACAACATGGGACCTCTCCCTGGTGGTAACCTGGAGAGCTTTATCGCGGAAGCAGAGAGGCGAAAAGCTGCACTCATCGTCGGATGCGACGCTAACGCGCATCACATTGCATGGGGCAGCACTGATATTAACAATAGGGGTGAGTCGCTTTATGAATATATTTTAAGAACTAACCTCATTGTGTGCAACACGGGTAATGAACCCACCTTCATAACTAAAAATCGGCAAGAAGTCTTAGACATTACTCTTGTCTCCGTAAGCATCCTCAAAACGATATCGAGTTGGAAAGTTTCGGCTGACCATTCTTTCTCCGACCACCGATATCTCACTTTCAATCTTGACAACGCGGACACCCCTCGCCAATCAGCATTCCGAAACCCTCGGAAAACAGACTGGCCCAAATACAGGGATATTATGCGTGTACATATTACCTCTGAACTATTAAGTCCCCCTTGCAATCCTAGCGAGCTTGACGACAAGGTTAATAAGCTCACCAGGGCTTTTAATCTAGCGATGGCTGCTTCCTGCCCCCTCATATTACCCAGGGGGAAAAAGAAGCCTCACTGGTGGTTACCTGTATTAGGACCACTGAGAAATGATTGCAGGAGACTTTTCAATCGCGCCAAAAGCTCAAGATCCAACACTGACTGGGACTCCTATAAGACTTCCCTCAAAATATATAAAAAAGAACTTAGGAGAGCCAAAAGATCATCGTGGAGACTCTTCTGTGGCAAAATAGAAGAATCCTCGGAGGCATCAAGGCTAAGAAAAATCCTTGCTTCAAATCCAACTATGCCCAGCTGCCTAAAGAAAGCAGATGGCTCGTGGACTACATCTAGCGAGGAATCGCTCAATCTGCTACTTGATACACATTTCCCAGGTAGCTCTAATATTACCGATCATAGCAACCTAAACAGGTCACCTATGTTTTTACAGGTAACAAATTCTCAGTGTCAGAGTCTGATAACTAGGGACAAGCTTCTTTGGGCGCTACAAAGCTTCAAGCCCTTCAAGTCTGCAGGACCTGACGGCATAATACCAGCCGAACTTCAGATGACTTCGGATATCATCCTTCCAACTCTGGAGATGATTCTGACAAGTTGCTTAAAGCTGATCCACATTCCTCAGGCTTGGAGAGAAGTAAAAGTGGTTTTCATACCCAAAGTAGGCAAATACTCCCATGTTAATCCCAAAGACCTCAGACCTATCAGTCTATCATCTTTCCTCCTCAAAACACTGGAGCGTCTGATTGATATCCATCTTCGTATGAACATAAACCCGCAACTGCTGTCTGCGGCCCAACACGCGTACAATAAGGGTAAATCGGTGGAAACCGCCCTTCACTCCTTGGTACGCACTATTGAATACTCCCTCTACCACAAGGAATACACTATGGTTGCTTTCCTAGACATAGAAGGCGCTTTCAACAACGTAAACACATCTGCAATCGCAAATGCACTGACAGAACTGAATGTGAATGGCTCGCTTGGGGAACTGATCAATCTTTTGCTCTCAAGCAGGATTATCAATTCGAAACTGGGCGATTCATCCGCTAGGAGGTCTGTCAGTAGGGGTACGCCACAAGGTGGTGTCCTTTCCCCCCTTCTGTGGAACTTGGTGGTGAATAAACTACTGACATGCCTGGAGGGGGAGGGTTGCAGGGCGATTGCCTATGCGGATGACGTTGCTATTGCCGTCTCAGGGAAATACCTCAACACCCTAAAAGAGCTACTTCAAAATGCTCTCAATAAGCTGACAAGTTGGGCAAGAAGATGTGGGCTGGGGGTTAACCCTCATAAAACCGAACTTGTCCTCTTCTCCAGGAAATATAAAATCCCTCACATCGATCCTCCTTCCATTAACGGTACGAGCTTAACATTTTCCGATGAAGCCAAATTCCTGGGTCTTATCCTCGATAGGAAGTTAAGCTGGAAACCCAACTTACAAGAAAGAGTAAAAAAAGCGACAGTAGCACTTTTCTCTTGCAAAAAAGCCATCGGTAATAAGTGGGGCCTTCAACCCCGCATATCTCACTGGCTATACGTTTCGGTAGTGAGACCGATTCTGACATACGGGGCGGTTGTCTGGTGGACTGCTCTTGATAAAGCGGTAAACCGAGATAAGCTAAGCAAGGTGCAACGTACAGCTTGTCTGTGTATCAGCGGAGCACTCCGTACGACCCCCTCCGCCGCACTAGACATCTTACTGCATCTGACACCCCTGGATATTTTTAGCAGGCAGATGGCTGCCTGCTCCGCTGTCCGCCTAAAAGCCACCTCACAGTGGATCAATTCGAACATTGGCCACTCTATCATTTTGGACTCACTTGGGTCCGTACCTAGAAACATCGACTACACCACACCCCAACTACAGTTCGAAAAGAAGTTCCAAATCACTATCCCCACCAGATCATTCTGGGAGGATGCTGGTTGCACGGAAGTTAAATCGATCCACTTTTACACCGACGGATCAAAAACTAGCGAGGGGGTAGGTGGGGGTGTTTACTCAGAAAGACTAAATATCAGTCTCTCCTTCCGTCTTCCTGATCATTGTAGCGTGTTCCAGGCGGAAATCATGGCGATTAAGGAAGTCCTGTCGTGGCTGAAGAGAAATGTGATATCCGCTAAGGATATCTGCATTTTCTCGGATAGTCAAGCCGCGCTAAAATCCCTGGACTCAGTCTCTCACAATTCCATCGTAGCCTTAGACTGCCGTTCATCTCTGCAAGAGATGGCAGAGCAGTTCAATATTCACCTTTGTTGGGTGCCGGGGCATAGAGACATCCCAGGGAATTGTAGGGCAGACGAACTCGCCAAAAACGGAACCACATTACCTCTTCTACCTGAGAAAGGTTTTTTAGGTATGCCTATTGCTACTTGCAAACTTATGTTCAAGCTATCCGCAGTCGAGAGTACAAACCTCAGGTGGACAGGTAGTGATACATGTCTAGCGACTAAGGAGATCTGGCCAAAGCTGGATCTGCGACGCTCTTTGAGTTTGATCTCACTCAACAGACTGCACATTGGCTCTGTCATAGGTGTCATCACAGGACACTGTCTAATAGGCAGGCACGCATCAAGGCTCGGCGTTTACTCAAACGACTTCTGCAGAAGCTGCAGGGATGAGGAGGAGGAGGAGACTACGTCTCATCTCCTCTGCACATGTCCTGCACTCTCCCATAAAAGAAATCTCTACCTAGGAGCCTTCTTCGTCAACGAACTCAGTGACTTAGCTAATACAGATGTTAGAAGTCTATCGCGCTTCATTAGAAGCTCCAAATGGTTTTAGCGAGTAGGGGTCGAAAAACCCGATCCATGTGGCATCACAACGGACCTCATTGGTCTAAGTGGGTTGGCTTTTTGCTAACAGCCACTTCAACCTAACCTAGGTTTTCTTGGACGTAGTTTTGAAGTGTAATCTTTATCTTTAATCTCTTTCTTATTTCCGTGAAACTTTTCCTCTTTTATCTCTTTCTCTTCGTCTTCTTCCTTATGAAAAGTTAAACTCCCGCTTTCACCCCCTCTTACAATATTTTCAACTTCCTTGTCATTATTACTTTTGTTATTTACATTTTGTTTCGGAATATATGTATCAATTTCAGAACTCTTTAATTATTTCTATGAACAACTTTCCGTCTGCCATTAAATTCAATTATGTAAAGCAAATTACTCTTTCGCGTTACTATTACTGCTGATCTCCAGTTTGCATAACATTTTTCTGGATTCAAGTACAAAACCTTTTGATTAGGTACAAAATCGAAAGAATTATTTTTGTGTTTTAAAAATTGCTCATAGACCTCCAATTTCTTGTCCTTATATTTGTTCTGAATTATATTATCTAATGTACTTTCTTTAAGAGGGTTTATATATGTAAGCAAGGTTCTTGGTTTAAAAGAAAAAATAATTTCACTTGGCGATATTCCGGTTACCGTGGTCGGAGTATTTCTGTATTTAAATAAAAAATTCAGTATCTTAGCTTCGAGGGAAAACTTATCTGGCTTAGATTCATTTAAATATGCAACTAATGCTTTTTTGGCAGTACCGACCGCTCTTTCTGCTAGTCCATTGCTCTCGGGATGATATGTCGGACTTGGAAAATATTCAACTCCATTGGTTTTTAAAAATAATTGAAATGCCCCACTAGAGAACTGAGGACCATTGTCACTTACTAACGTTTTACAAAACCCAAATGTTGCAAATAGATTTTTCAATTTATCAATCACGGACAAAGCTGTAGTTTTTGTCAGAATGTAAATAGAGATCCATTTGCTAAAATCATCCACTGCTATTAAAAAATCGTTTCCACCAAACTGAAACAAATCGATATGCATGCGTTCGAAAGGAAAAGTTGTTTTGTTCCATGTAAAATTTGGACATTCTTTTGTTCTACTTTGACCTTTTTGACATGACCCACAATTTTTCACAAAACTTTCAATTTGTTTGTCTATGGCTGGCCACCAAACACTATCTCTAGCCAATAATTTCATCCGAATAATTCCCACATGCTGATCATGCAAAATATCTAGCACTTTCTCCTGAAAAAATTTCGGGACCACAACTCTGTCTCCATAGAATAAACAGTTTTCCTTCATGCTTATTGATCTCCTAACTCTATAAAATGAAATAAGTCCTAAATTGTTTTCATTTTTACAGTTAAAGTTTAACCACCCTTCCTTTGTGTACTGCATTACTCTAACCAGTGTCAAATCTTTTCCCGTAGCAATTCCTATTTCTTTTATATTTATTGGAAAAAATTCACCCATTCCAAAATAATTCAAATTATATTCATCGACCCCAGTCGGTCTTTCTTGCGGTAATCGCGACAATCCGTCTGCATTTTGTAGTTTTTTCCCAGGTCTGTATTTTATTTGACAATTATAAGAGGATAAAAACAAAATCCATCTGTGAAATCGAATCGACACAATATTACTCAAAGCTTTCTGATCGCCCAGTAAACTCTCAAGAGGTTTATGGTCAGTGTAAACCGTAAACTGATGACCGAACACAAATTTGTGGAACCTCTTTATCGCAAAAATAACTGCGAGGGCTTCACGATCCAGCTGCGAATAATTTTTTTCTGCTGCGCTTAGCGTTGCAGAGACCATGTAACACGGTTTCTCCAAATCAAATTCCACGACACTGAGAATCGCTCCAACACCGTACGGTGAAGCATCGCACGTGATAACGATAGGGCGCTGTGGATTAAAATGAGCCAATAAACTGTTGTTTGACAACAAGAGCTTACTGTTATCAAAAGCTTTGATACATTTTTCATCCCATATAAATGGAATATTCTTTTGTAATAGGCTATACAGTGGACTTAAGAGATCAGCTGAGTTCGGCAAGAACTTTGAATAATAATTGATTAACCCTAGATAACTCTGCAGCTGCTCTTTGTTTTTAGGCTGGGGTGCAGACAATATAGCCTAACTTTTTGCTTTTGAAGGACTTATACCACTACCGGATATAATATGTCCTAGGTATTCTAAGCTTGTCTGAAAAAATTTACATTTCTCCCAGTTTACGTGCACATTATACTCTTCCAACCGTTTAAGAACATTCCACATCTTGGACTTACACTCTTGAACCGACTTTCCTGCTACCAGGATATCATCAATGTATACTTGTACACCTTCTAAGTTGTTGAGAATAGTGTCCATAGTCTTCTGGAATTCCATTGGCGCTACCGAAACACCATGGGCATCCGTAGAAATTTATATAACCCTTTGTATGTGTTAACGACTAAGAAATGTTGTGAGTTCTCATCAACTCTTAACTGAAGGTATGCATGCTTTAAATCTAACGAACAAAAGAAATGGTTTCCACTCAATCCGGCTAAGATTTCGTCAACAAGGGGAAATGGATAAACATTCAATTCGATTGCCGGATTGACGGTAACTTTGAAATTTCCGCACAGTCTAACCGTTTTGTTTTTTTTTTAAACACAGACTAATGGTGCTGCCCATTTACTATACCGAATTGGTTCGATAATTCCTTCATCGCACATTCTTCCTAACTCTTCCTCTATTTGTGGCCTCAAACTTAAAGGAGTGGTATAAGGTTTGTAAAATTTAGCTTTTGCATTCGGATCGATTACTATTTCGGCCTTAAAATCTTTAATTGGTTCTGACGAACTTTAAAATAATTTTGGAAAACTAACCTTAATTTCACTTATAATCTCTGATACACACTTATTATCACTAATTACCGAGTTCATACTAGCATTCGAGTCCGAGTCTCCAAAATATTTTCTCCACTTAGGTAAAATTTCGTCCAGCCAGTTTCTCCCTAAAAGCGGTTTGAAGTTACTTTATTACCACTAACGGCAATTTGTACTTCTCCTCTACTGTAACCGAAATAGTGCCAATTACATTCACCCCTTCACCTGTAACGACCTGTAAAGTAGGATAATTATTACCAGTTTGTAAACATGCATTTGGGAAAAAAACTAAATAATCAAATTTTGATATCACAGACACCACTGCCCCCGTATCGATCTCCATATTGATGATTTGCCCCTCGATGTTGACATCTCTGCTCAATGGTTGACCACTGATGTTCATCCAATGCAACGTCCCTAGCTTCAACTCGTTTACATGCGCTTTCTGGTCGTACCTGCTGCTGTTGTTTTTTGTCCTGTTTTGCTGTGCCGTTTGTTTGAAGAAACATGCTTTCGCAGAATGTCCTTTTCGACTGCAACTGAAGCAAATCCACTCCCGAGCGGGACAATTACCTTTTGTATGCTTCGTAGTACACTTATTGCATTTAGGCAAATTGCTGCTTCCTGCACTGTGCTTCGCGTACAATTTGTTTATTTCGTAGGATGAGTTCATTTTTCTCTGCTCTCTGTTGACAAGTTCAAATGACTGCGCGATATCACATGCTGTGTCCCACACTAGATCTTTGGTTGACAATAATTTGGGTTGGAGTTTTTCATTTCTTACACCACTAACTAATCGATCACGTAGTGCTTCATGCAAAAATACATTAAATCCGCAATTTGCAGCCAACAATTTAAGGTTGAAAATGTACTCCTCAATAGTTTGCCCTTGTTTTTGTGAGCACGTGTAGAATTTGAACCTGTCAGCGATTAGATTTCTCGTGGGCGCAAAATTTGGTTTGATTGCTGCAATTAATTCCTTATATGCTTTGGACGTCGGTTTTTCTGGCAAAAGTACAGACTTTATCCGTTTATATGCATCTGGACCAACCAAGGTTACAAATAACGCAACTTTGCGATCCTCCTTGATTTCATTTATTTGGAACAGTTGCTCCATCCTTTCCAAGTATTCGTCGAAATCATCTCCGATACTGAATTGTTCGATGTATCCAATTAATACCATCTTACTAAATTGTTCGATATTTTATACAAAATGATCACTCAACTTCAACACTTTAATTTCACGTGTAAGGTTCTTTTTTTTAATCCTCGTCGCCAATGTTAAATATTAAAACAACCGGTTTCTTCAACAGCTAGTTTAATTCTCAACTCACAATATATTACATGTCTTAACAATAGGTTTACATAAATAAGGAACGGACCATACATCCGTTAACTATGTATAAACTATACTATGCAAGAACTTTACTTCGTAGTTTAGCTTTACTTAAATATGTATACATGACACTTAGTTGATCCCGATACAGTAGGGTACTTAAAAACGTATTTTATGTCTTCCGCATTGACCAAAGCAAAATCTGGAACTTGTGGCATACAAAAAGTCTCATTGGTCTTTGATTTGAGTCTCAAGAATGAGATAAACCACTCGTTACGACTGTTTTTGGGTTCTACAATTTTTCGCACATAGAAAACATTAATTTTTTTGCTTTAAAAGTTAGGGGGAGAGGGGGCACATTGATACAGTGGGATCATTGATACAGTGCTTGTAGCTTTCCACTGGAAGTATTGAACATATTCTTACTTACACCTACTATACATAGCAAAATACGAAGAGATGCAAACAATTTTTGTTCCCGCCATTTCAGTTTCAAATTGACTAGTAAAGTGGTTGCACGTGTTTTCGCATCTGTCAAGTGAAATATTGTTTTTTTTTTAAATAAACTTTTTGTGGAACTTTTAGGAAAAATTTCAGCTACCTCTGTCTTAAAGGTAAGTTAAATATGTTTAGTTTATTAATTGTTATAAATAGTAAACTAGCGATTAGTTTTTTTTCATAAGACTAGTTTTTATTAAAAGTGAGGCGATGGGGCAGATTCATTCACCAAGTGTGGGGCACATCGATGTGTATCAATGTGCCTCACACTTGGTGAATGAATCTGCCCCATACTGTCCATGAGAAAATGTTTATGTTAAGTTTTATAAAGAAAAATCTTTTCATGGTGTTTTAGGAACAAAATGGTTAGAAACTACGTAAAGAAAACTGAAACAGCTAATATCAATGAAATCCACATAGGCTTAGCAATTTCCGAGGTTTTAGAGGGAAAACTTTCCATAAGAAAATCAGCTGAACGCTACAACTTAAAACCAGCCACTTTGCAGCATAGAATTGAAAAACAAAAAAAAATATATGCAAATAAAATAGAAGTCAAATGTTTTTCGTCTAAATATTGCTCGCAACAAGTGTTCAATGTGAACCAAGAGAAAAGATGCTTAATGACTACATAATAAAATGCAGTAAAATGCATTATGGGTTGGTATTAATCCAAGTGCAAAAGCTGGCCTACGAATATGACAAAAAATTAGGTTGTCAGTACCCTACATCTTGGGATGATGCAAAATGCGCTGCCATTGATTGGACAAAAGGATTTCGTAAAAGAAACAGAAATATTAGCTTGCGAAAACCCGAAAACACAAGCATTGCTCGGTCAGTTTCATTTAATAAGACTGCAGTTTCTGTATTTTACGAAAATCTTGAAGACCTTTTGAAACGGTATAATTTCACACCTGACAGGATACTAAACTTCGACGAAACCGGAATCACCACCATTCTTTGCACACCAAAAGTATTGGCTGACAAAACACAGCGGCAAGTAGGCCAAATTGTGTCAGCAGAGAGAGGAGAACTGGTAACTTTCGGTGTGATTATACTCGTAACTCCAATGGGAAATACTGTTCCACCTGTCTTTGTCTTTCCGCGAGTTAAGTATAAGGACTATTTTCTGTCTGGTGCACCAGAAGGAAGCCTGGGTCTATCGTCGAGAACTGGATGAATAAATAGTGAACTTTTTTTTGGAAGTTCTAAAACACATTCAAAGGTACATGAATTGTTCAAAACAGATGCCGATCCTGCTGATGTGCGATAACCACGAGTCTCATATCACTATTGAGGCAGTCAATTACGCGCGGGAAATTGGAATTGTTTATTTGTCTTTTCCGCCTCATACATCGCACAGGTTGCAACCACTTGATGTGGCAGTATATGGTCCGTTTAAGTCAAAGCTAAAGGTAGCTTTTAACGACTAGCATATTAAACACCCAGGACGATCTTTAACTATATACGACGTTCCAGCACTGGCAAAGATTGCTTATTTTGAGTCATTTAAGGCAAAAAATATTACTAGCGGTTTTTCCAAGCCGGGTATTCACCCATTTAATAAACTTGTCTTTTCTGATGAAGATTTTGCACCTGTCGATATATTTTTAAACCAACATACCGAAACCGTTTCCACCAACGAAGTAAGTTCTATTATGACTGTGCCAGATGCCTCTCTTTCCCAGCCTGCGTCTTTAACGTTGCCTCCGTCACAAATGCCGCAAATCCAGGAAGACTACCCGATACTGGATATGCCTTCGACTTCAAGAGCAGCAATGGCAAGTCTTTCTCAGCCTGCTAGATCAACACCACCACCACCATCGGCGTCAAAAATGCTGCAAAACAATGTTCTGCCTTTGACTCCAAAAGCGATGCAACTCTCGGATCCAACCGCGTTTGAGCCTACTTCACCACCGCTATCGAAAATCTGCATAACTCCTGAAAGTGTGAGACCATTCCCTAAAGCAAATAAAACATCAATTAAAAGAAAAGGAAGGGAAAAAGGAAAATCGAGGATATATACCTACCGATAGCCCAGAAAAAAAAGGCTCGAGGACATTAAAAGATTAAAAAACCAAAATCTTTTAGTTAAACAAGAAAAACAAAAATGAAAAAATATAAAGTCAGCTAAGGAGTTACTAGGCTTAGCAAAAACAGCAAAAAAAAGAAAAGTAAAGAAAGTATTGTACGAGTCAGATTCATCGAGTTCGTCCAGCTACTTTGAAACGAAGGAAACTTCATCAAATTCTGAATTTTGCCCATCATCTGATAATGACGATTCTATAGCTGAGATTACTGAGCCAAATCCCGATAAAATTAATAAAGAAGATTTCGTCCTTATAAAGCTTGAAAATTCAAAAACAGTCAAGCACTTTGTTGGCAAAATTGTTTTTAAATACGGTTGTGGCGATTTTCAAGTTTCCTACTTAAGGAAAAAACCTTCGGGAACATTTGTTTTTCCAGACGTAAAAGATGAAGCTTCGGTTCATATTTCAGATATTTTCTTGCTGTTGCCGAAACCTTCCATCATAAATGGTACTAACAGGATGTCATCTCTTCTTAAATTTGAGATCGATCTTTCATCTTATCGGTTGTAGAAAACCAGTTCGCAACTTTTTTGAAGGTAGGTAACGCTCTTTTGCCTAAAATATGTGTTTTGATTTAATTTTGTGTATTATATTTCAGGTTCTGCTGTAGGTATGTTAGTGTTCTACGTTATCGTGATATTTGGATTATTAGATGCAATATTTATGTTCCTACTTTATTTAATTACCTAATTTATTATTATTTTTGTTTTGTTACTTTGGAAAAATATTTAATTTAATATTTAAAACCATAAAAAGTCTGATTTTGCTTTTTTTAACTAAATTTGTATAACAAATAAATGCGATAAAGTAAAAAAACAATTTGTTTTAAGACTAAATTTGCTATCTTTTATATGATGAGGGTAAGTATTTTCCGAATCAACGTGCCCCATTTTCATATCAATCTGCCCCGCCTCAGGGGCACATTGATATAAAATTCTTCTTTTTAAAAAAGGAGTGCAGAAAAGTGTTTAACATATTTAAACAAAAAATTCAATTGAAAAAAGTTAGAAAATTATCTAGCCTTTAAAATGAATCTTTTAAGTTAACGTCAAATCAAATGAAAAACATGTTTTTTCATTATTGAATGAAAATCGAATCAATGTACAGTGTGATAAGAAATACCAACATCTTTGGCAGCCCCTCGAATCGACATTCCGCCTTCGATACTTGTGAGTGCTTTTTTCATTTGATCTTTCGTATGGGTTCCCTTCTTCCGCCCTGAAACTGGCTTTCGTGGCATCTTTAACAAAAACAGAAAAGCTTATTTTCGTTGTATTCGTGCAAAGTTTAAGATCGTTTTCTCGAAACAGGTTTTAAAATCGATCGAAATAAATGGGTCTAAATAACAATTGTCTAGGTGCACAATGCACCACGGTGCATTTAACACTATGCTTATCTGGTGCATTATGCACCACTAAGTAATTTTTGTTAAAAATTAAAATAATCCAAAAACAAAGTAACTAAACTATAAACAATTTATCTTAAAATATTATTAAAAAAACAAATAACCGTATTATTAATGTCAAACGAAGAAACTCTTGACTTCCACATAGACATTAAAAAAATAAACTCAGCCTTAATTTTTTGTTTTCCACTTGATATTTATAAAAAAACTTCGCACACGTCTGCCAACAAAGATCAACACTACCAGACTGAAATCTAAGGAAGTTATTTAAAGTGGCGGTTATATTTGAAAAAGGTTGCCACCCATACAGTTGCCGGTAAGGTACATACAGCTGGTGCATTTATGACCACGTCACCCTACACACCAACTAGTACTTTCATTTTGAACTATTTTGATTTGGGGTTTTATAATATAACATAAAATATACTTGAACCGAATGTAAGAATATGGCATACTCATATTTTTGCAAAAGACTCGAAATTCGACACATTAAAAAAGTGGCTATATCTCAAAAACCTGTGAATTGGTTTCAAATATATAAATTAGTTATTCGCCCCAAAACAAAATCCGAGATTTCGCTAAATCACTCGAAATCTACAGCCAAATTAGAAGATTTTGAAAATTTCGAAATCTCTTGCTTTTTGAAGATTTCAGTGAAATCACCTCGTCGGATGGTTAGGAAGCAAACATACCTCTCGATGCAATCATCACTTTTCACCAAGGTTCGCAGAACGATAAAATATGATTCGTTCTCTCATGAAAAGTTCGCAAAGGAATTTTATTTCTGATTCGATCGCGAAACTTATTTTTCGGTTCGTTTAAAAATAAAATTCGTTTTCACGATCGAATCAAATCTGTTGCGATCTGTAAAATATAGTTCGTTCCCGAATTTATCACGTGCGAACTATTGGAGATCCGTTCGCGAATGGTTCTCATAAGAAAAAAAAGGTTATTTTAAATGAAAATTATATTACATATTTTAATATTGAAAGAACATGAGTGAAAAGTATTTTTATTACATATTACGGGATTTCCTGTCCTGCACGTCCAGCGATGCTCCCCTCTGCAGCCCTTCCAGGAAGCAGGCGGCCCTCAGGAAAAAGCTGAAGAAGCTCTCTCTTGAGGAATGAGAGAAGGCTCCTTCCGGCTGCTCCTCGGAGGATTCCGCGACTGATGAGCTCTGCGAATCGGTTAGCGTTGAAACCACCAAGGAATCAGGCTGTACGAAGCGAAAGAAACTGAAGAGTGGTAAGACGAAGAATCGAGGAGGAATGGTGGACTCGGAGAGTAGGGTTGCAGTAAATGCCGAACCCAAACCTGTTGGCCCCGTACCTATTGCCTCTGATCTGGCCGCTCCCAATGTCTCAGAGACGGTCACTGAAACAGAGAAGTCTGTGAAGGTGACGGACACAAGAGTGGCTAAGGGGTCACCTAAGGTAGCTGGTGCAGCATCCAAAGGCACAAAGAGGTCTTGCACTAGCAATGATGCAGGACCCCCCCTACCACGGACGGCCCTGTCTGGTTTGCAATTGGCGGTTGTTTTCCCGGGTGATCACCTGAGGAAGTATACTGCGGAAAACATCTGCATTCTGGACAAGGCCTTGAAGGACGCTGTAAGGAGGCGAGTCAAGGAAGGCAATAGCCCGGCGTTTGAACGCATCATCAAGACTAATGGAGGCTTTGTCCTCTGCTGTAGTGATGAAGCCACGAATGCGTGGGTCAGAGCTGATCTTGCTCGGATTTTCCCTAAGCTTGACGGGAGTGACCTTGTCTGTCTTCACCCGTCAGAGCTAGTGGGATATACCAAGATGAAGGTCTTTGTCCCAGAAACTGATCTGGAGACTAAGGAAATCATCGATCTTCTCAAGGGTCAAAACCCGGGTCTATCCACCGATAAGTGGAGGGTCTATCACTTCAACAAAATGAAGGATGGCCGTCTGTATACTTTTGGTGTTGATGACGATTCGGCGAAGATGCTTGGGAAGTGCTCTTACCGGCCTTTTTTCCTCACTGGTCGCCTGTTCTTCAGGCCAGAAAAGAGGGGAGAGAAGGCTGGAACTTCCAGTGGTAATTAGCTCTATGGCTAGCTCATCACTGGAGGTCCTTCAAATCAACTTGCAACATTCCAAGGCGGCTTCACCTACATTGTGTCGTCGTCTTGGAAAACTGCATACAGAGGTGTGCCTCATACAGGAACCTTATCTGTATAAGGGGGCGGTAAGTGGCATCTCGGGTGTATCAGGAGCAATTTTTGTAAAGCCTGGGATTGTTAATACTCGCACGTGCATCTTTGTAGCAAAGGGCTTAGATGCTAGTCTTATGCCTGAGTTCAGTTCTCGAGACTGTACAGCTATTAAAATGTGTCTTAAGCGAGGAGGGTTGGTTGCTGAGATTATTTTAGCCTCAGTGTACCTCCCATTTGACTCACTGGCCCCACCTCCAACGGTGGAACTGGTAAGGCTTGTCGAGCATGCCCGACGAGGTGACAAGCATTTGATCGTTGGTATGGACGCGAACGCGCATCATCGCGTTTGGGGTAGTACTGACTCAAATAGCAGGGGTGAATCCCTACTAAACTTCTTTGCTGCCAGCCAGCTCGATATACTGAACACTGGTAATGAGCCAACCTTTGTCACTCGGCTGAGGCGGCAAGTTATTGACGTGACAGTAGCAACAGCGCTGACAGTTCTTGCACTGGACGATGTCGTTGTTTTTGAGGCGCTCCCAGTGGATCCGTTGGTTTAGCAGAAGTGTTTTCCTGTAGACTTCGGTGACGTCAAATGCCTTGCTTATCTCCACAACAAAGCAGTTAAAAGTTTTGATCTTGGCTCTTGCTGACTTGAATAGGGAAACTTTTAGCACAGGAACCCCTTCTGCTTTGAGTTCCTCTTCAACTTCGGCAGTGCTGTATGAGAAATGAATTCCTTTCAGCATCATAATAGTCCTTCGATCTTCTCGTGGGGTAAACCAATGATGTTGTATTTTCCTTGACTTGAGGAACGTCCTGATGGCATCAAAACCTTCACGGGTAATGGCGTTAATGATCGTCTTTGTTGTGCTTATGTTTTTGAGAGTGAACTCAATTTTCAAGTTCTTGGCGTATCTGCTGATTTCGGCGATATTTCCAGAAAAGCAGATAATTGGTGGCATTCCGGATTTCTTCTTTGGACCTGATTTTGGGGCTGCTGTTGTTGTTGCTTGAGTCTTTGATGTTGTTGCTTGAGTCTTTGATGTTGTTGCTTGAGTCTTTGATGTTGTTACGTTGGCAGAGGTGATGTTGTGATTGGCAGAGTTGTTGTTGTTGTTGTTGTTGCGGCAGGCACAGTTGATGTCGTTGTTGGCGATGTTCCAGTGGCCACACTGTTTTCCAATTTCGACTTCTTGGTTGAGCTATTAGATGATTTTTTTGCTCTTTTTTGTCCCACAATTGGTGACGCTCCGCGGCTTGATTCATCTGAAACTTCATCCTCGTTGTCGCTGGCAAGAATTACTTCGCCGTTATTGGCTGGTGGGCTATTTGGATTTTGTTCATCTTCGTAGTCGGATTCTTCAGTGCTGGATTCTTGGCTTCCCTCAGTATCCATAAAATCGTCATTGCTTTCTTCTTCTTCTTCTACCTCTTGCTCGCTAGGTACCTCTTCGGAGAATTGCTCGAACATTCTTCGAATTTTTCCCCCGCAGTTTGGTCCCAGGTAGTTTTTAATTTGCTTTAAAAGCGATTCAAGGGCATCGAGAGCCGACTCAGGTGTCAGTCATCTACCTGCCATATCGTCGCTTTTATTGCAGTACTTTGTTTTGTTGTTTAATGATCCCTTTTATTTTTGGGACACTCAGTCACACTGACAGGTAATATTTTAATAAAAACTTTTACTTGTCAGTATGATCAGGTACACAAAAATATATGTTTTCTGATAATAAAATGCTGTCCGTGCACAACCGTTCAGTGCTGTGTCTGGCAGATGTCTCTTGAGTGAATAATCTATTGTTACGATTAGGAAATTATTTTTATTCAATCTAATATGTACAAATTGACTTATATCTAGACTTATAACTAAAATTAAAAATGTCGGCTCAACAAAAGGGGCCCGACGAATTTCTTATGGCTAGGTTTACAAAAGTTTTACAAAACTATATTTATGACTACTCTTAATCTATTTGTGATATTTTATAATTAATTAAAAGCTAATTGTTCCTGTTGGGAAGAAAAGAAAATATAGTATTAGCGTTGATTACAGGGAGTAAGTCACCCCCTGTAATGTCTTACCGATTTTTCGTAGAACGGAGTATCTTCGTTGTGGATGATGTCGTCAAATCTAGCATCCGTGATGGCGCGAGGATTTAGATACCGATGGCTTGGTTCCATTTGTTGCTGGGTTAATTCCCGGACTTCTGTGTTTGGGTGGTCTGCAAGGTTTCCGATGAGTCTTCCTGATAGTTCCATCATAAATTTGTTGATCGGCTGTGCGATTCCTGCCTCCTCGTAGAGTCTTCTTGTTGAGTAGTACTTCAGAGTTGTCGGGTTTCGCCAAAGTCCTGTGCAGGTCCGAAGTATTCTCCTTTCGAAAAGCTGGATCTTCTTCATTGTTGATGGTGAAATTGTGAACCAGATGGGACAACCATAAGTTATCACTGGTCTGATGAGCTGCTTGTATATGAGCAGCTTGGTTTTTCTGCTAAGCCCGTTGCGCTTCTTGAGAAGCGGGTGCACTAGATGCAATGCAAAGTTTGCCCTTTTGAGGGTAATGTCAGCATGCTGGTTGAATTTAAATCTTTCGCTGAAGTTGATTCCCAGATATTTTGTTGATGTTCTGGTATGAACCACTGTATCATCTGGAAGATTCTTTTTAATATTACGGCAGCGGGTTGCAAATGCTCGGCGCCCTCCTGTCGCTGTTACAGGATTGCGGAAGCAGATAAGATCCGTTTTGTTGCTATTTATCTTCAGTCCCCACTTAAGATAGTAGTCCCAAAGATTCCTGATGTGGGTCTCAACTCTTCGTGCAGCTATCTCTGGAGACAGGGAGGTGGCGTAGGTCACTGAGTCGTCTGCGTACAGAAGCGTTTTGCTTCGGCCTTCATTCATTGGCTGGTCAGCTGTGAAGATGTTAAAGAGGATCGGACCGAGTCTTGATCCTTGGGGTATACCTGCGTTGATGCTTCTGACTGACGACTTCTCATTCTGTACCTGTACGAAGAAAATTCTATTTGTTAGGAAATTATTAATAAGTCTCACCATATTGAGCGGAAAACCATATTCTATTAGTTTGAAGATCAGTCCTTCAATCCAGACGCTGTCAAAGGCCTTCTCGATGTCCAGCAAGCAGGCTACAGTTGTCTCCTTTTTGTTGAGTCCCGTGGTGACGTCGCTATGAAGCTTCAGTAGGGGATGTATAGTAGAGTGTCTAGCTCTGAATCCAAATTGATACGTCGGGATTATGCCTCTCTCCGCACACAGTTGGTTGATCTTTCGCAGCATCAATGACTCCAGAATTTTACTCACGCAACACAGGAGAGCTATTGGTCGGTATCCATTGACATTTGTTCGATCTGTCTTCTTGGGCACTGGCACAACTTTTGCTACTTTCCATGATTTCGGAAAATAGCTGTTGTTAATGCAGTTGTTGAATATGATGGTCAGTAGAAGGATGGCCACGCTTGGTAACTTTTTAAGCAAAAAGTTCGAAATTTGGTCAGTTCCGGATGACTTCTTTGAGTTGCCGCTATGGATAATGTTACCAACCTCTTCTGTGTTGGTGAAGACTTCGTCGCTATTTGGGTCATCTGCTGGATTCCTGGTGTTGAAAGTCGTGATGACATCGGTTGACATTGTGGCCTCGTGAACTTGTGCTTCCACTACTTCTAGGAATTCTGGAAGGTGCGTTGGTGGTCGATCCGTGAAATTCCTTTCGAAGTGGGTGGCAAATGCTTCGGCTTTTTCAATTGCGGTGGTGGCAGTATCTTGTCCGTGTTCAATGGTTTCAGGCATTGACCTCGATTTTCCAACCAGCGAGTTGATTTTTTTGAAGGCGTCGGGGCCTGGTTTTATGTCTTCCAGCCTCTGCCTGAATTCGTTGTCCCTGAAGTGTTTCACAGCACGACGAAACATGACGTTGGTGCATTCCAGCTGGGAATGTACACTTCTATACTCGTCATTGTGGGTGTTCCAAGTTCTGTGGAGAATCCTCTGTAGCCTTTTTCGCAGCCGTTGTCTGTATGCATGAATTGCTTGGATGTGTTGAGGTAGGTGCCCATATCTGTCTTTGCTGGTTCGGGTTGTCTTCTGTCGGTCTACAGCTGCGTTAACTACGGCTTCAAAGTGATTGATGACTCCGTCAATCTCGTTGTTGCCGAGGTTTTCGTCCATTGCTGGCAGTATCACATTTGCTTCGATGTCCGACTCGTATTGGATCCAGTTGATCCGGTTGAATTTGATGTGCAGCTCTGGTGCAGGATTTTCCACCATTATTCTATGGTTCAGTCGAATCCGAAGTTCTACAGCCAAATGATCAGAATCACTTACGTGCGCAAGGCAGGAGTAATTCCGAAAGTCCGGTAGGATGTTGACGAAGTTCGATGAAGCCAAGAAAAAGTCCAGCATCGATGGTGTTCTTGGAAAGGTGTTTAGTGGTTGTGAAATCACCACTAGGGAGTGTTGATGTGCATTACCATGCAGCCACTCCACTATTGCCGTCCCTTGTGGTGATATTTCGTCGTCTCCCCAAAGCTGGTGTCTGGCGTTGAAATCCCCTCCAATCACACAATAGGTGTGTGTGCTGCACATGTTGTGGATAACAGTTAAATCGTGCATGATGTTTCCTCTTGGCGCCTGGCATTGGTTGTAGACCGAAATAACCAGCAGATTTTCCACCTCAGACAACTTGATGGTAGCGGCTGTTGTTTCCATGCTTGTCAGTCCTGGTATTTGTATCTTTTGGCACTTAAGGGTGTTTCTGACGATGATCGCTGTCCCACTTCGGTCACTTGACTTATCTTCCCGATATGTCTTGTATCCATCCGGCTTCTATGGGTTGTTTGGGCTCAATCTTGTTTCCTGTAAGAGAAGAATGTCGGGTTTCTTAGACTTAATAAATAAGCTTAAGGAACTTCGTTTGGCTGTGGAATAGATAGAATTTACATTATATGTTAAGATACTGAGCGAATTTATTGGGAACATAATTCACAAATAAGTTTGCCCAGTATAATTGTCTTCGCCCTATCGTCGAGGATGCCATAGTTGCTAGGCACAACCTTTCTTGCCTTCTGGAGAAGGGTTAAAAGGTCAGTGCCGAACAATCTTTCAGTATCCTCAAAGATGTTAGACGAAGTCTTACCGGAAGAAACAGTGTTCCTTGATGTTGATGATGGCGCGGGCTTATTGGTAGCCTTGCCGGTGAAAATTGGTTTTGCTGCTGGCTTGGTGACCACTGGTTTCGTTGTTGGATTGCCTTGTGGTTTCACTGTCCTCCCTAAAGCTGCGACATCTGCAAAACTCAGACCAGCTTTAATCGCTTTCGAGGCTGAGTTGACGGCGAACTGACGTTGTTCCTTCTTCTTTTGCGAGTTTTTGAGCCTCTCGGCAACTTTCTCCTTTTGGGGCATCCCTTGTAGTTCGCTGGATGTCTATTCTTCTGGCAGTTAGCACAAAATACTGTGTCGTCCTTCTTGTTGTCGATACTACGTGGGCAGTTTCCAGGTAGGTGCTCGACCTTGCACTTGACAAACCTGTACTTCATACCACAGTTGCTGGCAACGTGACCGAACTTCTGACAGTTTTTGCACTGCGTAATGCCACTGGTTTGGAATTTCTCCCAATAAACTTTTTGGTTTAGCAATAAATTTTTGCTGAAAATAAAAGAAATGTCGCTATTTTTTGAACTTGGACGACGAAGCTATTAAACTTGCGGTCAGTCCTTGTTGTTTTATAAGGGGTCACCTCAATTACCTGTATACCGGCGCTGATTAACTCATCTTTTATGTCGTCTACCAGATAGCTGTGATGGATGCCCTTAAGAACCAAAAGGGTCTTCTTGTCCTCCTTGCAGGTATACGTGTTGTATTCCGTTTTTATGTTTTTGAGAAAATCCCGGATTTGTTGGTGATCCTTTTTTGTCCTTGTGGTAATTATCGTCTTGTTTATATTTATGTTGTGGATTTTGTATGCTACCTGTAATCCCTTCAGGTGTTTACTAAGCTCCGCTACATTTAATTTGTAGCAGATAATCGGCGGCATTATTGTTTGTTTTGGCTGTTGTTGTTGCACATTTGCTGAGGTGGAAGGTGTTGTTGGGAGAATAGTTGGTTGTTGTTTTATTGTTGGTGGTTTGGATATGGTTGGTTTTGTTGTTGTTGTAGCAGCTACTGCTGGAACGGGTGTTGGTGGAGGGCTATCGGATTTTTTCCGCTTTTTAGCTGGTACATTCCGAAATTCATCTTCCTGTAATGGGGGAATTTCTTCGTCCTCGCTGGAAGAAATCTCTGTCTCCGACTCTGCTGGAGAATCTGATTCAGATTCTGAATCCTCATCTGGAAGATCGGCGACCTCCATTGATTCCTCTTCGTCCTCGTCTTCTTCGGCTGCGGGCTGGTCGATGTAGAGCTCATCAACAATGGTGAGTTTCTCGTGTAGCGAGGCAAGGAACGCATTTCCATGCTCTGCTACTCCTGACTTGATTTTTTCTACGAGGCTGGACAGCGCCAAGTTGACGTCAACCTTCCTCTTTTCTTTTTTCCCCATTTGGTGTTGGGTATCACTTACTGTCTCTTTTTCAATTGTTTCTTGTTTTACTTTTCGTTGGCACTTAATCACTTTCACTGATATGATAATAATCACTTCAGCACAGGTAGCACCTTTTCGGGTTCGAACAGGTAGGTAAAACCTAACACTGTTGTTTTTATTGGGTAATAAAAGTTGGTGGTTTTGGAAATATGTACGTTTTGCAAGAGCACTACCGCACACTTCGGTTGTCGACTGATGTCTGACTGTGAATGATGATGATAATAATCTATTGTTATAGGTTGTAGCTCTATTTATACCCCTGGTTATGTGTGGCACTTACTGCATCCTTTCGTTTTCTGGGTTTTTAGTAGTGATGGTTTTCTTTTGATTATTTTCGATTTTTTTTTGAATTAATGGATTATTTTGTCGATTAATCGAAAGGAAAAATTCGATACAATCAAATCGTTAACGGAAAGAAAATAACCGATTAATTGATGCTGAATGTCACAGTTTGAGCAAACATACAACAATACTATGAAATCGATTTTCGAATTCGTCCACAAATTTGGCCTTCCTTCGCTTGGAATGATTTCACTCCACCCTTTCAAAGTTCCAATAACCGCCTGTAAAAAAACGTGAGTTCGTGTAACCCAGAAAAGTGCGAACCGACTCGATGCAACATAGGTCCAATCTGCCTGGAGATGATTTTTACCCTTTTCTTCAGTAATGAAGATGTTGGCTATGCCAAGGGTATTATAGAGTTGATTTTCACATTATTATGGGTGTTTGTATTTCGCATATTAGTGCGGTAGAATCGCTTGCCTGTGTGTTGCCGGAAAACAATGTCAAATGAGAATGGAAAAATTTGTTTGGTTGGGTTTGTTCCGATTCTCTTCTTTTACTATTACCAGAGTATTGGTTTTGATTTTCATCAAGTACATAGGATGCCTTCAGAATATGGGCTTGAAAGATGCATTTTCAGAAATTTTCAAACTATGATCTTGAATGGTTACAATACCAACAACAAGCAGTTCAGGTGAAAGATCATTTTCTGCAATTAAGCGAATAAAATCTTATTTCAGAAACGTTACGATTGAACATAGATTATCGGAGCTAGCTTTGATTTCCATCGAAAAAAACATTGCTTAAGGAAATAAAAAGCAAGAACAGTTTCTATGATGAAATTTTGGAAACTTTTGTTAAAAAGGCATACATACTTATGGTATTATAATTATTGTTTCTTTAAACAAAAATTTAATAAAAAAAGTAAACAGATTAAACAAAAGCAAAATAAAACCTTAGTCTACCAAGTCCTCGTCGTGGTCCTGGAGAAAACAAAGAACAGAAAACCAAAAACATAGGGACGGGCTACAGTCCGCTTGGCGAACTGTTGGATACCCTATTCTTATTCCTATCCCTCATAAGTGGGCGTGATAAAAGTCTAAGTATGGTTGAATTGTTAAGAACGCTCTACATATTTTGTTATATAACATTTAAAGGATTTCATCAAAAAAAAAAAACGCTCCCTAGCTCAAACTTGGGTGTTTCAATAAAATTGTTTTATTTAATTGTGGCCTTGTCAGTAGGCGGATTTAAAAAAAAATTAACACATGAGCATAAAGGGCCCATAGAGAGTATATATTATAAATTTCAGCTCCCTAGCTCAAACTTTGAATTTTCAAAAAAAAAATTAATTGTGGGCGTGTCAGTGCGCGGATTTTGAAAAAAATTTATCCCGAGCAGTTTTAGGAGTCATAGGTTAGGTTAGGTTTGAAGGGAAGTGCACAGCCATTGCTGTGCTTGCACGGGGGCCCATTGGTCCATTGTGATCCCTTTTTGTTTATCGTGGTAAAAACTTCACTTACAATAAAAACACTTACCATGCTTCGTTTAAATTTTTCTTGCTGGTTGGCCTATTGGAACCAACCTGTTTTCTTGACAAACCTGATTATGTCCGTCAGTGGTACCTGCGCTACGTCCTCTAAGTCTTCGAAAAATCTGTTACCCAGATAACGAAGTCGAGATGTCTGGAGGTTTGGACACTCGCAGAGCAGGTGTTTGATGGTCTCGGTTTCTTCTGTATCCTGACAGCTCCTGCAGTAGTCTGGTGAGCTAATGACCAGCCTGTTTGCCATTACACCTATGGTGCAGTGGCCGGTCAGTACGCCGGTTAGGATACGTATTTCTTGTTTATTCATTCCCAGAATGAGCTTTGTTCTTTTCTCGTCGATTCTTGGCCATAGGCTGCGAGATATAACACAGTCGTTCCTTTGGGACCAGGTAGTGTTAATTTGTTCCCTCAGTTTTTGGTCAATGTTTCTTTTTGCTGCACTAATTGGGATGTCTATTGACGTAATGGCGTCCATTGCGTCAAGTTCTGACCCTGTTCTTGCTAGCTCGTCTGCCTTTTCATTCCCCACGATGTCGCTATGACCGGGGACCCAGCAGAGGGTGATCCTGTGTCGTTCGCCTATTTCGTTAAGGGATTTTAGGCAGTTTCTGACTGTTTTTGACTTTGTGGTTTCGCTGTCTAGTGCTTTGATCGCCGCCTGACTGTCTACGAAGATTGTTATCTTGAAAGGATCCAGATTCTTCGCGGAGATTGTTTCTGCTGCCTTGTCTATGGCGACTATTTCGGCTTGAAAGACGCTGCATTCGTTGGGGAGTCTGTACGAGTCCTTTATGTCTAGGGGCTCGCAGAAAACTCCTGCTCCTGTACCTACATCCATTTTTGACCCGTCCGTATAGATATGGATTTCTTGTGCGCTGGCGTGCGCGTTCCAGTTCTCTCTTTGGGGTATATATGTAGAGTAGTTTTTCTCGAAGTTTCGATTGGGGGTTATGTAGTCCGTTTTCCTGGATAGATCGATACCCAAGTAATTGCGAATTATGGAGCCGTGCCCATATTAGCTTTGTCTCCACATGTTAGCCTCCTTGAGGCGGAGGGCTCCTTTGGCTGCCATGCTGCGAATGTATTCACCAAGGGGGGGAAGGTTTAAAATGACTTCCAGCCCGGCTTGAGGTGTTGATCTCAATGCTCCTGTTGTGCCGATACATGCCAGTCTCTGTACCTTAGAGAGCTTATGGAGATAGGTAGTCCTTTCTGTTGCCTTCCACCAAACAATAGACCCGTATGTAAGTATGGGTCGTATGATCGCTGTATACATCCAATGGGTTATGTAAGGGCGCATACCCCAACGTTTACCAAAGGTCTTTTCGCATGCGTAGAAGGCACATAGTGCTTTTTTTGATCGTTCCTCTGTGTTACGTTTCCAAGTAAGCTGAGAGTCTAGGATGATGCCCAGATACTTTGCTTCCGGGGAAAGCTTCAGACGAATTCCGTTTATCTTCGGCATATCGAAATTCTCGATTTTTATTTTCCTAGTGAACAGAACACATTCGGTTTTGATTGGATTAACTCCAAGGCCGTTCGGTCTCGCCCACGAGGATAATTCTTTTAGGGCAGATCCCATGAGTTCACTGATAGTGGGAAGATACTTTCCACTTATTAGAATTATAATATCGTCTGCGTATGCTACTATTTTCGTCTTTTTGACCTTTAGAGTCGTGAGGATTTTGTTGACCACTAGAAGCCACAGGAGGGGAGATATGACGCCTCCCTGTGGGGTGCCCCTGGTCACTGTTTTCCTTATGGTACTCTCTCCGATCTCTGAGTTAATTACTCTGCTGTTAAGCATTTCGTAAACCCAGTTCGTTATTTCTATTTTCGCTACTAAGTCTACGAGCGCTGTTTTTATGGCCGCTGTTTTGACATTGTTGAAAGCTCCCTCAATGTCTAAAAATGCTGCCATGGTGAATTCTTTATGGTGTAATCCTTTTTCTATAATTGACACAACTTCGTGCAGGGCTGTTTCCACGGACTTGCCTTTGAGGTAGGCATGTTGAGTACTGCATAGGTTGTTTTCATTTAAGAGGTCTCTTGTATATAAGTCGATTATTCTCTCTAGTGTCTTTAAGAGAAAAGAGGAGAGACTTATCGGCCTATAATCTTTTGCTGTGCAGTGTATATGTCTCCCTGTTTTGGGAATGAATATCACTTTAACTTCTTTCCAGCTTTGCGGTATGTAGCAGAGTCTTATACAGCTTTTGAAAATGGCTTTTAGCCATGGCAGTATTACATTGAGAGCCTGTTGTATCATTGCTGGTATGACATTATCTGGTCCCGCCGTGTCTTGCGGAACGGGGGTGTAGTTGACATCACATCCAGTGTTCTCACTAGACTCCGGAAAGAGAGTATCCATTAGAATTTGTAGAGTTTCTTGGCTAGACTCTGTCCAAGAGTCATCAGCACGTTTAATATACCCTGGGACCATGGGGTCTTTGGATAGTACTTTACGTAGTCTGGCAGCCTCGTTTGTACTCTCTATGGATTCGCAGAACGTGCTCCAGGATTCTAGTTTTGCTCTCCTTATTTCTTTTGTGTATAGATTAAGTTCGGACCTATACTTAGTCCAGTCTTCATCTGTCTTACTCTGTCTTGCTTTGTTAAAAAGTTGTCTTACCAATGTTCGCCGCTTTTGAAGCTCGCTGGTCCACCAAGTTGCCTTTTTGGGTTTGCGATTGCGAGAGATGGGACAGTGTTTAACAAAGGCTTTGTGCATAGTTTTGGTAATATACTCGACTGCGTTGTCGATTGAGTGAGTGTCGACAAAATTGTCCTCTTTTGGATGTTGTGTGTACTCACTAACCGTTTTTGCATAGTCTGCCCAATTCGTTTTCCTAGGGTTCCTAAAAATTCGTTGTGCCATATATTGTAGATTGACTGTAAAGAGTATTCTATTATGGTCTGAGAAAGAGTTCTCTCGACAAACTCTCCAGTCTTCTACCCTGATATGATCATTGTTGCTTTTGAGAGTTATGTCTAAAATTTCTGACCTGTTTCTGTTTTGGAAAGTGGGCTGGTTTCCCCTGTTACACAAAACTAGATTTGTGGAAATAATATATTCAAACAACGACTCACCTCTTTTATTAATTCCTGCACTGCCCCACAGCGTGTGGTGTGCATTCGCGTCGCACCCTGCCACCAATGATGTGCTCCGTGTGTTAGCGTGCTCCACTAATTCACGTACTGTATCAGATGGTGGGTTTTCCTCGTCGTGTGCCATGTAAACTGAAGCGAGGATAAGGTTCCTTTCCGGAGCTTCAATTTTTACGGCCACTGTGTCTCCATTGCTGTACCTGTGAAGAAAAAATATGTTACCAACAGTTTTCTTGACTAGAATACAGCTTCGTACTTTACCTTCTTCTTTAGTGTGGAACAGATGGTAATATGGCGATTTCAGACCTTGGATTTTATTTTTAAAAATCCAGGGTTCTTGGATTAATGCCACGTCCACCAGGAGTCATAGATCATATATAAAAAATTTCAGTTTTCCAGCTCAAAATTCTATTTTTTCCAAAATTTTGTTTTTTTGAGTTTGTGGGCGTGTCTGTGGGCGGATTTGCAAAATTCGTGTACTTGATTATTTCGGGACCCTAGAGAGTATATGGTTAAAATTTCAGCTCTCTAGGTCCAGTTTAAAGGCCTAATTTTTGCCGACAGACGGACGGACGGACGGACGGACGGACATGGCTAGATCGACATTACTATCGATGCTGATCATAAATATAGTAACTTTTAGGGGTCTACGGGCAATATTAAGGTATGTTACAAACTATGTGTCAAAATTAATATAGGGGAGAGTGGGTATCTTTGGGACACTTTTAGAATACATTATTTTCAGTTAAAAAGGAGACGAAAGTCCGACAGAAAAAAAGCAAAAAATCATTTCATGAACCAACTCATTTTGTCCCATTCCTCCTGCGAGCAGGAGGATTGGGACAACTATGGGGTGAAATGGGACACCTTTACTAATATTAAAAATCTTTGTTTTCAAACAAAAGAAAAACTCACATAAAATATATATTACTTTTATTTAAAAAAACAAAAACATAAAAAAATTAATTTTCTTCATTTCAATAACAAAATAACATAAAATAAACTTCATAAACAACTAAAAGTAGTAAAAAAAGGATAACGAAAAAAACTAAAAGGAACAATTAATAAAAGAAGATATCCTTAAAGCCACTCCTTGCCTGCAGCTTTATTGTGGTTCCATTTTTCTGGGACACTTATTTTACAGGCTTCAGCATATTTAAACGCTAAGACCCGTGCTTGTGCTGTTGTAAAGCCATAATGCATTTTCGATGAGGTTACAAAATATCTGGCCAGATGATTTTCTTGTTCATCAGTAAATATTTGGCGTGGCCTTGTGTTCGCAGAATATTTATACTCTTCATTATTTATAAACTTAGCAGCTTTAACGTGACGAGCTAATGCGGATTTGGAAATTTTATGGTCTTGAGCCACTGAACGTATAGAGGCTCCTTTGCTCACTTCCTCTATGGCCAATTGAATTTCAGTTTCAGTGGCCCTTTCTTTGGTAGTTTTCCGCTTCCAAATTCTTGGCATTCTGACCTAAACAAAAAAAAGATCTAATTTAAAATGACAAACCTGTTTAAAATTAGTGTGATGTCCCAATCATCCTGCATGGCAGTTTGAATAAATAAATTATAATATCACTTTTATTGTGGCACTAATCAAACAAAACAACGATTATATCACTTCAAAAATGGTGTTGCTATCTAATTATTTTACTCTTTTGCACAATAAGTTCACACATTATAAAAAATTTTCACTCAAAATTTACGCAGATATTTTACTTTTTATGCACAAATTACCTTTTTTAATCTCCACTCCGCGATTTGTCTCTAAGACACAACTTGTTTTGTTGAGGGATGGGACCAGACTGAAGACAGAATCTGTCATACACAGCAAGAGATAAAAAATTGTAGGAATTGAGAAAATGCCTGTGTCCCATTCCTCCTGCGTCCCATTCATATCCACTCTCCCCTACCCTTAGAATAGGGTATACAAATCGTATCGCACAGTTTCGGAGTACCAAGTACGCAAACCTTTAAATGCGTTTTTCTCGAAAAAGTGCCAATGGCATATGGAACGAAACAATTCTCAGGCGACGAGATGACGAACGCTACATTCCTATTCATATGGGCGCCATCTAGCCGAGAGCTATATACCTAACGATATTCGAGATTTGAAAACAGACTGTTACTTATTTTGAATAGCTATGAAACAATTATACGAGTAGCATCTTTTATACTCGAACCTTCTATTAGCGAACCGTCAACAATATTCTGGTACTTTCGATAGGTGTATAAAAACTCCAAATAAATATTCATCGTATATGTACCCATTGACCAAGAAGTGGTGGTGCGGCATGGCACAATACTGACAAAAAATAAATTATGTCATTGCTTTATATAGTAGATCGAATATTTCTAAATCAATTACAAAAAAATTATAGAAATGCCTATGCTCCTTCTTACAAAGAAAAAAAAATACATACAAACATGGAAATGCAATTATGAAAAGGCGTACCTACAACGAAAACAAATTTCTTCATTCTGCATGACCTATCTCACTTTAAATTTAATATAAGTTAAAAGAAGCAAAATCATATTATTTGCTTCTTCTTCACACTCACAGGATAATTTTTCTTTCAAAATGTGAGTAAATCGAAATAAAATTATCCTTTCTTGCATTTTCATACTTGTGGTCCCAAGACATTGTACTTTTGAACATCGATGTAAAGGGTGATTTTTTAAGAGCTTGAGAACTTTTTTTAAAAAAAAAACGCATAAAATTTGCAAAATCTCATCGATTTTTTATTTGAAACGTTAGATTGGTCCATGACATTTACTTTTTGAAGATAATTTCATTTAAATGTTGACCGCGGCTGCGTCTTAGGTGGTCCATTCGGAAAGTCCAATTTTGGGTAACTTTTTCGAGCATTTCGGCCGGAATAGCCCGAATTTCTTCGGAAATGTTGTCTTCCAAAGCTGGAATAGTTGCTGGCTTATTTGTGTAGACTTTAGACTTGACGTAGCCCCACAAAAAATAGTCTAAAGGCGTCAAATCACATGATCTTGGTGGCCAACTTACCGGTCCATTCCTTGAGATGAATTGTTCTCCGAAGTTTTCCCTCAAAATGGCCATAGAATCGCGAGCTGTGTGGCATGTAGCGCCATCTTGTTGAAACCACATGTCAACCAAGTTCAGTTCTTCCATTTTTGGCAACAAAAAGTTTGTTAGCATTGAACGATAGCGATCGCCATTCACCGTAACGTTGCGTCCAACAGCATCTTTGAAAAAATACGGTCCAATGATTCCACCAGCGTACAAACCACACCAAACAGTGCATTTTTTGGGATGCATGGGCAGTTCTTGAACGGCTTCTGGTTGCTCTTCACTCCAAATGCCGCAATTGTGCTTATTTACGTAGCCATTCAACCAGAAATGAGCCTCATCGCTGAACAAAATTTGTCGATAAAAAAGCGGATTTTCTGCCAACTTTTCTAGGGCCCATTCACTGAAAATTCGACGTTGTGGCAGATCGTTCGGCTTCAGTTCTTGCACGAGCTGTATTTTATACGGTTTTACACCAAGATCTTTGCGTAAAATCTTCCATGTGGTCGAATAACACAAACCCAATTGCTGCGAACGGCGACGAATCGACATTTCACGGTCTTCAGCAACACTCTCAGAAACAGACGCAATATTCTCTTCTGTACGCACTGTACGCATTCGTGTGGTTGGTTTAATGTCCAATAAAGTAAACTGAGTGCGAAACTTGGTCACAATCGCATTAATTGTTTGCTCACTTGGTCGATTATGTAGACCATAAATCGGACGTAAAGCGCGAAACACATTTCGAACCGAACACTGATTTTGGTAATAAAATTCTATGATTTGCAAGCGTTGCTCGTTAGTAAGTCTATTCATGATGAAATGTCAAAGCATACTGAGCATCTTTCTCTTTGACACCATGTCTGAAATCCCGCGTGATCTGTCAAATACTAATGCATGAAAATCCTAACCTTAAAAAAATCACCCTTTAGTATGCGATTTCAAGAGATAGATGAAGGTATAGAGAAAAGAATAAATCAATTCCTAATAAATTAGGAGGAGTTAATAATTAAAAAAAATTATTATTGAAAGTGAATTGTGATATGGAATTTCTTGAAAAAGAAATAATAAAGACTTTTAACAGTATATCTTTTCGGTTCTAACAATGTCTGTCGGTTAATTTGTGTGCTTAGTTCGTTTAGTCAGTGCGCTGAAGGACGTACAGAGATATTTAAAATATTCTTGGATTTGACAAACTTCAACATTCCGATGAATTTCTTAATTTCCAAATGATGACCTTTCCTGTGAAATGTTGAATAAAGCTGAGATGGCGTAGTTCGTGTCGATATAAAAGTATTGTAAAGGCTTTTTTTGCATTATAAAACGTTGTGGTATTTTATTGTGTTATTAAGGTAGATATTGTTATATTTGATTGTTTGTATAGAAAACGTTTAGCAAAATAATAAACAATTTTGTTTTTAAATAATTGTATTCAATCGGCTGTGTGAATGAATACAGTTCCTCTTACCACAAGAAATTTGGAAAAGAAAAGAATTTATAGAACGAGTCTTACCAATAATTAATGACTTTAATAAATAGCATTAGAAGTATGGTACAATGTTTCGGTTTTTTTCTATCGTAATAAAAAGGAAAAGATCGATGCGACCGTAGGCTTAGATATTATATTTCCATGCAGGTCTTTGATTTTAATCAAAAAATGTCAAAAGCAATAATCATAACTTTTTACATTCTTCCAGATAAACCAAACGACTGCATAGACGCTGGAGACCAACATAGATATACCTTTGAAGACAGACAGATTTAAACAACGGTTATGTGTTACCACTCAACCTCAAAATGGTGTACCAAAAGGCCAAAACGATTTTTCAGATGGATTCCACAATGATAAAGCTCAATCTGATTTTTGCACTCTGGAAGATTTAACTTACGTAAAGATAGAACCAGACGAGTATCAGATACAAAGCAACGCACAAATATCCCCAGTTGTTGCTACACAAGCAGAAACTTCTTCAGCAACACCTGCTACATGGAAAATTTATACTGCTTCGGAAACGGAATTTAAGGCCGATGTAGAGGAAGATTTTGCGAAATATAAGACCATGTCATTAAGAGAACTAAAACGCTTGGCCCTTATAACTCAAATAAAATCAAACAAGGCGCAAATAGCTGCAGCTGATGAGCAAAAAAGAGCAGCTAGAGCACAAAAGAGAGCTTCTGAAATTAGTTCAGAACTGAACGAATACCAATTAAGGAATTTGCAATGTCAAAATGGAGAGAAATAAAACTGTCTGCTTCGCAAAACTAATGTAAAGTCCCAACTGAATCGTTTTTCGTTGTAAGAAAAAAATGATGCAAGGATCGAATATAGTTCGTCTTATATCTTCCTTTCTTACTTTCTATGCCAACGAAACCAAAAACGCCCCCGAAGATATTCAAAGAAAATTAAAAACTGTCAAATCTCGACATAATCGGGAGCGGATTCTTTCATTTCAAAAGAAAAATCGGTGGCCGTACGCTTTCGCATACCAAGATTGAATCATTAAAGTTTTAAAAAGTGATATGGATACGTGGAACTAAAATAATCACGCTATTGTGTTTTATTTAGCTCTATAGTTCTTTTTAGATTAATTAACAACCAAGATAAATCTACAAAATAAGCAACCAAATATTTAGTACGTCCGTTCGCGTACTAATATGCAACGTAAACTTGAATAAAATTTCGTACGAAACTACACAAACGCGTTCGCGTACTTTCGTTCATTTTTCTTCAAACAGAATTTAAGCTGGTAAAAAAATTAAGTTGTATGAGTTGCCAGCAAAGAAAAACAGCGGTTGCTTCTTCGCTTGCTTTCCTTTGAAATGAGAGCATTCACTGTCGATTTTGGAGATTGGACAGTGTTCAATTTCTTTTTCTTCAATTTCTTTTCTGTCAAACCTATTTTCATTTCCTCGTAACCAAAGTTATACGTGAAGAAAAATTAACAGAAGCGTGCACATTTAATTTTCTTTCATTTATAACTTTTTTAGTACGCGAACGTTTTCGCAGTTTAACATCAAATTGTATCTAAATTGACGAACGTACTAACGTAGGTACCTAATTAGCGGTTTTCTTTTGAAGATCACAGCAGAAATTGAATTGTTAAAAAAGGTCGTTTATACTTTAAAGATCGGAAACATCAGACCTGAAAATTAGTGTTTCGTTTTGGTTTCAGGCCATCCTTAAATATGTTAGCAGTAATAACTAACTTCCTAAACGGTCAACCACTTACACTATCCTCCAGCGCTAAGTATCTGGGTATCGCGCTCGATCCTAAACTTAACTGGAAACATAATGTTATGTACCATCACTGGCATTATTTACAATCTTCTTTCATCCGCTATTCGTCAAATTATATGCCTATTATGCGAAGAACAGCTACGCATCGTACGATAGTTTAGCAGCACTTTTCGTTCTGACATCGTGGCGAACACATCACTTTTACTACTACTTAAGAATTACGCAATCGTTAGAAATAAAGAATTATATTTTTATACAGGACGTGTATTTATTACTGGCGCAGCCGGTAGGATCATCTTCGATCTACCACCGGTCTTCGAACTCGGGTTATTCAATAATAGAAGTTCCTAATCGAAATAAAAAGTTGTTGAAACCAAACACAAACCGCGTGGCAAAAATCGGAAGGTGTTTTATCTGCTGATGGAGACGGTTGATAAAAAACCATTGCCGGGAATACCAGAAAATATGATTTCAAGCGCTCCTGTCACCGCCTGTCTTGAGCAGTTTAATATCGCTCAGCCGGAGAAATGGAATACATATTATCAACGATTCAACTTATACCTATGTACTTGCCAATGAGATACAGGGAGAGCCACGCCAGCGAGCTGTTCTTCTAACAGTTTGCGGATCTCAGTTGTTTGACCTCCTGTGCTCATTGGCAGCCCCACGACAGGTAAGCACGATGAAATTATCCGAGATTGAAAGCATTCTAAAGAATCATTTTTCTCCTACCCCCTCGGAAATTGCCGCGTTTTATAAGTTTTTCAAACGGGATCAACAACCGGACGAATGTTTTGCATCATATGTTGCGGAGCTGAGGAGACTGGCAATAAATTGCAATTTTTCAGAATCTCTCGACCGCATGCTACGAGATCGACTGGTGTGTGGTCTTCGCGATGAGACCATGCAACGAAGTTTTCTGGCTGAGGAGAAGCTGTCATTGCAAAAAGTCATCGAGAGGGCAGCGATAGCAGAAGCCGCTACAAAAAATTTGCATGAAATTCGTCACCCCACCGAATCAATACATCTCATCGGAAAGCAGAAGCAGACATTACAAGCCGCGCGATCAAATTTACCGTCGTCTTCCCACTGCAGCGGTTGTGGTGCTGCCCATAGCAGGATATCTTGCCCCTACTAAATGCAAATGCTATTTGCTCAAATTGCGGTAAGGCGGGACATTTACAGCGTGTTTGTAGATCGCCGAAAGCCACATCGTCCAACAAAGCAGCGAACAAAAGTCAACGTTTAAAAAATAAGTCCACTGTTAACCACATCCACCCGCTAACCGATCTAAAGAAAAGGATAATTGTTACAATTAACAACCGAAATTGCAGTTTCGAGGTGGACTCTGGGTCCAGTTACACTATAATTTCAACGAACACGTGTAATGAAATCTGGCCGGAGAAGTTACCTCACTTCAACAACTGCGATCTTCCGCTTGCCGATTTCCAACATAACCACATTCCTGTCATTGGCGTTACCGATGTTGATATTCAGTACAACGGCACTACAATCTGTAATCTCCCAGTCGTTGTAGTAGAGGGCAACAAATTGAGTGTGCTGGGGTGCAATTGGTTTGCTTCATTGGGTATTAGTTTACAGGGGGTTAATATGGTATCGAACAACGTACTCATTGAGGACATCATAACTCAATACCACGATTTATTCGTCGAAGAACTAGGTTGCTATACAGGACCTCAAATTTCATTGGAAATAGACCCGAACGTGTCTCCAGTAAGATTACCTCCACGTCGGGTGCCGCTCGCCCTACGAGCAAAGGTTGAAGCCGAGTTAAAGCGATTGACGCAGCAGGGGGTACTAGTTCCAGTCGAATATTCGGATTGGGCAACACCAATCGTTCCGGTGGTGAAGAACGATGGTTCCATACGAATCTGCGGTGACTATAAATCAACTTTAAACAAGGCAGTCAAACCACACTGCTTACAAATTCCACCCATCAGCAAACTTCTTGCGTCAATCGAAGACGGGATTGTTTTTGCCAAACTGGATTTGGTTCAAGCGTACACACAACTTACCGTAGACGAAAAGTCATCATACTTGCAAACCATTGTGACACAGCAGGGAGCGTATCGGGTGACTAGGCTTCAGTTTGGGGTAAGTGCAGCTCCGGGCATTTTCCAAACGTTCATCGAAAATACGCTTCAGGGAATCGAAGGTGTACTGCTATATTTTGATGACATCGTTGTCACCGGTCGTGATACCTACTAAGAATTTAGCAGAACGACTCAAAGAGATATTCTCTAGATTCAGGAAACTGGGACTGCGATTACGACTTCAAAAATGTCAATTCGGATTAACAAGCGTCGATTTTTTGGGGTTTAAGATTGATTCATTGGGTATCCGCCCAATGACAGACAAAATAAAAGCAATCAGGGAGGCATCACAACCGATGGACAAGAAACAACTTCAAGCATTTCTTGGGCTCCTCAACTTTTATTACTCGTTTCTTCCGCAGAAAGCAACAGTAGCGGAACCACTTCACCGTTTACTCGATAAGAACCAACGATGGGAATGGACGAAGCTGCATGAAACGGCATTTAATAACCTCAAAACCCTCATTTCAGCAGACGGAATCCTCGTTCATTATAATCACAATCTACCGCTTCGCATTGTTTGTGATGCGTCGCCTTATGGAGTAGGCGTTGTTTTGTGTCACGTATTCGCAGACGGGTCGGAGAAACCAATTTCTTGCTACTCAAGGACACTTTCGAAGGCGGAACGGAATTACTCCCAAATCGACAGGGAAAGCGTCGCGATTATCGCCGGAGTCAAAAAATTCCATGAATTTTTATACGGCCGACGATTCACAATCATCACGGATCACCGTCCCTTATTAGGAATTCTAAACCCGAATAAGCAAACTCCGAACGTGATATCGGCCCAGATGTTAAGACGGCGAATTTTTCTCAATGCATACGATTACGAGATCATTCATCGCAGCGGGTCTAAAATGGGTAATGCTGACTTTCGAAGTCGCTTACCATTACATAACAAAAATACCGAAGCGGACAACTTTGAAGAAGTCCTAATGCTGGAAACGTTAGACAGCCCAGTTCTCACCCCGCAAGAAATCGCAAAGATGATATCAAAGGACCCAATCTATTCGCAGGTTCTTAGCTGGGCGTTAAGGGGATGGCCGGAGAAGGTACCAAACGAAGATGAGAAGTGGCGACCTTTTTTTATGAAACGCAACGAAATATCGACACTCAAAGCATGTTTGTTGTGGGGAAACAGGACCATAATTCCCAAATCGGGGCAAGAGAAAGTGTTGTCGGCACTTCATGCTGGGCATCCCGGCATTGTTCGGATGAAGGCATTGGCGCGCAGCTATGTGTGGTGGCCGGGGATCGGGGATGACTGTGAACGCACGGTGAGGATGTGTGAAAGCTGCCAACAAACTCGACCCGAAGAACGAAAAGCAGAAATCCATCCGTGGGAGGTGACGGATCATCCTTGGACTAGACTTCACGTTGACTTTGCCGGTCCTTTTCAAGGAAAGATATTTTTCTGGTTGTTGATTCGTACTCGAAATGGCTGGAAGTCCATCATGTACGCACAACCTCTTCAAAGTGGGCAATTCAGGTTTTGCGTATGTTATTTGCTACACATGGGCTACCAGACAGCATTGTCTCTGATAACGGCACTGCATTCACGTCAGAAGACTTCAAATTATTTTGCAACAACAACCTCATTAGGCACATACGGTGTGCTCCATTCCATCCTTCTTCAAATGGACAAGCGGAACGCATGGTTCAAACTGCTAAGAATTATCTCAAGAAGATGCCGGACGACGAAGAGACTCAGCTTAACCTATCCCGTTTTCTGCTTAGTCAACATATAACTCCTTCAGCGACGACAGGACGTTCTCCATCGGATCTGCTGTACAACCGTCAGATAAAAACGTATTTCGATAAAATACATCCGAATGCTATGTCATTAAAAGCACCGTCGTCACCCGAAGAGGGTGGCGCGGAAAAGATAAGTAAGCATTTGGATATCGAGGACCTGGTGTGGGTGCGTAACTACTCAAGAGAGCATAAATGGATTGCTGGAGTGATCAAATTAAAGACCGGGCCGCTGTCATATAAGGTTTCTCTAGAAGGGGGGAACATGGTTAAGCGACACATCGATCAACTCAGACGACGTCAAAAGTACTCCTACGACGAATTTCCGTCGTCGACCTCAGCCGAAAAGGAACCACATAGGGGTTCTCCTATTGACATAGATTCACAACAAGTCACTCCATCAGAGCCAGCCGCTGCCCCGTTACGAAGATCTAGCCGCGTACGGACTACGCCGGATTACGTATTGAATAGGCGTTAAGGGGTGTTATGTACCATCACTGGCATTATTTACAATCTTCTTTCATCCGCTATTCGTCAAATTATATGCCTATTATGCGAAGAACAGCTACGCATCGTACGATAGTTTAGCAGCACTTTTCGTTCTGACATCGTGGCGAACACATCACTTTTACTCCTACTTAAGAATTACGCAATCGTTTGAAATAAAGAATTATATTTTTATACAGGACGTGTATTTATTACATAACATTGAACACAGAGTGAGGAAGGCGTGTATTGCCTTCTATGACTGTAGCAGAACCTTTGGAAAGAAGTGGGGACTTCAACCAAAGATGACCTTGTGGATGTACACAGCAGTAGTGCGTCCAATCCTCACCTATGGATCACTAGTATGGTGGCCCGCGTTGAGTAAAGGTTACAACCTCACAAAACTGAAAAGATTGCAAAGGACAGCCTGTATAGGCACCACGGGTGCACTAAGGTTGGCCCCAACGGACGCCCTCGCTGTGCTCTGCACCGTTTGCCTCTTGACCTACACACAAAAGATACCGCACTATGTAGTGCGGTAAGACTCAGAGAATCGGGGTGCTGGACTGCAAGGCCATAAGGCCACGGCAGCATTCTGGACTCGCTACCAGAAGGCATGGTCGCGTTTCCAACCGACTACATCACACCCAAACTAAACTTCAAAAAATGATTCCAAGTAAGCTTCCCTTCCAGAGCTTGCTGGAAGAGGGACGAAGTAGTGAAAGATTTCGACACGGTCATATACACCGACGGTTCTAAGATGAACTGTGGTGTGGGGGCCGGTGTCTGCTCGGAATCACTAAAAATATCAATATCCCTTCGCCTGCCGGATTTTGCCAGCGTTTTCCAGGTGGAACTACTGGCTATCCGAGAGGCCTGCACGCAACTAGGGCGTGACACAGCGTACAAACAAAACATTGCTATCCTCATAGATAGCCAAGCCGCAATCAAAGCTATTGACTCGGCTACCATATCCTCCAAACTGGTGCAGGAGTGCCGGAACGAGCTTGCGCGACTGGGCGAATGTTTCAGTGTTACACTACTCTGGGTACAGATGGGCTGGCCAGGCAGGGCTCAGCTCTGGACGGCTCACTCGCTGCAAGGGTTCACATTCCGCTAGGTGCGGTCAAGACACAAATACACTCACACTTCTTGCAGAAAGCCAACCTTCAATGGAGAAGGCTGACTAACTGCATCATATCGAGGAAGATATGGCCTATTTATGATAAAGGAAGAACAGGGGATCTTCTAAACAGAACCCGCCCCGAAGTCTCCAGAATTTCGGCGATAATCACCGGGCACTGGCCAATTGGAGACCATGCGGGCAAACTGGATATCCCATTTAACACCCACTGCCAAAGCTGCGGGAATGTAAACGAAAGAGAAACTCTCCTCCATTTCCTCTGCGAATGTCCGGCACTAGCAAGAGCTAGACTGCGGGCACTGAATCAACCATTCTTCGACGACCTTAGCGCTATATCGAGCAAAGGGATACAATATCTTATCCGTTTTCTCAACTCCACAGGTTGGATATAGCCACACATCAAATCTTCTACAACCACTACAACATAGGTCACACGAGTCGTGGTAACAAAAAGGCACAATAAGTGCTAATTCGGTTCAAGCCGAACCGCCACTTCTACCTAATAACTAACTTACTTAACGGGCTACCGACCCACGGGTCCAAGCGCTCTGGCATCCTCGATGGCTTGTTCCTTAAAACGAAGGTTCGGTCTTCCTTGTCGTCTCGAATCTGGGGGCTCGGAGTCGAAGAACTTTGCTGGTGCATTATTCGCTCGATATGGGTGAGCCAATGTGGTCGATGTATTTCAGCTTTTTTGGCAACATATACATCTTGGCGCAGCTAGTGGAGTTCGCGGTAGTATCTTCTCATCCATTCTCTATCCTCGCATACAGGACCAAATATCCGACGGAGTAGTCAAAGAAAGGCCGACCGATTTTGCCTGTTCGTTAATTGCCATGAAAGCCTCTTACACACAACATTGACTAAATCTGAGTCTCTCTTTCCGTCTTCCTAATCACTGTAGCGTATTCCAGGCGGAGATTATGGCGATAAAAGAAGCCCTGACGTGGCTGAAGAGAAATGTGATATCCACAAAGGATATCTGTATCTTCTCGGACAGTCAGGCCGCGATCAAGTCCGTGGATTCAGTATCTTCAAACTCCATTGCAGCCCTCGACTGCCGTTCATCTCTTATGGAGATGGCGGAGCAGTTTAACATTCACCTCTGTTGGGTGCCGGGGCATAGAGATATTCCAGGAAACTGCAGGGCTGATGAACTCGCCAAAAGGGGAACCAAACTCCCCCTTTTACCTGAAAAGGGTTCTCTGGGTATCCCAATCGCTACCTGCAAACTTTTATTCAAGCTATCTGCAATCGAGAGAACAAACCTTAGGTGGACAGGTAGTAATACATGTCTAGCGACTAAGCACATCTGGCCAAAGCTGGACCTGCGACGCTCTAAGAGTCTGATCTCACTAAACCGACTGCATATTAGCTCCACTATAGGTGCCATTACAGGGCACTGTCTGATAGGCAAGCATGCATCGAGGCTTGGCGTTTATTCTAACGATTTCTGTAGAAGTTGACGAGGAGGAGAAGACGAGGAGGAGGAGGAGACTATACTTCACCTTCTCTGTACATGTCCAGCTCTCTCCCATAATAGAAATCTTCATCTGGGAGATTTCTTGCTTAACAATCTTAACGACTTGGCTAACGCTGACGTTAGAAGTCTATCGCGCTTCATAAGAAGCTCTAAATGGTTTGACTAGTAGTGGGGAAACCCCTCGATCCGTGTGGCATCACAATGGACCTAATCCTGGTCTAAGTGTGTCGGCCTTCTGTTGACAGCCACTTTAACCTAACCTAACCTACACACAACATTTGAAATTCATAGGTCTTTTCCACGATCTGCCCAAGTGTGAAGATTTTGTCTATTATCGATCCTTAAGCCACACTGGTAACTACCGGCTAGTGTGTTGCAAAACAGCTATAGACGTTTACACAGTACGTTGGATAGGGTCTTATATGCAACATTTAGAAGGGATATGCCTCGATAATTCTTGTAAGACATACGATCACCTTTCTTGCGTCATATGGAGCTGATAGCCCAGTCATCCGACATGCTTTCCTCCTCACAATCTTGGTTGATCCTTGATGATTTGGTACATACGCCCTATCAAAATATCACCTCCTCATTTGAAAAACTCATCATCCGGCAGCCTTGATTTTCTTTAGGTTTTATACATCTATGCTAGCCTCCACGATACTGGGTGGTGGAACCGGTTCTTATTAGACTGAACGAACGTTCTCTCCGCTCGCCCAATCACTCTCTAGATAATGCTCACTTAACAGCTGCTGGAAATGCTGCTTAAACACATATACTATTCCCTGCGCTTCGGTGACTAGCTTTCCTTCTCTGCTTTGAAGAGCCTGCGTTCCGATCTTAAAGCCAGCAGCCAGTTACTTGGCCTTTTTATTAAAACTCCGTATGTTGTTTCGATCGCGAGACTCTTCGATCACCTTGAGCTGGGAGACTGCGTGTGCCCTCTTCTTTCTACACAGGATCTTCTTATCCTCCCTTCCTCTGGCGTTGCAGCGTTTCAGTAATAAGAGCTCAGCTTAAATTGAGAGAGCAGTCTCAGTAAAAGGATAACCACAGCTATAGTCATACGACAGGGGGTAAATTGTTTTACAAATTTGTTCAGACCATGGCCAATTAATGGCGTTTCCATCGGTAATCTCGAGACGCCAAGAAGAAAATGGAGCTCGACCGTCTCAGTTTGGATTGTCATGTTCAAATGAGAGATCCTGTTAAAAGGGCAATATCAATTAACGTTTCCATACAATCGCGAAAGAGATTCAGGCTTAAAGACTCCTGGATCAAGCAAAATCAGAAGCACCTGCATTTGATTGGCCTCAGCGACTAAGTGATTCAAGATCGGGAGGCCTGGCTTTATTTTTTAAGGTCAAACCGGCAAAATCCACAGACAAACCAATAGAACATAATTGCTGTTCTATTGGTTTGTCTGTGGATTTTGCCGGTTGATGGGTTATGATCTCTTCAGTCCAGATCAAAACCTCGTCGTTAAAGAAAAAGAAAAAGAGGAAGAGGAGTAACCACACCAACGTATTCCGGTAGGCGGTGGTACTGTGGTTGGAGGTCTGTTTCCTTGTTCAATTTCTATGTTGTTTTTGTTTCCCTGATTTAATTTAGTAACGTTTAGAGTAGTAACAGAGTTAAATAATGAATTAGACAATAGAAACAGAAGAAGAAGATATTGTAACTTGGGTTTAAGAGGGCGTCAACGAGCGTCATTTGACGAAAGACTGTTTCCTATAAATATCCCGGACAGCTTGAAAAGAGAGTTGCTAATATCGATTTCCATTAGGCAATTGTTGGCAGATATAGAGCTCTTTTCTTGCTCTAAGAGTCAGATTTAAATTTCCACGTCTGCAAAAAAGCAATCTTTTTCAGATCTAAGATTCACACCTTCTTCTCTAACACCACAATATTTGACAATTGTCACTGAAATTTGTTGTTATTTTCATTTACTCGTGTTTTTGGTTCTGTGGAATATAAATTACCTAAAATCAAAAAACTATTGTTGTTTGTTTGCTCAAACTGTTACATTCAGCGTCAATTAGTCAACTTGCAGCGCCATCTAGTAGAGAGCCATATAACCATATAAAATAATCGATATTTGGCAGCATTTGAAAAGCAGTTTGAATAGCCATGGAATAATTAGTACATCTGTTGTTGTCGAACTTTCTGAACTCAACGAATCTGGAAATTTCGAGAGGTGTCACTAGGAGATATAAATAGTTGTCGCAGGAGCACCCAAGACATTCCAAGACATTTTGAACCGCGATTAAGAAGTGCGATAGATGACAATAGTGAAAAGTATAGAGAAAAAGTGGAAGAATTGAATAAGAGAAAAGTGATTGTGTATATAAAATGATTAATTGTGAAAGTGAATTGTTGGATTAAATAAGTGAATTATTAGAATAATAATCAAGAATTCAAAGACATTGAAAGAGACCTAATAAAGATTAATTAAATAGAATTACGTTTTATCTTTTCGAATCCTAGCCTGGATGTAACACTATGTTTGGGTTTTGCTTGCCTGCTGTGGAAGAGAACATTCTAATATGAAACTTTATGTGTTTGCTTGCCTCTGTGGAAAATTTAATTAATTACCAAGAAAATATTTACGTTTTTGCTTGCTTCTGTGGAAAATACAGTTAATTAACCACAAAATATGTGTGTTTTTTCTTGCTATTAGCTAGATAGATCTATTTGGAAATTAATTGTGTGAGTTTTTGATTTTGGGAAAAAGAAAAAGCAATAAAATATTTCTGTTTGCTTGCAATATAAAAACGAACGATCTGGACAAAACAAATTTGAGAATTGAGTGCAAAATCTGAAAAGCCCAATGAAAATCGACATAAACAAACGCCATTGCTGCCAATTGTCAAAGTTTAATCACAATCCACAACATTTTGTCGCGTTCCACATACCAGCGTCTGAAAACTGTTCGAAACATAAAAATCCAAATGTCATGGGGGCTTTGTTGCTCAGTTAATTAATTAAATAAATTAAGCCAAAATTAAATTCCGTGTAAAATCAGTTTCGTCCCTTCCAATTAATAAAGCAAAAATAGTGAGACAGAATCCATTCGTATCTCAAAATGTTCCGGCTTGGGTGACTTTGTATCCAATATTACCACAGGAACTTTGTGGACTTATGAAATTCCATTTATCATTGAATCACATATTAAAATGTGATAAAAACATACGTGGATATATCACTAATCAATTCATTCAAAGCAAATTTTAACAACATAAAATCTAACCTTTATTTTCGCCCTCACCTGTATCTAACCAAGAAAGAACTCACTTAAACAAGTTTGAAGTTCGTAGAGGCAAGCATTAGTTATTTTTGAGTCACTCTAGGTTGTCATTGTCAGTTCGCGAATAGTCACAAAAAATGTCTTGATGATCTTTCGATATTCCAGTTTGTGTTCAATTTTAAAAGCTATGTTTTTCTAAATGCATCTATTATTTGAAATTAATATAAAACACAGATCCGCGCACATTTAAATTTGTTTCATTCGCGATTTACGAATTTCATCGCACGGCTAAGCAATTAAAAAATATGTAAACATCTGGAGTAGTCTTGTTCGAGCGAGTTTCCTTTTACTGACATAGACAAGACAATATTGCATATTCAAATGGAGGATGATATATCCAATAATATGGTTGTAATAAACGAACATCAAGTGTTCGTGAATCTTCTTTCGAAATATAAAGTTCTCTTAGGAAACGATAAGGCAACGTACAAGAAGAAGGTTGAAACGGCAAAAGAACTTGCAAATAAATATAAACAAGAATCTGGAAAGGAAATTACAGTTGATGGAGTTTTTAAAAAAATATGCAACTTGAAATCAAGAGTAAAGGAAAAAAATTACAAAAATTTAACCAGATCTAAAAAACTATACTACACCGAGTGGGAGAAAGATTTTATGGATATATGGGTTGGAGATAATATCACTGTTCTGCCAAGTAAGTGCACCCAAAGAAATGGCATTTTCAATTAAACCTTACATCTTTACAGAAAAACTAAAACTAAAGTCATCAGATGCCGCAAGTCAAGCTGAAAGCAGTACATCGGACAATGTCGTTAGAACTGAAAATTCATGTTGTGAGTCTAGTCGACCTGATAGTAATACGTCCAACAACTTTACAATGAAAATAGAACCAGATGATTATGAATTGCAGGACAGTAGCTGTCAAATATCGACTTCTGTGCCCATCTGGGAAACTGATTTTAAATCCGAAATGGAATCAGAACCTGATAAAGATAAGAAGTACAATAACTTGACATTGGATCAGCTTAAACGTGTCGCCTTAATTGCGCAAATTGAATCGTTTCAAGCTGAAAAATCCGCTGCTTTAGCAAAACAAAAACTTGCTTTGTACAAGTTATCAGTCTTACAAACCAAGAATAGAAATCGTTAAGTCAATTCTCATTTGCTACTAGGTTTTAACGATATAATTTAAGATAATTAGATACAAACATACACGGCTAGTTAAAACATACATTAGACATACATACATACTAGAAAATAAATTTCGACGTCATATCATTTGCGTTAAAGATCCAACCAAACCATTCTAATATTGTTTTAGGGTTTTCTGGCAGAACTCATATACATATTATTATTGTTTATATTTTGAAAACCAATTCAAAAACTTTCTTCGATCCTGTTACCTCTTAAGGGCTGCAACAATGCCGGCGTGCAGTCTTGCTCGGATTTTTTAAACGCATTAAGTTCCGTTTAAATTAATGACAAAAACCTGGATCCCTCCCCGACTTTTTCGATTGTTCATTCTCAATACATAAATATTTTTTTAGTTTTGCCTCACATATATTTTTCAAGCTTGTTCATTCAGATGTCTCTAGCTACAAACATTATTCTTCTAATGGTTTTGTAGTTTTCTGACTTCGCCAATTCTGCTTACAAAGTAAGCATCTTCCATTTCCACTTTTTGTATTTGCATATGTAACATTATTATGATTTATGATCTCGATTAAGACAATTATAATCCTCTCACTTTTTTGCATCCTTCCTGGTCCTGTGGTTTTCGCCTTCGACATTAATGTTACAAATATCTTTAACCTTTTTCGTGTTCTGCTTTCATATTAATTTGTTCCCGACCATGTGTCAGGTTTTTGCTTTCTCCATTCCAAACTTTAAACAGTTTTGCGCTGCAATGTAGTCATTATTATTATGAGAAGCTTCTCGAATTTGCCGTTCGGAGTTGGGGTAAAATAATAGTGGTAGGCCCCTTCCATTCTTGCCAAAAGTATAACTTCGCTCACATCAATGGGTAGAGAAGCTAGGTTTTATTTTATGTATGGGCGCAATGCGGTTATGTTCTGGATGGAACAATGATCGCGTATTGTCCATTACTCGTTGTTTTCTTTTTAAAAACCTTAATAACTGAACTTCAACGACATTTTTTTTACATTATTGCTTTCAATAATTATCAAAAGTTCCATTTTACTTAAAATTATTCGCAGTATTTTCTTGTCGGAGAACTTGGGAAGAAATTTGCCGCGTATCTGTCCAAAATTGTTTTGTTTAACGCGTTATGTCGCACTGCGGAAATAGTCCGATAAATGAATCAGAACGGATGCCTCGAATGAAAATTCGCCAATTTCGTACAAATCGAAAGAAATTTTCGTACCAACGGATAGTTCGATTGAGCTTTTTTTATCCGATATGGCGATAGACCGATTTAAAAAACAAAACACCTTTTAAAATTATTGACACAACCTGAAGTCATTTCTCTATTTAGCAACAAGAAACTGGTCAATTAGTCGATGTTTGCCACTCGAAATGTGTGCAATTAAGATGGTCGATACGTCCACCGCGTCGAGTAGTACGTGGTATATTTGGTCAGCGGTCCGACCATCTGGAGAGTGTCAGATTGCTTTTTGGACGCGCAGTCTTGGGAACCCAGTGCCACTTTTAACCGTACAACGGGCTGCTGCAAAGTCCATTGGTTAGAAACCGTTGTGTTGTCGTGTCGTGGCGGCTGTGCTTGCCCACTTATACGCATAAGACGTCTTCCTTACGTATTTTGGCGTTGAAGTCTGCGAGCACGATCTTGGTACCGAACACCGGGTCGGCTCCATCCAGGTCATAGAACTCCTCCTTGATATGGTCTTATGCTTCGTCGGTAGGGGCGTGGGCACATATAAGACTGATATTGTAAAATTTGACTTGGATGCGTATTACAGCTAGGCGACCAATCGGACTGATCTTAGCTGATTGCCCACAACGAATCGGCATCCTTATATGTGCATCTGTGACAGCTGTAATAAATATCGTTTTTGCATGCCTGATCCTTTCCATCGTATATCTTCTATCGTGAATATATCTACCTTATAGCGCTGGATGACAGTTTCAAGTTTTTGAGCAGCACAAAGGTGTACATTGTACGTAGGTTCCAGGTACATACTCTCAATTCATAGCCCGTTGATGTTCCGCGTCATGATCCTAAATGATGGGTGTCCATATCTGTATCCGTATTCAATGTACCAAGTCGAGGTGCTCTATCATTTTGGACTACGTCCATATCTTGGTACATAACTCATAGGGCAAAAATACCAATAGAAAACGTCATCTGATTTCGTCCTACATATTTGGAAACAAAGCCATTGACAATTGTGAATTAAAACAAAAAATTGTTATGTATAAACATGCATGTATAATATTGTCAATAAGCATGCTCAACATGCTTTTCTTAATTTTATAACAAATTGAGAACTTAATCTTATTTAATATTAATAAATAGTTACATATTTGCAGGCGCAGAATAGTCATCTTCATTTGTATTAGTTTTGCTTTCTAAAAGAGATAATTTGTATAAATTGAATCTTAAGTTAGCCTTTGCTGCAGCTTCTTGCGCTATAACTGATCTGATTTGGAATATCAATTCCTGCCTTTGAAGGTCAATTAAAGACATCTTTTCATAATCAATAAATTCGTCTCTTTCACAAATTGATTCGATTTCCGAAGAAATATTGTTAGTTTCTAAACAAATAGAAGGAATGTCATCCAATTCCTCATCGTCGTCAGAATCCGATATAATTATTACTTCCGGCTGATTAGTATTAGAACTAACGCCAGAGGGATTACCTAAAAAAAAAAGTTGGAAAAATACGTAAATGCAATGACGTTTGACTCGAACAAAATGAATAGAGCTCGTTATCGTAAGTGCCTGTATACACGGTACTTTTTCTCGTTGAAAACCATGTTCCTCCTCTCGCCGTTTCCGATCTGTCTTGTTTTTTCATTTCTGTTTGCCTTCCATATACACGGGAAAAGAAGTACCGTGGAATAGCTTCTAAGAATTAACACATACAAATTTAATACGAAAATATTTCATACTCACTGGTTTCAAACAAAATTCCATGTCCCAGCCATAGATTTAAAAATATTTTTTCCCATTTGTTATAGTTCAAACGTTTATCACTAGAATTGTTTAATAAATCTTTAACCGTTAATTTTAGTTTTATTCTAGAAACTTTTGCTAAAATGTCATCTTTTCCTAGTTTTGTTCCACATTTCATATTATAGTCATGTGCCATCGCAATTGCAGCATTCTCAATTTTCTTTGGCGTTGTCCCAATGCTAGTAGTCAATTTCCTGAGCAAAATTCTATATTTTGAGAGTAAATTTACGAACACGAGATTTTCTTTAAAACTGTCAAAATCAGAGGTACTGTCGTCTATACTCATATTTAGATAGAAATGGCAACACTTTAAATGCCTTCACAAAGGGAAACACATAATTTATATATATATTTATATACATACATAAGTACATAAGTACTTATTTTTATCGTAAACAACGGATAATCTCAATTCGAACTGTAAATGTAGTTTATATTGACGAAAAACATTTAGAAGAAATTGAATGTATACAGAAATATTTATTAATTCTATTAACGCAGTAAAATGATAAAATCCTCAAAACAACTACTTCTATTGCTGGCAAAAGAATGCCTCCAGAGAGCTTTGAGCACTGTCTATGTCTAGTAGTCTCCTCTTATTGAACTTGTATTGGTCGCCTGTAGCAGTCACGATGAATAGATTTGCTGTCATAGTGTCATACAAATACAATGGACTACAGAAAGAGCTATGGAGTTTCATAATTCTCACCAGGCGGCAACATGAACAGTAGAGAGTTCTTTACCATTGAATTGTTGCAACAAATGTATATAAAAGCTTTGATTTTAACAAATGATATGCATAGGTACGTTCAATTTTCTAATTGGCCTAAGTCAATTCTTGCTGATTGGTAAACTGACGAGGCCATCAGCTGTGCGTCGTTGGTTCAATATTTTAATGAGAGCTCGTTTACTAGCAAGACACTTGCAGTTGACTTGGAACTTAAGCGTACATATTCGCGTTATGGCCAGATGAATTATGCTTGTGCAATCGCAAAAGAGGCTTACTCCTTTTTTATATGACTTCTTGGCTTCAACTTATTTTTGTCAGCTTTTTTTGAATGGGAGAACCAACTTGTTGTAAAGCCGTTTTGCTTTATCGTTATGCGTTATCTCGCTTAGGAACCCCTCATTGGGACTTCTTCTTTATCGGCGATCACAAGATCTAAGAGAAAATAACGCTCCCACATTACTGCTTCCGCATTAGTGCGCCCTCAAAAACTGTCTGCAAGCCCCACGGTTTTAGATCACTTCTTGGCAGAGGCCAATCATATGTTGGTGTTATTGTATTTTTCTGATCTAGACGTTTTTAAGCCTGCCTCGTCACCTCCTAAGTACATTTTACAAAAAAAGCAGCAATCAATCTGGACAATTTGAGCCAAAACCCTGAGTTGGAACAACAGACACACACAAAACGACAACTACTGTGACTTCTATAATCGGGGCAGTAAAATTATATATAAAAAGTTCAAAGCTGCATCGTATTCCAGGAATCCTCCATTGTTGTTAAGCCGTTACCGTCTCCAAGAGCAATGTTTAATAAAATTCAATATAGCATTCTATGAAAATTGCTCGCGGAGACTGCAAATATTATTAGTATCCTATGAAAACTTGGATTCTATATGTTGCTCAGTTTAAAACATTCTATGGATAGTATGCGCTGTCATTTTTATGAAGACCTTTACTCTGCGACATTTCTACCATTGAATTAAGGCGTGTTTAATGAACCTGAGCTACATAGAAAAGATCAGAAAAATACAGGATTTGGTGTTCCATGAGTAAAAATCTAGCCCAAAGTGTTCTACATTCTGTCACTTTGTGTTCCATGAAGCAGATCAGTTTAGCGCAAGATTTTCTGCACCTAATTTTGAGGGAGGGCAAGTGAGTGAAATGTGTAAAATTTGAAAATTCAAATTTTGATGATGCCAACTGATTTATTTGTTTGGCATGAGATATCGTATTAGTTTTATGTTACAAATATTCGCATATTTATACAAAAGAAAAAGGAACATGGAACAAGTTATAATTGTGATCAAATCGACATCAGATCAAACATTGCCGTTCACTCAAAAGAAGAAGTTCACAAGACAGCACTGAGGATCATCTATTTGAAATTGCACAGCTGAGAGGAAAACATATGACCCGAAGCTGTACTTTTGTGGTCTGATTTGATCTAACAATTTGCCCTGACTTATGATGTTCTGCTCTGCTCTATTGATCTATTTTTCGTTCATTAAACACATTGAAATGCCACCGTACATTTCATTTCATTCTATATTTCTTTCTTACTATGAAAAGTGACAGATGGGTAGCTATGAAATATTGCTCGTAGAGACCCGGTGTTGTTTTTATGCATACGCGTACAAAAAATACACGTTACAAATATTATCGTTCCAACTTGAGTACAGATTTTGTTACAACCGTTGCATGAAAGCACACACACAATACGATTTGCTTACGATTTAATCTTTTTCTCCTTGATATAAAGTTGTACCTATGTTATTTCTGATCAAGACTAACAGATTATTTTTCAATAACCTGTATACATATTCCCAAACAAATTTAGTTGAACAAATTGAAAATGGATGTCAAAATAAATACTTATCTATACGAAGCTCAAATGTGTAGTCCTTTTCACTTCTATGCAAAAGACAATTTACATTACTTTTCAAATTGAAGTGCATTTTCCGTAATAGAAGTACATACCCACACAAACATTACAAACACGAGTTTGTTTTTGTTGAAAAATGCATTTTACACTGATCACGAATTTATACTGTACATTAATTCAATTAAACCAATATCGCAACCCAAATTTATGTCAGCATTCACAGTAGACTACAAACAAAATCAGCATGTAAATAGCGTACTATGTACCTATAACAAGGTAAAAGCTTTCCATTCATTTTAATAGCTGACAACAGCTGGCCTACCGCGAATAAATTTTCCCGTAGAACTCTTCCCACTCAGCGAGCTGATTAACGTTTCATACAAGGGGAAAATTCAGTTGGAATTTGCTCATGATAGGGATAGCCTTATGATTCCCTTGGAGCCATCCGTGCGAAAAAAAATCTTTAATTTATCTTAGGAAAACGTTTTTTTTTTTCAATATAACAGTGCTTAAAAAGTGTAGGCGTTCGCCACCTTCCAACAACAACTCCAATAGGATCTAAATCAGTGCATGGGATAACGGAAAAATAGATGGCTCTGGAATTATTACACTGAAAAGAGTACTGCAACAGAGTGCAAAGATTAAAAGAGCTAATAACTGTGGCATAACTAGCATAGCAGTAGCAATATCGCAGAAAGCGGTATTACGAGAATATTTAAAGCTTTTAAGGGATTTCTGATACATTAAGCCTTTTCAAACGTTATTTGCTATCTACAAGAAGTTAGGGTATGCAATTAAAGTGTGACCTATTTTTTATTGCATTCATCACAATGCGTTAAATCTATTTTTACATAACCATGCATTTTTTTTAAAACTGGGATCACTTTGATAAGATTATTATCTACATAAATATATAACTTTACAACTTAAATAATGCGCATTAGCCCATTAATACTCAGGATTCTTTGCTTATTTCATTGGTTTTCTGTTTCAATGCGGAGATTTTTAACAAAAACAGTTTTTCCTCTCTTCTAGCGGCTTTCTCTTCCGCTTTTAGGTTTCTAATGTGCGATATTAAGGCAGCACGCTTTATTGCTTCATCATCAATCAATCTCACATCTGGTTCTGTTGCTTTGGGGTCGGATTCATAACTCTGTTTAGAGTTGTTTGTACATGCACGTAGATCATCTTCAAACAAATAGAAATACTCCTCGAACTCCATTATATCTTTAGATTTTCGATTTTTCTTTGGTAACATTTTTACTGAAAACATAGTTAGTATCAATCCTACTCTGGTGTAGATGTCATTGTACTTACTTTCTGTAGTGCGATTGCTTTCAGCCCATAGGTCCAAGAACATACGCTCCCAGTTATTCTTCAGCTCATATCCAGTTTTACGTTTTTCTTTCAAATTTTGTTTCATAGATTGAACTTTTCTAAAAACGTTTGGCACTGACATTTGTTTAATGCATTTCTGGTTGAATTCGGTAATGATCGAATACGCTGCAGCGCGTTGTTTACGTTGAATATCCGGGGATTTGCTTCCATTTAATATAAATTTATATTTTGATAAAAGTTTTACAAATATATAGTTTTCGTGCTGCTCCGTATTTATGCCATATGCGTTCAAATTCATATTTGGATACTCAATGGCAACACTTAATAAGCAAGTAGGTTCTCGGAGAATGTATAAACAAAATATTCAATTTTTCAAACATCACAGGAAGCCGTGAAGATTCAAAACGAAATGTAAAAAAATTAAAACTGCACTCATATTAAAACAAGCTTTTAAAATAAATATATAAAATGACTCTTGCATGGCTTAAGTATCAACAAAACAAAAGTACCAGCAAAAATGAGGTGCCCTGAAAGAATATGTGATATTTAATATTTTTATTTTATCAATGTAAAGAACTGTCACAATTGGTTGCCCATAAAGCATCAAACTTGTACGAACAGGGTAAGTAGTTTCATACATACAGGGGGCTTCGGATTGAAAGTACCTAGTTTGTTATATTTTTTTCTAACGCAACTCATAGACAAAATGATTGATTACTGGAGCGGACTTCCAATGTCGCAGGCTCACACATTTTTTTTTGGCGGATAAAAAGGCCTAAAAAAAAGTGATCGAGAGGAACTTCATGTAATAAAAAAATGTTCTTTGACATTCCATATTTTACTCGTGTTGCTTTTACTTAAAAAACATAAATAAATATCTTCATTATCCTACAGCATACAAAAGAAGCCAGGCGGTGAGTTCCTTATCTCTAATTTACAGAACTCACCTATGCCTTGAGGTACATAATTTTTAGACTTTTTTGTTACCAGCTTACCAGATTTGCTGCAGCAAGGATTCAAATGTGAAAAAGTATGTACCATAGTTGTGTGTATTGCCTTGATTGGCCATAGTAATCTTATGAATTTTGTAGTAGTGATTCGTTAGACTATTGAAAGAGAAATTCGAGGTTGCAATCATTTGGTTAACACCGAAACATTTGTTCACTCTCTTAAGGCTCGCAAACGTCGGACAAACATGATAGAACTTTTCAAATCTGGGATTTGGAATCCATGGCCCCTATTGCGAGTGGCGATTACTGATAGATGAGCGACATTTACCTATTATCAATCGTCGATTGTAGATTTTGGTATTGTGAATGGTAATTGGCAATCGCTTGTTGTCGTTTAAATTTTTCTGATCGACTGTCTGTGGAAAAGAAAACAAAAATATTGTTTGCAAACATGTAAGTTGGTTAAATACAATTAAAGCGCATATTCTTCTTCATAACACGAATAACTAGAATCACAATTACCATTCACAATACCAAAATCTACAATCGACGATTGACAATAGATAAATGTCGCTCATCTATCAGTAATCGCCACTCGCAATAGGGGCCCATATAAGACTAGGCTAACATGAAACACTTGCGCAGCTAGAAATTTGGCGTGTTCAATTTGCAAGTCAACTGCAAGTTCACTACAAATTAAATGTCTATCACTTGCCAAACGATGGTCACGAGAGTTATTTGATCAATGAGAAAAGGTAAAATAGTAGTCACTAGTAGTTTACTTGTAAATTGAACGCGCTCATTGTCATCATTCAGTAAGTTTTTTAATTGACATATATAACTGAACGACTAAACAGACTAAAATGCTAGAGTATATCATAGCATTTCACAGCACAAAACGTCAAACCGGAAAATTTGTACCGAATTGTACTGTTCTAATACAAATGCTTGAAGCTGATGTACAACAGGGACGAATGCAGTAATGCATGCAATAACGCATATAAAACACGTTCAGTTAGAAATTGTCATCATTCAGTATGCTTTTTGCCTGGCTTAAATATCACTGAACGACTTAAATGATAGGTTGTCTCAGAATTTCATAAGGCGTTTTTCTTTTTTAGCTCCGAGCGGGGCACTGAGCTGTCAAAAAAAGAACTGTGTTACTTTTTTAACTCGGAGCGCTCTGAGTACAAAATTTGTATTTCTTTTTTATCTCTGAGCTAGCTCAGGGCTCGCTCGATGAGCTCGATTGAAAATGACCGAGCACATCGAGCGAAAAGCTGAGCGCGGCTGACTTCATTCATTATTTGTGCTTTTTCCATAGTTTATTTACGAGAAATTATAATTTAAATGGAATAATCCTTGACAAACACCAATTTCAGAAGCAAACCTGACTATTTTGAAAATTAATAAAAAAAAATTATCTAATGACAGTTCAGTGCTCAATTGTTTCTTAATTAGCTCGGAGCGCTCAGGTTACGTTCAGCTCGGAGCGAGCTCTGATCGCTCGGGCCCCGCTCCGTTCCCCGCTCGGGGCTAAAAAAGAAAAACGCCTATAGTAAGAAACGCCAAACCAGAATAATTGTACCAAATTGTGCTGTTTTACTACAATCGGTGCATCAAGATTAGAAATAGTGACAAACCTGCAGCAAGAATTGACATGTAAGCAGTGTTTCAATTCACATGCAAATTCATCCAGCTGCACATCTTTTTCAGCCATAAACAATGGGCCCGTTCAATTAGTATGGTAATTGCGAGTTTCCTAGTAGTTAAACCTCTACCACTTGCCATATTTGAAAAAGGCAACTGTGCTTGCAGTGATCTAAGATGACCCAATAAGCGACGAACTCTTCACCAACACAGAGGAGGTTGGTAACATTATCCATAGCGGCAACTCAAAGAAGTCATCCGGAACTGACCAAATTTCGAACTTTTTGCTTAAAAAGTTACCAATCATGGTCATCCTTCTACTGACTATCATATTCAACAACTGCACTAAAAACAGCTATTTTTTAAAGTAGCAAAAGTTGTGACAGTGCCCAAGAAGACAGACAGAACAAATATCAATGGATATCGACCAATAGCTCTCCTGTGTTGAGTGAGTAAAATTCTGAAGTCCTTGATACTGCAAAAGATCAACCACCTGTGTGCGATGAGAGGCATAATCCCGACGTATCAATGTGGATTCAGGGCTAAACACTGCGATACATCCCCTACTCAAGCTTCATAACGACGTCACCATGGAACTCAACAAAAAGGAGACAACTGTAATCTGCTTGCTGGACATCGAGAAGGGCTTTGACAGCGTCTGGATTAAAGGACTGATCTTCAAACTAATTGAATATGGTTTTTCGCTCAGTATGGTGAGATTAATTAATAATTTCCTAACAAATAGAGTTTTATTGTTGCAGGTACATGAATGAGAAGTCGTCAGTAAAGAGTATCAACAGGTGTACCCCAAAAATCAAGACTCGGTCCGATCCTCTTTAACATTTTTACTGCTGACCAGCCAATTAATGAAAGCCGAAGCAAAATGCTTCTGTACGCAGACGAATCAGTGACCAACGCCACCTTCCTGTCCCCAGAGATAGCTGCCCGAAGAGTTGAGACCCACATCAAGAATCTTTGGGACTACCATCTTAAGTAGAGACTGATGATAAATAGCAGCAAAACGGACCTAATCTCCTTCCGCACTCCTGTAACAGCGACCAGAGGATGTCGAACATTTGCAACCCGCTGCCCTAATATTAAACTTAAACTTCCAGATGATACCGTTGTTCATACTAGAACATCAGCGAAATATCGGGCTTAGCAAAAAAAACCAAGCTGCTCATATATAAGCAGCTCATCAGACCAGTGATAACTTATGCTTGCCCCATCTGGTTCACAATATCACCATCAAAAATGAAGAAGATCCAGCTATTCGAAAGGAGAATACTTCGGACCTGCACTCGACTTTGGCGAAACCCGACAACTCTGAAGTACCTACTACTCAACAAGAAGACTCTACGAGGAGGCAGGAATCGCACAGCCGATCAACGAATTTATGATGGAACTCTAAGGAAGACTCATCCGAAACCTGGCAGACCACGCAAACACAGAAGTCCAGGAATTAACCCAGTCAAGAGATTTGACGACATCGAGATCGATGACGAAGATACTCCGTTCTACGAAAAATCGGTAAGACATTACAGGGGGTGACTTACTACCTGCAACCAACGCTAATGCTATATTTTCTTTTTCTTCCCAACAGGAACAATTAGCTATTTATTAATTTAAAAAAATCTCATAAATAGATTAAGGGTAGTCATAAATAGTGTTGTAAAACTTTTGTAAACCTAGCCATAAGAACTTCGACGGGCCCCTTTTGTTGAGCCGACATTTTCAATTTTAGTTAAGTCTAGATATAAGTCAATTTGTACATATTAGATTGAATAAAAACAATTTAATAATCGTAGATCGCTTGCAGTCCAACAAAAAAAAGCAAAATATGGTATTAACTTGAAAAAAGAAACTGTTGTGTTGTGCTTGTTTTTTTGCCTTTCGTGCGAGCTTGAAGAAATTGTACACCTATTCAGGCGAATAAAACAGGAATCATCAGTGTTTTTATAACGTATGCTCAAATAATCATTTTATTGGTGCTGTTTCACAGTATTGATTGACATAGGAGGCTAGTTATTTTTGGATAGTCAATCAGGGCTATCAGCGATTCCAAGGGGAGAAAATTCCCCCTAAAGTGAAGCCATTGGCAATGCCGCGGCTTCTATCACATAAATGTATCATCATCTCCAATTGTCTTTGATTAGTTGAGCTAGACCTATATGTTTGTTTTCATATAAAATTATCGAAATAACACTTGAACGAAAAATACTTGCATAAAGAAAAAAAATCCTCCTCTTCTAAATAAGCTAAAGTTTTTTTTTAATTTGAACCACAACAAACCTATGCAACTCTTATCTCATTTTCTTGATTTAAAATACAAACTTAAAAGCAACCAACTACTTATCCACATACAAACTGCTTAGATTTTGAATTTCCACCAGCATACTTGCGAATGAAATATTCCGGAGGGAATTTCGTCTACGATACCAATTTATTCCGGGGAAATTTCGTTCACGATAGCCCTAAATATACATAACTATGTACTGAAAAAAAGTCAGTAAAACCCAAGAAAATACAAATTTAACAAAACATAGAAACCGCGCAGTAGGTAGTTCTCAGTTCAAGGTTATTTTGCCAATAGGTCATTGGAACCCTTAAAAACGGTTCTTAAAACCTAAATACGGAATATTTTTTTCAAAATATAACACCAGAAACTACATATTTAAACCATTTTGTTTAATTACTTATTCGGTTCTTCCTTTTATCGTACCAGTAAGTATCCTTTTCGTTGGTTTCCCTATCTGTACTGTCCGCAATAATTGTGATGTTGGCGTTCGGGGGGTTTAGGCCCTGTATGGACCGTTAATGCCATATATTTTTATTTTATTTATTTTTTTAATATTCAACTCACATGTCCACCAAACATCTTTTAGGGAACTCATTCACGTTTGTAAGCTATTAGTCAAATGAGTTGAGTACACCTAATAATATTGAATGTCTCAAATCTTGTTTTAAGTCATTCCCGACAACAAAATTATAGGATTTTTAGTACCTACCAATTACTATGAATGAATGTCTCTTTCTTAAAAAAAAATAACATTAAATAAATGATTTTCAACTGTTCACCAACACCCTACCTCAGCTTTTTACTTCAAGCTGAACACTCGCACACATACTCTAACTTGCCTCTGCCACATCTTAATAATTAGCTCCTATCTGTGCCTCAATTAATTATTTTTCGCATGCATATTTGATTTATAATTCTATTAAGAAATACTGAGCATCATTAAATCAAAATAGAAAATTATCTCAGAGCAAAAGAGAAAATAGAGATGCATCTGGTCGAAAAGATTTCGTTCGAGCGGGAATCTTCACCCGTTAAATCATTCAGGAGTCTAAAAAAAAAAATACTACAAAAGTTTCTTACTACAATCGTTCTGGAAGGATATCAAAGTTTACTGCTTTTGGCAGTGGTTCCGATGCAAGTGAATGTAAGGAATCTCACTTGCACGAATTCTCAAAGTTCGCGAAACTCGTTCAAAATTACGCATTTCCTATATTGGTTCGGGTGCATACAATTTACTCTCGCGAACAAAGCGAATTCAAGATAATTTGTTGAGTTTTAAAGGATTCATACTTTGTTGTGTACTGATTTTCGTGCATTTTTCATCTTTGATCAATCAACTGTGTAAATTGTGAAATTCTTTTATTCCAGTCTTTTTTATAAATTGAATTAATTTAGCAAAGCTCCGACGGCAAATTTGAGAAGCATCTCATAACGATTTCTACTTATGTTTTACGCGTAAATTGTAAAAGTAATTGGGAAATATTAAGAAAATATGTGTAAGTACATTGTTTTCGTTAGTTCTACTGAAATTATTCTGGAAGGATAATAGGGTTAACACCGACTACCCACGTTTATTGACGCTTATCTTTTCGTCGTAGACGATGCAGTTTATACAATTTAAGTTTTTTTGCAGCTCTAGCACTAGCCCTATACTCTTGAAGCGTTTTCAATTGAGATATTAAAAGAGCACGCTTAAGGTCATTTAAAGGCAAACGTTCGTATTCATCTTCATCAAATTGAGATTCACCGTCAGAATTTGATTTATTGGGGCATTTTTGAGTAAATCTTTCTGGAGATACATATGGGTCATCTCCAAGCAGGTATTCTGGTTCGAATTTCAATTCCATGTCTTCATCTACACTCTTAGTTAGGTCGGCATAATCCGCTGAATTTTCATCCAATGTTTGATCATCTGTAAAAAGAATAATTGAAGTGTTTTCCATGCTTTTTCATTAACTTCATTATTGTTACCGGCCAGTAACTGCATATCAGAATACTCACCTATGATAATTGAATTCCCACTTTCAGCTGGCCATAAATTCAAAAATTGTTGCTCCCATTTAAGAAATGGAACTTTTCTAGATCTATTTGAATTTTTGTAATGTTTGTCTTTTAATCTTTTTTTAATATTATTTATTTTTGTCAACATTTGTTTAACTGTCAAACGTTTTTTACATTTTTGATTAAATTCTTCAGTTAAGGCTTGTCGCGCAATATCTTGTTCTTTTTTATGTGCAGTTCCATTAGCTTCTAACATAATTTTATATTTTGATAAAAGTTGCGTGAAAAATACATTTTCATTAAATTCAAAAGAACGGTCAGTTTCATCGGTACTCATTTTCACTTCACAAAGGTAACACTGGGAAATGAAAAATTAACGCCTACAGATGCTGTTAAAGAAAACTGCTTTTCTTGAATCACAATAAAACTGCTTGGAAACGTGATTTAGTTATGTAATAAATACATGTACATATTGTTATGGACAATATTATTTAGTTAAAAACGCACAATTATCCACAAAAACTCCATTGCTGTCAAATTATACACTGACTGGGACTGGGAGTGTGTAATTCTTACCTACTTGAGGAGACGCAAGAAGTTACAACTTCAAACATGACTGAGCGACTGAGCCAAAGCAATTGACAGTGGTGTACATATAAATTTGTTTTAATGGAACTACAGTCGGGTACTAGAAAGTTGTACATTATTTCTCGAATACCAAAATCAATTACATAACGTGTTGTGATAATAATATTAAGAGAATCTTTGGCTGAACTTTACTCGAATATTGGAAAATTAATGATGTGGAAGTGTTTGCTATAACTGTAGAATATATTTGGCGCCAATTTTTAATGAAGGTTTATTACTTACAAATTTCTGTTTTTTTTTGGTACAAATTACTTTTCGCTTTCACAAAAAAAAAAGTTCTAGGTTAAAACATTAACTTTTATCAATAAATTTTTTTTTTTGTTTCTGTTTATTTTGTATCAAATTATTCTAAATAATGAGGAGGTGTTGTGTGATTGAGTTTGCAAAGATAAAGAGACATTTACATTCATGTGAATGTTGTATTAAAAAATGCCAAGTTAAACAAAAAACTTCCCGGCGCTAGTCTTCGACCCTTCGTCCCTTCCAATGAAAAGAAGCCATTCCCTTATATTGAGAGACAAATGAATCAGAACTGATAGATTATATCACATCCATATTTAACCAGTAAAACATCCTTAAAATCCACAATTACAACGCTTATCTCATCATATTATTTAAACAATTACTCGCTTTAATATCCAACCATCAAATCTTCCTATGAAAATTAGAGCTGAAAGTCTTAGCAGCTTCAACGGAAAGCAATATAGAATACACGTATTCTTATGGAAGGTGGCCCATTACCCACGGATCGATGGACTTCGACGGATAAAGTAGGTCTACTTTCACACATTCTAGAATTGAGGTTCACGCATTACAAAACTGAGAAAGGCAGAATCATTGGTGAAAACATTGGAAAAATGAGAGATAACTATCATTGGGCGCGTTCAATTTGCAAGTCGACTACTAGTCACTACTATTAAAGCCTTTGTGGTTGGATGAATATATCACGCGATTATCAGCTGTTCACTGAAAATTTCCCCTTCGAGCAAGTTAAATAAATCAACCCAAATTCGTTAGTGAAGTTGAAATGTCAAAAAGATCTGATTCATTTGGTTTTAGATTTCGAAAAATGCATTGTATTTTTTTTTTTATTTATTGATTTTCTTCACTTGCGTTTAGACGCCCATGATGCAGCGATAGCGCAGGCGCCAGTAGGTCATTTACAACAAACACTACCCTACCTAAAATCGTAATTTGATTAAATGGGGTTCAATGTAAAAAAAGATTAAAATAACTTACTAAGAACTTCATCTTCTTCTGAATTTGTCATTTTAAAGTGGAACTTCTTGAACCTAAGTTTGGATTATTTTTAAGAAAAATAAAAAAACATATGTGAACTTTGACAGGGAGGCAAGGCAACGCGTTCAAATAACTAGTCGTAAGTTAACTTGCAGTAGACTTGCGTTGCCTTGCAAATTGAACGCGCCCATTGCCAATTGACTGACAGTTCAGACCGCACCCTTCAAGCAAAAACACTGACCCAACTTTTCCCGTCATTTTTGGATCCGCGATATATGAGGCGTTCCACGCACACATTTGTAAATTGACTGTAGCTACATTGCCAATAAGAAGAAGAGCGAGAGTCGAGAATAGTTATTTGTAATGGCGATTCGTTCATCTGTCACTGACACTGTCTCTGGCTGCAGCTGCAGATATAATTTTCTTTAAAAGGTAAACTAAAATTGAATTTATTATTCCACACAATTATTTGCTTAATTAAACTTTATTTGAATTTAGATTTATCAAAATCAAAACAAAAAATAGCAACCGATGAAGGTGAGACTACCAATCGCGGTCCAAATTTCGATGATTTTAATGCTACCGGCACAAATTCATGCTGAAAGTAAGTAACATACATATGTATAGATAACGTACACATTTATTTGATTCATTTATTTTGCAGAAGAAGGAGAAATGGTAGCAGGTATTTCAAATGAAAAAATGTATTGTGTTTAAGAAATAAAATAAACATGAACAAACATTTCTGATTTTTATTTTAGCGATACTCGATTCTCGTTTCTCTTCTTATTTAGCCTCGATTTGTACCTTTTTTTTGGCCCTTCAAGCAAGAGACTTCGTTTTACATCCGCAAACGGAGTCAATGACATATGGACTACTCCGCATACGGCTCCGCATACGGGTCCGAAAAACGACGTTTTTCGGATCCAATTAGTATGGAAATTGTAATAGCCACGGACTCACATGTGTATGTATTGTGACACATTAGGCGTTTTTCTTTTTTAGCTCCGAGCGGGGCACTGAGCTGTCAAAAAAAGAACTGTGTTACTTTTTTAGCTCGGAGCGCTCTGAGCACAAAATTTGTATTTCTTTTTATCTCTGAGCTAGCTCAGGGCTCGCTCGATGAGCTCGATTAAAAATGACCGAGCACATAGAGCGAAAAGCTGAGCGCGGCTGACTTCATTCATTATTTGTGCTTTTTCCATAGTTTATTTACTAGAAATTATAATTTAAATGAAACAATCCTTGACAAACACCAATTTCAGAAGCAATCCTGACTATTTTGAAAATTAATAGAAAAAAAATTATCTAATGACAGTTCAGTGCCCAATTCTGTTTCTTAATTAGCTCGGAGCGCTCAGGTTATGTTCAGCTCGGAGCGAGCTCTGATCGCTCGGGCCCCGCTCTGTTCCCCGCTCGGGGCTAAAAAAGAAAAACGCCTATTGAGTTCGCTATGCTCAGCAAAAAACGAATCCAGAACTGATCCGAAAAAAGGTACAAAACGAGGAGAATCGAGTATCGTTAAAATAAAAATCAAAAATGTTTGTTCATGTTTATTTTATTTCTTAGAATACATTTTTCCATTATACCTGCTACCATTTCTCCAACAAATTCTCCTGCAAAAGAAAAGAAGCAAATAAATGTGTATATTATCTATACCAATGTATGTTACTTACTTTCATCATGAATTTGTGCCGGTACCATTAAAGTCATTCGAAATTCGGCCCACGCCTTCATCGGTTGCTGTTTTTTTGATTTTGATAAATCTAAATTCAAACAAAGTTTAATTAGGCAAACAATTGTGTGGAATAATAAATTCAATTTTAGTTTACCTTTCCAAGAAAATTATATCTGCAGCTGCAGCCAGAGACAGTGTCAGTGACAGATAAACAAATCCGCCATTACAAATAACTACAGTCGACTATCGCCACTATCGCTCTTCTTCTTATTGGCAATGTAGCTACAGTCAATTTACAAATGTGTGCGTGGAACGCCTCATATATCGCGGATTCAAAAATGACGGGAAAAGTTGGGTCACTGTTTCGATAAATCTAAATTCAAACAAAGTTTAATTAAGCAAATAATTGTGTGCAATAATAAATTCAATTTTAGTTTACCTTTCAAAGAAAATTATATCTGCAGCTGCAGCCAGAGACAGTGTCAGTGACAGATGAACGAATTGCCATTACAAATAACTACTCTCGACTCTCGCTCTTCTTCTTATTGGCAATGTAGTTACAGTCAATTTACAAATGTGTGCGTGGAACGCCTCATATATCGCGGATCCAAAAATGACGGGAAAAGTTGGGTCAGTGTTTTTGCTTGAAGGGAGGGCACAGCGAAAAATCAACTCGATCGCTCTTTTGTTTTTGACATTCGAATAGCAGCATAGTGATCGTAAGTCTGGAAAAAATCCCGACTTGTAGGGAATCCCTGCTCAAAAATGAAGACGTAGGGAAATAAGGAAGGATTTTTGAAATCAACCAGAATTTTGGTACTTTGCAGATTTTATTTTTAAAAAGTTCCTATTTATGTTTTATTTCAGTAAAATTTCTTTCAGAACTACACTCGACAGCAAATAAACCGGGCCACCTACTACTAAAGTACAACACATACAACTAAAAAAGTGGTGCCTACAGAAAGTGTTTTTCATGTCAATTAAAATGATTTTAAATTATTCTTAAGTACCGTTAACTCACATTGTAATCAAGCAAGAAACACAATGCTAACGATTTGCTTAGTTTTGCCTAGATTTTGCGATTTCCGTTCTTTTTTTCTACAATGAGGTTAGTCAGTGTCTGTTATAATTTTTTTAGATTAATGGGCCATTTACACTGTCACACATTCCTAACATGTAAGATTAAAGGGATGCTAAATACTAAATATCCGTGTGACTGAAAGGGACAGCATTACCTAACATGCAAAAAAACGTGACACGTATTCAGGTCGGCCATCTTGTTTACGTGGTAGGAATTATGGGAAAGCTATGCATGTTGATATTTTTATAGCGATGGCTTACGAAATTTCGATTTCCTATAAAACAAAATGGGCGCTGCTATCATATGTTTTAATCGCCATAATACATTTTTGACATTTCTCTGCTTCACATCGCCGATTGTACCTAGACCTACTCAAGATGGAAAACATAATATTTTGCTTCGTTATGGATGGTCCAATTTTGTGAAGCAACTCTTCAAATTGGGAAGCAGTCATTCTCAAATACTTAAGGAAAAGTTGCGTATCAATTGTTTCGCATATAGATCCAAAAATGGATACAAATGCTCCATCAAGCATTCTGTTCCTTAGGTAAGGATGCACCCAATACTTCCTCTTCGTTTTCCTTTTTACCCGACTGGTTACACATTTATTTTCCACTTCATCATCGCTACTATTGAAAACGATATCTATTAATACGGCAACCTTTACGAGATCCATGTTTTTATTTATTTTTTAATTTTACCACAACAAAACCGATGAAAATAAATTTGTTTGTTTACATGTGTTCTGTCAAATCTCCATAATAATGTTATAGCAAGTTAAATTCAACTGCTAGGTAAGTGATCTCACTCTTACACCTTATTAGCATTGACTGCGGATAAACGGATCTCTCTTTTCGGTTTTGTTGCAAAAATGCGCGTGCGTGATGGTGTAAATGCGCTATTAGTCCAGTGTTTGCACAGCCGCGTGTATTTTTGCGTTTCTTTTACGTTGTTAATAATGGATACGACACCTCAGGAAGCAGCTCAAGCTGTAGCATTACTTCAAGCAGCCGTTGCGCAACGTGAGGTCGCTCTAAGATCTCAAATTAGCAGATCTAAGGTGCAACGAGTTTACAGAATATACCTAGAGACTGGGGCATTTGATCGACGTCCAGGTACGGGCAGAAATAGGGCTACATCAGCAGCAGATGATCGGTTTATTAAACTTACTGTTCTGCGAAATCGCCGCCTAAATGCAGTTCAAGTCCAACAAAGTCCGCGGGACGAACACCAAGTGTTCATAAGTTCAGATACCATCAGAAGGAAACTTTTTGAACAGAACCTGACTCCAAAAAGAGCTGCAACAGGCCCAGCATTAACCGTAGCCCACCGTCGAGCACGCCTTGAATTTGCTCAGAGCATAGGGATTGCACGTTGGAGCAGTGGGGTAATGTACTCTCTACTGATGAGTTCAGGGTGAGTCTACATATAAGTGATCGACGTCAGAGAGTATATCGTCGCGTTGGTGAATGATATTCTCAATGTTACATCGAGGAAATTGCTTATTTAGGAAGATCTGTAATGGTCTGAGGCGGCATCTCCTTATCGGCACATAGGTACAGCTTTAGTTTTCATCGAACCAATTGGCCGTACACGTGGATTGACTTCTCATCGGTACATTTCTGAAATCCTCGCAGACCATGTGTTACCTTTCGCAGGATATATCGGGTAGGATATGCTGCATATGTGGTGACCCAGTATCTACGTTACGTCGGCATTTGTTTGATGGACTGGCCAGCTCGAAGCCCGGACTTGAATCCGATAGAACATTTATGGGATGAACTAAAACGTCGGGTTCCAGCCCGGATACCTGCTCCAACAAGGCTTCCAGAGCTTCGAATCGCACTTGAAGAGGAGTGGAATGCTATTCCTCAAGATTTCATCGTCAGGCTCGTGAAGTCGATGAATGCAAGGATGCTGGCAGTTATCCAAGCAATAGGAGGCGATACCAGATATTGACCACCATATTTTTTTATATTTTTCTTTGTTATTGGATTAATTTTTTTTTTCATTCTATGATTTCATTAATTAACAAAACTGGAAAACGACTCTTTCTTGTATAACCTTCAAGAAACACTGAATCAATTGAATAATCCCAATGAATTTCGATTCATTTTATTCAACATATAACGCACTTTCTGTTGGTACTACGAGTACTTTTTTAGTTGTATGTTTTATACTTTAAAAGAAAATCGAATCAGAGATTGAACGTAGCGGGTGGCCCGGTTTATTTGCTGTCGAGTGCAGTTTGAAAACATCATGGAATCCCTAATGTCATTGATTGATTGCATTGCATTATTTCTTTGAAAGAAATTCAACAAAGGTTGTCCATAAAATATAATACAATATAGTATAAGAATTTCTTAAACCCCTAACTGGTATTAGGATTAGATGGTGACAGATCTGAAATTTCATTTGGTCTTCTTTCCCAAAAACTTTCTTTAGACTTAAGCGAACTTTCGTTAGAATGGAATCAATTGAAAACAATTTTAGCGAAGAAGAAAAGAAATGTATGAAATGTATAAATGTTGAAAAATAGTAAGCTCTCTAATTTCAGCGATGAACTTATATTTCCAAATCCTTTTCATCTTGCAATTGCATTCGATCTTATATTTGCCATTAATTAAAATTAATAAAAAAAAAAATATTTGGTTTATTCTTTTTTTAATTATTTAAATAAGCGTAGGGAAAATAGGGATTTTCTCCTAGTCGGTAGGGATTTTTATTTTTGTTAGTTAAATCACTGGACTAGAGAGATAGGTGAGAAATGAACAATTGTACTGTACTGGCAAATGGAAATTGGCAAAAATCGTACCAATTACTCCGACGCGCAAAGGTGATCAGTTCAGACGTATTTCCTTCCTTCCTTTTCTATACAAGGGTTTCGAAAGAGTTGTGCAAAATCAAATAGAAGCTTATCTTAAGGGGCATAACATGTTATCTCTTATTCAGTCTGGCTTCCGCCAAAAGCATTGCTACACCTCAGCCATAAGGCACTGGATGAAGGCCATGCCCCTTCCTGGTTCTTCTGGATTTCTCCAAAGCCTTCGACAACATCGATCATACTCTGTTAAAACTTTCAATTCTATATAATTTTTCGACTACTGCTGTCAATTTATTGCCTTTTTATCTCCGTCATAGGAAAAAAAAGCGGTTGTGGTAGGTGACAATATTTCGAGTTTTCTAACCACTGTAAAAGGGGTCCCGCAAGGATCAATACTGAGGCCCCTGTTTTTCCCCCTCTATACTTAAGATTTCTCAATAATTCGTTCGTCAACAATCCAAATGTATGCTGATGATGTTCAACTGTACAGAAGCTGTCCGCTTTGTCTCGTTGAAGCCTGCGCTAATACCATTAACATCAATCTGGAAAAGATCTCGCTTTGGTAAAATAGAAATGGTCTGTTTTGAACCTGATTTAGTCAAAGTGTATTGTTGTTAGCAGAAACCCTCTAAATTTAACCTACTTTCCAGTCCTTACCCTCAACAGTTCTCCTATTGAATATGTTAACACAGCAAGAAATCAGCGAATGTTGTTCAATAGAACTTTAATATGCGATAGGCAAAAAACCCGACTGTGGGCAAATTTTATGGTGTACATCGAGTACTTGCTTAAACATTGGTAATTCCGATATTAACATTTGGATGTCAGGTTTTTTGCGACTGTGATGCGGTCAGTAGAAGAAGGCTTAAAGTCGCATTTAACAAAATTATACATTTATGCTTCGAGAAGATATGACCGTATCTCTTACTTTTCAATGCAAATCTTCAACATTTCTATCGATCAGCTTAGACGCAATAGGACGCTTATATTGCTATTCAATGTGATCCGAACGAATGAACCTTGTTATCTATTCGATCGATTAAGATTTTGTTCCACAAACAGATCCCAAACACTAATAAAACCGCGCTATGTTTATTTAACATCCAAGAGACAGTTTTTTTATTAATGCCACTCGCCTGTGAAACACTCTATTGAATTGCATAAATACTTTTACATTTTACCTCTCGGAGCTGAATGGTTTGCAAAATACTTTGCGAGAGTCAATGTCGAATAATTTTCTTAAATTTAAGATCCTTTGCATGCTCAAGCTCCAGCAGAATTCACTTTGCGAGTGGAAGAGAGTCCCATTGAACTCTCTGGCGACAATAGCCTTAGACAAAATTCGCTTGGTACGATTTGGTGGAGTTTTGCTTAACGGTCGAAAATGAACATCCAACTTTTATCCAAATTTCAAAAGCTATTAGTAATAGACTTTGCAATATCCTATTTATGTGAAGCCGGATTTTCAGCTGTAATAAAGAGCAAATATACCTTAAAGCTCAATGTGGAGCAAGAAATAAAAGTGGCACTGTCAAGCCTTATTCCGTGCTTTGAAAAAAAAATGTTCTTAGATCACCAAACTCACACGTCACATTGTGAGCATTTTTCTAGAATTAAACTACTATTTTTAACGGCATACTAAACCCTTTAGTGCGCAGCGAATTGAAAAAGTTTGGGAGCCCCTGCCATAATCCCTTCCTTGCCCCTCATATGATATTTCATTATCCATAATCTTTTCTTAAAGAAATCACAGACAAAATGTCGTTCAATCATCACAATTTCGGCGACGGCATTTGACAGTTTCTTTACATGCATCACCAAAATACGATTATTGTCCAATCGTCTATTTATATATATGTACAAAGATTCAACGTATCTTTGATGCTCGTAGTCTAGCCTTTAATAAGTTGAATTCAAGGGAAAAGCCAAATTAAAATAAAAACCATTTAAATAAAACAATGAATTAAAGTGATAATGACACATTTTCTTGAGCCGGAAGATGAAATTAAAGCCATGCTATCCTCTTAGCGGGTGGATGACTATTTTGTTGCACGATCTCCAGCCTGGAGACCAGCTTTCTCAGATTTCAGAGGAGGTAATTTTAAAAGACGCGTACCAAATCTATTGACGCCTCGCGTGTAGCTAGCAAAAAAATGTTTAAGCTGTTGCACGCATTGTCTGATGAATGAATGCTTTCATTGCTCGACAGATAGTTAGCAAATGAGATCAGGAAATCTTTCATTTAAAGCAATTTAGATTTAGAGTATACAATGACCATGTGATAAGAAAAGCAAGCAAGCAAGCAAAGCAAGATGATGCCAATCGCCGGTCAATTAACGACTTAAAAGAGAGCTTTTCTGCAAAAGATTTGCTTACATTTTTATTAGCTGTGATTAAAGATTAATTAAACAAAAATATAATATGTGGACATGCTAATACTAAAGCCAGGAGTTGTATAAATTGAAAAATATAAACATGCCTTCATTAGCCAGAACTTTTACTTCAGATACTCGTAGATATTATTTTAAACAAAATAAAAGCAAACCATATTTTGGTTCACGCTTACCATTACGGGATGCAGTAAAGTGTGAGGTTATGATCCCTTTAGTCCAGATAATAACCTCGTCGTTAAACAAAGAAGAACTCGTTTTAATAATGGTCTGCGTGTCAAATAGATAGACGGAGCTGGAACCCCTACATTAAGCGCCAAGGAAGAAAGCTATGCCAAGGTGGTAAAAATGAAGCCTGAAGGTCGTGTATCAACCGAAGGACAAGAAGTCTTTCGGTCAATCTCTATATGCTATTTTAGGAAATAAGGCAACTGTATGCAGTCGTAAACCAAAATAATGCGCTCGAGATTAGGGACTGAGACCAGCTGACTACGGCTAAGGAAGTCGGTAAAGCCATTAAAAATAGGGGCATTGACTGACATCTAGCCTTCAGGTTGCGACGAAGAGGAAGAAAAGAAACTGTTAAAAATGACAATACTCCATTTGAAAGAGGGAAGCGGGCAGGTACTGGCTCCTGCATCGACAGAGAAGCCTTCGACGCCATAAAGTCCCAGAAAGGATCCCTGAGCTACCGATTCGGCAGGGTTGCGGTGTGCGGACTCAAGAGGTCGGACGAGATCTCTGAGCATACAGCCCAGTCAAAATCGAATCTGAACTCGCAGAGCGCGCAATCCGAGGTAGAGCATACCGCTCCTCCGAAGATTATAACACCTTCTTCCACTGTCCAATCGGCGGAACAGGATCCCGAGGAGGCCGAGGAGTCTATGTCCGTCTCTGAGAGCATGATCTCGGAGGGGGAAATGGACAACACGGTCATCGACCTTTTCCAGGACGTCACCCAGGAGGAGGAAGATTCGCTGCTGACGGAGGACGGGGCAATAGCCACGCGCGAGCAATAGCTCGATGAATCCCGTCAATACAAAAATTACACTAGCACAGGTAAACATTCACCACGCTATAGTCGCCTCGGCGACTGTATCTAGGATGTTTACCTGCCAAAGCCTAGGGCTAGTAGTTATCCAGGAGCCATGGATCCTGAAAGGACAAGTCAAAGGATTGGCTAGCAAGAATGTAAAGGTGATATGGGACACTCGGGCCGAAAAACCGAGAGCTTGCATTCTAATAAACAATAAATATAAATTTATTTTACTTTCAGAATACGCGACACGAGATCTGGTGCCGATTCAGGTACATCTGGATGTTGAGGGATGTCACCGCACCATTATCATCGTATCGGGGATGAGCCAGTTATATCATCTCAGATGCAGCGATTGGTGGAGCAGTCCAACAAGCTCCGCATGCCGCTCCTTATAGGGTGCGATGCGAATGCCCACAACACTATATGGGGGAGCACCGACACCAATACTAGGGGTGAGTACCTACTAGAATTTATTATGAGTTCGTCACTTGATGTCATAAATGTGGGAAATACCCCCACTTTTGTAACTAGGGTCAGGGAGGAGGTACTCGACCTCACGCTTGGTAGCCCAAGCGTAAGTAAACTAATTAGCAACTGGAGAGTATCTAGTGAGCCGTTATTGTCTGACCATGACAGCACAAGTATCACGAGAAATCCAGTAAGGAACCCAATGAAAACCAACTGGGAGACTTATAGAAATGCTCTAGAGAGCAATCTAGGGTGCCTTGTTTTGAGGAAGGCTCCGGGCCACCTACTACAAGAAGGGCAAGGGGTACTAATACCACACCTGCTAAAGATAACAAGGAGCAGTATTGCCTTGGGCCACATACCAATGCAATGGAGACGAGCAAGGGTTGTGTTTATACCAAAAGCAGGGAAAAAAGACCCCACACAGCCAAAATCGTATAAGCCCATCAGCCTTACGTCATTTCTTCTGAAGATGACAGAAAAGGTTGTGGACAATTATTTAAGAGAAGATGTACTGAACACATCCCCCTTACATCATCGTCAGCATGCATACAGAGCGCGCAGATCAACAGAGACCGCCCTATATCAGCTGACGGAGATAATTCAAAGTGCTTTGGAAGCAAAAGAAATACGAGTAGTACTGTGCGCTTTCCTAGACATAGAGGGAGCATTTGACAACACCTCACATGAGGCGATTAAATCCCTGGATAGGAAAGGAGTTAACAGTACAGTATCCAAATGGATGTGTGAGCTGCTGAGCACTAGATCAGCAGAGACTCAAACACCATCTGGAACCATCAGAGTGAACACAACAAGAGGATGTCGACAGGGAGGGGTACTATCACCCTTAATGTGGAGCCTAGTTGTAGACGAACTGCTAGAAAAATTAACAAACCTTGGCATCAACTGTCAGGCGTACGCTGATGACATTGTATTGATTGACAGGGACAAGTTCGAAGAAACCCTTTGGGACATTATACAAAGGGGGCTTAAAGTAACCAAGGAATCGTGCAATACTGTCGGACTTAACATCAATCCGGCGAAAACAACGATAGTACCATTCACAAGGAAAAGACAACTTCAAAGACTTAAGGACATTAGCCTATCAGGCACGACACTGATACCAGTCAAAGAAGTAAAATATCTAGGACTCCGTCTAGATAGTAAACTCCTCTGGCGAAAACATAAAGAGGAGATATCAAAGAAGGCCACCCGCGCTCTCATGATATGTAGGAGCCTAGCGGGGAAGGCATGGGGATGTAGCCCAAACATCCTGCGATGGATGTACTCGTACACTGCAATCGTGAGACCGGAGCAATGCGTAGCTGCCCAACCGCAGCCATGGCGGTGTTATTGGAATTGACCCCTCTACACATCATGGTGATGAACGAGGCAGACAAAACAATTCTTAGGATGGCAAAGGAGGTTATTGGGAGAAGAAAATTCATCGGTTCGAAAGAACACGGTGACTTACTCAAAAAACTCCCACTTCTTGGCATACCTAGGGACGATAGCATCAGGAAATTCAACTTCGAGAAGAATTTCCAGATAAAGCTCAGCAATAAGGAGAACTGGAGCAATGAATCCACAACTTATGGACTGAGCAACCACACAACAAAGTGGTACACGGACGGCTCGATGACCGAGGAGGGAACTGGTGCAGGAGTGTTTGGGCCAGTAACTAAGCACTACGAATCCATGGGCAAATGAACCAGCATCTTCTAGGCAGGAATATGTGCCATAGACAGGTGCGTTCGAATCAACCTCGAGAAAAACTACAGGAATTGCAACATAGCAATAATGTCTGACAGCCAAGCAGCCATAAAGGCTCTTGACGCCTACGTTATCAAGTCAAAACTCGTGTGGGAATGCCTACACGGACTGAATAGACTAGGAAAGAATGACAGAATTTCCATCTGCTGGGTACCTAGCCATGTTGGCATTACAGGCAATGAGGCAGCGGACTCTCTGGCAAGAAAACGGGCAGTGGAACCCTTCATAGGACCTGAACCGTTCTGCGGGATAGGACACACTATACGCGAAGAGTTCAGGAGACTGGAGGAAGAAACAAGGGCAAAAGCCTTTCTCAACCTCCAAGGTCTGAGGCAAGCAAAATAACTCTTAGGAAATTACAACCTAAAGAGATTCAAAGCTTATATCGGCCTTAACAAAATCAACCTAAGAATCCTAACAGGCCTCCTCACGGGCACTGCAGACTCAAGGAGCACCTGGGGAAAATGGGCATATCGGAGGACGGGCTCTGCAGATTCTGCAGTGAAACCGCCGAAACTTCAGACCACATACTGGAATCCTGTGGGGCACTGGCCCACAAAAGGATGAAATATTTGGGCAGGCACCAAATAACAGACAAGGACATACAAACCATGGACCCACAGCTCATTCTCAGATTCATCAAAGAAACTGGACTGGACGCTGTGCTCTAAGGAGTGTGACTTGCCAAGGAAAAATCAGAGCAATTCCTCGATACGCTTCACAAAAGAAGTATATAGAGAGGGCTCTGAAAGAGGTCACGAACCTCTCCGAGGTACAAGCAGGGGACACAATAGACCAATAGGTCGCAGTGTAACATACCCTAACCAATATTATTATTATTATTATTATTACTCCATTTGAACCCTCGAGCAGCCAATGAAAATCAAAATTGGATGCGTACAGTGCACAATTCGACGAAGGGTATACCGCCTACGATGCTTAAAATGCCTAAATTACGGACACTGACAGTAAACCTGTAGCGGCAGATATAGGAAGGACAAGTGTAGTGTAAACTACCCTTTATATTATTTATATAAAAGGTTGGTAAACCTGCGCCTTCTATTTTCTTTTATATGGATAGCTTCACTATTCCTTCATCTTGTTTTGTTTCCCGCTAAGCGCTCACATATATATTTACAGACATTCGATTACTGGAGCTATAAAATAAAGTTTATGTTTACTAATCTAAAACGTTGTAATATAATTTTCCACGTAAAGCGTCCATAAAAGACAACACAACAAGGGATGTACCTTAACTTAAGAGAAAAAGGCCACAATAAAAGCGACTGCAAAAACTCCTCGAAATGCTGTCTATGTGCGGATCTAAAAAGCTCACCAGTGGCGGATCACACGCCGTGCTCAAGCAAATATAAAGCGCTTAGAGAGGCTATCGACTAGGCGACTAGAATCGAAATGCATTGACCAGAATACTCCAAGGAAATCTACACTAGAGTCGATTGGCTGAAGACCTCCTCGCTAAACTTAAAAGATAGCTGCAAGCAGATTTGGGTATCATCAGCGACAAGTATAAGAGCAAGGTTTGACCAAACTTCATCATGAACTCGTCAGGATCCTAGACGCCAGGAAATTTCCCTTTTAAAGTAAAGGCAAACAAATTGACTTCGTGTGGGTAAAATGCGAGAGACTCACGATAAAAAGCATCTACCTCGTGCTAAATAAGAGGATCAGCGGTTCCGAGAAAAACATGAATCACTTGGAGGGCTTTATAAGAGAAATCTAGGGGGAGGTTCTGGCCGACGGAGATTTCAACGCCAACGTACAGGAGTGGAGAATGCCTACTACAGACTCACGAGGAAGGTTGCTCGAGATGGTTGCGAGATATGGACTTAACGTTGTGAATTAGGGAAGCACAATAAATTTCGGAAAATTTGGACAGAAAGGATCTATCGCAGATCAGCTTTGCCCTTTGCTATACAGAGTCAATATCGGGAAGAATAGAAAATTGTAAAGCCATCGAAGACTTCGACCATCATTACATCGTGTATGATCTACGAGGTCATCGACGAATGCGAAGAATTCCATATTCAACTTATACACCAGTCCCGAGATGGAACGAAAATCAAATCAAAAACCAGCGTCTCAAAGCTACAACCGAAGAATGAGAAGACGCAGTACTTGAAGGAGCTTCAGAAACGAAAGCTGAAGCCCCGATGCAATATATACTGCTTGCATATGACGCTTCGATGTCCAGAATGAGTAGCTCAAGGCGAAACAGAGATCCAGTGTACTGGTGGATGCTTGAGATTGAGATAGACCTGCTTCGAAGTAGAATCCTACATCTTTGGCAAAAAGTCGCCAGGGGAAGGAGAAGGAATCTATAGAAGACACTTTCGATGAGTTTAAACCCAAAAGATCGGTGCTAAAGAGGCAATCAACTTAAGTAGAAAACAGAAATTGGAAGATCTCCGTCGAGATGTCAACAGCAACCTCTGGGGACTCGGTTATAAGTTCATAATGCAAAAGCTTGGAGCTGAGGCGACCAGAGAAAAAAAGATGGATACATCAGAGCCAGATGTGATATTTTGGTAGGATGCATACACCAAATCTTCAACCAAGTATTGGTGGAAGAAAGTGTGCTCGATGGACTATCAGCTCCATATACCACTTCTACATACAAGAAATGTATGTCTCGCAGAACTATCGAACCATATCGCTGTTTAATGTCTCATATAAGACCCTAAACAACGTATTGTACGAATATTCTAATCGAGGCAAATTATGGAAAATACCAACAAGTTTCAAGTAGAGAATCACCATCGTTTCGTCGACTTTAAAGCCCCATAATGATAGCATTCATCGTCAGAAGCTCTACATGGCGATGGCCGAATATGGGATTCTGGCAAAACTGATCCAGCTATGTCGCTTGACACTTCAAAACACGCGGTGTAATTTAATGGAAGCAGCTCTTCCGAATTATTCCAAACTTGCACCGGATTTTAGCAAGAAGTGCGCAAAACAAATGGATTCAACGCTCCTGGCTCGATGGACAAAACCCATGCTCTAGAGAATGGATAACAAATGGGGAAGCTATCGTGTCCAATTCAATATAGGTTCGCGGTGAGTTGTTCGTCGTGACTAGTGAGGAACGCGTAAGGTTGTGGTTGCTTTTTATGTAGGTACCTATTCATAATGTTGTGTTGTCTGACCTGGGGCCTATTTCATAAAACTATTAAGCGGTCCCTAGACGCTCAATATTATTGTGCAATATTTGATTTGAGGCCGTTGAGGAAGACTCCTTGCACACCGCGGAAGAAGTGATTGTTGGACGAAACGAAGGCGATGATGGCCTACCGAAGGAAACAAAAACATTGCGAAGACAAATGTTCTCACCTTTAGGTAAAATAAATTAAAACATAGGGGCGGGCTACAGTCCGCTTGGGCGAACTGTTAGATACCCTATTCTTATTCCTATCCCTCATAAGTGGGCGTGACAAAAGTCTAAGTATGGTTGAATTGTTAAGAACGCTCTATATATTCTGTTATATAACATTTAAAAGATTTTATCAAACAAAAACGAAGCTTTTGTAAAAAAAAAAACGTTCCCTAGCTCAAACTTTGGTTTATATATTATAAATTTCAGGTCCCTAGCTCAAACTTTGGATTTTCAAAAAAAGTTTTTTTGTAAATGGTGGGCGTGTCAGTAGGCGGATTTTGAAAATATTTACACATGAGCTTAAAGGGCCCCTAGAGAGTATATATTATAAAATTCCCTTGCTCAAATTTTGGTTTTTCAATAAAATTGTTTTATTTTTTTGTGGGCGTGTCAGTGGGCGGATTTTGAAAATTTTATATCCCGAGCAGTTTTAGGAGTCATAGATCATATATAAAAAATTTCAGCTTTCTAGCTTAAAATTAAATTTTTTCCAAAATTTTGTTTTTTTGAGTTTGTGGGCGTGCCTGTGGGCGGATTTCAAAAATTCGTAAACTTGATTATTTCGGGACCCTAGAGAGTATATGGTTAAAATTTCAGCTTTCTAGGCCCAGTTTAAAGGCCTAATTTAATTTTTGCCGATGGACGGACGGACGGACGGTAGGACATGGCTAGATCGACATTACTATCGATGCTGATCATAAATATAGTAACTTTTAGGGGTCTACGGGCAATATTAAGGTATGTTACAAACTATGCGTCAAAATTAATATACCCTTAGAATAGGGTATAAAAACGAAATACAAATGCGCAACCAATACAAGGGTTATATACATACATACATACATACATACATACATACATAATACTTGCAGAACCAAAAAGGAAGCAAATGAAATTTGATAAGGCAAGGAACTTTTCTTTTAAGATACCTATACAATTTTCGATTAAACACCGTGTACGTTTATGCGCCCTATTGAAAATCTGCACGGCAGGATATTCTAAAGCATTACACTTAGGCGTAATTAGCCATTCTTTAAGAGGGTAAGCCGAATCACCCAAAAGCACTGATCGTGGGTGTGGGCGCCAACCATTTTCCATTTTTTCGTGGAGTATGCTATTCCTATTCCACAAACCAACATACAGTTAATGGAATGATTTCCGTGACGATCGATGAAACGGTCTTCATGATTTTTGGGTGCATCAATATTGATAAGAGTACCGTCAATACAGCCAATATCAGCGGGCATTTGATTTATTGAGTAAAATCTTCTTTCAACACCGTCCATGGCATTGGGCCATTTTACAACATATGGGAAAACCTTTTCGTTAATTAGTTTAACTACTTCCCTGATTACACGGCAAACAGTTGCTTTTGAAACGCCGTGCATATCTGATAATCCGTGGTATTGACATCCGTTTCCTAACCAGTGAAGTGCTGTAAGTAGTCTTTGGTTAGGGGACAAAGCACAATCTCGTCTTGTTGGAGTTTCAAGGCAAGGTCCTATTCGTTGCATCATCACTCATCATCACTACTCGAAAACATATTATTTTTTTTAATAAATTAATACACGATAATAATTTAAATACACGATGATGACTACAAATTAAGTTTATGCACATTTCTTGACGGCCAATCGTATTTGACTAAGCGCACTTTTCTTACTAGAAATTTTGTGCCCATGTTTCTCGACTAATAGAAAAAAAATTAATTATCAGTACAGCAGAAATAATTACTAATAAAATTGTTCCTTTGACACATAATCTTGCTACAGTAATAATTTCCCACTAATATTTATTGGCGCTGTAGAAATAAGATATTAGTGTAAAATATTTATGAAACACTATTTTACTAATAAACGCAAAATAATAGACAAATTTTTTTTCTTCTTTCTTGCAATTTAACTTGCCGCCCTCCAGCGTTCTCCTATTGTAAACGCTCAACACTACGTTCGCGAAAATTTTTATATTAACACACTGTTTACATTTTTGCAGCATAAGATCCTTAAATGTAATCCCTCTATTTGCCGCTAGCTGGCAACCGTCTTAGTGGTCCTGAGCCAAATCCAGGATCAAGTACTTTAAAACGCCTGTAGGCGTAAACCTTCCTTAAGCATGAATTGCAAGGCATTAGAAATTACCTGTACACAATCATTACGAACAACCACATCTCGAAAGTTCAGCATCAATCCCCAATTTCAATCAATGCACTCAACATTGTGTACAGACAACTAAAAGAAAAGTTGAACAATCAAACTCTTTTAATAATTACGACGGGAAATAAATATGTATCTATCAAATTATTTTACGGGTCTGTTCCGGTAAATACACACTTTTGGATTTTTTTTTTAAAGTTTTCTGATTTAGTTCAAATGCAAACAATGGGCTATACATCTCATAGTTTTTCTGTTCGCGGGATACACACATAAACTTTCAACCAATTCCTCTCATTTCCCAAACGCTTCAATTCCATTCATGAGAGAAAGCTCCAAGACACAAGGCAAGCTTTACCATTTCCATTCCCACAGAACAGAGTAGAAAAGTTATCAACCGCCAGCAGCTACACAAGATTTAATTCGAGTTTTCTATCATCATCTGGTCGCGCTTTTCGGAGAAAAGTCATTTCGCATCCGCACGCAGTTTTGTAACTCGCGGTGGTCTGGAAGTGAAATTGAAAAAATAGTTTCCTTTCTTCTTTCGTCGGGCGGTTATCCTTGATTTGCAATCGGAAATTATCCTTCCTATTTCGTGTGGAACGTCGGTAATATTTTAATTCGGGTCCACCATTTTGAACTTGATTTCTTAAGCGCCGGTTTAATCGTGTTCAAACCGTTATCAACTCATCTAAAGGATATTATCAATTTAAGGACGAAATTTAAAGAACACCTTCAAAAATGCAATCGTTAATAGTAGCATCTGCATTCCTGCTAATGTTCACAGTCCAGCAAGGTGAGCATTAATTTTGTGGGTTTTTTTTGCAAGCCCCTTTTTCCAAGGATATCCCAAGTGTTGTGTGTCTGTGTATTATATAATGCCATGTGGGAGTTCGCTGTAACTCCCCCTCTGACGTAATATAACGCGTTAGGCAAGTAGTTGCAATTTCTTCCAGGAAAATCTTTTAACAAAAGATCTGTAGTAAATAATCCCCTTTTTTGGTGGTCGAACGGGCAGAATTCAGTTAATGTATTTAGGGAATTGGGCGACATTTTCTTCGTTTTTACTCCACATATCGATTTAATTTCCTCCAGGAAATTACACAAAGATAGCGTTTGTAAGTGTGTAGATTTTTGGTATACAGTTCTGACTCTTCTTCTTGGTTTTCTTTTACGACTTAACACTGCGGTGTCAATGTAATCCTTTCGAATCGCAGACATGCGCAATTTTAAACAAAAGTACCCAGAAGTAGTCACAATTTTTGGATAAAGGAATACAAATTTTCAATGGAATGCACTTTGTTGTAACTGAATATCGTGAACGGATGTCCCTTCTTTATTTAAGTTAACTGTGAAATTGTTCATCTGGGTTACAGTAAATACAAAGAAAATATGTATTTCTAAAGCTACAATCCATTTATCTGTTCACCCCTCCCACAAAATGTATCTGCAAATTGAAAAATAGTTATGACCTCTATTTTAAATAATCTATTGTATCCACATGTGAGATAAAGAATGTATAACAACTCTGAATCTGTTTCGTTTTGCCCGAGAGTTTAAAAGTTACTATAGATCGCCACCTTTTTTCTTTTTTTATATAAAAAAAACTAGGACATTAAAATTGATTGAAGTATTTTAGTAGATAGTGTCATAGTCATCTCTTATTGTTGATGATTATTTATCACGCGGGTCAATTTAGTAAATTTTCTAAATTCTGATTCAACTCTATTAAGTGAGCCGAATTAATCGTGGTTGCATTGCTAAATGGACGTGCAATTGAAATAAATTCCACTTAACTTGTTTAGTTACTCGTAGTAAAATGAAATACAGATTGCTTGGTTGGTAATTAATAATGGCGACGGTATATTCTTTACTGCTTTTGGGATCTATTTTTATGTTTGCAAAATAGGAGAACTGATAAGCTCTTGTGTATTGATCTGAGTACGCTTAGATGTGCCTAATTTTTGGCTCCCTATAGTCTGATTTTTAGTCAGAGGTGAAAAATATCTGATAAGCATAAACTTAATGGTTACTGATGATGGGACGTAAACACATTTGCGAGAATTTTATGAATATATATTTAGGAATTAATTTTAAATTCAAAAATTTCGAGCTTTAATTACTCATCAAATCAAATTAACAAAAGATTAGCGAATTCAAGGTTTTTCGTTAGACCAATATGGTCAAATTTGCTTTGTTGGTAATTTTTAACATTTGTTATATATTTTCAGAAGTGTATTGTATTTCATTCGGGCTGGCCTTCGAAATGATGAAACTGTATTGTGTTTGACATTATTATTTCACATAAACTATATTTCGTTCTCGATCTTCTTCTTCTTGATGAGGCTATGATCGGGACTAAAGGGATCACAACCCATCCACTCAACTGCATCCCCCTCTGGTCCGCCTACGGAATTCTCCCATTCGCCTGAGAAAATAACGGCAGGTCTTCTGAGGCTGAGTTTTCCCGCCACTTCATCGACCCTACACTTCCGCGATAGTTAATGTCCTCATCACAGCTTGCTTCGCTATTGACCATAGATCCCAAATATTTGAACTTTTCGCACTTGGAAATCACTCATCCAATCTTATAAATGTCTGGAATAGGTCGGAGTGGATCAGAGCGGGCACTACTACTATTCTATTTTCTTCGGACTAATACGTTACCCATTCCCCTACAAAACTTCCACTAATACATCAAGTGCTCATTGCAGCTGGATTGAATGGTAATTGTACACTGTTAGGCATTGGATCGCCTCTCATCAGTTAGGAGATGAGAAGCATGAGCCATTTGAACCCGATGTCTCCCATCTTTTCCCAGAACTCATATGGTATACTTCGGTCTCGATAATTCCAGCAATTCACTTAGTACACTTACATTATAACATAACAAAGTTCATTTCCAATATTCTAAATAATCAAAACAATTCACAAACAACACAAATTACTTTAGCACTAACCGATTAAAATATGTCTCACTTCCTTTATTGCCCATCAAAATAAAACTGTACACGACTGCGCCTGCGGCTCTTTGATATCCAATCCATAATTAAACGCAGGTTCGAATTGTTTCCCGAAAGTTGGTGTCTGGTGTTTTTCCATTGACATTGACTAGGAAAGTTCGAGAATGAAATACTTTACCCCCTTATTCGGTATATTTGATTATCGGTTGCGAAATCGAGTTGGCAGCAGTAAACTGCAGAATCGAGTAAGTAGTAGGTTTAAAAAAAATCACCAGACTGGGGCGCTGCTGTTCACTAAAAATTAATTTTTTTATTTTTGTGTAATTACAACGCTTGTCAAAATAATTTAATTTATCTTAATTTCTATAACATCAATACAAACAATTGATAGTTGAGATTATTTTTCTGTAAACAGCATCAATTATTAATAAGTCCGTATTTATCTGCCATTTTGAACGATAACATTTTATTTTAACAGATCTCCAACCACAGTACCTCCACCTAGCGGAATATGTTAGTATGGTTACTCATCGTTGGTAATTTTCTTGAAGAATTTATCTTATTCCCACAGGTGGAACAACTACATTAAAAAAGGCAAGCGATTTGTGATACAAAAAAAATAAGAAAACACGAATTCTCTACACAAGCATTGATGACAATTGATTTGCCAAAAACTAGAAAACTGCTATCAACAAGTTGTAATAAATTGCATAGGTGTGGTCGGTTGAGATTTATATTTTTCACGAAGTATGTGGACAATGTGCTTTTTGATAATTCTTCAATATAAAGTTGTTTGAGGGGGTTTTGAAAAAATTATCAATTTGTGTCATTTTGTTAGAAAAAAATAATTGTATCGTTTTAAAATGTACAATTACTGTCAACACAATGCCACACCCACTCTGGACGCTAGGAATATGGTTAATAATCAAACAGTTTGTCCGAGTGTATTGTCGCTTTTCTGTGTGCTTAATCACGAATTTGTCCCATAGAATACTCATGCACAGGCTTAGACCAAGTATACTTTGCAAGATTGGAATTCAGAAAATTACTTTTTGTAGAAGCTACTGAACAAGGGATTCAAGGTTCGGGTTTAGCAGGTATTTCCCACTGGCGAAATTCTTCTGAATATGAGACAAACATTCAAGAGCATAAGTGTCATGAAAATATAACGGCCTGTATTTATTTAATTTCAATTTAAATTAAAGGCGTTTAAGCTCGCATACAGAACAATTATTTAAAAACACTAATAGATATAATTTTCTATTATACTCGTATATTTGAATTGTCGTATGGATTAGGAGAGAGTAATCAGTAACAGAGATTTAAGAAATATAAATTAAAGTTGACACTAAACATAAATCTACGAATATTGAAGTTAACATTAAATATTTATATGATTTGTTAAAATTTAGTGTCAGAGTGGCATTGAGGTTGTTGTTTAACCAAAGGAGGGCATCAGGTGTTAAGTTGTATGTATGTTACGATTACATGCATTGGATGTAATCGCGCCCCGTCAAGCTGAGTCCATTTATTTCTGGTTAGATTGAAGCAGGAAACGCAAATAGTTTGTTTGACTATCAACACAGGTAGGTGTGTAGTTCTTGCAGGCTTTTGTATACTCCACATTAATAGCGAAGTTTAACTCGTGCAATCTTCAACCAAGTCCCAAAATTGGTTCGCATGAATGTCAACGGTTCTGATTCATGTTTTCGTGAAGGCAATATTAAGTTGGCTGTCTTTATTACTATTGTGCACACTGTTTATTTTCTATTATTAAGTCTGCCCGAGCAAAGATCAATTTTAAAATCACGTTCGAAAAATAAGATGCACTTTGCATACAATTAAATAAGAATCTTGCATCAAAGCAGCTAATCACATTTTGTTCACCACTTTATCAGCTATATCTATATGAAGTAGTCACTCATGTCCCGATCCACGCTTCAATCAGGAAAATTCAATTACACTATGAAAAAACTCGCCTACTCTTTCTTGAGAGCGCTTTTTTCAATATCTATCTTTGTGATTACTTTCCATTAACCTCATATAAATAAACTATGTCATGGGTCTATTAGAGTGCGCTTATTTACCTGCAACTCGAATACCTAGATGAACATTTTATTATCAACTTGCTGGTATGTACGAGTACATGAGAAACAATGCACTTGCACTCGGTGACCTCAGAGGAGAATCTCTTCTCTGAGAGGGATGGTGTCAAACATCGAGACATATTTAGCCAACAAGGCTACGTATTCGCTTAAGCGGTATTATCTATCTCGCAGGGGTCATCCAACCCCTTTTACCCTCACTGAAATTTGTTAGAGTTAATTGTGCGTCAATAGCGTAGCAACTCGGGAACGGTGAACTATGTCTCGAATCTCAGTTGTCTAATCGTCATTGGCATTTTAAGCCTGCTACACATACAAAGGTACTTACTCTTGACAATGAGCATGTGATGGGCTTAACCTACAGATGATTTCTCGTATTAATTACTGACAATTAAAAGCGTTGCAGGCATACAAGCCCAATAGCTTGAGCAAGGGGTGTGTCGGACTCACACTTTGATTTTTCATCTCGAGAGAAAGTTTGACGTCAATTTTGAATTGATTTTCAATAATTATTGAATGAGATGTTTAATTGGTGTGAACTAAATATAAACAAGAATACTGTCATCGAATTTCATCGAAAATTTAATGGCGGACTTCCACTCGAAGGGGTTCTTTCTTTTTTTTTGTGTTTCATTTTTTGGCAACAAGATAGAAGGATTTATTGTTTAGAGACAAGCAATACTTTGATTTCAAGGCGTCGAGTTTGCTGGTGTTAAAATAAAGTCAATCAATTTTATCACTAAGTGATTGGCAGGTCGTGCGTTCGAATCCCGACCAGGGATGATGAATGATTTTTAAATTAAATACACATAACAAAACAGGTCTCCCTAAAATAATTTAGGCGCCACCTGTGGAGAAAAAAACCCTATCGCACTAAACTTCTTTCCTATCCTTCTATTCTTTCATTTGCTGGGTGCTGCTTGCAGCAACTGTATCAGTTACAGAAAAAAGAAATCCATTTAGTGCACGCTTATTATAAATAATAAAAAAAAATGTCTGTTATGTTGGGAAAGCTATCCGTTATGATGTAGAATTTTACACGTATAACAAATACAAGATCCCACTACCTATAAAAGCATAAGTGAAATCCTGCTACAGATACATAGATTGAATGAACATTGAATGAACTTTTGGTTGGTTCTTCGTTCTTATTATGTTGGTACGATGGATACATTTTATGCTTCGTTCGTAAATGAGCATTGAAATCTCTATTCAGATTTTCGACTTATGAGTTAAAATGAATTAAGAGTTGAGTTGAAAATTAGTAAAAATGATATATTAGTGGTATGAGTTTTTTCTCGAAAAAATGTAACGCACACCGACAGTCTACAGTTCATCGCGATGATATATTCGCCTTTTTTTCATCAGTTTCCTACAGCCGCGTGCCATTTCTCTCTGATGTACTCCGACAACTATTCGTCGTGGAATTATATTTATAAATATCTATAGCGGTTGTTTATTAGCCGTGTTTTATTATCGTCAATTATCTATACAGGTCGTACACAAATACACATGATCTTGCTATTCATCGGGACCACATTGTAAGATCTAGAAATTAATTCTCAGTACGAGTATTTCCCTATAGATGTCGTAGGTGAAACTTAGTTTTTATTTTATTCATGAATTTATGTTGCCATACCAAAATATAAATTATTTCAAAAAGCTAACCGTTATTCGACCAATTTTCTTTCCATGAAATGAGCATTCCGCGTTTTTTCTTTGCTCCGTAAAACTATGAATCATTATCAAATAAAATAACACAGGTTTGGCTGTTTAATTCAATCCATGAGGTGCATCTGCTCGAACAAAATTAAAGGCCTCCAGCGTAAAATGTTGTTTTTATTTTATTATTAATTTTTGATTGTACTAGGTTTCAGATTGGAAATTCAGCTGTGCAAGTGTTCGTTGACCCATACTGTTTTTTTAAGGAGTTCATACACGTTCGGAAAACCGATCCTTTGAACGTAAATTCAGTCTCCGACAAGATTTGCTTTGCGGAGAAGACTCCTTTCCGAACGGATACCATGATAGGGCAGATTGTTTATTAAACACATAAGTATGGCAGTATATCTTTCAGAATCTACATGGTATGGCTGCTCCAACTGCGCTGGTACAAACAAAGAATCATTAATAACTATTTATGCAATAGCATCTAAGATCACTTACTAAAGTAAATGTATGTACCTACTGTACATAATTAATGCCTCATCATTTTAAATGTTTTGGTTAAGAGGCGTACTTCCTGCGTTCCTAGACTATTTAAACAATTTTTTTTCTAAAGATACCTATCAATATACAGAAAACAAAGTTATGCTTGGAAGAGTTTTGAGATATGGCAATACCGGTGTAGATCCGTCAAATTCGACAACAGCATTGTAAAGTTGGACGTTTTTCTTATAGTACACGTGCTCAGAACGTTTTGTCATACTAGTGTGTTTGTTACAGAGACTTGCAAAATTCACCATAGCCAAAAAATTAAATAGGCGGATGTAACAGATATTCAGTTAAAAGTAAAAGTAAATTAGCCCATTTAGTACTGAAAGTTTACCAAAGGCAAATTATTTTAAATGAGAACAAGTTTTTCTGAATATGTAATACACGATTGAATTTCTTTTCGTCAACGGTGCCCGTTTCCGAAAAGAGTCTTTCGTTGTAGACGCGGAGATGAAAGATAAATCTTGCCAAATTTAGACAAAATTGGGAATTGTTGGTTTTTAACTGACTACCATTTATTAATTATCACTATTCCGATCAAGCCGAATTGTTTTAAAACAAAAGTCAATCTTATTGGTCGTAGACCATGCCGAAAAGTATCATGACATGCCCAAAAAGTATCAATAGAATTACCTTCAATCATTTTATTTTGCTTCCTAAGTGAAAAATCTTCTACTTATTCACTGCTCAAGGATTCATTATCTTCTGCACAACTCAGTTGTATTCCTTCCAACAAAATTCGTAGGTGGGCTTTCTTAACCTTAATCGTCCCGAGGAAGATTGCCTTCAACCTCCTGATTTCTAATCACTTCGGTTTTTAATGAAATTCTCATGTCCAATAAGTTGGTTGTTTTTCGTGCAGTGTCTTTTTTTGCGAGGCATCTTATTAATGTAAATTAATAAATAAATGTAATAAAATATGAATTTATGCGTCGCAGTATGCATTTCGTTCGGCCAAATATCCGGTCGCCGAATATCTGGCTGCATCTGGCCTTATTACATGAGTAATATCTTAAATTACTATCCGTTACATCTCTATTAGCTATTGTAATTATTTCACTATAAAAAAAAATAAATATCTATTTATCTATACTGTGCGTGTACTGAATTCGAATCTAAAGTTTTTAACTGAAGCAACCGTTCAATAAAATATTCTTGTCCCTTGAGTGCCCTAGAAAATTGGATTTTCAATCCAAGTAGTATTGTGGCAGTTGGTTGCCAATTGGAATGAGCTCTCTTTGACCGACAATGCAAAATAAGCGGTTAAGATGATTTTTGCGCGAATATAAATGCTTACTTATCATCTGTACCTATATCTTGGGTACCTACCCGCCATTTCGTATGAACGTGGGGCAGGGTTGAAAGTTTACAAAGTGGTAAATGAACTGTCAAAGGCCATACAAATGTTGACAGTTTTACAAAGTTTACGAAATTTTCTACACTTTTACTACGTTGCATGAATACCCTTAATGAATCACTTAAGGCCACAAAGAGTAAATTGAGCATTGAGAAATCTCTAAGAATTCAGAAATGGCGCCCAATGAGAGGTCTTTCTCTGGTTAACAACCCAGTAAGCTTTTTCTTTAAGCGCTTCTACGTAGTTTTATAAAATAAAATCCTTTTTACCAAACTTTTTTATTCTACGAAGAACTCTCCAAATAACAACGTGCTCATTTATAAGTAGCTGCTGATTGATTAAGGCACGTTGACTAGCCCAACGACTACTGAGATAGAGTTTTCAGGATCGACTACCAGGAAACTTAAATAAATAAATATTGTACTTAGTTTCTCCAACCATTAATCGAAGTTATATTATATCTGGCGTAAATCGAAGGGACCTTCAATTTAACACCAACTCGGAACTGTAAACTTAGGAAACTTTGCATGACAATTGATACTCTTGGACGTTAGTCAGCCTTTCACAAGAATTGATGCAGTGAAGAACAACTTCGGTGCACTAGTTAAAGCCTGAAGCAAGAAAAGGATATTTTTACTGTTCAACATCTCTTAATTGTTTATCAGACCTCAAAAAATATATATTTATACATACGGGTACCTTTACTAGAGAACGCTTCATCTATTTGCCGTTCAGAGACTGCATAAAACTGTTAGTCTCTTCCCCGATCAAAGTTCGAGTGAGTGATTCTATAAATGTTTCTGATATAATTGTAAGCATTATTAAATTTAATACATTCTCCAAAATAGGTTGCCTTCATAAAAAACTGTTGCTTTTAACCTTTTCAATCATAAAGCTACAACCGCCAATTCTTACCGTGACGATCATGCCATTTTATAATCTATCAATTAGTACTTAAAGTAAGACATTCTATCCAATATTTATTACTACAATAAGTCTACTATTAAGAATGGATGTGGCGAAGCTTTACCTGCAAGTAGTAAAGCTTGCCAAACAGACGGAGGTCAATGAAATCTCCTTTCGAGTTCATCTATGTAGTGATTTACAAACACATTTGCGCCGGCCAATTGACATCAATTTGAGAACACTCAAGGAGAAACTGCATGGTCGGCATCGATAACAGGGTAATCTGTGCGTGGTGGGCTTTTGGAAATTAAAAAATCTCCATCACGGCCAAGGGAAACCTGCCATAGCTAAAAGAAAACACACACATAACATGTTTAAGTAGCCATAAACTACCATTTCAAGAATGACACAAGAAGCTAAACTACAACTTCCAAAAATAGTATTAGCTGCGTCGTTGTCGCGTCGCCGGCGTCAGATTCAATTGCGAATATGACGTCGGACCATGCAAGCTGCGGTCTCGCATTAAATCAAATACAAGGCGTCTCGAGTTTCCGTTTATATTTCAATTGCCTCACAAAACAAGAGAGAAACCTACACTCGGTGTGACGCAGCTGTGACGATTCTCTACTTTTCTTCCTCCTCCACATCAGCATCAGAAACATTCAATTACACAAAAGCCTTGTAAACAAATTAGTATTGAATCTCCTCCATGACTGTGTGCAATGAGATACTAAGCCCCTTTGCTGAAGTTGGCGATTGTGTCAGGCACTGCAGACCTCTAACTGGTACTACATTATGGGCACTAATTGAATTCGTGGTTTTTCGGAGGGGTCCGCCAATTGAACACTCCGATTCTCACACTTGTCTGCCAGTGAAGTGGTTGAGACATTATCACCACCTCTAATGTGTCCAGGGTTATGTAAGAACGCTAATTGAAGATAGGTATATTCGAATATTGCAATCAAAGTGTAACGGCTGCTCCCAGATGAAGGCAATTGAGAGCACCTCTGCTCTGACGCAGTAATTGTTGTTCGAGAGTTGATTTCTTGCGGTGACTTTGGCACGCGTATCACTTTGCTTAGATGTGTTACATTTCTGTTTAATGAAATGAAGGAGCAACTTGCGCAATGAAAACTTCAGAACACAAACCGTATGCAACAAGTGACTATATTTCAAGGTCGTAGTCTTGTCGTTCGCGTGTGTAAGATAGTCGTAAGATTTCAATCGCTGTGGTTTAGTGTAATAAACAGGGAAGTCGGCCGACTTAATATATATGTTAAAACGACAATGAAGTGCATTACAAGGGAGTTGTATTAAAACCTGTTTATCGGGTTGCATTTGCAGAATTTATGAGGTATGAAGAATGGATTTTAATACGACCGATACTGTGGAGATGTGCTGTGCATGCACGAGACTGTTATGACTGTAGTCGCAATAAGACAAATATTTTAAATAAGGTACCTAATAGGGAAACATACTCACAAAAAACCTGCCTTGTAACCTTGTTACTGGAGTTTAATAATTACCTATTGATCTTATGTTCGAACGACTTTAGCAAACACACCGGAACATGAACTAGTGACTAGTTATGGGACTCGAGTTGACTTTTACCCTGGCTCGAGTAATTTATGTCGTTTTTCCATTGGTTCCACTCAATAATTCACTCCTTCTGAGTTCCAATGCAACATCGAAATTCGGCGTTTGCTTTCTTGTGTATGTGTTGGTGAAATCTGAACAAGCAAAATAAAATAAACGAAAAATGAGCCTTCTCATATGGCTTTGAGAAATAGTCTGATATAAGAATCGTATTTCATTGCACGCTTTTCGGTGCTAGCGTAAGGGATACAGTAGTTGCCACCCATAAGGAAATTTTGATTTTAAACAAGCGTAGCATTCTTATTTGAAACGATATTTTAATATGTTATACATTTATATATTGTTTAAGAAATTTAGTTTTTACTAACAATTTAATTCTTCGAGTTGATGGATTGTAATTTACAATTAAATGGATTATAAACAAAGTCTCTCAAAAACTACAGTAGTTGGTATCCCTGTACAGTGTTTGGAACTCTACAAAACTACAGTTGTTGGCACCCAAAAATCAGATAATAACTATACTTCTCTTTCATTCTGCTCTAGGAATTCTTTGACGACGCTTAAATCATCTTCCTTTCGCTTTGGAAAACCTTTAAGTTGACAAAGCTTTATCCAATTAACCAGTGTTGCCTCCTCCTCTTTCGATTAAATTGGAGACGGGCCATGACCGGGTTTCTTAAAAGTGCCACCAAGGCGAAATAGAGTATTTGATCTTGGTATGCCGTAGAATTTCGAAGCTCTCTTCTTTGAAAAGTGTTGGAGCCGATCCTCATCATAACTTTTCTTGTGTTTAGGCATTTTCAAAAATCTGAAACAAATAACCGTCGTAAAGTACAGTTGTTGACAGCGTCAAAAGTACAGTCATTGGCAGTGTTTAGGTATTTTCAAAAATTTGAAACAAATAACCGTCGTAAAGTACAGTTGTTGGCACCGTCAAAAGCACAGTCATTGGCAGTGTCAACAACTGTAGTCCCATATAAACGAGTTATTGGCACCCCCTGGCAATAATTGAATCTTATGCTCTTTTGATACAGTTATTTGCACCCCTCTTATTTAATATACTAACAGGTAATTGGAATATTGAAACTAAAATTAATAATATTTTATATATTGCCATTTGAAATTGCTAAAGTTTTTATTCTTATTTCGAGAATTTCAGAAAAAAACATTACATACCAAATTGGAAGTCCTTATTAAAATTCACAAGATTTAACACTAAAAGAAATTGCACTGATAGGTGTTTGCGCTTTGACTTACCAATATCGACTAAAGAGAGCCTTTATTTTAGGAAATGCAGGAAAATGTTACAAATTTATTATATTTTTGGAAAACCAACAAAATTCCTCCAAAGTAACTGGAACAGAGCAAATCGCTATTGAACAGAGAGGTGTCAACTACTGTATCAAAAAAAAAGGGTGTCAACTACTGTATCCGTTACGCTACTTACTATTAGAAAGAATTGAGTGATAGGAAAGTTGTGTTTGGGTGCAGTTGTAGGGTTTTTCTCCACAAGTGGTGTCTAAACTGCTTAGGGAGATCTAGTTTTCATGTATTGGACTAAAAGTGAACTTGGCCGGGATTTGAACGCACGACCTTTCAATCAGTGAGCGACCCGCAAATGATACTATTCCAGGAAATATTCTTAGTTATAAAGAAGTCAATCACATCAGGGATTTTATTCCTATCTGTAGGCTAATAAGTGGTCTCCCTGTTGAGTGGTAGCTAGCTTTAATCTCTTTAATAGATTTAAGAATTGCTCTCCTTCTCGTATTTGTTAATCTTGAGCCCCAGAGTTTGTCCCTAGCATTGAAATCTCAACCTCTTATGAATTTGTCTCCTAATATATGAAACTGGCTTTTGAAATCACTTTGTTTCAACCTAAAGCTTGGAGAGAAATATACTGCTGTTACATTTATCTTCCCCCTGCTTGTTTTTATACTAACGGATGTGGCTTGATTTATACAAATATATATTTCTCATCTTCATCGTGTCTTATTATAATTTCTTTGATTATAACTGCAGGCCCTCCTATTGCTCTATTGTGAGAATATGGGTATGGGTATGGTATATTATAATATTGTATCAGTGAAGTTTTAGAACTGTTTCAAATTTTAAAATGTGTTTTAGTGACCAGACATATTCATCGATTTTATTTATCGCGTGAGTCGCTTTCAATTCTTCTTTGTGATTCTCGAATCCATTGGCATTCCATACATTGAAATAATAAAAACATAGGGACGGGCTACAGACCGCTCAGCTTTGTAGCTCAATATTCGATTTTTTCCAAAATTTTGTTTTTTTGAGTTTGTGGGCGGATTTCAAAAATTCGTAAACTTGTTTATTTCGGGACCCTAGAGAATATATGGTTAAAATTTCAGCTCTCTAGGCCCAGTTTAAAGGCCTAATTTTTGCCGACGGACGGACGGACATGGCTAGATCGACATTACTATCGATGCTGATCATAAATATAGTAACTTTTAGGGTTCTACGGGCAATATTAAGGTATGTTACAAACTATGCGTCAAAATTAATATACCCTTAGAATAGGGTATAAAAAGGTACAAAAACAAAGTTTTTTACTAAAACAGTTTGAGGCTATTTTTTTAATGAAACTTCATTCTAAACTAAAAACTTATAAATGGACCCAAAACATGAAATATCACCCCAATTTAATAAACTTGAAGCAATTTGTGTCCCTGTTGCTTTTTTAAAAATATTTTGTGTCATTTTTGGATGCAAACCAAATTTCGTATATTTTATCCACTATTTCTCTATATATTTATTTTCCGTTTCCGATTTTCTTCCGCTCCCGCTATAACCGATCGCTTCGGTCTGGGATGGCCCTTAATTATTTTTTTTTATGTTTTAATGTTTGTTTAGTTTAATAATAACGAATTAAATATTGTTTGTTTTTCATTTCAGGTACAGCAATAAAGTGTTTTGTCTGCAACAGTCACAAGGATGCAAACTGCAATCTAGACATCCCACCTGAAAATCTTCTAAAGGACTGCCGAGAGGAGTTTTCATCTAGAGAGCAGGGTCTTTCCACCTTCTGCAGGAAAATCAGTCAAGTGATTGAGTTCTCCGTGAACGGATGTAAGAATAACATTTAAATTTCTCTACTGGAAAGTGATGATGCACTGGTTTTCTCGGGGGCAATTAAATTAGTAGTTTTTTTTACCGACATTGCTTTTGAAATAGATACGATGTTAATAGAACTTATGATTCCTATTGGCAAGCGTCAGAAAACAGTGTTACTAAGTTATTTCGAATGTCCTGTATGGTTGGTTTTGGAGTTAGAAGTTCATTGTTCTTGAGCTAGATGCGGTCGCTAGTTGCAACGAGTACCTAAGAAAAGTCGCTGGGTTAACTACATGAGGTTACAAAGAACATAAATTAGTGTAGAGCATATGTTTGGCTAAGCTACAAAATGTAACGTCCAATGACGTGCTTGTTTGACTCCGCACAACAGAATAGTTTTTCAATATATTCTACTGGCTTCATGTCTGCTTAAATTGAAAAGCAGAGACATTCTTAAATACCCAGCAACAAAACCAAGTTGTTAGAAACCTCTCGAGTTTAAGAAGTTAATTTTGACGCTAATTTAAGTGTTTCGGGATGGAATTCTGCTAGCTGATAGCTGATAGCCACTTTTTTGACGCTGCTTTTGACGGTCACGAATAGTTTGCTCGCTGGAAGTTGATCCCAAAAAGTGTCAGAACTTGGCAACTTTCGTTGGGGTTAGGTACGAATGATCAACAACCAAAAATAAATAAATAAATATTAGGTTTTAACGGCCAGCACAGGGCGTAAAATGTAACTTCTCAAACCATTTGTTTGTACGAAGTTGAAGAGACCTACAATTTTAAGCCGAATCCGAACGGCAGGTTTGAGAAGCTTCTCATGACAATTTATACTCTTGGATGTTTGTCAGGCGTTCGCAAGAGGTGGGACAACGCGAAACACTTTTAGGTGTTACTTGGCCCCGGATGGAATTAAACCTGAGACCTTTAGATGAGACACTGACCTCTGCGCCACTGCGCCCACGATGTGAACAACAACAAAATATCGTCTGTTTAACAGGTCGATTTACATCGTTTTTTTTTGCACTTTAAAATGTCGACATTTTTTCAACCGACTCAAAAATTGTCCAAATCGTGATATCTCGACTTCACAACATGTTGACTGCCTGTACAAAAAGTCGCGAAACAAATCGACAGCTGACATTTGTACCAACGAGAGTTAAATATGATTTATGGCTTTATTATAATTTTCCTTTTTTCTTGATTTCGGCTTATACGTGGTTTTCTCCGAGATCCAGCGAAATACCTCTTTACACCAAACATATAAAAATTCCGGCGAAATAGGAGAATTAACGTAATACAAAATCCTTTCATAAACAAATTGATGGAGCCAACTCATCGCGTAAAACATTGAAACCGAAAGGATGACGACCGTGAAAATGCCAAATATTATTAAAGCGTGCAACAATTTGTAGAACAATTTTAGAATTTGCCTCCGCGGTAAGAAATGGACAAACACCTTCGATGCAGCAAGGACGATTCACTGTTTGCTCCGCAGACTATTTTACACATTACAATTTTGTATAAGCAGGTATTCTGACTCAAAAGGTGAACACACAAAGAGTTTAATTATTTTCAAGAAAGACTTTTTGAACCGTTACGTAACGGTCAAATCTATTTAACCCGCAAAGCGACCCACCGAAACACTGTTTGATTCGACAAAGTAATCCATTTTCCCGGGGGAAAAAAATATATACACAATGTTCCACATGTTTACAAACAGGCAGTTTTTGATTTAATTTTACAAAAAAATTTAAATCCTTCGATAATATGGGAGAAACTGGGATTAGGTAGATAAATTCAATTTTTATGAAGCTTTTCCCAATAAGATCATAAAATTAGCCCTTTTTTCGTTTTCGTAAAATTAATTTTCGACCAGCTGTCCCATGAAATAATCGAATTTAAGCTCAGGGCTTTTGGTTTCCCACCATGTTTCATTAAATGGGTTAATTCATACCTTACATCAAGGGTTTATCAAGTCAAATTTAGAGGATCGCTTTCTGTATCTTTCACAGCTCAGTCTGGAGTTCCCACCTCGGACCAATTCTATTTATACTAGCCATTAATGATGTTAAGGCATTTATGAATCACAGTAATATCCTGATCTACGCTGATAATATGCAAATATATAAATCTATCACTTGTCAACAAGACAGAATTTTTCTTCAATCTGACATTAATAGCTTCGCCATATTATAAAAACGGTTTATCCCTGAACATTTATAAACGTCAACATATGACATTCTCTAGAAAGAATATCCCGTCCACCTTTCAATATTCTTTGTTTCCACATTTTCTTTGTAATTTTGATAATTTTAAGGATCTTGGGGTTTATTTCGATCCCAAACTAGTTTTCGCTAAGCATATCAATTATATTGTTAATAAATCTAATTTAAATATAAATTATTTAATATATAAAAGTTTATTGTATTTATAATTTTATAAATATATAAATATCTGGGCTTCGTAAAAAGGTGGGCGAAAGAATGTAATGACCCATACGTTTCTATGTCATTGTACAATTGTTTTGTCCGTCCGATTCTAGAGTATGCCTCACAATTTTGAACACCGTTCTACAATATTCATTCAAACCGAACACAGGCCATTCAACGTAAATTTATTCGATTTGCACTTAGAGGACTCCCAGGGGATGATCTCCCTCCTAACAGTCAACGTATCAAGCTTCTTCAAATGTTACCCCTTTCTCAACGAAGGCTTAATAGCGATATCATTTTTTAGAGCAGCTTATAATAGATGCACCTGACTTGCTGTCGTCTATTGGCTTTAATTTTCGTGGTGGTGTCAATAATTTACACAGTGTTGAATTATGGCTAAGCCCCCATCATAGAACGAATTAGTCGATGAGTAGATGAGTAATAGAATCTTTAATCTAAATGATCATGTGATTGACTTGCATGTTAGTAAAATTAAGCTAAAAAATATTTTGCGTAACAACGCTTTAATGGCTTAAATTATTTGCATGATTTGTGTCTGTGTTAGTATTTTTAAGGTACCTAATTATTTTATTTTTAATTGTTTTGTCCTTACTAACACCGGCAATAAATGATGAGCCTGTGAGAGCACTTTTAGTGCCGGCAAATTTCTGCTCGTGATAGTTTGTAACGAATTAAAAGGATGCGGGACAGCCCACATGCAAGGAGGGAGGGTTGACCCTCCGACAAAGGCATGTCACTATCCCGTCCTCTGCCGTGTACGTAACTAAAAAGGTCTTAAACAAAAATTTACACGGTAAAGTCTACATCCTTCCATCTCGATATCCACCCATATGACCCAAGGCCACAGGACTCCCTGGGCCAGTCCGGGCAGCAAAGAAGGAAGGGTGTCCACATCATCAAGACGTAGGCATGCTAGTAGGCACTAGCCAGCTCGTCGGATGGGGGGGTTCTTGCCAGGGTGATGTAGACGGTTGTTACGCATTTCATGCCATTAGGAAGATGGGATTCCTAGAAAAATTATTGAAAAAAAGAGGCGCGGGATGTCTTCATAAAAATAAAATGTCATGGGTCAGCTAACCGATAACCTTTCGAAGGAGGGAGGGAGCTAAAGTTGTTGGTTGCCCCTTGGTGTACCCACCCCTGCATAGCTTCATAACTAGGCATGGCTATGCGTCCATGGCGAATATGTCACCTTACCTTCATATTCGCCCCTAAATCGACATCGGTCGGTACTCACGTATCAAAAGGGAACCGCTCGTGGGCGTCCCCGAACATCGTCACATCCACCAAATAGCAAGGATTAACACGCTTGCATGTTCAAGTTTACGAAGCTAAGCAAAAAATTAGGACCTGAAACCAACAAAGGTACATGCACAAGCGGAGCGACCGACAAGGAAAACAGCGACAGTTCACTCCATCCGGCAACCTTTCGGCTAATGAGAACCCAAGATTTCTTCAAATCGATTAGAAAAACAAATTTTATTCTTTTTTGTAAACTAAATCTATCCTAATACATCCATCTAATAAGATATGCAGAGAAATTCAATATGCATACAGGAAACCAGATAAAAAAATATATATAACCCTAAAAGGAAATATACAAGAGATATGTGCTAACTAATTGTAATTGTAAAAAGGGAGAAGAAGTGAATTGAGGAAATATTAAACTTAAAAATTATTTATTTTTGAAAGTAATTTTGTTAGGTGGAGGGCGTATACGCATTATAGTTATGTATTTTTTTTTTTCCTACAGGCTACACTTGTATCTTCATAATTTCCCTGCGATTAATACTTGCACAAACCAAATGACATTTTATATGCAATGCATACACACCTAAATATCTCTCCAACCAGAAACGGTCTACTCTTATAATCGGTTAACTTAAGAAATTACCATAGTTCGCTTCATATATATATAACAAAAATAGACTTTTCTCACTTACCGAGATATAATTTAGTGATTTGGTTGATATGAATACTGGTCCAGGGGTGAGGTAGAAGATGTGCACATATTCGCCGCCCACGGAGTATTTAACGTGTTTCAATGTATGATATCTATACACTATTGTTGGAGTGTCTTGCCTACTCGTAAATAAGGATAATGTATATATATGTATAAGCGAACCTTACATTACGTTAACCAAAATAAACTTAAACTATACTTAGCTTTAGGGAGGGAATATCAGGCGAAGGGAATTCTTAACCTAATCCGCGACTGCTGCTCCGGATGAGGATGCTGGAGGCTGCTCCAGTTCGTTGCTGATATAAGCCACAAGCTGGCCAAACGATCACAATGGTTTGTGGTTCGGCTGGTGTAAGCCACACGGTGGCCAAGCGATTGAAATCGTTGGTGGTTCTGCGGCCGGCGATGTTTATGAGCGTGACGTGAGCGAAAAGTTCAATTACACCAGGTACGCGTTCGACATGCTAGTGGTTATTTTTGTGGTTGTGGTGATGAGATGAGGAAGGGCTGGCGAGGGATTGTGGAACAATCTTTTGGTGTGATATGGCTGCGAAGTAGTTTGTGTGGGTATCTTGTGTAAAGGCCACACTTTTTCACACTTTTTCACTTCCACTGGTGTTCACCTTAGATCTTCGTGCCGTATTTCCTACCCTTTCCGCGATTAATTTAAGCCGAGTTGCGGATCCACTAAAACCACTAGCCGAGAATTGCAGGAGGCGATTTTCTGATGACTGGTTTCTGTGGCACTGTCAGGCACCAGAGGACTTCAGAGTCCGTGCTTTGTCGTCGAAAATCCGTGTGGCCAAATGGGTTGGTATCCAACGTTTTCTTCACACAACTAGACAAAATTTCTTTTTCTTTACCAGTCTTAGAGCCGGTCTTTTCTTTAAATTTTTCGCTTTTTTTAAAAAAATAACAATCACGCTTTACTAGCCTTATGTATGTAGTTTCAACAACCTCAAAAAAAATCTACCAACTGACAGCTCAAAGACGAGCGCGACTCGTCTTTATAGGCTCGCTGTGTGTCTCCCTTGCCGGTTTTTTAGTCATACCACCTCACCGTTCCTCTTTCTTCCTTTTGCTCTGTCCATCACGCCATAATGGCAAAAAAAATGTAAAGTAAATAAAAGCATGCGAATACCCTAGCGGCATCCTACTTCCTCAAGCTATCCCCTTCTAATCTTTCGAAATCTGAGATGGGTAGTCTTCTGACCTGCTCTCTTCTTGTTGAGAAAATTTCCCTTCTTCGGCGAAGTTCAGCAACAGGTTCGAAGTTTAGCTACTTGGGAAAGAAAATCCCTCTAATTTCGCCTGGTCCATTCCTAGACTTATTATCCTATAAAACATAGTCTATTTATAGGAGAACGTTAAATTCGACCATAACCGGAACTGGAATTCGTTTCCCATAAGTTGCTTGCTTTAAGCACTCCACGACATAGAGCTGATAGTATAATAAGAAAAAATCTCAGCAAATAATGAACCGATTAGCGTGAACGAAATTGATTGATATTCTTTATATTAACAAAATACAGTTGGACTAGTAGTCTGCTAGTATGAAATCCAATCCCTTTTCTTCTTTTCGTCACATTTTGTTATAAAGTTGTCATGGTAGTTTTACATAGTTAGAGAAACTTTATTTGAAAAATAAATTTTAAATTTTTTACAAAAATTAGATAATCTTAAGTTTAATATGGTTTGGCCAATGGCCGTCCACCAGTGTTTGGTCGGAGTATAAAATTGCTCTCAAGGAAAAGCTTAAGAAGCATCAGCAGCAGCACATTGCAATAAAAAATGCTAACCTTTATTGTCCATTTTTTTAGTGCCCCCTGATACCCGTATTATCCGAACCTGCGGATTCTTAAACCAAACTAACTATAATTACTGTTATTCTCGTGCTGGATTTGGCGGTCGTCAAATTGTCTGCTCCTGTGACCAGGATCGCTGTAACGGAAGTGGTGCTTTAAATGTGTCTTTCTCAACAATGACTGCAACGATCTTATGTGGACTCTTACTAATGTTCAAACGAGTTTAATTTTATATTTAAATGTTTTAAACCAACTAACAATTTTATTTTATTTTTCCAATTTTGGATTTTCTTTTTAACCGTAAGTTTTACAATAATTTTCTTTACTGAAAATAAAAGCCAAACAATAAGAGAAATATCGATAAAACAACAGAATTTGAAAAATATGTGAAAATAGTATGTATTATGGTAAATTTTAACTGTATTTATATTATGTTCTCCTTCTAAAATAAACGTCATTTTTACTGAGCACAAACAAATACAGCATCAACTTTTTAATACTAAAATAACTAAATAAAAGACCTAGCATAAAATAGAATTTAATACTTGTTAACTCCTCCCCGTATAGCGTAATTTGTCCTTCCTTATTATCTTTTAATGATATTCCTTCTATTTCTTATAATTTTTCAATGATGGAAAATAAAAATTTCAATCGCGAGAAACAGCTGTACCAAAGATAACATTAAAAAAGGATAGCACCAAACACCACCAAAAAAAATTCGATTGTCAAAAAATCACATTAGGAAAAATCACATTTGAAAAAAAAAACAGCATGTATTACAAAAAGAAACCAACAATTTTTTGTATATAAGTATATAAAGAATAATAACAAAATAATATATATGTATAAGTAAATTTGTTCTTTTCTGAAAGCTTTTAAATCCTAAGAATTGTGTTTTCTTTTTTACAATTAAGTGTGTAGCCTTTTAGTTACTCTGTCAAATTCGAGAAAAAAGCCTTCATTCAGATAAAATAAATACATCCACCGTATTTTCAAACAAAATGAAATTATTTTCACCACCTTTAAGTCACATTTGACACATTTTTAATCTGAATCAGTGTTGCTCCAAATCGCTGTTTAAAATCGAAGATAGCTAGAATTTCTAATAATTCTACACACGCATTGTTACAATAAATTATTATAAATGGAAAAGAACAACCCATACAGATTGTTTACATTTAGCTTTTAAAATGAATAATAAGGAAAACAACTTAAGAACTAAATAAAAATAAAAGCATTGTTAAATTTACATTATAAAGTTAGTTATTATTAAATGAAGTATAGATATTTATAGAACAATGAAACAATTTCGGATGCAGCTAATACCAAAAATTATGTGTAGAGAATAGAACAAAATAAGTTACAACCTAGAGGTTGCTCTAGGAGCACATTACTATGTTTAATTTTTAAAATTCATATATAAATTTTTCATGTCTGAGTAATTATCGATTATTTTATTTTGAAAAATAACTGCCAGTCTTGTAAAATCTAAATGGAACCAGACATAAAGCATTGAAGTTAAATAAAAAATAAAACAGACATAGACAAATCGAAAAAATTGTATGGAAATATTTATTGCTATTATTGCGTTTAGAATTGACACAAAATGGGAAACTTGAACACTTTGGGATAAAGCAATAAAGAATTTTGTTGTTTTATTCGATAATATGGATGCGTTTTGATTGTACAATATATTTATTTGGTATCAGGGATGGATTTCGTAAGTATTTGTTGAACCTATTTCAATAAAGCGAACATTCATATCATGTGGAACTGTACATCAATGGGTAAGCTAAAAGTAAGAAACTAAACCGGAGTGAACCACACGATAAGGTACACCAGCACTTCGGAAACATGAGCAAATTGTGCAGCGAGGCCAATGACCTTACCAGACATAGCGAGCAGCTGACTTTAGCCGTTAAAAAGCTATGAGGTCAATAAAAGTAATGTTGCGGTTTTGAAGATACAATCCAATTGAGGAAAACAACTTTGTAACGGCTAATGAAATAATACAGACAATCACTTTTATATTGTTTATAGGAGGATAATATAACTTGAATGTCATGTCATAATATTTTAGTTTGTTATTTATTTTTTTCATACATATAAATCCGGATTTACTTGATGGACCAACTAATAACGATACAAAATTAAACATTTTTCCCTTATTCATTCTTCATCAAATACATATTTCGATTAATCTCTATTTCTCTCCATTTTGATTTTTCAGTTGATATTTCTGCAATTTGGTTACTACAGAAGCGCGTAGCAGATGTTAGCTGAAGTGCCGAATCTATGTCCAGCTTCAATTATTCTTCAACTTTGTTAAAAATTCAGCATCAATTAAGGTTCGATATTGGATACCAAAAAAGTATCAAAATTCAACTTTTTCTTACAAAAATTCAACCGATCTTCCTCTTTTTTAAGATAATATTATGAAGCAGTGTTAGCTAGTTGGCAAATGTTTGCATTTGTTTGTGTGAGTGGGTAAAAACAAAAAACTGGGAAATGACTTTAAAGAAAAAAAAATGAATGTGCTTAAGACCACACGACTGAAGTAAAACTTCTTTTGCTCCATCTAATTTAAATTGTGGGCGTGTCAGTGGGCGAATTTTTAAAAATATTTACACACGAGCATCAAGGGTCCATGGAGAATCTATATTATAAATTTCAGCTCCCTAGCTCAAACTTTGGTTTTTTGCCGTTTGACCTGAAAATCTGACGATGACGGTGACGCTCTATATTTCCAACTAATGAATTACGATTCATGGACACAATGACTTTACTCACTTCCAGTAAATTCCATCTGTCGGCAACTGTTCTCCTTTGGATCGGTTTGGATAGATGATAAGCTTAGTATTGCCCTCTATTGAGAAGTTTCAAGGGTGTTTACCCATTCCACAAACCTTTCCGCCGAAAGGTTGTAACAAAAGAGTGTACGTTTGTCTACACTTCGGTATTGTCGGAAGTCTACGTTTGTCTACACTTCCGTTGCACTGTAAGTCTACATTGGTCTACACTTCCGTTGCGCCGGAAGTCTACATTGGTCTACACTTCCGTGTCGCATTCACCAGCTTACTCCCCAAGTCAAGCGTGCATAAAGAAGTTTTACTTCAAAAAATTGCCCTTATAATCGGCAATGACTTCTTTTCGGAGAGCTTGGGAAGAAATTTGCCGTATACCTATCTGTCAAAAAATGTTTTGTTTATTCATGCGTCGTATTTTATAGGGAAATAATAGCTGAAACGCATTCCACAGCAACAGCAAAAGAGTACTTCGTGAAAACGTGAGTGTCAAATTAAAAAAAACATCAGCTGAATGAATTGATGAATCGGTGTATCGGTTATGAATCGCTAAATTTGTATGACGGGATATGATTATTGCGGCCAAAACAGAAATAAAGTTAAAGATACTAATAGGTTAACAATATACATAATAGGATTGTGTACAAAAAATAAAAGTGAAACCGTGAGGAACGCGTTGTTGTGGCAAAAAAAAAATATTTTTATTTGGAACAATATTAAGTTGAACAATTTTCTATACAAACATTTTATACTTCTAAATACAAACGAACAAAAAAATTAATTAATAACGAAATTATTCAAAAAAGAAGTGAAAATGCCTGTAAATTGCAGCATCAAAAGCTGCACTGTTCACTGTTTTTATTGCTTTTTTTTTACTTTACCATGGTTAGGTTAGGTTAGGTAGACGTGGCTGTCAGCCAAAGCCAACACACTTAGACCAATGATAGGTCCATTGTGGTACCACACAGATCTGGGGATTACCCTCACTGCTCGTTGAACCAATAGGAGCTTCTTATGAAGCGCGAAAGACTTCTAGCGACAGTGCTGGCTAAGTCGCTTGTGTCATTGAACAAGAAGTCCCCTAGATGGAGATTTCTTCTATGGGAGAGCGCAGGACACGTGCAGAGAAGGTGAAGTACAGTCTCTTCCTCCTCCTCGTCCATACAGCTTCTGCAGAAGTCATTTGAGCACACACCGAGTCTAGATGCGTGCCTGCCTATTAAGCAGTGATCTGTGATAACACCTATAGTGGAGCTAATATGCAGTCGGTTTAATGAGATTAGACACTTAGAGCGTCGCAGTTCCAGCTTTGGCCAGATCCGCTTAGTCGCTAGACATGTATTACTTTACCATACTTTCTCAGGTTTTTTCTCTACATTTTAGTATTTTTTACTCTTTTACTTTCACTTCAATATACGCTTTATCAAAAATCACAATTCCCAATTTGGGAAAAGTCCTAAATTCGCTGCTGCCGTGCTAATACTACAAATATTGCGACGATGTTTTCAAAACGTTCAGATACCAATTTTCAGCGGATTTTCTCTATTGTTTTTATTTTGGGAGAATTTAACTTTCTTATTTACAAAAGGTTTGGCTTCGCTGTGGCAAGAAAATTACTGTGCTAACGTGTTTCACAATTCACAATACAGAGATTTCCTACAAATCGGTACGAAAACGGAAATAATAGGCCTGAATAATGAATGATTTAAGCACAGGATGAGGATGCGATTATCGAACTTTTCTGTGTATATATGTATAGTCTTCTTCTTCTTTAACTGTGAAATTATCCTCCCCTTCCCATTTTTCAATATTTCTACTGATCCGCCTCTGGGCTCTACGCCGGTTCGACTTCCATAAATGTCAACAGAATATCTTTCGGCCAGACAGTATCTGTCATTTTGCAATTTGGAAAATTGGCATAGGGAGCGCTAATGTAGCTACGGTTATGCTAAAGGGCCGATTAATGCTACTTTACAAGTATTATTGATTTTTTTTTCAACTACCTAACATGTTTGTCTGATTTATTTTCAGTCAAATCATACGGGTCAATGAAGATGGAAATTCGTTGTATCTACTTGCATTTCCATTTCACAAAGGACAACATTGACAAGTAACAGATGATCAATTCTTTGTCAATGAACATTGAAGATAATTAAATCAAATTTGGCTTTCATCAATGTAACAATAGCTGTGTTTTATTATCGCTACTGATCTATATCCTTTGAAAATAAAATGATGCGGATCATCAAACATTTGAATTGGTACGCCTGATGGATGTTTTCCTTTTACCTGTTTTATTTTTGTTTATTAAATTTTTTGGAATTCTCGATCCCAATACAGATTTACACAAAACTAGCATCGATGGCATAGGTGCAGTAGTAGTGTAATCTCTTACTGAATGGAAGGTCGTACGTTCGAATCCCGGCCAAGTCCCATTACTTTATATCGAATACATGAAATTATAATCTCCCTAAGCAACTTAGACACCACCCGTGGAGAAAAACCCTACAACTGCACCCAACACTTCTTTCTTATCTCTCTATTCTTTCTAATAGTAAGTAGCACCGAAAGGCATGCAATGAAATACGATAATGCCAGGTGCTGCTTGCTTTTAAAACACAAAATAATGCTTACGATGTGTTCTTAGCACTATAAGGGTACTGTAACAACAGAAAAAAAAAACCCTTTAGCGTAAGCAAATTATAAAAAAAAAAAAAAAAAATTGTCCTCAACCAGATAATATTAACCAGTCTTTCAACATAAGATGTACTTATCTTTGTATATACATATATAGATGGGTATCGTATAGAAATATAATATTTTATTAAATATTTTGTATGAAAGGTTATATCTCTAACAAACTTCACGGAGAAATATTTTCAGCGAATTGAGAAAGATTTCATTCTGAACAGTAAGCGTCTTGAGGTTGTCATATCAATTCTCCAATTCAATTTTAAAAACCATATCGGGTAAAGCTGCATCGTATCTTGTAAGTTTATATTTTATAATTTTGCACTAAAGCAACGCTGCGGGTAAACAGATGCTCCATATGGATCTTCTCTTATAATATATCGCTACTGATCTCTATACGATGTGTTTTGTTTATTCATAGCGTATATTTTTATATGAGCGTATATTGATTTAGACAAAAAAGACAATAGAAGAGAATAAAACTCTAATTATACCACCGTGTAGGGCGACAAAATTGCAAATTAAAAGTAAAAAATTGACCATTATAGGACAAGTGGTTCGGAAAAAACACGGACTTTAATTTACGATTTTTGGTACTTTCAGTCACACAAGTACTGAAGCTGGAAGTTGTATTCCTGTGCAGGTTATAACCTATAGAATAAGTGGTTCAGAAATGACAGCGTTTCAATATTTTTTTTGTTGAAAATAAAAATTCACACGCATGTAAAATTTGGGGCTTTGTGTCAATAGCTGAAAAATGTCAGAGTTTTGACATATGACAACAAAAGTTATCGGAAACTTGGAAAACGTGATTTCAAATCAGACCGATTAAATGTTCTATTTAACATGCAAATGTGAATAGGCGTATAAACGCTGGCGAAAAAAAACGCTCCTATAGATCATCCCATGAAAATAAAAACGACCCTGGATCATTCAGAATTTTTACTTTGCATGTTTGGCACGCGTGATTGATGTTTTGTTTTATTCACGAACTGCACTCAACATCGATTTTATTTATTGTCAGTCTTACAAACTTAGATAAGTGCAAATGTATAAGTATTTATAGGTAAAAATATAGTATAGCAGATAAGAATGAAGCTGGTTTATTCATCTTATTTTAACCCACAGAAAAGTCTCAAATGTAATGGGTGATCCAGGGTGGCGACGGTGTAGAGGTTAGTGTGTTGGCTTGTGACCCGTGCGGTGCAGGTTCAATCCCCATGGGGAACAACAACATACGCCACCCAATCACATGCCTCTACACCAAAAGGAGGATTTCTGCCTGGTAGTACAATGGACCGTTACCGAGTCTGAGTGCTCTGGGATTTGGATTTCCTTTTTATTATAAAAAAAAAAAAAAAAAAAAAAAAAAAAAAAAAACAATGGGTGATCCAATTATAAGAGTGATTTTGGTCTGTCTGCATCACAATTCTGAATAATTATCCATCTGTTTACCATTTTCTCAGTACTCGAACAGGGCTGTGTAGTTGCACATGAAAGTTTAGATAACATGCCGATTCTACTGTGTTTTGACTGTGACGCCTCACAAATCATTTATAACATTTTCGGTATTCTCCCGAATTCCTTACAAGAAAATTTGGATTTGGATTTCCTTTTTATTATAAAAAAAAAAAAAAAAAAAAAAAAAAAAAAAAAAAACAATGGGTGATCCAATTATAAGAGTGATTTTGGTCTGTCTGCATCACAATTCTGAATAATTATCCATCTGTTTACCATTTTCTCAGTACTCGAACAGGGCTGTGTAGTTGCACATGAAAGTTTAGATAACATGCCGATTCTACTGTGTTTTGACTGTGACGCCTCACAAATCATTTATAACATTTTCGGTATTCTCCCGAATTCCTTACAAGAAAATTCACAAAAAAATGTCCACACAAAAGTTAAATTCGATTGTGATTTGTGACAGCTGACATCTGATTGTTCCACGTCGCAATGATAATTAATGTATTTTGGTAATTACTCAATAGTTTTAAGTTTTAAAAATAAACTAAAATGAATTAAACATATTTTTTTCGGTAGGTATGTTTTATGCTTTATTAGTAAGAACAAACATTTCCATTATTTATGGAATACGATTTCACTAATGTCAACCCGAATTGCCAAGACCTTGTAGACTACTTCTTGCTCTATATTACGAATGGCTCGAACGATATTCGCTCCCCAAAACAGAAAAAAGTCCAACAAGACCGAATCACACATTTTCAATAAAAGCTCTGTTGGGGGAACACAACACTCATTTTTGAAATAAGTTTGCAATATTTCCAACGTTTTTTAAGCCTAATGGCTGAAAAAGATATGCAGCAAGAACCGTGCGCCAAGTTGATTTTGTATGTAATATGACACATTGCTTACTGCATTTGAACTCTCGGTGCAAGTTATCTCTATTTCCAATCATGCTGCACCGATTGTACTAGTAGATCACAAATTGGTACAACTTTTCTGACTTGACGTTTCGTGCTGTTAAATGCTATGACCCTAACATCTTAGTCTGTTTGATCATTCAGTGATATTTAGATCAGGCAAAAACTGAATGATCGTAATTTCATATTGCATATGTGTTTCATGAGCGTTACTGAGTGCGTCCCTGCTGCAGATCTGTTTCAGGCAGAGTTGCACAAAAGTTAGCTTAGCTAATAGCTAAAAAGCTACAACTAAATTAGCTGTAGTTTCTTTGCACGTACATAACTAAACCATAATTTTAGTTGTAGTTGCCACAAATTTTGAACCTAAATTAGTTATTAGTTGCGAAGTGTAACTAAGCGTGTTTAGTTATGAAAAATTAGTTGCCAGAGTGTAACTAACAATAATTAGCTTTAGTTTTAGCTTTTTAGCTATCGATTGACAACAACTAATAATTTTTTTTCAAACAATTTAATCCGAACAGGCTTACAGGAACAGGAGCGATTCTTTTATTTCGTTATACATTTTCTAGTTTTAATTATGTTAAACGTTGACATACTACAAGAAGAATCAAATTATATGAGGAGGTACACAACGGAAATGTTACATATAATAAATGTACCAATACAAAAACGACACCGACAAATGCGCACACATCTACAGACATCTTATAAACAAACAACGGAAGACGAAAATAGTTATAACTCAGCCGGCATCATAACTTTATGTTTTATGTTCGTCATACCAAAAAATTTGTTGTGAAATGTAATTATTTATGTTGTACAATAAGTTGTGTAAGTTTCACAATGTAAATGTAAATTGTTCATTTTATTGTCATAATACTTTTTCTTGACAGTCCCTGAAGATGACTTTCGAAGAAAGTCGAAATATTGGACAAAATATATAATTTAAAATACAAAAAAAGAGTATTTTTAAATTAAGACCTACAGCCCGTTAAACAAACATTATTTATTACAATTCGAGGTCGTTAAACAAAACAATTTAATTATGTTTAATTTTAGAGATTATTATGTCCTTACGAAACAAGGGGAAATAGTGTGGAAGTAGATTTGTCTTCGATAAGTTTTGAATAATTGAGGTTGTATAGCTTGAAGTTTGTTGTACATCAGTTGAAGGTAAGAGGTAAACGATGGCCGATTGAAGAATGCCACTTTTAGTTGTCATAAGGTTATTTACCAAGAGGTCCTTGGAGCACCAAATAAGGTCCTTAAACCCCTTTTTTTTCAAAAAGTCCAAGAAAACCGCGCCTTATATCTGTGTTCAATGTTATTTGACTAAGAGGTCCTTGTAATAAACAAAAAAGGTCCTTGAAAATCGAAAAAGGGATATTATTCCAAAATATCATTTGAGCCCACACGGTATATCTGTGTTCAGTCTTATTTGACTAAGAGGTCCTTGCAACAACAGAAAAGGTCCTTAAAACTTGGAAAAAGGATATTTTTCCAAAATATCATTTGTATCCACACGGTATGTCTGTGCTCAATGTTATTTGACTAAGAGGTCCTTGCAACAACAAAAAAGGTCCTTAAAACTTGAAAAAATTATATTTTTCCAAAATATCATTTGAATCCACACGGTGTAAATGTGTTCAATGTTAGTTGACTAAGAGGTCCTTGCAACAATAAAAAAGGTCCTTAAAATTTCAAAAAAGGATATTTTTCCAAAATACCATTTGAATCCACACGGTATATCTGTGTTAAATGTTATTTGACTCAGAGGTCCTTGCAACAACAAAAAAGGTCCTTAATAGTCGAAAACAGGATATTTTTCCAAAATGTCATTAGAATCCGCACGGTATATCTGCGTTCAATGTTATTTGACTAAGAGTTCTTTGGAACAACAAAAAGGTCCTTAAAAGTCGAAAAAAGGGTATTTTTCCAAAATGTTTGTTGTTTCTAGGACCCCTTATTCAAATAACATTGAACTCATGTATACCGTGCCGTTTCTAAAGACATTTTGGAAAAATATCCTTTTTCGGGATTAAAGGACCTTTATTGTGGCTCCAAGGACCTCTTTGTAAATTAACCTGATGTAAAATAAAAGGGACATTCAATCAATTTTTATTTTAAACGCAATAGTTATTACCTAGACAGCTAAAAAGCTACAGCTAAAAAGCTAACCAACTTTTAGTTGTCATCCGCAACTAACTTTGGCAACCTAACGTGCTTAGTTACACAACCTGCAACTAATAGCTAATAGCTAAAATTAGTTGTCATTATGATAGCTAACCACCAAATCGATTGCATTTTTAGCGCAGCTAATACAACTACGTTAGTTACCTAGTTATGGCGTTAGCTAGATAACAAATTAGGTAGCTAACGTGCAACTGTGGTTTCAGGCATAAGAAGATTTTGTATGGAAAATGACACATTGCTTCATGTCAATTCTTGCTGCACGTTGTCTCTATTTCTTAACTTATTGCCGATAGTAGGAGAAATCGCAATTTGGTTCAATTTGTACGGTTTGACGTTTCTTGCTGTGAAATTCTATGACATTTCCAGGCAAAAAGGATGCTGAATGATGGCAATTTCTTACTGCACATGTGTTTCAGGCATAATGCTCAAAAATATGTGCCGCAATACTCGTCCAGTTAGATGATTTTGTAAAATGATACATTACATTGCAGCATATCAATGCGTGCTGCAAGTTGTCTCTATTTATTTTACTGAACCTTCAGTAGTGCAACAGCACAACTTGGTATATTTTCCGGTTTGACCTTTTATGCTGTGAAATGCTATCGTATCAATTTTCAAACTTCAAATTTTAAGACACATGATGGAAGACATTTTGATAAAATTTGTTCAAAAGCGTGAATTTCTTTACAATAAAACTTGCAAACAATAGGGGTATTCACGATCCGATGCAACTGCTATAGTACCTATAATTGCAAAAGTACAACATTTTCTCGCACCACAACAACAAAATATACTGACTAAAAAGTTAACAGTTTTGTACTTTCGCTAAGACAAGTAACAGAAAATACAATAGAGTCCAATCAATTAGTGCTTTTGTTTTTGACAGTTGAAAATAACGAGATTTCAATTTCTTTTAATATTTGTTGACCAAAATACAAATCGAAATAAATAATCCGAGCAATATAAGCGGCGCCGATGGGAAAAACCATGCAAAAATGGACTCAAGGGGATATAATATATATGATATTTATCTTGACATGTTCATCAGTGTTGCTACAGATTAGAAAAAGGGGGTTCAGGATATAGATACTAAAAAAAACATCGCAATTTTAAAAAAATAAAAATTAATTATTTTTTTTATTTTTTTTAAGAAAGAGAGTCAGCGCTTCTGTATCATGACATACTCATAATAGGTACCAAAATGTCGAGCACTAAAAACAGAAGTAATAGGACGTGAATCAAATCACTTGTTAATTAAGACTTCCTACAAACCTCGTCAAATATGCAATATAAATCAGCATTCCGATTCGAAAGGGATATTGGACACCAAATAAATTATAAAGTATTTATTTCTTGTGGACTTGAACTTGTTAAATGTGATAGAAAAATTAAAAATACTGGTTTATTGAACAAAAATGGCAATCGAATATTGGTTATTCATGGAACTTCAAAGTGACGTTCGAAAAGTCAAATGTCTTGGTGCAACTAGTTGTATCATGGCTTCTACCATAAAGCTATTTTCCCCAGATATACTTACCTTTTAATACCGTGTATAACACTTTTGCGCTAAGTTGTTAGTTCGCTATTGACCTCCATCCCAAGTTCCATCTCCAACGCAACCTCACCACTCAAAATCGACTCACCAGGCAACGCTTTCGTTGTTGAACGCTGTTTTATATCGCTCTGGGCTGTCATGTAAGCAGATTGTTTATAATAAATTAATTGCATGAAATGCATTTAAGAAGTTTTTCTGATTTCCATTCATAACTTCGGCCAATCGTTAATGAAATTATAAACAAAAAATCAGAAAAATTGAATAAATCATTACAACAGCTTTCTTCAAAGAGTAAGTTCTACTTCTAGCAATGAATTTTTTATATGTATCTAAATAGAAATTCTGTAGATGAAACTCAAAGTGACACAGGGAGATGAATTATTCTGCAACGACACCATGCATGACCCAATTTATGCTAACTCAGCAAACAATGAAACGCAAGAACGACCAAATGCTGCATCGACAACGAACTTAGCAACCATCGAAGTTGGAAGCTATCTCGACAAGTCACGGACATCAAAACAAATACGAAAACTATGTCGCAACACAGGAAAGGCCTACATGACTAGTTCTGGTAAATATATCGCCGCGAAAAAGGTGATTCCACTTACAGATTGCCGTGCCAAATGTAACACACGGTTCACGCTGGAATTACAAGAAGCAATTTTCAATGATTACTGGAATCTGGGCAGCTATGACAAGCGAGCTGCCTTTGTGTCATCCATGATGACAGTGGCCGATAAAAAATCCTTTCGTCCTCGAAATTTCGATTGTGACAAGGAGAAGTTTCGAATGAAAACGTACAGCTATACGCTTGAATATCAGGGCAAGAAGTTTTCCACGTGTAAGGGTTGTTTTTTGAAAACTCTTGACGAGTCAGAGGGAATGATTAAGACGGTTGCATTCAAGATACGAGAGAGTCCTACGGGAACCGTTTTATCAGATATGAGAGGCAAACATAGTCTTCGACATAGTGACGTTTGCGTTATAACGGCTAAGAGTACACTTCCTTTCTTTTGATAGCTTAATAGGGCCTAACGATTAAGTAACGGAAGGTGTCCTAATTCAGTTTTCGATCCTATTTAACAAATTTATCAAGTAGTGTAATCAATAAAAATTATTCTTACTATTAAGCTGGGTGTCGTGCATTCACCCGAAGTAATACCGAAGTTTAACACTAACATTTAGTTTGAGCATGCACGAGTTCATATTACCTAGGAATTTGGTCATTACATCGATACGAGCAATAAACTAGAATCTAAGGATTCAAAATGGCAGTTTCATTTTTTGCTTTTCGAAACTTCAAAGTCAACTTAACTACTGTTATTATCGGGCATATAATTGCAAATTGTTGAGAGCTATGGCGGGCCAATGACTTACTACAACCACATTCATTAACAAAAGAAGCAGAATCATTAGGTAAAACCATTTTATTTAAACGTTTAATACAATGTACTAATAATAGAAAATAAAACATTTTCTTATGAAAGAATCCTCCACCTTCTATCATCCCATTAGTTGTCATGTTTCACTCGGCTCAATGCAATGTAACAGGTTTTAAGAGTGCCTACGACATGGTAGCCCACTGGACCCATATCACAGTCAGCACAGGTGAGATATTTACGATTGTCTACGGTGTTTGAGAAACCGATGTTCTCAAACTGAAACATGTCGCCGACAGTCCAGAAGTCAGTCACAGGTTCAGTTTCGACGGTGGAAGGATCTTTACTGTTTTTCATGTGAATGTGGGGAAGCTGGATCTATAAGCAAAGAGCAATTGATTTATGATATAAGAAGTAATAAAATTTTTGAAGCACCTCTTCATCCAGTTTCAAGTAGACACCATTCTGTTTTGAGAGCATTAACGAATTGCAGAACTGACAACGAACACAGTTTCTGTTTTTCCCATCAAGTACTTCGCACTCGTAGTTTCTTTCCGTCATTTTAATACGTAAGGCTTTAATTGTTATTAGAACTTTATTGGGAAATATAAAGGATACTAAAAAATGTTATTGTTGACGAGGCCAAGTGCAGATTGAGAGTGATTTGTCAAACAAAAACCTTTTTTTTAAGTGATGCCAAATTTAGGTTGAAAAAGTATTCATAAATTTAAATATTTCTTTATGCCTTTATACGAATGGAGGCTTACCCCTGGCGGCAAATTTTCGCATCGGTAGGTTGCTATAAATTTTGAAATCTGGTCCTTATTTATATTCAAAACGAAAAATTATTTGTTGCGAGGAATTATTTATTAACTTTAAGATATAAACTCATTTTCGTATACCTTATGCCAATATCCTACTTGTTTGTCATTTCCCACCCCATCGTTGCCTTGATTATATGTATAATGAAGATAACTTCTTTTCCCAGCTTGGTTTGTTGTTTTTTGTGTAGGTGTAAATGTAAGACCCTATTCTCCCAGTAATGCGCTTCTTCCTTTCCACCAGACCATTATGCACTATTATGTCTTTGGGTGTTTTCAAAAGTAAGGTAGAAGTTTATAAGCGGATAGGATTTGTTCCGCCCATGAGGTCGCTTTCAGGGTTTTCTGAAAGGATAATTAAATAAATGTTTGCTATTTATTTAACTTAAAAATAAATTCAAACTACATTTCAAAAATTCCGTTAAAGTTTGCTCCTTCTTTTCCTCTGTTCAATATCGTTTCCGATATTAATTTTCTTGTGTACGTGACATAACTCCATAGCTCCAACCACATTATATTGTTGACTGATTTGTTCCCCTTCTTTTCTTTGGGTTCTTTCATCGCTTTGGTGAGCCAGAAGTTCAGAAAAAAAGTTTATCTGAATAACTCATGCAGCTATTTGTTTGCGTGTTCCGCCTTTTCCAGCCAGTATCTACCGATGATGATGGATACTGTTTCTGGGCTCAATTTTTCAATTTAACATTATGTTGCTTTGATGAAATTGAGTATCAACAGTAACTTCATCTGTGGGAAGAGGTGGGAAGAGGTCATCTTATTTATCCATCCGGCTTTAAAATTTCTTCGCCTTCGGGATAGATCATAGCATAAAAGCAACCAAAATATAGAAACAAAGACAAAAATGTACATTATTGTCAATTTTTTATTTGTTTACATAACAATTCACAATACTTTGAACAGACCTTTGTGCTAGTTTTACCAGATGAATTGATTCGCATAACACAAGTTTCTTCCGAATTCAGTTTCCTTCCAATTGGTAGATTAACTTTTTAAAAGATAAAAATAACAAGCAAAATAAACAGACGTCAAACTTCTACACATTCTATATATTGTTCTTTTATCCACCATGTATCGCAGAAAAACTTTTTCATTCGTTAATAGAATACTTCGCGACAACGTCAGTGTCAAATAATAATAAGAAACATCAGCTGAATTAATTGGAAGAAAAATTAGTAAATTGCTATGGCGGGAAAGGAGTTTTGCGCGAATATTTCTCAAAAAGGCCCTAGAATTAAGAAACGGTATTCGAACACTGTTTTGAAATACTCAAACGTAAAAAATGTAATAGGATTGTGTACAACAAATTCCAACGAAACCGTGAGAATTGGGCTATTGTGGCAAAAAAGGATTTTTGTTTGAAAACAAATTAAGTTGAACAATTTTTATACATTCATTTTATACTACAAAAAAAAGAAAAAAAAATGATTTATTACAAAATGATAAAAAAAAGAAGTGAAAATGCCTGTAAATTGCTGCATCAGTAGCTGCACAAGCCCTTTTGGTCAACATGTTCACTGTTTTTAGTGTTTTTTTTTTTCCTTTAACATACATACCTTCGCAGGTTTTTTTTTGTCTACAAATATGTAGTTTTTACTCTTCAATAGCTTTTGGTAACACTTAAATATATACTTTATTGAAAATAACAATTATTTTTCCATAGGATTTCTGCAATTTACGGTAATTGTATCCTTCAATTTATTTTGACGTTTGAAAGAATTCAGCTTTTCACCAAAGAAAAGCTTCGCAAAATGCTCTATAATTTTTTTGCACGCGAATATGTGTGTACACGCTTATTTAGATTTTTTCCATGTAAAATACAACAATTCCTATACCTATAGGTACGCTTACTTAAGCGACGATATCTATATATTTATTTCAATAATTCGTCGATTCGCACTATTTCGTAAGTTTTCTTCCACTTGGGTTTTCAACTTTTTCAACGAAATCAATCTCTTGCCAAGTTCCATGTCCAGGAGAGAATCGGTTGCCAAACAAAATATTTTCGATGAGGAGTTAACAACACAAGGGGACAGTATCGGTCGCATTGGGAAAATCTAAGTGCGCTACCTCGTCCCCCGTTATATATAGACGTTATACTCTAGATTAGCCGCGTGATCTCTTTTCCGTACAATAGTGCACAGCACTTTACTGAAGGTCATTGTAAACGCTCCGCACAACGTACGAAAACAATCCCTCGGATATGCACAGACCCCTTAAAGAATCGTGTACATTGCGGCGGCTGAATCGCACTATCACCGATCTGAATTTGGTCAGTAGGTAAACAGTCGAGTGGCCACAAGAGAATCGGTTGCCAAACGAAATTATGTTTTTGATTGAGAGTAAACTAGACAAAGGGACGATATCGATCGCATTACGAAAATCTTAGTGCGCTACCTCGGTCTCCCAGAGGATTAATTTGGATTTTGTTCGTAATTCATCTGCAGTAAATCACATTTTACAACTATTTCGTTTGTCCAGTGACCGCTTAATACGTTTTTTTTTATATAATTTCCTTACGCTAAATGGATTTTTTATTCTGTTGTACCCTTATACTGCTAAGAACACAGCATTCATGTTATTTTAACAGTAAGCACCACCTGGCATTATCGTATTTCATTGCATGCTTTTCGGTGCTGTTATAAAAATATGGTAGAGTCCGTGGTGACAGTTTTGGTTTCCCTAACAAACATACCCATCGTAAGAATTCCTCACTCGTATCTCAACGCAACCATTGGCGCGGGCAAATGGGTGTAGAAATACGGGCATATGACATTTTTTTGTAACTAGATAACAAGAAGAACCATTTTTTAACTTCACTTGAAAACGAAACCCAAAAAGATCGCCACGGACGAGATCAAAAAACAATGAATAAACCACGTACAATTTAAAAGGTTGAGTTTTATTTTACTTGCGTGCGTTAAGCATTGATATTTCAGCCGAGAGGGTTTCGTCGACAACAATTTTATTCATTTCGATCGAAAGCCAATTTTGTTTTTGCAAAGTTATTGCCTTACTTTGCAAAGCCGCAGTACTTTCCATTGCCGCCAGCGTGTGTTTCAAAGAAAAGCACGGAAGAATCGTACTGCATTTGATCATCCAGAGCCGCAGCATTCCATTGTCGCAGTCTAATTGTCCAGTTGCCAGCAACCAAATTACTGCTGTTGTCTATGCCGAACCATTCACAGGTAAGAAGAAGTTCTCGCCTTATTAAACAAGCCTCTATTGCAGAGAAAAAGGTCAACATGATGTCCCAGCCAGAAGATAGAGAATATTCCGACACGGGTGAAAGTGACCCCGATATGAATGCCACCATGAGGGAAAATATCAGCCAGCCAGACAACCCTTCGACATCGACAGTAATCAAGGAACTTCAGAAGCAGATGGGGGAACTTCGTGTGCAGTTAGGAGCAGCTGTAGCCAACGCTGCTTCCGAAAAGTCAGAGCGCATTCGCATCGAGCAAATGTTCATCAGCCGTCAGCCAGCCAGCACCAGCCAGTCCGATTTTCCCCATAAAGCCACTTCCAGTTCCACCAGTTCTTCAACAAGCCACGATTTGGAAAATTGCCTCTCAACAACAGCAACAACGACAGCCATATGCACGAGTGCTGGAACAGCCCAGTACGCACCACAAACATCTTTATCAGCTTCAGTTCATCAGCCACTATTTATGCCGCCAGCTACAAAGACAGTCACGTGCAACAGTGTTGGAACGGCTCAGTACGCACTCATGCCATGGCGAATGCCGACACAGCCATTGCCGCCACAACCAGTAACTCCAGTGCCGAGATTAGCAACTTTCCTGCCACCAGTAAGCACCTTCCAGCCAACCAGCCAACAAACAAATCAATCCCCGCAACCGATTCCGCCGCAAATGTTTATGGCTAATCAACCACTAACACAAACAAATCGATCCTCGCAACCGATTCCGCCGCAAATGTTTATGGCTAATCAACCACTAACACAAACAAGTCAACACGGGAACGGACGAAAACTCCACGACCTACCCGCCTTTACCGGTCGTCCTGAGGAGTGGCCGATGTTCTGCACCGCCTTTTTGGAGTCGACCGCCATGTTTGGGTACTCTGATGTGGAAAACCTTTTCCGTTTGCAGAAGAGCATCAAAGGGGATACGAAGTTGGTCGTGGAGGCTCTTCTAATCTACCCAGATAATGTGGATCGAGTAATGGCAGCTCTGGAATTCCGTTTTGGTCGCCCGGAGTGCTTGCTGCACAGCCAATTAGCAAAAGTCAGAGAGATTGTTCCAATTTCAGAAGGCAGATTAGAGATGCTAATTCCATTTGCCACCAGGGTCCAAAATCTTTCCACATTTCTTCAGTCGAGTGGAATGCATCAGCACTTAGCCAACCCCACTTTAATAGATGAACTTGTCAGCAAGCTCCCAATGAGCAAACGTTTGGAATGGGCCCAACGAAGCGTCTATATCATGCCCTATCCCACAGTGAAACATTTCGACGAATGGTTGAGCGAAATTGCCCGTCTCGTGTGCCTTGTCACTACAACCTCGCTCCAACCACCCGCCAAAACTGACAACAGAATGAAACCTAGAAATGTGCTGTTAGCCTCGGAGCCTGCTGGAAAGAAATGCCAATGCCAGGATGGACAAACAACATCCAAAGTTCTGCACGCCGCCGAACAATCTTCGTCAGCCGCCGCCAAGAAAGATATATGCCGTCACTGCAAGGGAAAGCCACATCCCATAGTTGACTGCAAAAGCTTCGTCAACTTGGAGATCGCAGCGAAATAGAACTTCGTCAAGAAGAATAGACTGTGCTTCTCCTGTTTGAAGTACGGACACAGCGTCAGTGCCTGTCGACAGCGAAAGTCCTGTGGAATCAATGACTGCTCCAAAGTTCACCACCCATCACTTCATGAGACCAACGCTCCCCAGACGCCACCACCATCCTCCGATGAGATCGAAGCAGCACCAAAAACATTGTTGAGTTGCAATACAAACACGAATCCAACAATTTTCTTCCGTGTGCTACCAGTAAGGCTCTACAATGAAGACATCATGAGGAGAACGTTTGCGCTTTTGGACGAAGGCTCATCCGTGACGATTATGGACTCCAATTTGGCAGCACAACTTCGCCTGAATGGCCAAAGGAGAGCTTTAAATTTACAATGGTTCGGCCAAGGGATATCAACCAGAGAATCGGTAGCTGTGAACCTTCAAATCAGTGCGGATGAAGATAACGCCCAAAAGTTTTCATTGAATGAAGTTCAAACTGTCAGCGACCTGAACCTGCCAATTCAATCGCTTACTGCCGCCGATGTAAAGCAGTTTCTTCATCACTCAACTTTGATGTCACTTGCCGAGTACGACAACGCCAAGCCTCAGCTGTTAATTGGACTCGATCACTGCCACTTGGGAACGCCAATACGCGTCATTGAATCAACAGAGAATCAGCCAATTGTCACGGAAACCAAGTTAGGATGGGTCGTTTATGGTAGGGCATCCGGAAACAGGGTGAGAGACCACAATGGTGAATTTATTCTTCATAACAGAGCAGCCAGAGAAATCGAGCAGGAAGGTCTGGACCAGGTAGTAAATGAGTTCATCGACTTGGATAGTTTTGGAACCCAAAGGCCAGCCGAACAGTCAGTCTCAGCAAGTGAAAAGAGGGCTCTGGACATCCTGTCCAAAACAACAAAGAGGGTTGGAGATCGCTATGAGACGGGACTATTATGGAAGGATGACGAGCTTACAGTTCCATCAAGCTTCGATATGGCGAAGCAGCGACTACGAGGCATTGAATCAAAAATGGCAAGGAATGCAGAATTTGGTGCAGCGTATCGTGAAATTTTGAGGAGGTATGTCCAGAGTGGATATGCGAGGAAGCTGACATCAGTAGAGGCGAGCACAAGTACTTCGAGAACCTGGTATCTTCCTCATTTCGGTGTCCAGAATCCGAACAAGCCAGGAAAGGTTCGACTGGTCTTCGACGCGGCAGCCAAGGTGACTGACACGTCACTCAACGATTTTTTGCTCAAGGGCCCTGACGATCTTAAGCCATTAGTAGCTATCCTTTTCAACTTTCGTATGCGTCCAGTAGCCGTCACTGGGGACATCAAGGATATGTTCCTTCAAATTTCAATACGACAAGAGGACCAGGATTCACAACGCTTCCTGTGGAGAAATCAAAGGGACCAGCCAATCGATGTTTACGTCATGAGTTCTATGACATTTGGGGCCAGCTGTTCTCCATGTTCGGCTAATTTTGTCAAGAATCTCAACGCCATGACGTTCATAAAGCAGTATCCGAGGGCCGTCGAAGCGATTATAAACCATCACTACGTTGACGATTACGTCTACAGTTTTGACAGCGAGGCAGAAGCATTGGAAGTTACCAAGGCCGTAATCTCAATCCACAAATGCGGTGGGTTTGAACTGCGAAATTTCAACTCGAGTTCAAAAAGCGTGCTGAGAGATATCTCCGATGTGGACGAACAGGGTGATTATAATCGGGAGGTTGACATGAACATCGATGCTGCGGTGGAAAAGGTTTTGGGAATGTGCTGGGTACCAACAGAGGACATGTTTACATTCAAAATTAAATTCGCTAGAGTGAGCGAAGATATCATCATTGGAGAGAGATGCCCAACCAGGCGTGAGTTCCTGAGTGTGGCGATGTCCATTTTTGATCCTGTCGGGATGATCGCCAACTTTGTCATCTATCTCAAGCTGCTTCTGCGAACCTTATGGATCAGAGGTGTTGCCTGGGATGAACAGATTCCCGTTGATATGTTCCGGAAATGGACAGAGTGGAAAGCGGAGCTTCCGACGCTAGTTAGCTGCAAGGTTCCTCGGTGTTATAGTCCTTACATTTCGACAGCGCATCGCACAATGCTTCACATTTTTGTTGATGCCAGTGAAGACGCCTTCAGTGCGGTTGCGTACCTACGTATCGAAGGAGGTGTAAGGATTGATGTGTCATTTGTATGTGGCAAGACGAAGACAGCACCCAAGAAGCTCATGTCCATCCCACGTCTAGAGCTGTCAGCCGCCGTATTGGGTATACGACTTTGCAACATGATATGTGAGCATCACAAGTTGTCACTAGAAAGCCGGGTGTTTTGGAGTGACTCAAGGACGGTACTTAGTTGGCTCCGCTCGGATCCGCGACGCCATAAACCATTTGTCGCATTCCGTATTGCAGAGGTACTGGAAAGCAGCCGGTGCAACGAATGGCGTTGGGTACCAACTAAACTTAACCCAGCTGATGAAGCGACACGTGCGCGCTACCCGCCCAGATACAAAGTGGACAACAAATGGTTATTCGGACCTACATTTCTTCAACTACCCGAGGATGCTTGGCCTGCCCATTCCGATGATGACATCAACTGCGTATGTAAGGAGGAACTCCGGCCCAAGTATCTTTTGCATACCAAACTGGTGAGTAGCCCTGTTATTGACCTTTCAAGGTTCTCTAGATATGCAAAGCTGCAAAGGACCTTTGCCTGGGTTATAAGGTTCATCAAGGCATGCCAACGTAAGCCCAGAGAAGGTGGAGAGCTTTCTGTAGCCGAGCTTGACGACGCCGAACGAGTGCTCTGCTCAGAAGCCCAGTCTGAAGTCTACGCCGATGAAATCGCCCAACTAAGCCGCCAACAACACGTCGAAAAAACTAGCAGCATCTACAAGCTCACTCCGTATACTGACGATTGTGGCCTCCTACGTGTATACGGACGCATAGATGCCGCTACTACCATACCATTTGCAGCCAGACGTCCCATTATATTGCCAAAAGCCCACACGCTGACGAAGTTGATAGTGGATCACTTTCACCGCCGCCTCCATCACCAGAATGATGAAACGATAGCCAACGAAGTCAGACAAAGGTTTTGGGTGCCCAGCCTTCGCACCATAGTACGTCAAACAAGGAATAAGTGCCAAATTTGCCGAATACGCTCTGCTTACCGATGCCGCCGCTGATGGGACAGCTTCCCGAGGACCGCCTTACACCGTTTGTGAGGCCTTTCACTTACACGGGGGTGGACTACTTTGGTCCAGTCATGATAACGAACCTACGTCATAAAGAAAAGCGTTGGATTGCTCTCTTTACGTGCTTGACGGTAAGAGCCGTGCACGTCGAAGTCGCAGCCGATCTTTCAACAGATGCGTTCATCTTATGCCTCCGCAACTTTGTCAACAGGCGAGGGGTTCCAGTCCGCATCAGGAGCGACAACGGCACCAATTTTGTTGGTGCCCAAGATGAATTGCTGAACAATACCATCTTCGACAACGAGGCTATTAAGGCCGAACTCGCTGGGAAGGGGATCGAGTGGGTGTTCAACTGCCCGTCCAATCCGCATGCCGGTGGATGTTGGGAGAGGCTGGTCAGATCAGTGAAGAGGGTTCTGACTTACACACTGCGCGAGCTAGCGCCAAAGATAGAAACCTTGACCAGCGCTCTAATCGAAGCGGAAAATGTAATAAACAGCCGACCATTAACATACCTGCCAGTGTCAACCCAAGAAGAGGAACCATTGACACCAAATCACTTCCTGCTGGGAGCATCCAACTCGACCCAAACGCCGGGTTCGGTTGATGACAGAGCTCTATGTGTTCGCAAGCAGTGGCGTGTTAGCCAGCAGATCAAGGACCGCTTTTGGAGAAGGTGGATGCAGGAGTACTTACCGATGCTTACAAGGCGCTGCAAATGGTTTCAGCAAGTGCCACCTATTGCAGTAGGAGACCTGGTACTTGTTTGTGACGTCGATCTGCCAAGAAGTCAATGGAAACGAGGAAGAGTTATCAGGGTGTTCCCAGGCCAAGATAATCAAGTGCGCTCAGCCGAGATCAAAACCGCATCGGGAATCCTGAAGAGACCATCAGTGAAGCTGGCAGTGTTGGATGTTGATGAGGCTTCCGTGATCCCAGAGCGCCTCATGGGGGGTGGGATGTTATAAAAATATGGTAGAGTCCGTGGTGACAGTTTTGGTTTCCCTAACAAACATACCCATCGTAAGAATTCCTCACTCGTATCTCAACGCAACCATTGGCGCGGGCAAATGGGTGTAGAAATACGGGCATATGACATTTTTTTGTAACTAGATAACAAGAAGAACCATTTTTTAACTTCACTTGAAAACGAAACCCAGAAAGATCGCCACGGACGAGATCAAAAAACAATGAATAAACCACGTACAATTTAAAAGGTTGAGTTTTATTTTACTTGCGTGCGTTAAGCATTGATATTTCAGCCGAGAGGGTTTCGTCGACAACAGGTGCTACTTACTATTAGAAAGAATAGAGAGATAGGAATGAAGTGTTTGGGTACAGTTGTAGGGTTTTTATCCACGGGTTGTGTCTAAGTTGCTTAGGGAGATTGCGATTTCATGTATTCCGATATAAAGTAATGGACTTGGCCGGGATTCAAACGCACGACCTTCTATTGAGTAAGCGAATACACTACTACTGCACCTATGCCACCCGTTTTATGGATTCTGGGGTATTTGCAATATTTGTTGGGTGTATTTCACCCATAACCTAGATTTGTTATCACGAGCGCAAAATATTTAACTTATGTCTTCAATCAACCGAAAATTAAGAAGTTTCAAAAAACATCTTTATTGTACCGCGTTTTATCGACTTAACTCAAAGGCAACAGATTTTCACTTTAAATATTCAAAGTACATACCTTTTCGAATTGTTGAAATGGAGGTTGAAAGTGTTAGCTGATGACTTTTTGGAATATTTTGATCATTGGACTATTTGTTTGGAGAAATGCATAGCAGATCTTTTTCACGTCCACTATACGACTATACTACCTGAAGAACAATTCGTGGATTCAAAACCAAGTGAAAGTTTATATACAATGGTGAAAGTAAGATGGAGCACTATTGTGGCTGGAATCATAGGAACTAGACTTTCAGAACCCGGTACTATCGTGCTATCGCTAGGCATCCTGCTTTGATAATAAATGTCAAATAAGCAAAAATAGGGAACTTTGTGTTGAATTAGTACATAATCGTATAATTATGATTCGTTTGTCTTTGGGGGAGACGCTTAAGTAATATGAATGAAAATGCAATAAAAATTTATTGATAACAAGTTTATTCTTATTTATTCTACGCCCGTTCGCCTTCGACCTTTTGAGGAGCTTTGCCTCGCACACGACTTAATTTCCTGTTTAAGATTTTAATGTTCATCCCGGAATAGACCTTACTACCGAAGGTTTCGCATAAATGTGTTTCCACATTTCGACGATTCAAATTTATCACGTAGTCTGGTTTATGAACTTTCAATCATTTATTGCTAGTTGTTAGAATTTTACTGCAAGGCTAAAATAAACTTGGTAAATCTGTTGATGTAAAATTGTTTGTTATAGTTTTAGAACATGTTTGGCACTAATTTTAATTTGCAAAAGTTAATAATTACGAATTTTACGGTTTTCCATTCAAATTCATTTAATTAATCTCTGACAAATGTCGAAATGTTTACCAACGTTCATCTGATGATCTACTGGACCCAAACTAGTACGATTGTCTAAGCAAGAGCAACTTGACCAACATCCAACAAAGCCGAAGAGGATCAACTGTCGTCAACACAACATAATTGGAATTTCAATTGGTCACATAAATCATCTCCAACATTTCGCCTACAGTCCAGAAGTCAGTCACACAGCCTTATTGCGAAGATCAATCGACAATTGATAATTGACTATTTTCAATGTGTGCTATTGTGAACGAACGATTCATTTGGTATTTTTGTCAATCGAATTTTTTTAATTGACTGCGATTGACAAAATCCTTTAGAATCGTTCGTTCACAATAGCACACATTGAAAATAGTCAATTATCAACTACTGTCCATTGATTTTGTCTCGATTATAGAAGGAACTTTACTGTGAATGCGGGGAAGCAGGATCTATAAGCAAGTAGAAATTGATTTATGTTTTAAGAAGTAATCAAATTCTGAATGCACCTCTGTCTTCATCCTGTTTCAGGTATTCACCATTTTATTTTGAGAGCATTAACGAATTGCAAACTGCCAACGAACCAGAGTTGCACAAAAGTTAGCTTAACCACCAAATAAGGTCCTTAAGCCCGAAAAAAAACAATTTTTTTTCAAAAACTCCTAGGAAACCGCTTAGTATATTGTGTTCAATGTTATTTGACTAACAGATCCTTGGAACAACAGAAAAGGTCCTTAAAAGTAGAAAAAGGATATTTTTCCAAAATGCCGTTTGAATCCACACGGTATATCTGTGTTCAATGTTATTTGAGTAAGAGGTTCTTGCAACAAAAAAAAGGTACTTTGTAGTGGATTTACACGGTCACACATTCCTAACATGTAAGATTAAAGGGATGCTAAATACTAAATATCCGTGTGACTGAAAGGGACAGCATTACCTAACATGCAAAAAAACGTGACACGTATTCAGGTCGGCCATCTTGTTTACGTGGTAGGAATTATGGGAAAGCTATGCATGTTGATATTTTTATAGCGATGGCTTACGAAATTTCGATTTCCTATAAAACAAAATGGGCGCTGCTATCATATGTTTTAATCGCCATAATACATTTTTGACATTTCTCTGCTTCACATCGCCGATTGTACCTACTCAAGATGGAAAACACTATTAATACGGCAGCCTTTACGAGATCCATGTTTTTATTATTATGTTATTATTTATTCTCTAATTCTACTACAACAAAACCGATGAAAATAAATTTGTTTGTTTACATGTGATCTGTCAAACCTCCATAATAATAGCCGCGTTTTATTAAACGATCTGGATCATCAGTGGCAAGTTGTGGCAACAGTTGTTTTTAACACATAACAGACGATACCAGGTATTTCAAGTTTCGATTGGCACTCAGCCATATTGCAAATATAGGGTACAGTGTGACGTCACAATATGATCGCTTGTTGTGTCGGGGGTGTTGCCATTTGAATACAAATCAACATACATTTTGCACTCAATATTCTTTTTTCAGGAACTATGTTCAAATGTTATGTTCAAATATGCAACATATTAACAGTATTGTACTGCTAATATTTCCATTAATTTTTGTGTATTATATTACGAAGCAAAACGTCTCAAAAGTCGCAGTGGTAAATTATTCGAATATGAAAATATGCTAATTGATTTTTTGTGTTATTAATAGTGTTTCATATTTTGGTCTGGCAATATTATTGTGTTCCTATAATTTCCTATAATTTAAATAAGCAACGCCACGAAAAAACAGGTAGTGAGTTTTGTAATTACATTTTGGATCACGATTAATGATCCCGATAAATAGCAAGATCCTGTGTTGTTTTTGTTTTACGTATTAAATTGATCCAGATCCAGATCCGCATGGATAATAAAACACAGCTATAGCAAGTTAAAGTAAGTGATCTCACTCTTACACCTTATTAGCATTGACTGCGGATAAACGGATCTCTCTTTTCGGTTTTGTTGCAAAAATGCGCGTGCGTGATGGTGTAAATCCACCATAATAGTCGAAAACAGGATATTTTTCCAAAATGTCGTTAGAATCCGCACGGTATATCTGTGATCAATGTTATTTGCTTAAGAGGTCCTTGCAACAACAAAAAAGGTCCTTAATAGTCGAAAACAGGATATTTTTCCAAAATGTCATTAGAATCCGCACGGTATATCTGCGTTCAATGTTATTTGAATAAGAGGTCTTTGGAACAACAAAAAGGTCCTTAAAAGTCGAAAAAAGAATATTTTTCCAAAATGTTTGTTGTTTCTAGGACCCCTTATTCAAATAACATTGAACTTATGTATACCGTGCCGTTTCTAAAGAAATTTTTGGAAAATATCCTTTTTCGGGCTTAAATGACCTTTATTATGGGTACAAGGACCTTTATTGTGGGTTCAAGGACCTCTTTGTAAAATAACATGTTATAAAATAAAATGGACATTCAATCAATTTTTATTTTTAACGCAATATGCATAATAAATCCCAATAAATTATCGCCATTATAGCAGAGTTGCACAAAAGTTAGTTTAACTAATAACTAAAAAGCTACAACTAAATTAGATGTAGTTTCTTTGAACGTACATAACTAAATCATAATTTTAGTTGTAGTTGCCACAAATGTTGAACCTAAATTAGTTATTAGTTGCGAAGTGTAACTAATGTTTAGTTGTGAAAAATTAGTTGCCAGAGTGTAACTAACAATAATTAGCTTTAGTTTTAGCTTTTTATTAAGCTATCGATTAAACACAACTAAAAATTTTTTTCATACAATTTAACCCGAAAAGGCTTACAGGAACAGGAGCGATTCTTTTATTTCATTATACATTTTCTAGTTTTAATTATGTTTAATTTTAGAGATTATTATATCCTTACGAAACACGGGGAAATAGTGTGGAAGTAGATTTGGCTTCGATAAGTTTTGATGAATTGAGGTTGTATAGCTTGAAGTTAGTTGTACATCAGTTGAAGGTAAGAGGTAACCGATGGCCGATTGAAGAATGACACTTTTAGTTGCCATAGGGTTATTTACCAAGAGGTTCTTGGAGTACTAAATAAGGTCCTTAAACCCGAAATTTATTTTTTTCAAAAACTCCAAGAAAACCGCGCCTTCTATCTGTGTTCAATGTTATTTGATGACTAAGAGGTCCTTGCAACAAACGAAAAAGGTCCTTAAAACTTGAAAAAATGATATTTTTCCAAAATATCATTTGAGCCTACACGGTATATCTATGTTCAATGTTATTTGACTAAGAAGTCCTTGCAACAACAAAAAAGGTCCTTAAAACTTGAAAAAAGGATATTTTTCCAAAATATCATTTGAGCCCACACGGTATATTTGTGTTCAATGTTATTTGACTAAGAGGTGCTTGCAACACCAAAAAAGGTCCTTAAAAGTCGAAAACAGAATATTATTAAAAAATGTCATTAGAATCCGCACGGTATATCTCGTTCAATGTTATTTGACTAAGAGGTCTTTGGAACAACATTTAGTTATTAGTTATTACCTAGACAGCAATAAAGCTACAGCTAAAAAGCTAACAAACTTTTAGCTGTCATCCGCAACTAACTTTGGCAACCTAACGAGCTTAGTTACACAAACTGCAACTAATAGCTAATAGCTAAAATTAGTTTCATTATGATAGCTAACCACCAAATCGATTGCATTTTTAGCGCAGCTAATTTAACGACGTTAGTTACTTAGTTATGGCGTTAGCTAGATAACAAATTAGGTAGCTAACGCGCAACTGTGCATTATAGCAAAACAATAAATTTTGATTTAGTTATTAGTTATTACCTAGACAGCTAAAAAGCTAACCAACTTTTAGTTGTCATCCGCAACTAACTTTGGCAACCTAAAGAGCTTAGTTACACAACCTGCAACTAATAGCTAAAATAAGTTGTCATTATGATAGCTAACCACCAAATGGATTGCATTTTTAGCGCAGCTAATTTAACTATGTACGTTAGTTACTTAATATGGCGTTAGCTAGATAAGAAATTAGGTAGCTAACGTGCAACTGTGCAACGAACACAGTTTGTGTTCTTCCCATCAATTATTTAACACTCATGTGTTAGGATTTTATTATTATTATTAACATTTTGTTGAACGATTTTAGAGATACTACTAGAAAAAAGGTGTTTAAGAGAAAGAAGGCTGCTCGAGTGCAGACTTTTTGTCAAAAAAAACCGTTGTTTCGGTGATGCCAATTGTGAGTTGGAAAAGGTGTTCATAGATGTAAGTATTTCTTATGCCTATAATGTCCCATTGGTCAAATAGGACTACTTTTTTTGTTTTCCGGGGGGAAAAGACACTCAAAATGTTTCATTGGAGCATGTGGAGTACTTTTCGCTCACCGATTTAATTTCACAAGACACTCGAATTATCTAACACATTTAAAATACATCGGACTAATTGTCAGAGCCAAATGAGACCAAGGTGCATAATTTTGTTTATTTTATATGCTTGGTCCAGATTTTACCAATACATACGCAATTAAACAGAAGACGATTTTCGACGTTCCAATTTTTGACAGCTCGCCATTTTATTTCTGGGTGCCATTTCAGAAAATTGTTTTAGTTTAAAGCAAGTGCATAACGAGATATGCGACAGATCTGGTAACTTGTATGCTTTTTTGCAGTAACAGACTATTTTTCAAAAAATACTATTTGTAGTCCCCACGAGCAATTTTCATAGAATGCTGTATTGCATTCTATAAAATATTGCTCGTGAAAACGCCGTGTTATGAACGTGTATAGATTTACTACGCACTATCTCTACATAAGTAGGATATTTTCACCTGCCCTAGAAGGGACTAGGCTTTGGTGTTCAATTTGTAGTGGTTAGTAGTAGTTTTAGTTTATCTAGCAATATTTAGCTATTGCAATACAAAGAAAGCTTAAACCAGTAGTATAAAACACTAAGGGAATCTAATCATAGTTGGTCTTAACATAATTTACAGCATTTCGCTTGAAACTTAAAAGACTATTCTCTAACTTCAATTCATTAGGTAGCTCGTTGAATATTTTAAAGCCTTTATAAAAAACTGTATTCTGTGCTTTTACTGTTGTAAAGTATGGAAGACGAAAGTTATTTCTGTTACGGACATTATAGTTATGTACACTACCGACATATATTATTTTAAAACAGAGGTATCTGGGTAACAAATCATATTTCATTTTAAACACAAACAACAACACATTCATAATCGTCCTTTGTCGCACACTCAACCATTTCAGCACATTCAACATGTTCACAATTGGAGTCAGTCAGTGGCATTTTAAAATTATGCGCATCGCTCTATTTTGTAACCTTTGCAGTCTATCCAACATAGTATTGTTCGCTAAATATATAATTGTAGAACAGTATTCAAAATGTGTCTTGATTATTGTATTATACACATTTATTGCACATATAATTGACATTTTTTTTCGTATTCTGCCAAAAAACCATTTTTTTTTACTAATTTTCTTTGCTATGTATGCAATATGACCATTAAAATTTAAATTCCCATCAATCATAATACCCAGATATTTTATTTCACTAACAATTTCAACTGATTCGCATTGATCACTATTCTACTATTGGACAACCCATTGATAAACATGCACTTCGTCTTTCTTATATTTGAGCTTAATTTTTTCATCTGAAACCATTTATGCAGTTCTTTTAAATCACTGTTTATCTGTTCGATACATTCTTCTAAATTATTACACGAAACATATAAGAGATCATCGTCAGCGAAAAGTTGTAATCGTGAGCACTTGAAAACTTTTGGCATTTCATTCATATATATTATAAAAAGCAACGCCCCCAGAACCGATCCCTGTGGCACACCCAAGACTACATTTATTGCCTCCGAGACTGCATCATCTACCCTTGTCCTCTGTGTGCGTCCTTGCAAATATGACTCGAACCACCTTAATTCATTCTCTTTAATTCCATATTTATTAAGCTTATCAATTAGGATGTCCCTGTCAATTGTCTCAAATGCTCGTCTCAGGTCGATAAAGATTGCCGTAATTTTATTTTTTGAGTGAACTTCAACGTGTGGCAGCTGGCAGAGCTGATTAAGCATCAGCTATAAAGTGATCAATTTCCGAATTAACTCAATTTCCACTCGCATCAATATTTATTCCGACTGCACTTCACAAAAAAATTATAAAACAATTCCACAAAGTGTCAGCACCGTTATTAATTTGTTCTTAATTCTGCCCGCCATTAGCAGCCATGCTGTTTTTCTCATCACCTTCCTGCAGTTGACACTGTTTTAATTTTAAGAAACCAATTCGAATTTATTTGGAACTTAAGTAGGCCATGGAAATTTCTCAGAAGTAGCGACGCACGTTTCTATAAATATTTGCCTGTACTGTATTTACTTTGTGAAGTCAATATTTATTATTTACCACGTCCACGAATTGACTTGTCCTTTCTCCTTTTTATTTACACAATTATTCTGCAATGATTGGCGCAAACGAAGCAAAACGCCTGCGTTAGTTTCACAATTTTTATCACAAAATCACTTGCTCGTCAAGAAATCCCAGTAGCAATGAATTTTGTGGCACATTTTCACTAAATTATATTCACTTTTCCTCCCACATTTCGTATAGCTCGAAAGATCCTTGGAATGAATAGTCAGCTCACGAAGAGCAGTCCCTCTAATTGTGATAGGCTGGATACTAGTTTCTTGAACGGATCGTCGATGGATCGCATGCGCTTTGCAAACATTATGAGCCAGGGTGAGTTGATTCCTAGGTACGGTTTTCGAGACAAATTTTTGACAATTTTGTTTGGTATTTAGAAATGCACTCCATTTGGCCATATGGAACTATATTAGCACCCGTGTTGCCTGCCCCGAATCTTGCTTTACCTTATGCATTGACTCCCAATATGAGTTATGCTGGATTGCCTATATATCCAACTGTTGCCAACGGGACTGCCGGTAGCACTAACAACCAACCAAATTGCAACTCAAGAGAACCGAATAAAATGTTAATTCAAATAGGACTGCAGTGTGTCAATCAGAACAACCCAGTGAACATCAATTCCTTGAACGATATGGGAACGTCTATTAACAAGATAAATCTGAGCTTTGACAAAACTGAGGCCGAAAAGAATGGTAAGTTGGATGGGGAACATTTTGCTGGTCATAATGCACTTCTTTTTTTTTTGTAGATGAATCGTCATCGCTACGAAGCTCGTCAATGTCACCGGACAGCAATGGTTCACACGGAAGACATACTCCAATTAATATGTTTATGGCTACCGACCTCAACAACAGTAACTCTTCAGCCTTAGGAGCCGGTGAGCCTGCGAACGTAGTTCTAAGTCAATCAAAATTCGAAGAACTCAAGGCACTGGCTCTCACTGGAAGCGAAATAGCGGAAAAACTTGCATACACTCATCGCAATCGCCCGTGTTTCAAAAAGATCGATAGTCTATGCGCCCGCATGAAACAAGACTTAATCCGTCCCGATGGAGTCTTGCCAAATATCAATTCTCAAGGCATTGCATGGGCTGTCAAGGACTTCATATTTGTTTTCACTCGAGTGATCAATGCTTGGATCATCATTAAGGGCTATGTGTACAACACCCCAGAGGGCTTGAATAAAGTCCGATCGGCCTTGAGCCCTGATTTTGTACGAAGTTTTGCCGAATGGCAAGACTCTACAGTGGATTTTGTTGATAATCTCATGAAGTCGTTTGTTAATCTGGACAACTTAGTTCAAGCTCAGAAAAACGTCTATCAGAAGGTTGTAAGTAACACCCCAATGAAGTGCGGAAGTGATGAATCGCTTGACTTCTTGAATTCGTCCGTTGAGAGTGGCATAGGAAAGGACACCACAATGAATAAGAACTACATGTACACCATGGTGGAGGATTCGGATGTGACTCAACGCCAAAACACCATCAATGGGACATATTTTAAAACCGGGACTTACAATTTCATCAAACGTGAGACCACTGACGAAGGCTCCAATAGTCTAGAGCAGCTTCTTGATAACACCCTCGCCAAGTCAATGACAAACATCTGCATCCCCTATAATTTTTCCCCGCAAATGGCTGTCGGTGATGGCAAACTTAATTGCGACATTCGAGTACTGGAGAATAAGTTGTCCAAGTTCTCATCTGCGTACGATCCTAATCTCTCAAAACCGCTGGGAAGGGACCTCGTCGAAAAACTAAATATCTTTATTGAGCGGCTAATGGAAATAGAGAGTGGTGATATGTTCTTCAAGGTTGAATTCTGTCGGAACTATGTAAGATTTCTAACTTGTCCATGAACCGGCATAACCATTCTTCTCAGTTCCCAGATTTTATTTCAAAGACCCCGGATTTTGTGGACCTCCGAAGGATCATCTTGAAATGTCAAACAGGCGGCTATGGTCACATATTCGAGGTCGTCCACGACATCAAGCTTATCGTCTACCAGGGACGGTTGTATTTAGAGGTGAGGCAGTTATTTATGTTATAAAAATGTTTACCTAACATTTCGTTTAGACACATCTCCACCTGGAGCTAGAAAAAGCGATTGTTGCGTTCGAAACCGAAGTTAACAAGATTCTTGTGGAAGTGCCATTTGAGAATTATCAATTCGATCACATCAAAGGGAACCCCAACGAAATCCTTTACAGCTGTGGCAAATAAGAATAATAGGTACTCATTTAAGTTTATTTTTTCAAAAGGATCTCTTGAATTATAAATTCGAAACACATCAAAGGGAACCCCAACGAAATCCTTTACAGCTGTGGCAAATAAGAATAATGGGTACTCCATTTAAAATTTTATTTTTCTCAAAAGGATCTCTTGAATAAGCTTTAATATTTGTATTTGTCGCAAGCATAATTCTTGTTTTTAGTTTAAGGATTTTATTGAAATTTCAAAAGTAATACTTTGTAATTGACTGTAAATTGATTATTTTAGAATTATTTCAAATCATTTGTGTGCTTGCTATGATTTTTTGTTAGTTCCTTATATGTATGTACATGTGTACTTTTTTTGTGAAATCAAAACACGAAACGTGGGTGCAATATGTGGAATAAATGAACTGAAATGTTGAAAAAGTAGAATATGCAACATTGGTGCAATATATGAAATAAATGAACTGAAATGATGAAAAATAAATGCATTCTTTCTTTCGTCTTAACAGCATTTCTGGGAGTTGAATGTTGAAATGTTTTTTTACGAGTGCTGCCGAGAGTTATTCCAGCATCAGTTCTTTATACAAAATTGGTAGAGAATGAATGATCAATTGGTACAGTCGAAGCAAAATTATATTAACGGACCTTTTCAAAAACTATCTACATCGAAATATCTGCATTTTATTTGGACAACATTCTGATGTCATTTGCCGATCAAAATAGTTTTGACTGGAAATAAAAAGTAAAGTGATTCCCAATAACTTTTTGTTTTTGTTACGTGTTAAATTTCACATTACATACTAAAGGCCATTTTAGACTATCAGTTCAGTTAAAAAAGGCAGTGCGTTTAGACGTCAGTCCGGCGTTCAGTTGAGCTTTCATTTTACTTGTGAGCAGTCGAAAGTCAGAAGAAATACATTGCGTAATGGACGATGAAAGCCGATAAATTTTAATGAAATCGACCATATTACCACTCCGTTTCGACATATTGAAAAAAAAACGGAACTCTAAAATGCTTATTCACCGCAAACTGCAATTGAAATAACGATTGAACTGACAACTGAACTGAAACGTATTTACACATCAGTTTAACTGATAACTGAACTGACAACTTATGGGAATTCCATCAGTTTCAGTTTCAGTTAAACGATTCAATTTTTGCATTTAGACATCAGTTTAACTGAAAGCTTAACTGATAGCTCAACTGAAACTGAAACTGAAATGATCGTCTAAATGGGCCTTAAGGACTGAATTCTCATAAAAACATGCTTAAAGTTATCTTTTTTGTTCGCGTCGTAAAGAATTTGTTACATTAAGTCCGTTCGTGTTCTAATATGCAAACGTAGCTATATTTCGTTGGTCTGCAGGTTGTATATTCTCTTATTTCCAAAATGTGGTTATGGTGATTTGTGAGTTACAATTACAACATTGGCACCATGACGGAGGTTCGTTTTCGAGAAGGTGTTGATGAGTGAAGGTGGCAATAGTGTGTTGCTAGTGTATTCATAAAGTGATGGGCAGGTCGTCTGTTCGAATCCCGACCAGGGCCATGCTTTGTAAAATTGAATACACATACACACAACAATTCAAAATCTCCCTTAAGCAATAAAGGCGCTACCTGAGGAGAAAAAACCCTATCGCACCAAAACTTCTTTCCTATCCTCCTATTCTTTCAAATAGTAAGCAGAACGCAAAAACAGGCAATGAATCATTTGCTGGGTGCTGCTTGCAGCAACAACAAAAAAAATGCCTACGCTGTGGTAACATTATAAGGGTACTGTATCAATTACAGAAAAAATTAAAAAATCCCTTTAGCGCACGCTAATTTCGCATCCTCACGCAGGCAGTGTTAATCTGTTTTGAAGTCCTGCCGGGGCAAACTGGCTGGGTTCTGCACGTGCTTATAAGCGAGAAGTGGTGCTGGTAGTTATACCAATCCGAAAATTGTCTGGATTTAAACTTTTGATTAGCTGCTCGTATCATGTCTAGCTTGGTGTAAGTTGCAAATTTGTGTTGTTGCTGTGTGCAAGATTAAGAGCGGTATCGGTGTGTTCGTTGCCTTGAAGCCCTATGTGAATAGGGAACCACATTAGTTTCACTTTGTTCGGAGTTCTCATTAGGCATTCTCTGATCTTCTTAATTATCCCAGTGTTGTGCTTTGCATTTTGTATTGCTCTGAGTACTAATAAGCTATCCGTGCATATAACATGTTCCACTTGTAAATTGATAGCTGTATTGTGGCTTTTTGAACTGTAAGGGCTTCAGCTGTAAAGTTGGATGCGCAAGAAGGTAGTATACCTATGTTCAACAGAGAGCAATCTTCGTATGTAACTACGAAAGAGATGCCCTCTTTGATTTTGGACCCGTCTGCATATAAGAAATTCTAGCATTTCGATTTTAGCTGCGATGAAACGCTGAGGAATAATGCATAGAATATCTGTTTCTTGGTATTTGTTTTATTTATTATTTATTTCGCCAAGTCCATGATGAGGTGCCTTTTTTTATACACCACGGCGGAATTAATATGTTATGCACACCAATTCTGTTTAATCGAAGTTTCATATCTTTTGCGCATACTACTGATAGGCAGATAGCAAATAGAAGATGTTTTACTGTTTTCGTATTGATAACAGAAGTTAGGATCTTTGTCGATATTTGATTTGTTTAAAAATTTCAACTTTTTATTCGTTTTGGCTCTGGTAACTTCTATCCGATGTTCTATTGTAGGCAGACCCGCCTCTACCATCACATTTTGCATAGTACTTGTATGAAAGGCATTTATATTTCTTCGTGCGGCTTGATGGTATAAAGCCTTGATGATTTTGATTGTTGATTTTAGGCTGTTACCATAAACCAGTAGACCGCAATCTATTTTGGAAAGCACAATGAATTTTGTTATTGCACAGAATGTGTTTAAATGTGCGTTTCATTTCCTACCAGCTAAATAAATATTTATATTGTTTGTTTACCGTGAGTTTTCCAACTATACCTAATTATTGTTCATAATCAGACCAAGAATATTTAAATTCTTTACATATCTTTGTTGGTAGTTTTGAACTTAAAGTAAAGGCACTGCATGAGATTTTGCTACAAATATGCAGGGTCCTACGTTTGTCTAATGAAACACTTGTCCAATTCAGTATCTCTTGGACTACATTGGTAAGTGTGGTTTTTATTTTTTCCAGGGCTTTGTGTTTACACAGGAAATAGATATTATCTGCATAGATACAGTTTTCACAGCTTAAAGATATCAAGTTGTTGTGTTGAAGAATAATTTTACTCATAAAGACATTCTGTTCTTAGCCTTAGACAGACTTAAAGTCGGCCAGTGTAAGCACACCCTTACATCATTTTCCATTTCGCCGCATTTTCGATTTGTTGTTGATGTCGTTTGTTGTCTTGTCACTCTTGTCAGATTTCCATGAAAAGTAAAATGTTAAATTTTCTTTCCATTGCAAACACAAATAAAAATTAAACGACGCTGGCTTAAAACAAAAAAAGTCACCAAAAAGTGAACAGTTTCTTTTATACAAAATGAGTGATATCCTAAAAAGCTCGCAAGAACGGTCCCGAAAACGTAAGCGACTTCTCGTGCAGACAGTAAGTTTTGATGTGAACTCTACACAATCAATGTCGTCTTTATAAATATTTTTTTTGTGCAGCTTGGTCTGTCAAGTGTCGATGAACTCAAACATGTTCTCGGCACAGTAGAAGAAGCCGGCAGCCAGCGTTCTAATCGGGACGACGACAATGAAAGCCCGGGGCCGTCTTCAAAAAAACCTCAGGCAGAGAATATCTACCGAGATTCGTCGACATTTTTGAAGGTTAGTCGAAGATAATGCTGCCTATGATTACTCGTAAAATAATTGTTTTTTAGGGCACACAATCGTCCAATCCGCATAACGACTACTGCCAACACTTTGTAGACACTGGACAGCGTCCACAGAACTTCATTCGCGATGTGGGCTTAGCTGATCGCTTCGAAGAATACCCGAAGCTTAGGGAACTTATCCGACTGAAGGATGAACTTATCTCAGAGACTGCGACAGCTCCTATGTATCTCAAAGCCGACATAAAGTCTTTAGATCTGAAGTCACTTGGGAGTAAATTTGACGTTATCCTAATTGAACCACCTTTGGAAGAGTACGCCCGAGGTGCAGCCACCGTCGCGACAGTGGGTGGGGCACCAAGGGTCTTTTGGAATTGGGATGAAATTTTAAGTATAAATAGAAGTAAGTTTTTGTTTTGATCAATGCTGACAGTTCGCTCATTTTCAGATCTAGATGTCGGCGAAGTAGCTGCTCACCGCAGTTTCGTCTTCCTCTGGTGTGGCAGTTCGGAGGGTCTGGACATGGGACGTAATTGTCTTAAGAAATGGGGTTTCCGGCGGTGTGAGGACATTTGCTGGATACGAACAAACATCAATAAGCCGGGGCATTCCAAAATTCTCGAACCGAAGGCAGTGTTCCAGCGTACAAAGGAACACTGCTTGATGGGAATCAAGGGCACAGTCCGGCGGTCCACTGACGGAGATTTTATTCATGCCAACGTGGATATTGATCTCATCATCTCTGAGGAGGAGGAGTTTGGAAGTTTCGAAAAGCCAATCGAAATATTTCACATCATTGAGCATTTCTGTTTGGGTCGTCGCCGTATGCACTTGTTTGGCAGAGATTCCAGCATACGTCCTGGTTGGCTGACCGTTGGACCCGAGCTGACCAACTCGAATTTTAACTTGGAACAATACCAATCGTATTTCGTCGAAGGTGCTGCGACAGGTTGCACCAGCCGCATTGAATCGTTGCGACCGAAGAGCCCACCTGCCAATAGCAAAGTTATTCGCGGTCGAGGAAGGGGATTCCCTCGCGGACGCGGTCGGCCTAGATAGTGTCCAAATGAAAATAACGAAAACTAGACGTGACTTCCCCTTTGGGGCATATGACGACTTTATGCTGTTTCAATTATTGACGTGACAAAAACTATTTATATTTTAAATACAGTTGACGCAAGTGAAGAGTTTGGTTTTGTTTCATTTTTCGTGCCAGATTTGGGTTTTTTTTTTTTAATTTTCCTCTTCGGAGAGATACATCTTTTATCGCAGCGAATTGTGTTCCTCCGAAAAAATTCCACTCGGGTGCAATTTTCAAATGATGCTGAGTTTTAGTATAGCACTAAAATTAAGGAATTGCCCGAATTCATTGGTATCATTCTGCTAATTGCTCTTTTTTTTATAACGTCGTTCCAGACTAAAGGGACCTTAACCCTTCCAGTTTACTGCATTCCTAAGCAATGTAGACGGAGTTTCAGTGATTCAGAAAATAAAGAAAATGCTTTCTTTGATATTTAAATTGCAACTCTTATATTTCTTTTCTACATTATTGATGAATTATTTTGCAAGGTGTGATGCTGATTTAGATGCAACATATAAACATCCAAATCATCGTCAGATTCGTCGGACTCTTCTGCCATTCGTTCAATGACCTCCTCATCGTCGCTCTCCCCGAAATAGTCATCTTCCATATCCTGATTCAACTGCTTAAGATCATCCAGCTCAGTGTTCTCATCAACCTGACTGTAATCGAACTCTTTGTCTTCTCCATTCAAAAATTTCGCATGCATAATTCCCAAAAACTCCTGCCTCAGCATTTCCCTCTCGCCTGATGTTATGAACTTTTGCTGGTGCACTCTTTTCTTTGCCTTTTTCTGTTTCTTTATTACTTTTGAACTGGAACAAGGGATATTCTCATCATCAAAATTTCCCCACTGTTGTCGATAGGACTGCGGTGTTTCCACAATGAATTCTGCTTCCTCATCGCTGCTTTCGCCTCTAGATGGGGTCTCATCATCTTCCTGCTCTTGCTGTTTTTGCAGAGCTTCTTCTACATTATCTCGGTCCATTTTGTTTAGCAGTATTCCCGAAAAAGAAGTATTCTTTAGATCATATGTGTCCCGTTGTGTTCTTTCCTCTTCGGAGAGATACTGACCCACGAGCTCGTGATACAAATGCGGTTCACGTTTCATCATTTCTGTTTCGCTGAAGTACTCTTTCATGCCCTGCAATGCGGTATACCGTCGGTTCTTTACATTACTCTTCTTCTTTTCTATTTTAATATGCAAATCTTCAAGTAGATAATCAAACTCATTTTGATCTTCCTCGGGCATAGGAAGTTCTTCGAAGAACTCGACATGCTTTGCCTCAAAATGACACCCAAATCTCATGATAAATGTTTTGGGATTTTTCTGAAATACTTCTCGTGCGATGGACAACTTTTCATTTACCGTTAGTTCAGGATCATCAATTTGTTGGCTCTTAAAAACTATTTTCTGATTTTTAACTAAAAATTGAAAAATCTCCTCCAATGTTAAATTCGATTTCACTCTGTTGACAACACCGCCACTACCGTTTCCGGTGGCCAGATCTGGATCCTCATTTGTCATTATTTACCAGCAGCTGTTAGCAAAAAGTTGAGCGAGATTTTGCTAGTACAAATATTTCGGCTTTTCAAGATGCAAAACACAGTATCGATGATGTAAAATATTCACCTGAGTTTTGTTTAAGGTTTGTTCATAATTCTCCATCAGCAATTAATCGATTTAACTCGTGGAAACATTTATAAATGAGCATTTGTTTGGACTGCGACTTTTCGCGACGTTAGCTTGATGAATTCTATGTTGTCAGCCGAACTGTCATTGTGACAGATGACGGATTGGTGGGACTGGGGAGCTAGTACTGAAAGAGGATAACAGAATGTTCATAAACAAAACTTGCATATTCTAAAACAGTGGAGTTTTATCTCCTGGTTAATTTATTTGTGCAATGTTTTCGAAGTGATTTATTTAATTAATCAATCAATTGTTGTTGGGAGGATACGTTTAAGGTTGGTATATTTATTTTACCCTAACCTTTGCCACATGGACAGTGTTATGAAATAATCGGGGGTGGTTCACCATTCCCGAACTTAGTGAACTGGATTTCTTGACATTTTTCGTTATCACTATAAATATATCTTTTGACCAGGGGAAACACTTAAGGATAGGATATGATTCATAGCAACTAGAACAAAGTGTAAAAGGTGTTTTCCAGCTTCATAGTGCAGGTTAATTGACGAAATATTATCCAGAAGTCGGGTAATTTACGAAAGTCAATTGAGGAACTGAGAAAGGTGATCTCACAAAGCTCTTTGTTATTAGAATGTTCAGATAACGAAAAGTCAATCAATACACTTGCGATTTGGGTATTTATTTGGGAACATAGGCTGAATGACTGCCGATGGCCTGACTCAGCCTAAAGGCTTCTACAGCACATAAATTCCATAATATTCTTACCTCGCCATGTAGTAGTACTTGATTACAATTTCATAATACGTATAATGTAGTCTTCGCCCTTTTGGCGTGTTCGCATCTTTATGGCCTAGGCCGAGCTCAAAACAAGGCATATGCACTCCTTACACTACCGAACTTTTTTTTTCTCTGTAAGTCGAGTAAGAACAACTGTTGTAACGTTCCCTACTCGGACAGCAATTCATTCGAAACGTAGAACAAAACATAATACTGAGTGATGTTGACACCACGCGATAAATCTTTAGCTCAGTGGTAAGTGTGTTGGACTACTAATCGAAAGGTCCTCGGTTCAATTCAGGGTATAGTAGATGTGTTCAAGCAGCATTTGCAGCAGCTGTTAAGTGGGCATCCTGTAGAAAGAGTGATAGAGCAAGATGAGAACTTACGTTCAGTCAACGAAGAAATGGTTCCGAACTCAATATTGTAGAGGTTAGCAAAGCTAAAAAACAGCTAAAAAATAACAAGGCTGCCGGCTGTGATGGTTTATCAGCTATATAATACGGAGGTGATGTTTTTGTATAACGCATACCCCAAATCATCAGCCAAGTATATGTGAGATCCTATCCAACGTACTGTGTGAACGTCTAAAGCTGTTTTGCAACACACTAATCGGCACGTGTGGCTTCCGGATAGGCAGACCGACAACAGACCTACTCTTCACACTAAGGTAAATCGCGGAAAAGACTAATGAATTTCAAGTCGATACCCACCATCTTTTCATCGACTTTCAAGCCGCATATGATAGTATTCATCGCCAGGAGCTCTACTTGGCGATGACCGAGTTCGGGATCCCGGCAAAACTGATCCAGTTGTGTCGCTTGAAGATGGAAAACACGCGCTGCAATGTGCAGTATGGAAACAGTTCATCCGAACTATTCCAAACGAGAAGATATAACCGCGAACTCTATGAGCTGTACCAAGATGCGGATGTAGTCCATAAAGCTAAAATACGTCGACTACAATGGCTAGGCCACTTAGAGCGAATGGACAATAATGCTAAAGCGAAGAGGATCTTCGACTTCGAGACGACAAGGGAGACCGAACCTTCGTTTTAAAGACCGAGACATCGCGGATGCCAGAGCGCTTGGTGTGGACAACTAAAAGCAGCGTGTCCTGGATCGCGGGGGATGGGAAGTTACAGTGACTTCACGGGTCGACAGCTCATAGAGTAAGTAAGTAAGAAGTATATAAGAAATTTCAGAGTATCTGGACCAGTCGTAATCATGAGACTTTTCGGAAGTAAGACATAGCTTTTAAGTTTGGGATATTTAAATGTGCGACTAATGGCATCTACCAAGCCTACGCGCAATTGTGTAGGATTTCTGGCAATATTCCCATCATTTCAGCCCGCAGCTTTTGCCTAACTGGCGTGGTTACTCTCTTCCATCTTAGTTTAAAGGAATGCAGTGCAAATATTAGACAATTTGTCGATTAGACTGGCAATTCTTTTCTGTTCCGTCGTCATGATTCCCAATATATTGGAAACTGTATAATTTCTTCAAAGTCCTCTAGGGCATACTCAATTTGATTTGCGATCGAGAAATAAAGTCTTTCGGACGCAGGCTAATATGAATTCTATAATCCAGATAACCCATATTTTCATTTCAGATTCGTTCTTGCCATAAGACACGATGCCCAATAACGGGCACTTCCAATGGCATTGGGCGGACTTCTGTCCAACAGGCCTAACCCCATTCGCCGCCAATTCTACTGACCTCTTGCCGTGTTTTCAGGAGATCTGTCTACAAATACCCTCTTACACAATATTTGCAGCCGTCTCCGCGTACAACTTTGGCGCATACAATCGTCCCGTCATAAGGAATCCGACCCAAATTCGTTCGATTTATTTCCGAATAATAATAACGCTCTTGCTTGCTGCATTACCACTCACAAAGATCTTCTACTTCCACTCGATGGGTATGATCATTTACCCGGCAGATGTATTGGTTGTCTGCACCGAAGGTGTCATGTGGACTGTGCATTGTGGTAAGCCTTTCGTGGCGTTCGGTCAACAATTGTACTATAAAGCAATTTATTTATTACAGGATACCTCCTTTCATCGAGGAGATTTGGAGAGCTCGGCAACCGCGGGCCGTTGTTCCTCATTGTAATGTGGTGTTCTGTTGTTGTTTTGGATGCAGTTTGGCTAAGATCAAATTTAAGCAGGAGCTACTGGCCCTGGAGCTTAGCTACTGTGCTGATGGATGCAATGTACGCGCTGACAATGATCCCACGAGGGAGTGCGGTTATTTCTCCAGTGAATTATGATCAGGACAATGTAAGGTCAAAGTGTTTCTGTAGCTCTTTTACCAATTTATGTATTTTTAGGAACAACAAGCTCTTCTGTCAAATCGATATGTGTACTTTCACTTCAATCTCAATGAGCTGCTCCTGGGACATGCTCAAGATGAAGCGAATTTTGTTTCGAAATTTTTTTTCTCGTGGGTGGAACCGTTGATAACCAAAGGAGTCGCTGGAAATCTGAAGCGTATCGAAGATCTTTTCGATCTGCCTGAATGCTTGAACATTTCAAGAATCAGTGAGAAGCTTATGATGCAAATCTCCAGGACGAAATCAATGTTCTGGGCTCTTCATAAAACGTTTGGCAAAGAATTCTATTTCATCGGTCTGCTGCGGTTCATCGGTGATACGTCGGGCTTTGCTGGCCCCCTCTTACTCGGTGGACTTCTAAGCCAGGCGGGCTCAGATGATAATGGGGCAGACTTCAAACCGTATTATTATGCTTTGGGGCTTTTTGCATCTACTCTGTTGTGTAGGTTGCAATATCGGTCAGTTTCTTCTCATTTTCATTACTCCCTTCCAGCTGCATTGTGTTCAACTCACTTCAACTGGCGAATGGCTATCATTGGAATGAAGATGCGAATCGGAGTGGTTAGCGCCATTTATCGGAAAGCTTTAGAGGCAAGGGGTCTTAAAGATTCTCGTCCAGAGATTTTAAACTTGATGTCTACCGATACCGATCGCATTGTCAATTCGTGTATTAGTTTCCACTCGTTTTGGAGTATTCCGTTTCAGGTGAGTGAGGGATGGGATGGATAAATAGGCGATTGTAGTGTAATTGTACTCTTCACAGCTCTTTACAACGTTGTACCTGCTTTACACACAACTTGGTGCAGCATTCATAGCCGGGGTAGTATTTGCTGCAACTTTGATTCCAATCAATCGTTGGATAGCGGGGAAAATTGGTAACTATTCCAAGGGACTGATGACAGCTAAAGATGCTCGATTGGCGGCAACCAGTGAAACTATCAGTGGGGTAAAGCAAATAAAGCTGCACGCTTGGGAAGATGTTTTTATTCAGAAGATCAAGGGTACGTTTAATTGGTTTAAAAGGCAGCTTTAACAAATTTAACTATCCCATTAGCGCTTCGTAAGACTGAAGTTAAATTCCTCGCAAGTAGAAAATACCTTGATGCTCTGTGTGTCTACTTCTGGGCAACCACACCAGTGCTAATGTGTCTTTTAACCTTTGGAGTATCTGTTTTGTCCGGAAATCCTCTTACTGCTGCCACAACTTACACAAGTGTTGCTCTCTTGAACATGCTGATTGGACCGCTTAATGCTTTTCCATGGGTCTTGAATGGAATAGTTGAGGCCTGGGTGTCTATAAAACGTGTACAAGAGCTTTTCGACGTAAGACGGAGTAAAACACCTTTTTACCGAAACGCGCTGAGTAATTATTGTATGTACCTTAGCTCCCTAACTTGGATTTCTCCTCATACTATCAGCCAGTGATTAAAGGATCTGCCCCTCAGAAGGTCGATGAAAAACCAACCGTTTTGCAGCTGAAAGAGGCGTCATTTGAGTATGAACGTAGATCCTTACAGAATGAGGACAGCTTTGTGTTTCGTTTAAAAAAAGTTAATTTAGACGTTAAGAAGGTAAAGATCGAGAAGAGTTAATCACAGGAGGTCATAAATACATTTGTTTTTTCTTTAGGGAGAACTAATTTGCATCGAGGGGCCTGTAGGTGGTGGAAAGAGTACTTTCGTCGCGGCGATTGTTTCTGCAGTTGATTGCGTTGATGGCTTTGTGTGCGTGCATGACTTAACCGCTGGTAAGTGTTGTGTTGTGACATCGAGGAGGTAGGATCAATTATGACCGAATTCAATTCAGGTTTCGGTTACGTACCACAAACATGTTGGCTGCAAAGAGGGACAATTCGTGACAACATAATTTGGGGTGCGGTATTCGATGAGCAGTGGTACAGGAATGTATTATTCGCTTGTGGTCTAACTGAGGACTTGGAAATACTGGGCAACGACCTAGTTGGAGTTGGTGAAAATGGACGCACTCTATCCGGTGGCCAGCGAGCAAGAGTTGCGCTGGCCAGAGCCGTCTACCAAGACAAAAAGAGTGAGCTAATACAAAATGCTTCGTCAAATTACTACTCACTTCTTCCCTTAGTCTATGTTCTGGATGACGTTCTTTCATCTCTAGACGCGTATGTAGCCAACCATGTGGTGAAGTATTGTTTGCTTGGGCTGTTAAAGGAGAAAACGCGAATCGTCGTGACAAACAACAAAACCATGTTCTTTAATGCCAATAAGGTTTGTTAAAAAAAAACCCTTGGTTTCGTTACAGAAGCTTATTCTATTTCACTTGCAGATTCTTCATGTTGACAACGGAGTCGTGGGAATTAGTGATTTCATGTCAGAAAGTCTCGATTTAAGCCTCGAGGACGATGTTGGTGAATCGATGTCTTGCACGAAGCGACGTATAACAAATATTGACTTACTGAACGATAACAAGGACGATACTAGGAGCGTGGACAGTCTAATGGTGGAGGTAAGCGGACCACTCAAAACAAATATAAGACGGCTTTACATATGACCAAACTTTTTACAGGAATCTCGAGAGTATGGAAACGTTTCGATAAGCGTTATAACTTGCTACTGGAAGGCTGTTTCGAGTCCTTTGGGCGCATTGGTACTCATGTTTGTGGTTCTTATGCAGATCTCAAGAAATGTCTCCGATGCCTGGCTAGCTCATTGGGTTACTGACACCACAGTCGTACCACTCAATCAGACAGCATTCGCAAGAAACGACACATCCCCCAGCCATGGGCTTGGCTACTATTTGGGAATATTTGCTTCCTTGGCTTTAACAAATTCCATATTGACACTAGTTAGAGCTTTTCTATTCGCCTATGCTGGCATCAAAGCGGCAAAGTTCATACATGATAAACTGCTCAATAGGGTTATTTATGTAAGTCAATTTCAACTCTTCACTTACACATTCTCATTTAAAGGTTTGTAGGTTGGGTAATTTATTTATTTATCATTAAATTTACTGTTCAGCTTTATTTTTAATATTTTTTACAACATTTATAATTGGATGCTTAAATATTCGTAAATTAGTTTCCATTTTAATATTACTAAGCAGGCTATTGTACATTTGAATACCCTTATAAAATAACATATTTTGTGTTCTGCTGTTTGTAAAAAAGGGTAAACTTAAACGGTTTTTTTAATACTAAATCCATTGCAAACGTCTGACGAACATCCTAAAGTATCAATTGTCATGAGAAGCTTCTCAAATTTGCCGTTCAGATTCGGCTAAAAATTATAGGTGCCCTCCACTTCGCACAAGCAGCAAATGGTTGGAGAAGCTAGGTTTTAGGCCCTGTATGGGCTATTAATGCCTAATAATTTTTTTTAATATGGACGCGTTTCACTACTTCTTATAAGCCATCTTCACAAATAACTTGGCATAAGAATATTTTTATTTTAAAAATAAATATTAATGTACATATTCATTATTAATTTTTGGTTCATAGAAAGCCATTTTAATGTTTGAAGCATATTGTTTATCGATGTATAACTGTTGCACCCTAATATAGCTCTCATTCCTTTATTTTGTAACACCTGTAATTCGTTTAACATTGATTCATTACCCAATCAATGGCGATGGCAATGGTGCGATGGTAGTGTATTCACAAAGTGATTGGCAGGTCGTGTGATCGAATCCCGACCAGGGCCATGCTTTAAAAAATTGAATACACACAACAATTCAAATCGCTCCCTTAAGCAATTAAGGCGCCACCTCTGGAGAAAAAACCCCTATCGCACCAATACTTCTTTCCTATCCTTCTTTTTTTTCAAGTAGTAAACAGCACCTAAAAACAGGCAATGGATCATTTGCTTAGTGCTGCTTGCAGCAACAAAAATGCCTGCGTTGTGGTAACATTATAAGAGTACTGTATAAATTACAAAAAAATGAATAAAACAAAAAAATAATACCAAAATAATAATACTAAAAATAGTCAAAATGTGGCTGTATAATGGACAATGTCCATTTTGTATACTGGACATACAGTCCCTGGCCAAATTATTAGACGCGATGTAAGGTTTTCTGTATTTTGTTTGTACTTGTTTATGTTCGCGTATCAAATGGTTAACACTGTAAGGCAACACTTAAAAAATAAATACAAAATGGAATCATTTATATATATGTACGTTTAAAAATAAAAATATTGCATAAATAAACTCGTGCAACACATAAAAATTATAAAAAACTACAGTGCGTCTAATATTTTGGCCAGGGACTGTACATATATATTTCAATCGACACACACTCTATTCCACGTGTTTACGAACAGGTAGTTTCTTAATTTAATTTTACGAAATTTTTTAAATCCTTCGATAATATGGGAAAAACCAAATGCAATATGAAAGAAGACTATCACCCATGCTCTGTATTTTGATCGAAATCGAATTTAATTCACTTTTCAGTTCCACTCGGAATGAAATTCGGTGTTATGCATTTCGATCGTTTTAGATTTTTTCGAATTCACTTTCGAACTGTCAAAATCCTTAACAAACACAGATGTTTGCTTTTAAGTTAACATGGATGCAATAGTTTTAGCAATTTTCAATGAAAAAAGCTGGATTCGCACTTGAACCATTTGTAATAACTCCCTACAGATTTGCTCTAATTTACAGTATTCATTTCGATCGAAATGCAGAACACACAATTTCACTTTCACCTTGCAAATTCTCAAAAAGTGGAATGCAGAACATGGGCTATATTATGTTAATATTGTAGGAGAAAAATTGATTGAATATGGCGGCCATGCCAGTAGGTCTACATTTTGACTCTGAATCCAAGTTTTGGTTATTCTTGCTGTATGTATCGGTGCATTGTCTTGTTGGAGAATTTATCGCTGGCTTTGAAAATCAGGGGATGCAGTTCCGTAGAAGCTTACTGCTCTCCATACCATTTATTACTCCACCTCCCTTGCTGTGTCTTGTATCCAAGGTTATTTCATCCTTTCTCATTTCATGGATATAATAATTATATCTATGAGGTCCATCCAAATTAAACAACGGTATGCCACTTTCGACTCCACCTGATGTGACTTAATGCGAAATCAAGTCGCTGACTTTTGCGTGCTGCATTCAATGGTGGTTTCTTTTTCATTTGTGTCTAATACTCTACTAGCTTCAACTTCAGTTTCTGCCTTCATTTTACTTAGCTTTTCCTAAGTAAAATGAAGGCCTAGATTTGAAGCATCTCTCAGTATCGCCCGTCGATCCTGACTTGTTTTCGCTCAGATTTTTCCTCCTTGCGAACGTCTGACAAACATCCAAGAGTATCAAATTGTTATGAGAAGCTTCTCAAATTTACCGTTCGGATTCGGCGTAAAACTGTAGGTCCCCTCCACTTCGCATGAAAGTGGTTGGAGAAGTTAGGTCCTAGGCCCTGTATGAGCTGTTAATGTCTAATATGTATATATTCCTCCTTTCCGGTTTTTTGTCATAGTTCTCAGGGTCTTTGAGATAGCTGTGAATAACAGTTGGTCCTCTTCCAATCTTACCGGCTATAAATCGGATGGATTTGCCTTACTGCTTGTAAGCACGAATTTGGCCTAGTTCCGCCTTGGTAAATGAATTTCTTACACCCATAGTTGTTGTTTCTATGAAATTATGTTTTGAACTAAGGTCCCTGGTACTCTTAATGCCTTTATATTTGATTTAAAATATGATTTAGTTACTGTTCGTAAACAGGTGGGACGAAAAAAGGACTAATTTTATGACCTTATTGGGAAAACTTTTATAAAAATTGATTTATCTGCCTAATCTCAATTTTTTTTAACATAAACATAATATAGCCTTCTTTCATATTGCATTTGGTTTTTCCGATATTAAGGATTTAAAAAAATTGGTAAAATTAAATCAAGAAAGTACCTGTTTGTAAACACGTGGCACGGAATGTAGTTCTACAGAGTTTGTTCTTATCCTTCGAATAATCCGATTGCAATTTTGTTGTATATCACTTCAAAATGTTTTTTTTTTAAATTCACCTATTGTTCTACAGGAAATGCGCTATCATCTGACCTCTTCAATATTGTTCGGGAGAAAATAGCGCGTAAGGCAGGTGTCAACACGGAAGGCACTATTTTCAATAGATCCGTCCAACTACTGCATTATTCGGCCGATATCTACATCGTCGGCCATTTACAGCGTGCCGTGTTAGAGGCTTTTCGGCGATTGAAGACCGGGCGAAATTAGTTGGTCTTGAAGTAAATGAGGACAAGACTAAATACTTAATGCTAAAGGGTGGCGACGGTGTAGAGGTTAGTGTGTTGGCTTGTGACCCGTGCGGTGCAGGTTCAATCCCCATGGGGAACAACAACATACGCCACCCAATCACATGCCTCTACACCAAAAGGAGGATTTCTGCCTGGTAGTACAATGGACCGTTACCGAGTCTGAGTGCTCTGATATTTGGATTTCCTTTTCTATAAAAAAAAAAAAAAAAAAAAAAAAATACATGCTATCAACAAACAAAAAAACATCTGTCCACCGCCTAGGACATAACGTCACTGTTGAAAACACTAAACTTCGAAATAGTTAAGGAGTTCATCTGATTGTCCATTCGCTCAATGTGGCCGAGCCAATGCAGTCGACGTGATTTAGCTTTTTGGACTACATCCACATCTTGGTTGTATCACCTCTTCCATTCGCCCTCCGCTCACACATGTTCTTTCAAAAGAACCCAATATTTGCTCCCCTTTTCTACTTAACGTCCAGCACTCGGTACCATAAAGCAGGATTGGCGGCTTAAGGTTCGATGGAGCATGCATTTTGTCATTCGAGTGCGGAGTTGGATATAACTCATAGTTTGTAACATTCCTTAATATTGTTTGTTGACCCCTTAACGGTACTATATAAGCATCGATAGGTGAACGTCCGGAGATTTTTCCGGTCGCTAACCCTTGAACCTTCTTAGGATCCTTCGAATAAGGAAGATTTGGTCCTGGTTATTGTTTCCATTGACCGAATGCCGATGGATATGAAAGTATTTTAGTGTACTTTTACCGAAAGGGGATTAGACGAAGAAGTGTAACCGATAATGCAACTTGAACAATCCAACGAATATGGAGCGAATTACGACGAGTAAAAAACTTTTTTCTTTCTGATATTTCATGCGTATTTATACAAAAGTGCGTGAGAGGATTTTGGTTTGAGCGAGAGAGACATTACGTTATTTTTCCAGTTCAAATTTTATGGCGAATTCAATAAAAGAAATAAATATGGTGACTGGTCTAAACTTAGCGCCAGATTTAAATATTAAGTATTTACATTTTAGCTCATTACAAATATTAGCAAATGTGATATTTATCCTATGGTAATATACGATGATAATGACGATGATGATGTTGAAGATGACGATAGTGATATTGAAGATGACGATGTTGATGATGAAGATTACGATGGTGATTCTGCCCCAACAATAGGAATGCTAGAAAGCTGAAATTCGGAACATATACTCCATAGGGGCCCGAAATAATCAAGTTTAGAATTTTTAAAATCCGCCCACCGTCTCAAAAAACAAGGTTATCGAAAAAATCGAAATTTGAAATATATCATCCGGCCCGTGTGGATGGAAATGCCCTCATATAATAGTCTAGGACGAAGCCACCATGTCAAACAAGACATCTGTTGAAGCACTACATAGGACAATGCGCGATTTGCGCACAGATTTGCGTACAGAATTGTATATCCACCCATCTATGGGTGGATATACAATTCTGTTCTCAGGAGTCTTTCGTCAAATGCTACCAGTTCTGACTCGAGGAACACGTGCTGACGAAATAAATGCTTCTCTAAAAAGATCCAACCTTTGACCACACGTCAATAAATTAGAGCGTAAAACTACCATGAGGGTTTCATTGCCTTTATGTGAGAACAGGTTATTTTCAGAGATGCTGCTAAAAGTTGGCAATCGAGAGTTAACACAAAGTGATGAAAGGATTAACCTAGAAAACCTTTGTGTTTTGATAGACAACATCCAAGAGTTGTTCAACAATGTCTATCCCGGCATTGATAACATAAGTTGTAAGACTATATCTTGGTTTAAAGAGAGAGCGATTCTGTCACCAACTAACGAACCAGTAGATAAGGTAAATAACTTGATTCTTTCAAAGATTGATGCGCCGACGCAAATATACTACTCGGTCGATACTGTTCTCGATTTGGAAAAAGCTGTTCATTTTCCTACAGAATTTCTTAATTCTTTGAACCCGTCTGGACTCCCTACTCATAAAATGGTGTTGTAGGTTGTCCTGTTATTTTAATAAGAAACCTGAATCTACCTAAACTTTGCAATGGCACGCGTTTGCTGGTAAAATCACTAAAAACTTGCATAATAGAGTGTACAATACTCACCGGATGTATTGTATTGATTCCCCGAATTCCTCTGATACCATCGGATTTACCGTTCCAATTTAAACGCCTGCAATTTCCGGTACAGATATCTTTTGCAATGACCAATTATAAATCGCAGGGTCAAACTTTCAACGTTGCATACTTAGATTTGAGCTTTGAGTGTTTTTCACACGGCCAATTATTATATGTCGCTCTTTCAAGAGTAACCTCGAAAAAAAACATGTTTGTATTGCCTAATGACTAAAAAGCTGTGAACGTTGTATATAAAGATATCTGTAGTATATTTAGTATCAGCATTGCACCCGTGCGAAGCCGGGGAGGGTCGCTAGTTTTCAATAAACAAACATTCAAGTTCTTTTTTATAGTTAGAGTTTTTGAGGCAGCCTATATAGGCTATATAGGCTATATATTAGAATCCCCTATTGTATTTTTATTTTCAACTCGCATTAAGCAATCACCTGGATATTCACAAAATTCCCTGTTTTGGGTACTGGGTGATCAATATAATGCTATGAATTTGACTTTTATATTTCCACAACTAATATCCACATGCTCATATTTATTTTAGACAAAATTTCAATTCTTCGACATTACCTCCGTGGGGCGCATCTTAAACCGATTCTCCTCGGACACTTACACCATTGATGACTCTCTTCCGTTTATTTTGAATATCTTGCTCGCACAAGTGGTAGGGCTGACTGGGGCCCTTTGTATCAGTCTTTACGCTATGCCCTGGCTGGGACTAGTCGTCATTCCAATGATTCCGATCTACCTCAACTTGCAGCATCGATACCGTCATGCCTCCAGAGACATAAAGCGTCTCTCAAGCAATGCTCTCTCACCCTTGTATACACACTTCACTGAAACCCTCGATGGGATAACGACAATTAGAACAATGCGTGCCAGTGCAAGATTCCAACGCGACTTCCATGTAAAGCTTGAAGAGAGTATAAAAGCGCAGCTGACCTCGGCCGCTGCTCAACAATGGTTGGGACTCCGCTTGCAGATGCTGGGCGCAGTTTTGGTTGGTGGCGCTGGCATTCTCGCCGCCATGACTTCTGCGCATGCAACAAATCCAGGTCTGGTGGGTCTTGCCATTTCCTACGCACTCTCCATCACTGGTCTGCTTGGTGGCGTACTTAACGCCCTTGCTGAAACCGAACAAGAGATGATCGCTGTTGAACGTGTTAATCAATATTTGCACCTTGAGGAAGAACAAAACGTTGATGGCAGTGCAGATCCTCCATTTGGCTGGCCTAGCCAAGGAGTATTGGCATTTAGTGGAGTGCAACTTAAGTATCGCGAGCATTTGTCGCCAGCTTTGCTTAATATAAGCTTCCAGACGGCAGCTTTTGAGAGGATTGCAGTTGTGGGACGAACTGGGGCTGGAAAAAGTTCGATTATCGCTGCACTGCTGAGGGTGGCGCCGTTAAATTCCGGCGAAGTTTCATTGGATTGCATCAACTTGAAGACACTTTCGTTAAGAGTTCTACGTGACAGAATTGGAATCATTCCACAGGAACCGTTCTTGTTCGAGGGCACTGTGAGGGAGAACTTGGATCCACGACGGAAATTTATCGATTCGGAGATTTGGAATGCGATAACAAACTGTCTGGCTACACCGTTGGTCCAGTCACTTGGTGGACTGGAAGGAAAACTCGAAAGAGGTGGAACAAACTTATCTGCCGGGCAAAGGCAGCTCTTGTGCCTCACCAGAGCACTCCTTAAAAATGCAAAGGTGAGTCGATGTGATACTTTCTTGGTGTTTGTTGTTTATATTCGACAAACCAATGTCCTTGTGGTACCATATATTATCGCATTCCACTTCAAGTTGGCACACAATCAAACCTCTTCTTATTCCTTGTTTTTCAGGTTGTTTGCATTGACGAGGGCACCTCTAACCTAGACTCGGACTCCGAATTGGCGATTCAAATCGCCCTTCGCAATTCCTTCAAAAGTTCAACCATCATATTCATTGCCCATCGCCTTTCCGGACTACAAAATATGGATCGCATTTTAGTCCTCGATCACGGAGAGATTATCGAACAGGGAATACCCCGAGAATTGGCAGTGAAAACTGACTCCGTGTTTCATGGAATGTTGCAGGCACAGAGAAACAAAGACTACAACGGTGATACGTAATTACTAGGACTATATTGACAGGCTTATTCACCCGACTATAATAAATAATTAAACCTCTAGAGTTTAAGTCAATTGTTTGATGCGCCATCTGCCCAAAGAAAATTTACATAGGTTAAATATTTTTATACTTAACGCAGACAAAAATTTCCTGTTAACTTATAAATGTTTTAAAGTATTAAACACAGTTCTTAAGTTATTAATACAATCATTTATTTTTTACATCACCTTACAGAGTAAGGGCGGTATGATGTTGTGTGGCTATGTATGCGTTTTAATTTCGCATACAAATACATCTTTGTCTTATTCGAATCGATCGATATTTTTTTCTTAAACAGCAAATAGAAAATGGAAAGTGCGATGAAGTTTTTACGAACAATGCGGTTTTTCTTGGGGAATTTTCCATGCACCAACTAAGTACCGGAACCAAATGAGAAACAAATCCATACCCATTTGCAGCCACGACCAAAACGGTGAGAGTTTCGAGCCATCGATTTCGGTCCAGTTTACAGAGATTTCTTTTATTGGCATGTTAAGCTTTTCAGCCAGGTAGAGCAGTTCCACATCAAATGCCCTGGAATGAAAAAAAAGACAATGATGGGGGTGAAAGTTAGTCCTCTGTTGGGAGTCATGAATTTAGAAAAAAAAAAAACGTTAACAGGTAGCTAAGAGGGGAGGTCGTCTGCTGATGTTTTGGGATTAAAATTAAGTCTATTTCAATGTTTTCAATGTTTCAATGTTTTATTCAATTCAATGCATGCCTACACATTAAGAAAATACTTCTTATAAATCTGTGTAAGGCTAATTATGTGTGATACAATAAAATTAAAAAAGAAAAAAGAAAAATAGAAAAATATTGTAAATATAATATATATATAAAAAAAAAAAATATCTCAATAATAATAATAATAATAATAATATCTCCATTACTTATCTTATACAAAACAAACAAAAAAGAATAGAAAATAGAAATCAAAATTAATTACCAAAGTAAATACTAAGCTCTACGAAACTGTGCTGGACCCCTCACTCTCATTACGTGCCGTGGCAGGGAGTTCCACAATCGGATGGCGTGGGAAGTTGTAGCGCAAAGTTCTGTGCGATATTGAAGAGATTGTATAGTAGCACCAAATAGGCCTTAGTAAAGAGTGGGGTGAGAGGGAGTGAGAACTTAAAACATATTTAGGTTGTAGTTTTGGAGAAATACTAAGAGAGGTAAGTTAAACCATGTTGGTGTTGAGTGACTAAGAAACGATGGTCTTTAATACTGAGTCGTGGAAGATCCTGCCCTGTAGCATTGCTGTCTTTTCGCTCGAAATGGCTGCGTCAATTTATAAAACGTGTTTTAGCTTTACATCCACACCTAAGTACCGGAGAAGGAGTTCTGGGTTGTATCTTCTCCTCCATTCGCCCTCATCATTTTATGATTTATCATTTTGCGTCCAGGACTCGGCGCACATAGGAGTACTTTCATCGAAAAGCTGGTCAAAATTCAATTTACTAAAAAGTAAAATTAAGAAGTAAATGTTTGCTATAGCGGATCCTAAATATACATGGGTCAACGCGCTGCAGTTTTTTTTTCTTCTTCACCGTGTGTTGTGATAAACTGAGTTCAAAGTTAACGGTTTGGTTTTTTTGCATTTTTTTCTTTGCATGGTTCGGTAGTGTTCCTCTGTAAGTGATTTCAAGTTGTTGTGATATAAATCTTAATTTTTTTTAGAGTTCTACTACAGGTATGTATTGACATTTTAAATGCATTTTTCGAAATCTTGTGTTGTTGTTTTTTTTTTCAGTTCGGGTTCAAACGCAATACAGCAAATAGACGTCGTATTTCTTTCAATTTGTTTAAGATTTAATGATTTTAATATAGTATATCGTGTTTTCTGTGAAAGTTTGCACTTTGTAAGTTAGATTGAATATTTGTCTTTGTAATGCAAAAATATTTGCCTGCTACTAGCTGCTACCCGAAATTTTTAAAACGTTTTAGTTTTTGGATTTCGTGTGAAAAAAACACTCATACGCCATACAGTGGTTTTAATGATTAGTTATTGCAATGTTACTATACTGTTTTAATTTTTTTTTCCTTTCCGGAATAAAAACATACACTGGGATATATTTTATAGTTCAATTCTTTATACATACATAGCATTTTTTTTAGGATCATCTGGTTCGAGAGTTGTGACAAAAAAATATTTATTTAATATCATGGAAGAAAGTGGATAGGTTGATATGAACCAAAAATTAAATTATTTAAAACAATCCTTGTTAGACATTCCTTGTTCAAAAGAAAACCTTCGAAGTTATAAGTCAAACGTATCTAAAATTGTTTTCGATTTGAAGGAAAGATGGTTAGCCTCTAGTAGAAGAAAGGAATTGTTTTTAGAGAGAAACAAAGAGTGGCTTGAAGGGACTTTCACACTTCAAATTATAAGTGTCAGATCAGCAGGGTGACCTGAAAAGCCTGAAAATATCCGAGAAAAAGTTCAAACTGATGAACTAGCTTTTGCAACTCAGATGTTAAGGGAAACCGGGAATACTGTTGCTTTAAAAGTATTTACAGAAATCCTTAAATCTGCTGGAAGAGCGCAAAAGTACAAAGAGACATACACGTCTATCACAGAATCCCTCGTAATAAAGTTACGAATTCGGATCTATGTTATGAAAACGAAAAAATGTAACGAAAAACAGAATCCGAAAGTAACCACAAAAGGCATTGCCGCACTATTAAGTCATATTCGAAATTTCGAAATCAGCTGCTTAACGTGAAAGTATGCGAGATTGAAGAAATAAGGAGGAGAATATTAGGTGCAAAAAAGAAATAAACATAGGGACGGGCTACAGTCCGCTTGGGCGAACTGTTGGATACCCTATTCTTATTCCTATCCCTCATAAGTGGGTGTGACAAGTGTGTTATATAACATTTAAAGGATTTTATCAAAAAAAACGAAGCTTTTGTAAAAAAACGCTCCCTAGCTCAAACTTTGGTTTTTCAATAAAATGTTTTATTTAATTGTGGGCGTGTCAGTAGGCGGATTTTAAAAAAATTAACACATGAGCATAAAGGGCCCCTAGAGAGTTTATATTATAAATTTCAGCTCCCTAACTCAAATTTTGGTTTTTCAATAAAATTGTTTTACATATTTAATTGTGGGCGTGTCAGTGGGCAGATTGTGAAAATTTTATATCCCGAGCAGTTTTAGGAGTCATAGATCATATATACAAATTTTCAGCTTTCTAGCTCAAAATTCGATTTTTTCGAAAAATTTGTTTTTTTGAGTTTGTGTGGGCGGATTTCAAAAATCGTAAACTTGATTATTTCGGGACCCTAGCGAGTATATGGTTAAAATTTCAGCTCTCTAGGCCCAGTTTAAAGGCCTAATTTTTGCCGATGGACGGACAAACGGACGGCCGGACATGGCTAGATCGACATTACTATCGATGCTGATCGACGAACTTTTAGGGGTCTACAAACTATGCGTCAAAATTAATATATCCTTAGAATAGGGTATAAAAATGCTGCGTAAGATACTGAGGGATGCATGCAATCCGTTTGACCTCGAGGATTAAGTGTGAGTTGTTGCAGAACATTTTGTTTTATTTCAAATTCAAGTTTACAGATTTTAAAAAAATGTTCGCCTCAACAAACGAGCATTTAAGTATGTATTGAAGGAACTAGAACAGGAACGTAGTGCTACTTTTTTATCCTCGCTTCTTTAAGTCGGCTTATAGCATTATTAAGGTTTATGGGCGAAGGCGGATACCAACACGGCGTTGGTAAAGACCGCTCAGATGGTAGGTATATTTAGCTAAGCACTTTTTTCAAATGCTCCTAAATCAATTTTTCTTAGATTTGCGATAGCAAAATGCGTATACGCTTCATCGATGCACGGTATCCCGGATCAAACCACGATTCTCATATATGGAAAAGCATCTCCACCATTCTCTCGAACTGCAATCTATTTGTTGAAATTTTCGACCTTTAAATATAATAATATGAAAATAAATGATTATTTTTCCATAATTCTGTAACAAACTTACGGTTTTTGCATTTTGATTCTTTTTTGTCTGCGCAATACGAAAAATCAAATAGTTAGTAAATTTATATGTCAATCATCCGATTCATTCGGATTCAGTGATACCACTTTCTACGAATTTCGAAATTCAGCAAACATTTCCCCTACGACGGATTCTGTGACAGTACTTTCGGGGTTCGTGGCGAAATTCCGAGTACAACGGATTCTGTGATAGACGTGATACTCGTATTCTAACAGCCTTACAGATAAAAAAGAAAAATTGTCCATACAAAAGGCTCTTTCTATGTTCATTGAGGACGGACTAACGCGAAAGCAATAAGAAATTGTGGCCGCAACGAATAAAAGTTTTTTTCCGTGTTACAGTTTGCTTCAAAAAGCTAAAAAGGATTGCTATCCAATAGAAGAATGATATACTATCGTGGAAACATTGGCTGAAATAAATCTGCAAAATTTGTTGGATCACACTGCAACTCGGCTACTCATGTATATGCAGGAAGTTGTAAGCAGTCTTAATGAAAATGAATGTGCATCTCTCAAACTCATTACAAAATGGGGTTGTGACGGATTCCAGCAAACGCAATACAAACAGAGATTTGAAAACAGCTCTGAGTCAGATGCGTTTATATTTCAAAGTTCGCTTGTTCAGGCAAAACTCGACTCCATCTTCTCCCCGATTTTGCCGGCCAAGAAGAATTAACTTCGTTAAAGAAACACATAAGGTACAGACATAGACACAGACATAACTAAAAGCGAAATCAGATATATACAGTCAAAAATCGATTCACTTAATAGGACTGTTATAAGTTCGACCATAGAAGTGAAGCATACATTGCTTTTTACCATGGTCGATGGAAAAATATGCAATGCAATAACTGAAACTACATCAACACAGAAATGCTATGTTTGCGGGTCAACATCAAAAGACTTAAACAAATTAACTACACAGACAAACGAAATTAATGATAACTCCATTAAATTTGGTTTATCAGTACTACATGCAAGAATCAGACTTTTTGAGAGTCTTCTGCATGTAGCTTACAAACTTCCAGTAAAAAATGGCAAATTAGATCCCAAGATGAGAAAGAAGTATTTAAAATAAGAAAAATTCAAATTCAACTGGAATTTAGGAACAAGCTTGGTCTCATTGTGGATCTACCACGAGCAGGTTTCGGCAATACAAATGACGGGAATACAAGTCGAAGATTTTTTAATAACCCTAAAATTGCCGCTGAAGTCACAGGGATTGATTTTAACTTTTTTTTTAAATGGGCTACAAAATGGATTCCAAAAAGTTTGGTTTTTATGCAATAGATACAGCCAGATTTTTTGTCGAGTTATATCCATGGCATCCTATAACTCCGACCAGGCACAAGATTTTAATGCATGGGCCTATAATTATACAAACTGCCCTTCTTCCAATTGGTTAGCTCTCGGAAGAAGCAGCGGAAGCCAGGAACAAACACTTTAGGTGAGCGAAATGAAGCAAAACTACATTCAACAAAAATATTCATATATAAAACTTTCAGATTATATCGTCTTAATTATGATCGAAAGTTCTCAAGGAGAGATTGTAACCAAGACGTCCTAAGTCGATTGTTGCTCAGCTCTGATCGTCAAATGACTTCTCTTAGAAAGACGCAATCGAAAACAAGAATGTCATTTTCAAAAGAGACGTTAGAAATGCTACTTCCAGAGGGTCCAGAATGATAAAAATCTAGCGATTAGTTTTTGAACAATAAAAAAATTCAAATAAAAAAAAGTCGGTATTTTTTCAAAAATATGTTCCAAAATTAATAGAAATCAATTAGAACCTGTGTTTTATTGAATAAATATTAATTTTAAGCTGAAAAAGTGACAAAAGTAACGAAAAATAATTTTGGCCAAATTGTTCATGCAAATACTCCTGCGTGCGGGGCAATAAAGCAGAACTTTAAGGATTAAGGTTAGGTAGAACCTGTAGTTTGTACTACGAGTTAGGAGTTTTGAAACCAATTGCTTAGCCAAGCCGAAGCGGTTTCCCAGTGTAATTTTTGGTTGGGTATCCTGACTGATGTATTTTCATTTTGCAGCATTTTTAGCCTCACTTTTTGGTAACTTCACTTCATTGCAACGCTATTGGTCCGCCTGTGGGGTTCGCTGGTTTGAATTCAAAAAATACCGACAGGGCTCCCAATTTCATATGACCAATCAAATGATTGTGATGTTGACTTTGTGTAATCAAGTAGTTTAAAGACCTGCCTCTCGCGATTGTATAGGAATGTTGATTCATTTTATCTTTTTGACGGGGTTCGTAGGATCGCTCCTTTGAAATGAAAGTACCAACCGAGCCGGGCGCGTTCCCTTAGCTTCCAGATAGGTTATATGACGTGAAGGCTACCTCGGATCTTGGAACTTCTTATTCGATCAAGCTTTGCTTCTCCTGCTGTTATGCGCTACATCGTTTTATCAGCTGCCGTTTATTTGCTTTCATATTTTGTGCCGTATGTGAACGTCGGGCGCACAACTACGCTGTAGAGCCTTCCTTTCAGCTTAGGGGACATTTTTTTCGCTCACAGAAGATGACTGAGATCCCTGATATTGCAACTTTTTACACTTGGGAGTCACCTTCTCATTAATTTTTATGTCTGGAATAAGTCGGGTCAAACAACAAGCAGTACATGCATTCTATTTTTTTCGAACTTAATAACTTTTCTTATAACAAATTGTTCTTGCGGTGATTTCTGACCCATCTAAGGAGACTTTGGTTTTCCTCCGGGGAGGTTTAACAAAAGCCTTTTCATTCTTCGTTCGCAAGTGAAAGGTTGAACCATAGTTCTTGTTTTGTTTCAATAATACATTGACTTGGGCCAACTCCATAGGCGGACCAGTAGCGAAACAGTAAAATGTGATAAAATGTGAGGGTTATGGTCCATTTAATTCTGATAATAACTTCGCTCTTAAGGAAGAAGATTGTCTTGGAATTTCAAGTAAAATAAGATATCATTATATCAACAGCGGCGTCCCTAACGAACGAGATTAAGCCGTTCTTATCAGCAGCAGCCTAACGACTCACACTATTCACTTAATAGGACTGTTATAAGTTCGACCATAGAAGTGAAGCATACATTGCTTTTTACCATGGTCGATGGAAAAATATGCAATGCAATAACTGAAACTACATCAACACAGAAATGCTATGTTTGCGGGTCAACATCAAAAGACTTAAACAAATTAACTACACAGACAAACGAAATTAATGATAACTCCATTAAATTTGGTTTATCAGTACTACATGCAAGAATCAGACTTTTTGAGAGTCTTCTGCATGTAGCTTACAAACTTCCAGTAAAAAATGGCAAATTAGATCCCAAGATGAGAAAGAAGTATTTAAAATAAGAAAAATTCAAATTCAACTGGAATTTAGGAACAAGCTTGGTCTCATTGTGGATCTACCACGAGCAGGTTTCGGCAATACAAATGACGGGAATACAAGTCGAAGATTTTTTAATAACCCTAAAATTGCCGCTGAAGTCACAGGGATTGATTTTAACTTTTTTTTTAAATGGGCTACAAAATGGATTCCAAAAAGTTTGGTTTTTATGCAATAGATACAGCCAGATTTTTTGTCGAGTTATATCCATGGCATCCTATAACTCCGACCAGGCACAAGATTTTAATGCATGGGCCTATAATTATACAAACTGCCCTTCTTCCAATTGGTTAGCTCTCGGAAGAAGCAGCGGAAGCCAGGAACAACCACTTTAGGTGAGCGAAATGAAGCAAAACTACATTCAACAAAAATATTCATATATAAAACTTTCAGATTATATCGTCTTAATTATGATCGAAAGTTCTCAAGGAGAGATTGTAACCAAGACGTCCTAAGTCGATTGTTGCTCAGCTCTGATCGTCAAATGACTTCTCTTAGAAAGACGCAATCGAAAACAAGAATGTCATTTTCAAAAGAGACGTTAGAAATGCTACTTCCAGAGGGTCCAGAATGATAAAAATCTAGCGATTAGTTTTTGAACAATAAAAAAATTCAAATAAAAAAAAGTCGGTATTTTTTCAAAAATATGTTCCAAAATTAATAGAAATCAATTAGAACCTGTGTTTTATTGAATAAATATTAATTTTAAGCTGAAAAAGTGACAAAAGTAACGAAAAATAATTTTGGCCAAATTGTTCATGCAAATACTCCTGCGTGCGGGGCAATAAAGCAGAACTTTAAGGATTAAGGTTAGGTAGAACCTGTAGTTTGTACTACGAGTTAGGAGTTTTGAAACCAATTGCTTAGCCAAGCCGAAGCGGTTTCCCAGTGTAATTTTTGGTTGGGTATCCTGACTGATGTATTTTCATTTTGCAGCATTTTTAGCCTCACTTTTTGGTAACTTCACTTCATTGCAACGCTATTGGTCCGCCTGTGGGGTTCGCTGGTTTGAATTCAAAAAATACCGACAGGGCTCCCAATTTCATATGACCAATCAAATGATTGTGATGTTGACTTTGTGTAATCAAGTAGTTTAAAGACCTGCCTCTCGCGATTGTATAGGAATGTTGATTCATTTTATCTTTTTGACGGGGTTCGTAGGATCGCTCCTTTGAAATGAAAGTACCAACCGAGCCGGGCGCGTTCCCTTAGCTTCCAGATAGGTTATATGACGTGAAGGCTACCTCGGATCTTGGAACTTCTTATTCGATCAAGCTTTGCTTCTCCTGCTGTTATGCGCTACATCGTTTTATCAGCTGCCGTTTATTTGCTTTCATATTTTGTGCCGTATGTGAACGTCGGGCGCACAACTACGCTGTAGAGCCTTCCTTTCAGCTTAGGGGACATTTTTTTCGCTCACAGAAGATGACTGAGATCCCTGATATTGCAACTTTTTACACTTGGGAGTCACCTTCTCATTAATTTTTATGTCTGGAATAAGTCGGGTCAAACAACAAGCAGTACATGCATTCTATTTTTTTCGAACTTAATAACTTTTCTTATAACAAATTGTTCTTGCGGTGATTTCTGACCCATCTAAGGAGACTTTGGTTTTCCTCCGTGGAGGTTTAACAAAAGCCTTTTCATTCTTCGTTCGCAAGTGAAAGGTTGAACCATAGTTCTTGTTTTGTTTCAATAATACATTGACTTGGGCCAACTCCATAGGCGGACCAGTAGCGAAACAGTAAAATGTGATAAAATGTGAGGGTTATGGTCCATTTAATTCTGATAATAACTTCGCTCTTAAGGAAGAAGATTGTCTTGGAATTTCAAGTAAAATAAGATATCATTATATCAACAGCGGCGTCCCTAACGAACGAGATTAAGCCGTTCTTATCAGCAGCAGCCTAACGACTCACACGACAAATCTTAAAACAAAAACAAGCTCAGACTTACCATCTTTCAACGTGCATTACAGTGAACAATTTCCTAGCTGCTGATCGGGTGAGAAGTTTGAATCCACATTGAGTGTCCCGTATGGACTTGACGGCAAATAACCAAACCAAAAAGTGGAAGCCATGCATCAAGAAAGTTCTATCAGAAGAAAAAAGCCACCCTCTTAACGTTCATCGACAAAAATATGTCTACCACCTCTTACCTAAAGAAAGTCCTCGACGCGATAGCTTCATCTTCCATGTGTGCCCTAGAGCCAACAATGACCGCTTCCGTTTTCCAATCAGTTGTAACAGATTTCAAGCCATCTTCCAATTTTGCATAATCCGAGAATTTGGTAGCACCATCAGCATCAGCAAAGAGTAGAAACCTACCTCGACTGCTGAGCATTCCCTAAAATAGCATTCATATTTCAGGCAAGTACTTTCAACCACAAACTCCTGACCTACAATCCGCACAGCACCACCCTTGCCGCGATTCTCAATCAGCTCTAGAACTCGCAATTTTTCGGCCGTGTACTTTTTGGAATACTTCAAGGCAAGTGACACAGTTCCATCACGACTGCCGTCACTGACGACAATCACTTCATATGTGAACTGGTCAGATTTGGATTTGGCCTCCAAATACTCCATACACTCGTCCAGCATTGCTGGCACTAAAAAGGCATAACATTTTATAAAATTCACGTACATGGGTATAATAGTGTCGTACGTCTCTTCTCCTCCTCGTAAGCGGGTATTACAACCGTCAAATCCACACTCGGCTCATCATCTATAGATGGAAAGTCAACCTTTTTGATTGCAATCGGGTCGACAAAGTATTTCTCTTCTTTATGACGTCTTATTATAGGGTAAGGGGTGGTTATAGATTTCTGGATGATAACTAGCTGGAAAAACAAATGAATTTTGTGCACTATTAACAGGATAGGGGCAGTACTTACGGCCAGCACAAGTGAAACGAAAAAAGCCGATCCAATAAACAGAATCAACTGCACAAAGTCGACCAGCGGCATTTTGTAGTACTTTTTGGGAAATATTTTTGAGAAATGAGAACAAGTTTTCATTTAGTTTCTTAATTTGCCACGTCTCGTAGACAAATTAAAGAAAACTTAAATTCTTGTATCAAAAATCAAACACCATATCAGCACCACCGTGGCTGATAAAATAAATAGGTACAGCGGTATGGCATATGGCAATGTGTCAACAGACGGTATTTGCATTCTTGACAATTGGAAATGATAATGGAATCAGTGGAATGTTTACATTAGATATATATATTTTTATTAGATGCCTGTTAGTGATGCCAAGTCAAAGTGGTGTCAACTTCAATTTGTAAAATTTTTAAATAGATTTTAAAAAGAAATAAAAATATTACAAATAAAAATATATATAGAGAAAATTTAATAATAAAATATGCCCATTTTCAGGCTTCATTCACCATTTGCTGTAACGTCATCCCGTCTAGAATTATTTCTTTTTATGATAATTAATCGAAGAAATATGAAATGTGGCTTAAAAAAAAAGTAAATACATATTACAAAATCGAGTTTTAACCCGAGTTTAATTACTCTTTATAAACTTGTTTTTGGAAGACAGTTTAAATTCAATCGGACTAATAGGAAATTGTGTTCCAATTCTAGTTATAGTACTTAACTTTAGCTTCAATAAAAAAAACTATTCAAGCGATTTGTATGTGCTAACACATGTCGCATTACGCACTTCGCCATCGAAGCCACAAGTTGGAGTCTGTCTGAAATGGGGTCTGATTGTTTATCGATTTTAATGAACAGATCAACATTTGACTAAGCGCCTACACGTACCTATACAGAAGTTCATTTGGCTTCTGCCTATTGCCCAATAGGATTCATTAGCCAAAAATTCCTGGGACTATGCTAAAACGGGAAGAGGGTGAACGATTTGACACGGGTCATGAATATAATTTACAATGTGAGTAGTTTTTGTATGATAAGCTGTCAAGCTTTTCAAATAACAACATTGCGATCTCAAAGATAGTTTACTGGAGACTGCAATCTTGCGCGTTGGATCTGCTTAGCGACGATATAAGCAGGTTGTCGCTCATAGAAAAGCGGAAATACTCAACTCATCTGAGACTTTGCGTTGGCATTGGCTTCCAACTGTATTGAATGTAGCAGATGATGCCACGGGAGGTTGAAATCCACCCAAGTTCGTCACAAATTGCCGATAGCTGAATGGACCTCCCTTCCGCACCTTTCTGAACATTAATATCGCTCTGAGTTGAGTCTCAGGTTGCAGAGACATAACATAAGAGTTCGCCAGCGGATATTCCTTATTGAACAGGTAAGTAGCTCTTAACTTTTTTTCCAACTGTTACTGCCGTCTCAAGTTACACCGTCAACAGGCACTGTCTAAACAAACCATGTAACTCCACCTTTAAGTATTAAGAGAAACTTTTCTTGCATGCACTTCCTAGCATTCTCATTTTATGTAATTGACTATATAGAAACTTAGCCATAACAATTTCTTAAAAATTCTTACTCTAATAATATTCGTATTGGATACATCGGCCATGCCCTCAAAAAATGCACAAGCAGGCACATCAACACCTGTGGATAAGGTTAGTTGCGAGTTTCATCCCGGAGCAGACTGAAGGAGCAACAGATCTTGATGCAACAACTCGAGGAAAAAAAGCAGCTACGTGAGAGAAGCAACACCATATACCTAGAAAAAAAGTACAAGATACTAGTGGAAACAGCTAAATCAGAGGATGAAGAAGAAAGAGAATCAGGTAAGTCAGTATTAGTAGATCGTAGCCTTATAACCCAAAGATGTGTAAATCAAATAAATTCCGCGGTCCCCAATGGCGCTCATGAACCCATGCAGCCGAGCCACGGACCTCAGCGGCCACCTTTGATTGCCGAGGAGACTCATGAGCAACCCACCCATAGTGTATTAGGCCAAAATAACAAGGCACCCTCTCTTTGCGACGAACCTGTCGGGGATAGACAGCTCCGTTGAAAATAGAGTACATACCCTCTCGCCAACTCAATTAGCAGCTAGACACGCGATCCCTAAGGAGTTACCCCTGTTCAACGGCAGCCCGGAAGAGTGGCCTGTGTTCATTAGCTCGTTCGAACAAAGCACAAATTTAGCAGGTTTCTCGAACGGGAAACCCCTATAAGCCCGCATATGAAAAGCCCGCGTAACAAAAGCCCGCACGCCAAATTATGAAAAAGCCCGCATGCCATAAGCCCGCACAATTTATTTTCAGATTTAGCCCGCATATGATGCGGGCTTATTGTTTTGTTATTCACCTCATCACTTTAATTTAAAAAAATTTAAAGCCAATCAAATCACTTGAAAGAAATATTTGTTCCCAGTAATATGGAGGGGGATGTAGAACCACACTCACCTCTTCCCCTCTTTTTTTTTGAAAACGTGTAAAATCTCTTAAAAAATGTTTGCTCGTCCTAAAAAGAACGGATTTACCATATCCACCTCTTCCCCTCCTCAATTGAAATTGGTCAATATCTCTCATCGAATATTTAGTCGTCCTAAAAAGAACGATTTTGGTTAATAGTAACCAATACACCAAATCACTTCACTTGTTCACTATTTTGGGAGCAACCGCACTGCTCCAGGCATCGACGAAGAATGCGACAATTCACGATTAGGAAATTATTTTTATTCAATCTAATATGTACAAATTGACTTATATCTAGACTTATAACTAAAATTAAAAATGTCGGCTCAACAAAAGGGGCCCGACGAATTTCTTATGGCTAGGTTTACAAAAGTTTTACAAAACTATATTTATGACTACTCTTAATCTATTTATGATATTTTATAATTAATTAAAAGCTAATTGTTCCTGTTGGGAAGAAAAGAAAATATAGTATTAGCGTTGATTACAGGGAGTAAGTCACCCCCTGTAATGTCTTACCGATTTTTCGTAGAACGGAGTATCTTCGTTGTGGATGATGTCGTCAAATCTAGCATCCGTGATGGCGCGAGGATTTAGATACCGATGGCTTGGTTCCATTTGTTGCTGGGTTAATTCCCGGACTTCTGTGTTTGGGTGGTCTGCAAGGTTTCGGATGAGTCTTCCTGATAGTTTCATCATAAATTTGTTGATCGGCTGTGCGATTCCTGCCTCCTCGTAGATTCTTCTCGTTGAGTAGTACTTCAGAGTTGTCGGGTTTCGCCAAAGTCCTGTGCAGGTCCGAAGTATTCTCCTTTCGAAAAGCTGGATCTTCTTCATTGTTGATGGTGAAATTGTGAACCAGATGGGACAACCATAAGTTATCACTGGTTTGATGAGCTGCTTGTATATGAGCAGCTTGGTTTTTCTGCTAAGCCCGTTGCGCTTCTTGAGAAGCGGGTGCACTAGATGCAATGCAAAGTTTGCCCTTTTGAGGGTTATGTCAGCATGCTGGTTGAATTTAAATCTTTCGCTGAAGTTGATTCCCAGATATTTCGTTGATGTTCTGGTATGAACCACTGTATCACCTGGAAGATTCAGTTTAATATTACGGCAGCGGGTTGCAAATGCTCGGCGTCCTCCGGTTGCTGTTACAGGATTTCGGAAGCAGATAAGATCCGTTTTGTTGCTATTTATCTTCAGTCCCCACTTAAGATAGTAGTCCCAAAGATTCCTGATGTGAATGCGACAATTCAGAAAAATACCACTTCTTATATACACTTTGTCGAAGACATTTCGAATTGATAATATTTTTGACAACCAATCAAAACTCTTGCCGGATATATTTTACACAACTTCCCTCTCCGTGATTCTCATTATTTCTTGCATCTTACAGATGGATTTCTGTGTGAATTCAATGGATTTTAAATGTACATTACTTCTATTTTAACACGCAATTGTTTAGGAAATAACCATAGCCCAAGTGCGGATAGTACATTTGTTGAATAGATGCTCTTACCATTGAACATATAATACGTAGCATTCCTCCCAATAAAAGAGAAAAAAGTTCATAAAATGGACAGAATTTGTATACATTTGATTAAAGCAGACCGCAAATCATGAGAGTAAATGGAGTTCATATTTGGAATTATTCGCTTATTTAGTGGAAAAACCAGTTTAAATCCTAAGATTCCGCGAGCGGGCTACATAGACCCGACATGATGCGCATAAATTCGCCTTATCTTTTCAATTCGGCGCTTATTTGCTTGTGTTTATGGCGCCTGCCAGACAACCAGCATATACCCTTAGCGGAGCAACGAAGTTGCGTGAGCGTGCTAAACCCTGCGGAAAGATAGGTGAAACCCTAAGATCCCGCGAAGCGGGCCACCCAGAACGAACATTATGCGAATATATGGTTATAATTTTTAGAATTTGGCGCTAATTTCAGTGTTTATGGCGCCTGCTTAATATTTCTTCGACGTTAAGACGCAATTATCTTGGAAATAATCTGATCTCAAGTGTGCGTAAGTACATGAGTGCAATAGTTGTCTATTCAAAGGAAGATTGACACTATTCCTCACAGTAAAAGATGAAAATGATGCGAATATATGGACATTATCTTTGGACTTGGGCGCTAATATCATAGTGCTTATGGCGCCTGCCAGGCATAAAGCATATACCCTTAGCGGAGCAACGGAGTTGCGTGAGCGTGCTAAACCCTGCGGAAAGATAGGTGAAATCCTAAGATCCCGCGAAGCGGGCCACCCAGAACGAACATTATGCGAATATATGGTTATAATCTTTAGAATTTGGCGCTAATTTCAGTGTTTATGGCGCCTGCTTAATATTTCTTCGACGTTAAGACGCAATTATCTTGGAAATAATCTGATCTCAAGTGTGCGTAAGTACATGAGTGCAATAGTTGTCTATTCAAAAGAAGATTGACACTATTCCTCACAGTAAAAGATGAAAATGATGCGAATATATGGACATTATCTTTGGACTTGGGCGCTAATATCATAGTGCTTATGGCGCCTGCCAGGCATAAGGCATATACCCTTAGCGGAGCAACGGAGTTGCGTGAGCGTGCTAAACCCTGCTGAAAGATAGGTGAAACCTTAAGATCCCGCGAAGCGGGCCACTCAGAACGAACATTATGCGAATATATGGTTATAATCTTTAGAATTTGGCGCTAATTTCAGTGTTTATGGCGCCTGCTTAACATTTCTTCGAGGTTAAGACGCAATTGTCTTGGAAATAACCTGATCTCAAGTGTGCGTAAGTACATGAGTTGAATAGTTGTCTATTCAAAGGAAGACTGCCACTATTCCTCACAGTAAAAGATGAAAATAATCCGAATATATGGACATTATCTTCCCCACAGCTTTTATTTCTCAATATATTCACCCCTTTTTTTAACGCGTAACAAAACCACCTACAGGAACTGTAAATTCACCTCTCCTCCTCACTGAAATAAGCAAAATCTCTTAATTTAGGCATTTAGTCGTCCTTAAAAGAACGCTTTTTGAAGGAATTAATATCCTCTTTAATACCAATCGCTCTAAAAAGACCGATTGGAGCAGACAACCACACCAATCGGCGTAACAAACAACGAATAATGCGAGTAATATGCAAATATCCATTTCTTTTATAGGAAATCGTTTCAATTTTCAATCTCCATTTCTTTTATACTATTTGTAGCTGAAATTTAGGCAAAATTCAATTTTGCGCATAGTACATGCGTTAAATAGATGCTCTTACCAATGAATAATAACAGCATTCCTCCCAATAAAAGAGAAAAAAGTTCCTAAAATGGTAAACATTTGTAAGGAGAATATATCTTGCATGAGTTTTGATTGGTTGTCAAAAATATTACCAATTCGAGGGGGGTTGGCTTCTTTCAATTTCAAAAAGTTAAAATGCTCGATTGTTTGAGAATCACGGAGAACAAATTTACCGTAAGAAAAGTCTTCGACAAAGTTTATATAAGAAGTGGCATTTTTCTGAATTGTCGCATTCTTCGTCGATGCCTGGAGCAGTGCGGTTGCTCACAAACAGTGAAAGTGAAGTGATTTTGTGAAATAGTGGTTTTATGAACAAAAATCGTTCTTTTTAGGGCGACTAAATATTCGTTGAGAGATATTGAATAATTTCAATTTTGAAGAGGTAAATGAGGGGAAGAGGTGGATATGGTGGGTAAATCCGTTCTTTTTAGGACGAGCAAAAATTTTGTAAGAGATTTTACACGTTTTCAAAAAAAAAAAGAGGGGAAGATGTGAGTGTGGTGAATAACTACTTCACGCCATTTTCGAAGCCACAAAATATTTTCTATAAGAGTTTTGATTGGTTTACTTCAATTTCCAAAATGTTAGATACTCGATCTTGTGAGAATCACAGAAAAGAGTTTTCTTAAGGGGAACTTCATATTTCCCCATGACATGCGGGCTTTTGTGGTGCGGGCTTTTGATATGCGGGCATTCGTGTGCGGGCATTCGTGTGCGGGCTTTTGATATGCGGGCAAACGGACCCAACCCGCTGAAAACCTATTACGGTTACAGAGATGTCTTCGCGGGAGAGCATTGGATGCAGTCCAAAACCGCCTTTTGCTGCCCACGATGGTTCCAGAGGTCATTAGGACACTTCGAATGTTGTTCGGGCGACCGGAGCATATTCTGCACGCGATGATTGTCAAGGCTAAAACCCAAGTACCTCCAAGAGCTGACAAAATGGAAACGCTTATCGAGTATGCCTTATCAATCAGAAACGTCTGCGCCACCATAGAGGCTTCCCATATGACGGGCCATTTGAATAACCCAACGCTCCTAAAGGAATTCGTCGACAAGCTCACACCCCACCTCCTGTTGAACTGGGCCATATTCTCAAAAGGCTTGAGATCTGCGACTTTGAGCGACTTTTCCAGTTGGCTCTACGAAATTGCAGAAGCGGCATGCACCGTAACCACTCTATCGGTCACAAATTCGTCGGAGAAACGCTCCAATAAACGCGGGGGTCATCTGTACAATAATTCAAGAGCAGTAGGTCCTGAAAGCGATCCTGCCAGGCAGTCATTCAGTTTATGATTGCGACGAGTTCAGGGGGGTTGGACGTATGGTTCGAAAATTAAATTTATGCTACACCTGTTTGGGTAAGCACCAACCCTCTCGATGTGGGGTGTCAAGGGTGTGTGGTGCTGAAGGATGCAGACTCAGGCATAACCCTCTTTTGCATAGGTTCCAGTCGACATCAACTTCGGTACATCGGGGCAACCACACTAACAACCCAGTTGATGGGGGCGGCGCTCCAGATATGTCGGGTTGTTCGTCTGACCAGTCTGCTCAACATAACTAAGGTTTTGAAGGTTGCCATTATAATCCACCATTTAATGATTTTCCGAGTGTGCTATTTAGGATTATCCCTGTAACTCGTTATGGAAGGTCAACATCGATACGTACTTTCGCTTTCTTAGACGGTGGATCTTCCCTAACATTACTAGACGATGAGCTAGCGCGTGCACTGGAACTGCCTGGTCGACCCGAGGAGCTTTGTTTACGACGGACTGCCGATACGACGCGAGTTGAAAGCGATTCCAGAGTCGTTTCTTTATCGATCGCAGGCCAATATGACGGATGTCAGAAATACCGACTGCAAAATGTTAGTACGGTACAGAGCTTGGAGCTGCCAACGCAAACGGTCCGCAGTAGGCTCCTGAAGGATCGATACCCGTATTTAACCGACATACCCTTTCCATCGTACGAACGGCAGCTCCATCAACTTGTGGAAAACTTCTTCTCAATCGAGGATATAGGGGTGCGAATTCCCCCTCAGCAGCTAATTTCCACCGAAGATAAGAGAGCCCTAACCATCTTGGAAAGAACCTGCCAGCATGTTAATGGACACTTAGAGGTGGGCCTTCTGTGGAGGCTCGACGAGTTCGTCCTACCTGACAGCTATCCAATGGCGCTTCGACGATTCAAATATTTGGAAAGGAAAATGATGAGGGACGAGCAGCTCCGCAGCCATTTAAACAAGCAGATTGCGAATCTCGTATCGAAGGGGTACGCTAAGCAACTATGTCCAGAAGAAGTGCTCAATCCCAGCGGAGGTCGTGTTTGGTATTTGCCTATTTTTGTGGTGAAGAACCCGAATAAACCGGCCAAGATTAAATTAGTTTGGGACAAGGGAAGTTCTCTTAATGACTTCCTAATAAAGGGACCTGACCAGCTTGTGCCAATAACAACAATTTTGTACGGTTTTCGTCGCGGAAGAGTGGCTGTTTGTGGAGACATTGCGGAGATGTTCCACCAAGTTCTGGTAAGGAAAGAAGACAGAGGTGTGCAGGAAAGACCAAAGAGATTCTTGGGAGCCCAATGTTTTCGAACTGCGGGTCATGACGTTTGGGGCAAAGTGCTCACCATGCATTGCTCATTACATTAAGAATCGCAATGCAATGAGTTTCGCCAGTAGCAAACCCAGAGCCGTTGAAGCCATACTGAGGCATCACTATGTCGATGACTTTATTGATAGTGTGGACACCGTGGAGGAGGCCCTCCAACTTGCGAGCGATGTGAGGCAAATTCATTCGAGCTCTGGATTTCATATTAGAAATTGGATGTCTAATTCAACGACAGTATTGGAAGGGCTGGAGGAGGCTGCTGATCCAACTGCTAGTAGGGCGTTAGTAACAAACGACGCCGACATAGCGTCAACGGAAAAGGTCTTGGGAATGCACTGGTGTACCTCAACTGATGTTTTCACGTACGCCTTGAGATTCAATCATCTTAATCATGAGGTATTGCGTGAAGGTAAGGTTCCAACAAAGCGGGAAGTTTTGAGGATACTAATGGGGATATTCGATCTCCTGGGGTTTCTCTCACATTTTCTAGTATTCGTTAAGATACTCCTACAGGATTTCTGGAGGACCGAAATAGGCTGGGATGAAGAGCTGCCCCCTCCTTTATTTGATAGATGGCTACGGTGGCAAACACTGTTACCTAGAGTGACGGATGTCAAAATTCCGAGGTGTTATTCAACGCATTTGAGCCAACCAGAAATTAATGTACAACTTCATACTTTCGTTGACGCCAGCGAAAACGCGTACGCAGCTGTCTGTTATTTTCGGATTCCATATCAGAAACAGGTAAACGTCACTTTAGTTAGCGCCAAGACCAATGTAGCCCCCCGACGCCCTTTATCCATTCCGCGACTCGAGCTGCAAGCTGCAGTACTGGGAGTTCGGTTGATGAGTTCCATTTGTGAGGCGCACAACTTCGCTATGAAGCGGGTATTATGGTCCGATTCAAAGACGGTGCTCTCATGGCTTCGAGCTGACCCGCGGAAATTTCAACAGTTCGTCATGTGTAGGGTTGGAGAAATCTTAGAGTCGTCAACTATATCAGACTGGAGATGGAGAGGATACCTACCAAACTCAACCCTGCTGACAAGGCGACCAAATGGAAATCGGATCCTGATTTGCACCCAACGGGCGACTGGTTTAACGGGCCTCCATTCCTACTGAAGAGTTCATCGGAGTGGCCGCAGATGCCCGCGATACAAACTACCGACACGGATGAATACCGACCACATGTTCTGCACATCAGCGAAGTTACAGCTAACAACAACTTACTCGATATAGAGCGTTTTGGGACTTGGAAAGCTTTGTTGCGTACCTTAGCATGCGTCATTATGTTCACGGATTCATGCAGGCATGGACCGGTGCCGCAACCCACTACTGGTCTCATCATAACATCGACAGCCATGCAGCGTGCACAAGTGCTACTTTATAGGCAAGCTCAGGATGCAGAATACGCAGAAGAACTCCGTCGCTTGAGAGGAAGTCCACCAGGAAAAGCGGTATCCCTCCCCAATAAAAGCCCTCTTGCAAAGTTATCGCTTTCCTAGATGGCAGGGGTGTCCTAAGAATGCAGGGCCGCATTGCTTTCGCGGATTTCGTCGACATGGATTGCAAAACACCTATTATTCTGCCAAAGGCGCACCGCATTACTTTTTTGATCGTCGACTATTACCATCGCAAATACCATCATTGCAATCATGAGACGGTCGTGAACGAGGTTCGACAAAAGTTTTACATTCCGAACATGAGGGCTGTGTCTAAGTCCTTGAGGCATCTCTGCCAGGCTTGTAGGATCCAAAACGCACGTCCTAGAGTTCCGGAGATGGCCAACCTTCCCCGCGCTTGACTTGGCGCCTTCATGAAAAAGTTTTCATTTGTTGGTGTGGACTACTTCGGCCCGATTTTGGTCACTGTTGGAAGGAGGACGGAAAAACGCTGGGGTGCTCTCTTCACCTGTCTCACCATCCGAGCGATTCACGTAGAGGTAGCACACACTTTAACCACGGATTCATGCATTATGTGCCTCAGGAATTGTATAGCTCACTTGGACTCCCTTGGAGATATACAGCGATAACGGAACGAATTTTCGGGGTGCAGAGAGAGAACTTCGAGAGCAGCTAAAGAGGGTTGACTTGGGTGGGGTTGCTAATGAGTTCACATCGGCCCATATGGGTGGAGCGTGGGAGAGGCTTGTACGATCTATTAAAACTGTCTTATACAAAATTCTTCCCTCTCATAAATTTGGCAATGAAACGTTGCGCAACGCGCTGATTGAAGTCGAGAATATCATCAATTCGAGGCCACTGACCTTTGTATCCCTAGAATGTACTGACGATGAGGCACTCACGCCGAATCATTTCCTTATCGGCCATTCGAATGGTTCAAAACCACCGTGCGACCCAGAAGTGATCCATATAAGGAAGAGCTGGCGGCAGTCGCAACTGATGGCGGACGCGTTTTGGAAAAGGTGGGTGAAGGCGTTCCTGCCGACTTTGAATAGGAGATCTAAGTGGTTTCAGAAGGTAAAGCCTATCGGTAAGGGCGACCTAGTCATTATTGTCGACAACACCATGCCGAGAAGCTGCTGGCCCAGAGGGGTAGTTGTGGACACTGTAACGGCCCAGGCGGACAAGTCCGTAGATCTACAGTGCAAACATCCAGCGGTTTGTATGTGCGACCTGCCTTGGACGTAACTGGCTACGGCGATGGGAGTAAGACCGATGCAGAATGCAGTCAACTTACTGGGGGCGGTATGTTACTGCCGTCTCAAGTTACACCGTCAACAGGCACTGTCTAAACAAACCATGTAACTCCACCTTTAAGTATTAAAAGAAACTTCCTTGCATGCACTTCCTAGCATTCTCATTTTGTGTAATTGACTTTTGTTCGATGACAAAGAGGGTGTCATATCTATTTTAAATTAATTGAAATTAGAGAATAAAGAATAAACAAACGAGAAAGAAAAGAAACTAAGGTAATACTAAAATTTGTAACATTGAATTATTATAATTGTGGAATAAATTACAGAATTTTTAAGCCACGCTTAACAGAGGAATAATTGTTTTATTCGACGCACGCAGCTATAGAAACTTAGCCATAACACCAACTTTTGCTCTTTTTCCAATTTGAGACGTATCGTAGCCCGGATCTTAGAAAGTTATGCATTATTAAATCGTGCAATAGAATGGATCGCAGCAGCACAGAAATCCTATTTGCCGTACCGCTATCCACAGAGTTGAACTAACCGTCATTGATATTGCGTTAACCGAAAGATTTCGTTGTTGCCAAACACCACACGATGCATTCTTTCAAGAAAGGACTGCTTTTAAGACAGGGAGTCAAGTTTTAAAGAACAGAACAATATACCAACCTAGGCGGTACTTGGGCTAGACTGATTTACTGCGAGTACGAGGACGCATTGATGCAGAAGATGCCACGAGACATCATTTTGCGCAGAACCACACGTTTACAGACTCATTGTGACTTAAAACACAGAACTTAAACTAGAAATCCGAATATAATTAGGATTTGCTTGTTTTTCAGTTGGAATTCGCGGCCGTCCGCGATTAAAAAATTGTGTCATGTGAATGAAATGTCAAATTGATAATCGTTCGGACGCGCGTAATTGCTCACTCTCATTTGAATGGTGCTTTACTTCGGAAGATGAGCTGCTGACACCCAACCACTTCCTTATCCGCTGTCCCAATTCAACCCAAACGCAGAACCTGGATGACTTGCCGATATGCTGCAGTGGAGAATATCGCAGCAATTTCAAAATAGTTTTTGGAAGAAGTGGATCCATGAATATCTTTCAATGTTAACCAATTACTTCCTCTCAAAGCTAACGACCTGGTTATAATTTGCGATGCTAGTAAGACTTGAAGTAGATGGCAACGAGGGCAGGTTGTCCGTGTGTATGTAGCTAACAACGGACAAATAAGAAGCACCAAAATTAAGAGAAAAAAATCTTTTGAAATACTTACATACTTAATACTTCACAGTTATTACATAAAAATATACCGTTTTGAAATAAACACCAAAATTCATATAAGGTCAAGTATATTAGCCTGACTATATGTTTGGAAATTGTTCCAATGTTTTGACAATATGGTGTAGGATTTTATGCGGATTACCACAAACCCATAGAATACATTCGCATTTTCTTCTCGTTATGTAACTATATTGTGTGGGTTCTGTGGGAAGGTCTTTAATCACAACTCGAAACTGCAAAATAAAATGAAATGAAAATAAACAAAATACTTACAAGCTTTTTAAGAATTGAAATTGATGGACTTATTAATCATTTCAACAAGTGCTTAAAAAATAAAATTTATTTTCTGTGCGATCATATTATAATTTGGCATAGGTGCAGTAGTAGTGTATTCGCTTACTGAATGGAAGGTCGTGCGTTCGAATCCCGGCCAAGTCCATTACTTTATATCGAATACATGAAATCGTAATCTACCTAAGGAACTTAGAAACCATCCGTGGAGAAAAAATCCTACAACTGCACCCAAACACTTCTTTCTTATCTCTCAATTATTTCTAATAGTAAGTAGCACCGAAGAGCATGCAATGAAATATATGAAATATGAAATATTGCCAGGTGCGCCTTGCTACTAAAACACATATGCTTATGCTGTGTTCCTAGCGCTATAAGGGTACTGTAACAACCGAAAAAACAGCCAAGGAGCCTTATCAGAAAACAAGTTCTATGTAGAGTTTAAATTAGCGGTTCCGTTTATTTAAATTTCCTTTTGCAGAGTGAAAGGGATCACAAATTTAAGATTCACACTAAATTCGTTTTTGGTACCGGCCAAGAATAATAACAAGCATAGTGTAGTGAACATTTCAACTGATTACGTGTACAATCAATTAAATTTTTTGAGATAAACAGTGGCTCCAAGTCAAACTGACTCATCTACAACCTTAATGCAATTCATAAAAGAAAACTAATTATAAGATTAGTAGAATGGACGCCACGCCGGAGCGTGAGAAATACGAATATATCCGCACTCAATTATCGAACTATTTCGCTGATAGCCAGCAAAAACGACTTCGTCGTGTACTTCACGACATGCCCCCGGCGATAAGAAACCGAGTCAGCTCTACTACGAGATGGTCTAGGCAGCCAAGGGCTCACTAAGTGAGGCGGTGCTACTGGACTTATGGGCTTCGCGCCTACCACAATCCGTTCATGCAGTTACCTCCCTGTTAAAAGGCTCCACTGCTGAGAAAACACAAATCGCCGACTCGGTTATGGAAAATATCGAACTTCGTCAACTTAACGCAGTCGCACCCACTGCCCCGACACCAACGCCATCCGAACACCAAGCTAACACTAGCGCTTCTTCAGAATCACCCGCAATAGCACATTTGGTGCAAGAATTCCCCAAATTGCTAACACATCAGCGCCAACAGCGACCATCACGACCACGCACACGCACTCCGCCACGACTGGTTCAGCCCCGAATTTCCAGTCAACGCAGACGCGAATTATCCATCGAGCAATTCGATGACTGCTGGTTTTACCGCAATTTCGGCAACAGGGCAACCAATTGTCGCCCACCATGTCGCTTTCGTCGTCAATCCTCCGCTATTTCGCCTCTGCCACGACAAGCATGACTTCGCTCGATGCCCTCGGATGCAGTGGTAAAACGGCAACGTGCCTCAGTCTCCATCAATCGACTATGTTTACGTGACGAAAATACTAACCTCCCTTTTCTTATCGACACAGATGCCGAAGTTTCCTGTATGCCACCTTCTTCATCGACCAGAAAGCCTCGCCCAACCACCATGCAGCTGTTTGCCGTAAACGGCTCGCCAATAAAAGTTTACGGAGAGGTCACTCACGAGCTTAATCTGGGTCTCGGACGTCCATTCGCTTGGACTTTCATCGTCGCCGACGTTACTTCTCCAATCATCGGAGCCGATTTTCTCCAGCATCATGACATTTTTTTTTTTTTTTGTTTTTTTTTTTGAAAAAAAAGGAAATCCAAATCCCAGAGCACTCAGACTCGGTAACGGTCCATTGTACTACCAGGCAGAACTCCTCCTTTTGGTGTAGAGGCATGAGAATGTGTGGCGTATGTTGTTGTTCTCCATGGGGATTGAACCTGCACGGCACGGGTCACAAGCCAACACACTAACCTCTACACCGTCGCCACCCTAGCATCATGACATAATGTTCGATGTAAAAAGGGCCCGTCTTATAGATTCACGTACCCACTCGCTATCGAAGACCCTTTTCGCTATAACCAGCAATCAACAATCCCCTCAGCTCATCGACCGAAACGCGCCATTCGCCGACATCATAATGGCACACCCTACCCTAGCATCACTCGCCTTGCACCACCGGGAGCATCGACTAACTCAAAAGCCGTGCACTTCATAGAAACTAACGGCCCACCCTGTTCAGCACGACGTCTACCGCCAGACAAGCTTATCGCCGCAAGGAAGGAGTTCGAATTGCTTATGCGCGCCGGGATATGTCGACCATCCAAATCGAATTGGTCGAGCCCGCTTCACATGGTGCGCAAAGCACGTGGAGGCCATGTGGCGACTATAGAAACCTCAACGCAATTACTTTACCCGACCGCTACCAGCTACCGTACCTACATGACTTCGCCAACATTCTTCGTGGTAAGTCTGTCTTCTCGAACAGGTACCGATCAACCCAGACGATATCCCAAAAACCGCCATAATAACGCCCTTCGGCCTCTATGAGTTCACCCACATGACGTTTGGGTTACGCAACGCAGCTCAAACACTTCAGCGGCTAATTCACGAGGTCCTGCGGGGGAGTGGAATTCGCGTTCCCATACATGGACGACATCTGCATAGCGTGTGTTAAATAGGCTGGCCAAACACAACTTGGCAATCAACGTTGCCAAATGTGTCTTCGGGCAGCCGGAGCTCGAATTCTTAGGCCATCTCATCACCACGCAAGGAATAGCTCCTCTCCGATCACGAGTCGACAGCATCCGACGCATTAATCGACCAGATACGGTAAAGCAGCTGAAGGGGTTCATCGCGACGATAAACTTCTATCGCAAGTTCATCCCCCACGCAGCTGCCGTTCAAATTCCTCTGTTGGCAATGATTCCAGGTAACCGGAAAAATGACAACTCGCCATAAACTGGACCCAGTCTACGAGTAGCGCATCCAGACAGCATCCAGGCATATCAGTATGCTATATACGTTTACTGAGTATTCCAGCATCATCTGCAGCAATAGAGAGGGTTTTTTCTCAGTGGTCCTTCGTCCACACAAAGATTCGAAACAGACTTGGACAGGAAAGTTCAAAAAAACTTATTGAAATTCATTTATGTACTTTGAAAATGAATGATCAAAATAAATGTAATGAATATTATATATAAATATATATAATATAACATATAAATATTCTTGTTTCGATATTGGTTTTCTTATCACAGCACAGGTGCCTAGGTAAGAGCTTAACTATACCCTTTTTACAGGAACAAGCTCACATTGCTTTCGATCCCTCTCTAACTTAAGAAGTTAGAACTAATAAAGTAAATAGTATCTGAATCTATCGGTTAAAGCTTTGCAGTTCGTTCGTAGTTGCGGTCGCGGCTACCAAAATTGATCTTTTTTGATATTTAAGCAAATTCACCTAAATGAATTCTTTCGAATTTGCAGATTTAAACCTTAGTTATTATTCATCTGTAATTGGTTTAGCCTGCCCTTATTTATTAGTTTAGCTACTTAGAAATGGTTTTATATTTGATTTGGTCGCATATTCGTGCATTCGCTTTTTTCTGTTGTGAATTGATTTTTTTCTTTTTTTGTAATTTAAATTTAATATAACGTTTTTTGTATAGGTAGCAAATGTAACAAATGTAGGTAGTAAATGAAACAAATAAGCCGAGTATTTTACCCAATTAACTACGTGTAGTTAATCGAGTAGACTACCTGACGTAAACTACTCTGCCATCTCTGGGTAAAACTCATCGGCAGATTACACCGTACCATCAACCAGCTAGGACCAGTTATTCCTAGCATTCTTTTTCGCCAAAATTATATTCCGATAATAAAGACGTTTTTATTTCTTTTTAGAATTTCTCGTGTTTCTTTTTCCTACGACCAAATGTCTATTGGATTCATGTCTGGACCTTAGGGTGGAATGTGGAGTCAGTTATATAAATGCCAAGATCTTACTCGATGGGCTTTATGTTTGGTATCGTAATCCTGCCAGTCTCTCGATGACTTGAGGTAAATTTGCTTTTAACATGTCCAAAATGTACATAATAATTCATAACATATTAATGGAGCATACGGTATACCTGATCCAGCAGTTGAAAAGCAACACCATACCATCACAGATCGACCTGTATGTTTGACTGTTGGTCTTAAATTGTTTACCATCAGAACCAACAAATGTTAAACGTTCTTTCATCAGTAAATAAATCATTTTTCCAGAAAGAAATATCTTTATTTTGATGTTCACGATTGTTCAAATTGTAATCTGTCCACTTGTTCCGTTTATTGATGAGGGACTTTCTCACAGTTCGTCCATTAACTTCAGCCTTATGGAGGATATTTTGAATAGTCGATGGGCTGCTTTTCTTCTATTATTGATTTTCTGCTATAGCTTCCAACTTTGGCGAACTAAAAACAGGATAATTTTTAATGTTTTTATAAATGATATCGTTTCTCTGCTTGAGTAAAATATTGATTGTTTTTTTGCTTTTGATTTAAAAAAAATAATTCGATATTTTTTTCATTTGAGGTAATATCATAAATCGTACATGTAGTATTGTAGAAAAAGTCATCCTGCATCTCCAAGGACATCGAATGTTAAATGAATAAATCTTTTTCCTATGAACTTTCCAATTTAATTATTAATCAACTTATTGCGTAATTACAAATCTACTACATATAATTGAAAATCAGTAAATATGCAAAACAACAAAATCGTTTTGTGATTTGTTTTATACTCTTAATAAAGTATTGTAGTCTTATTAAGCATATCGAAAATACAAACCCTATAATAGCATTCAACATAAGTAATTTTGACATGCAATTTAATTTCAAATTAAACCTTAACGAACAGAAAAACAATTAGTTTTATTCAATTCGGTTACAAACATACTTTTGAGAATTTTGAAATAGTGAAAAAGAATTAAAAATTAATATTTTAACAGATAGATATTATTCGATTATATAAATGTTTACTGATTATGTGCGTTCAATAGTTTATGACTCTTGTATTAGCAGTACAAAATTCTTGGAGATGATTGTCAAATATCCACTCCACTTTTTCCTACAGTTGGAGTTTTATATGGGGGTGGATTGGGTCTAAGATAAGTATTCGATGGACTATCATTTGGGTAAATGCTGTTGTTTGGGCTGAAAAAAATAAGTTAAAACTGAGCAAAGCTGTTAGATCTAGAAAGTTAACCTCTGTGAACGCAGGCTGGTGTTATCCAAAAGCAAATTTGGATCTTTCAAGCTTCGCAGAGTAGTTGTCGGTTGATTGTTTGTATCCGAACATTGCACCATTTGAACTGTCGAAACAGAGCGTTGCTCTTTTTCTCTGAAAATCATGGGGAAAATACTGTTTAAACAATGTCCATTTAGAATAGCAAATCAACAAACTAAGCAAAAAATTGTTGATTAATTTGAAAACTTTAACGATAGCGACAATTTACACTGTCTAGAAAAAAAAACCTTTAACTGAGATTGCTTTAAATTATTACTTTTCATAATATCTCAAATTTTTCTTGTGGAAATATCATAATTTTATGTAAAGATGTCATGGACAAAAGGTGACACAAAACTCAAAAACATTACGCATTAGACAAAGTTAAAAGCTAAACTTTAAACACTCTTCATCCAGCATGTTAAAATCTTAAACAGTCACATAAAAACCGAAGCTAAAACTTCTCATTACCAACCTGCCTGCATTCTCCGTGCAGAGGTGAAATATATTCGCAAAGAAATACTCAGAGTGAGGATCATATCTTAAAAATCGAAATAAAGAAAAATGTGTTCAGACATGTCATTCCGACCTAACTTACAATTTCTCGTGCTGAAAGCACAGTGCGGCCGACAAGACCCCCAACAGAACGGCGAAGATCATTCCAGGGATGGCAAATGCAAAAGCAAATTCATCGATATAGTTTCTTTGGGGAACATCGTCTCTAGCTATACCATTCCAACGGTCGGTTCGTTTAAAGGTACTTAACTCCGAGCCATGATAACCTTTAACTCCGTGATTATGGAAAAGAATTTCGGGAGATATCTCCGTTCCAATCATCTTAAAGGCACACCAATCTAACTTGAATCCAGCGTTTTCGAAAATCTTCTGTACCGAGGTTCGTTTGTATGTGCATGATGGCAATTTATACAAAGGGCGCACTTCTTCTTGGAGTTCCTTCAGGCGGTCCGAGAACTGGGCAAAGCTTCCAAGGTGGACAATTACCCTTAACAAATGTAAATACTCATTAAATACTTTCATAAAAATCTATTTAAGTGTTTCGTGTCTAAGGCTTACCCCTCCCTCTGCTGAGGTCTCAATGGCAGCCTTCCACCCATATTGACGGCAGACTCCATGAAAACTAAACTCAAATCATTCTCACTCTCTGGCCAAAGGTCCTTCCGAAAGATATTTCGTAGATTCTCCACCCTTCCAGGATCCATTAGATGCACCCAATTAAGATTGTCAACCTTCATCTGTATTACATTAGGAGCGGGGAACTTATGGTTGATGTAGATGCCCATGACAACCTTTCGCGTATCGTAATTTTGTCTATTTAGAGCGACAATGTCCAAAGAAATCTTTTTGCCAGCCAAACGATCGGGCGGAGTGCCGTAGAGGAATCCCGAGTGGTATTCGCTGCTGTACATATATCTGAGCCAAACGGGTAGGTCTGGATAGCCCTCGATAGAGGGCCTATACTTATACTGATCGCTTAGACCTTGATGAGTCCAGTTAAACATGTGCGGTTCTATTTTGAATGTATACAATTCGCCAACGGAGGCTTGCTCTATGGTCAGGACCGTCCCAACGAAGGAGAACACCACAATTGCCAAATAGAAGTGCATTTTCTCAAAACTATAGTTTTGTCTTGCAATATTGAAAAATAATCAACAAATTTCTTGCTCAATACACATTTTAGACACTTTTCATGCTGCGATGGAGTGTTCCAAAAATAAATCGATTTTGCACACAAATTTAGTGGTGGGAGCAGATTCGGAAACGAATTTTCATTGACTACGGACTGAGATGAACTGACAGTGCCTGAGTGAATAGAAAATTCTATTTCCCTTGCCGTGTGATGGAAAATAAGCGGCGAAATGGTGCGAGTTTTTCCCTGTTGTTAGCAAATTTTATGCCGGTTGCGGTTGTGTTGTGAGAGATATGGAAAACTATTGTGCAATAATTTTTTCCTTCGCGCTTATATTTTATTGACTAGGGAACCTGGTCAGGATCAAGATAATAATAAATTGTAAATATTTTTCCTTAAGTATTTTCTGTAAATTTAAACAAAAAAATAGTTTTAAAATTTTGCTTCTATTACCTATACATTCTGTGGCACAGTAGGGCGCTTGAAAAGTCGTGCTCGAACCAAAGGCGGTTCTGTTAGTTTTTGTTAAATCCTAAAATAAAAGACAAGAGCAAATTAGATAAGTATTGCATAAACATTAACCAACGACCATACCACGTCGAGTTAATCGGTTCTCGACCCGCCGGAGGCATTTATCCATATTGATGCAAAAGGGCTGTTACAGACGAGGGATGGTATCCCGGTATTATACCACCGCTACCGCAGCGCGAGAGATAAGCGGCTCATCCGCGGCGAGGCCATCGCCAATGCTCATGAGCTCCTCCGTTTTAGTACCGCAATATCGGAAAGGGATCAATTCGACACGGAAAAGCAATTCGCCGAGTTTTGGTGGCTTGTTGAGGGGGGAGGGGTCAACATGCCCTCCCAGGACGGTGCGTTACTCTAGGTAACATCCTTTTAGCTTATAAGTTAGATGAAGTTAGCTAGGGCGTTTTTGGGAGAGGCCGGGCTCGCCAACGTGTGGTGGTGCTTCCGGGAGTTGACTGACGCTGTAAGGCCTCAGTCGGCTCACGGCGGCGCGTGTGCACGTTGACGACTGCCAGGCACCCGGAAAGCAATTAGGATTTTGACCACTTGTTGCGCAAGGCAACGAGTGTTCAGAATCCTAATTATAGTTAGAATATGTTAGGTAGTTTAAGTAAGTAGAATAGGTAGTTTGTAATTTGTTTTATATAAAAATATAAAATTTAAATAATGATGCCGAGTTTTATTTAATTTTCTCGAGGAACACATATGTAAGATTAGTTCGTAAAATAGTTTTTAGGCCGAAAGGCAATAATTATAAGATATAGTTAAGTTTAGGGCGTCCGCATAAGGATCAATAATCTAGAATAAGTATCCTGTTAATTTTAAGTTAGATTTAATCATTTTTGTCTAGTATGTAAGTTGATATAAGCTAATAATTAATAAAAATGAATTTAAAAGTAAAGTAAAGTAATCGGTTCTCGTCAGATCACCGTAATTAAACGACGTTGGGCGCGGTTAGTACGTAGATGGGGGACCGTTGGAGAACAACCGCGTGTCGTTGGCCAGTCCCATCTACAGAGTTGAGGTAGATAATACATACGTGGTATCACAATGGACCTAAATTGGTCTAAGTGTGTCGGCTTCTGCCGACAGCCACATAAACCTAACCTAACCTAACCATAAATATGTATAAATATACACTGGCGTAAGAATAGGAATATCACTCGATGAACAGTCCTTGTCGTAAAAGGCGATTATAGGTAGAGAATGCACGTTCCGAAATGTTTTTTTTTTATAATTTGCGCGCACTAAAGGGATTTTTTTTAGTACCCTTATCACGTATTGGCTACACAGCGCGGGCGTTAAGGGGCCCTTACATGATCAATCGGTCGACATCATGCATCGTGTATGTGTGGATTGACGCTACCCCTTACACAGTTCAATCGATTGACGTCAAATTTTTTTTTTTTGTGAGTTTTCGAGGTGTATGGATGTGCGATGAAGGAAACGGACGATTGTATTGCATAGATACACACGGATATTCGATGTCTTTAATGAAACTAATTTCATTAAAATACGAAAGAGTTGGTTCACTGAAAATATCAACACCGGATCCGCTTTTGTTTAATTTATTTAAACGTTTTAGCTCGCGCCGAAAATTCATTCTCAACGTATTTATTTTTCTGGTGACATCCGCTTTTTTTGCATCAGGATACTTTTCTTTATACTTTTGCAGTAAAACTTAATATTGTTGGATTTTTTTGTTTCGGTCGCTATAATCTTTCCCTTTGACATCCCATAAACTCGGTAATAACCGATACGTTTCAATTAATTCCGATACAAATGCTCGGTCTTCATCGTCCTTCAGTTTTCCGCACATGTTTTTGCTTCCGCGACACAAAACACAATGAAGTAATTACGTCAATCCAACCCTTACACGTATCAATCGGCATGACGGTCATCATGCAAAATCAAACTTGCTTTGATTTTCGTCAATCAGACTTCACCAAATGTGTGTGACTCATACAGATACATTTTCACAAAACCATGCTAGTGATTGATGTCATTCGATTGACCATGTAAGGGCCCCTTTAGGGAAATTAGGATTAGAAGAAAGGGAGAGTTGCCGATGCACGTTGGTTTTAAATGTTTGTAGGTTATAATGTAGAGGAAAAATAGAGCGTGGAAGAGCATTCCACATTCGTGTTGTACGGCAGAGGAAAGATTCTTTGTACTTCACTGTACGTCCGAATACAGGCTTGAGGGTGAACTGATGGGCATTCCTTGCATGGCGGGTATTGCGGTTGAAAATCGTCAACAGAAAGCCGGCCTTAAGACACCTGAATCGCATAAATACAACACCACCAACATTCGACTGTGAAGAAGTGAGCCGAAACCGGAGGGCTTTTTGACATCCTTATGATATCTCAATCTAAGTTTTGACCTTGGCTTTAAAGTAGAAGAAGAACAAGAAATGTATGTTACATACAACAACAATTTTAACTATTTATAGTTTAATGCCCCAACGATAGGGGATACATTTAGAGACGGCAAAGTAATATTCCTCACGGATTCTACATAATTCAGTACATAATTCAGTAGCTAACAGTATAATTTACCTGCAATTAAATTCGTTTTACTACGTTTGCTACTTCCATGGAATATATATATATATATTTAAAATAAAACAACAAAAATAAGCTAAACATACGATAACAAGCTCAAAAATATCAATAAAAAATTCGAATATTTCATAGTTCACCCAGCTTACAGGTTTTTAATCGAACAGTATGGTCGCGTCGCGAAAACAAAATAATAAATATTACATACATAAATAACTTGATATCGGCAATTAATTTTTTTTTCGACTACTGAATTGTACCTCAGCAATCTCTGGAGTAAAAGTTTTAAACATTTATTTTAAGCCATAAATTAAATCGCAAACATATAAAAAATATAGTCAAGTCAAGTGACCCTTTCGCTTTTAAATAGTTAGGAGAATTCATGTTAAGCCAGGGTTAAGTTTTCCTACAAATTATATCACTCCCATCGTAGATAATATGGATATAAAGGGTGATTTTTTAAGAGCTTGAGAACTTTTTTAAAAAAAAAAACGCATAAAATTTGCAAAATCTCATCGATTCTTTATTTGAGACGTTAGATTGGTCCATGACATTTACTTTTTGAAGATAATTTCATTTAAATGTTGACCGCGGCTGCGTCTTAGGTGGTCCATTCGGAAAGTCCAATTTTGGGTAACTTTTTCGAGCATTTCGGCCGGAATAGCCCGAATTTCTTCGGAAATGTTGTCTTCCAAAGCTGGAATAGTTGCTGGCTTATTTGTGTAGACTTTAGACTTGACGTAGCCCCACAAAAAATAGTCTAAAGGCGTCAAATCGCATGATCTTGGTGGCCAACTTACCGGTTCATTCCTTGAGATGAATTGTTCTCCGAAGTTTTCCCTCAAAATGGCCATAGAATCGCGAGCTGTGTGGCATGTAGCGCCATCTTGTTGAAACCACATGTCAACCAAGTTCAGTTCTTCCATTTTTGGCAACAAAAAGTTTGTTAGCATTGAACGATAGCGATCGCCGTTCACCGTAACGTTGCGTCCAACAGCATCTTTGAAAAAATACGGTCCAATGATTCCACCAGCGTACAAACCACACCAAACAGTGCATTTTTTGGGATGCATGGGCAGTTCTTGAACGGCTTCTGGTTGCTCTTCACTCCAAATGCCGCAATTGTGCTTATTTACGTAGCCATTCAACCAGAAATGAGCCTCATCGCTGAACAAAATTTGTCGATAAAAAAGCGGATTTTCTGCCAACTTTTCTAGGGCCCATTCACTGAAAATTCGACGTTGTGGCAGATCGTTCGGCTTCAGTTCTTGCACGAGCTGTATTTTATACGGTTTTACACCAAGATCTTTGCGTAAAATCTTCCATGTGGTCGAATAACACAAACCCAATTGCTGCGAACGGCGACGAATCGACATTTCACGGTCTTCAGCAACACTCTCAGAAACAGACGCAATATTCTCTTCTGTACGCGTGGTTGGTTTAATGTCCAATAAAGTAAACTGAGTGCGAAACTTGGTCACAATCGCATTAATTGTTTGCTCACTTGGTCGATTATGTAGACCATAAATCGGACGTAAAGCGCGAAACACATTTCGAACCGAACACTGATTTTGGTAATAAAATTCTATGATTTGCAAGCGTTGCTCGTTAGTAAGTCTATTCATGATGAAATGTCAAAGCATACTGAGCATCTTTCTCTTTGACACCATGTCTGAAATCCCGCGTGATCTGTCAAATACTAATGCATGAAAATCCTAACCTTAAAAAAATCACCCTTTATTAAACATCGATACCCAGTGGACTGTCAGTTTCATACAATCTTTGGAGTACTTTGTGCCCCAACATAACAGGTAGCGATAATGTTTTTAGTGGCAAGAAAAGGTGCAGCATGGGTATATCAAATGGCGGAACGCATTGATATGGCATGCAGCGTTGCAATATTTTAAAAGATGCCATGCGACACCTGGTGGATAAAAATGGAATGTGTGCCGACAACTTTTTATTTTGTGAAGGATTTGACTGACGTATTTTTTATGTAAATAAATAATTATTAATTATTCATTTACTAAATTAAAGGTACAAATAAATTCATCTGGGTGAAATAAGGCATAGTTAAGAAATTTTATTCAGGAAAGCAAAGGGATTTTAATTTGTGAAAGGTGGATATATTCAATTGGTATTTCGATAATCAGTAGATGAAGTAATTAGGTTATAGCTGTACCATCAATTCCAGCATAGAGGTTAAAATTAAAAATTATAGAATATACTTTATTGCTAAGCATCTGTTCCACGTCTTCTCGAGTATAACAATGTATATGTATAAGTAAACTAAAAAGTGTAGCACTTGGAAAAAAAAAACAGAAGCAACTCACAGAAAGCAATATATTTCATATGTATACAATATTTCAATAACCTTAATAGGTTTTATCCGAGAAAGCAAAAGATTGTGATCTTTAAAAAAAAATTAGAAAAACTAAATTCACTTCGAATACATTAGTCCGAAAAGCTACCATGACAACTTTAATTGGGTTGGTCCGGCTTCGCTAACCACCCTTAATATCAATAAATAGTCCTGTTTTCCGAAATAATGGAAGCAAGCAAAGGTTAGCACCAATCCAAATACTAAAAAAATGTGAAGATTTTCTCCTGTCAATTCAATCAGACTATAAACGCGAGTTGAAAGATCGCGATAGAAAATTGAGAGTGTGTGTGCGTCCTTTTTGTTTTTCTTTATTGTGTTCATTTGACTGAGATTTTTGTCGTCAGTAACAGAAGGTTATATAAAACACGTATTTAGTAGTCATATTAACGTACTTACTGTACATACGTCTTGCCAGAGTAACCTTCCTACCTATCCTAGATATGTATGCATGGACAAGAGGAGACACATCTCGCTGCGCAATACACTCAGACCAGCGATCAGCACGCATTAGTCAAAGAAAAGTGTATGCGGAACTGCACTTTTGCCGCATAGGTACATAAAGAGGACTAAAAAGGATAAACGCAATGATCTGAGCGCATCCATTTATGAATGCAAAGGAGAAAACTCATCGTCGCTGTATAACAGACCAGCAGAGACAGATTAGAACAGAGAATGACGAAAAAAGAAAGGTAACAAAAACCAATTTACTGTACTAAGTTGGTTCAGTCGGGTGGTTATTAAATAAAGAAACTATATACGACCACCAACACACATGAGTTAGCATCAGGACCAACAAAAACATTTCCTATGTTAATTATATGAAACACCATCCTCTTCTTTTTTCATGGTGGTGAGGCTATGATCAGGATTAAAGGGATCATGACTCTCCCACTTAAATACATCACTAGTGGTCCGCCTGCGGAGTTCGCCTGTTCGACTTTAGACAATAACGACATGCCTCTCAATTTTGAATCACATCAGGTCTGTTCGCGAACTAATATGCAAACGTAAATTTATATAAACTTTCGTGCAAAACTACACAAAAGCGTTCGCGTACTGAGAAAATGGTAAAAAGATGAACGAAAGAAATAATATGTACTTCCGTTAATTTTTCTTCACACAGAATTTCAGCTGGTAAAAAAATGAAAACTGTCAAATGATGAAATGCTATGAGTTTGCCAGCAAAAAAAAAACAGCGGTTGCTTCTTTTCAAGCCAAACTTTGATGTTTTTTATCTTTTTACACAAAAGCGCTCGCGTACTTTTCTTTGAAATGAGAGGATTCTCTCTCGATTTTGAAGATTTGACAGTTTTCATTTTTCTACACATAAAGTACCTACGCGAACGGACCTTATAAGCCTCAAACTATTTAAAAACACAGTTATATGCTGTATCTTGAAATGCAATTGATTGTAAAATCCATTAATTTATAAAGATTTTAAATTATAAAAAAATGTTCCAATATGTACCAGGAAGAACAAAACGAATTTTGTCTTTAAAAAAAATTGTACCGAATCTGATACTAAAATATGACAATTGTAAAGTTGTAAACTTCAAAAGCTTTTGTGAAGGTACCTAATACAATAGGGATCCACAATTTTTTGACAGATGTCAAATCGATTCCAAATCGAAAAACAACAACAGTAAACAAAAAAAAATAATTATCAGCGATGGGCGGGAAAATAATAGGAATCAGCAAACAAAAGTAAGTTTTTTTATTAATAATAGTTTCTCGATATATTTTTAGGAAAATGGATTCATTAAAATATGCAAAGAAGTTGGAAGCAGTAAAGAGAAAGAACTGATCTGCAAAGTTGTCTTTATTTGCCAACTTTCAGGTGATGGCGAAGATGGAGCTGTGGTTTCGTGTGAATAAAGTGTTAAAGCCAGTCTTCTTGAAGATAAATTTAATCCAAATACCAAAACAGAGAGAAAATTCTCATCATTTTTCAAACGGCTGGTCAATGAACTCGACAAAGACCTATATGGACCCGATAATCATCTCATAGATTGACATCGAACGTATTTTACTCAAGAATCTGATGCCATCCAAGTGAAACAACCTGGTGAAATAAACGTTCATTGTACAATTCGCTTTCTATATGCCATTGCATTTCATTTTGAACCCAGGTTTGGCGCGTTTGCTGGGAGTGCATACTCAGACTCGTCCAATAATCACATCAGGCCTTCGGCAATTTATTAAGACATATAAATTATAAGATGCACACGAGCGTCAATAAATAAACTGTGACAAATGTCTGTAGCAAATATTTGGTTATCCACGAATGTTTGAACATAAGAGCATATCTTTTCTTCAATGAAAATCCCGTTTAAACACGAATCGCAACGACGTAGCTATTCGGATCACAGAACTATAGGTGCTACATGGTTATTTGTAACCAGAAGTACTGCGTCTACTGTGCATTTATGACCGACAGCAATTAATTTTTATAATGCGAAGGTTTTGTTTATTAATCAAGAAGTGACTCGGTAGTGATTACAATATAATTTTATTTGTATTTTAAGTAACAGGCTCCAATTGAAACTACCTAAACAAATATTCAATTCGATTAAAAATACAACCAAGAAACATATTTTGCAGTCACTGTACCTATTCAATTCGCTGCTAAGAACTTCCACTTGCCTTGTTCAATTCCAATGGTATTCACTTGTTTCACATTTACGAAATTCCCAGCAAACGTCAAAATACCAACAAACAAAAACAAAAACACCCTCTCAAAACAATACATACAAGTTCAATCCGTAATTTAAATCACAACCAACTTCAAAGGAGTGGTGGTTTTTTTAAACTGGAATGGCTGATGGTGGTCGAGTGTGTGTGTTGTATACGTCGGTGCGGTTTAATTTTGCCAAATTTTAACGTTTTTCTTCAATTTTCAAATTAAAATATCTCGGTTTCATGTGAAAAAAGTTTCCCCAGACATTTCCCTGTGAATTGCGCAATTAATTTCAGTTCATAATCTCATTATAAGTGCAAAAAGATGCCTTACATGGGCGGCTAATAAGAACAACAAACTTCAGCGGTCCCGCAAGAAATTCCGTCCATGAAAACGAAAAGTGAATAAGAAGTTCCTCGTCGATCTGTTGAAATCAAAAATCTTCAGCTCTACTCTCGGTTTCACAACTATTCGGGTATTGTTATCTGCTTAACTAAATTTTCTGCAGTTTTTTTTATGCTTTTTGGTGTCGATGTTAGTTATTTATTTTCTCTTTTGATATTTGTTGGTTTCTTGTTCCTCTGCACAACAATTTGTTTTTGTTTCGCACGTATTTTTGTATTTAATTTCCATTTAATTTAGCATAAATCTTTTTTTGTGGTTTCTTTTTGTTTTGCTTTGAAATTTTATTGATTGGTTTGTGTTTGAATTAATTTTGTTGGCCTGTGGCTATGCCGGAACAAGGGTTCCCCGAAGCTGGAACACTAGTCCAGCTGGGAAATAGCATTGTAAACAGAAATTACCATGGTTACCTACTCCGTTTATTTACTCAGAAAGTGTGCGGTGTTTGGTTGCGTTGGGTTCCTTGGAAAATAATATTTTCCTTATCGGACGGAGTAGGGTACATATTTTTGGTTATCAGCGAAAGTGTCATCGTTCAGTTGACTCTTTGTTTGTTTTAAAAGTGGTCAGGCGCTGCTGTAGCTGGACATTTGCTTTCTATTTTGTTGAACATATGGCTGCAAACATGTCCGTGATTGGAGTGAAGTAGTAAAATTCTTATCTTTTAATGCAATGGCAATTGTAGATTTCCGTTGGTAATAAAATAAACTGCGTTTGCAGTTTGGAAGACTTAAGAACGACTGATTGTGTGATGGACTTTGGGACTCAATTCAGTTTATCGATCGTTGGCAGTAATAAACAGCACATATATTTTAAGCATTTACTGCTACTAGATAATGGAACTGGGGCAAACAAAAATCAGGACAATCGCAGTGAAGGATCGTAAACATAGAAAAATCGTCACAGATGAGTCGTGCTTTGATCTTTCAGCTCCCTTCTTGGTCAACACAGATGCCCGCAAATGACCGAACATATTTTTAAAATAATACCACACAAACTGCAGTGGTGGTTTCACCTAAAGCGATTTGTTTGAGTTGGGATACGCCATTCAGAGTTCATCAAAGCATTTGGAGCAAAGCTGGGCGGTAAAACGAAGATCATATTCAGTGGTTTTTCGGTTGTTTTCGGAGTTAGGCAAAAGCCTTAATGACTTATTTGGGTCATCGACAAGCCCATTTTGGGATGATCAATCTTTTATTTTCCTAAAGCATCATTGTATGGCAGCACATGCCTTAATATTAGTCGAAGATTCCTCAAGTTACTATATTTGTAAAACGCATCGAAAGTTTTGTCTATTGCAACAACCATGTTCGTCCGCCTGTCACAAATTGCAAGCCAAATTAGAGCTAAAATTTTGGAATTTTTCCTCTAGGCCCGAAATTGTCAGGTTTAAAGATTTCATAAATCCGCTCCCTGTTTAATAAATCTGTTTAATGGAAATAGCTTATGGAAATAAAGGTATTGTTCTTTCCAAAGTATGTAAGATTTTTGCCACACCCACTTGTTGAGGACGTATTTTTTTACAACAGCTTTGTTTTTTTGATGAATTCCATAAAAAACAGGAGTCACAAAGTATGCCCACAATGTTTTGGACTGGCTCTGGCCAGACTCCGAGCCTAGAAAGGAATGCAGTCGAATCTTCACGGATAGTTCCAAAACCGGTCAAGGATCTGGTGCTGTGCTGGTGTCTTCTTGGAGAGCGACAACATTAGATTTTTCTTTTCGTTAGGCAAACATGCGTCAGTCTTTCAAACAGAGACTTATGCTATCCTAATGTCCATGGACTATGTTGCGAGGAACAGGTGGAGGGCCGAAGTATCTGTCAGTCAGACTGCGCTTAAGGCCTTGCCTTCCTCAACCGCCTAACCACCTCCAAAATAGTTCGTGAATGCAAGATCTCTCTAGATTCCGTCGGAAGGCAATTCACTTAGATTTGTCTGGGTCCCGAGTCAGGGCTCAGAGGAGGACTTCTTAGGACCTGAACCAGCGATATGTCCTCGTTCAGGTCTTCCATTCCATTGACGGTTGGGTTTCATATGAACACAATCGCCGATGGCATGACTCTCCAGGGTGCAGACAGACTAAGCAAATTCTCCCCGACGTTTGTAGGAAATCTGCGGCATTCTCATTGTCTCTCAACAGAAAAGACTGCAGACAGACTACTGGCGTTCTTACGGTACACTACGCTTTTGCCAAACACCGTAAGGTGCTAGGCCTAAGCGATACCACCAACTGCGAAGCCGGTGGAGAAAGCGACGACTCTGCCGAACATTTCCTCTGTGATTGTCTTGCTTTTGCTCGTATCAGATGGCAGGTATTTGGTGCTGATATGGTGAGTTCTGTAAACCTAAGCTCCTTATCATTAAAGCGCCCTCTCGTTTTTCTTAGGAAAACGAGTAAATTCTCACAGTAAAATGTTGCGCGTCTTCTTGGTAGTCCAATACCGACCAAAAAAAAAAGTCCACAATATCGTTAACAATTCCCCCATACATAATTTTCTAGGTCCATTTTTTGGGGCAATTTTGACAAAAACGTTTTCCGATTAATTCCTCAGAAAAAACAGTATGTCATTACAAAATATGTGACAACAACCGTCTTAACAGCTCTCCCAAATAATTTTTTGTTAATTGTTTTTAGAAAAACAAAACAAAAATTCCAAATGAACTAAAACTCTTTTCTATGCTATACCCACTTTGGGGGCTTAAAGTATGGATAGGTACGGTAATTCGACCCAAGACTTTTTTCGGTATTGGGCGCCTGGACGCACTTAAAGAAAATGCCTTTAATAAACACGTTCACCTGACAATAGACATCAAAATCGCTCCGCGGTGTTGTGTAAGTTGCTCTGTTATTGAGGCCAGATTTAAAATTCTAAATTCTAGTCGATTTGTGCTTTATTGTTCTCACTATATGATAGGAGCATCTTTGAATAGCTGTTAATAACAATAAGTAGCGGTCTTTCTGTACCCTTAAGTCGGTGAGGCACTATAGACCTCAACCAATCAACATCTCCCGTCAACGTGAACTTTTGCCAACCGCCTCCAGATGTGCGGTCCAAGTTGATGAATAACACCTCTCATATTTCCATACTTTCGGACCGAAGAGATTGGTCGATTCGATTAATATCCATCTTAGAGATGCGTACTTTTGAATACCTACGCTGTTAAATCTCCTCGGCCCATTCAACGCGATTGGAACCGAATATCATACAAATAATGTTGCACTCAAAAACAAGAACATGTTTCATTAAACAGAATGGGATGATGAAGGTCTAATTCAGAGCCTACATAGATTCTTGTGAGAAAGCATTACTTCATTAAACGCAAAGGACATAGAAATAGCTATTGGCTTAATATGAAGGACCAATTTATTTTTATTTCTTTCTTTAACTGCGAGGCTATGATCTCTACTTTCGGGATCATAACCCTTCAAACTGACTGCATTCCTACTGGCCCGCATGTTGGGTTCCTGGTTGAACCTCAAAAAATATCGGCGAGCCTCCCGATTTCGAATCACTTCGTCACTGAAGCCAGTCAAATACTGGTGTTCTTACATTTATGTTATCCGGAAGTTGTAGGTCTGTCTCTCTTTTGCGATTGTATAGGAACGTTGATTGATATTGCCTTTTTGACGGGGTTCTTAGGAACTCTCCTTTGAACATGACAGTGCCAACTGAGCCGGTCGTGCTTCATTTTTTTTTTGATATAAATGTTTAAGTAACAAAATCGTTCGTTTTTTTGTAAAAAACATTTTCAAACGTTGACCCTGAACGTCTTTGAATTCACTTTTCATCTGACAGCCGAGTTGTTTACTTACCTCCAAACAATATATTTGCTGCCCTATTTATAAACGTATTATAAGGAGTGTATAAAGTTATGCACTCCTTAAAATGCCTCTAAACGCAAAAACCTTATTTATAAAACTTATACAGGTTGTATAGAGGCTGTATAGAGGCTGCATAAGCTAAACGCGTTTGGAGGTTGATTAGTGCCTGTATAAGGGTGGTTTGGTATCGAAATGTCATTTTGACATCATATTTGTGGAAAAAGTCTGACACATTTTAATTTTAATAAAATCAAATATTATATTCTCTAAAATGCCGTTTCATTATTCATCTTTCGTCAACGATTTAAACGCAATTAACGCTGTTAATGGATCTATGAGATTAAGAGCGCGAAAGCAATATAAAGCAAGATCTGATCCAATGACACTCAGAAATGAGGATTTCCGAGCGAAGTACAGATTTTCGAAAGCAAATATGACGAAATTAATTGAAATTGTGCGTTCAGATCTTAGCGCAGACAACAGAGGAGGTCACATTTGAAATTTCCTTCCAAGTTTCCCTCTTCAACTTGGATGTGTTGGTATCCACATTTTTATTTTCAATTATCGAGATCTTGTCCTCGATAAGTTGCCTCAGAAGTATCTGCAGATACGAAATATTATAATTTGTATGTTATGTACCTATGTATTATGTATGTTTCAATTTTTATGTTCGTACATACCTTATCAGAGGAATCCCAATTCTCCGAACGTTTTCTATTATTTTTTGTTGCCATTTATAAATAGTTTATAACAAAAAAATTCAATTTGTATTTTTCACAAACAGCTGATCTGTTCGGACAGATAAATGTAATAGATTTCCCATATTTCGGTACTGTATCTGACACAAGCCCTGTATAACTAATATGGATGAGAAATTGTTTTATAAATAAGGATTCGTGCGATGCTGTATAGAGCCTGCATAAATACTTATACACTGCATAACTATACAGCCGTATTGAGGCATTTTAGCGAATTCTAATAAATAAGGCTGTTGATGTTTGTTCAAAATGATAAATGATTCTTACAACTTTAGATCAACATTTAGAGTATAAGTGAATGAACATCTTGAGAAGTTAATGATGAATGAAAACTTCAACTTACTACTTACATATAAGGTGTATATTGCATTGAGTACACTTAGTGTTTACTGCTTACAATGAGCACTTGGTGTACACTAATTTTAACACGGTGTACTCGGCTTAAATACCGTATCAGCGGTTAAAGAAATGTAAAGATTGTCTAGTATCCCTATTCTGTGAGGGATTCAATCCGAACTGAATTCCATGCAAACGCAGATTGAAGGATTTACTCAATCCGATCACAAAATTTCTCTGTGAACTGAAAGGTTATATTCTTGTTTGTTAATAGTGGTTTTATTTTTTTTAGTTCACAGTACACATTACATTTCACTCATGTAGAAGTCAAGTTGCTTCCATACAGCAAATTCGTACATAAATCTGTTGGTCCAGATTGTATTTCCCATTTCGTTTTGAAAAGATGGGAAAATTTACCGCGTAAGCTTGTCTTTCTATTCTATTCTCCGGACTCTTTTCGATAGCATTTGTCTTACTCGAATGTAAACTTCTCCTTCCTCCTACCGACCAATGGCACTACCTTCTTTTCAAGGTCGTGAAAACGCTAATGAATCAGCTTATGAAATATCTCAAATCCCGCAAACTTTTCATTGACTTAACTGTGGTGTTGGCAGCAGCAGGCCTACTGGTAATTTGATGACATATCTCACCGGCAGGTGCACCGATCTCTTCGTTATGATAGTGAAACTTTTATCTGTTCGCGAAAATGTGTAAACCGTCACAATTACGGCAATTTGTGTAAAAGTAGGAATTATAGTTTTAAATAAGAATTAGTAATTTTTGTCGAGTATGTTCACTATAAAATAATGGCCCACGTTCTGCATTCCACTTTTTGGGAATTTGCAAGGAGAAAGTGAAATTGTGTGTTCTGCATTTCGATCTAAATGAATATTTGTGAACTGGAGCAAATCTGTAGGGAGCTATTACGAATGGTTCAATTTCGAATCCAGCATTTTTTCATTGAAAATTGCTAACACTATTGCATCCAAGTTGACTTAAAAGCAAACATTGTGTTTGTTTAGGATTTTGACTGTTCGAAAGTGAATTCGAAAAAATCTAAAACGATCGCTTGCATAACACCAAATTTAATTCCGAGTGAAATTGAAAAGTGAATTAAATTCGATTTCGATCAAAATGCAGAATAATGAATGAATAATGAAAAATGAATTGAAAAGAAGAAAAGAGTAGACCAATTGTGCCACCTTAGGAACTCTGTTGCTACAAAAACAAACAGCTTAGTACATCCAACAAGAAAGAGCAAAAGGTTCTTGTTTTTTCAAAAAAAAAATTATTTCATTTCTTTTTTCATAGACAGACAAAATAAATGCAAAATTTTAACTTCATTAAACTCATCAACATAGTGTTGTCCTAAATCAGCGTTTCGTCTGAGTCTAGCAGAACGAGTGATCATCGTATTTTTGAAAATTCAACAGAAACACGTAATTTTCCGATAATTCGCTAAAAAGTCGCGCTACACCACTCCTATCCCAACAACATGTAAATACACACTGAATTTCCTCGCCAAACTACACTTCGATTTCCAGTATTTTGACAATCCTTCCAATTTCCCATGATATTAATAGTTACCAAAGTATATTTTATCGCATAGAGTTACAGAACACCAATTCTTTCCACATGCGATAAACGGTGGAATTTTGTGTTCTAAAGTTTTCGATGCGAAGAGTTATCGCATGAGTTACAAAACATGGACACTGGTTCCTATACTGGAGAACCTCCGAAAAACCTAATAGTTTGCCTGCCATCTTGATGCGTTTATGAACTTATGAAAGCCATTAACAGTCTTGCGAGAAAGTTTTTCTAAATCCTGGAAGATCTCCGAGGATTTTATTTATTTAACAGAGTGAACTTGTTGGGGAAAGTACGATTACTTACGCCGTAAAATATAACGAATTATTGATGATGGACAAAATACAAGCATTTCTCACTAATGGGACGGCCGGGGAGGGGGGAGGGGGGTCGATTTGCCCCAATGAAGTCCTTTAACCATTTTTTAAGCCATAAATCTGCACGTACCCGTATCTGTCTGTCTGAATGCTTTCTCAGGAGACAGGACATCAGGATACCAGTGTCCTAAGCCAGTGTCAGTGCCCTCTGCCAAATTTAAGAATTTGCCCAGATTTCACAATATGGCCATGATGATTCGGATACTCTGTGCCCACGTTAGGTCGGCTGCTTTTGCGATTTGCTCTCTGATAATGTCCTATAATTCGCCCAAAGGTGGTTTGATAACCACTGCCTCACTGCTATCTAGCTCACCTTATAGTTCGATACCTTCTATACCGCAGTGTCTCACTCGTCTTTATGAGATAGTGGCATAGACCTTCGTTTTCCGGTTATTCGGGGAATGACAATTTTCTTCCACCAAGTTTCTGCTGATTAACAAAACTGTTGACATAGTCGCCTGATAGACGACTGGACGACTAAGCGGAGCAACGAAGTTGGGTTACCGCGTCTGACCCCGAAGAGGGAGTTAAAATCAATTAATACCACGAAGCGTTCCACCCAAGTTCTGTGGATTTATTTGTCAATTTTTTTTTCTTCAAAGTTTTGAGTTTGAAAGTAATATTTACGAAAATAGCATGATTTAAAAATAAAACAACAGATTTCTGACTTGGTAAACAGTCTTAGTAACGGGTGTTTTTTTTATAGATTCATACAACTTTTTTTTAAAATAAATCACAACAAATTTAATGGAATGACCAAATTTTGGCTGTACTAGCTCACAAATTTTATGGCATGTTTAAAAATAATTTCTTTCCTATGGCCCCTGCGACTGCGCCTTATGAACGCCATCCTGTCCGCCCAATTTTGCACCACATTTTCGAGCATACCAGGTCTTATTTCGTCAAAAGTGCGTCGAATGTTGGCTTCTAACTGATCAATCGTTGCTGGTTTATCAGCATAGACCAGAGAGTTGACGTGCCCCCCCCCCCCCAAAAAGTAGTCCAAAGGTGTCAAACCCACAGGTCCATTTCTTGAGATGATTCGGTTACCAAACGTTTGACTCAACAAAGTCATGGTTGCACGCGCTGTATGGCATTTTGCGCCGTCTTTTTGGAACCATACGCACGGTACGGACTCGGACTTTGGATGAATATTATCACAAGGTCATGAAGCGATCCATAGTATTGCGTATTGGCTGCTCAGATGGACAATTATGCGCACCTTAAATTTGACGAAGTGCTCTATAACTTTGGCGAACAGAGCGTGAATTTGGGAAATAAATTTCCACGATTAGTAAACGTTGTTCTGGTGTGAGTCTTTTGCATGGGGATTTGCCAAAGTATCCTGAAAAAAAGTCAAACACACGTTATTAGTATGGCATCTAGTTTAAAAGTTATCCCTATCAGAAGTTTTATACCTCTAAAAAAAAAACACCCTATACTAAAACCTATCTTCTCCAACCACTTCCTTTGCGATGTAGAGGACCTACTCTACTTGGATGTTTGTCAGACGTTCGCAAGAAGTGTCTTTTTACTGTAGTGTCTGCAAAGTTTAGTTCAGTGGCTGCGCCCTGGCCTGCTGGTTTATTGGATCTTTCGTTTCCTGGGATACCACTGTGTCTGGGAACACAAACTTACATCCAGCGAAGTTGTGTAATACCATAAAATTGGACAGGATATAAAATACAGTCTATGGCTGTAAATTAAGCAGCCCTTAATATTTTAGTTCGTGTACTTTTTTTTCCCAAAGAGGCAGGCCTTCAAACTCATTGACCACAAGCAGCATCAGAACTTAATTGGCCACCGTTTCGTACGGATTCGAAACTGGGAGCGGTGCCGATACTCTTTGAGGCGACAATAAAATCGACAAAACCCACTGACAGACTAGGGATGCAGTGAAATGGGATAGTAGTGATCCATCTAGTCCAGATCATAACTTCTTTGTTAAAATAGAAGACTTGCATTCTTCGAAATTTTTGTTACGAATTAATAAAAGCCCTTTTTTGTTGGGAAAGCTATCCATAGTGAAGTAGGAATTCTCACCAAAACCATCCGCAGCAGACTGGTTTTTATATTTGTAATTTGGTACTCTTACTACGATAACAGGTTCGAGCTGTCAGAATAATTTGCAGAAAAAATTAACAAATGCAACAAGCCAAAACTAGCTAGCATTTTTAGTAATTAACAAAATCTAACATTTTTGGTCAACTAATAGGTATAGATAATTTTGAAAAGGGTGGGGGGGTACGTTCGTCGATAATGTTCAATGTATAGGTAGCTGAAATTTGTTTCGGACGGCTGCATGGGACTGTGTATATGTGTATTTACGTGGGTGGGTGTTTCAGATAACATAATGGATTCGATAGTCAGTTTAATCTGTAGAAATGGCCTTGATGGTCCCGTTCGAGATCATGCATAGAAGTATGTATCACTTTGCGCGACGGCTGGGAGACCTGGGTCAGCGCGATGCGTCATGCTCCCCAACATGATCTTATCACCACACAATTCTGTCAGTGCAGGAAAATAATTCCACAAGGCTAGTTCCGTTAAGATATACTTTTTTGAGGTATAGTACACTGTGAAATGTGAACCTACGTTTCATTTGGTGACTTTATGTCTCTTCGTAAATTTGGAAATCAGACCAAACTTTCTGGCTAAATTTCAATTTTTTTTCCTTGAAGAATGTAGCTTAATTCCCATGAAACCTATTATTCTACTTTCGTGTTTAATTTTTTGTGGTTTTTCAAACTCATTTCGGAATAAATCTTTGAAAACCTGCATGTTTTACAACACGCGCGTTCACTTACCTACTATCTCCGGCGTACCCTACATCTATACCGTTTACATGACTACTGAAAAACGTTCACTACAACTGCATACATTAAAGAAATCTTCTCCAAAGAGTTGAATGAAAATAACGAATCTTAGCAAGTCCAACTAGGCAAGCAATTAATGCACAATCCGCGACAACAAACTTCACAACTGTAAAGACAGCTTTCTATAATACATATTAAAACAACAGAACCCTGAAAATTTAGCCCCATTTCAAAGTGCTGTTCCAGCATGTATTCCAAATGTACAACAAAGCACCGGTTTTCATTTTGAGCACACCTAAAACCGTCATCTCTCCTTAAAGTGTGACCACGCCAATAGTTCATCCGCACACCAAAAAGACTAAAATATCTCAAAATACCTCTTCCATGAGTGGTCGCTTACCGCAAATGGTGATATGCCTAATCGAAAATCCAATTCCCAGCCTTAAACAGTATAAGTCATCCCACGAAAAACCACAACAATTCGTGAATAAACTGTAAAACTAAATTGACCACACTTTGGCGGTAATTTTCAATCATAATCTGTTTCCCACCGTTACGACCAATCGCGTCTGACTGCGTGTTGTGTGCCGCTCTGTAGCTGGCTCATCTTCCGTATATTGTTCAATGTTCGCTGCTCTCGACTCTTGTTGACTTGACACACATGGAATTAATTTAATAAATATTTTGCTATCCAAATCATGTGCAAGTCGCTTAAATTGTGGTTCCACGCAGTCCGGCAGAGTGTCAGAAGAGAGTTAAAAGCCAACCGGATGAATCGCAATTTATACTAGTTAACGCAAAGAAGTTGTTCTAGCTGCTGATGTGAGTAGCAAAGCAGCAACAGCCGGCTAGTCTGTATTCCGTAGGAAGTGTTATATAGAACTGGAATAGTGCAACAGTTACGGGTATCTCTCTGAGTTTCTATCACTGACGACAGCAAAGACGACGACGACGAAAGATTTAATTTATTACTCTCGTTGTCATTAAACGTCCTTGAGAACTGGTCTCTCTGGATGAGAATGTGCCAAGCCACCTAGGAGAGACTCATTTTTTTGTTGCCTCGCTAAATCAAATTAACGAAAGAAACATAGCAAATTGAATTGTGAGTGGAATGGGAACGGGTTATTTTTGCGATTTCTTTGCCTATTAATTGAATTTTGCATAACTTACTTTGTTTTTTATTCGATTTCTCTAACATCTATCCGTTCTACTTTTCTTTACTTCCATGTTTCTCTTCCAATAACAATCAAAATCAGTTGTTTGTTCTCAGTTGAATGTATCAAATTGCTTTCCTGTTTTTTGGATTAGCCAACGATAGCCGGAATATATTTCAAATCGAAAAGAACCACAAAAAAGGATTAGTTGTAGCAACACCGTTAAATTGCATCAAAAAGCACCCACAGACAAAAAAAAAAAACAGTTTATGTTTCATACAAATTGCATTAGCATCCATACGCATTTTCAAACACAAAAAACAAAATGAATAAAAAATCTTCTAGAAATGTTAAACTAAACAAAATGGACAAAATGTCCGAACGTTTGTATGATATTGTAAAAAGCGGTATGATGGTAAAACGTGCACAAAATAAAAAACGATTCACACCAGTAAACTATAAACAAAGATGGTTTGAGCTTACAAAGCGAACACTGTCATACTTTGACGTTGAAAATGTTGAGGTAAGTTTTGACTTCTCTGCTGGTGATGGGCTTTTAATAAAATCTAGCAAAACTAACGAATTGTTTGAATTGAGGAACTAACGAATTTTACTAACACAACTTGTGAGAGTATTTTTGAAAGAACTGTGGATTGTATTGATTCCTGCTTTCGGTATCACGAGCCGGGTTGGATGGCCGTGTACCATGTTTCCCCGGAGTAATTAACAGACATTAAAATTAATCATTCACATTTTGTTCTCCCCGAAGCAAACTAAAAATAAATGTTCTTTCAAGTACGATTTTTAATCAAACTTTCTTGCAAGAAGCGCTGATGTAGGGGAGAATTAAACAAATAAACGGTTCTGAATGCACTCAAAATGAAAATCTTTAATTGCGGGATGGGTGTGGCGCAGTGCCTCAATGGACTTGGACTTGTCCGAGGTTCAAGGTTTTAATCACCTCAGAGACACCTAAAGTTTTTTCGTCTCACCCATCTTTTGCGAAAATCTGACAAAAATCCAGTTGTCATAAGAAGATCCTCAAACTGTTCGTTCGGAACCCGTATAAATCCGGTGTAAAATATAACTTTGCACTAACAAAGATCTGAAGAAGACAGGCTTTAGGTAGTGAGCCCATGCACCGAGTTAAAAATCTGAGTAAGAATCTGATATGAAAGCAAAAATGTCCCCAAGAGTAAATGTTAATATCATGATGTACAAGTAATAATCTAAAGCTTAAAGCTAAATCGGTAATCGAACCGATTTAATCAGTTCCAAGGAAAGATGCACTCTGGATGATATTCTATCACTTAAAACAAACTTTTTAAAGATCTGTTCCCTGAATTCGCTTTAAGCGGATACTACTGGATATTAGGGTGGTCCTTACTGGTAAGAAACATTTTTTTTCTCTTTAATTTCGCGGGCCACCACGAAATTTGATTATATACCATAAGAAACTATTTCAGTTTTTTTTTGGAATTTTTTAAATGAGATTTAGGGGTAGCGACCCCTAGGTTTGAATTAAAAAAAAAAAACAAAATCTGTTTTTTTTTTTTTTTTTTTTTATACTCAGGTCATAAAATATATAACAAAATCGTCAAAGATGGATGGCAATGTTGATTTTCTTAATTTGGATTTTAATTGACCGATACGCCAAACCTTACTTTGATTTCTAGTAGCTTTACTGAGTCCGCTACTTTTAGACGCCATTGCAACACGTTGCAATACGTTACTATTACGTTACAAATAAAACGCGTGCGCTCTCGTAAATGACTTATTAGAACTTATTAGAACTGAAGGGCTATAGGCTTCTTTTATTTTTTATTTATATTTTGCGTTACCTAGGTAATTATTAGGCTTTATTTGAGACTTCTTTACGGTATATTATGCAACATTTGAAGTTTCTATTAACTAGTGAATGGTTGTGTGACTAAAAAGTTCAAAAAGTGCCTTAAAATTATTTGCATATAAAAGTTATTTCTGTCAAATAAAGCTCGTGTTTTTCGGTAAGTTCTGATGTTTTACTTTTGTTTATGGGTAAAAACTATGCATACAGATAGTCATTATATTAAAATAATTTTTTTTTTAGTATTCAATCGTTCGAAAGGTGGGAAAAGGGCCAGTCAGACCTCTCCCCGAAGAAAGTCGGCCAAGTTGTTGGCCTATTAAAGGCATCCAACCTATCCCAATATGATATTGCCGGTGTAGTTGGAGTGTGGCGAAGTTCTGTTAAGAATATTAAAAAAAAATGGATCTTGGGGTGTCTTTAAGCCCGAAGAGGAAGGGTAATTGCGGTAGGCCTCGCAACACAACCCCCAGAACAGACCGCAAAATTCGGGATATTTGCACGGCAAATCGAAAATTACCAGTTTCCCTGTTGACGAAAAAGGTTTCCGATGAATTAATTGGAATTTCCCAGCGAACAGTGCAGCGTAGATTGGCTGAAATCGGTCTTTTTGCCAGAAAACCAGCTCGAAAACCAAAGCTGACTGCCACCATGATTAGAAAGCGTTTCGACTGGGCTCATGAATACAAAAAATTCACTGTTGAAGATTGGAAAAAGGTAATAAAATAAGACAAACTTAAAGCCAATAAGGTCATAAAAGTACAACCAATTTTCAACCTTAAAAAGCTATTTCTTTAACTTCGCAGGTTTGTTTCTCTGACGAATCTGTTTTCCAAGTAATGATGGAAAAAACGAAGTTTGTCAGAAGGAGACCGGGCGAACAAAATAAACCAGAGTGCATTGTGTCCACAATTAAACATCCCCCATCCATAATGATTTGGTCAGTTATTTCTGGGAAAGGCACAGGGCGGCTCTATCTGGTTGAAAAGACTATGCGGCAGGATCAATACAAGAAGGTCCTGGAAACAAGGCTGCTACCGCAGCTTTAAGAATGGTTTTCTGTGGGCGAGCAACCCATTTTTATGCATGATGGGGCTCCCTGCCACAAAGCCAAGAGCATAACTGCCTTTCTCCAAGAAAGGAGCATCAACGTTTTGGATTGGCCAAGAAATTCCCCGGACATGAATCCGATTGAGAATGTTTGATTGAGTTTGAAGCGGGCGGTGGCTAAAAGTGCCATAACCACGAAAAGGCAGCTGATGGAGAAGATCATTTTCGAGTGGAATCACAACCCACATATCCAAGTAACCGTGCAATCTTGCATAGAAAGCATGCCACGGCGAATTAAGGCACTTATAGCTGCAAAAGGAGAGCACACCAAATATTGATTTTTAGGAAAAGCATGCATCCCCAACTCTTAAATAAAAAAAACAAATCAATATTAACTAACTAGCAAAACCTTTCCGTCTTTTTTTTATTCCTGATATTATATATTATAGTAAACAAATTCAATCTAGGACATATTTATTACAAATTTAGTCACAGCAACCATTTAAGACAAAACATTTTTTTTTTATTCTGGGTCTAATAATATGGCAAGGTACTGTATAATCAAATGCGAAAGTGGCCCGGGCAATAATTCAAAAGTTGAAAAATAAGGACCACCCTACTGCATATGTTTGATTATTTATAGATCCTTTTAGCGACTTTGAGTGCAGGGATTGGCTAAGAATATTATGCACGTAAAAAAGGATCAAACAAATCGTCGTTCCAAACATGAAATGGCGTATCTGCATCTTTTCCTCTTGGAATAGAACTTACTCAAAAATGGTCAATGTTTATGAAGAAACAATTTTAAGACATTATAATAACCACTTCCTCTAAATAATGGTTAGCTTTGTTGAAAGTTTTCAGTTAAAGGAAAAAAAAACATAAGAAAACAAAATTTCGTAAATTTTTGTTTTGGCTCTACTGTGAAGTTAAGATTTTGAACATATGCCACTTCGTGTTTGAAACGACGAATGTAAGATCACCAGCATTTGATCTACATCAATCCGAAAACAATCGTAAGAAATGAGGTGTCCAAAGAAATATTCGTGGAGCAGCTACGAGGACGAGGACGAGGACGGTTCGATAAGTCAGTGACTGGTGAAAGACAGCGCTCGGATCTCATGTAGTATTTTTTTACTGACAATCGGTTTCTTTCTGGACATAGACATAATTGAAATATATATGTATAAGCCATAAACGGCCCATGCAGGTCATAAAACCTAGCTTCTCCAGGTGAAGCTTGTGCGAAGTGAAGTTCAATTCATTTTATTTCGTAACAATGTTTTCCAAAAAAGTATGTGACCACACATTTTACAATTCAGAGATTTGATACATGAAACATTTTCTTGTATGAAAACATTTTCTTGTATGGCAAATAATAAATAACTATAGATGATGGGAAGGATTTATAGAAGGAAAATACTAAAAAAAACCTTCATTTGAAAAAAAAACAATAGATAGACAAATAAATAAATAAATAGATAAATAAATAAATAAATAGATAAATAAATAAATAAATAGATAAATAAATAAATAAATAGATAAATAAATAAATAAATAAATAAATAGATAAATAAATAAATAAATAGATAAATAAATAAATAAATAGATAAAGAAATAAATAAATATATAAATAAATAAATATAAAAAAACATAGGGACGGGCTACAATCCGCTTGGGCGAACTGTTGGATACCCTATTCTTATTCCTATCCCTCATAAGTGAGCGCGACAAAAGTCTAAGTATGGTTGAATTGTTAAGAACGCTCTACATATTTTGTTATATAACATTTAAAGGATTTTATCGAAAAAACCAAGCTTTTGTAAAAAACGCTCACTAGCTCAAACTTTGGTTTTTCAATAAAATTGTTTTGTTTTATTGTGGGCGTGTCAGTAGGCGAATTCAAAAAAAAATACGGAGCATAAAGGGCCCCTACAGAGTATATATTATTAATTTCAGCTTCCTAGCTCAAACTTTGGACTTTCAAAAAAAGTTTTTTTTTAAATTGTGGGCGTGTCAGTAGGCGGATTTTGAAAATATTTACACATGAGCATAAAGTGCCCATAGAGAGTATATATTATAAATTTCAGCTCCCTAGCTCAAACTTTGGTTTTTCAATAAAATTGTTTTATTTAATTGTGGGCATGTCAGTGGGCGGATTTTAAAAATTTTATCTCCCGAGCAGTTATATGAGTCATAGATCATTTCAGTTTTCTAGCTCAAAATTCGATTTTTTCGAAAAATTTGTTTTTTTTTTGAGTTTGTGGGCGTGTCTGTAGGCGGATTTAAAAAATTCGTAAACTTGATTATTTCGGGACCCTTAGAGAGTATATGGTTAAAATTTCAGCTCTCTAGGCCCAGTTTAAAGGCCTAATTTTTGCCGACAGATGCTGATCATAAATATATTAACTTTTAGGGGTCTACGGGCAATATTAAGGTACAACTATGCGTCAAAATTAATATACCCTTAGAATAGGGTATAATAAATAAATAAATAATAATAATATGAATCTATATATGTACATATATAAAAGAAAGTGTCCGAAGCGATGTAATCCCATCTCTATTTTTTTATACTTTGTTGGTAAGGTATTTTCTCAGTACGGGTTTTAAAAAAAAAATCAAAATTTCAAAATGTCTTTTTTTGACCACCCCGCGTGTTACGACAGGTTTTTGTTGCGATTTTTTTCAATTTTTTTTTTTTCATTTTGTATTTATTTATTTTGGCAACAACCAACAAAAGAATCAAATTTGAATGTAACATATCGTATCACAATTAAACTGTCAGATAGACACGCAACGTAACGCCATCTATTATCGATCAATGGAGAAGCCAATTTTGTTTCATGTGTGGTGGCGCTGTCCTCGTTGACTGTGCCATTTGATTCAGTTGCGCAGTTTCTTCATTCGTTGCTGTTTTAGCGTCCATATTGCACTTGTATACATAAATAAAAAACACATTAAGAGGAATATAAATCCAAAATTTTATGAGCCAAGACAAACTTTTTCTTCCGTTCACCCTCTGTCAACAATAACAAACCTACATTGTGTATTGCACCCAGGGTTGCCAAAAGTACTCCCATAGGAGTATTGTACTACTTTCAACACCTCCGTACTCCCGTACTCCTCCTTTCACATTCGTACTCCTATTTTTTTTAAAAACCTTAAATATCTTACACTTTCAACAAAGTGTAATGTCAACCTAAATAACTTTAATTCACTTAAAATTTAATGAAAATTTATCAGTACTTTTATTTCCAAACTGTCGTCAAAAAGGGAATTTCCCTCTTTCTTGTTTGCTTTTGTGTTTCGTTGGTTTCATCTTTCATGCAAATTTCATCTGTCAGTTCGGTATTTATTTTATTGTTACCTGAGATTGTATTTTCTTGGTCGTTTTTTTGTTTGAATTCCGTGAATTTATATGTACAGTTCGAAAACGATTGTTAAATTAATACTTGAAATATTGTAATTCTTGTTAGAATAATTCAAAGGCAACTTGTATTTTACATACACCCCTATCGTGGAATCCGTCGGGGGGAACGATCCGCTAATAGTGAACAATTTGCATCGTGTAATCCGCAGACGTGAACAATCCACATGTCGGTAACGTGAATGAAAATCACTGTATCGTGGAAAACGAACGGATCGAATCTAGTTTTTATTTAATTTCCATAAATTTAATTTTTACAAAACAAATGTGTTTGAAATGAGCTGTCACAATTGAATTTCCTAATCACCAATAGTGGTCGGTAATGGAGAGTATCCGACGGATCCCACGATAGCAATTTTCTGTTCACGTAAATCGAATAAGTGAAGTGAATCTCAGATCCGACGAATTCCACGATAGGGGTGATATTTAGTAAATTTGATTTCTTTGAGGCGGTAAAGGCAAAAAAGCTGTAAATGTGTTATGTGTTGCTGGAGGTTCTAACTAAGACAAATGAGTCTGCTGCTGTTCCTAAAAATTTAGCACCAAAACACCTGCTACAAGAGGCAACGATATTTTTTTTTTCAAATGCTGAAAAAGTATTTGCTGTTGAAGTTGATACACCGACCAAATCAAAATCGGTAAAGGCAAAAAAAAGTTCAAACAGCCAATGTCAATGTGTCTTCTGCTGCTGGTAAAAACCAAATGAGTTTGCTGCTGTTCTTGCAAATTCAGTTGCTGAATCCCCTGCCGAAAGATCCGACGAAGTTGAAATTTCTGATACTGTGAAGTTGATACACCTACCACATCTTCTTTAGAAATAGCAGAGTTTTGGTCAGAGATATTATTTAAGGCCAATCTCAATTCTGCCCTTTCTGTCAAAGGTTTTTGAACGTACTCTTCAAAAACAGATGAGCACGTATCTCAAAAATAACAAAATGCTTACTCCGAAATAATCTGGTTTTCGCGAAAAACACAGCTGTATTACGGTGATATACGACGGCGATGACGATATACGACAGGCATTAGATAAAAACAAAGTTACGTTTTTAGTGCTCCTTGATTTTTCTAAGGCATTTGACATGGTTGATCACACAATTTTATGTAAGAAGCTGATCCGACAACACAATTTTGTATCAGGTGCCGTAAAGCTGATTTTGTCTTATCTATCAAATAGAATGCAAGCAGTTCAGCTAAATGATAATCTGTCCGATTTTCTTCCAATTGTAAGTGGTGTTCCTCAATTCAATTCAATTTCAATTCAATTTATTTAATTTAAACATTGTACAAATAAGACTTAGTCTTTTATAGTACTTAAATTAGCAGATAATTTTTGACATTTATGAAAACTAAGACTAAAATTAATATAAACATTAGAAACTTAAAAATAGGAAGAGATAATTAGGAGAGAAGGGATAAGGAAGAGAAGATGGTGAAATAGAGAGTAGTACAAGAACAAGTAAGAAGATTTAAAGTGAGTATTAGTTGCTTTTTTATTCAAAGTATTTCATTACGGCATTTTTGAACTTAGCAGCCCCAATTATTTGTTTTGTTGTTGCCGGTAGCGAGTTCCAAAGCTTGGCGACATACACAAAGAAGAGACGCGAGGAGTTTAGATAGTTAGGGGAGGGCATTATAAGATTAAGTGTTCTAGTGGACAGACCAAATTGAATTTTTTCAAAAAGATACATGGGGGATCTGCTGTTAATAACTTTGTGCATGAATAGAAGACATCTAATATCGAGAAACTGCTGAAACGTACAACCAAGAACTAGTTTGTAATAGTGTGAAATGTGTTCATATCGACGTAGCCCATAAACGTACCTAATCAGATCATTAAACACGACAAGCAACTTGTGCTGGGAATGGGAATCAAGCTTGCAATAAGCTATGGTAGTATAATCTATAATAGGCATAAATAGCGTTTTTGTTAACCTAAGCTTAGTGTCAACTGGAGTAAAACTTGAGGATAACCTAAGTTTACGCAACCCAGCATATATTCGCCCAATAACGTAGTTGGTATGGTCGACGGCGGAAAGAGAGCGATTTAGCTTGAAACCAAGGTTGGTGACAGTATCTACAAATTTAAGTTGCTTATTATTTAAGAATACAGGCGGCAATTGATTGGTATCCCAATGTTTCTTAGAGATAAGAATAAGTTGGGATTTGTTAGGATTTAGATCGAGTCGATTGCATAATGACCAGTTGAATATTGCCGACAGATCTTCGTTTATTCTAACAATAAGATCCTCAACGAGCCCTATTGGCCGCGACAAGTAAATCTGAGCATCGTCAGCGTAGAGATGAATGTTCACATTCGAGCATACTTAAGGTAGGTCGTTCATGAAGATGCAAAAGAGTATAGGTCTCAAAACGGATCCCTGTGGCACTCCTGAAACCAATGACCTAAATCGTGAGGTTTTGCCATCATGAATAACCCTTTGCAAGCGATTTTCTAAATAGGCATTTATCAAATGCACAGATCTTTCACTAAATCCAAGATATAACCTGAGCTTTTGGCATAGTATCTTATGATCCACGCTGTCAAAGGCCTTGGAGAAATCAAGCAAACAAAGCACCGTTATATTGTCTTTATCATATGTGACCCTTATATCATCAAGAATTTTAATCATAGCCGACGCACAGCTATGATGTGCTCGAAAACCAGATTGAACAGGGGATAGCAGACAGTGTTGATTTAAGTAGCTTGAAATCTGGTGTGCAAGAATTTTCTCCGTTTATTTGAAGCTGTCTGCTGGGAAGATAGAAAGCTTTTCTTTTTCGTGTGAAAAAGATGGCTTGTGGTTTCCTAACATTCAGCTTAGTTTTCCATTTGTTATAATATTTTTCAAGTATTTCGATCTCATATTTTAGATTGGTAGTAATGTTGAGAGCAAATTCATGCGACGCAAATAACGCAGTGTCATCAGCAAAAATGGATGCTTCACATTGCGGAAGACTTAAAAAATCTGAAGTATACATATTGAATAGGGTTGGACCTAAGACTGAGCCTTCGGGCACACCAGAATCAAAAAGTAACATGTTAGAAACATCACAATTTACTTGCACTTGAAAACATCTACTGGATAAGAAACTCTGAACAATTTTACATAAATACAAAGGAAACTCGAAGTGTAACATTTTATATATTACATATTCCATTGTGCCATACAGAATCAAATGCTTTTTCAATATCTATCAATATCCATGCCCGTTGACTGACCACGTGAACGATGGTCTAAAACATGGTCACAAATTCTTTTTATCTGGTGTGAAGTGCTGTGAAAGCTTCGAAAACCGAATTGTACATCAGCAAAATATCTTTATCTGAAACAATGTATTGCTTACTAACGTTGCTTAGTAGGCTTATTGGCCTGTAACTTTCAGAGATATCTGGGGCTTTTCCAGCTTTAAGAACAGAAACAACCAACGCTTTTTTCCAACATTGAGTAAAGTATTGGCATTTGAAACATGCACTAATAACGAATGTTAGATATTTAATTCCAACCTGAGGAAGTTGTTTTAAGTATGCATTTTGAACTTTGTCTAGTCCTACTTTTCGTCATAAGGCCAATTTGGCTTTATGACACTTTCCATTGGTGCTGTTTTCAACAATTTGCCCTTGCACCTACTCCAAATCAAACAGTAACCCCAAGCAGGGGGGTTGCAGCGGGGCAGCATGCCCCCCCCCCCCATATGCATTGCACTGTTTATGGGATTAGTTGCGAAATCGCAAGGCGGTTCCATAAACAGTGCATTGCCTGACCCCATGCTGTCACCCTGCAACCTCCCTGCTTGGGGTCACTGCTCTATTTGGAGTAAGTGCGAGGTTCGGTTCTTGAATTATCATAAAATGTTGAGGGACCAAATTCGAAAATTTGGCTTTATGTCACTTTCTGGATTTGGCCTTATGACGCTTTGTGAAAGTGGCATAATAGCGGGAGTTTTTTGCGAGCCCCTAGACATAAAGGACTCGTACAGACTTCCCAATGAATGCAGCGTCTTTCAAGCTGAGATTGTCGCCATCGACAAGGCAGCAGAAACTATCTTCGCGAAGAATCTGGATCCTTCCACGATCACAATCTTCGTAGAAAGTCAGGCGGCTATCAAAGCACTAGACAGCGAAACTATAAAGTCAAAAACAGTCAGAAACTGCCAAAAATCCCTCAACAAAATAGGCGAACGACACAGGATCACTCTCTGCTGGGTCCCCGGTCATAGCGACATTGTTGGGAATGAAAAGGCAGACGAGCTAGCAAGAATCGGGTCAGAACTTGACGCAACACTTCACTTTCACAAAGCGACATAAGGCCAAATTTCGAAATTTGGGCTTATGACGTTTTCTTCAGCTACTAATGCATTAGAAGGAAGGTTAAATCTGTCGATTGTGTCCCCAACAAGTTCATTTGTTACAAACTCACCCAAATGTTGAGAGACCAGGTGATTTTTTGAAAAATTTGTGCCGAGTAAGTTTGCTTTCTCAACATCTGTAAAATATGTCTTTGAAGAATCCCTTAGAAATGGTATGGCGTCACATGTGTATGTCTATTACATGTATTAACGGCCCATAAATAAAATAAATACTAGGCATTTACGGCCCAAAACCTAGATTCTCCAACCATTTGCTTGTGCGAAGTGAAAGAGACCCACAATTTTAAGCCGAATCCGAACGGCAATTTGAGAAGCTTCTCTTGACAATTGATACTCTTGAATGTTTGTCAGACGTTGGCAAGAGGTGGGGCAGTCGAAAAACTTTTAGATGTTACTTGGCCCCGGGGGGATTTCAACCTGAGACCTTTAGATCAGTAGTCCAACACAGTAACCTCTGCGCCACTGCACCCATATAATTAAAAAAAGATCTTCCAAATATTGAGCTTTCTGTAGTGATTGAAGAACCTTTTGTTTGTGGTATTTTCTCAAAATGGGTGGCATTAGTGCGATGGTAGTGTATTTACTAACTTATTCGCATGTCGTGCGTTCGAATCCCGGCCAGGGCCATAATTTTTAATTGAATTCACATAAGTAGAGATCTCCCTTATCAATTTAGGCGCCACACGTGGAGAAAAAATACTACAAAAGCACCAAAACTTCTTTCCTATCCTTCTATTCTTTTGAATAGTAAGTAGCACCTAAAATCCTGCAATACAATACTTCATTGCTAGGTGCTGGTTACTGTTTAACAAAAAATGCGTGCGCTGTGTTCCCACACTATAAGGGTACTGTACACATACAGAAAAAACAAAGTTATAATATGAGATTACAGTCCATTCAAATGATAGCGTTATTCCCATGCTGCATGGCCATTTGAGATCGGCAAGATGGGTGCTGCGCTTGCTGACAGTTGACCAAAACGGATTCAGACAAACATTTCACAACGGTGCTTAGACATCTTTAAGCGCTATTTAAATGAATTTCTATGGCATTTCGTAACACTTGATTAATATTTTATACACCGCTACATGGCAGAAATGAAAGAACAATGAAAACAGTGGACTTCTTCAGACGAATAAGTCAAAAACAAAAGACTTTCTGGGATACTTACGACGTAATCTTTATTACTACTTGGAAAAGGAAAGAGCTATCACCCAACAGTACTATGCCAATTTATGAGTTAAATTTAATGCAGAACTGATCAAAAAACGGCCTCATTTGAGGAAAAAAAATGCTGTTTCATAACGACAATGCACCAGCTTTTTCGTCCGCATTAGCAACAGCAAAATTAGCTAAATTGCGCTATCAACTGCTTCCTCATCAACTCTATTCTCTACATTTGGCTCCCTGCGTATTTATCCTGTTTGCATATAAAGAAATGGGTCGGCAGAAAAACATTTTCATTATGCCTATTATGCAGAATTAAAAAAATCTTATTTTTTTGGAAAGGTTAAAGAAGTTGGAACATCGTTGGGAAAAGTGAATCGCCTTCAAAGGAGACTGAAAATAAATTCAATTTTAAGATAAAAACAAATTCTTTCATTTCAAAGTCACTGACTTATCGAATGGCCCTCGTACCAATAGCACCTGCACCACCAACCTTACTTTTATAAGATGTTTTTCCTGACTTCATGTGGCCACCCTCGACCAATTGCAACTAGGCCACCAACCTTACTGGTCTAAGACGTTTGCTATGACTATGACCGCTAACGCCTTGTTGCATTTGTGATGAAAGGGTTTTAAATAAAAGGTCTTCCGCCAAATCGAGGGTTAACGTGCAGGACTTTGGGAGCTTTAAACATCTTATTTCGATGTACTGGGGACCGGATTAGAGCTTCCTCTTCTGATTCCGTGCATTGTATGTTTTGTTTTGTTTCTGTTTGTTCCTTATACCCTATTATAGGGGTATATTAATTTTGACTCATAGTTTTTAACTTACCTTAATATTGCCCGTAGGCCCCTTAAATTGACTATGTATATTCGTGATCAGTGTCGATAGTAATGTCGATCTGGCCATGTCCGCCCGTCCGTCCGTCCGTTAAAAAAGGCCTTCAATCTCGAGCTAGAAAGCTGAAATTTAAACCTACTCTCTAGGGGCCTAAAATAATCAAGTGCAAGCATTTTTGAAACCCGCCCACAATTTCAAAAAAAAAACAACACATTTTATCGAAATAGTTGGATTTCGAGATAGAAAGCTGAAATCTTAAGGGTTCCAAAATGCTCGTGCGTTAAAATTTTTGAAATCCGCCCACTGACACGCCCGCAATTAAAAAACCGTTTTATCGAAAAATCAAAGTTTGAATTGGGAAGCTTAAAATCCGCCCACTGACACGCCCACGATTTTCAAAAAAACCGTAAATGAAAATCCTATTCTTCGCAAACTATGTACATAACGTCGTTTTGAACAATTCCTTTATACGAAGTTTTCTGCCATGCCCACTTTTAAGGGGCGTTTTTTTAAACAAAAACTTTGTTTTCCTAATGAAATTCTTTAAATGTTGTATAACATAATATGTAAAGTCTTCTAAACAATTCACCCATACTTAGACTTTTGCCACGACAACTTAATGAGGGATAGGAATAGGGTATCTAACAGTTCGCCCAAGCGGACTATAGCCTTTCCCTATGTTTTTTTGTTTGTTTTAGTTTATTGTTTTTTGGACCCCCGAGTAATGCGGGAAAAGTAGTCCACACCTGCAGCGCAGATAAAGAGCAACGATCTTACTCCCACCACCATGGTGAAGAGATTGGGTTCACTTTTCGGTTAGATACACCAGTGGACCTGTTGTTGCGAAAACCGTACTGCTGGCCATTAAGAAGTTTTCGGACCTTAAGATATTTCATAAGCTGACGGTTAATCAGCGTTTCCATAACCTTGAAAAGAATTGATGTATGTGCAATTGGTGGGTAGGAGGAGAGAGAAGAAGATTCGCCTCTTTTTGGGACAGGCGGGACAAATGTTGTTTTCCATCTTCTCGGATATAGGCTTAAAGAATGGGACAGGTAGAAAAGCTTTTGTACGCAGTTGTTTTTCCAGTGCGTAGAGATCACCTCTTCAGAACGATAGGGAAATGAAATGAATTCTTTCATGCATACGTCTATTGGGCTTCGAGGTCCAACGCGGCAGTATCATCACATTAATCTCCCTCCAGGGACTCGAGCAGCGGGTTGGGGTTCGAGTGCTATAGTCACCCCAACCTGCACTCCTGCCGAGAATAGAGAGACGGTGGATTGCGGCTCGATTGCATAATTCCAAGGTTAAATTTGGAAATCTGATGTTCGATTGCTATAGTAACTCCCGTTTGCTTTCCTCCCGCTGAGCAAGGGAGACCAGAACTGAGGTCCGATTGCATCATTCGCCTCTCTCTGCTTCTTTACCATTGTTCCGAGGTTGGTGTGAGTGCGACCTCCACTCTGCTCCCTGCAATTTAATCACTGCAGGTAATTAAGGGTTCACGGAAGGTCATCAGCCCCTCCATGTGGTATCACATTGGACCGATAAAACGGTCTAAGTGGGCCAGGGCTACAGGCAGTCACCTAACCTGTCAACTACGTTAAATCTTTGTTTTTTTTGTATTAACTTATTGATCATGTCCTAAGTGTCCAAATGTTTGGTTTGGACATAAGGCTTACAGACTTTATGACTATTTGGCGTTGTTCATTATAACCGTTTTTTCTAAATGGCGTTTAGGTTTAGCGTTATAGGTTCGCCTTACTGAGGAAAGCAATTGTAAAAAATCACATTGCATTTCAGTTACAGATGCAAAATCTAAATCTAATAGTGTTTTAAAACGGGCTTAATTAACTGACTGGAATAATTAGTTTTAAAATGTAATAATTACTTGGCAAATTTAACAGTCCGCGGCTGTGCTCACAAAAAATTACTTTTTATTCTTTCACAACGACCATCTTTTTTTTAAATTTTAAGCAATAAATACGACATTAAAAATATTCCTTAAAAATGCGTTAATTTTAAAGGTCTTTTTGCAAATGTTTTTTTTTTTAAATGAAAAAACCTCAATTCAAACATGCCATCTCTGTATTCAGCAATTGCTTCCTGACATAAATCTCTTCCTTTACCGAAATGAACCAACTCGTTTAAAGCGCATGTCATACATGTATAACAAATCACACCCCACAACCGACTCGCAAGCCACTAAATCAATTGAGAGAGCCGAAGAGAAATGAATTTTAATTGCTTATTCTTCGCTTATTATCCCAATGCAGTTTAACTTGCTCCCAGCTCAAGGAAAACATCACAAAATGATGTTGAGGATGGAAGGTTTCACAGTCGTTACAAATTTGGGGTGGGGCTGTATTTTGCTTGCTAAAAAATTCGCTCAATTCAAATGTATAGGCTTTGAAGATAACCTACGAAAGTTGAATGCGTCCTTAAAATTTGTATGCCTTTATCTTTTCACTCCGTGATTGAGTTTCACGCATTTAGGGGTTATAATATTCTAGTGCTGTTTAGTTTTGAATATTTAATAAATATCTGAGCAAAAATAGCGTCCTTAATGACATTTGAAAACACTTGTTCTGGAACACAAGCTCTTTGTTCCTATTATCACGATTCAAGTGGTCTACAGCTAAAGCCCACTTGTCCATAAATGGACAGTATGTACATAAGTAAGGTACCTCGATAACTGCTTGTACAATACTTAATTAAAAATCCTGGCACTCCACCCATTCAATGTATTCCGCAGCCAGGAAGACCAAGTAAACAAGGTATACATTCACACCCCTATTTCCAAAGTATGGTCCAACACTCTCGGTTCATTTATTTGAAGCATGCGACAACTCAAACGACGACGCATTGTATATTTTTCTAGGCCGATCATTGATCACCCTCCCCCTCTTGTTCGGGAAGTACACGCAACCAATATTCATCCACCCACTGGTCCACTACCAACAGGCATCAGCAACAGCAGAATGCCGCAAAAACCGGCTACGCACACTCTTTAAAACTTTCACACCCCCTTTAGTCACGTTGAAGGTGACTAACACTCAACCCTCTCCGTTCCATTGTTTTGTTATTATTATTCCGCGAGACTTGTTAAAACGCCGAGTCGACACAACCCCTCGTCAGTATACGCATACACACAACCACTTGTACATAACCAACCCAAACAAACCCTCCATAGGACTATATTTATCATAAAATCTGCTCTTAGGTGCTGAACTACCAGCGAGAGAACAATTCAGCGGAGTTTTCATTCTTGCAAAAGCGAAAAAAAATTAAGAAAACACCAGGAAAACCTAACAACCACCCTGCCAGTGTATAGAGATGTGAAGGGTTCACTGTCCCGGCGTCGTCATCATTGAGTTCGGTTTTACGGTGGATACACACGGTAGTAGATGTATATTTAAGTGTCGCGTCGCAAGCGGTAATTCTTTGCTGTGTTATTTATTTAAATAAATTCATAAAAGCAAATTCAAAGATATTGATAAATTTGGCAAAAAAGTGCTGCCAACTTTGAGAAGAAAAAAACATGTTTGAAATTCAATTTTAATTTGTTTAAAACTTTTTTTTTAAAGATTTCAATTCTCGAAAGAATTTTCAACGACCAAAATAGCAGAAGAAATAGAAATATCTCCAGCAACCAGGAAAAAATAGCGAAAAAGAAACGCCCCACCCATTCCAATTGGTAGTCGTAGATGCGGCAAGCTCTATTTGCTCCATCGTCAACATACGAAGGATTTGTGTTCCTTTTTTTCCTTTGCAATTTTCTTCTTCATTACAAAGGTGCAAAAAAGAAAAACAAGTGTTGCTAGTTTTTTGTCATTTTAAACAAAGTGAACCTCATTATCCTGCTGGAAGGTTCAGATAAAAATGAAAAGCAAGTTCTTAGAGAAGGCTACAGTGCAGCAAAGTGAGTGTTAATTTGATTTTGTGAAACAACTAAGAGTGACGAAGTGGCTATTTGTACCTCTGTATGTGTGTGTATATATATCGCAAGCAACATTAACGGCCAATAAAAAGAAACAAACAAAAAGGATTAATTTCGTTAAGTTGGAAAGAGAATAATTGATTTTTTTTCAAAGGTACGTATAGATAAACGTAAAATGATTGTAGGTTGTTAATAATGATCGATTGATCTTAAAACATGCGATATCATTGGCTTTTCTTTTTTGAGTTCCTTTCTCACTATCTACGACTTCCTTTGGTCGTCTGCTAAATGTTTAAAAGGGACGTAGGGCGCAGGGGAGAATATGGTAATAAGAACCCCATCTACATATAAACATATGTAATGTATTCAATCAATGATTAAGAACAACAAGAAGGAGGAAACAAAGAAGACAGAACGAGAGGGAAATGGGTTTCTTTGAAAAATTACATTCAAATGAATTAGATTAGATTTTATGTGGAGGAGGGTGCCGTGATAAAAGGAAGATTATGTAACAGCTAGGGCCGACACAACCAAGGCGTTTCCTTACTGTTTGTTTGTTTTTGTATGTTTATGGTTGTGTGTGTCGGTGACTTTGCGATTTTCATTTTACTTTTCAACATGGATAAATGGGGTTTACTGAGTCAAATGATTTCTAATTTAGTTTTGACAAACAATCAACTATCCGCCTTTGTTGGAAATTCCATCAAATTGTCTTGCCAAAGACAATAGTTTTGTTAGATACAATATTCAAATGTTTCTCATGGCCATCATCATCTGATTTTCAAAGGATGTACCTATTGGAAATTCCATCGAAACTTAAGAGGAGCGACTATTGAGTGTCTTCTTAAAAACATTTGCTAATACCTACCACATGCTGTTAAATTTATTTCTAAAGCAATCTTTTGAACCACATGATGCAACGGGCCAGTGGTAGTGTATTCACCTGTTGATCGGAAGGTCGAGCGTTCTTACCCCGAATTAGTCTATGAAACAAATAAAAAATCAACTTTTGATAATAAAAACCTACAAATGCCCCAACACATCTTTTCTATCTTGCCAACTTTCTTCAGAATATTAACACCTAAAGGTATGCAATGAAATTCGCCAGCAATAACATTCTGCTAGCTGTTAAGACAAAAACGAAAAACAAATTCCTGCGCTGTGTTTCTTGTACAGTAAGCTATGAGGGTACTGTAGCTTCCACAGAAAAGCCGAACTTTAGATGTGGTAAACTCTAAATTAGGCGCTTAAAGGGAGAAGGAGCTGCTTCAACCAAGTAACGCTCTCTTCTTCTTCCTTAACTTCGAGGTTATGATCAGGATTTAGGTTCACCGCATCCCAACTGGTCCTTCTGTGGCGTTAACTGATTTGACCTCAAGAAAAATGGCGCATGGACATAAATCCCGAAGACTTAAGTCCCGAATTAATTTTTCGGGACTTATGTCCCACTTAAGTGGGTTATAACTTATAAGTTCCGAAATCAATTCCCCTGGTGCTGGTGTTTTTGTTTTTGGGTGATCCAGTAGGGACCTGCCTTTTTTTTATGACACGTTCATGCTTCCATTATTGATGATTGTTTGATCGACCTTTTACGACACCAGTGATCTCCAGTCATGTCAACCCACGGAGTTGCATGCGCACTTGCGCGACACTTTCTTTTTTAAAGGAACTCCAAATTCCAGAGCACTCAGACTCGATAGCGGTCCATTATACTACCAGGCAGAAATCCTCTTTTTGGTGTAGAGGTTGGAGAATCAATAATTCGTTTCTTCTCTCTGTTAATGGGTGGCGTATATTGTGGTTCTCCATGGGGATTGAACCCGCACCGCATGGGTTACAAGCCTACACACTACCCTCTACACCGTCGCCACCACACGGAACAGCTTAGAGATTTTAAATGCTGCGGAGATATTTTTAGCCCGTCCCTGCAAGGGTATACCAACCAAGTTACGCTCTAACGCCAAGAAGATGCGTGTTTTCATAAGGGTTAAAATGTCGATGACCAGATTTCATTTTGAGCAACATTCAGAGTATTCTTTCGAAAACAAAATACTCAATTGCGTTTCCTTCGCATTGAATGTTACCAGATTGGCTTCTACCAAGAGATGAAGCTGCCCTGCTTTCTCATTAAATGTTCGACCTCCACCAAATGGTCCAACAATTTCAAGCTGAGACCAACAAAATGCGTCCACAGATTATACGAAAACTATAAACGTCCTAAGCTAACTCTAAACTCAACACTGGCGAAAATAAAGTCGATCATGAAACATGGGTTTGGTCGATAATAAGTGCGTTCAATTTACAAGGCAACTACGAGTCCCTATTATTTTACCCTTTCTAATTGATCGATTAACTCACGGGACCATAATTTGGCAAGTAATAGAGGGTTAACGTGTATTCCACTTACTGTTATCTTGCGAATTGAACGTGAATTGGAAAAGCTAAAGCTGAATTTGGAATGCTATCGAGGGTATTATAAAAATATTTGGGCGGATTACAATCCGCTTTGGCGTCGAACACCATGTCCCTAAGTAGGCCTGATATTGACTTGAATGTTTTGTCCATTTTGGCCTCCAAAAGTCTGAGTTGTTAGGAAGGAAACTGATAAATATTAATATAAAAAAACCCGTTTGTCAAACACGCCCCCAATAAGTGGGCATAAATCTTTGGCTTGGGGGTATTGTTGGTAAGAATGTTGTCTACATATTTTGTAATTATGTTAATTTTGACGCATAGTTTGTAACATACTTTAATATTGCCCGTAGACCCCTAAAAGTTACTATATTTATGATCAGCATCGATAGTAATGTCGATCTAGCCATGTCCGTCCGTCCGTCCGTCCGTCCGTCTGTAGCCAAAAATTAGGCCTTTAAACTGGGCCTAGAGAGCTGAAATTTTAACCATATACTCTCTAGGGTCCCGAAATAATCAAGTTTACGAATTTTTGAAATCCGCCCACAAAATAAAAAAAAACAAATTTTGGAAAAAATCGAATTTTGAGCTAGAAAGCTGAAATTTTTTAAATATGATCTATGACTCCTAAAACTGCTCGGGATAAAAAAATTTCAAAATCCGCCAACTGACACGCCCACAAATAAATAAAATATTTTTTTTATACCCTATTCTAAGGGTATAATAATTTTTGAAAATCCAAAGTTTCAGCTAGGGAGCTGAAATTTATAGTATATACTCTCTATGGGCCCTTTATGCTCATGTGTAAATATTTTCAAAATCCGCCCACTGACACGCCCACAATTATTTTTTTTTTTTTTTGAAAGTTCAAAGTTTGAGCTAGGGAGCTGAAATTTATAATATATACTCTCTAGGGGCCCTTTATTCTCATGTGTTAATTTTGTATACCCTATTCTAAGGGTATATTAATTTTGACGCATAGTTTGTAACATACCTTAATATTGCCCGTAGACCCCTAAAAGTTACTATATTTATGATCAGCATCGATAGTAATGTCGATCTAGCCATGTCCGTCCGTCTGTAGCCAAAAATTAGGCCTTTAAACTGGACCTAGAGAGCTGAAATTTTAACCATATACTATCTAGGGTCCCGAAATAATCAAGTTTACGAATTTTTGAAATCCGCCCACAGACACGCCCACAAACTCAAAAAAACAAAATTTTGGAAAAAATCGAATTTTGAGCTAGAAAGCTGAAATTTTGTATATATGATCTATGACTCCTAAAACTGCTCGGGATAAACAATTTTCAAAATCCGCCCACTGACACGCCCACAAATAAATAAAACAATTTTTTCCTACCCTATTCTAGGGTATATTAATTTTTGAAAATCCAAAGTTTGAGCTAGGGAGCTGAAATTTATAATATATACTCTCTATGGGCCCTTTATGCTCATGTTTAAATATTTTTAAAATCCGCCCACTGACACGCCCACAATTTTTTTTTTTTTTTTTTTGAAAATTCAAAGTTTGAGCTAGGGAACTGAAATTTATAATATATACTCTCTAGGGGCCCTTTATTCTCATGTGTTATTTTTTTTTTAAATCCGCCTACTGGCACGCCCACAATTAAATAAAACAATTTTATTGAAACACCTAAGTTTGAGCTAGGGAGCGTTTTTTTTGATAAAATCCCTTAAATGTTATATAACAAAATATGTAGAGCGTTCTTAACAATTCAACCATACTTAGACTTTTGTCACGCCCACTTATGAGAGATAGGAATAAGAATAGGGTATCAAACAGTTCGCCCAAGCGGACTGTAACCCGTCCCTATGTTTTTAAATCCGCCTACTGACACGCCCACAATTAAATAAAACAATTTTATTGAAACACCCAAGTTTGAGCTAGGGAGCGTTTTTTTTTTGATAAAATCCTTTAAATGTTATATAACAAAATATGTAGAGCGTTCTTAACAATTCAACCATACTTAGACTTTTGTCACGCCCACTTATGAGGGATAGGAATAAGAATAGGGTATCCAATAGTTCGCCTAAGCGGACTGTAGCCCGTCCCTATGTTTTTTTATATGTTTTAAAAAATTCTTAGACATATAAGCGGAAGTTTCACAGGACTATATGTATGAAGGAATGCTTAAAATGGACTTTGGCTACATACTTGGCGGGGAACACAATCTTCATTTCCATTCACTTTTGTGATTTTTTTTATAGTGGGCGGCAAATTCTAGAGAATATGTTGGCCGAACCGGACTTCCAAGAAAAACCGTAGGCTATAGCATCTCTCCTTTGAACATGACAGTCCAACTGAGCCGGTCGCGCCCCATTTTTTTCGAGATAGGTTCTTTGACGTGATGGCTTCCTCGGATCTTGGAACTTCTTATTCGATTAATCTTTGTTACTTCTGCTGTCATGCCAAGCATCTTCATCACCCCATCTGCTATTAATTTGCCCTCCTACTTTTTGTACGCTGTCCAACGTATGTGAGCGCCGGGCGCACAATTGCGGTGTAGAGCTTTCTTTTCAGCTAAGGGGACATTTTTCGACCATAGAAGATGGCGCAGTTTTCCCGCCACTTCATCCACCCTACGCTTACTTACTTTGCTTACTTAACGGGCTCCCGACTCGTAAACAGTCTCTGCCCGAGACACGCTCTGCGATCCTGGGCACGCTGCTTCCAGTTCTCCAGACCAAGCGCTCTGGTATGCATCCGCGATGGCTTAGTATTAAAAACGGAGGTTCGATTTTCCTTGCCTTCTCGAACCTGGGGGCTGGGAGTCGAAGATCCTCTTTGCTGGAGCATTATTTTCCATTTGCTCAATGTGGCCGAGCCAATGTAGTCGACGTGACCCCATTAGCAGGACGGATTTATTGAAGGTAGTGTTGACACTATTTTCTCCAGAACAAGATTGAAGAAGTCAGATGATAGCGCATCTCTTTGCCGAAATCCTGTACAAGTTTGGAATAATTTGGAAGAGCTACTTCCAAACTGCACATTACACGCCGTGTTTTCAAGTGTCACGCGACACAACTGGATCAGTTTTTGTCTTTTTCAGGATTTTCCTTAGTGTGAACATGTTGTCTATTGTCGATCTGCCGGGCCGGAGCCACACTGGTACGTCCCGATTAGTGTGTTGTAGAACGGCTTTAAACGTTCACACAGTACGTTTAGGGCAGGCTCCAGCCAAACAAGCGCCCTGTGCAAGATTTACAGAAAGCGCCCTATTCTGAGTTAGATTCTCCTTAAAGTTGCAATATAGCAACTTATGTGAGTTAATGTGCAAACAACCCAGCCATGGAATATCTTGAATCGCGAAAACTTCTTAATGACCGGCAGTATGGTTTTCGCAGCAACAGGTCCACTGGTGATTTGATGACATATCTAACCGAAAAGTGGAACCAATCTCTTCACCAAGGTGGTGAAAGTAAGATCGTTGCGCTTGATATTTCAAAAGCATTTGACAGAGTTTGGCACCAAGCTCTCTTGTCGAAAATGCGTGCATTTGGAATCGATGATACTCTTCTTCAATGGATTAGAAATTACCTTTCGGACCGTTCAATTCAAGTTGTTTTGGACGGCTTCAAGTCTGCAACTCACCAAATAAATGCTGGTGTCCCCCAAGGCTCTGTTCTGTCCCCGACTCTCTTTCTCATTTTTATAAATGATCGACTGTCTGTTACTTCTAATCCAATCCATTCCTTTGCTGATGACAGTACCCTCAGCTTCTCATATTCGTTTCTTGGGTCACGCCCCTCATCTTCGGGTGTGGAACTGGAACGGCAACGTATGTTAAGCTCATTAAATTCCGATCTTAACAGCATAACTCAGTGGGGTAAAACCAATAGGGTGGAATTTAATGCTTCCAAAACTCAATGCTGTCTCCTGTCATTAAAGCAAAACCCACACAAACTGCCATTATCTATGAATGGCACTTACATCGCTGAAACCGAAAGACTTTCCATTCTCGGTATGTGTGTTAATGACAAAATTCGTTGGAATGACCACATATTCGATGTCGCCAAGAACGCCGCGAAATGTCTAGGCTTCCTTAAGCGTTGTAAGAAATATTTCACCCCTTCTGATCTGGCTACAATTTATAAGGCGTTTATTCGCCCAAAACTCGAGTACAACGCTCATATCTGGTCTGGTGCACCAATAACTTATTTGGAGCTACTTGACAGGATCCAAAAACGTGCGATAAAACTCATTGGCGACCGAGACATCGCGAGATCGATTGACTCTCTTAGTCATCGTCGTAATGTCTCCTGCCTGTCGTTATTTTGTCGTTATTTCCACCATAAGTGCTCAAACGAAATAGCGAGTTGCATTCCTCCCCTTGAACATTTCAACCGCAATACCCGCCATGCAGGGAATGCTCATCAGTTCACCCTCAAGCCTGTGTTCGGACGTACAGTTGAAACTCGATTAACCGGGATGGTCGGGACCGAGCCCATCACGGATAATCGAAAATCCCGCATAATAGAACTTTTTTTTTTCTCAAATAAAATAAAACAGAAATTGATATTTTAATTTTTTATTTTTTATTTTTATTTAAAAAAAACGAAAACAAACATAAAATTAATTCATAAGACTTAATAATTCATTCAGTACATATTTTTGTTTGTACATACATTACAAAATCACAAGATTGATTATTAGGAACTTCAAGAAAAACTTTTTTAAAAAAGTTAAAAAAAATTGTTGCATTGTTGTTTGCCGTTGTGATTTTACTCGTTGTTTTTCTTTGAGTAAAGTTACGTTAATGCGGTGAACTTGCATTATATCCTGTTGTGCTATTCCAGGACAATTCGACTCTTCTAAAAAGCTCAAAAGTGTAGAACTTGCCTTAATCGCATCAACAATTGGAATTTTTGAAATTTCTACATCATCGGATTCATCAGTAAGGACTTCCGGCTCGTTGTCAAGAGGGTTATTTATCATCTCCATAATTTCGTTCTCTGATAAAACAGCAAATGGTGAAGCATTCGCATCTGAGTCCACCCAATTTCTTATTGCATTGACATCAAAATCCTCTGCGACTTCCATAATTGTTGAAACCTCGTCAATGGCATCTTGTTCTGAGGAAGTATAGAAATGTTGATGATGTAAAAACTATGCAAAACTTTTTGATTTCGATAAAACTTACCTTCTTCCTCATTTTCGGGACAGAGTAAATTGTGCCAAACATTTTTCAAAACCTCGGTGGTAACGAAATTCCAGGACTTAGAAACACCCCATAAAGCATTCTTGATGTTAAATGACTTAAAAAAGTTCATCCTGTTTTCTGAGCTTACTAGCTTTCGAATAATCTGTTTGCGATAATGGCACTTTAGGCTTCGAATCACGCCTTGGTCCATTGGCTGGATCAGAGAAGTCCAGTTTGGTGGAAAGTACCTCACTAGTATATTTGCGGCTTTAAAATCATTAACGTCTGGATGGGCTGGACAATTATCTAAGAGCAATACAATTTTGGAGTTCCTGTCAAGATGGTTTTTTTCCCAGTGCTCTTTAACTTTCGGGACAAAGTTTTTATTAAACCAATCAAGGAACAATTTTTGGGTTACACAAGCCCGCTTGTTGGCTTTGTAGATAACTGGAAGCTCTCCAGCATTTTTTAAAGCTCTTGGACGAGCGCTTTTGCCAATAACCATCAACTTGCATTTATGAGTTCCTGAAGCATTAGAACAAACCAGTGCACGATTCACTGCACGATTCACTTCCTTCGATTCCTTATATCCTTCAACTGAACGCTCGTCGTTGCTTGCCAAAGTATTTTGGAGCAAACATTTCCAAAAAAGGCTGGTTTCATCAGCATTGTAAATTTGCTCATTGCTTAAATTCTCTGTTTGAATGAGATCAGACAATTCTTCTACAAAAAGCGTAGCAGCTTCGTAGTCAGCAGATTCTTTTTCCCCTATCGCTTTCAATCCATGAATTCCATGGCGGTTTTTGAATTTTCCCAGCCATCCTTCAGAGTATACACAGTCAGAGGCTATGTTAAGATTTTCATGAAAAAATTTTGCTTTCTCCATTATCATTTGCCCTGAAATTGGAACTCCTCGAAATCGTTCCTGTCGAAACCATTCATACGTTGCTGCGTCCACTTTGGGATTTTCAGCTTTTTTGAGAGTTTTGCGCCTCTCCAATCCTGTTTGGGTGCCGATTTTATATCTTTTAGCCAACATTTTCACAGGCACACTATTTTTACAATGTTCATTAATCAAATCAACTTTTTCCTTAATTGACAAAACTTTACGCGATCTTTTATTTTCACTTAACAAAGAAGAAGCCATTATCACGACGCGTAACTTCAGATTTTCCAACCAAAACTGAACAAAATCCATACAAACATAAGAAACAAAATAAAACGCAACCCGAAGAATGTATTATCCCGTTACTCCTTCTTGCGTGTCTTTTAAATGCAATGCAACAGATACAAAATTCCGTTGGTTTTTAGATGTGAAAAAAACTTGTTCGGTCTTGTTCTCTTGTTACGGATAGTAGAGTTTATTACGGATAATAGAGTTTAAATAAAAAATTGTCTTTATTGTCGATAAAGAAAATGTTTTTGTTTTTTTTAGGGATAATAGAGTTTTTTACGGATATAAGACTTTTTTATGTTAAATATTTTCATCACGGTTAATAGAGCGTCCCGGTTAATCGAATCCCGGATAATCGAGTTTCAACTGTACAGTGAAGTTCAAAGAATCTTTCCTCAGCCGTACAACACGAATGTGGAATGCTCTTCCCCGCTCCATTTATCCTACACATTATAACCTACAGACATTCAAAACCAACGTGCATCGGCATCTCTCCTTTTCCTCTCACCCTAATTTCCTTAACGCCCGCGCTGTGTAGCTAATACATTATAAGGGTCCCAACAAATCCCTTTAGTGCGCGCTAATTATAAAAAAAAAAAAAAGGTGTGATGCATGTTGCTATTTTGGGCTTATTTGAACAAGTTTTTTTGTTTCAAATGCAAATGACAGTATCCGCGCAAGGTAAAATTAATTTTTCTTACTCCTAGCAATGTGCCCCGGAATTTGGCGGCCTGTGCATTTGCACATCTTGCACATATGGTTGGGCCGGCCCTGAGTACGTTGGATAGGTTCTTATATCGATCATATAGCAGCGATATACCTCGATAGTTCTTGCAAGACATGGGATCTCCTTTTTCGAAGATGGGACATACCCTACGCTTACGTGATTCTTAATGTTGTCATTCATCATTTTCCTCGCTATTGAACATAGATCCCAGATGTATGAACTTTTTGCACTTGGGAATCATTCCTCCATTCATATAAATGTCTGGAATAGGTCGGGTGGATCAGAGAAGGGACAGTAAAAGTGTTTTCTTTGGGCTAATACGATACCCATACCCCTCCAAAACTTCCACACATAGGTACATTAAGTGCTCGTTGCAGGGACGTTTGATCATTGGTAATGATGGCTCCATCGCAAGTAAAGAATAACTGATGCACTTTGGACTTAGTCACTTTTCCTTCAAGCTGATAATCAAATACTGTGATAAATATGAAGGGACCTAAGACGCTTCCCTGGTGTACACCGACTTTGATTGCGAACTCCTAGGTGACGCAAACGGGGCATACTACTCTTATCTTTACTCCCTCATACATGGCCTCGATCTTCTGTATGTAGGTTTCTGGAACTCCTCGCTGTCGTAACGCCACCCAAAACAGATCCCTTGGTTGTCTATCAAATGCCTTTTCAAAATCAACCAACACCAACACGGCGTTTGATTTACCTGCAACAAACCTGCACTGGTCTTAAGATAGCCGTATTATTTTCCGTATTCTGCTATCTAATACCCGCTCAACGATCTTCATGGTGCGGGACATCAGCTTGATTGAATGGTAATTGTCACAGTCTCGCGTATCGCCTCTTCTTTTTTACAAGGGTAGAAGAAAAATTTCACTTCACTTTCTAGGCATTGTTGCCAGAGAAAAGAACAAGAACATCAGCATCAGCATTATGAGGGTGACAAATAAAATGGGTAGGTCACACCTATCGGGGCGAAGACAGCTGCATTGGAGTGTTCCGCAATGCAGGACTCCGAAAATGATGGCGCGTGTATTGTGTACATAAAAAAAATAAGATGTCGGTTTTTCACTAGTTGGTATTTTATAGATTCGAGATTTCAGACATTTTGAAATTAAAATTATCCGAGTATTCCAGTTACTGCCTTGAGCTCCGAAAATGTCATTTGTTTTGCTTTTCAAGCAGTTAGAGCTTCTAATCATGGCGTCTAAAATTGCGCAGTAAATTCTTTACTCCCCGCATTTTTGTCTTCTACAGACACAACAGTCCTTTCTGTAGACAGGTCCACGTTCCATCATGGACAAGTAGTCATTTGACAATCAAACGGTGCTTCCGCAAGAATATTACTCAATATAATGGAATTCGCAGGTGCAGTCAGAGCTTCAGCCACCCGCCTAGCTAGCGACTAATGCTTCCCAACGAGCATTCCTTACATCATGTTCTCACACACGTGACGATAAAGCGAAAACACGTCATTCCAAATCAATTCCGATGCCATGCTGGCAGGTAGTTGCATACCAAATGCATCCTCAACTAATCTGAAATTCATAAAGAGTGAGAAATACGCTCAAAAGACAAGGATCATATTTTTCGAACTACCAATTGGACTGCTGTTATAGCAGCTCCTCTGTCCATGTATGTCTTAATCGGGTTTCCTAAAGTTGAATAGTGTATGAGCCTATTTCTATTGAGCTCCTCTCTATCTATTATCTCTCTCTCTCTCTCTGTCTGTAGCTGTTCTGAGGAGCATTATAAATGTCTGCACGTCAATTGACCATAAAGTTTCTGTGTGCGCGCGGACTTTTATCGGTTTCGAAGTAATTTCACGCAGAGTTGCAAGTTTCAAGAGTGTGACAGGGACTGCAATTGGTTGTTTAGGTTTTCTTTATTTCCTGATTCTCATATATGAAAATTTATTGAGAGGATGGGTATAGGTATAAGAGTGTGTTGCGTACGCTCAACTTAACCCGGGATGACAGCTATTTTTATGGGTTTCCATTACATCGAATTTACATGGAATTGAATGCAGTTAAGTAAGCTGGCGCACAAGATTGAACGAAACGAACAGATGAAACTATATGCCTGCCTTGGCCCCATCTGCTGTTGGTACACTTTGGATCTGGGAATAATTAGCGTGGCTGTTGTGGAAGGTTATTAATCTATTGAGATTCAATGTGCGTGAAGTGGTTTCATAAAGTCGGATGACGGCACATGGATTTATGGACGTGGATCATTATTTCTGTAGGAAGAAATTCTTTCGAGGTTAGAGTTTTGTGATCTAGAATTTAGCCCAGGCCCTACCCAGATTCTATGGAATTGATGGCTCGCAGTAATGAAGATGTTAAAGTATTTTTTCAAGGAAGGAGGGAATGACCTGATACGTTCAGTCATTTATCAGTGATTTATTTCTTCCATCATTTGAAAGTAACATTCTTTTTTGAGAAAAAAAAGAGTTGATGCCCAGCTCTATTAAATGACGTGGAAATGTCAAGCCGGACTATCTTACTTTCACCAGTAAGTAAAGTGTTAAAGCGTTGATCCTCTGTGCATGAGTGATTCCGTGATTGAGTATGCACATTGTATACACAATAATCGAACCATTACAAGATCCGCTCGTACACGAAGGACGCGATTCGTCGCTAATTGGAAACATTTCTTGAATCATATTGTGCCATAGCTTACGATTTATTGCGTTTCTTAAACCTTATGAAGGGCTCAAAAGATTCGCTTTGTAACAGCATTGCATGGACTAGCTCGTTCCTCGTCAATAACAGATTTCATTCACAATGGAAGTCCTCAAGGAACAATATACGAACACATCTCATATCCACCACCCCTTGGTACGGATAATGTTGTGTTATTCAAATAAACAATTTCGATCAATCAACTATTCTGTTACCACCACCAAGAGGGCATTTCGTTCGCCCTGCCTTTATTTTATCACCCCGGACGCACACATCCAGCTCCAACATCCGGGGCCCACTTGGCAAGCACCCTGTCATTTTTTATAGCCACATGCATGTCACTCTTCGAGCAATTCTGCCATATTTCTACAAGAAGTAATTTTCCTATCATATATTTACATAACGATTAAGGATACTCGTGGACTGGCGCTTGAACTCTTTTCACCCTTGTTTTTTTTTGTTGAAATCTACTCTTCATAAATACCACTCCTAACCCTAGAAGCAAAAAGGGTTTGACGCAAAGAACGAGTTAAAACAACTGGGCCAGCAGACTCCTACACTCAATTGCAGGATAGAATCCCACGATACTATCCCAAGGAACTACTCTAGTTTTATTTTTTCTCGGTTTTTGGTGGGCTTTGCACTGCTGCGGGAATGGTAAATATAATACAAATTTCCCCCCGAGGGAATGACATAGTTTTTGTTTTGTTCCACCCAGAGCAAGAGCAACGCTAAAATAAAGTTCAGCGTTGATTAAAAAAAGAGATTTCAGTATTTTTTAATTTTAAAACACTCTTTGATGGACAGAGGATTATGCACTGTTTCGTATGCCATGGAAGTAGTAAGTAGTTCCATAATTACTTGCTCTTTTTTTGCTGAATTTTTGAATGGGAGTAGAATGGTGGAAAAAGCTGATTTTTAGTTGGGAAACCCCTATAAGCCCGCATATGAAAAGCCCGCGTAACAAAAGCCCGCACGCCAAATTATGAAAAAGCCCGCAGCACAAAAGCCCGCATGCCATAAGCCCGCACAATTTATTTTCAGATTTAGCCCGCATATGATGCGGGCTTATTGTTTTGTTATTCACCTCATCACTTCAATTTTAAAATTTTTAAAGCCAATCAAATCGCTTGAAAGAAACATTTGTTCCGAGTAATATGGAGGGGGATGTAGTTATTCACCACACTCACCTCTTCCCCTCTTTTTTTTTGAAAACAAGTAAAATCTCTTAAAAAATTTTTGTTCGTCCTAAAAAGAACCGATTTATTTACCAAATCCACCTCTACCCCTCATTTCCCCTCCTAAATTGAAATTGGTCAATATCTCTCATTGAATATTTAGTCGTCCTAAAAAGAACGATTTTGGTTCATAGAACCACCAATACACAAAATCACTTCACTTTCACTGGATTGGGAGCAACCGCACTGCTCCAGGCATCGACGAAGAATGCGACAATTCAGAAAAATACCACTTCTTATATACACTTTGTCGAAGACATTTCGAATTGAAAATATTTTTGACAACCAATCAAAACTCTTGCAGGATATATTTTACACAACTTCCCTCTCCGTGATTCTCATGATTTCTTGCATCTTACAGATGGATTTCTGTGTGAATTCAATGGATTTTAAATGTACATTACTTCTATTTTAACACGCAATTGTTTAGGAAATAACCATAGCCCAAGTGCGGATAGTACATGTGTTGAATAGATGCTCTTACCATTGAAAAATAATAGCATTCCTCCCAATAAAAGAGAAAAAAGTTCATAAAATGGAAAGAATTTGTATACATTTGATTAAAGCAGACCGCAAATCATGCGAGTAAATGGAGTTCATATTTGGAATTATTCGCTTATTTAGTGGAAAAACCAGTTTAAATCCTAAGATTCCGCGAGCGGGCTACATAGACCCGACATGATGCGCATAAATTCGCCTTATCTTTTCAATTCGGCGCTTATTTGCTTGTGTTTATGGCGCCTGCCAGACAACCAGCATATACCCTTAGCGGAGCAACGGAGTTGCGTGAGCGTGCTAAACCCTGCGGAAAGATAGTTGAAACCCTTATATCCCGCGAAGCGGGCCACTCACAACAAAAATGATGCGAGTTAAATGGCATTATCTATGAAATTTGACGCTTATTTGTAAATGTTTATGGCGCCTGCCAGACAATAAGCATATACCCTTAGCGGAGCAACGAAGTTGCGTGAGCGTGCTAAACCCTGCGGAAAGATAGTTTAAATCTTTAGATCCCGCGAAGCGGGCCACCCACAACGAAAATGATGCGAGTTAAATGGCATTATCTATGAAATTTGACGCTTATTTGTAAGTGTTTATGGCGCCTGCCAGACAATAAGCATATACCCTTAGCGGAGCAACGAAGTTGCGTGAGCGTGCTAAACCCTGCGGAGAGATAGTTTAAATCCTAAGAACCCGCGAAGCGGGCCACCTAGGCAAAAATGATTACTAAAAGGATTTCCTTCTTCATTATTTTCAGAGTTTCGAATAGAAAAAAAGGATGAAAAAATGTAAAAAAAAAGAAACAAAAAAAGTGTATTTAAACAATGCAAATAAGCGCCGAATTGAAAAAAATAAGGCGAATTTATGCGCATCATGTCGGGTCTATGTAGCCCGCTCGCGGAATCTTAGGATTTAAACTGGTTTTTCCACTAAATAAACGAATAATTCCAAATATGAACTCCTTTTACTGGCATGATTTGCGGTCTGCTTTAATCAAATGTATACAAATTCTTTCCATTTTATGAACTTTTTTCTCTTTTATTGGGAGGAATGCTATTATTTTTCAATGGTAAGAGCATCTATTCAACACATGTACTATCCGCACTTGGGCTATGGTTATTTCCTAAACAATTGCGTGTTAAAATAGAAGTAATGTACATTTAAAATCCATTGAATTCACACAGAAATCCATCTGTAAGATGCAAGAAATCATGAGAATCACGGAGAGGGAAGTTGTGTAAAATATATCCTGCAAGAGTTTTGATTGGTTGTCAAAAATATTTTCAATTCGAAATGTCTTCGACAAAGTGTATATAAGAAGTGGTATTTTTCTGAATTGTCGCATTCTTCGTCGATGCCTGGAGCAGTGCGGTTGCTCCCAATCCAGTGAAAGTGAAGTGATTTTGTGTATTGGTGGTTCTATGAACCAAAATCGTTCTTTTTAGGGAGACTAAATATTCAATGAGAGATATTGACCAATTTCAATTTAGGAGGGGAAATGAGGGGTAGAGGTGGATATGGTAAATAAATCGGTTCTTTTTAGGACGAGCAAATATTTTTTAAGAGATTTTACACGTTTTCAAAAAAAAAAGAGGGGAAGAGGTGAGTGTGGTGAATAACTACTTCACGCCATTTTCGAAGCCACAAAATATTTTCTATAAGAGTTTTGATTGGTTTACTTCAATTTCCAAAATGTTAGATACTCGATCTTGTGAGAATCACAGAAAAGAGTTTTCTTAAGGGGAACTTCATATTTCCCCATGACATGCGGGCTTTTGTGGTGCGGGCTTTTGTGGTGCGGGCTTTTGTGATGCGGGCTTTTGGGATGCGGGCTTTTGATATGCGGGCATTCGTGTGCGGGCATTCGTGTGCGGGCTTTTGATATGCGGGCAAACGGACCCAACCCTTTTTAGTTCATTATGACGTCAAAGTAGGTTAGTTGAGAAAATGGTGCTTCATTTCGTTGGGGAAACAAATTATAGACAACCCAGTTGAGTGAAATGTGGTTATGTGTATGAAGGACGTTATTGTACAATTGTACGAACAAAGGGAAATCATTTGAATCAAACCCATTTTGTGCAATGAGACGAGCCTAGTTTTATGCAACACAAAATTTGCATTAATTTCTGCGGCAGTGCGGATTGGTTAATATTTTATTGCTTTATTGGCAGAATCCCCAATAACAGCGTTCTGCACTTAATTCTCTTCACCATTTTTCGGGGACAGCGTAACCACTTCAGAAAAAAAATGTATGTGGAATTGATGTAAAATTGGAAGTAGATTGAAGAAATGTGAAGAAGATTCAAAAAATAGAGTTTGGATGACGTTTACATTTTTTTTTATAATGGACTGGTGCTCAAGGAACTTTGAATAGGTACCCTTAAGATTTAAAAAATACAGCACGGGAAGGGGAAACGGCGGAGAAGACGACAGGTACTGGTGCACATTAGCCTTAAACAAAGAGTTGTGCGTTAAAGTGGCGAGGAAAAACAGAGACATGTAAATGGTGCGGCTTATAAAAGATTCTATTTTTTTAACAGTACGTTCTCCGCAAAAACGCTCTCAACAAGCTAAAGAGATGAGGCTAATCGTTGTGGCTTGGGTATCAACCCCCACAAAACCGAACTTGTCCTCTTCTCCAGGAAATACAAAATTCCGCATATTGAACCACCCTATATTGGTGGTATAAGCTTAGTATTTTCCGACGAAGCTAAGTTCTTGGGTCTTATCTTGGATAGGAAGTTAAGCTGGAAACCCAACATACAAGAAAGAGTCAAAAAGCCACAGTAGCACTTTTCTCTTGCAAAAAAGCCATTGGCAACAAGTGGGGTCTACAACTCCGCATCACTCATTGGGTATATGTATCGGTCGTAAGACCGATTCTTACATACGGGCTTGTTGTCTGGCGGTCTGCCCTAGATAAAGCTATAAACTGTGATAAGCTGGGCAAAGTCCAACGCACAGCATGTATGTGCATAAGCGGACCACTCCGAACTATCCCCTCCGGAGCACTAGATATTTTGCTACATCTGTTACCCCTCGACATTTTTAGCAGGCAAACAGCGGCCTTTTCTGCTGTCCTCCTTAAAGCTACCACGCAGTGGGTTAACAATAACATTGTCCACTCCACCATTCTGGACTCATTTAAGTCTCTACCAGGAAACATAGACTACACCATACCCCAATTACTCGGAAAGAACTTTCAAGTCACTATTCCTTCCAGATCATTCTGGGATGACGCTGAATTCGCGTAAGATAAATCGACCCACTTCTACACTGCTGCATCAAAAACTAGTGAAGGGGTTTGTGGTGACCTTTTCTCCGAAAGGCAAAATCTTAGTCGCTCTTTCCGTCTTCCTTTTTTTTTTTTTTTTTTTTTTTTTTTTTTTTTATAATTTGCGCTAAAGGGATTGCCTATTTTTGGGTGCTACTTACATACTAAAAGAATAGAAGGATAGGAAAGAAGTTTGGTGCGATGGGATTTTCTGTTCTCAACAGGCGGCGCCTAAATTGCTTTAGGGAGATCAGTTTTTGTTGAGTGTATTCAATTTTTAAAAATCATGGCCCTGGTCGGGATTCGAACGCACGACCTGCCAATCACTTAGTGAATACACTACCATCGCATCATTGCCACCTGCAATTCCTAATCATTGTACCGTATTCCAGGCGGAAATTATGGCGATAAAAGAAGTCCTGACGTGGTTGAAGAGAAATGTGATATCCGCAAAGGACATCCGTATCTTCTCGGACAGTTAAGTCGAGATCAAGTCCGTGGATTCAGTCTCTTTAAATTGCATCGCAGCCCTTGACTGCCGTTCATCGCTTAAGGAGATGGCGGAGCAGTTTAACATTCACCCCGGTTGGGTGCCGGGGCATAAAGACATTCCAGGAAACTGTAGGGCTGATGAACTCGCCAAAAAGGGAACCAAACTACCTCTTTTACCTGAAAAGGGTTCTTTTGGTATACCAATCGCTACTTGCAAACTTGTATTCAAGCCATCTGCAATCGAGAGAACAAACCTTGGGTGGACAAGTGGTAATACGTGTCTAGCGACTAATTACATCTGACAAAAGCAGTACCTGCAACAATGGACCTAACATTGGTCTAAGTGTTTCGGCCTTAGGCTGACAGCCACTATAACCTAACCTAACCCAACAGTACGTTCGAACAATGTCTCAAGGGTAAACTGATGAGCATGCGATGAAGAACCGATATTGCGGGAGAAGTTTTTAATGGGCGGAACTGGCTATTTTATCACAGCACTGATGATGGAACAAGCATTGCAAAATTAATTATTTTTTCTACTACACATAACTACACTTTAAAAACTCCGTTTTTGTATACATTTACATTGCAATAACAAAAACAACCTGTGCATGTATGTAAAAGGATAACAAGTAATCCATTAAGACCGTCTATTTGAAATTTGAAACAAAAAAAACGCTGTGTTTATTAAAACATCAAAAGTTCTGATGTTTTTATTCAAATAAAGATTGTTGACGTGGCCGTTATGTATGGAACACAATATGCGATGAATGACCGCCTCGTGACTGATGGCACCCGTTTTCCTGTTGACGAAATTTTCTACGACATTTTGGCATAGTGCCGGAGTAATTTCAGGTACACCCTATATATTTATATGCTGATTTAATTTTGTTATTGCAGGTAAATTATAAGTATACTATATCCAGTTGCACTCCACCCCTAGAACATTTCAATCACAATACTGTGCAACAGTGTTGCCGGAGAGAAATATTATAAGGTAGTACTGCAGCCAAAAATGGGGAGTATTTTTAAAAAATAGTAGTACAAACAATTTTTAGTCTTCAAAAATAAGTGTTACACAATTTTTTTTTGCAACTTTATTTAAAAATAATACATTGAATTGCATCTCCAAACTGTTCCTTTTTTTATCTTTAATGAGAAACAGTTGTGAAAAAACTCGTTGTGCCGCTGCGCTGCTGTGCGGACTGATCCCTTGTCAGAGGGAAATATGTTTGGTTTTTGCCAGCAACAGAAGAGAGAAGACACATTGACATTGGCTAGTGGAACTTTTTTTGCCTTTAACGATTTTGATTTGGTCGGTGTATCAACTTTAACAGCAAATACTTTTTCAGCATTTGAAAACTCAATATCGTTGGCTCTTGTTGCAGGTGATTTTGGTGCTAAATTATTAGGAACGGCAGCAGACTCATTTGTTTTAGAACCTGGAGCTACAGAAGACACATTTACAACTTTTTTGACTTTACCGCCTCATAGGAAATTAATTTACTAAATATGTAAAATACAAGTTTAATTTGCATTATTCTAACAAGTATTACAATATTTCAAATATTAATTATCAAATATTAAATATAATATTATTAATTTATCAATCGTTTTCATTTTATTGAACTATACATAAAAATTCACGGAGTTCAAACAAAAAAAACGACCAACAAAATACAATCTGAGGTAACAATAAAATGATTCGAACTGACAGATGAAAATTGCATGAAAGATGAAACCAACGAAACACAAAAACAAACAAGAGGGAAATTCCCTTTTTTAACAACAGTTTTTCATTTAAGTTTAAGTGAATTAAATTTATTTAGGTTAACATTACATTTTGCTGCAAGTGTAAGATATTTTAGGTCTTTAAAAAAATAGGAGTACGAATGTGAAAGGAGTAGTACGGGAGTACGGAGGTGTTGAAAGTAGTACAATACTCCTATGAGAGTACTTTCGGCAACACTGCTGTGCAAGGAATGAGTTTACCCCTAAGCCTGTATTCGGACGTACAGTGAAATACAAGGAATCTTTCCTTAGCCCTACAACAGGAATGTGGAATGCTCTTCCCCGCTCCATTTTTCCTACACATTATAATCTACAAGGTGGCGCAAAAGTTGTCACCCGATGTTCTTTCGCTGTAATTTTTTTTATGAATGAAAAACTTTGGTTCTGCTTTTGGATTATGTTAATTGGTGTCTTAAGTTTTTTCTGTATCAGTTAACTTCACAAATATCAAAGTAGAATTTACATTTGCCGCCATTTGCAAAAATTATGCTTCTTCCGATAGGAAGATGACTTTTGCGCCACCTTGTACAAACATTCAAAACCAACATGCATCGGCATCTCTCCCTATCTTCTAACCCTTAACGCAGTTTTTATTATCAATTGTTTGATTGTTAAAATTAATAATTTATATTCAGCAGCTAAAACAACTAAGATAAAGTCTATCTCGCGCCATTTGGGCGGGAGGGGCGATTTTCAACAAGAAAACACTTCAAATGAAAAAAGAAATATTTAAAAATAACTAATAATAATAAAGTAATACTTACAATTAAGTATTGCTAATTTTTTTAAAGATAAAAGTCGGTTCTATCATCTTGTTCACTGATCAAGTGATTTCCATGAATGGTTTTTAAAAAAAAACTTATTTCAAACTCAAATTTTCTTTAAATCCAGATTCCTTAAATGCAAAAGAAACTTGCATACACCCAATATCACTGTTTATACGCCGTACCGTAATGCTTGCATTCTAGGTAACGCCAAATAACTTACTGTTCTCTACTTATTAGAAGGCTATTATTATTTATTCATTGATTTTTTTATTTTCTCGAAAACTAGTAGGCTTAAAACCATCTAGTTTTCAGTATTCGATTAAAAACTAATAACAGGAAAAAAATAGTAAAAAACATAGGGACTGGCTACAGTCCGCTTGGGCGAACTGTTGGATACCCTATTCTTATTCCTATCCCTCATAAGTGGGCGTGACAAAAGTCTAAGTATGATTGAATTGTTAAGAACGCTCTACATATTTTGTTATATAATATTTAAAGGATTTTATCGAAAAAAGGCAGCTTTTGTAAAAAAACGCTCCCTAGCTCAAACTTTGGATTTTCAATTTTTTTTAATTTTTTTTGAATTGTGGGCGTGTCAGTAGGCGGATTTTAAAAATATTTACACGTGAGCATAAAGGGCCCCTAGAGAGTATATATTATAAAATTCAGCTACCTAGCTCAAACTTTGGTTTTTCAAAAAAAAAGATTTTTTTAAATTGTGGGCGTGTCAGTAGGCGGATTGTGAAAATATTTACACATGAGCATAAAGGGCCCCTAGAGAGTATATATTATAAATTTCAGCTCCCTAGCTCAAACTTTTGTTTTTCGATAAAATTGTTTTATTTAATTGTGGGCGTGTCAGTGGGCGGATTTTGAAAATATTATCTCCTGAGCAATTTTAGGAGTCATAGATTATATATAAAAATTTCAACTTTCTAGCTCCAAATTCGATTTTTTCCAAAATTTTGTTTTTTTTTGAGTTTGTGGGCGTGTCTGTGGGCGGATTTCAAAAATTCGTAAACTCGATTATTTCGGGACCCTAGAGAGTATATTGTTAAAATTTCAGCTCACTAGGACCAGTTTAAAGGCCTAATTGTTGCCGACAGACGAACATTTCTAGATCGACATTACTATCGATGCTGATTATAAATACAGTAACTTTTAGGGGTCTACGGGCAATATTAAGGTATGTTACAAACTATGCGTCAAAATTAATATACTCTTAGAATAGGGTATACAAATTTAGTATGTAGTCTCACAATTTGGAATAAAGGTAATATAAACTTGTTTTTTTCATTTTTTTCCGAAATTTTTAATTTGAGTTTATTTTTTTCAAAAACTATAAATGGAAATCACTTGATTTAAAAACAATATGATAGAACCGACTTTTAGCTTTAAAAAAATGCGCAATACTTAATTGTAAGTATTACCGTTATTTTTAAATATTTTTTTTCCATTTGAGGTGTGTTTTTTAGAAAGTCGAACCCTCCGCCCAAATGGGGCGAGATAGACCTCCCTCCAATAATAAAAAATGCTTGTATCTAACTGTTCTACACAAAACCGTTATTTTTTCTTGTCGCCTGAGTTGTCGTACTCTTGCCCTTTTCTTTAAGACCTTTGTATAAGAATTGCTGTATAATATACAATATTATTTATTGTAATATATAAAATTATAAGTTGTTAAATAGAAATTGAAATGAAATTGAAAATTCACAATTCACAATATTTGTAATATTATATTGTACAGGGTATTAAAAAATGCCTTTAGTGCGAGTACATTATATAAAAAAAATAAGTAAACAATAGGTTTGTATATATGTTTTAAAGAAATCACCTATATTATTGCTTTAAGGGTCCATTATATTAGGTGAGTGGAATGGCTGAAACAGATGTGCAGGAAGACCCGTGTAGTAAGATGATTGTGTGTGCAAAATGGCACATTGATTAGTGCCTGTCAATTCTTGCTGTATGGCGTCTCTATATCTAATTTTACTGCACCATAAGTAATAAAACAGCAAAATTTGTGCTCATTCAATAGAAATAAGATCCTAATTTAAGAAAAAGTAGGATAGGAGATTAGTATAAAAGTTATGTAAATAGTATTTAAGAAATGGTATTCGGAGACTACTATGTATGTATTTGAAAACTCAAAATCGGCAGTATTGCCCTGTTTCTATTATTTCTCCAAGTTGCGACGTGCAAGCGCCTGTATAGTCAGCGTAGTACGCTAAGACACCACAAGTAGGCAATAAATACTACACAGCAGTGATGTTGTCGTTTTTTATTCTATACACTATGATGCTGACAATAGCATCGTTAATGCCGTCTGTGTCCTCAATAACGTTAATTGCGATGTCAATTTCATTTCAAAAATCGTGAAAAACAGCTGTTGGTAACTATATATGTAGTACTATAGTCGGATATTAATCTGTTCATCATCAAGTTGGGCTCATGTTCATTACTCTACAGAAATCTTTTTGCATTTGAAAGATCAAATAAACTTTTGAACATTTAATATTCACGGTGCGACATAAGGCCAAATTTCGAGATTTGCTTATGACGCTTGGGGTTATGTCACGGCACCATATTCACTCGGAATTAAAGACGACCTTACCGTAAAAGAAGAAAAGGATTTTGAATAATTTTAAATTTCAATCGTCTTAATTTTCTTAAAACTTTTATGTAGTGCCATAATTACTGATTGAACTATTGTCGAAATGTCGCGTCGATTATCGCTTAGTCTACATGGTGTGTTCTACTTGGCACAACACTGTACACCGGTGTACACTCTTTTGATGGGGAAAACTGGGTTTACATGTTGGTGGGCAAAATATTTTCATTTAATTTTTTAGGGTTTAATGTTAACCGCTTAAAAATTGAAAAATTGCAGCGAATTGAGGTAGGGGTTCTAAAGCGTAGTAAATTGTGAAGAATTTCTTAGTAGTGCGAAGTTGGGAGCATTGAAAATTTCGTAAAAATTGAAGTAGATTTACTTCGATTAAGCAAAAGTGGTATCGCTGATCGATGCATGCATTTGTCGAAATCCTGCATAATTTAACCTTTGATTGAAAAGAATGAAACTGCCCTTTTTCTTCGGTTCAATTAAGTGCGAAGTACTATAAATAGTTAGTTTTTCTTTATGTCAAAATATGCAAAAATATCTCTTGTATTTCCATCCGATTTATATAAATCCCTCTAACCTTTCACTTCCGCTAATGATTGTGAGTTTTCGAGGAAGATACTCCAATCCACCTGCTCATTTCTTGTTGGGTACCGCAACCATGAATTTGCCAAACCAATTGACTAATTACTTCGTATAGAAACGCATTTGTATCCAATTAAACTTGAACGCTGCTCACTTTAATGAAACGCTCTCCGTCATCAATGTAATTGAGTTTTCTCAACGCAATTATCCAAAGGTAAACTGAGTAATCAATTTAAATTTCGGTTGTATGTATGTCTACTTTGTGCGAACAAGGAAGTAGGCGGCATCTCTCCAAATCCAAACAGGCATATACCTCTATGACATTAAATTGGGAGTAAAGGAAAGATGTTGCTTGTCAGACGCAATACGTTTTTTATTGTGAAAACTGTCATCTGATTAATAGATGCAGGCAATTGCCATCAGGAGGAGAAAACCATATTATTTTTGGAGCAGATGCAACTTCATAACAATAGAAAATTTATTGATTTCTGCAAGGTCATTAAGTGCCAAGAACAAAATAAAAATTAATGTGCATTTTGTAGAGAGTTTTTGATGAAATGCGGGTATCATAACGACCTGATGTTACGAAATGTAACTGACCATGCCATAAACCTAATAACAACTTTTATTATGATCGATAAAATCTTAAAAAGAAAACATGTGCGACGCAATCCACTGGGAACAGGGTTATAATGATCATCAAACTGGTACTAGTATATGTATTGTGTTTTTTAAAGAGATAACTACATTTGGCAAAAAGTACAAAAAGGTCACAAGATGAACAATTTATAAATACACTAAAACTTTAATTAGCTTAGACAAAAAAAAAAACTAGTTTTGCAAGGTGGCCTGAATGAATTAAAGGTAAAAATAAAATAAAAAAAATTGCCGAGTCTTATTTATTTTTAATGAATTTATAATAAAACTAAAATTAGATTTGGGAGCAATTTGTTCTTTGTTTCCAGAAGAAAATAATAATAGGCGTATTTGATTGGGAACTTATCTTACGCTCAGCAATGGAAGTCCCAATAAAATGCTGTTTATGCACCTTAAATAAAAATTTGGAATACAAATGTAATCATTCTCCTACTCATAGGTGGCGTTGTTTCTACTCTTTTGTGAAACATCAGATTTTCGGTGAAATTAAAATGTGTTCTTAGACGTGTATTCATGAAAGCAAGTCTCGAATTTATTATACTCATACAATTAATCTAATTTTTACTTTCCAAATCAATTTCTACTTACACTATTTATCCACTGTGAGCGAATGAGTGTGGATGGTTGCGGGCTAGTTAATTTATTTAATTTTCTCATCTCAGCTTAGACATTGAAAATCTTAGCTAAGGTTCGGGCACACACTTGGGTGTCATTTAATTCCAGACATTCCAAAACTTTATCTTCACTCCTGTGTTTTCCTAGTTATCTTCATTTATGGTTTGTTGTTGTTTGGTTTACAATTTGGCGGAGCTGAATATACACTTCCCAATAAAATACGCCTAATGATTATCTTCTTCTTCCTTTACGGCGATGTTATGACCAGAATTAAGGTGATCATACCAGCCGCAGCTGCCTGGTTTTTATGTTTGAAATTTGGTACTTTTGCTACTGGAACAACTTGGAACTGACGGAATAATTTGCAGAAAAAATCAACAATTATAGCAAATAGATCCGTGCCAAACCAAAAGGACCAAGAGTTTGTAATAAAAAACTAAATCTAACATTTTCAGTCAACTAGATTGGATAATTTTTTTAATTTTTATGAAACGAAATCACATGACATAAATAAAAACACCAAAGTAAAGCGCGTTTGTTCGTAGAGTATCTTCAAAAAAGATAACGATAAAGATAAAAGTTGCGTGGGACTGTGACATGTGTGTGCACAATTACATGTATAATTTGATAGGTACGCGTATTACATACAAAGTTGTAAAATAATTAGAAGAATGCCGTTAATTTTTCTATCATTTCTACTAATGTTCAACTCTACTGCAAATCCATCTTAACTCCTGAACCGAAAACCTGCATCGGGAGTTCAACGCTATTCTACGAACGAAGCATAAAATGAATCAATCGTACCAACATCTAAGAACGAACCAACCAAAATTTCATTCGAAACTCGAATAAAGTTCAAAAATCCATCTACAGCTGGATTTCACTTCTGCTTTCGGCAGTGGTCCGCAGTGGGGTGTTGTTGTTGACACGTGTCAAATCCTTCTTTAATAAGGATAGCTTTCCCTACAAAACAGGGCTAATTCTACATTGCATGTAAAAACAATTTTATTCAGTTTAATTCTAATAAAGTAGAACTATAGAAAAAAATGTCTTTCTGTACAGGAACCTTAGTTTTATGTTGTTGATTTGACAAAACAGTACCTACTCGAGACAGCCACAGACCGTTAAGGGAAAGAAGGCCAACATTTATGTTTTAATTTTATAATAAGAATATCAATAAAATATGTGTTTTTCCGTTAAGTAGAAATAACATGTTTTTGTCAAAACGCACTTAAAAAGTGAGCTTCTCAAAAATCTTTTTAGGAGTGAACGAAGAAGATTGACATTTTAAAAAATCGTTACCTTCTTCTCCGTCGATAAAACGATATTTTAAGTATTCAGTGTTCAGTTCATAGCCATTGCGAATTTCATCGCTTGATAAAGTCAATATTTTTTATGAATTGTTTTAACTTAAAATAAATCTTAGGCCCCTATTGCGAGTGTCGATTGGCAATCGACACGACAATTGTCGATAGTGTCGATTAATTTTCGTGTTGGTATTGTGTAACACAATCGACAAAAGTTTGAGTTATTGTGAATAACATCTGGGTTACTGTGAATTACGAAATGCTTTGACAGTTTCTTGACAGTAGCTAATGTCACATTCAAAACAAATAAATTCGTAAAATACAAGTAAATAAAATAATAATAATACATATAATAATAAAATGACTTCATTTGAGTTCTGGTTCGATGATTCAGACGAAGAAAATTCTACAAACGAGTTTATAGAGATTGCCAGAAATAGGAAGTGGCTAAAGGACAACTCTTTCTGCATATAATATTGTCTCTTGATATGTGATTCCATATTCTTGGTGCTAGTTCTTATGTCCCGCATTGTATCCATTATATCGCTATGAAAAGTTTGTTGTGCGCTCGTTTGTATTGCTAGCAGCTTCAGCCTTTCTTCATTCCCTTTTTTGTTTTGACTACAACCTTTTCGTGATTTGTTGTCAGAAAGGTTTACAACACTGTCATTGACTGTATTTGCTTGCTCTGGTATTCCAACAACACGTTTTCAAATCCTCAAATTCTCTACCTATAAAGTCAGGATCGTCGGCAAAAGACTCGTTTTCTTTATTTGAGTAATTCCGACTTACTTCATGCTCCTCTAAATTGTGCATTTGACCGAATTCAAATCCAGGAGGATCTACACAGCTATTTATATCTAGCAGACCAATAACGGATTCCTCCATGTTGCTGAAAACGTGCTGTTTGTTTGGTCCACCACCTGTTGCCATGATCTCCTGCTTGTTTTCAGATTTCTTCTTTTTGATTTTGCATTTCAAATCAGTCCAAACCTAAAAAAGTAGTTACAAAAAAAAAAATGGTATAATTTTTGGTACCTTAAGCCATTTTTCCCAGGTACGTGTGGGTGGTCCTAAACTATTCAGATGTATGGCAAACCGCTCCCATCTTTTCTTGGCCAGAGTCTTAGCACAAATTCCTTTTGCAATATCTGGGTTTTCTTCCATATATTTCACCAATTGCTCGAGCTGTTTTTTGTTGCTGACTACCTTCGACCTATAATTATTCGTGTTATGAAGAAGAATATGCACTTTAATTGTATTTAAACAACTTACATGATTGCAAATAATATTTTTGTTTTCGTTTTCATACAGTCGATCAGAAAAACTTAAACGACAACAAGCGATTGTCAAATCGACAAATGTCAATCACAATTGCCATTCACAATACCAAAATCTGCAATCGACGATAGACAAACGACAAATGTCAATCACGATTGCCATTCGCAATACCAAAATCTACAATCGACGATTGACAATAGATAAATGTCGTTCATCTATCAGTAATCGCCACTCGCAATAGGGGCCTTAGCAATTTGTTGCATATTTTTAGGATCTTTTACTCAAAAAAAGAGCACCATATCACTCAATTTGTGCCCATACTATGTGTATTTTGTCTTTAACAGTGAAACCTAAATAACTTTTCCATACAACTGATCCTACTTCCTTTTTTTAACGACAAGGTTATGATCTGCTCTAAAGGGATCATAACCCTCCCAATTCAATGCATCTTACTGGCCCGCTTGTGGGGTTGGCCGGTTTGACCTCAACAAATAACAGCATGCGTCCCGATTTTGAATCACTGTCACCGAGGCCAATCAAATACTGGTGTTGGCGCATTTGCGTGATTCAGGATTTTTTTTAGACCTGCCTCTCTTTCGCAATTGTATGGAAACCTTGTTGATATTGCCTTTTTGACGAGGTTCGTAGGAGCTCTCCTTTAAACATGACAGTACTAACTGAGCCGGTCGCGCTGTATTTTCTTCGATATAAATTCTTTAACGTGAAGGCTCCCTCGGATTTAGAACTTCTTATTCGTCTAAGCTTTGTAACATCATCTCAGCTGCCGTTAATTTGAGTATACAACTGAGTATTGCAATATGTTGTGAAATAGTTTTTCAGTCTCAACAATACAGTTGAAAAATAAGGTGGTCACAAATTATAATACTACAATACTGCAAGTATACCTCTTTTTTTTCTTTGCTCTTCTGTTTCCCATCCAAAGACTCGCAAGAACCCACCGCATCTTCGGACCGTTCTTGTAAGACGAACATCTACAAAAACAGTGAGCATATCAGTGTGACAGTATATCGTGTGACATGAAATAAGGCCCAACGAAATAAGGCCAAATTGGCGTATGAGTCGAAGAGATGTTTAGAATTTCGATTCCCTTTTAACCGGCAAACCGGTCCACCTAAAAACACCGCATAAGATTGTTAATACATACATTGCCTGACACAAGGCCACATTCTCACATTTTGTAAATTTCGAATTTCTTTCATAAATTTGTCAAAAATGAAATCGAAACAATGTAAAATTGTCATCATTTAATTTTTTGCCATTATTTGAAATTTTGCTTTATTACGTTGGGCATAATTTCACCTCACCTATCAGTTGGTGGTTTTGAGAAATCGTTGATTGCATTAAGTCTCCTATTTATGTCACAAATACTTGGTAAAAATTGTACGAAGATTGGATATTAGGCACACCACCAAGTAAACATAAGCTTCTGCCCTAAGTGAAATAAGGCATAATTTTTTTTAAATCGGCGTTATTTCACGGCGCCATTACTTTCTTTTGACATACATAGTCCAGTCTTTTGTGACTTAGACAGTCATAGCTCTCGAAAGTTAAGGGTAGCAGTAAATAGTACAGTGAGATTTGCCTATAACTTGGGTCGAAGGGAACACATTTCTGAATATGTAAGGCATTTTCTTGGAATGGACTTACAAAAATATCTCGACCTTAAAATATTGACTTTCCTATTCACTCTCAGAGAAAAACAGGAGCCAGAATATCTTTTCCAAAGGTTACAATTTGCATCTTCTTCGGTCAGAAGTAGAAGTTTTGTCCCGCCAGCATATAACTATAATGTGACACAAAAACAATTTTTTGTATACGCCGTAAGACTTTGGAATTCGCTTCCGGTTCATATCAGAAGATCTTCAGGCATGAGCGACTTTCAAAGGCAAATCAAACAACACTTTTGAATTTAACTTTTGAATTTAATTTTAATTATTTAACTGCTATAGGGTTTTAGGGAATTTTAGCTTATTATTTTTATTTTTATTTTTATTTATTTATTTATTTTTATTTTTTATCTCTCTTTTTAAGTAAAATATCCAATCAATATAAATACATTTTTGCCATTTAGAACAATTTGAAATTGTAAAATATACTTATATCTTAATGTACCAACCTTGTCAATACTGTAACACACTTAAAAGATTGCATTGTATCTATGTGTTAACATGAATTATAAATAAAATACAAATACAAATACAAAATAGTTATTTAATGGATGATCAAATGTATTGAACTGTTCATTGTTTGACTTTTTGGGTCCTTTTATTCAATTTTTGCGGTGCTCCTAGACTGGTTTTGAATGTGGATTTAAACGGTTGAGACAAAGAAAAAGTAAACTTTATGCCAATATGCCATACAATTTTTTTTACCTGGACTCAAATTCGTCCACGCACTTAACTGCATCCCTTATGGTCCGCCAGTTCGCCCTTAATGCCAATAAAATGCAAATAAATGTTGCATTTGTGTGTCCCAGGAATTTTTTTTTTTTCAAGAACATTACCCTACTATTAGTCTTAGAGTTATAACAATTAAGTTTACTAGTTTGCTTTGTTTCAAGCAATTGAGCTATATGTATTTATTGTAGTTTTTCAGTATCAATGATACGGAGTAATAACATATGGAGCTGCTTTCGTATTTTCATTAGGAGTGCGCTACTACTTCAGAGATTTTCCTTCGTTTTCCAAGCCGACATATAACTTTCAATAACTGCGAAAAAATGATGCACATTTCTTAAAATCCGCCCACTGACACTCCCACAATTTAAAAAAAAATGTTTATCGAAAACTCAAAGTTTGAGCTAGGAAGCTGAAATTTGGAATATATACTCTCTAGGGGCCCTTAATGCCCATCTGTAAACATTTTGAAAATCCGCCCACTGACACACCAAGTTTAAAAACAAGGTTTTATCACTTGCAAAGTTGTTTTGAACAATTCCTTTATATAAAGTTTTCTGCCATGCCGACTCTTAGGGGGCTTTTTTTACAAAAGCTTTGTTTTTTTCCAATAAAATGCTTTAAATGTTGGAAACAAAATATGTATATCCTTAGTTAGTGTGTCGGACTGCTAATCGAAAGGTCCCCGGTTCAATTCCCGCCGGGGCTAAGTAACATCAGTAACAGTTTTTTTTTTCTCCTGCTCCACCTCTTGCAAACGTCAAACATCCAAGAGCATCCAATTGTCATGAGAAGCTTCTCAAATTTGCCATTCGGATTGCGCTTAAAAATTGTAGGTCACTTCGCACAAGAACGTGGTTGGAGAAACCCGTGTATGTGCCGTTAATGCCTAATATTTATTTTTTATTCTTAACAATTTGCCCATACTTGGATTTTTGTCACGCCCACTTAATGAGGGTTAGAAATAGGGTATCCAACTTCGCCCAAGCGGACTGTAGCCATTCCCTATGTTTTTATTTGCATCATTTATTCTACTATTTAAATTATTAATAACCCGAATGAGAATAAATGAAACCTTTGCGTCTTTGCGTCGAGAGTCAATAGAAAACAGTTTGCAATATTTTTTTTTATTGTGGATAAAAATCCCCCTATGTCCACAAATCCCCCTCTGTCCACAAATCTGTTTTATTTGCTAAAAGTCGCTGTTGAAAAACAAACTTTTTGATAAAATGGTTTTGTTTAATTTTGTTTAAATAACTTCAACAGCCTTCACCAAAAGAGCAGAGTATACGATTTTTTATTCTGTAATTAAGACCTTTAAAACGATGCCACTTTCGGGTTTTAGCCCTATTTGTTTCTAAACAAATTATGACTTCTTAAACGTATTGCCCTTAATCATCGTTTATAAGTGTGATTAATTAATCTTTCTTTTTATTACAAGCAAGCAGTCATCCATGGCTTCACACGCATTATTTTATCTTACCCTCCTAATTCAACCGTCATACCTTTGTGTTCACTCTAGCGTTTCTTCTGTTAACTCTTTGATTTCATACGTATTTTCTTTCATTAGCTTTATAACAGATTGTATACATACTTTTTTCCTTTGCTTAAAGGGGGTCATTTCAAAAACAATATCTACATCGATATCCAAAAAAAGGCGATACTTTTTAAAAATGCCGAAACACCTGTTCAATAATGTGTGCTTTTAAATGAATGTCTGTTTCTGCTTGTACAGTTTTTAATAAAGGTTCGCAGTGCAAGTTCTAAGTGTTGTTAGCCGTCAAACAAGATGTAACAAGATGTAGCTAGATCTGCTTCTCAGTGTGGGGGAGACTCAACAATGCGAGTGTGGAATTTACTTGAACTAAGTTGAAATATCCCGCAGGAATGAAAAGGTCCAAAGATAAAGGATACAAAGAAACAAAGATGTATTTTGGCAACTTCAAAGCATCTTCCTTGTATGTTATTACGAGTAGTCATGCAAAAATTACACCAGTCACGTTTGGGATAGTGGCACACTTTTTTGTTGTTGACGTATATAAACCAGAATCATCCAACTCTCTTGTCTTTCTTACTTTATCTAGTCGCTCTTCAAATGTATTTGAATGGCATAACAAAGGTAAAAATCCATCAAATACCATTCAATTATGTAGGTGCTGTCATCTCATAGATACTCCAAAAGACGTTAACGTTCCTAATACAATGTAAATAATGAGTAACTGGATACAATTCAATCGATAAATTGTATTCAACGCATTTCCTGTTCCCTTTTCTACCTGTGGTACATTTTAAGGCACGCGCATACCTTTGCATCAATTCCAATGAATTTACGATGAGTCACCCAACCGATAAGATCAATTGCTGAATTTATCTGTCGAATTAAAAGTTATTAAGAACTCTATCCGAGGCCAAAAAAGAGTTAATAAACGTTTTGGCAGTGAACTTTTATACCTGAAAAACCGGATATGTCAAAAAAAAACTAACTAACATGAAATGGGCTCCGGAAATGCCACATATTGGACCACACCGACACGACGTCCGATCAGGTTCCGATGCTGTACCGACGAACATTTCGCGGCTAATTGAAACAAGCCGCAACTTTCGTTTTGTGTTGTGCGAAGAAAGCACTCGTGACTCACAACTCGTGGCATAACTGACCTCTGTCGTGCGTCCAATAACCAAAAGAAGTAAGCTCTCGCTTGCTTTCTTTCCGCTCATGAATCACACGCGTAAAAATGCATTACTCACGTGTCAACCAGCAGCGTCCATCCCAAATTGATGTTGGCCATAAAATGGATGCATCGCTCTCTCGTATGGACTTTTCAATCATTATACGTTCACACGGGAATCGTGTGCGGATTAGGACTCTTTCTCGTAGTCACCGTGCGTCGTCGTCGTCATCGTCATCAACGTTGAGTAATGCCCCCAGGGCTCTATGGCTGTGTACTGCTGGCCATGTTCTCTGGAGCGCGCATTTGTTTTTATAGTTTTCGTTGCACCAATGAGCAATTTTAATGGAATCTTCAATTTCCGTTTCTTAAAAAAGAAGCTTTATGACCAAGAACAGTTCTTAATCTCGGCGGTTGTTTTTTTTTGTTTGAAAACAGAAGAAACATATAATCAATCCGCTGCTAATTATAGAGCCTCTGGGGCGTGATTTGCCTTAATTCCTCCTTCTCCTGCCTGTTGCTGTCCGCTGCCACGGTTCTCAGATAACGCTAAATGGTTGCATGCGTGAGGTGGGGATTGGTATTGAATGGAATTTTCGGTCCACGGTCTGTGTACGGTTTGGTGTTTATAAATTATGACTGAGGGGGAATAGGGGGCGTAGGGCCTGGAATACAGCAGGACTAGAAGACAGTGTCTTTTTGTCGTTTGTTTTTCATAGTGTGTGTGTGTAAAGAGAAACTTTGTCTGGGCACATTGCCAAGGTACGAGAACCAATTTTCTGAAGTGCATGATAGAATCCACGAATTTATTTTTTTTCAATGTCGTAATAGTGGAAACGGCTTTTGCATTTCTATTGCGATGCCATCCTTTGAATCGCCAAAGTTCAATGGCTGCAAGGGCAATGTTAGAAGAAGTGTGTTTGATTAGAGTTCTTAACATTTGTTCGTTCTTCGTTGTCGTTGACACGTAGATTTTAACAACAACACCACTTTTCTTCAACATAATGTGTCGTTATAGTTTTTCCTTACATTAGGGCTTTTGATCCGTGAGAAGTATTTTTCACTTCAAGAGGTCAAATTGGGGCTTAGTTGAGCGATTTAATTTCGTGATTTAGCCCATTATACACAGTATAATTTATTCGTGCTCACGACTAACCGATGGATACAAATAGTTTCGGTACATTTTTGTTCAGTTAAAAGAGGCGAATCTAAATCCTAAAATAAAGGAAATCTTTCGTCGAAAGGGACAGGCTCGAAAGTAATCAAAATATTTTTAAAGATTGCTCATTTTTGAATGAAAAACATAAATTGTGTGAAATCTGTATTTATTTTTATTGGATATTAATGTGCATTGGTTCCGGTTAATAATGGAAAAGAATGTCGTCCAAGTGACCCCCTCTGCTAGCTCGGCAGACTGTCAACCTTTTACCAAAATTTTGAATCACTTTCGCATAATGATGGCTCAATAAGTGATATTTGCTCGATGATTTTGTCTTTGAGGTATTGAACAGTTTGAGGATTATCGGCATAAACTTTACACTTCAAGATAGCCAACACGCCTATCAAAAAGGCAAGTCCACTGGGACGGCATTAACGGACCTGACGACCAGAGTGTGTAGGGCGCTCGATCGCAAGATCCATGCTCTTGCTGTCTTCATGGATATTGAGGGTGCCTTTGACAACCCCACTTTTTGCAGAATTGAGTCTGCCTTAACACTGAAGGGTGTCGATTCTACAACTGTGGAATGGATCCTGGAGATGCTTAGGAGCAGAGAAGTTACTGCCGCTGTTGGCGGCTGTGTCAGAACTGTGCGTGCTGTTAAAGGCTTTGCGCAAGGTGGTGTGCTCTCCACTACATTGTGGAACCTTTCGGTCGACTCCTTGCTGAGAAGACTTAATGGGGAAGGTCACCCTGTTATTGGATACGCTGACGATGTATGTATCATTGTCAGCGGCAGTAGTTTACCAACTCTTTACGAGCGGATGGAAACAGCGCTCAACAGTGTTGGGAGTTGGTGCCGCGAGCAGGCTCTGTCAGTCAACCCCGCGAAGACTGAGATGATGCTGTTCACGAATAGAAGAGCACTACCTCGAGTGAGGTGGCATTACTTCCAGGGCACTCAACCAAAGCTTTAAAAGCAAGGTTAACTATCTGGGTATTGTTCTATACCCAAAGCTTAACTTTTCTGAGCATTTGATTACTAGAATTTCAAAGGCAACTAACATTTTCTGGCAGTGCCGTAGGATGTTCAGCAGAACCTGGGGATTTAGTCCCAGGCTGGTTCACTGGATTTACATGTGCATCGTTAGACCATACCTTATGTATGGTGCGATTGTATGGTGGACTAGAGCTCACATACTCAACGTCAACTGACGAAGCTACAGCACCTTGCGTGCTTATGCATTACAGGTGCGATGAGAGGAACTCCCACTGCTGATATGGAAGTGTTGCTCTGTTTACATCCTTTGCAGTTCCTTGCTGAGAGTGAGGCCAGAAAATCCCTATACTGTATGTGTGTAGTACTTGCACGGCAGGTCAACCTCGGCGATGGGACCTGAGGTGCTAGGTACAGAGCTCTCTATGATAGCCTACCTGGCCATCGGGGAGGAGCACTTGACGCTGTGTGCACGAAGCAAGTCTTTGAGCGCCGTTTTCAGATCATCCTTCCGGATCGGAGTCAGGAATGGAGCAATGAGGGGTGGAATGGCTTTAGGCCGGGTGATGTCATTGTCTATACGGATGGCTCACTCATTGACGGTATCTCCGGAGCCGGGGTCTACTCTAGAGACTGTCGGATAAATCTATCTGCAGCTTCGGGTAGACAAACTACTGTTTTTCAAGCAGAAATCTTTGTGATTGCCGCTGCCGCCAATATCCTGTAAAGGAGAAGGTAAGGGTAAAACCTTATACATCTGCTCAGATAGCCAAGCCGCTATCAAAGCCTGTTCGGCTGGTTCTCTCAACTCTTAACCGTCTGGGAAGATGCATCTCGGTATCACTAGCCTGGGTTCCTGGGCACACAGGTATCCAGGGTAATGGAAGAGCGGATGCTCTGACCAGGAAGGGCTCTTCAACAGCCTTCATTGTCCCACAACCATCCATAGGATGCTGCTCATCCGTCCACAAACGTGAAATGGCTGAGTATCTACGCCAACAACACGACGAATACTGGCATGACTTGGTCTCATGCAGGTATTCGAAAAAGCTAGTGGACGGTCTAAATAGGAAAGACTTGAGATCCCTGGTTGGTCTCGTTACTGGTTTCAGTCCTCTTAACGAGCACCTAAAGACCATACATATTAGGAGCTCGGGCCTATATGAGTGCTGCCTAGAGGCGGATGAAACGGCATATCACTTAATCTGTGAATGTCCTGCTTTCGCCAGAACCAGGCGCAATACTCTAGGTAAACATTCCGTCAACGAAGATGAGACGGGGGATATAGAACTTGCTAATATCCTTCGCTTTGTCAAGGCCACTGGCAGGTTCTCTCTCACTGATTCTAATACTAATCGCCAATAAGCAGCGAGCGGGCAGCTATGCTGAAGTACAATGGAGCACTAGGTCTAAGTGCTTGTCATCTACTGATGACCCCACTGCACATACCATACCAAGAAACCCTATAAGAAAAAATCCAGTGGTGTTAAATCGCATGATTTTGCTGATCAATTCACGTCTGTTCTTCGGGAAATTATGCGATTGTTAAACTTCTCTTTCAGCAGATCGATCAATTAAATCCACACCATACACTAACTTTTTTTGGTTTCATTGGCCAAACAATCCTCTAGGATTTTCTTCAGCCCAAATGCGATAGTTTTGTTTATTGACAAAACCGCCAATTTCATAATGAGCCTCATTGGTGAAGATAATTTGCTTGAAAAAATTGTCATTTTGTTGTTGCTTCTCTATGGCCCAATTCACGAATTGCCGATTCACTGCGTGGTGAGTTGGCTTTAATTCTTGTGTTAACTCTATTTTTTAAGCCTTTACATGCAGATCTTTGGGCAAAATGTAAAACAAAAGTTGTTGGTCGCCCACCTAAGTGTTTGACTGTTTTCCGTGTATTTTTTGGATTTAAAAATTCGTTTGGCTTAGTCCATACTTTTGAACGCATATCTGAGCCAAAAATGTTGAACTTCGACTGGTGAAAAAAAACCTTATCTCAGAAGTCAAAACCTTTGTTTTTCTAGTCATCCGCGAACTTTATTCTTTTCTTCTTATTCACATGCCAGTGTTGCGATGACACTTTCCTAAATTCCCCAAAATTTGATGTTAAATTACCCGAATCGGGGAAGAACAAAGATCCAATTCCCCACATAATCCCCAGACAATTATCTAGTAAAAAAAACAGGTTTTTAATAGAAAATCGATAAATTTTATTTACTTATTTTAATACAGTCATTGTTTTTGCCATATCTTTGCTCCTTACATCTTAATTTATGGATTAAATTTCAAACTATCCCCTTTTTTTAATTCCTTCTCTGGTCATTAAAGATACTACAGTATCAGTATGTATGCGGTTTCTGTTTTCAGTTTTTATGTTTTTCAGTTCACTGTATTTTCTTTCAACTGGTGCGTTTGCGAAAGACAATAAAAGTAAAAGGCATATGACAATTTTTTTAATTTGGAAACCGTCCATGTCCCGCATTGTTTTTAAATCTAACCACCTTACCAAAGTCGTTTTCAGCACTTTCTCTTTCATCAAGACCATGTCGAACAAAATCCAACATTGCGTGAGATCGCCTCTCGTCATCCAGTTTTTGAAGCGTTACAAACTTTTCAAGCACTGAAAATCGGTTCAGCACAGGCATCATTAATTTTGTGTTGAACTGCTGAGTTCTGATGGATTAACAGCAGAAGTAATAGAAAATAATGTATCCTTAAAATCAAATCTCTTTGAAATGTCCGTCAATGTAAAAAAAATGTTGGCAAGTTTTTTTAGAAACTTGAAATAGCTGAAAACTGAACGAAAATGTACCATTTCATCTCTTTTCAAATGTTCCATACTTCCCGTAGCCTTTACTCCAATATATGTTTTCTCTAACCCATATTTTTTTTTATTAAAATCATAAAACCGTTAATGTATCGCCCTTAGATAAAGTACTAAATGTTAAAATCTAAAATCCCCCCATTTTCCCCGCGTAGTGCCAATCCCCTCAAAATCCCCAATCGAGTTGAGGTTCCCCGCAGTTTGGGGAATTCCCCACAAATTGGCCACCTTGTTCACATCACTAATAAAAGGTTTTTTCCTTGCCTCACATGTTTTATACCCACCTCGTTTGATGCATCTACGTACAGTGTCTGCCGATACAGATGTATTCAAGGATTCTTCCAGCGTTGTAGCGATCTTTGGACAATTTTAAATGGATCCTTTTTAAAAATTCCCTGTATCATTCTTTAACCTCTAAAACAAAGTTTCCGAGGGCGTCCAGACCTTGGCTTGTTTTCAATGCAAAGGTTCTCCATCTTCATGACACCTTAAAACGGCTATTTTAGAGATAAGAAAATACATACAATGAGTGTATCACCAATTTTGCGGTGTTAATTTTCGCTGTTGTGTCACATTTTAATTTTAATATTCTGTTATAACTGAATTGTTTTTAGACTTTTTTGTTGAATTTAAGTTAATAAAAGTAAACAAATATTAAAAAAATTAATATATATTTCTGCTATGTTTTTTTATAAGCATAAATATTGGGTCAACGAAAAAAAAATTAAGGGTATCAACACTTTTGCTACTCACTGTATGTCGAATATATATATAAGTGTGTATGTTGCTGCTCCTACACAATTTAGATTAAAAGTGTAGGTATTAGTTGTAAGAATTTATGTATAATTAGCGTGTAATGTTAGAATAAAAATAAGTTTTGAACTTAATATAGACTCATTAGCGGCGACAATTGTATGCCATACACTATCAGCGAATTGCGCTTTATCCAGCAAAGACGAGCGTGCTGCGCTTGTACAGTTTAGAGGTAGCCCATTTAATCCCAATCTATTATAAGGCAAACATTACACAAGTCTTAATCCAAGAAATATGTGGACAGTCAAAACTATTATCTGCCTTCGCGTTGACACACAACGCTTACAGCAACTTTTCAAAATATTATGCTCTGGTTTTACGAATACCATTTCGAAGTTGAAGCAAATCGTAGCTTTGTGATGGGTTTCACTAATTTCCAATAGTTCAAATTTATGCGTCTTTCAATCCGGGGGTCCAGTGTGACTGTTTTTTAATAATAAACTGTTTTAAAGTCACGTTCCATTGAATTGTTCTCGTCGTTATGTGGACAAAATCTCCAAAACAAAATACAATAAAAATTTGTTAAAAAGTGTTTTGTCACTTCTGTTTTACAGATTTCCTATGGTTCAATGATATGTGTCTTTCAACATGAATCTCCAAAGCGTAATTGCGTTTTACTCATCAGTTTACTTAAACTGTTTTTAAGTTTTGTTTAATTGAATATTGTTTTCAATGTTATGATGGCCAAACCTACAAAAGTATTCAATTTTTATTTGTTAAAACATATTGTCTTCACTTAAGCTACATCGTTAACTTTAAAACATTTTACGTAAACTAATTTATTATCCTGCTTCTGCAATAGTAAAATGCGCATTTTTCTGTTCATAAATGCATTAAAAGTGATCTTCCTGCCATTTGGTTTTTAGTTCGTTCGAGGCCAACAAATTGTATGAACAAAAAATATTTTCAAACAAAATAAGAATATCTAATTAACAAAGAAATGATAATAACATAAGTCAAATGAATCAGTATAAAAGATTACCACACATTTGCAGCAATTTCTTTTTTTTCCATTCGTTGTTTGTTTTCCCAAATCTATCACAGCGCACTGCAAACACATCCCTCCATCTCACCACGTCAAAAAATCAGAAACTTTGGCAAACGTCAAACAAAAATTTGGACGGAGCTGAAAAAAAATTTACTCCCTATCGCTGCCGCAAGATAAAGTAGTTTATTGTGCTTGCACAATGTTCTTTGATTACATAAGAAAACAGAATAGTAACAAATACATTAGTATTTAGTATTTTTAGTATTTATTCATTTCATGATTAGCTTACACTGTAAGATAAAATATCTTATTTGTAGTGTAGCTTGTAAAATGTACAAAAGCTACATAATTGATTTTAATTCAAGTTTTACATATTTATATTTTTTGATAAAGATGTATGTAAACATAACTTAAACTATGCATTACTAAAGTAAAGTTTAAACTCTTTTCCTATTTGTTTCGTGTTATTTATACTTTTTATTTCTCGCGGCAATGAATTCCAAATTCTTACAGAGTTGACGAAAAACTGACGTTCGGATGTCAAACACTGAAATCGTGGAATAACGAGATCATAACATCTATTAGATTTAAAAAAGTTTAATTCGTTGTAAAGATCCATAGGTTGGCGGGTTAGAAGTACGTCAGAGAACAAGGTAATTGTGCGAAATTTTATAAAATTGTCAAAAGACATCCCAAGAAGCTGTGATGTATGCTGCGAAACTCTATCGTAACGTCGCAGCCCGTGAATATATCTTATTGCGCTATTAAATGCAACCGTTAAATTCGCAATTTTTCGCAAAGTACCAAGTGATTTACCATGTCAAACGCTTTCGAGAAATCGAGGAGTATTAAAAATGTGTCATTATCCTCGTCTATAGCTTTCCTTATATCTTCCGAGACACTTAACAAAGCTGTAATGCAGCTGTTTTTCTTTCGAAAGCCTGATTGCTTAGGGGTTAGTAAACTGAACAGGTTAAGAAACTCACTCATTTGTTTTTGTATAATTTTCTCAAAAACCTTTGATAAGAATGGCAATATTGAAATTGGCCTAAATTCATGTCCTTTTGAAGTTTTTGGAATGGGTACAACTTTTGCCCTTTTCCATTGTATTGGGAATTCTTTTTGTGTTAAGATGAAATTGAATATATGGGTAATAAAGGGCAAGAGCGTTGGTAATAAAATGCAAAGGGCATTTGACTTGATAGAAAGGAGTTATTTAAACTTAAGAATGAATGATTCACAAAGTTCTGTCAAATGAAACAAAATTAAATTCACCACACAATCTTGTCATATTTGACACTTGCGATTTGACAGAATTAATTAAATTCAACGGGGGATAACTTCACTTTTATTGATTCACATATATTCAACTATAGGAAATTTTGAGAGAGGATTAGGCACAGGACGGGGGTAGTGGGAGTTGACTGTCTAGTATAGGTAGTCTGTTCCCAGGCGTCTTCTTTAATGTCGAGCGATACCCACGCATTCACAAACAGTGCTGCCACAAGCGAAAAAATGTGCGTAGCAAATTTGTGTAGCAAAAATTAATTTGCGTAGCAAAACTCAAAAGTCCAAAATATCATTTTTTTTTCGAAAACAAAAAAAAAACATTCAATTCTTTATTCAAAGTAAATAATGTTTTTAAGGACTAGTACAAGTATAGTTGGTAAAATATATATTTTACAAAACTAATAAAATACTAAAATAATACACAAAACACTCTTCGCGTCGCAAAGAAAATAATAACAAACTCTGACAGCAAGAACATGGAAAAAGATGTGCGTGCATGTAGATTTGCTACTCTTTTTGCTACTTTTCCATTACAATTTTGCAATGTTACACCGATTCCAGATTCCAGTTAAATTCAAACACTAACACATCCAAAGAAATGAGTACGTTTTGGGTATGGTAGAAAATAATAGTCGTGTTTCGGTGATAAGTGTATACCCAGCTCAGCATAATTTTACAATAAAACAACTAGATCGTATTCTATATTCACTTTTCATTTTTAAGGATGTGCTCGCAGTGTTTGTACTTTAAAAGAGTGCGGTTTGGATTATTATTAAAGCAAGGAGCAAATCCAAACGTATTTTTTGAAAGATTTTTGAACATCATAAAATCCTTTGTGTTTGACAGCAAGGAAAAGAACGGATGCTTATTTTTGCCATTTTTTTTTTTAATTTTCTTCGCACAATTTTCTTTGAAATGTGGATTTTTTTTTGTTTAATCGACGAACACATCCACTAACTCTGCATAACAATCGGAATATTTTTGCTCCCAACTTATTTTACCGCCATCTAGTCGCTTCACGGCATCAACACTTTATGTTCACTCCGTCTCAGTCCTCGACTGCTGACCTCTTTATCGTCAGCACACCTTTTTGTTATTGTTTACGTGTTAAATGTAGCTGAGCTGGGTATACACTTATCACGAAACACGGCTAATAAAAGTTGGTGTGGGAAAGTGAGTAAAGATTGAATATACTTTCGATTATTATTTTTTCAAGAAAAATTCCAAGATTTATATTGACATTTCGTGATTTAAAAAAAAGTAGCAAAATAGACGTTTTTAGGGAGAGTGCTTAGAAATCGCGTAGCAGTTTTGCTACGACCGTAGCAAAGTGGCAGCGCTGTTCACAAAGTATGTTCATAATGTCTTCCGTAGCATAAAGCAATAACTAATTATGACTATTAGTAAGGCCCATAATGTAATAACAAGAATAACTGTAATTTAAAGTTAACACATAAGGAAATGCTTCAGTCTGCTTGGGCGAACTGTGAATACCCTATCCATATTATTTCCCCCCAAAGTGGCCAGTGGGTTAGGAAACATTGTACATTTTTTTTCTAAACAAATTACTGATATTAAAAAATTGCGTTGAAACGACAATCAAAATGGGCGTTGTTTAGGTGAGTTGAAAACATTAGCCGTGTTTCTTTGCACGCGGATATAGGCATGGCATTAAAAAACGACCATCGTCGCTTAAGAATTCATCAAAAAAAAACTTGGCAGCACACATGCACCTATGAAGTTTATTACGGACACAGCTGGAAGTTGAGTTAAGAAATTTGTATTGAAAATCGTGAAATTCAAAATATTAATTTCCGACAGTTGAAATTAATGCCAAACATATTCTAAAATTATAAAAAACAGTTTCACATTGACATATTTACAAAATTTTGAAAAAATAATAATAATTAAATCACGAACAAAATATTCGGCGGGATGTGTTAGTGGTCGGCGGGATGTCAAACTTTGATATTTCCTGAAAAATTCATCGCAACATTCATCAGACACGAAGAAAATAGGTTTTGGAAGCACTGGAAGCTAAAGGAGTTAGCGGCGATAGCTATCCCCGCTAAAGTTAGCGTATACATATAAGGATAAGTTGTTGTTGTATTTTATATGCAAATTTCAAATTATCCCTATATCCGCGTGCAAAGAAGCACGGCTGCTATCTACATATTTTAATCTCATTCTTTTGTTCGTTTTTTAAGGATTTTATCGGAAAATAGTGTTGTTGTCAAAAACGCCGCTCAAAAAGTGGATGAGTCAAACAACTTTTTATTGGCGGCTTGTTAAGAAGGATATTGGCTTTATATACTTTGCACAGAAAACGACCTTAATTTTGGATTTGAAAAAAAATCTCAGTTTGGGCATCTAGAATGTAAATACTCCAAATTTCAGCCTTCTAACTCGCATTTAAGGGTCTCAAAATTGGTAATGGGCAAACGGACGGAGAAGGCTTTCGATGCTGATCACACATATTGTAAATGTTAGGAGGGGTCTTCAACCAATATTAAAGCATGTTACAAACTATGAGTCAAAATTGATATGCCCTTAGGATAGGGAATACAAAATTACTTGAATGCAAAGAGAATTTAAAGATCCTTTTTAAATTCGACAACTATCACTTATTTAAAAAAAAATAAAAAAAAGGTATTTCGCCCGAACAGGGACTTGAACCCTGGACCCTTGGATTAAAAGTCCAATGCTCTACCGTCTGAGCTATCCGGGCAGATACCCTAATGATGGAGGGTTGCAACCTTTCAATTAAATTTTCATTTTCCTTATCTCCACTGTCCCGCCAACTGTATGAAATGGTTACGAATCGAATTCGAATTTATTCATCCACCACCGCCTCGCTCCATAGACATGACGTTCGTTCGGGCAGCAAAAAATCTATAAATAGACAACCCAGTTGCCACCGATTTGATGTTTATTTCTTTTGTTTGTTTGCAATCAGTGTTTGTGTTGCTACTATCTATTCAGAAGATATTATTTAGATATGGAGAGTTCCATTTCGCAGCTGCTTTGTTAATATAATCTTCTTTTTTTTGAAGCGTCAAGTTCAATGACAATTTCGAATAGAACTGGCTCGTAATTCTTCATTAGGATTTGAAGTTGACTTTTTAGTATGTCCTCCGTTTGTTGTTTGTGTTCGCCACCACGTATCGCAGAAGAATTCACTATGAAGACTGGCAACTCAGAAAGTCCTCTATTTGTTGATTATGTTCGCCAACAGGTAATCTAGAAGAACTTCACGAATTTTCAATTAAGTTAAGAATATTCCCTAGTTTTTGAAGACAGGAACGACGCGTTGGTGTAATTGGCGTTTCGATAAAATTTGCTGCGATTTTGTGCCACCGGTTCGCGAGAGTTTTTGGGGCCATATAAATCACTGACAAGCTAAGCAAGCCAAATTTATGATTTGTTTGGATTCGAAGAAAAGGAAATTGCTCGAATTCGAAGAAATTATGTCTGCCTTCTTTGGAATATTAGTATAACAACCCTGACCTCTCAGTTCGCTGAGTCGATGTGCACGCAATCATAAGGTGATAGAGTGACAAGTGACTTATTGGGTTTAAATTTCAATACGTGGTAAAAGAAGAGATATTGATTAATTTGCTTGAATTAATAATAGCAAAACTAAATAAAGTAAATAAATTAATAGGGAACTATAACAGTTTACAATTTAATTTGTATAAGTGCGGGAGAGTGGGCGGGTTATGGTTTCGCAAATAGGATTTCGAAGTTCGAAAAACTGTTGATGTGGAAATGTTTATTATAATTTTAGAATATGTTCTGCATCAATTTTTACTTAAGGAAACTAATATTTGCAAATTTAGCGTTTTTCAATACAAATTTATTTAATTTATCACTGACAAATGTCAAAATGGTTGCATGGGTGGGTGTATATGATAGGTGAAGTTGATAACAAACTATTTGAGTGGAAGCGTTCACACTTGAGCATGAAAATGTTTTGTTTATTACATACATATGTATATTTATACATATATGTTTAAATTACATATATATATTATATATATACATATATATATCTATATAATTGATAACAAAAATGTAAATAGGGTTTTTTATTGATTATTATGTTTTTGAAAATTATAATTAACCTCGCACCTATCCCAAATCTAACAGTGAACCTGTGCAGGGGGGTTGGAGGGGGCAGCATGCCAACCCATACACATTGTACTAAGATTAACTTTCTTTCTTTTACTTAACTAATTCTTCATACGAAACCAAGTTAAGTTTAGAAAGGCACGAACTTTCAGCTTGTGATCGCGTCAACTCAGAGGAAGAAATTTAAACGAAAAACACCTTATTGATCACAACAAATTAAATAACAATAAAACAAAAGAAATACAAATAAATTGCTTCGTCAATTTGGAATTATTTTTTATTTGAATGCATTTCGTCATCAGCAATACAATATAATTGTATAATAAAATAATTGTACTGTTTATGGAATCTACGTGTGATTTCACAACGTAACTAAACGCATTTTCAATCTAGAAAAGAAAAACCCAAAAGAAACACGATTGCCTCTAATGGATAGTATCCTTAATGCTCATTCTAACGTTTACAACATTATCTAAGATTACATTAAGTCAATCCTGTTTCGATTCGAATTGAATCCGCATTCAATAGTCATTATAGTCTAGTTAATACATGACACTTTTTTTTATTCAGTTTTTTCCAATCGACTATTTGAGCAATGTGGTTTATTTATTCACACGTGTAGGTTCGCATTCAAACAATTTGTTTTACACAAGGATGAAGTTGTCTAGCCTCATGAAGGGATCGGGGCTTCAAACTCTGTAAGAAAATTTTTGCATAGGTATAGGCTATAGCAGGGATTCCGTAACTGTGCGTCGCCACGCCCTGGGTCGTCGCGAGTTTTCTTTTTTATTTCTCATATTTATCTCATTTTCCATTTTTTATACCCTATTCTAGGGGTATATTAATTTTGACGCATAGTTTGTAACATACCTTAATATTGCCCGTAGACCCCTAAAAGTTACTATATTTATGATCAGCATCGATAGTAATGTCGATCTAGCCATGTCCGTCCGTCCGTCCGTCCGTCGGCAAAAATTAGGCCTTTAAACTGGACCTAGAGAGCTGAAATTTTAACCATATACTCTCTAGGGTCCCGAAATAATCAAGTTTAAGAATTTTTGAAATCCTCCCACAGACACGCCCACAAACTCAAAAAAACAAAATTTTGGAAAAAATCGAATTTTGAGCTAGAGAGCTGAAATTTTTTATATATGATCTATGGCCCATAAAACTGATTGGGACATAAAATTTTCAAAATCCGCCCACTGACACGCCCACAATTAAATAAAACAAATTTTGGGAAAAATTGAATTTTGAGCTAGAAAGCTGAAATTTTTTATATATGATCTTTGGCCCATAAAACTGCTTGGGACATAAAATTTTCAAAATCCGCCCACTGACACGCCCACAATTAAATAAATTATTTTTTTTGAAAACCCAAAATTTGAGCTAGGGAGCTGAAATTTTTAATATATACTCTCTAGGGGCCCTTTATGCTCATGTGTAAATATTTTCAAAATCCGCCTACTGACACGCCCACAATTTTTTTTTTTTTATTTTTGAAAGTCCCAAAGTTTGAGCTAGGGAGCTGAAATTTATAGTATATACTCTCTAGGTGCCCTTTATGCTCATACTTAAATTTTTTTTAAATCCGCCTACTGAGACGCCCACAATTAAATAAAACAATTTTATTGAAAAACCAAAGTTTGAGCTAGGGAGCGTTTTTATTTACAAAAGCTTAGTTTTTTCGATAAAATCCTTTAAATTTTTGTCACGCCCACTTATGAGATATAGGAATAAGAATAGGGTATCCAACAGTTCGCCCAAGCGGACTGTAGCCCGCCCCTATGTTTTTTTTTTGTTTTCATTTGACACTAGGTTGTCCCGAAGTACTACTATTGTGAAAACGTATTTCATCTGACTTTTATGTTATTCAACTGTGTTATTTCTGGTTCGTTCGTTTTGCTTAAGTTAAAATTTAATTTTAATTTTGTTGCTAATGAGTTAATGAAACGAATGTAGTTTTTTAACTTTTTGAGTTGTTTTGTTTAAGCTCATGCATTTTGTCACTGCTTTTTATTCATAAGATTTATAGAAGTGAAGTTCCAGTGATTGTATTTATTCAATACATACGAGTATTATTTCATTTTCCCAAAAAACAATTCTACTAACGACGTTTTGTCGTTTTACATATAAGAACAGCGAATGAATTGTCCAAATTTATTTGTCAGTGACGAATTTGTGATTGACTGAACATTTTAAAGCTATCAATATTTTCGACAACCAAAACAATACATACCGGAAAACGACTTGTCCCTATTTAAGTCTCCACAGCTGCGTTTCTTAACGAAATACCCAATACAGTAATATAAGACTCGCTCAGAAAAAGCGAAATAACATTATATTTTCGTGTTGTTAATATGTTAAATATGTTAAATCGAAGAAAAAAAGTAAAACATTAAATATGTTGTCCTTTCGAGTAAGGATTTAGAACGAAGTTAAAAAAACATGTAGTATGGTACCGTATTATGTAGCATAAGTGGCAACGCTGCTTATGAAATCGTCTTGTCAGAAATATCAATGGGGCATTTCATGCCCACAGGAGGCCATTTAAAAAAAGAATTTGATTCTGGAAATTGTTAAAGGAAATTAAAAATATCTAATGAAAATAATAATGAACACACATAAAAATACAAAAAAGGCAATAAATTTGCAATAAATGCTCATCCATTTGATTGTTTGCTGTTGCTTCTTTTTTTTTGATCAAGTGCATCTGCCAAACGAAGAATATTCCTTTTATTTCACCTTTCTCTAGGAATAATAAGAATGCATTCCATTTATTCCAAAATGAATAAAGAAACAACGAAATGGATAATCCGGAATTTTCCATTGAATAAAGAAAAGTAAATGGCTCACTCGGAATATTCCGAATATTCCGAATGAATAAAGAAAGACACTGCTTATCTCCCGAGCAGTTTTAGGAGTCAAAGATCAAAATAAAAAATTTCAGCTTTGTAGCTGAAATTCGATTTTTTCGATAAATTTGTTTTTTTTTTTTGAGTTTGTGGGCGTGTCTGTGGGCCGATTTCAAAAATTCTCAAACTTGATTATTTCGGGCCCCTATAGAGTAGGTATATAGTTAAATTTCAGCTTTCTAGGTAGAGTTTAAAGGCCTAATTTTTGGCGACAGGCGGACAGGCGGACGGACGGACGGAGGGACATGGCTAGATCGCCATTACAATCGATGCTAATCATAAATATAGTAACTTTTAGGGGTCTACGGGCAATATTAAGGTATGTTACAAACTATGAGTCAAAATCAATATACCCTTAGAATAGAATAGCGTATAAATAGTTTTTTGTTCACTGCCCCACATCTTGCTAACGTCAATTGTCATGAGAAGCTTCTCCAATTTTAAGCCGAATCCGAACGGCAAATTTGAGAAGCTTCTCATGACAATTGATACTCTTGGCTGTTTGTCGGACGTTCGCAAGAGGTGGGGCAGTGGAAAAAACCTCAAGTTGTTCCTTGGCCCCGGCGGGAATAGAACCGGGGACCTTTCGATTAGTAGGCAGACACACTAACCATTGAGTCACTGCGCCCGCCAGCATTAAGCTACTTATTTTTATTTGTATACCCTATTCTAAGGGTACCTATATTAATTTTGACTCATACTTTGTAACACACCTTAATATTGCCCGTAGACCCTTAAAAGTTTCTTACTTTAACCATTATACTCTCTAGGGGCCCGAAATAATCAAGTTTAAGAATTTTTGAAATCCGCACACAAACTCAAAAAAACAAATTTTTCGAAAAAAATGGAATTTTGAGCTAGAAGCTGAAATTTTTATATGTGATCTTTGACTCCTAAAACTGCTCGGGAGATAAAATTTCTAAAATCCGCCCACTGATACGCCCACAAATAAATAAAACAATTTTATTGAAAAGTCAAAATTGAGCTAGGAAACTGAAATTTATAAGAATAAATTTTAAATCCGCCTAGTGACACGCCCACAATTAAACAAAACAATTTTATTGAAAAACCAGTTTGAGTTTGAGCTAGGAATCGTTTTTTTACAAAAGCTTCCTTTTTTCGATTAAATCCTTTAAATGTTATATAACAAAATATGTAAAGCGTTCTTTACAATTCAAACATACTTAGACTTTTGTCACGCCCACTTATGAGGGATAGGAATGAGAATAGGGTATCCAACAGTTCGCCCAAGCGGACTGTAGCCCGTCCCTATGTTTTTATTTGCATCAGTTTTTTTTTTTGTTTTCATATTTGAATAGCTTTAAAACATTGCATAATTATGTATTTACTGGCGTTTTTCATTGAAGAAAAGATTCACTCTTTTGCTTAAAAGATTTGCACTATAATTTATCAATACACACAAATGTCTTGCGTCAAACGTTCAAAGTAAGAAAAACCTGGAATCTATTTATTGTGAAATAATGTTAGTAGCTAGTTGTTGTGTTTGAAGAACTTTAATAAAAAATGGAAATCCATACATTTGCAGTTGTGAATCAAAATTTCCTGAATAACCCAGCCACTTTAATCACTTGGTTTTTCCCGTCGATATCCTTTCGTGTCCATAATCTGTACACAATGCCGTCGCCCATCGTCGGAATATCTGACAGGTAGCGCCTGTGGCCCTCACCAATACTAGAATATGCTCCAAATGCAAAATGGACACATTGTGTTATATTTACATAGGGAGGCTATAGCTGCAAGAAATATATCTCCTGAATTAAATATTGTGATGGATATAATAATTATCAAAGTGGTAAACTTCATAAAAACAAGACCAATGAAGGCAAGGTTTTCCCAAAAGCTTTGTGAAGATTTGGCTGGAGAGCATACATCCTTACTTTATTATTGTAACTCTCGCTGATTATCGAGAGGTAACGTACTCTCACGTGTATACGAATTAAGAAATGAGTTGAATGCGTATTTACTGACACAATCGCATTGTAACGCTGATATGTTTAAAGATACTGACTTCTTAATAAAAATGGCATATCTTTGCGACATATTTGAGAAATTAAATGCTCTAACTAAATCGTTGCAGGGAAACGAAACGCATATACTGCAACTGGCTGACAAAATTGCAGCGTTTCAAAAGAAGCTGCTGCTGTGGAAAGGGAAAATAGAAGAGGACCAAGGAAATACGGGCTGTTTTCCTGTTTTGAAAGGCTTTCTGCAGGAAAAGTCTATTCAAGATCTAGGGCCAAACTTACAATTGATTTTGGTCCAACATTTATCGACATTGAGCATCCATTTCGATAAATCTTGAACAATACGACTGGATTAGCGATCCATACCAATCGACCAAACCCCCATCTGCACTTTCAATAACCGAAGAAGAACAACTTTTGGAACTATCTTGTGATACAACTACGGTTCGACAAAGACAAACTTTTTCAATTTTGCAGTAATGCATCACAAGAACATCCCAATATCGGAACTAAAGCTTTAGGGGATACTTTTACCGTTTGCTACGTAGTACTTGTGTGAAACCGGCTTTTCTGCAGTTGCAGTAATCAAGTCAAAATACAGATCACAAATTAATTTAGAAAAAGAAATGAGAGTAGCGATTTCAAAACTTCAGCCCCGATTTGAAAATTATGCTCAAGAAAACAAGCTCATCCTTCTCATTGAATATAATTTTCATGCTTTCTAAAAAATAATAATAAATTTGTGTTCTACAATCTTCAGAATTTTCTTTAATTGTATGGAAAAAAAGTATTCTGAATTTCTTCTAGAGTTACACACAGCTATCTTTCTTAAGAAGGGCGTCGCAAAAAAATTACATTCTGTGAAAGGAGTCGCAGCATAAAAAAGATTGGGAACCCCTGCGATATAGGATTCCAATAAAGAGATAGCAAGTTCGTAAAGAGGATACAAATAAGGCTCTAATCAAAAAGAGTTCCGAGATCAAATGGTACTAATCGTTGATCAGCCTAAGCCGAAGGCTGCCGATTCTTATGCTACAGAGCAGAATTCGGCCTCCACTTCTCGGCTTCCTGATGGGCAACCGAACCCCCTAACCCCCAAAATATAGAGAGTAATATCATGTGGACAACATCCAAACTTATTAGTGCCAGAAAACACGAAGCGGAAACGACCACCTCAGATTCTGACACCTCCACTCTGGTGGACAATTGTAGCGTGGTCTCCGAGAAATCGGGCTGCTCCTCCATTGGGAAGAGCTTGACTGGGCTACAATTACAGAAACAGGGTGGTTTTGTAAGACTCAGCGGTCTACAAAATAGACGCTTCAAAAGTTTTTTGCGGAGAGGCTTAGACAGAGAAAGTGCTCTAATCTTAGCCCAAGCAGCACAAACAGACAAACCTGACAATAAGCGAGGCAGATCTTAAGATCAGACTCCCCCCAAACCTGCCGCCAAGAAGGTTAGGAATTGTCCTAGGCCTGAGGCACCCACCTTTAGCCAGGTGAGAAGCCTAGTTAGGCTTGGAATCATTCCAACCGACTTGTGCAAAAACCCTCTCTCCCCGGAGCAAATGGCTGCTGTGAAGGAGGCGGTGATAGACACCTCAATTGAGCTGAGCGACCGTGGCGTGTACTCTCTCCCCTCTTATGGTCACTTGTCATCGACAACCTACTGGTCAGTCTACATAGACTAGGCTTTAACGCCATTGGTTATGCTGATGACCTGGCGATTATTATTAATGGTAAGCGTAGCGCAACCATTACTGATAGCATGCAAAAAGCGTTGCTACATGTCTCAGAATAGTGTACTAAGGAAGGACTTTCCATCAACCCTCTTAAAACCATCCTGGTACCTTTTACGCGAAAAAGATTGGTTAACTTTGAACCTATCACCGTAAGTGGTACACCCTTGAGTTACTCCAATGAGGTCAAATATCTGGGAGTCATCCTGGATAGGAAACTAAATTGGAACTCACACGTAAAGGCCGCCACTGAGCGTGCCACAAGAGCTATGTGGGCCTGTAGACGCCTATACGGCAGAACTTGGGGTCTTAACCCCAGAATGATGATGGTAAGACCCATCATCACGTACGCCTCTATCGTGTGGTGGGCAAAAGTACTTGAACGTACTACGGCTAACAGACTCCAAAAGCTACAACGTGTTGCCTGTCAGCGAATAACTGGTGCCATGCGCACATGTCCTACGGTAGCACTTGAAGCCATTATTGGACTGTCACCGTTACAAGTATTCATTCAGAAGACGGCTGCTAGATACGCTTTCAAGCTTCAGCTTGAAAACAAGTATAACTCAAATGACCATGTGGGTCACCTAAAAATACTCAACTGAATCCAAAAATTTGGACATGTTTTACACCATCCCTGACTTAATGGTAAGGGAATATAGTTTCGATAAACTATTTGAGTTAGAAATACTAGACCGGGTCTCAGGAGTTCCAATTGTGGACCCAAAAAGTCTGGTATGGTACACCGACGGATCACAAAAGGAGTCTGGAGTTGGTGCTGGTGTCTTTCTACTCAACACCAGGGTCTCGATACCTATGGGGATGTGCCCCACAGTGTTCCAGGCGGAAATCCATGCCATTGAGATCTGCGCTATCTTAAACTCCAACAAAGGAATTAAGGGCGCAAAGATACAGACAGTCAGGCGGCACTTCAGGCACTGTCGTCCAACACAATAGACTCTCTGACTGTAAGAAACTGCTGCTGCGCCTTACAAAAGCTAGCCAAAAACAACAAAGTTAAACTCGGATGGGTGCCTGGCCACCGAGGTTTTGTAAGGAATGAATCCGCAGATGAGCTCGCCAGAGCTGGTTCTGAAGCCGCTTTCGTCGGTCCCGAACCGTACTGCAGTGTCAACTGGACTACTGCTCTAGGGCTTATCAAAGATTGGGAGCAACAGACTCGCCTTAAACGCCCCTGGTTTGAGACAGTCCAAACGCTTGATTAAGCCCTACTCCTATAAGGAAATCCTTACACTAAATAAGGAAAACATTAGATTGCTGGTTGGCTTTCTAACTGGCCACTGCGGTCTGAGATATCATCTCAACAAAATAAATCTTAGTCCAACGTCAGAATGTAGATTCTGCATGGAGGACGAGGAAACCTCAGAACACATACTCTGTGAATGCCGGCTCTGCATTGGTTAAGACGACGCCTTCTCCACAGAGAGCTGTTATCACTGGTGGAGCTTCGCAACTCTACCACCAAAGACGTGCTGAGTTTCATTAGGGAAGTCAGTCGCCTTTTGGTGTAAGTCAACATTGTGACACAAAAGATCTTTTAGGTCGCAGTGTCGGCCCTTGGGCAAGGGTTAAAAAAAAAAAAAAATAGTTTTTGGGAACCCAAATGATGGCAACACTGATAGGCGATTTTTTTTTAGCAACGCAGATGTGGTATCTGAAATCTTGGGTATTAATAAGATACTGATTGAAAATTGAATGTTATATTGATAACCATATCAACTGGCTATGATGTAAATTGTGAAAAGTTCAAAATATTAACACTTCATACTGCCAAATACTTTGTCAATATTTATCCGTGGTATTACATGGCTTCTACTCTACACAAGCTATTAATCAATGGTCCAGACTGCATGATTTCTGCTGCACTTCTTCCAATAGTCCAACTCTCTGAAGAACCGCAGGAAGCCATTGCAACATAGCTGCTCCACGGCCTTGGTCAAAGTTCTTGATGACATCAGAGTAGAATATGATAAGGACTATCTTACGCTGCTCTGCTTACTTGACTTCTCTAAGGCCTTTGATACGGTAAATCATGACATTTTATGTAGGAAATTACAACTTTACTTTGGTTTTAGCGAGCACTCTTTGAGTCTAATAGGTTAGGTTAGGTTAACGGGCTGATGGAACAGAGCAAATCTGCTACATCACACTTAGGTCCATGTGGTCCCATTGTGATACCCTTTGTTGGGAGTGTTGGCCTCGCTGTTCTGGCCTTGGTCCTTCCTCCTTGGTTTCCTTCTTACTCCAGTCTGTCCAGCCATTTGGATGTCCGTATAAACCTGTAAAGATTTGTTAGTGAGACATCAGAAAGTTCTTGAATGTCTTGGAAGAAGTATCTTCCAAGTGTTCTGTTCCTCAGGTGACACAGGCTTGGACAGTGACAGAGAAAGTGAGGTGTGTCCTCATGAGTTTCCTCATCACCGCAGCCCCTACAGATGTCGTCATCCTTGAGATTTAGTTTCATTGTGTGATTCCTTAGCAGGTTGTGGCCAGTAAGAGTACCGATCAACTTTGACAGCGATGCCCCTGAGTCTAATAAGAAACTATCTTTCAAATCGCTCTCAAAGGGTTTTTGTTGACCAAAAATATTCTCAACCAAAAATTATCCTTTCTGGAGTGCCGCAGGGTTCAATTCTTGGCCCAATCCTTTTTTGTTTCTATATAAATGACCTTCCTGAAGCGTGCTGCAATGCATCTATTCATCTTTATGCTGACGACGCACAGATATACCTTCCTCGGCCAATTGGACTGGTTGAGGATCTCGTGAGTAGATTTAATTCTGATCTCTCCTCAATAGTTAAATGGTCTCAAAATAATGGTCTGATCTTAAATCCAATGAAAAGTCAATTGATTCTGATTTCAAAAACATTGTACGACACTGAGTGATACCGCCTGTTTTTCTTAATTCTACGATGCTTAAGTTTTCAGATACTGTAACAAACCTTGGGTACAAATTGAATCGATCTCTTTCTGCTATTGACCATACAAATTATATTGTGTGACGTATCTATGCAGGTT